>CM019823.1:159880391-162280391 GCA_009763385.1 Coix lacryma-jobi var. lacryma-jobi | reverse complement strand
CAATTAGATGATTGGTGCATCAGATGAACAAGTAGATGTCTTCAATGAAGTTTGGTACACTGTTCTAATAAATGCTGGAGAGACTTCCAAAGGTTTGAAGTTTTCGCTACTTGCAAAATTGAATTATTTTTGTTTTATGTCTTCCTATGTTAGTAGCTAATGCAGTTTCAACGGTTTACAGCAATTGAGATTCTTGGCGAACAAATTAGGAAACGAGAGGGCGCACCTTTCTTGTGGCGCTTGCTGGTAAGAATGCTCTCACAATTGCACTGCTTTCTTTCTATTTTAGTTTTTACTCCGGAGTTTGTTATTGTCAAGGACACACATTGTGATCCTGACAATCCAAAGGTGGTGATGGTGTTAAGCAAGAATTAGACCAAGTTCAGACTTTACCCTACCCATGCCTTTATTCTGGTTCTCAGCTCTGACCCATTCCATACCAGTAATCACTACCATTCTGAGAAGTGTACTGATCCTTCGACTATTTATAACCTTGTTTCTCCTGACAGTTTGTGTTGATAGACAACTTAATAACATTATGATATTATTAAGCCCATAAATGGTTATTGTGGGTTCATTTTTGTGTTTGGATATTCAGTATCATATGGTCATATAGTAGTGTCATTATCATACTTGTATGAATTTACACTAAGATTTGTGATCCTGACAAACAAAAGCTGCGCTGACATTTTATTCAGCTCAACCAATCAGTTTATCTGTATTCTTCACATCGTTAGATACAAGAAACTCATGGGATCCACGTACTTTCAATTCTATAAAGCTATTAATTTATTTATTTCTGTCTCATTTTTACCAGGAGAAAGCATACTCATTGGATGGCAGAAGCGCAGATGCTTCAGCAGCATCTAAAAAGGCAAATGCTCTACAATCCGCTTATTTTCATTAGCTGATATCTTGTTGAATAATGAATAACCTTATTTTTGGAAGGCCATGTAATCCCTTATTTTATCTGTGGAAGTTGCCAGTATGCATCGGGAAATCTACAATCAGTATATATACCGCATAAGTAAACAGTTTCAACATACTGGAGGGTGTGCGTTGTATCATACATGGAAGTTTTATGTTCAGTAAAGTTATGGGTATATAGATATGGTTTTGGATTCTTTTGTATGTGTAAAATTTTTGGACTATGCGCGCACGCTGCATGAAGTGGTTCGCTCTTACTCCCTCCTTCCTAAACTAAGGTTACGTTCAGTAGGACTTAAAGGCTTCTGCTCTCATTTATACGCCTGATTTATTGTGAGGAGGAAAACACTGTTTCACCGCTGATTTGTACGGATTAAAGTCGGTTTATATTTTAAACGAACAGAGCCTAAATTATTTTTTTAGACTGTTTTTGAGTCAAACTTTATTTATTTTAGAAATGAGGGAGTAATAACAAGACGATTGATATGCATTCGTGGTTTCTATCCAGTAGGTTTGAATGGCTACCACTATTAGGGACTTATATCTTGTTAATAGATAATAACTGATATGATGGTATAGTATTTTTCTCTTACAATAAAACAACGTTAGTCGGATTGATAAGTTTAAGTGAGCAGGGTGAATATTAATCATTCCTAGTTACTCCTTTCGTCTATAAAAATATGCAATTATGGAACCTGTGTCAGTGAAATTGATTCAAGTTTGACCAAGATTATAATAAAAGGTATTGGTATTTATGTCATTAAATAAAATTATTATAAAAATATATTTTATTACTAATTTAATGGTATATTTTTTTGTATTAAGAATGTTAGTACTTTTTTATATAATTTTGGTCAAAATTCAAAATATTTGACTTCTCGATAAACGAGAATTGCATGTTTTATTGATGGAGGGAGTAATTATTACTAGTTGGAAGGTGTTTTGATGTGTAGCTGATAGATGGTTTAAAAATAGGTGGCCCGTACCCCTGCTTGTTTTTGGGCCTTTTCTGCCCGCATCATTGCGTGCTATCTAAGTTGCGAGCCTTTTTCCTATACGCCACTATGGAAGTTGGTCTATTCGTCTGTGCCCCTCTAAAGTTAGGTCGCCCCTATGTGCCATGACGTTTTTCTTTCTTTTCCTCCACGTCATTCCGTCTCTTTTCCATCCAAAATCCACCGTTAACTCGTCTGACATATGGACCCGGTTCGTCAAATTGACCACTTTGCCCCTCTCTTCCCTTCCTTATCCTCTTCTTCCTCCGGCAGACAGACAGGCACATAAGCGCTGCCGCCTTCTTCTCCCTCCATTCCTGCAACCGAAGTGAGGCCGGGATGGATCCGTTCAGCTGATTGAACGAGACATTCTGTGTCTCTGCAGGTCCGCTGCTGCCTACTACTCCCTGAGGAGCTGCATGGCCTTGCGGAGCACGGGCTCGAACCGCTGGAGGTCGAGCCGGACGTCCTGCTTGCCGAGGTAGTACTCGGCCACCTTCCCCCACCCGCTCCGGTGGATGGACTCCGGGTCCTTGACGGCGGGGTGGTCGCGGCCCAGCGTGTCCACCAGCGTGCTCTCCTCCACGCCCGCCGAGTAGGCGATGTACTTGAGCCCCATGTCCACGGCGGGGACGCCGAAGTCCACCTCCCCGATGTGCTCCATCTTACCGTACGGGTTGATCTGGATGAACACGGCGCCCGTGGGGAGGAACAGCTTCCCGTTGAGGAAGACGTTCCGAAGCGCGGCGGCGGAGGCGAGGTCGGCCGGGAGCGCGCCCGAGAGACCGTTGAGGCGGAGGCTGAGCGTGTGGAGCGCCGTCAGGTTCCTGAGCGTCCCCGCGGGGACCGCCCCCGAGAGCGTCGCCCCGGGGAGCCGCAGCACCGCCACGCGGCCGTTCTCGCAGGTGACCCCGGTCCACGAGCACGCGCCCGCGACGTCCGAGGCGTTCCATGCCAGGCGCCGCCCCACGGCGTCACGGAACGCCAGGAGCGCCCGCGCGTCGCTGGCGAGGTCGTCGGCCCCCGCGCCCCGCGGAGCAGGAGCGCGGAATGGAGGCGCCGGGGCCGCCACGGCGGTGGCGGCGACCGCATCGCGGCGTCGGCTGCGGTGGCGAGAACCCGAGCCGGGTCGGAGAGAAGCGAAGCGGAGAGGGGGTGGCGTCCGTTTCTGGGGTTGTGGCCTTGTGGGGGACGCGGCCGCGTCTGCTTTGTGCCATTACGCGCGTAGCGGAGGTGGTTGGAGGAGGCGCGCGTAGCGGGAGGACAAAGGGGGTAAAACGGCGTCCGGAAGGGAGGGAGAAGAAGGCGGCGGCGCTTCTATGCCTGTCTGCTGGAGGATGAAGGGAAGGGAGGGGCAAAGTGGTCAATCTGACCAACAGAGCCCACATGTCAGGCGAGTTAATGGTGGATTTTGGATGGAGAAGAGACAGAATGACATGGAGGGAAAGAAAGAAAAACGTCATGGCACAGAGAGACGACCCAACTTTGGAGGGGCACAGAGGAATAGGCCAACTTTCGTAATGGCACACAGGGAAAAGGCTGCTACTGTGCTGCTCACAGCTGATTGCTTCCTGCTTACTACTGTGCGTGCACTACTGCTGTGTTTAGTTCTGGGAAATTTTTAGAAAAAGTGTTTAATATTTTCGTTGTTATTTGACAAACTTTGTCTAAATATGGACTAACTAGGCTCAAAAGATTCGTCTCGACATGTACATAATAAAAGTATAATTAGTTATTTTTTTACTTATATTTAATGTTCCATGCATGCATCTAAAGATTGATGTAACGGGGAATTTGAAAAAAATTAGGAAACTTGTCAATTGCTTTACTTGTCATTTTTTTCTAATAGTTCACTACCACACAAGATATTGCAGGTTGTAGAGTAGTACTTCCTCCGTTTTAATCTATAAGTCATTCTAAAAAATTTTAAAAAGTCAAAACATCTCAAACTTAATCAAAATTATAGAAAAACACAAAGATTTATAAACATCAAATAAATATACTATAAAAATATAACTAATAAGAAATCTAATAATACTAGTTGGTATTATAGATGTTATTATGTTATTATATAAATTTAATCAAACTTAAAACTTTGACTCTCCAATTTTTTTGAAATGACTTATAACTTAAGACGGAGGGAATAATACATACAGGTTTTGAAATAACTTATACAAGTTTTGACGGATTTCAAACCATGAACACCAATAAGAGCCTCACAACAAAAATCTCTAAGGGGTAGTCCTCTACCAGATTGTCTAGGTGCTAGCAAACACTAAGAGCAGCAAGTCTTCAACAGCTTCTTGAAGAAATCAAGCAAGAGCATTGGGTTCACTCAAAGCTCACTCTCTCACAATATGGAATCATGAGTTCGGATGGCTCTCTCTCTCTCACACTTGACAAATATGTATGTCCTGACACTTTTGATAGAAAAGAGCAACTCGAAATGAGTCAGGAAAGGTAGATATTAGGTGTGAAGGCCATATTAGCCTTTGGAAAAATGTACGTAGACGCAGATACTATGTTGGAAGTAACAAAGTCTCCACAAATCATATGGTGCACACTCATACTTTGGTCAACTTGTCACGAAGTCAAGTTTAGCTACGCTGAGGATTCATCGAGGCTTCATAATGCAAGTCTCCATTGGATCGTACGGTGCTATAAAGTGAGACTAACACTTGGTAAAAGTCTAAGGCTAGGCCTCACAAGACGATCCACCGTCTGTCGAGGTGCCATGAAGTCACATTAGATTGTAAGGTGATCACTCAATATCATGGCCAAGTTAAATTTGCCATGTGAATAATGTTAATGGATGACCCGTAGAGCCGATACCAATCATCTATTGCACATTCTAGTGCATATTTTGAGCTCATTTTAAGTCAATAACGTCCAATTTAAGTTCTCTGAGATTTTTGACTTAAAACCTATCCAATTGAGTCACTCTTTGGCTTTGACTTATTGAGTGTAGCACTTATAGACACTAAATGCTCTCAACTTGGACTTCCATCAAGCTCCTTTGCCATCTAGCTTGAAACACGCAAATCATTTTTGGTTTGTTCCTTCCTCTTTGGTCCTTCCAGAGTCCTTTGGACCCTTTTTTGTCATGGTGTTCGTGAAACAATCTTAAAAAAGATTGTCACTAAGAGGGGGTAGCATGTCTATAGGCTAACCCCCAACACTTCGTTTGGTTGTTTACATAGCCTATGTCCAAGCTTATGCAATGTAGTTTGTCCATGTTTGGTCGATGTAGAAACTCTTTATGGAAACATATACAACTGTGAAACAAGCACAATACAACATTAGCTAGTACACTAAATCAGACAACATAGATTTGCACAGGCTAACACAATGCCCCAAAAATAAATATGTCTCAGCTCTTCTACTTCTGTTAGAAACATGGTATCTATTCTAGAAGATGCAAGCAACCAAGCACAATTTTACCAATGACATCTTGCCTATGTAGAGTAACCAAAAATAAATATAATATATATGTTATGCTAGTTTAGATTTTGTTGCATAAGGTCTAGTACCCTACATAACAACCAAAACTAAAAGAATTTGACTTAGGACAAAACTAAATTGATTTAGGTTTAGAATAAAGTATACATAGAAAATAGATTCATTGTGCACTTGCGTTCATGGGTGAAACCACAAGAACATCACAATGCCCAAGAACAATCCCTATATACCTCCTTCATCCTTAGGTATTGAAGCATTCAACATTCATCTCTAAGGTCAATCTCAGATGGAGTTTCATCTTACTATTTTAGAGACTCATGTATTAGAAACAACGTAGACAAGTTTCATTCCTGTAAAACTCATTTTATTTTATCAAACTTTTATCATATCTTTCTTCATCAATACCATGTCATACCAGCTTATGTAATGCTCACGAAACTTTTATAAAACTCCTATTAAGACTCGCCTAAAACATTTAGTAGCTAATTAATTGATTAGTGGGCGACACATTATCTTGTGCGCGTCACCCATCCATTTAGGAGCTGAAATTTGGTTGTAAGGTATGTCCTTAGAGTTAATCTAACATTCATTGCATAGATTAGCCAAACCGTGAGCCTACAGTTATACGAACGAGATGTGGTCTTATCTTATAGAGATATCATGGACTTCGCTTCAAGCTTAATTGGTCCTAAAATAGAATAGGAGTGCCCGACTGCCCGTATCTAGGACGGTGGTAGTATGTCCCGGACCATATGACGGATCAAGAGTAAAAGGCATGCATAGCAGTGTATCTCATTTTTATACCTTTTGTCATTTCAAGTTTTCAACCGAACAACCGTAACATCCATGGTAACAGCAATGTCACATAAGCACATAGTTGTACATATATGTTTACAGATTCTATTCTTCCAGGCCAGGTCTAGCAAACATAAAACAGACCAAGCCCACCATGACTTGTGGAAATTTGATGCACTCACTGGAGCAATATTAGCTGAACATATACATACCCTACACCTCCCTTGTGAACGAAAAATTGTGAAACAAGGCATGTGTCAAAACAAAAGCTTGCATATCAAGCTCATATATCAACATCACCTCCGGAGCTTGCCGAATCAGCATCACTACCATCAGTATCACTGCTGCTGCTCCCACTTCCACTGCCACTCCCACTTCCGCTGCTGCTGCTACTGCTGCTCCCACTAGAGCTTGAGCTGTCCTGCTCCTCCTGCCCCTCTGCGTTCACTTGAGCTCGCAAAGCATCAGCTGCATTGAGCCCCTCATCTGCTTCATCATTTACATCTACATCAGCAATTTCATCATCCATATCGTCCTGATTTGGTAAGTTGATGTCAAAACCACGAACAGATGCCCCTTGTCCTGCGATCAAGTTATTTGGTGAAGCATTGCCATCATCATCACCAAGTATGTCAAGGTTCTCTTGCTCATTTGGATCAGGTGAAAGGGCAAATGGGTCTATGTTAACAGGTTGATATGTACTCCTGTTGTTGTATTTTGGGCCTGCAATGAACATAAGAGCAATGAGAACAGATGATGCATAATTTAGACAACACTGTAACCTCTGAACAAAACATAATTATTTTTCTCATTAACCAATTTTTATTAGATAACAATATACATGTCTAGAATGCAAAATAAGGCGAGGAAAAAATCACCACATTAGTCTTGCTTGACACTCCTATAAAACTATGTCCACCATTCTTTCATCTCTAAATCATTGCCCTATCTATTGGAAACATGAAGTGAAAGTATTTAAGGATAGTATTAAGGGGATGCATGGCACCAGTGTGCCTGTGAATTGTAGAATAACATGTATTTGGAGATCTAATGTTGTTTTCTTTCTTTGTAGATGGTGTGGAAAATGAAGGTAAAAAAAGGGCAACTACAGACATTTCTACCATTACTAGTTACGAAAACTGAAATTCTAACTTCTTTCTTCTCCTTAGTTCAGCACATTTGGCAGAGTTCAAAATTTTCTCCCTGTTAATAGAATCCTACAACAATTAATGGAACCAACTTTTACGAAACAAAACAAAATGGGAAAATATAATAATTAAAACAAAACAAAACAATTAATGACACCTCTATATATACTTTTTCAACACCCTAGAACTATCACCCATCCACCCTTATTCTACTAGTCAAGACCTCCTCTCTCTAGGTCACTTCCACTTGGTCCCTCCTTATCTCTCTTCTATACCGAACTTTGAGGAGATGGAACGGTAGACAAAGTGAGCCCCCATGCTGCTTCCCAAGCACTTGCAAGTGGCATGGCTCCATGGCCATGTGATAATGATGACTTCCCTTCCCCCATTTTATACTCCTATACATGGCATATTGGAGTATAGTGTATCACGTATCGATATCAGGGTGTCCAGGTGACATGTATTAATGTATGGAAATCCATCACTAGCCAACCTACCATGTTCCTTCTCTACGCATGCCACAGTGTTACACATCCAGTGAAACAGTTAGTCCAACTCATTCTAAAACTGTAGCATAGGTGTGGCCACAATCTCTATCCCGGTATAGGATTAATTTCACACGGAACCTACCTGGATTTTCTGGTTCACCAATGTCAATACGCTCAACCTCAACCTGCAGAGTCAGAATCAGAATCAGAATCAGAAGTCTGTTTTACTGAAACATCAAATTTTGAATTGAGATTTCAAAACTATACAAGATCACATCATGATGGGGGAAAAGTTCTGTATAGCTAATGTGAGTATACCAAAATATTCATATATTAACAAATTTGACTCAACATACAGTTTCATCCCATACATGATGAAGCAAATAAGAAATGATATACTTTTATTTTAAACAAAGCAGATGCCCCAAAATTAAAATAGCTTGGTATCATGATTGAAACAATGTATATAAGATTTGCATTGGAGAATTTGTTTCTATCTTAATTCCATCTTCTAAATCCCAACACAAGGCCACATTCCCTTTTGATCTAAACTTAGAGCTGCATACTCAGCAGTATCAGCTTCCATGGTTCAGCCTTCAGGTTATGACCACAGTTTGAAAGAAAAATAATGTTATGGGCCATTATTCAATTGAAAAATGAGTCAGTAACACTCCAACAAAGATTTCACATTCAGTGGGCAAGTGCATACGTAAAGGCCCTAAAAATGATCACAGTGAAAGGTTTTCGCAAGTAGCACGGTTACCGCAAAAAAAAAAGAGTAGTTCGATACAGTCATTTATTAACAAGTTGCAAAGATCCACATCTTAAGAAGGTAAGCCAACTACCATATTCAGCCAAACAAACCTTCATAGGTAATCAGTGCAAAGAATACTTGCTATCCATGTTTTGCTTCTAAATTATAAATCTGTTGAATTATTATAAATTAAGAGCATGACAACGCACAGTAATCAGTGACATTAGCATTTCAATATCCAGTTGAAGTTTCAATCGTAACTTTATAAGTTTGAAGACTAATGTTTTTTTACACCACTACAATTAAAATAAAATCAGATATTAATTATTTTGTATACCACCAATATAACACTAATCTTATGAAACAACAGTGTATGACTGCAGCTTATTTAATTCAAATAAACTTTCGAACTAGCTAGATTTGAAGTGGCAAACATATAACTTGTGGATCACAATTTCTAGAAAAACATTTCACCTTTCTAAAGAGAAGTAATAGGGTAGCATATATTTTATAACATCCTAAATTTCCCATAATCCGTCTAGGTTAAGATACTATCAAGTATTCAAGTATCAAGGAAGATTGTTGATGACTTCAAAGTACATCAGATAATAAATCAATGAACACAAAATATCTGGAGAAAGATATGATGTATTTTTAAAAATGGAACCTATTAGAAATTTTCAAACTTTATTACTTAATACTATATCGCAGGTGTTATCGTGTTATTACTCAATTTAAAAGTGAAAAATTTAACAAAATAAAGAACAATGCCAAACCATTATCTACGGCATAAAAGCAGTAACAGAACTCACTGGAACTGAGTGAACAGCAGGTTTGCTCATGGTCTGTGACTTGCTGACTTTAGGTAATGGAGGAGACTGTGATTCTGCACCCATTCCAGTAGTTGTAGCTGCCAAATTGACTGCTGCAGACTCTCCTGGAACTCGGACATGCCTTAACCTCTTGACAGCCCTATGCAACCTCTCTAGGCGAAAGGTCTCACCATCAAAAAATAAGACACCATCATTATCCTTGTACTCTTCTTGGCTTCCCTCAAATGTCACCTTTGGCTTGCCAGGCTGATTATTATGGAATTCCACAGTAACCCGGTTATCTTTGGTACTCTGTAGAGACCCAGCTTGAGTCTTGTCAATTGATGCTGGCTTAAATTCATCTGTCACATCAAAGGTAATAAAAACTATTTATTGCCGACCCTGATTTTTTATTTACAACATAAAGAAATGGCATGAGCTTTTACAGATCACAATAATACAAAGGAAGGCTGCTAGATGATATCAGAAAACTAGCTTTGGTTGACCCCTAGTATTATGCCACTAATAATCTTTGCAGTAGAGATCTCAGCATGTCATCCCAGTAAATAACAAAGGTAACCATATTTTTCTTAACATCTAATTAATGACCAGAAAGAAGATCAAGTGGCTTATAATGCCATGCTGGCATTAAACAACAGTTGCCACACTGATAAACATGACAAAGAGAATATGATCAAGCAACCATGAGGTTTCAACCCAGGGAAGAAACCAACTTACTGCAGAGGAGACCATGGAGGGGATGACAGCTTTACTATAGACTGAAAGGGGCTGGAGTCATTTCAGTTCTGGGGTCGAGATGCCAGATTTTGAGGAAATGCTTGTATGTGATGATGAAGAAGGTGCAGAAAGGAAGTGGATTCTTCTCTTGAGTTTTGACTTTTGATAATGTCCGTAAGACAAATGAGATGATTAAGAAGACTAAACAAGCATGCTGAAGAGATGCCCCACCTCCAGTGATGCCTAGAGCAAGCACAAGGTCTCCAGGGAATAGGACTCATGTTCCTCTAAGAGCTGAGAACAGATGGGCTGCACTGAACCAGGAAGGTACTTCTACCAATCCTTTCATAGTACTAGTCTTCACATAATATTGTTTTAGCTAATGTCGCTATAGAATGTAATGTAATGTTGGGTGACACTAATGCTGAAATACAAACAACTGTAGAAATAGCAGCAAAAAAGGCAAACAAGGTAAGAATAACTCAGAGATAAACAAGTTAAGACAGTTATTATGAGGAGCATGAACACAATGAAGAACATGAGAAAACTGGTGAGATGTTGACAAGGAACACAATATCCCATCAACAACAAAGCTTGCACAAAAATTAAGGACCATCATTCAAAGGAGGCCAAATTGTGCTAAAAATAGATGGCCCTTTTCAGTCACTTGTAGCTGTAGTGCCCAACGTTCAACGTTTATATTGTTCTCCAATACCATGTACATTTCAGCACTGAGGGCTTAACATGTGTGACAAGCCTGCTAACATCAAACCAATACAGTGCAGTCCTACATAACACCATAAGCAAAAGCCACACAGCGTATGGATGGCAAAACTTCTGATCGGCAAGTACAATTCAGCGGACAGATCACAACACACAAGCTGCCCTCAAAGATGACCAGCACGAAACATAAGCTCCATCCTAGTTCAAGGTGACTCCATGTGTTTCCTGTCTTCCCTCTCCATGCTCCGGTTGATGGAATTGTAGCGCCACATACTTCATCAGAGCTTTAGCACCTGTTCCGAGGTACCAACTGTTGATTGGTTTTGTTTTGCTGAATGTATCTTTGTGTGGTTGATAAAGAGGCATATGATGTATCTCCAAACTATGATCATCTGATAACGCTAGTAAAATAGGTCTTCAAAAAAATCAACCCTTTTTAGATTTATTGTGTATAATGCCATGGTAGGTTTCCATGTGCTATTGGCAGGTATTGTACAATTAGAGCATTATTGCATAACTTTTATGTCAAACTGCTTTTTAGCCTGAACTTTCTCTGTTCAGTACTTCAGTTTTAGATTTGTGAGCTACTCTTTTAGTATCTTTCAGTAGCTGTTGGTCAAATCCGTCAGATATTTCGTGTAATTTCGTTGCTGTGGAGTAATGAAATTCGGGTTTTCCCACGGTGCAAAATTAATTAAACGCCAGGAATCCTGAGCCCTCAGTCAAAGAACCCTACCTCCTATGGTGCTAACTAGCGCTCGTCAATTCGCTGATGTGGATCCCAGGCTACGGCGCCCCAGGATGGGTACCCAAAACAAGTTCAAAATTTCCCAAAACAAAAGGGAGTGGAAGAAAGGAGACGAAGGGCTTACAGCGGAGGGTGCAGAACTTGGCGGTGGGGGAGGGGTCACGGCAGGAGGAGCCCAGCCGGAGGTCGTACCACCGGTTCGCCTGCGGCGCCGTGCTTGGCTCCCCGTTGCTGCTGCCGCTCGCCATCGCGCGCTGCGCGCCGAGCCCCTCGCCGGCAGCGGCGCTCGATTCTTCTATCTATTCGATTCAGCGGAGGGGATCGGCGGAGGCGGAGCCGCGGAGGGGGGCGTCGGGGCTGCGGGCTGCGGGCAGCGGGCCCTGAGGCTGGGAAGAGATGGGGCCGGGGGGTGTTTGGATGCGGACTATGGGCTATACCTGTTCGTAGGCCACCCAACGAACCGGACCCGATAAAAACTCGATCCAATCTGATCCTACGGATACGTTGGGTCGAGTTCAGTACTTCAGTCCATAAACTTCTACTAGTTGACTCTTGGCCTGACCCAACCCGAAATCCAAAGTAATATTTTTTTGAATTCATTCAAAATCCAGAGTAATAATTATATTGCTGATATATACCCAGCCGCACGTCAACAATCTCAACGATGAACGTACGGATGCTCATAATTGAGGACTAAACTTCGCCATAATTCTAGCATAACCCTCAACTGGCCATCAAATGCTGCCATGAATGTTCAACAGAACGCTTAGGGGCCTGTTAGGGAAGCCACAATGACTAGCTCATAAGCTAGCTAGCTCTAAAAATTTTTTGTCATATTTTAATTGAAGGAAAAGAAGAGTTAACTCTTGCTCAAGAGCTAAATTCATATACACATTCTAAGATCATGTGTGAATGTAATGTGAGGATGTGAGGCTAATCATACTATGAGTTATTACTAAGAATTAGCACTATTGAAGAGGTTGACTTAGAGCTAACAGCTAGCTCATACCATTATGGGTGCCCTTATGTGTAAACCAAGGGGGCTCGAGGGGACTGAGGGAATTAAATCCCCTACAAGTCAAAATCCTTCTCGATCCCTTTGATTTTCGGATCAAACTAACAAGGCCTTAACACAGTTCAAATGACATCATTAATTTGTCACCAACAGAAATTCAGACATTACATTTATATCAGCTGATGAGAATCATAGAGCTCATCGTTCTTTTCATGACAAAAGGAGATAATGGACTTCATTTTGGTAGCACCACAAAAGGGCGATGAAACTACATACACATTATAGCTAACAAATCTAATATAACACGAATAAAGAACATGTGATAGTTATACTACTAACAAAGGACTTCATTTTGAGTCCTGCCTAGCTTCAATGTTCAGCACAGAAGAATACTTTAGTTGGTTTCTATTGGCTGATCTTGCATCCATGAATGTACGGATGCTCATAATTGATGTACTTTGTCCAGTAAGGCCGATACTTTGTCATTGCGATTTCCAGCCAGGGCTTCATGTTACCATTGTAGTGGATAACCGCAGCATTGTCTATTTCTGAGCGTTCAATGGTTGGATTGTACCCTAAGCCAAGCACATGCCATGATTTGTCCAGAGGGTGTGTCAGCTTGTAAAAAGTTAGAAGCCCTGGCGGCAATGTTCCCAATTTCCAGAGCAGCCTGTTCTCGTTCTGTACAAAGAGAACATAAAACAGTGTCAAAATGGAGTTCAGCAAATGTATGCACTGATAATTTCAGGCAGCTCATTCGACTAGCCCTTAACTATTTGTAATGATCAAACATCAATTAATTATGAATCATACTAATAAAAAATAATTATTTAGCATTTGCTTCATCTATACTGTACATGGTATAGTCATATATGCATAACAATGAACAAAATCAGAATATCCGAAAAGTCTGAAGCACCATAATACATATCAGCAGATGGTTGTGTAGGAACACAAATGCAATATTCTAAAGAAAAGCAGATGTCACGATGCAAATAATGTAAAATCTTATTTCCAACTCACCATGTTCTGCCATTTGTGGTAAATCCCAGTAATGTCTTTCTTCTTCCATTCTTCCAGATCAAACACGTTCATTCCATAAGCCCAACCACATGCATTAGGATCAAAATTCTGAGAAATATTTGGGTTTGAGAAGTTTAGGTACTTGTCAAATCGATGAAAACTCTCTCCACATGTTTCAACCGCCCCATTTACATTTCCATGAAGGTCAACCTCCCAGAGTCCAGTTAGGTCCCTCTGGACAACTATGTCATCATCCAGGAAAAGGATTTTATTCAGCTTGGGGTAGACTTGGGGGAGGTAAAATCTTAGATGGTTGAGCATGGACAAATATTTTGGATTCCGATACTTCAGATTAGAAGAGCCAGCAGAGAGTGTTTTCGGACGATCAGCCCTGAAATAGTATTCTCTCATGGCTGCAGACTCAAGCTGCTTCAGAACAGGGCAGTAAGAAGAGTTTAACCATTTGAAGTCATCAACATTTTCCACATGGATTGTTGCATCCCCAGGTGGATTCAGCAAAAACCACATGTTCATGGCCCCAAAGTTCAGTTTGTCAGTAACAAGATGAAATACATGTTTTTCAGGCTCCTGCAGATTTATATCAAGAAAATCAAGAGTGCTGTAAAATTGGTCATTCAATGGTACACACAATGAAGAGATTACACTTCCAGCTTGAAGATGGTATTACACTAACCTTCGCATTCATGATGGTTGAGTTGACCACAACTGATGCTGCCAAAACATTGTCCGAGAAAAGGGCATAATGGTAAAGATCAGGATTTTCCAAGTTCTCACTATTGGGGAACTTTCTTTTCTCCGGAGAGAGAAGGTAATAATCAATCGTTAAGCGCATGGAAAGACAATGGATGCCATTTGGGATTGTCTTAGCTGCCAGCTGGCTAAGGAAGGTGCTCTGCTTCTTCAAGCTCCGGACCTGCTCATCTGCTGACTGAAGCATTGCTCTCAAACGCTCGGTAATTTCCTTGCAATCATACAATAGATCCCTAGCTTTTGATAAAACTTGGCCCATTGCTTTGATTCTATCCGAAGCACTGCAAATTAGAGAAGAGGCGAATCAGTAGAGAAAGAGAAAACAGTATCACTGAAAATTAGGCCCAAAAACAGTTAAGGCACCACCTCTTGGGAAGTTCGGCATCAGCAGTAGCTTCCCCAAGGGAGCGCTGGCTTTCCTTGAGCCTTGCAAGCAGCTCCTGATAGAGATCAAGCTTGTCCCTCGATTTGGCAAGAACAGAATATATTCTGGCCATGATCATTTGATCTCGCATCAGGCGAACCCTTGAATCTGCCTTCTCATTTTCATTTTCACGTCTCCAAATGCTGTATTTTCCTAGCACAGCAGAATCAACAGCTTTTGAGCGTTCGATACCTGCGTTCTCAAGTTTAACTAACGCTTCATCATCCTGCTGCACTACTTCCATTTTCTTCCTTACACCAATTCTCCCCCTTAATTTCTACAATTTGGAAATACCAAAATGGTCAGGATACGGCGAAACAATATTACATTTTAGAACAGCTGTAAGCCAGGAAAAATGGCATAAACAGAATGGTAACCACTCTGGGAATCAAACAAGCACGGTTCAAATCATCCCTACATATATACTGCAGTTTACAGGGATAAGTACTTAAGACGGGGGGGGGGGGGGGGGGGGGGGGGATTACCCTGTGTGTTATTTCCTCTGATCTGCCCAGGAGATGAGGGCCATCTACATTAACAATTAAAGTTCCCAAGTCAAATGTGTGTGATGCTCACATATAAGAAATATATGGTATTAATACTCAGTTACCCACCCTTTCGACTCGAGGAGATATTCTGCAGTTCAAAGTTGGGTTTCCTACTCCAGTCAGATATCTAACATCACAGAGGCTGCCACTATAATCACACATTTTTTCGCACAGAAGAAAGAAACAAGGCAAGAGAATATTTTACTAACCTGTTTCCGGTGGTCCACTCGAGCTGAAAAAAGCAGAAACAATGGCATTAGCACGACCCCTCAAAATATATTCTACAATCACGAAAAATGTCTAAAAGTGTGTAGTTTCTTTTAATTGTATGAGGAAGACAAAATATCTATATCTATCAAACAACAAAATGGTTCCAGCAGAAATAATGGTTCCTACGAAGATAAGAGAGAACTGTAACATAGGGCTACAAGATAACAGGATCACATTGCTGTTACAGCAAATTTAAAAGAGAGCAAAACTTTGGGACATGAAAATTGAGTAGTTTAGTGAAGGGATGTTATCTTCTAAATAAATCATTCCAATATGAAATACAATTGGAATTTTCCAATGAAATGCTAGATGTGATTCTAAGCCATTCAAAATTGCTTTGAAGGAATACAATGTATAATCTATGCAACAGATTTCGCTCCAAGTTCTATGTTGGTGTTATCAGAATTCACAACCCTGATCCCTAATAATCCAGGTAGCATTATCCTAAGCCGAAGTCTACTGCACCTTATACTAGGCTGCATGGAAGCATTTATTTGCCCTAACTGTAGGCATGGGGTATGGTGCACCTGTGTTGATCAGTTAACAATTCAGATGCTTGACATGCTGTACTCAAAGATACAAAAAAAGAATGAAACTCTTAGAACCATTAACTATAGAGGTTTTTGCCAGCATTGATACTAGAGGAAGAGGAAAGCCACACAGTATCAGACAGGGAAAAATATTTATCCTTAGATCTACATGACTACATTCTGAAGTGCAGAAGGTCATCTGGCCAACTCACATTGCATCACAGAAAACTGAAAAGCTATTGACAATAGTGCTCGCAAGTTGCAACAGGAAAGTTATACTAACAACAGCGAAAAATTCCCAGAAACATTAGCATGAAATCCATATTTCCTGATAGTACTAGAGCCATTTATGACCATCATCCCTAAACTGCTCTAAAAAATACAGTGAGAAATTGTTGCACCCATGTACAACACTAACCTGTCTAAAAAAATGTATCAGCAGCTCAACACTGACCACAAAACGTCATGTAACTGGGACCATTTCAGTAAATGCTAATCTCTCAAGTTGATGATTCATTGCTTCCTGACATGCGAACCCACAGAGGATTAGGCACGGATTACATGCCGTCGCATCTAACCCACTCCCAACATCCGTCCGACCTCGTCATCAAACCAAGTAATCAACACAAACTCTCCCCCAAAATCCCAATCCGCTCTGGTACAGCCCAACACCGCACGATCGGGGCCGTTCCGCGGCTGCGAACGGGGGAAATCACATAGATCTAGCGCTACCGCCGTGGCATTCTCGAGACTCGCGCAGACCGACACAATCCCCGGACGCGCGGCGGGAGGGCACGAGGAAGAGAGAGAAGGGGAGATGGGGCCGAGTCCCGAGCGGCATTACCTTGGAGGCAGGGGGAGGCGGCGAGGATGAGGAAGGCGAGGGCGAGGAGGTGGAGGACCGAGCGGCCAGCCCTAATCGCCATGGCCGGCCGGCTCGGGGCGGATCGGAACGGGTTGGAGGAAGGGAAGGGAGGGAGGTCTCGTGCCGGCTTTCGGGGGGAGGGAGGGGGCCGTGAGTGGCGAGTGGTGGCGGCCAGTACACTCGGCACTGGCACTGCTCCGCCCTTGTGTCACTGACAAGGTCCATTCACACCTGTTATTGTCGGTGCCGTTAGCCGTACCCTTGGCGTACGTACGTGTGCAAAGGTTTGACAGGTTCCCAACAAAATTTCGAATGCAGAAACACAAAGTGAGGCACTTCGTGAAATATGTGGCGAAAAGTTACTGCAGTACTTTTATTGTTATTTGACAAACTTTGTCTAAATATGGTCTAACTGCACTCAAAAGATTTGTCTCGACATGAACAGACTAAAAGTACAATAAGTTATTTTTTATCTACATTTAATGTTTTCATGTATGTGTCTAAAGATTCGATGTGACAGGTACTGCACAACATTTTTGGGCATATTTGGTGAACTGACCATGGCCTGATGCTCGCTATTTTTCTCCTTCCTCTCGCATCCAAATTTTAGACTTGACTAAAAGTTTTTAAAAATTATTTTCCTTTCATGGAATGAGTTTTGAATTTAAAGAACTTTCGCTAAAAAATTGTGATGGTGTGTTCGTGTTACCGATGTGTAGATTGATTGATTATACTAATCATTTAAATAAAAAAATTAGTAACAAAAACGTAGTCTCAAGATTTTTTTTTCTTGGCAATTGAAAAGTAAAAATAGGACAGAGGATGGATGCGTACGAGATAGAAATATGAGTACCTCAGCACTATTCTCCTAAACCACACTCCGTATTTAAGAAAGTGCACTTATGCCGAGGTATTACTTTGCTAGGAAATTATTATTTTTATATTGAGAATAAATTTTGATAAACCACAAGAAGTTTTTATATGTCCAGAGAGTTGGAAATGGCTACTAAAATCAATAGGATTTTCCAAATAGAGCTGATATGCTTGTTTGATTCATTGCTGGCAGGGCAACGGACCTGACGTGCACCGGTTGGTTATTTGCAGGTAGCGTCGTTTTGTCTGTAAATTGTTAATGCGAGAGTGCGAGACCGTGGGTAGAGCACGTGGGAAATTCAGACCTGGCGATCCTTTGGGGAAAAAAAAATGATGCCATACTGGTTGATAAGTCGCTGGTGGAGACTACGCAGCACAAGATCTCTTTTCGCTTTTCAGCATGCAGAGTGATGAAATGAGGCAACCTTTTCTTTTATTATGTGTCAATGTGCGCGATCTTAAAATTACATCTGTCACCGGATAGTAACCTGCAGTGAAAACATGAAATTCTGCTATTTTTTGTTCTTTTGAAACTACATGAATTTTTGCTTTCTGTCTTCTTTTTAGGCCATGTTCAGTTGTCTAAATCACCCCAAAAATATTGCGCAGTACCCATCACATCGAATCTTTAGACGCATGCATGAAACATTAAATGTAGGTAAAAATAATAATTAATTGTATGTTTAGTCTGTTCATGTCGAGACGAATCTTTTGAGTCTATTTAGTCGATGTTTGAACAAAGTTTGTCAAATAACAACGAACGTGCTACAGAAACTTTACTGAAAAGACCTTAATATATACAAATATTTATAGGTATCTAGTAGATTTTTTTTGAGAGCATGTACTACCTAGTAGATACAATAATAATAATAGAGCTTTTTACCTATATGACCTTGGAAAAGATGACTCTTCCTTATGTGATTTTTTTTCGTTTAGAACTTACCTCTATGACCTAGAAACAAAATTTTATTTCTTTTATGGCCTTCCGTCCGTTTTCACCGCTTGACGGTGTTAATTCAAGGATAAAAAGACTGTTTTGCCCTTGGTATAAAAAATACAATTTTGTTTGTTTGTTGTATATTTAGAGTAATATTAAATAAATAAATTAATATGTAACAATATTTTTTTATGTGAAATATTATCATGCGTGAATTTATTTGTTTAATATTAATCTAAATATACAACAAAAATAAAACTCTGTAATTTTTTTATGCTAGGGGTAAAATGGTCTTTTTATCCTTGACTTAACACCATCAAGTAGCACAAATGGGCGGAAGGTCATAGAGAGAATAAAGTTCGTTTCAGGGCCATACAAGTAAATTCAAATAAAAAAAGATTGTATAAAGAAGAGTCATTATTTCTAAGACTATATAGGTAAAAAGCTCGTAATAATAAGGTAGAAGAGCCACCGGGCCCTTGGAGACCTCATATTGGGCCAAAAGCACCAAACAGCCCTGTAATGCCCATTCCTTTTTATCTAGAAAAAAAAGGGGCCCATTTTTAGCCGAAAGGCTGAAGACAAAGTGCGAGTCGTTATTCAGAAATCAGAAGCAACCAATTTGCTTCTCCGTCACCTCCACTCCCTCCTCGCCACCTCCGGCTCCGGTCCACCAACCCTGCCGGCCATGGCTTCGGATGCGGCGGCGCAGAATCTCCTCGCGGCGAGCACGAAGATCATCGGCGTTGGCCGCAACTACATCGCCCACGCCAATGAACTCGGCAACCCGGTCCCCAAGGTGCGGTCCGCGCGCCTCCCATCCTCGATCCCAAAACGCTGCCGCGCTTCCAACTTCCCTCCCCTCTCCCTTCCCGCGCTGCCTCTGGAGTCTGGATTGATCCCTTCCCGCGCTGCCTCTGGAGTTTGGATTGATCTCGCGTGTGTTTGTGTGTGTGTTGCAGGAGCCCGTCCTGTTCCTGAAGCCGATCTCGTCGTTCCTCCACGCTGGTGTGACCAACGCCGCCGTCGAGATCCCGGAGCCACTCGAGTCGCTACACCACGAGGTCGAGCTCGCCGTCGTCATCTCCCGGCGCGGGCGCGACATTTCTGAGGCGACTGCCATGGACTTCGTCGGAGGTAATTTGAGAATTGCGTCACAACGATGGAGCCTTCGTGAGATATGTCCATGCTCTGTATTTTTTGAAATGTTAACGATGAGCCTTCGTGAGATAGTAAAGCCTTTGTATTCTTGTTTATATAGAGAAAGGTTCGTGTGCTTGCATAGTGCCAAAGTGTACCAAAAAAATCCTATATGGTTTCATTTTTCAGAAGGGTCCATTAGGATTCTACGATATGTTCATGCTCTGGAAACTCGAAACGATTTAGATCATTGAGAGTTATTTTATTTGGCGCCTTACTGCTTTATTGTGACGAGGAGTGATGGTGTGATGGAAGATAGAAACAGATGTATTTTAGCAATTCTAGCTTCATGACAATTGACAAACTTGGTGGAAAGTGCAAGCGGGCAATTTAAAAGTTAGAATTGCCAAGGCAAGCTCGAGCTCATTTGATGATGGTTTGCATAGGCAGGAATACAAAAGTATGTTTCATGGAATATAGAAATACAAAACTCGTGAATTCAACTATTTTTTCTTGTACAATTGTGGATTTGTGGTTTTATGGCCTGACTGGTAACTATTTGTATTCTGTTCTCTTCATCATTAGTGAACTTGAGTTAAAAGCTTACAATATGTATTCTTCTTAGTGCTTACCTCATTCTCTTTATGCTTTTTGAATTGAGCAGTTTAAAGCATTTTCTTGTGACAAACTAAATATGTAATAACGGCTTGCGTCATTGAATTTTCCAGGTTATGCACTTGCTTTGGACATGACAGCAAGGGACCTTCAATCTGTTGCTAAGGTGAATTCTACCTTTTGTAGTTTTTCTGAGCCTCAGTATGACTTGTTCAATTACTGTTGTTGTAGAGTCATCTGTCATCCCTAGTGGTTGTTGAATCTTATGTATGATTATACAGACATTCAATTTACATAAGTAAATTCAGTAACTAACTTTGCAATTTAGTCTCATTAGTGGATCTTCTCCATGATCATATCTATTGATGAATAGCAAAGATTCAGATGCTTTTAGTTGAGCTTGTTACTGTCTTCATCCACCCAATATACTGATATATTTCGTTTCACATAATATTTTTTAAAAAATATATTTTGTTGTACAAATTCAGTAGCATCAATTGGCTGGCAAGACCTTAAGTAGACTCAATTTATTGATGCATTTATAGTAAATAGAACTATACTATTAATTTTCTTATCATACTCAACATCCACTAACTTGCAGTCTGCAGGCCTTCCATGGACTTTGGCTAAAGGACAAGACACCTTCACTCCAATTAGTGCAGTAGTAAGCAATATTTTTTCTTCATGTGCTTGGAGTTGGTTGGTGGCTCAGGGCAGTATGTTTTATTTATTTGTGTTCGCTTGTTATAATTACACCTCAATGAATCAATTCCATATTGAAGTTAGTGCAAAAGGGTTGTTAAATAAGAGACCCCTCATCTTTGTTGCTGTCCGTGTTCTCCGCAACCATCTAGTTACATGAAATGTGTAATCCCATAAGTATGACACAGCATGTTTTGACTTCAGCTAATGAAAATTTCTCCATCAATCAGGTTCCAAAATCAGCTGTCACTAATCCCGACGATCTCGAGCTCTGGCTAAAGGTATTTCTGCAAATATGTACTGAATTTCTTTAATGTTGCCTGAAGTGATAGAGCATATGGTGTACAATTGACTACCAACTGTATCCAGGTAGATGATGAACTAAGACAGAAAGGATCCACAAGTAACATGATATTCAAGATTCCTTTTCTGATCAGCTATATCAGTTCCATCATGACATTAATGGAGGGTGATGTGATACTAACAGGTAGTGACATTTTCTCTACACTCAGCTTGTTTTTGTGCATCTGCGGTCTTTCTGTGGGTTATTCATTAGTTCCTTCACAGGTACACCTGAGGGTGTGGGTCCTGTCCGAGTAGGTCAGAAGATCAAAGCTGGTATAACTGACCTAATTGATGTCGAGTTTAATGTTCAGAGGCGCAATCGGTCATTTTGTGCATGATGCAATAAGCAAGAAAGTAATGGTAAGCAACAAGTATTGTGAACATATGAGCTGGAACTGATTTTTCTAGTGCAATATTTTGTCCATTCCAAATTATAAGTCATTCCAAGAAATCTTGGAGAGTCAAACACATCTCATGTTTGACCAAAATTATAGAGAGATACATAAAAATTTATGACATCCTTTTATGACATCAAATAGGTAAAAAAAATGTAACTAATGAAGAATCGAATGATACTTAGTTGGTATTATGAATGTTATTGTCTTATTATATAAATTTAGTCAAACTTAAAAAAACTACTCTAAGATTCTTGGAATAACTTATAATTTGGGATTGATGGAGTACATAAGATAGTAAGACAACATGCTATTATTTGTTGTGTGACTAAAAATAATATCAGGCAATTGATTTTTTAAAAGCAAGCCTGTTTGCCGTAGCAAGGTCAATATTATCCGAAAAGGCATCATATTCATGTTTGAGGAAATTCGTGAAAATGTACTCCAATTGGACAGCCAGGTGGTGTACATGTATAGGGTATAGCGCCAATATGCTAAAACTGTGCCAAAGCTACGTTGTCCTACTCCACATTCTCACATATACATAGCAATCAAAACCTGAAGTATGTGAACCACTCCTTAGTTAGAAGCTGTGCTACCCTGATTGAAAAAAAGATGCTATTGTCAACTAATGCTATGTGTCGGGGGACCACAAAAGGGGTACCCCAATCAACGCAAAACAAATAAGTTAAACCTAGAACATCAATTAATAAGAGACCTAACTAGTCTAACCCCTAAAAAACCAACCCCTCGACGCCTACCACGCCGGTCCACCGCCAGGAATGTAACACCCCGGATTCTACAAACACCATGGGATGCCACTAAACATTACCGACCTTGGCCACACACAACCCAATAAAAAAATTGGCAGCACCTCCTTTGTATTTAAAAGAAACATAGACACCATATATAATTATAAATTGAAGAACTAAAGTGACATTAACGAATGTCCTAACACATAACACAAATATGAGATATTCCAACGAAAAAGTTAACAACCACCATTTAAACATTCTTTCTCGAGCCAAAAGAACATAACCAAATTATTATTTAATTAAACACGATGTCTCTAAAAGGAGTGTGTGACGTGCAGCTAATCCCCTTCCCTTCCAAGCAAGCATCATGTACCTGGATTGAGTAAAGCAAGAGTGAGATGAAACATCTCAGCAAGCAAACTTGTTTTCACTAGCTATTTACCACAAGTTGAATTTAACATGGAGTTTCTCTTATCCAAGAAATAAGATATAATATCAATATACAGAGGGTGACTTCCAATCTTGAACATAGTCAAAAGATAAAGCTTCACAATAACAAAGACATGTCACTTCGGTATACTTCGTCAATGCATATGAATGCAATGCAAAATATCTCCTGCCTGCACACCCAACAAGGTGTGGAGCTGCATCCCATGATGCTGTACCGGTACGGTCGTGACCATAGATCAACGACATAACTTCCAATGCAAATGAGTGATGCAATGCACTTGACATGCTACAATAAGACCATCAATTATATTTCAACTTCATCTTTCAGGTTATGGCTAGCCACGTATAACAATATGGAAAAAATAGCATTAACATGAATAAATAAATAAGACCATAATTGAATAAGGTTGAATGAACCAAGATCATAAGTTTTGGTTATTTAGACAATAAGTTATAGATGATGAAAATAACAAGCCAAAACGGTAGCAAACCACCGCTACATTCACTTGCCTCTTTACCGAAGGAAATCTAGAGCTCTAGCGACGTTCCGAAGTGTTACCATCTGTCACAAGCAATATTCAGTACAAACATATTCACACAAGAAAAGCACAACAACAACTACGCGCTAGAACGCCCCAAACCTGTTATTCCAAACATCTACCCTTTGAGCTACCAACGTGACAGCAGCGCTATCTCTTCTCTTTTTTGTAGGCGTTAAACCACACATCCAAAAAATCCCAGAATTTAGGAAACTATGTAAAACTCCATTATCTACGACTTTCATATTATAAAGTTTTGCATTCGAGGTCTCTAAAATTACGTAATTAACCATTGAACTTAACTGAATATTTCTGGCATCCTAAATAGACATGAAACTTCAAAAATCCATAACTGGAGATATACTAATTCAAAAAATATAAACTTTATCAATCTGGAAAGCTTAACAAAAGATCTACTACTCTTATTTATATCAAAAGATCTAATTGTTTAATTAAGACTGCCAAAAACTGCTTAGATCTAAAACTGTCCAGATTTCCGTCACTGAAAAACAGTCAATTTGTAACAGCGATATCTCCTAAAATATAAGTGCTATGATAGTGTTCTTGGCGTCCAGAGAAAGATCTTGAAGTCCTCTACAACTTCTTCCACATACACAAAATTTATTAAGGCATCTAAAAAACCCGAAACTGATGATGAACAGAAACTGCTCCATCTGCCCGAACTTTCACAACATGGACGAAATTGATTTTGAGGCTTACTCCGCCAAACCCTTCCAGATAAACGCTTTAATCCGCCAAAACTTGAACAAAAGAAGTGGACTAATATTGGGCTTCTCACTTAGGAAAGAAACGACGAGGGCGACGCCAAAACTCCCGGCGACTACTCCTTTCTCCCGTTCTCTTCACCTTCCCGTAGCTCCAACTCACAACGATCCTCGCCGCTACGAAGGTCTTGCCGTTCCGATCGGTTATCGCGGGAGATGGGACAAGCACCACGTACGACGGCGCGGCGGCAAAACCCTAGGGCCTCTCTTCCTCTTCCCCTTTCTTCATACGGTCTAACAGAGGAGGGACGGGAAAAAAAGAACGCATGGCAGTGAAGAGTCCGACTTCGGAAAAAAAAAATCGCGGTACTGTAGTGCAGCTACAGTACTTTCGTTTTTTTATTTTTTATTTGTTTTTTTTGGACGTCACAGTCTACCCCCTAAAAAAGAATTCGTCCTCGAATTTTGTCGCCTAAAAAAACAACATGGTCGTAAACTATAAATAACTGCATTGATCGAACTCACCGGTGTCAAATAGTTCAGGATACTCCTTCCGCATCTGCTCTTCAAGCTCCCAAGTCGCTTCAGGTTCAGGTTGATTCGTCCATAGAACTCTCACGTATCTTATAATCCTTCTCCTCAGTACACGTTCCGACGTTTCTAAGATACGCACTGGGCGACACTTTACGGTCAAGTCCTGCTGCACACGAATCGATTCTCGACTTATGCTTGGGGTCTCGCAAATACTTCCTCAACATAGAAACATGGAAGACATTACGAACTCCCTTCATAGACTCAGGCAACTGCAAGCGGTAAGCCAAGCTACCAACTCAGGCTATTGTATCAAAAGGTCCAATATACCTCGGGCTAAGCTTTCCCGTAGTACCAAACCGCACAACGCCCTTAGTAGGCGATACTCGGAGAAGCACCTGATCACCCACTGCAAACTCAAGGTCTCGCCTTCTAACATCTGCATAGCTCTTCTGGCGGCTCTGAGCAGCCAACATATTCTGACGTATCTCTTGCACCTTCTCAGCTGTCTGTTGAATCCATCCAGGACCGACTAAAGACCTCTCTCCCAACGTTTCCCAACACAGCGGTGAGATACATCTTCTACCATACAAAGCCTCATACGGTGCCATCTTTATACTAGCTTGGTAGCTGTTGTTATAAGAAAACTTAACCAAAGCTAGATGATCCTCCCAACTGCCCTTCCAAGAAAGGACACAAGCACGCAACATGTCCTCCAAGGTCTGGATAGTGCGCTCAGACTGGCCATCAGTCTGAGGGTGAAAAGCAACATTCATATCAAGCCTAGTTCCCAAAGCTCTATGCAAGCTCCTCCAAAAATTAGAAACAAATTTGGAGTCTCGATCTGAAACGATGGACTTCGGAACTCCATGCAGCCTCACTATCTCCTTGATATACAAGGGAACCAAGTCTACGGCAGAACTAGTGGTCTTCATTGGAATGAAGTGTGCTGATTTAGTGAGTCGATCAACCACCACCCATATAGCATCCCTACCCCGAGGTGAACGAGGTAAACCAACCACAAAATCCATAGTGATATATTCCCACTTCCATTCTGGAATCTCTAGGGGCTTCAATAATCCTGCAGGCCTCTTATGCTCAGCCTTCACCTGCTGGCACACACCACAAGTTGCTACATACTTGGCAATATCAGCCTTCATCCTCTTCCACCAAAAGCTCTGCTTGAGATCTCTATACATCTTGGTCTCACCAGGGTGAACTGTGTATAGAGTACGATGAGCTTCTCTTAAGATATCCATTTTCACATCTGACTTCTGCGGCACACAAAGACGTCCCCTAAAACGAATCACGTCATTCTCATCAATACTAAACTCACGAGGTTTGCCATCACCAACCCTCTTGCGAACCTCCTGAATTAAACGATCATGTTGTTGTGCCTCGCGCACCCTCTCAAGAAGGGATGACTGAATAAGCAACTGGGTTTCTTCTCTAGCAGTGCCTGCGTAGCATAGGGAGACACCCATACGATCCAAATCTGCAATCAAGGGCATTGCTACCTTAGGAGCCCCAGTTCTACTAAGAGCATCTGCCACCACATTCGCCTTCCCTGGATGGTACTGAATGGTAAGATCATAATCCTTTATCAGCTCAAGCCATCTTCGCTGTCTCAAATTCAACTCCCTTTGGGTGAAAATATATTTAAGACTCTTGTGATCAGTATAAATATCACATGACTCACCATATAGATAATGCCTCCAAGACTTTAGGGCAAACACCACAGCAGCCAATTCTAGGTCATGGGTAGGATAATTTTTCTCATGCTTCTTCAGCTGCCTAGAGCCATAAGCAATCACTTTACCATCTTGCATCAAAACACAACCAAGACCAACACGAGATGCATCTGTATACACCGTGAAGCGCTTGCCACTCTCGGGTAAGGCCAAGATAGGAGCATTCACCAACTTATCCTTCAAGGTTTGGAAACTGGTCTCACAATCATTGTTCCATACAAAAGAAACACCCTTCTCAGTGAGTCTCGTCATTGACTTTGCAATACTAGAGAAATTCTGCACGAAACGCCGATAATAGCCAGCAAGACCTAGAAAACTGCGAATCTCTGTAACTGTAGTAGGTGCTGCCAATTTTTTTATTGGGTTGTGTGTGGCCAAGGCCGGTAATGTTTAGTGGCATCCCAGGGTGTTTGTAGAATCCGGGGTGTTACAAGGAAGACCGGGCTCGCCAAAGCCTTACCAACCGCCTCATGGTAGCCTACCTCTCGAGCCCCGGTACGTAGGCCTCGAGCCCACTACAGCCGCACATTGTTCCTCGAGACCCCACGCGGGGACCTCGAGCCTCTCTAACACAGGTAACCTATCCCTCGAGACACATCACCCCCCTCGAGCAGCGCCAGACATCGGATACCAGCCCCATACTGCGCATTTAATGCGTCCACCTACTCCGGTCACATCCTCTGGTACAGGCACGCTGCGTCTACCTACTCCGGTCACATCCTCTGGTACACGACGTGTGCCACAGTGAACCGGGGCCAGAGTCAAACCTCGTTTTCACCGCAAGCATGGACAAAAAGGCACAAGTACAACACTGTTAGGCCATACCCTGCACTGTAGTATGCTCGAGCCGCACCTCGAGACCTGGATTCCCGCTGTACGGCCGGGTTTTCCGGAACTTGCCCATACCTGCGGGGGCTCGAGCCCCCCGTAGGCGCCACCTCGAGGACGGTCCTGCGCCCCTCGAGCCCTAACTGCTTTCATGCTATTGGAGGACAGGTACCCCAAGACCCAGAGGGACCCGGCCACGTCCTGTACGTGCCGGAATGGGCACTGTACGGCCTCCATGTCGCTGCGCCTCCACGTCCGCACCCGGGATGGAAGCCACGCTTCAAGGACGCCTCAACAGCAACCCTCACGCCGGCTCCAGTGACTTCGACAAGACAGAATTCCAACCCTTCGTCGTATTGGGCGTTGTACAAGTCGCTCCTGTGTAACCCTGGCCTCCTCTTGCTCTATAAAAGAGGACACCAGAGCCCTTCACGCGGATGAGTCCACACGGGGACACACAACACACACGAGTCCAGACTCTGGTCCACGCTCGTTGAGCTTGTATCACCCCTGTACAAGCACTTAGGTGCGAGTAATACAAGAACCTCCTCCCCCCGCTGGACGTAGGGCCTTCTTTGCCCGAACCAGGATAAACTCTTGTGTCATCTCGCATCACCATCCAGGAAGAGAGCACGCGATCATATTACTAGTTGGTGTCATACCCCGGGGTCGAAACACCGACACTATGTTAGCTTAGAATCTACCACTTGATTTTTCTGCAGGGATGTTCATGGAATAGCCAAGTGCAAGGACAAGGCATCAAATCAAAATGCTGCTATTGTTTGCAGGCCAACCGCTTGAAGATTGCTCTCGTGTCACGCGTTCCTCTTGGGTATTCTCCTTGCATTGCAGCGAATTGCTTCGACCCACGAGATGCAGGTTTAGCCTGTGCCCTCTCATGTTGTAGATGTTTGTGAGATGTAGATGGCTGTAAGCAAAATACCAGCTGGTCAATGTTGTATACTTACTGGTGGTACATTACTGTGTAAAATAGAAATCAGTTAACTTTTCTTTTTCAGGGTTTTATAAACCGTAGCTAATAATTCCTGGCCACTTGTTAGCCGTCTCCCTTTATATGCCACCTGTATTGTCAGGTACTGTGAGAAGGCTTCGTGTCAATGAACAAATAATTTCCCCAACATTTATGACATACCCCCTCTGTTCCGTACTAAAATACATTATAAAAAATTTAAGACAGCTTTGAAGAACACTCAAATGACATATTGACATGTACTTATAGATCAAACCCAATTAGACCATGTTTGTTTTGCCCCCAAACCAAGGGGGTTAGGAGCAATTGCGGAGGATTAAATCCCTAACAAGTCAAAATCCTTCTCAATGCCATGGTTTAGGATGAAATGAACAGCTGTTTAAATTATACTAGTTTTCTTTTTAATAAACTTTGCCAAACATAACCATGGGCACCACATAAAATGCATTTTAGAAGTATCTGGAGTCAGGCACATGCCAAAAAAATAACAGAATCGACAGGTTTCATGCACATGAAACGCGTTCTTATTAGACACAAAGACGGGAGTATCTGGAGTTACTTAAAATGCACAGCTGTTTGATGATCTCATTGTTATTGCCATGGTAGCTACAAAGGGAAAAGAAAAATGCAGAACGACATGTTCTGATCTACAGACTTCCTCAGCTCATCGATGATTTCCATGGTTCTGATCTGCAGACTTCCCATCATGCCCTTAGCTCAACATAGGAACCTGAGATCCCTGAGGTGCCAATCAGAGTGATCTGCAAGTAGAACAGTTAAATTATGTGTAAGGAATCCTAAATATATGCTATTTCACTAGCTTCAGTCCTGACACAACAAGCAGGCTCTATGTGTATTGAAATGAGAACATGTACATGCTGAGGTTGAGCAGGACATAATTCATTTTCATCATCAGAAAAAAAAATACGATAAAGAAAAAACCTAGAGAAGTTACATTTTCATAGCAATAACGACATGTGACCAGAACATCCTTTCCCCATAAATGGTACACTATGATTATGTGCACAAGGTGTTTGAAAAAGCACAAACATGTGATTCTTATAAAGCTGCTTGCCTGCTAGTAATGCCATGAGCAAAAGATCATGGAGGAAGAGCAGACAATATTGGCCAGGAATCAGCACGAATGCATGCTTGTTTTGCTGGTTTATGGTGAAAGTAGGAGGAATGGGAAAATATTTACCAATTTGGAAATAACAAAATTAACCTGAACTAATAAAGCAAAGTCTAACTCACAAATCACCAATTCCAAAATATCTGGTACACTCTTTCTCAAAATCCTATTCGCAGAGAGGATTGACATTAGCTTGTCCACGGTGGTAACAAAACAACGCGTTGCTGTCACCTCGCCACAGACAGAAACGGAGCCATATTTGGTACTTCAGATTTCACATGCAAAGTGCAGATTGGATGCAATTCCGGTACCATGAGTTCTATGACATACATGACAAACTAATCTAACAATCCTTGCTAGATCTTGCTCTGACACTCAGTGCATGAACACTTACAGCAAGCCAGCCAGCTATGGTCAGTTGTTATGCATAATTTGCTTAAAATTAAAAAAATCAAAGGTAAAAAAGAAGATACAAAACTATTTGAGAAGCCTGAAGTACATATACCCACTTCAATTTACCCCAATTTTTTTTTTACCAAGGTGAAATATGAATATCAAGGTTTAGGATCCCACTGGCAACTGAACAATTAACACCAGTTTATGGAAATCATGGGCACCTGGTATGGAAAATAATGGATGGATGGATGGTTGCAGAAAATCCAGATTCAAATTTTTAATAGATTTTCTTCAGATAGGCAAAAGACCAAGCATGGGAAATTCGATCAAAAATACAAAAAGCACTCAAAACAAGATAAAATTCTATTAAAAAAGCAGTAACACTGCATATGGAACAAAATCCAAACACAATCTTAAAAGGAACTGTGGCAAAGTTAGAAGCAGAGAAACTTTTACAAACATCAAGAATCACAAAAGTATCAGGCAACATATTTCTAATTTTCTACCAGCATAAAATAATACTGAATTAAAACTGTACCACAGGGACAAGTAACATTCAGAAGACATACCTTTCCCCACTCAGAACCTATGCCACTGCATCTCATTTTGAGGTGTATCATTTTTGTCCCCAACTCCATCTCCACCTTCTTTCTTAGATAATTTTCCTCAGGGCCAAAGGACTCCAGATATGTCATGTAGCGATTATATGCAGCTTTAACAGCATCTTCAATATAACCAGGTAAGGGGCCCACATTCTGCAAAAGTTTTGTCTTGATCAGACTGATATAAGCACCCAAGAAAATACATGAGGAAACAGAGATAACAAATACTGACTTCACCAGTCAGGCCACAAAGATCATCAAGAGCCATTCTTAGGGTAACCAAGGTTCCACTAAATTCTTCACACGCCTCAGCTGCACGAAATACATTTTTCAAAGCCTCTTGACCAGCATTATCATTGGTGGCTTTAGATACTGCTTTCTTTGCTTCCGCTACGAGAGAATCTGGAAGTTCATTCCAACTAGCAGCCAACAAATCCTTAAATGCAGATTCTATCTCTGGATCAGATATTGCAGGCAGGTGCTTTTCATTTGAACTGAAGAAGTGTCTCAGTTTCCATGAGATAGGATTGTCGCCACCTGAGTTTATAACATGGACAAGCTAATTAAGAATGAAAAGTTTTAAGTGAAGTGCAATATTAGAATCACATCAAAATGAAACAAATAAGGCATCATTGACTCTTCTAGCATTTTTTTCTCGAATATACAAACACAAATCAAAGAAAAAAAATTCCACATAAAATAATTCAATCTTGGTAAAGGAAGTTTAATCACTTTGAATCCCCTTTAACCATTTCTCTCACAGAATCCAGCACATATTAAATTAGAGTGAAAGATTAGTATTAACCATCCAAGTATTTTCTTTGCAAACTAACATGGAAAACAGGAAAAAGGCAACCTTTGTATCCCCTCTTCGTTAATGACTGTATCCCTAAGTTCATGTTTAAGAACAGAATATATTGGAATAGTACAGTCGGGTTACAGAAAAGCACCGCCTCCTTCACCGCCCAAATGTGGTGTGCGAACAACACATGATGTCCCTTATTCCCTTCCATTTCCATCCTCTCCCAAAACCATGTCACTTATTCAATCTCATGCCGATGCTGCCCCGGACCCCATGCGTGAAAAACATAAATAATGATTTTTTGTTTCCGATTTCCTGAAGCCCGTGTACTCAAGCAAAGGCTAGACAACCTTTTATCTAGTTGCTTCAGAAGCAACGGCCTCGCTGTCGAGCAACCGATGTTCTAGCTTTCAAGCAACATCACTCGTGTTCTATAAATAAGAAAGTGAGTCCATTCAAAAGTTTTATTAGACATTAGCCTAGAAAGAAACACTCTAGGACAAGACAGACATTTCACGTCTGAGCAGGTGTCCAAGCAACTCTCTATCTTCATGTTGATATGCTCTAAGCTAGAGTATGTCAACTCCAGTCAAACATAAACTCTCGCACAATAACACCCTTGCCTACGGAGTAATATCTTCTTGCATTGCAGTAAATCTCCCTACTAGCATCAATCAACCTAGAGTTCTAATCTCCCTAGTAATCAGGGCAACCATATCTAGGAGGATCCTAACCAGGTATCAAACCCGGACGCACCCGATAAAGAGATCAGCCTGATCCAGGCACCCACATGCTGTAAAATCAACAAGTAGTCAAACAGCCAGGTATCAAACCCGGACGCACCCGATAAAGAGATCAGTCTGATCCAGGCACCCGCATGCTGTAAAACCAACAAGTAGTCAAACAGCCGTGGGGAGGAGTACGGAGTACCTGAGAGCGCAGCGATGGGGCGCGAGAGCGGCGCAACCCCGGTGGTGGGCCTGGAAACAGCGGACAGGGCCGACGAGGCTGCCGGGGCGAGACGCAGGAGCCGGCGTGCGGCGGAGGAGCGGAGGGCGGCGGCGGCCATCGCCGTGGTCAGGGAGATCGCCGGCCGGGACGTCCCCGAGGCGGCGCGGGGAGGACGAGCTGGCGCGGGCGGCGGCTGCGGAGGCGGGGCAGTTTCGGACTTTCGGTGGTGTGGGGGCGAGGGTCGCAATCGGCCGCGTACGATACGAGAAGAATGAGAGGGGACGGAACGGAATGGAACGGCCGAGCCGAACCGGACGTCGGGGCAGGGGGGGCCGTGTCGAGCTCGGTGCGACGCGGTGCGCGCCTGCCTTGCGTTGCGCTCGGTTTCTTTTCTTCGTGCGTGCTTTGGTTGGTGGGTCAGCGCGGTGTACCGCTCCAGCTCTTTGCATTGGCATTGCTCCTTGCTCGCATTCGCGTCGCATACGGGCTGGGTGTCCCCCGCACCGCACAGGGTTTCTCAATTTGTGCACAGAGACTTTCTGATCCGGCCAGAATAACAATTTGTGCACGTGTCAATCAAGATAATAATATATACACTTTTGTATCATCACGGATTATTCGGTACATTATATTATACACACACCTCCGGGCTTATTAAGAATGTTGAATCTGATCCTAATATTTTCTCTGACTCCACCGCAGACCTTTTTCGGTACTTCGCTCGATCCACTATTCCTTTCAAGCTTCAAGAAGCAGGTTGCATATCCTTGCGACCATGACTCAGTTGAACACTTAACTATCACCATGCTAGCTAGCTAGCTCAGATGACATTAGCAAAACATTGAAAAACAGGAAATATTGGACGACGACAGGAACATGGTTTGGCATTAATCACGATGAGGTGGCTATGCTGCAGAGGACTTTAGCTTCTCTTGATGTTCTGTTAGAGACAAATACTATCTTCATCACTCTGCAGCGAAACATGCATGCATAGGAAGTTCCTGCTAGTGAGGGGATGATGATTGATTGTGGAGAAGTGTAAGGTGTGAACCGAGTCAGTCACGGTTAATTAGAGACCCACTAACTGAAGCTCCAGGTACCTAGTCAAGAGTTTGCTCTATGGACGAAAGCATAATAATATTCACCATTTTCGCTTCAATGCTTATCAACCATGTTTATTAGTTATGCTACAATATTATTCTCACAAAATAAAAAACAATTTCAGGTATAGCCATAGTCACAATAAGTCCTACTGAACAGATCGAGTCGTTCCGCCATATTGGAAAGCTAGCTAAATCTTTTCTGAAAAAACATTAAAGCTAGCTAGCAAGGTTGGCAATGTACTGTATTATCACTAGCAGGAGGTGGTAAATTGGTAATGGGCCAAGGCCAGTCCAAAACATAAGTAATCTATTAATTAAAATGAATAAGGGCCTTTATATGACCTCACTAAATGGCCTGTAACAATAGAGTAGCTCATTCCTTGGCTATACATGCTAGTATAATTTTAAGTGTATTTTCTGATTGTATCTCTCATCCCATCAGTTGCAGTATAATTTTAAGTGTATTTTCTTGGCTATAAGTTTGGGTCAATATGCCATGTATATACACGCTAGTCTAATTTTAAGTGTACTTTCTGATTGTATCTTTTATTCTCTTGGCTCGTCGTCGCTGATGACATTAACAGTAACTAGGAGAACGCCCCACACGTTGCCGCAGAAATTGTCGGTGAAATTATACTATTTAAATTTACTAATATATGAATAAATAAATATCATAATACATGATAGTAGATGATTTTAGCATTATAATGTAGACAGCTAAATACATGTTAGTAAATGGTGTGGTTTGTATAATATGTGTTAGCGGATGTTGTTGTGGACGTTTTGCATGAAGAGATAGTTAGATGTGCTAGATAGTAAGGTGTTTAGTGAATGTTGATGTGGATACTTTGCATGGCAAGTTAGTAAATGGTGTGGTTTGCTAATATGAATAGCTTGAATAAAGACATAATAATATGTGTTAGTGGATGTTGTTGTGGACGCTTTGCATGAAAAGATAGTTAGATGTGCTAGATCGTGAGGTGTTTAGTGAATGTTGATGTGGATATTTTGCATGGCAAGAGAAATTGTTAGTGGAGCTTTGCTTTATAAAAGTTATAGATAGATGAGCAAAAGTAACGGTTTTTGTAGTTTAAATAAAAAACAATAATTCAGTGGCCATTGTGTGCCAAGGGCACTTTTACAACTGATTGAACCCTTTATTACCTGTAAGTTACCGAACTTGTGTCCCGACTTTCTAGGCCAACCCAAAACAAAATAAGACTTTCTAGGACCTGATTAATTACTTACACTAACTTGCATAGTATGTAGAGCCTATTATTTGGTTGTAGTGGATAGGTAGTTGTATACCGTTGTGTACGTGATTAGTTTTTATACATAAACACAAGAGAGTACAAATGTATGGGTCACGGGTGCAAGCCCCATACACAACGAGTGCGATACAATTTTATATAGCTGGATACGTCCAAATTTGATGAGATGTAGATTAATGTTGCTTCGAAAATAGTGCTATGTTGCATAAAACTTTATACAGGTAATCAATCAAGTTTAATTTGTATAATTGGAGTTTGGAGAAGGGATCACGCAGCAAATCAATCAGACCCTACCAAATCCCGGTGCATTAATAATAAACAAACCCAGCTAATGGTATGATGCATGCATTCGCAATTAAATAATCTAAAGTCAATCTCGTAGTAATCAACATTCCATTCCCATACAAATGGACGTGTACACAAATCCCTCGAAACAGAAACAACCACGGCCCACGGGGCCCACATCCTCCCAGTCTCCCACGAGGCCACAACTGCGATACACAAGTGACAAGTCTCTCCTCCAACCAACCAAGGACGAGGTGACAGAAGGACGAGGTGGGCGGAGTGGTTGGGAGGAGCTTCCAGACTGATCGAGGGTTTAGGGTTTCTCCTCCCTCCCCTCCTCCACCCCACGCAACCCGCCCCCGCCCCTGGCCCCGCCGCCATGGCTGGGGTAGAGGACGAGGACGAGTTCAAGGATTCCCTGGCGGCCGCCGATCCGCCACCTTGCTCGCCGAAGCCCACCTCCAAGTCCAATCCGGCTACCGGCGGCGGTGGTGGTGGCCTCGGGAGGAGGCTGTTCTCTTCCATTCCTCTTCCCGCCACCCTCTCCGCCGCCATCGGGCGCTTCTCCAGCCCCAAGCCGCCGGCTTCTAATGTGGGCCTCGGGCTCCTACTCGACGCGGGGCGCGCTCCCTCCGCCGACGGCCCGCCTGCCTCCGACGCGGCCTCGGGCGGCAGCAGCCTCCGCATGCCCTCGTGGGATGCTCTCCAGTGGCAGCACGGGGACGATCAGGTTGCTGGGAGTGGCGCAGGTGTGGGGGAGGAGGAGCTAGGGTTGGTACCGGCCGAGGAAGACAGTCGGGAGAATGAAGGTCTTGCTGTTGATGTTCGCTCTGCGAACAGAAATTGTTTCCCGACGCGTGGTCAGGTGGAGGAGGAGGAGCAGTGCCCTGGTGATAAGTTGGGGGCAGCCGTGGCCCAAAATCAGGAGGTGGTGGTGGAGCAACAAGGGGCTACCGAGGACTGTGCTGCTGTGGTGGAAGATGAGAGTAACTACTTTGCAGTAGAGCAATGTGTTGGTGATGAAACACGGGCAGTCAAGGCTAGCAATGCTGTGGAAGTAAATGAGACGGTGATCCACCAAGACTCTGCTGGTGGCATACCGGATGCAGCTGAAGATGGTATTTCTCTAGGATTGCAAGAGGAGGAGAATGCTGTGGTGGAAGAGCAAGGTGTGGAAGCTATCTCTGTACAAGATCACCATGAGGTGGTGGAGCAGTGCGCTGTTGACCAATTGACAACAACCACAGATGGTAATTCTCCACAGGATCAAGAGGTGGTGGTGGAGCAAGAAGGGGCAACTGAGTGGTACACTCCTTTGGAAGCTGTAGAACAATGCAGCGATGGTGGGTCAAAAGCAGGAAAGGGTGGGGATATTGTTGAAGAAGAGAAGGGTGTGGAAGAAGAAGGTGCTGTTGGTCTACTACTGGATGCAACCAATGATGGTGCTCCTGTGGAATCACAAGAGGAGGATGATTTGGTGGTGGCAGAGCAAAATGATGATGTCATTTCTTCACAAGAGCAACACAAAGTAGTGGAGCAGTCCACTAGTGATCAATTGAGAACAGCCACAGATGATAATGCTGTACAAGATCAAGAGGTGGTGGAGCTAGAAGGGGAGACTAAGTGTTACACTGCTGTGGAAACTGTAGAACAATGCAGCAGCGATGATGGATCAAGAGCAGCCAAGGATGGCAATGTTGTGGAAGAAAAGGAGAAGGCAGTGGAGCAAGAAGTTTCTGTTGGTGTACTGGATGCAGCTAAGGATTCTGTTACTGTGGAACCACAAGAGGATAATGTGGTGGTGGCAGAGCATGGCGAGGATGGCATTTCTGTGCAAGATCAACATAAGGTGGCGGAGCAATGTACCAGTGGTCAACTGAGAACAACCATATATGATAATGCTTCAGAAGGTCAAGGGGTGGTGGAGCAGGAAGGTGCCATTTTTTATATGGATGAAACAACAGATAATATTGCTGTTGAAGATCAAGAGAAGGAAATGAAGGAATCTGATGTTGACGAATCAAGAGCAACCAGGTATGAAAATTCTGTGGAAGTTAAGGATAAGGTGGTGGACCAAGAAGATGTCATAGACAAACATGGTGTGATCAAGGATGGCAGTGGCGTGGAATTACTAGAGAACAACGTAGTGGCTGTAGAGCAAGGTGACGATGGCAACTCTCTATCAGATGAGGATAATATTGTGGAACTATACACAAATGATCAGCTGAGAGCAACCCTGGATGACCACACTGAAGAAAATCAAAAGGCGGTGGAGCAAGAAGGTGACATTGTTGAAAGGGTTGTGACCACAGATCATATTGCTGGTGAAGACCACGAGAAGGAAGTTGAGCAATCTGCTGGTGATGAATCAAGGTCAACCAAGAATAAGAATGGTCTGGAAGATGATGAGAATGTGGATCCAGAAGATGTGATCAACATACAAGGTGTGATCAATGATGACAGTTGTGTGGAGGCACAAGAGGGCGTGGTGGTTGCAGAGCAAGGTGGGGATGCCATGTCTGCAGGAGGTGAGGGTAATGCGGTGGAGCAATGCACCAATGATCAGCTGAGAGCAACAATGGAGGATAATGCTGCAGAATTCCAAGAGTTGGTGGAGCAAGAAGGTGCTACTTTTGAAAAGAGTATGACTGCTGGTGGCATTACTGTTGAAGATCAAGAGAATGGAGCGGAAGAATCTGCAGGCGACGAATCAAGCGTAATTGAGGCTGAGAATGCTGTGGAAGATAACAAGGTGGATCAAGAAGATGCCATTCACAGACAAGGTACAGCTAAGAAAGACAGTGGCGTGGAGCCACAAGAGGAGAGAGTTGTGGATCCAGATCAAGGTATGGATGACCTTTCTGTACTAGATGAGGGTAATGTCGTGGTACAATGCACCAGTGATCAATTGAGAACAACCATGGAAGATAATGCTGCAGAATTGCAAGAGGTTGTGGAGCAAGAAGGTACCATTTTTGAAAAGGGTGTGGCCTCAGATGACATTACTGTTGATGATCAAGACAAGGAAATGGAACAATCTGCAGGTGACAAATCAAGAGCGACCAACAGTGAGAATTCTGCGGAAGATAAAAAGGTGTATCAAGAAGATGCCATTGACACACAAGGTGCAGCTAAGGATGGCAGTGGTTTGGAGTCACAAGAGGAGAACATGGTGGTTCCAGACCAAGGTATTGATGGCCTTTCTGTACTAGATGAGGATAATGTGGAACTGCAGTGCACCAGTGATCAATTGAGAACAACCACAGATAATAATGCTGCAGTTGATCCAGAGGTGGTGGAGCAAGAAGGTGTTGGTAGCATACTGGTTGCAGCCAAGGTTGGCATTGCTGTGGAAGAATCGCGAGTGGAGGACATCATGGTGGCAGAGCAAGTTGAAGATGGTGTTTTTGTACAAGATCAAGATGAGGCAGTGGAGCAACGCACCAGTGATCAACTGAGAACAATCACAGATGATAATGCTGTGGAAGATCAAGACGTGCACAGAGTGAAGATGGGTCTCTCTGATGGATACCCACAGAGGGCTGGTAAACTGAACTGCCGCTTTTACATGTCAACCGGGAGCTGCTCATATGGGTCATCATGCCACTTCAACCATCCACGGGTAAAATTAGCATTGACTTCTTAACTCTGTTGTCTTTTCAGTATCAGCCTTCTTTCATCTGGTTAATGATATACAAACAACCATCTCCCTCCATTTGATTTGTTTTACATGTGCATGCATCTTTTCCTTCACTATGCATTTTATCCATCTAAATTTGAAGTGCATGCTATAAAGATTTCAGTGCTGACTTGCTGTATTTCCAGTATGTGTGATATGCACTTTAGGAAGTTGTGTAATACCTTTCTTGTGTTTTATTTTTCATTTATGGATCTTATCATTATCTGGCATAACTTTTGTCCTTTTTTCATATTGAAACATGTTTTTGTCACTACAGCTCAAAGCAAAACTGGAAGCTTCAAGTTTCCCTTCTGAACAAAGAAATCATGAAGAAGAATTTCTGGAACTGAACCGTGTTGGCCTCCCCATTCGAGAAGTATGCATTTTCCGTTTCCTTCTATTTATCTAAGCTGGTTCATAAACTTATGCTTTGCATTTAAAGCTACTGAGCCAAACTTCGTTCTTTGATAAGGGAGCAAGGAAGTGTACCTATTACATGCGTAATGGTACATGCAGATATGGAAAGAAATGTTGTTTTAACCATCCAGAGCAAGTTCTTGATGTTCAACTCCACACGGCAACAGGATGGGATGATACTAACTTGCAATCTTCACCACACGCAAAGAAGTCACCTGAACATGGAACCATGGATGAGATATCGTCTGGATCTGAGGTTCTACCTCCAAGCATACTTCGGATGCTTTTACCTCCTCAGAATGTGCCCCCTTGTACAGAAGAAAAAGAAATGAAGATAAAAAAGGTACAACCATACATGCTATGTCTATTGAAATATTGTGCATTTATGTAACTGTATATTAAATATCCATTTTCCCACATCTTGGAAATCTGCAACATATTTTTGAGAAAAGAAGCCCTATGTTTATTTTCTTGTAGCATATCTGCTTGTATATGGATGAATATTTTTCCAATCTTCATTGGGACTGCAATTTCGTTTTGATTCCTTTTTTTGTTCCTTTCAGATGTCATCGACCCAAACCCAAGCTATATGATCTCAAAAACCATGACACACTGCTCAGATGTATTTTCATATTGTTCAATATTTGGCACTAGTATCTTCCAATATTTGTTGAATCTTGCAGATGCTTGAGTTGAACCTATAGACCTGAACCTTATATGACTAGCCTGTGGTAGCTGAGCCGAAGTGTTTGGGAATTTTTCATGCTACTATTTGATTTTATTAGACATGCATCCTTTTAATTCAAGTAAAGCAGATTTGTCACTTTTGCAATTTTCTACATGTACTATATAAACTGTGGCCATAGTAATGCATTCTTAATAACTTTTTTCATTTGCTTCAAGTAGGATCCTGAATGGGCATCTGCTTCAGATGATTCTGATGGCTGCTGCTCGGCAGATAGTTCAGATGGGCCTTTGTGCAAGCAGGAACATGGGGACTATCCTGAGAGGCCTGAATGTCCTTTCCTTCTGAGATTTGGTAATTGTAGGTTTGCATCATCGTGCCAATATTACCATCCAAAAGACAAATTTCCAAGTACCTACCATCCAGAAGACAAATTCCAAAGTAGATACCATCCAAAAGAAAAATCAAGTAGATACCATCCAAAAAAAGAGCCAGCAGTATCAGGAGAACTGATGGTTTATCCTGACAGACCTGGTGAACCTGAGTGTCCCTTTTATGTGAAAACCGGGTCCTGTAAATTTGGGGCAAACTGTAAGTTTCATCACCCGAAGGATATAACTCTAAGCCTGCAGGGTCCAGCAAGTCCAAAAAGGTCACTCGCTGCAAACGAACACCACCCAGCAGCTAGAACCACACTAGAAGACCAGATGTACCAGCAACAGAAATATCCTGAGAGGCCTGGTCAACCAGATTGCCGATACTACATGCAATTTGGGAAATGTAAGTTTCAATCAGCATGTATATTCAATCATCCAAAAGAGATACTTTCAAGTAGGTGGCATCCAGCAGAATGCCCATTCTACATGAAAACTGGGACATGCCAATTTGGATCAGCTTGTGAATTTTATCACCCAAAAGATCGGTGCTCAAGGGTATGTGTTTATTATTGACAGTTAGTTCATTCAGTGTTAGTTCTTTTTCTTGTCTTCTCTTTAATTAGTAGTACCTATTGCTAGTCACTACCTTACTTCTGAAGCACTGGAAAAGGCACAATTCAGTAACTGAACACACCTTTTCAAATTACCTGTGGCATTCCAAGATTCTCTAGTTGGTTTCAAGCTGCAGTAATTTTGTACGTAGATAAGAAAGTGTGCATGCTTCTTTTTAAGCATTATGATCTGTGCTTGTTGTATAGCCTCAAGGTGTTTCTGTTCGGGGTGGGAGATCTCCTCTGCCTCCCTTATGTACTTTCTTTGCTTGTTCGAGCTGCTGGTGGTGTGTGTGTGTGTGTGTTGGCCTGTTGGGGTGGGGGGAGCTAGGTGTTTACAATATTCACATTGTGATTTCAACTATACATGGTTTATTGCTCCTTTCTGGTATTTGAACTGTGGAACTGTGTTGTTTCAGGGAGTGATTGATGGTACTGACTATGGACATGATTTTGCCACGAAGTCAAAGAATGTTCTGCAGGAACAGGCAATATATCCTGAAAGGCCTGGTGAACTTGAGTGTTCTCACTACATGAAGCATGGCTACTGCAAATATCAGATGAACTGCAAATTTCATCATCCAAGAGATCGTCTTCCAAAGAAATAGGTATCTAATTGTTTATTTTTTTTGTATCAAATGCTCATATAAATATGCCTTGTATCCTAGAGGGATGTTTTGTGTCAATGTTGAAATAAATATGACTTGCAACCTAGTGGTTAAGGAAAGGAAGAAAAAAGGGCACCTAGCATTCAATTTATTACTCTCTTAGTGTCCTTTTCTTGGTAGTAGGTACTGCATTTCCTGTTTACCAAGCACACAAGAATCGGAATCGCACTAGGAGATACCTTTTGCGATTGCTGGTTTGGACCCCTTCTCTCTTTTCGCGCAACATGAACCAACATTAAGTTTCTTTCTGTTCTGTTTTGCATTTGTATGATCTGAGGAAAGCTGACATTTGCACATCAGCACATCACACAACCTGCTGCAACTGACATGCCGAAACTAACTCTATTACAGCACACAACCTGCTGCAACTAGACACGCTGAAACTAGCTCTCTTGTACTGTTCTTTTCTTGGTACTGCATATGCTATTTACCATGCACACAAGAATGGGACAACAGGTCTACAGGATACGTTTTGCCATTATGGGTTTGGATCTTATCTTCTTTTGGGCAACATGATCCAAAATTAACTTGATCACTATTTTGTGTTGCATTTGAGTCACCTGAGGGTAGCTGATTGTTACACATCACACAAGCTGCTGCAACTGATCACTGTTTTGTGTCACATTTGAATCATCCGAGGGTAGCTGACGGTTGCGCGTTACACAAGCTGCTGCAGTTGGCTTGTTTTGTCTCCTCATCTGACTTGTTCCCCTGGTGTTTTGGTTGCCCTGTTTGCAGGACCATTTTGCTACAAACAACTTTCGTAACTGACTCTGGTGGGGATATGACTGACTGGTTGATGAGTGGAGCAAGTTCTGATGATGGAACAGAAATGCGTGTTGGAACTAGGAACCCATAGTCTTCTTTTTTGAAGGGATCGATTCAGCTCATGTCTGTCGAATTTGTGCCCTGGTGTCGTTAGAGTTCTCGTATCAGATGCGAACTGCCTGGTGGCTCCCAACTCCCAGTCACTTATATACTATTAATAACATTGCTGTGACCTCGTGTGGTGTCAACTTGAGTGGTGGATTACTCAGCATGCACTCAGATACCTGCAGTTGCTGAAGATTGGGATAATGGCTAGATTAAAATATTCTGCAATTGCGATCTTTATTGTTTTGTTTCTGTGCGGTGACCATATGTGTGTTGGTTGATCCTATCTTGTTCAGGCGTTTGGCCTTGAAGTTCTTGCTCCGTCCCCATGTCATGGCCGCTGTACGATGCTATAGGCATTTGCCACGTTAGTGGTGCTAGACAGTAGACACCATCGGGCATCGGCGGATGGCAAAGAGAAGTTTTATATCGCCTTTGTGATGAAGTGGTGCAACAGTGCCATGGTGGTGCTGTGCGTAATTCTTGAAAATCCAGAAGCAACAGCAACCCAACGGAGGAGATGTCACGGGGAGGATCTCATCTACAGGCACGTCACACTCAACGGAGCAACGCAATTGTAGCAAAGCACGTCACACTCAACCGAGCAACGCAACACAGCAACAAAGCCATGGAGGTCATTAACGTCGTCGTGTCGTCCTAGTCCACAGTACGCATGACAATGAGATGCACGTTGCCCAAAGCTTACTAAGCAAATAAAGTAAAGATGCTTCCGATCTCGCAAATCAGGACACCACTAACCCATTGTGATTAGGAAAAAGAAAAGGTGAGAGCTGCTCCTAAAAAGTGAGACCCTGCCTATCTGTAAAGCTTGCCGTGCAGTTTTAGGTAGGGACTCAGCCCACTCTCATTCTGATTCTGTAAATAAAGTTTAAAAGCCTCTTCTCGATCTATTATTATATTCTATTCTATGAAATGAAAGGAGCACCATCTCGTGTCGACTTCATCATTAAAAAGAAACATCTACAAAAGCATCCCACGAGCGCGCAGCACGGAGCAGAAGCGCGCGCACACACTGACACACATTTTGGAACCCCGTTCTGTTCGTCTGCTGATTCCACCCAATTCCCTGCTTATGGCGGCGGTGCTGGACGCGTTCGCGTCCAAGCTGTCGGGGATCCTGACGGGCATGGCCAAGGAGGAGGTGGAGATGCTCCTCGGCGTGCCGGGCGAGATCACCAAGCTCGAGACGACGCTCGGTGACCTCAGCAGCATCCTGGCCGATGCTGAGAGGAGGCGTATTAGCGACTCTGCTGCGGAGCGGTGGGTGAGGGAGCTCAAAGATGCCATGTACGACGCTGATGACATCCTTGATCTCTGCCAGATCATGGAGGGTGGTAGAGAAGATCCCTCATCATCAGTTGTTGCTGCTCCGAAAACCACTTCAGGGTGCTGGAACATCCCCAAGATGTTCTTTTGCTTCCGCAACCCTGTTGTTGCGCATGAGATCGGAAGGAAGATCCAAGCTCTCAACCAGCGACTGGAGGATCTTGAGAAGAGGAGCTCCCGCTTCGGATTCATCACGCAAGCAATCAACTCAGGTTATTCCATCAACAATGCTTCCAATTTATTGTCTGACAAGACTAGTTCACTCATTGTCCAGTCTGATATTGTCGGTGACAAGATCATGGAGGATTCAAAGAAAATTGTGGATCTACTAATCAAGAAGGTGGATAGTAGTCCTGCTGAATTCAAGGGCAGCAGCGCGGTTGTTGCGGTTGCTATCACTGGTATGGGTGGGATAGGCAAAACCACCCTTGCTAGGATGGTTTTCAATGACAGAACGGTGGAGGAAAACTTTGAGGATAGAATCTGGTTGAGTGTTAACCAGGAGGTCAACGAGATCAGTGTCCTACAAAGTGTTCTGGCTTCTTTTGGTGTCAGCCATGAAGGTTTTGCTGGAAATAAGGATTTGCTTGAGCGTGCTTTAAAGGAGACAGTGCAGCGAAAGAAGAAGTTTTTGTTGGTGATGGATGATGTGTGGGCTGACAAGGTGTGGAACGACTTCCTTAGAGTGCCACTCAGTTATTCTGCTCATGGCAGTTGTGTCTTGGTGACCACGAGAAATGATGGAGTTGCTTGTGGGATGAATGCCCAACATCTCCATCGAGTTGACAAGCTGCAAATAGAAGATGCTTGGGTTTTACTAAAAAACCAGGTTAGTAGTTTTTATTATCACATTATTCATTCGCACATTTCTTATTTCTTAACTTTCACCGTTAACATCTAAAACTTTGCATAGACTGGACACAGCATTCACATGACTAGATTCATTATAAAAGATATTTTTTATTAAGATAACATATTATATAGATGATATTATCTTAGTAAAATCTGTAAAAGCTTGACTTATTAGTAAAGTTCTAGTCATGTTTGTGATCCGAAGAAGTATAATTTATTAATGTTATCCATAGTACCAGCTATTTAAATAAATGTTATATTTCATCCTGTTACAATATTTGAATTTAAAATTTTATATATTTACTGAGAGGAAAACTTTCAAAAAACATAAGTTTATTGATTTTCTATAAATATAAAATTAGAAAATAACGTACATAAAGGATCTGATAGGATTAAGGGCGTATTTGACTTGAGACCTTGCTAAGAGCGCCGCCCAGGCATATCAATCTGACAGAGGCATGGGGAAACGACAACCTCAGAGGTCAGAACTACTGGGTGACCTAGGCACGTTTTTCAGGGCTTCATATAAACTAATTTAAACTAGCTTTAAGAGCAGGGTTAATAATAGAGTCAAATACTTAAAACCAAGCTATACAATAGTTAGTCTTCTATTTGGCTACAAACTATTTCTCTTTTCTATTCCTCCTTACATACATCTCTATTGGGACCCATGACTACCTATGCTTCCGTGCTCAGCTTAGTACTTGCATGGGAGCCAAGCTCTCATCTCTCTTCCTCATTCTCTTCTCCACATCAGCATTTGCTTGGCTACAAGGACAACTTTTTTTTCTTCAATACGCAAAAGATTTGTGTATTGTTTTATTAAGAAGAAGAGTTTAAGCCTTATTTAGATTTCTTCCAACTTCTAATTTTTTAGACTCTCTCTCCATCATATTAATTTTTGGTCACATGTATGAAACACTAAATATAGGTAAAAAATTAACTAATTACACAGTTTGTTTATAATTTGTGAGACGAATCTTTTAAGCTTAATTAGTCCATAATTGGAATATTTGTCAAATACAAACAAAAGTGTTATAATGTTAGAATTGCTAAAAGTTACAATCTAAACAAGGCCAATAGGCTTCTGTCGAGCGCCGAATAAGACCACCAGCACCGGCATACTCTATACCGTCCTCTAAACCCGTTTACAGGAAATCAAAGTTGCAGCGGGAGCCTGTAACGAGTACTGCATGTACGCGTGTGCGGTAAAGGTAGCGGCATTTAGCGGAAGCCGAGCAGCGCGTTGCATGAGAGGGAGAGGAGAGAGGGAGGAGAGAGTACGCGTGGGCCCCATCCAATTTCGTTTCAAAAAATGATATATCTCACAAACCGAAAACCCAAATTAAATTCCGATTGCACCATTAAATTTGTTGTAATTAATTCTTCAAAACTAGATCTCTCATGGATATATTTAGATAAAGTGACAAGTGACCTCATAGTGGATAGAGGATAATATAGATGATGGATGGATGCGGGAGAAATGAGTATAGAGGAGGGAATTTGATAATCAGGCAGTATAGAGAATGAAAATAAAGAACGTAAGTGCGGATGATCTAAGATCGGTCTAACACGGCTGTAGCTAGACTATCCCGGTTAGGTTGTCGTTGTCAGCCTTCTGTGCACCCAGAGGCCCAGATGAGGACAATTTTATTTGGTTGCTCTTGTGTACAGTACCCATTTTATCTTTTTTCCCTCGCTGCAACCTCTGCTCTTGTTATTGGCCCATTGGAAAATGTAATATTTTAGAATAAAACATAGCCCACGAGTATACCATTAGCACTTTGATTCTGGCACCTTCTTTCTCTCTCACACGTGTGCTGCATTTTTTCTCTCTCGATAGGTAGATCCAAATGAAAGTGATGAAGCCGATATCGATGGATTAAAGGATATTGGAATAAAAATTGTGGAAAACTGTGATTGCTTACCATTAGCAATTAAGGTTCTTGGAGGAGTCTTGCGTCGCAAAAATAAAACAAGAGGCACTTGGACGGATATTTGTAACAACCACACTTGGTCAGGAGAAGGAATGGGCAAAGATATTAACAGAGCGGTCTATTTGAGTTATGAAGACTTGCCTTCACACCTGAAGCAATGTTTTGTGTATTGTTCACTTCACCCTAAAGATCAACTTATAACAAGAGGAGGTATAATCCAGCTTTGGATAGCACAAGGTTACGTACAGAGCAAAATAATCTCAAAGACACTAGAAGATCTCGGGGAAGGATACTACAGAGAATTACTTTCAAGAAATCTTCTAGAACCAGATGAAACATAATAAAGAACGAAGGAGTACTTATTAGCGAGGGGCAGGATATGAATATGACACTTATTGACACTCCAAAGCTTCGTCACCTATCTATTTCAAACAAGGCAGTAAATATAGACACTTTGCAAAGCCATGCTTCACTGAGAACATTAATGTTATTTGGAAATACCACGATTGAGCTAAAGGATTTACTGAACAAGCTCTCTTTCCTAAGAGTACTGTATCTACATACAGTAAATCTAGTTGAGTTGCCAGACTCCATATGCCACCTCAAACATTTAAGGCACTTGTGTCTTTCCGGCACAAGCATGTCCACAATCCCTCGAGACCTTGGAGATCTAAAATTTCTTGAAGCACTTGACCTTGAAGGGTGTACAAATGTCTCCCAGCTTCCTAACAGCATTATGAAGCTACGGAGGCTAAGGTTACTCGACTTAAGACACACGGCCATCACTTCAGTGCCCCGTGGCTTTCGAAAGCTAGAAGACTTGGTAAACATGCATGGTTTTCCAGTACATTCAAATGATAGTGCAGATGGTTGGTGCAGCTTAGAAGAACTAGGTGCTCTATCCAAGCTCAGAAGGCTTGAAATAAAAGACATAGAGAAGGCACCTTCTGGTTCCATGGCCGCTAAAGCAATGCTTAGCAACAAACATCATTTGACAGTCTTAATTTTGATATTTACCAGCAGGCTCGAAGAAAATGGGGAGTTCAAAGACGACATCAGCGAGGAGGAGCACAAGAGAACAGAGGAGGTGTTGGCTAATCTCTGCCCTCCAACTTGCATAGAAGAACTTGACATCAAAGGATACTTTGCACGTGGGCTACCGCAGTGGATGAGAACAATGTCAGCCTTTGTGAGTTTAAGGTGGTTGGTGCTAGAGGACTACGCATGCTGCACGCAACTACCTAATGGATTGGGGCAGCTCCCCTTTCTTGATTACTTTTGGATCGAGCGTGCTCCGTCCGTCCAGCGTATTGGGCATGAACTCCTTCTCCCCTCCTTGGGTGATGACGAAACTGATGCTAAGGATGAGACATCAGGGCTAACAGGAGCACGAAACAAAAAGAGACAGACACATCATATTTCACATGGTGCTGGTGTGGCATTTCCCAAACTGAGAAACCTGGGTTTTGAGGGCATGTTGGGATGGACAGAGTGGGAGTGGAAGCGGCACGTCCCAGCAATGCCTGTTCTAGAAACACTCCATGTTCAAGACTGTAAACTGCAATGCCTTCCCATAGGACTTGCACATCATGCACGCCAACTGAGAGAACTGAGCCTAACAAATATGATGCACTTGGTCTCTGTAGAGAACTTCCCTTCACTAGTCAAGCTGTGGTCATACAACCACCCAAGAATAGAGAGGATCAGCAACAACGCAAGCTTGCAATGGATCCACATTAGCTGTTGCCCAGCACTAAAGGAATTGAACGGTTTGCCATCTCTGCAAAGCCTCGAGTAGTGGGATTTGCGTGCTGAAACACTCCCACAGTACTTACGGGAGACAAAGCTAAATAAGTTGCGTGTGGACTGCAGCCCAAGCTTGCTCAAACTGATAGCATTGCAAGATGACTCCACCGAGTGGGGAAATATCAAGCACGTCCAGGAGCTCAAGGCATATGGGAGGATGTCAAATAAAGATGAGGTCGACCGTCACATATACTACACCAAGGAGCCGTATTCCTTTGAAGTAGACTTGGCTGAGTCCACAGGTATATATGGTTCCGATTATCTTCTTCTTCCTCAGTCGTGCTTATAAAATTGTGAGTTTGTAAGAAAACATAAAATGGCTTTATTATTTACTACTTCATCCGTCCCAAATTATAAGTCATTCCAAGAATCTTGGAGAGTCAAAGTTTTTCAACTTTGACTAAATTTATATAATAAGATAATAATATTTATGATACCAATTAAGTGCAATTAGATTCTTCATTAGTTGTATTTTTATAATATACATATTTGATGTTATAAATCTTTATATTTCTCTCTATAATTTTGGTCAAAATTGAAAGACTTTGACTCTCCGAGATTTTTGGAATGCCTTGTAATATGGGATGGAGGGAGTAAGTCTGAACTTGTTTATCTTCGTCTTGTCCCTTTACTTGTTCCAGATGGAGATGAAGAGGAAGAGAATGAGGTGAGGGAAGAAGAATAAGAATAAAGGCGAGGAATGGTGCTGAAATCATGCAAAGGGTAGAGGAAGGTTGAGACTGCTAGGGAAGAGGTGCAGAGCATTCCATTCTATCCAACAATGTGTCTTTTTGTTATGGCAGGTATGAAATGTCCAAACGTCAACGCTCTTGTGTATTTGAAAGTGGCTGTATTTACTTGGGTATGCTATTGTAACATTAGAAGCACTTGTCTTTGTTAATGCAAGGGCAGAGAACCGTGTTTTTTCTTAGTCTTGTGGTTGGTGCCTGAAATACGAGAAGGGGAAGGGGGAAGTACGCATCGAGTGGTGGTGGTGCCCTGCTGTCGTCCAAATTTTGTAAGTTGGTCTTGTTTTTGTCAACATTGTTTAACTCCACAAAATATATCCCTCCTTATTTTTGTCAACATTGCTTAACAAAGCAATAGTACCTCGGTATAGGAGAGCCCGTGCAGCCGATTCGATGCTACTTGCGTTGGGCAGCGGACGGAGCGTCAGGCACTCAGGTGGGAGCAGAGCGCGGACACCCCCCACGGGCGCTGCTCCGGGCTGCCGCTGGTCGCGCGCGGGCAGGCGGGCTGCGGGCGATTGGAGGTTGGCGGCACCAAGAGATGCGTGAGAGCAGGACGAGGCAGAGAGAGGGGCACAAGGCACCCCCGACTGAAGCCGAGGTTGACGGGGGGTCATGCCGTACAGAGGAGACCGGCCGGACTTCCGCGCAGGCGCAGCAGCACAGCGGATCCGGAAGTTGCCGTCCCCCTTTCCCTTTGATGGCCGTTGCTGTTTTACCGCATCTGACGCGGATGCTGACACTTCTCCAAATTCCAATGGTCTTCACAACTCTCAAGTCCATGTAGAGCACGTAGGTTTCCTGGTTGTATTTTAGCACTTCTTTCGTGTCTTATTTTGCATCGCTCCGTGTTTATGATCCCTGACCTATGTTACTTACTTTGTACCAGAAACCAGCACAACACAACACCATGCATGACATAGAGCTGAACTGGCAACATCAGTTCTCATTATGTACTATATACTATGTTGATCTGTAAATGGTGCAGCTATGGTATGGAAATTGTTCCTCTTACTCTGCAGGCGACTACCATCTGCGAGAACTAGGTGTTCGTTCCTCTGCCGGAAACATGTGCCTGTATTTAAGCTAGGGTAATCAGACTGTGTATGACTGCTGGATGGTGTCGATGTCCAGGCCCTTGAGCTTCACAACCGACTCCACATGCCCCTTCAGCGTGTGAAGCTCCCTCAGCCTGCAAAGGAACATCAACCAGCCAATAGTTTAGCTTACATCGACATTATATTATACATCTGATTTATGTTGACACTGTGTGTGATGTCCCAAAGAAAGCAACATGCTTCCCATCTTTAAAGGCATGCCTGCTAGGCTACAAGTAACAAAGAAGTGGATGTTGTTCTGTTCCAAATTATCTCAACAGATTATAAATCTCCCATAACCATAGCATGTGAGAGATCATGGGAAACACGGATATCAGTGTCTTTTATTTCCCCAAGGGATACTTTTCTATCAGTATTCCTTTGCAGAAGATTATGTCCGTGGATTTTATCTTACCTTGCAATCTCAGCCCTCCGTTTCGCCTCTTCAGCCATTTGATTCAGCTCGTTCGCCCTGTCAGGGAACAGCTTGGCATCTGGTGGCTGCAGCCCGTGGAGCGTCCTCTGTGCATGTGCCCACTTGAGCGTCCTCTCTTCCTTACCAAAGTCCTTCTTCCTTGTAAATGCAATCTGTAAAACTGGCAATTAGAGACACACACGTGCATGAAATTCACTCAAACAGGTGCTGTGCACGACAAACAAGCAGTTTATATTACCCTTTGCTCAATGACAAGATCCCATGCTTTCCCACTCAGAGCATATCGGATGAGGAACTTGAGGATATCGAGTGGGAAATAAAAGACAAGGTTGTAGAGCCACACCACACCAGCCCAGCCCCATCCAATGCCTTTGATGAAAGTGAAGCCCCAATCAGCATACACAGCTATCAATGTAGCTATCTGCATTCAAAGAGAAGAACTTGCTCAATGATGGGTAATATTTCAAGTAACTGAATTTTTATTGAGGGGTACAGAGCAAAAGGGAGAGTGCATACCAGCTGCGCGACCAAGAAAGCAAACACTAATAGAAAGCCCGGGCGCTCAACAAATGACCAGCTGCGAGACCTCGTCACGAAGATGAGAGCCTGACTGATGGTGCTAACTTGGAGATATACAGCAGAGGCAAGTTTCTGGTAATCATCTTGAGCTGTCTTCTCAAGGCTTTCAACGTGAAAGATCCTCTAAAATACCATTGGACAGTAAGAATCATTGCATGTCTCAGAATCAGTAACAAAACTCAATGCTGCACTACTAGCTTCATAGGCCGTTTTATTGTAAAAAATATTTAATGGAGATTGCTAAGTCATACAGGACATTTGAATAGAACAGGAAAAGTAATGCTCTGGCATTTATTTGATCCTTACAGGAAAAAAGTTTGTCTTATATGCAGCCCAGAAGAAGATGACAGTCATCACTGCCAGGTATCCACCAAGCACAATTCCAGTTGTGAAAATCTCAGCCAGCTTCCAGCTGTCAGGTAGAGGGGAAGGCTTTACTCGATCCTTTGATATGGTCATTATGGTACCTGTTGATACCACAAAATGGTTGAGGTGAAAATGAAAAATGATGTTTACTACTTTCCACCATCATATTGTGATAGACAACAGGGATGAACGGAACACAAAAGGGATGTACCGTCATTTAGAATTGCAATAATAAGGACCATAAATGGTGGGAAATCGAACTCCCATATGAGGGCAAGTAGCATAAATCCTAGCTGTTAAACAAACATGAGCAACCAAATGCATTAATCCCAGATTATTCAGAAAATTTTAAGGATCAAGACGAATCTAATTAAATATGTGGCTCTAATTAACTTGCTGCATAACATTAACAACTAAACCTGATTAAGAAGTTAACAACCAAAATAAGTACTTAAATAAACACAAACATATTTCATGCATGTATGCAAAAGCAAGACACAAAAACAATGTAACTAAAGGAGGCCTATAAACTTGGACAACTTCTAGTTCAAAAGAACATGTTTCAAGAAAACATACCACAATACGTATTGTAATGGAGACAGCATAGATCTGCAAACATGAAGGTGGATTAGAACAAAAAAAACATTTTCCTTTCTGAAAAGCTATTTCAGTAGGTTTCCTTCTGACATACAGTGTAGTTTTTCATCCGCTGGAAAATCGCTCGGCTGGTAAGAACAGCGCTGATTATCACACTTAGGCCAGGTTCTGTTAGGACGATATCAGAAGCACTCCTGGCTGCATCAGTGGCATCAGCAACTGCTATACCAATATCAGCTTTCTTTAGGGCCGGAGCATCATTTACTCCATCACCAGTCATTCCACAAATGTGTTTTCGTGCTTGCAGACGTTTTACAATCTCATATTTGTGCTCTGAAAAAGGGGAAAAATAAACACTTAACCCTGTCGTCATGCTTTTTCCCCATTATCTACACTGGAACCCCACCCACACCCCCACCACACACACGCGCGCAACCGCTACTGAATTGAAACATACCAGGGAATACGCCAGCAAAACCATCTGCTTTCTCAATTAAATCGTCAACAGGTAAAGCTGCAATAGACTCATCCTTGTTCTGTCCCAGCAAAGCAGAGGAAGGGTACATGTTAGTACCCATGCCTAAGCGACGTCCTGTTTCCTTCCCAATTGCTAGCTGATCACCTGGCAATAACAAAATAACTTATATCTGCATCAGATGATTATAATGTACATCCAATGAAACATCTAGTACTATGGCTCATTTTAGTGTTGCAATTCCCTATTCACAGCATAACTAACATAGAGAGATGCTATACGCATAGTGGTCACAGCATAACTAACATAGAGGGATGTTATACACATAGTAGTATCAGCTTGTAAGCACATGGTTATGAAATTAAGAAAACTATTCAGTGGCAACCACCTCTTTGGCAGAATTGTGAAAATCCCTCCAAAAAAAATCTAAAAGTTCTAAATCGACATTACAGAGTTTCTCCGTGCTCATGCAACTACATATGTGATTTTCCTTTTCAGAACTTTTAGAAGCTATACATGTGTTGGAAAGAGTGATTGGATTATTGGGCTAACCCTAGGAAGGGCAGCTATATCAGTCACTTACATGGGCCTCATGGGCCTAAATACATATACTCCAACACCCCCCCGCAGTCTGAACTACCGGCGCAGCGGAGTTTCAAGACTGAGTACGAAAAGAAGTACAACCCAACACGAGGCCCCCCACAGACTCAACTAGCCACTAGTGATGTTGAGGCTGGAGCGAAACTCGGAGAACGTCGACGACGGGAGGCCCTTGGTGAAGATGTCAGCGAACTGGGAGGTGGTCGGGACGTGGAGAACCCGAACATCACCGATGGCCACCCGATCGCGGACAAAGTGGAGGTCGATCTCCACATGCTTGGTCCGCTGGTGCTGAACGGGTTGGTGGAAAGGTACACCGCACTGACGTTGTCGCAATAGACCAACGTGCTCCGGGTCAGGGGACTGTGGAGCTCACCAAGGAGCTGCCGGAGCCAGGAGGCCTCAGCCACGCCGTTAGCAACAGCGCGGTATTCCGCCTCGACACTGGAGCGGGAGACCACCGGCTGGCGCTTGGACGACCAGGACACCAGGTTGCCGACGAGGAAGACAGCATAGCCTGAGGTGGACCGGCGAGTGTCCGGACACCCGGCCCAGTCCGCGTCGGTGTAGACGACGAGCTCCGTGGAGGCGGACCGGTGGAGAAGCAGGCCGTAGTCAACGGTGCCGCGGAGGTAGCGGAGGAGGCGCTTGAGGGCCGTGAGGTGAGGCTCCCGCGGATCATGCATATGAAGGCAAATCTGCTGAACTGCATATGTGATGTCCGGGCGGGTGAAGATGAGGTACTAAAGCGCCCCCGCAAGACTCCTGTATGCGGTAGGGTCAGTGACTGAGGCGCCCTCGGTCTCTGACAGCTTGGCCTGAGTGTCAACAGGGGTGGAGCAGGGCTTGCAGTCAGTCATCCCAGCACGCTCCAGGATATCAAGAGTATACTGTCGCTGGTGAAGAAAGAGCCCCCCGGGACGAGGCGCAACGGTGACCCCAAGGAAGTGATGGAGCACACCGAGGTCCTTCATCGCGAACTCCTGCTGAAGAGAGGTGATGATCCGCCGCAGTAGTGCCGGGCTAGAAGCGGTGAGCACAATGTCATCCACATAGAGTAGCAGATAGGCAGTCTCCCCACCATGGTGGTAGATGAACAGCGAAGTGTCTGACTTGGCCTCCACAAACCCCAGAGTGAGCAGGAATGTAGCAAAGCGAGAGTACCACGCCCGAGGGGCCTGCTTGAGGTCGTAGAGTGACTTGTTGAGGCGGCAGACCAGATCACGCTGAGTAGAGTCAGCGAAGCCCGCCGGCTGACTGCAGCAGACTGTCTCAGCAAGTGTCCCGTGGAGAAAAGCACCCTAGGAAGGGCAGCTATATCAGTCACTTACATGGGCCTAAATATATATCAGTCACTTACATGGGCCTAAATACATATACTCCAACAACATGTTCTTTTTCCGAAGGAGTTTTCATAATTTCACTGAAGCCATGGTTTCCACTGAACAAACACATGTGGGACTTCTCTACTGGTGATTTTTAGAATCTAAACAGTAAAACCTTTCACAAACCACTCTGATATACTAGCACAAGTTTGCGAAAGGAGACCTAGATACAAACACAACCTTGATTCAGAAAGTAGGGACATTGCAAAACAAAATGATGCACGGCTATGATGTCCCAATAATGCCACTTAATAAAGAGTAGTGGATCATTTTGTTTTTATCATAATTAAACTACATCATAACCATGTATTTCTCATTGACAAATTGCAGTCATATAGACCTGTGGTGTCTGTTCTGGTAGATCAGGATCCTTATGCCTGGATCATCTTTGCAGAACAAATGGATCTAGATCACCCTCTGTGGATTGTCTGAGAATTGAGGGAAAAACAAAAGGTGTACCTGTGATCATTTTCACATTAACACCAAGGTTCAGTGCTCTTCGTATTGTTTCTGCACTGTCATGCCTTGGAGGATCAAAGAGTGGCATAAGAGCAACGAAATGCCATGGCCCACCAGGACTCTCTTTCCTTCCATCAGGAACTTCCTACATGACATAAGAACCATCATCAGAACAAACCTAACCATAGAATAATTATTGATTAATACCTAGTCTACAGTTGGCTTAGATTCTGCAATGTTTAAGCATGCTCTGAATGGCTATCCTTCTAAGTTCACCCACCTGATATGCTACAGCAAGTGATCTAAGTCCACGCTCAGCAAACTTGTCAATTACAGCATGAACTCTTCGTTCTATCTCTGACATATTGTAGGCGAGGTTGAGAATCTGCATGTCATTTTTTGATCAATGAGACCTTGCTATAAACAGCAAATCAAGCAATGCTTTTCAAGCTATGTTGCAATCCAGTTTCTTAATACCTGCTCTGGCGCACCTTTACTAACACGGTACATCTTCCCATCACTATCAATGTATGTCAAGGCAGTTCTTTTGTCGGTAGGATTAAATGGAAGGAAATGAACCTCTTGAATACCAGCACGGGCCTGTGGGAAATATTGTTCGATGTTCATATCAACAAACAAACAAGACAGCCATACGCATACCTATTCGATGCCTGTGGGAAATACCTCTTTTGGATCAGCTAGCATCCCAACTATTGCAGTATCAATAGCATCTTGATTTTCTATTCGGGATGCTCTAGCAGCCATCAGAATTACTTGGTCTTGAGTCACTCCCCTTTCAAAAATCTGAACCAAGCAATATATAAGTAGGTGTTTTAAAGTCAGATATGAATGACCAATGATGGTTGTTCAAGTCTAACCTCGACGAGGTTCTTGTCCACTGTGAGTTTATTCAGAGTTAGAGTTCCAGTTTTATCACTACAAAGTACATCCATACCAGCCATCTCTTCAATTGCAGTCATTCTTTTTGTTATAGCTCCCTACAGGGAAAAAAACAAAATGCAATTAATTATATGATATAGAACTTTTGGGCCTTCTGTCCTGGTCATCACTTGGTTAACACTGTCATCAAAGAGATGTAAACCTGTTGAGCCAAGCGATGGGACCCAATTGCCATGGTCACAGACAAAACTGTAGGCATTGCTATTGGAATGCCTCCAATGAGGAGCACCAAAAGATTGTCAATCCCAGGACGATACGCCCTATGCTGGATAGGGTACATGACAATTATCTCAACAAACATCCCCACAGCAATTGAGCAAATACAAAAGTTTCCAATGGCTGTTAAGACCTGCATCAATCACATGATAATGAACGCAATAATTTAGTGATGATTCGAACAGATGACAGCAGACATGCGTGTATGTGAAAATTTTGAATCCTGCCTTCTGGAAATGTCCAACTTGATTCGTGGAGTCGACAAGATGTGCAGCCTTCCCAAAGAAAGTGTGGACACCAGTTGCTATCACAACAGCCTCAATCTCACCCTGCTTGACAGTTGAACCAGAGTAGACACCATCACCAGGACCTTTGGTGGCTGGCAATGATTCTCCAGTTAGCGCAGACTACAATAAGAGGCAAGACAAAGATGTGAAATCAAGAGACCTAATATAATAGGATCAAATAAAGGGTGGAAGTTACTAAATGTCAAAAACACAAAGGACCTGATCGATCTTCAAGGGATCTCCCTCAAGGAGCCGAGCATCTGCAGGAATGATATCTCCAAGTTTAATGCTGATTATGTCCCCAGGCACAAGGACGGCTGCCTCTTCCTCAGCCCAACGGCCATCACGAAGCACCTATCCACCAGCAAGAAACATTAGTTCCAATTTCAATAGCGACCACAAAGATGATACATGGAAATACAGTGAAATGTCACAAACTAAATGGACAAGTAAGGACCTTGGCTTTTGGCGCAAGGCGTGCCATAAGTGCTGCAGCAGCATTCCCTGCATTATTTTCCTCAATGAAACTGATAGTTGAGTTGATAAGCAGCAATGTGATGATACCAACGAAATCCTGCCAGTCTGGTGGCTTTCCCTGATGACAACGAATATATCCGTCACTAAAAATAAAAGACAATAACAAACCTAATTGGATTTTTAAATAATATTTCTTACCCCACCATTGGCCAGTGCGATGGCCATGATAGCTGCAGCCTCCATGACCCATGACAGTGGATTCCACATGAATCCCAGAAACTTGAGAAATTTACTCTCCTGCAGCCATGAACAGTCTAACTGAATGAGACATATGAAGTTGCATAGAGAAGTGAATGAATAATCATAGTAATCACTCCGACAATTAGGAAGAACATAATTTTTACCAAGAAATAACCAAAGGGGCTAGAAAAGCCTGACCTCCTTCTCTTCGAGCTTGTTGGGGCCAAATAGTTGCAGTCGTTGCTGCGCCTGCTGCAAAGTGAGCCCCCCACGGCTGCATCTCAGATTCTCAAAAACTTCCTCAAGTGGGATGTTCTCCTGCAAAATAATTGTAAAAAAACAGCTTTCTTTTCCTAAAAAACCGAACAAATTCTGTCATCCGGGAAAAAAAAGGCAGCCAGTTTGATTACCATGCCATACATCAAAATAGAAGACAGAAAATATAATGCTAGTTTGTGCAACCTGCTATTTCTACCAAGCAAACCAAGGGTCTAAGGTACGATTTCCGATAGAACAAAATTGCACGCAGATTATTTAACCAGATGGTAAAAGTATACCAAAAAAAACATGACGAAAAGAATTGAAGCAAAACGTCAATAATCAATATATTCATACAAGCAAAGGGATATCATGATCAGGAAGAGACTGGAAAAGAAAGACGCAACTTATTCGAGACATACAAGCCTCTTCCATTTCCAAGCACCCAATGAATCAAGCAACGAGGTACTAACGCATGAATCCGAGAACATGGAGTATAACAGCAGGATTGTAGACCAATGCAATAGCCAAGAAACGAAACACCACCCGTGCTACTGCTAATCCAAGAACCAGCATACATACATATGCCCAACGGTAGCCTTGTCCGCACAGCAGTACACTAGTACCCCACAACCCGAAGAAGAAGAACCGCCCCAACCCCAACAAGAGCAAAGCCAGTGTATTTACCAAGTCGACGGCCTCCTTGAGGACGGCGTCCAGGGTCCCCTGCTCCTCCTTGTCGGCCATGGAGACACCCCCTCTGATCTCCCTCCTCCCCCGCACCAGCAACTCCCTCTGACGGTCTGACCTCTGCACTCTGCTCGGTAGCTCCCCCCTTGTGTCCTACTTTTATGCGGGATTCTAGAGCATTGTAAATGTAACTGGAGCCGTTTTCTGTGCACGGTGAGAGAGAGTGTGTGAGTGACGAAACCTCTGGAGCGGCGGATAGCGGCGGGAGTAGGAGGAAGTGGGGGTTTCGGGTGTCCACGCGGCGCGCAAGAGACAGGTCGAGAAGAAGAGGAGGCGGCGGAAGAAAGCTACAAAAAATGGAGTTTAAGAGAAAAAAAGATTTTAATAAGGGCATGTGCAAAAGGGTAGGTAAAAGCAAGAATCGGGTTGGAGAAAAGTGGTTTTACGCTGCTGGTTCCATGTTCGCGTCGCGCTTACAGCTCAGTGCCTTTTGGACACAAAGGAAAATTGTTGAGTTCCCAAAAAAATTTAGGTTTTTTTTTGTTGCGGCAGCACTTTCGTTTATATTTGATAAACTGTATTCAAACATAGACTAACTAAGTTCAAAAAAATTCGTCTCGATATTTAGACTAAAAATATAATTAATTATTTTTTACCTACATTTAATACTCTATACATGTATAAAGATTCGATGTGACGGAAAATTTTGAAAAAAATTTGGAAACCGATGAAGGCCATGAAATAAAATATGAATCCATGGCAAAGGGTAGGGACAGATTTCGTCCCATGTTTAGATATAAACTTTCCTGTATTTGAGTGCCTAAATTTTAAAGTGATATAAGTAATATTTTTGTACCATCTACTAATACAAATAAATATTATTTTTGTGATTTATGTTTGTATTATAACATATTAAATTTGTGTTCTTATTTTTCTATAAATCATATTTTATTATTAATTATCTTTGTGTCAACATAAATCAGATTTTATCGGGTTTTATCTAAGAGATTTTTTATTATCAATACTAAAAAATCATAGATCACGTCGATAGAAATTTTAGTGAACAAAATCTATAATTTTATCCGCCGTAAAAAGTTGTCATGTTCATTTGGCTTATCAGTCGTACTTCGGCTTATTCTCTCTCACAGAATACTATTGAAACAGCCAAAATCAACCATAAAAACGACCGGCCGAACCGCCGTAATAACCATTGTCTGAATTTTAGCAAATCTCTTAGATATAGGATTTGCGAAGTAGTGAAGATCTGGGGACAAAAAATGAAAGCTTTTTTTCTTACCAATTTATTTCCAATACAAGAGGTGGGTTAGGATCGGATAGAGTACATAAATGCCCTCGACGCTCCATGAAACTCATATTTTTTTTAATGGAGTTATAAATGTATGACTAGCCCATGATTACTTGAGAAGAGGTATTACGTAGATTCATAAACTTTAAAAGTATATTTTAAAATCTTAAACTTGTTGCTACGTAGGTCCACAAACTTTAAAAATATATTATAAAATCTTAAACTTGTTAAATGGTTTATGTGCCTTTGGCTTAGAAAAACTCTGGATTCGGTTCCTGTCGTCTTTAGGAAAGAGAACAACCTACTCGTGGTATCTGCACACTGTCTTCAGTGATCAAGTGGAATCTGGGATATATGTGACAACAATTGTCACATTTAGACCGTGCCACGCTAAAATTGAGCTTTGATGAAGCAAATTACATTTTAAGATATGTCCCAATATGTCTTATTATATTGACGTGCCATCTCCTGTAGATTCTAGGGAGTGGGAGATCGATAGAGATAGACATGACCTTGTGCTCCAAGAGCATCTTATGCATCATTCTCACGCATTAGGCGTGACAACAATTATGCTATGCGATTGTATATGATTTATCAACTACCCTCTTGACTCTTCTTTTGTTCAATGGCAATTTGGTACTTACTGGAATGATGAGGTAACAATAACTGGTCAAGGGAAAAACTCACACTGTAATTTCCCAAGCCAATCTTTCTGGAAACAGCTTTAGGGGGTGTTTGGTTCCTACCCCTAGAGTTTAGCCACTAAAGTTTAGTTACTTTTAGTCACTAAAGTTTCAAACACCCCTACTTTTAGTTACTTTTAACACTACCACTAAAGTCACCTCCAATAAACTTTAGGGGTGGGAACCAAACACCCCCTTAATTTGGTAGCTTCTGCATCCTGGTCACACTGTATTATTGCGATGCTGTTGTTGCTTTGCTTAGGGCGGTCACAATGCTAGAAACTACATATAGTTTCTATGCGTATTTAATATACAGACACTACATATAAAAATTATGGTCACAGTGGATAGTTTCTACAAAATTATTTTTTGTCCAATGAATTATCTTCTCTCTCCATTCTCATCCAATCATATTTCTTTCTATCTTGGTTCTCGTGTAGACATGGTTTCTTGTCCTTATCTCTCCTCTTTAATTAGAGTGTCATATCATCATTTTGTTTAGGTGACACTATAATTAATGAAGATAGAAACCACATGGTTTCATGGTTTCATGGTTGGGAGTGCCCTTACTCGGTTACCCCGCAGAGTGCATTGCCAGGTGTTTTATCTAAAATTAATTTGTGCCGTTAGGTTCGCATCACAAATTTGTGAAAGAATAAAAGGATGAAAACTGCAATTTCTTTTTAATCCGCAGATGCGTGTTTATCATACTGAAAAAGTGAGATCAGTAGGACCGAGAGCCGCGCATCAATCTTGCCGGCCAAATAGTACCATGACATGGTGAAGTGCTAGAGGCTTCTCTGTGGCAGCAGCCGGAAAGGCAGGAAAGCAACCCCGAATTCTTCAGCAACCAGCAGCATTTGGCAGGTGGAACTGCCTTGCATCTTTTCATTTCTCTTGTTGCCTCTTCTCACCCACAATATATATATAAAAAAACATAATAAATCTAGCACTCCTTTTTTGAACACAAAGAAAGGCGAGTGATTTTATCACCAGGAACTACCAAAATGATTCCTCCTTAGCCTTTTCCTAGTCGATTGAACGAAGCATCAGTCTCAATAACCAATGCGCTTGGCTTATTTGACGACCTACCTTGCACTAATCATGGAGGTTCGACGAGAAAAATCTGAGATTTATCACTGTATCACCCGAATCTGGCTTTAACAAAAGCTTTTGACCCCTTGCAACTTTGCGTCACATAAACATTTCGCGTTCATGTTTCAGTTACTCGTTAGCTTTTCTACTGTCGCTTGGTTTCTGACGAAATCCGCTACACACGTTGTTCAAGCTCGCCCTTCACTCCAGAAAATAATGTGTTTCCCCGCATCGTTTGGACCTTTATTTACACACATGAAGAAGAAACAGGCATTGTAAAGTTTGTCGTCAACAGAGTGGCTGCAATATGTATCTACTGTCAGATTAGTAACAAATGATATTTATTGACAAATATTAGTAACAAATGGTGTAACCCTTTCTGATGAATAAAGCTTAGCCTTTCCCACATAAACTCGAGACGGGGATAAATCGAGCCTACGGTAGATATCGAAATATCAACTCTGCCAGGCATCCTTATCAAAAAAAAAAAAAAGGAAGAAGGAAAATTTAAAAAAATTGCCAGTCATCATGTGCACAGTGCACTTGCATGTCTGAGTATTGACTTTCTAGCATATCGAGTAGTACTCTCTAGTTCGAATAGCACACGACAATGTTCGGTAAACTCGCAGAGCATCTCTAAGAGTTTGCTAAATTCTACTTGGCAAATCTTATTATTGACTTGGCAAAACCAAAAAAGAGGGCCCACAAGGTAATTATTTTCGTGTTTCCCATCTGTTTCAGCGCTAAGTTTTCCTCGCGAGTGCATGAAGGACATCGCCGCCGGCGAGCAGTTCCAGCACCGGTCACCGCCGCCCATCTCCTGCACCACCAAGCCGCTCATCTATCTCATCCTCCCATCCGGTGCAAGTACCATGCACGTCAACAAAAAAATTTAAAAACGACAAGCTCAGCAGCAGCAGCACGGTGACTAGCAGGACTTGTCGGCCACAAGCACAACATCAGCAAACTCTTGGAGATGCTCTATCTTAGATTCATGCAACCAACATGATAGCACAATTCGCAGTCATGTAACAGAGTCATCCCAACTCCCTCCAGAACCGTGAAGCTCATTCCAGAACCATGAAGAACCAATGCAAGAACCAAGTGATTTTCTTTGGGTTCATTTCATACCATCCTATAATTCACGTTGCAATAGCTGTTTAACTGTAATAATCTTTCCCAGCATCTGAATTCTGAAACACTCGAGGCATGAAAACTAACCCACACCGGTGGATCTAGGCTTTAGATGCAGTTATTGGGCATGTTAAGCAGGAGTCTTGGAGCAATTAAGGCCCCGTTTGGCAGGGCTTCTCCACCGGCTCCTAAAGCTGTTTAGAGTCGTTTTGTGCCAAACGGAGTAAAACTAAACGGCTTCAGTCAAGGAGCCTCTAAAATCACGCTCTCACAGAGAATATGTGGATGGTGAAGCCAAAAATAGTGGCTTCACTCGGCTTCACATCGTCTTATGTGAGAGCATATTAAGGGTCTCTATATATATAGAGCTGTTTTGTCAAACAATTTATCAAAATGGCTCCAACTCCTTCATGAAGCTGTTTATGGAGCTGAAGCAAAAAATAATGGCTTCACTAGTGAAGTGAAGCTATGCCAAACGGGGCCTAAATCTATTGGATCAATTTCACTTTTTCCCTGAAATCTCCCACATATGAAACAGGCTCAACGACATACAGTTCGATAAAAACATAGTTGGGGCTTGCAGATGTAGCCCAGCTAATACTAAGAGAGCCAGCAAAATTTTCCCCTTGATTCAGAATGTCAAAATTGGGCCGGCGTGGAAGTGTTACAAAACAAGAATATTCACATGAAATGATTACAGGAATTTGTAGCTTTCAGCTATTTCCCATTAGCTGCATTAGCGCTCTTGTGGAAAGGCCAGAGGCTAACCAACCTTTCAAGCACTCCTCCTGCCCCTTTGGAGAAGTAGCCTAAGGCTTGTGGAGGAGCAGCTGGGGGGAAGTCCTCCGGGGGCATGGCAAATGGTCGCACCATTGTCTCAAACTTGTCCATCGTCAGGCAGGACCCAACTTCCTGTAGCCTCTCGGGTCCCATTATGGGCAAGGTGTGCTCCTGAAGCAAGGAACTTTCACTGGTTTTGTCCTGCACCCAGCACACATTCAGTTAGTAAACTCAAGTGATTCTGATTGGGAGCAAGCTCAGCTGATTTTTATGTTCAACAGTGCGGCACCACGACTATGAGGGGCATCACCTCTAGAGGACTGAGATCGGCACCACGACTGAACGTCATTTCAATCCTGAACCTCTTCTCATCTTCCAAAGGAACCTGCAAACATGAAAATTTGGTAAGTAGATTCATACGATCGGGCAACTGATACTTGTAAACTGACTGTTTGGCATCGACTACATCCGTAACCATGAAAAATAGATGAGCTGTCTGTGGTCACGAAACAAATTCTTATAATTGTATAAATTACTCTTGGGTTTCCTACAAAACTCTGCCGGTGACAAGATACTGATAAGATCAGATACCTAGCCTATTGACAAGCTGAAAGCCTGCATAGTAACAGCTAGCTTGGCACATTATACATCCCCTCAAATGTATTGGTACAAGGAGTTTGATTCACTAGTGAAAATAGGACACTTGAGTATAGAAGATAACTTCCTCAAGAAAGGGAGTCGATTCTTAGTCTACTACAAAATGGACTTGAAGCTCAATACCTTTCAAAATTTACTCGTATCGCAAAAGGTGAAGTATTGTTCAGAGACCAGATAAAAATGATGAAAAGATCCATACCTCTGTGTTTTCAAACATTCTAAGAACAATATTGCTCATGTAATCAAGTTCCCTAGTTCTATGTAGACGGTCCAAAGCACTCTGGCAGACAAGGCTTTCCTCTCCTTGTAGACTTTCGTCCAAATTGCAGTAACGAAGGACATTCATCAAGGAGTGTATATGAGATTCCTGGTGCAGCAAATGTATGATGTCACTAATAATTCCAAAAGGGACCCCTACTGAATTCCCCCTCAAAAAATAATTCCAAAAAAGGTGATAACAACAAAGAAGTGCTCTTGCGTTTTGGTGTGGTGTGTGTTGTACGGGGTTCTTTCCCCCTTTTTTCTACTTAATATAATGAAACACAGTTCTCCTGCGATTTCGAGAAAAACAAAGAAGTGCTCCAGCATACCGATGTGAAGTAAAGCCTTGTGCGGACATGACGCTCAGGTGTCCTTACATTGGCATACCTGCACCAAGGTATTTTAGCAACATAAATTTTACATGTAAATTAGCAAATAAAAATTTAATCATTGAAATCAGAACAAGAACACACTTGGGATCTAGTCGGTATTTAGTTTCTCTATCATCTTCATCTTCTTGGTCCAATGACTTCTCGCTCGTAGAGCTAGATCTTCTTCCATCCTCATTTCTAACTTGAATCTTTTGCGGGTGCTCTACTTCTTTTGTTGGTAGGAATAGAGCTTCGTCTTCAATAAATTTTGGTTCGGCAACACTGATAGCTTCTTCACGAGTGTTACGTAGATCGATTAGGATTTTTCCCAATAAACGGCGCGCTATCTAGTCAATATATTATATATAAAAAGGATATGAGCACAGTTAAGAGAGACACATTAAGAGAAACAGAAACAATGAGAAAACTTTTCAAATTGCCCTCCACAAGGTTAATTGATTAACACAGATCATATGGCATTGCTTCCAGCAGAGTTAATGATAGTTCTTGTACAATCTAGACAAATAAAAACACAGCTCAGATCAATAATGTCACTCGAGCATTAACTAGGTTAAAAAGGTTGCAAATTCATGGGTGAGTTTTTTTGTCAAACACCACACCAATCAAATCACCCATGCTTAGTCAAATATGTGATGGAACAAAAAGTTGCGATAGGAAGGATAATTAAACACTTCACAGCTTGTGCTTCTCCATATCTAAAGAGCATGATACCCCTCCTTTCCCCAATCAGGATGCACCTTAATGGCAATCTCATTGCATTATGGTCGGCCATTTTTACTCAAAGCTGGAAAATAGCTATCAAGGAAACCAATTATATCGCTAACATGTAGATTCACAAACATATTCAAAACTAAAAAGACTACAAATTTCCATAAGTATCAAGAATTTCAGTGACCATGTAATAATTGACTGAACATGAGTCACATGATGGCATCACATGCATAAAATTGCTTATGACGTCTAAACTATGAACAAACCTTTGAGCCGATTTTCAGTTTTTGCTTTGGGTTGATCCCATACTCATTTGGAATAACACCATCAGCAAGTATCTACAAGAATATCAGTGTCAGATAACAAATAATTAAAGAAACACTAAGAAACGCCCAAGAGAACATGGAATGTATAACACATTAGCTTGAATTTGTTTTTTCTCGTCTAACATCGCTCTTACCTCTTATGTTAATTGTTTTATTTAACATTTAACACAGAGAAAGTTAGGAATATAGCTCACTTTTGTGGCACATATGAGTCTGCATGAAAAATGAATATATCACTAAAACTTCAATGTCATATCTACTTAGTCGTTTGTAACAGGACAATATGGCCTCGTACTGAAGTTCCATACCATTACATGTACATCAAACTGGCGCCTCTTTTAAAATGCATGATTAGTCAACAAAACGTCACGATGACTCAAAGGAGACAGCTACTTGGGTGTTACTTCACAATTACAGATGCTATTAGCATTTTTTCTGATCAGAGATGCTATTAGCTTTAATGTATAATCAAGAAGCAGCTTATAGAAGAACACAAATGTAGGTTGCTTACTTGAGCAACTTTGAATAGCTCTTCCAAACCCTTAAGATTGAGATGAGCATTATGCAAAAGATCATACCTGCAATTTATTCCATTAGTTTAGGAGTTATATGCCAACGGAATTGTGCTACAATAATTATGTAAATGTTCATAATTATTTAAGAAAGACATTATATCAAAAAAGATGAATGGTAACTCATATTTTACATTATTCAGATTTGTACACGTCTTTTCTATGTTTTTTAATTTAAATTTTTAATAGTTTAATGGCGCATTACACATTTAGACACCCACTATAAAGAGATCCAACAAGAATGCAAACAAGGGAAAACAACCATGCATTGTTTGAAGATCACTCACTTGCAGGAATCGTATACATCTGGGATCTGTGTAATGTCAAAACGGCTGCATTATGAAACAAAACACCATGAGTGACTTGAACAAAAGAAGTAGAATAAAAACACTATATTGATTTCTAAACATCCAGAGGTTAAACACTTTACTCCTTTCTTTCATTGTATAAATCCCTCTCAAGTTTTCTCCATCTGGCATACATCAAGAGGAAGCTTTCACTACCACAAGGCAACCCGGCAGCAATACGAGCCACATCAATAGTTGTCTTCCCAAGAGCTTTTGCTTGGTCATATTTTGAAAATGTGCTTGTCAATGCAAGTTTTTCATCTTCACCTTCAGCAAGTAGCTTGACTTGTGAAGTCACTTCTTTCGTCAACTTTGCCTGGTTATAGTGTAACAAGGGAAAAAAGAACCATATAGTCATTATCCATGAGTAGAACATTATGCAGCTATAAAATAGTACAACAATATGTACCAAATATTACAATTGTCCCGCTTGTTTTGATTTGAGATATCAGCAAGATACCCAATAAGATTATTCACATGGATAAACAAGAGATGTGAAATTTCATCAGAATACAACCAAATCAAAAACTAGATGATTGGCACAGGTACCGGCTTTTGCTAATTCTGTAGGAAATGTGCAAGTATGCGGATCTCTCTTATATAAAAGTACTTTACCATCTTAGGAAGGAGTTGGGAAGCATTTGCAGGCAAGCCTGCACCATCAACCATCCAAGGAAATTCCATTGGCCCTTCTGTGTTCTTTGCTTTCGCACTTGAAATAATAATCTCATGCAATCTAGACTGAAAGATTAGTTCATTTAACCTCTGGTAAGAATTGATGATGAAAAACATTAAATATGATACATCATACACGCACTGTTTCAAAAAAATGGTCACATAGGTACCACCCTCCAGTCTAGCTCCTAGTTTCCACCTCGATTATTTAAATGACCACATAGACACTGAGACACCTTACCAAACAGTGTGTTCTCACGTGTACCGAATTTCCAGTTCTCCACCAGGGGCTAGACGGATATATGGACTGTAATAATTCCACCACCCAATGCCTAGTGATTTTTAAATTATGGATACATGAGACAAGCAAAGGGGGCATAGGACTGTTGAAGTGTATAAGTGGATTGCCTACCTTCTCCTGATAGCGTAAGTTTTTGGGTTGAACTGGTTAGTGCAGTCTACTCTAACATCGTATCAGAGCCAGAGGTCTTGAGTTAGAGTCCTGGCTGCCTCCGCCCCCTTTATTTCCATGTTTGCGCCTTCGTCTCTGGCTCACGTGGGCTCTCTCGAAGTGTATAAGTGGATTGTCTATCTTTTCCTGATAGCTTAAGCTATTGGGTTAAACTGGTTAGTGCAGTCTACTCTAACAGGGACGACCTTAACACTAAGTAAAACTATGTTTCCTAACAAATTTTAATAAGAAACTTTCTCATAAGAATTCCAGAGTCTGAAATAGTTCTGAAAAGTTCAAGGGGTGATAGAGTTCAGGAATAGGTAGCAGCTAGATTCAGCGGGGTATGGGTATAATTCAATATGATCCTGTGATCATGGTGTCATAGTGGTTTATACAAGCTACATACCTAGCATGCATTGTCATCTCAAGGGAAAACTCAAAACTATATCAAAGAACATTTATGCAATTTTTCTTTATTCAAAAATCTAGATTTTTGTTTAAATACTATAAACTTTAAAAAAAACATGGAAAGTTATAGCATGCTTATCAAACTATAAAAGCAAACCTTAGCTTCATCCATCTCAGTGCTCGCATCTTCCAGTCCATCTAGCATAGACGAGTCTTTACTTACTAGAGATACCTGAAGAAGTAAGTATAAAGTGAGAGTGCTTTTTTAAAAAAAATATGGTAGACTGCCCTTCCAAATACTTGCTCTTCTAGATCATAAGCAACCAACCAGTATGGGAGTCAACTGCCCTTCCAAATCAAGAAGGCCTTTTGCAAATGCTGCTGCAGACATCTGAAAAGTACACCATAAAGACATGAATCAGGAATATCATCAGTTGATTGCCAAGAAATTATTGCAGTTAGACAATATGCATGAGCAGCAGAATCATAGATTCAGCAGTGGGTGAGTTGGGGGAGGGGAGGGAGCAGGTCTCCGGACTTCTTCAAATGTAAGGGGTGTTATTTAACTGATAGTCTCTTTTGCCCTCATTTATGTTCCCTCTTCCTTCCACATTGAGCAAAACTTAACAAAACTTTCTCATGCATTAGCACTACAAGACATTACCACGCATGCTAATTTGAAGTTTGTAACCTACGTTCATGCCTGTCCACATATGCAACATAAAAACTTGTATTTTTCATTAATTTCCATGTGGGACAACCTGAAGGGTTGTATTTTTCCATTAGTTGTACAACTCCAATGATATAAGCACACAAAAAAATATTGTGTATTTTAGCCTATATGAGATGACTTTCATAAAAAGAATCATTGATGTGCTTTCTGTGACAAAAAGTAGTTATTCCTACGACCACATGCAATTTCTAATTTAACCTAGTGTTCCAAATTTGCCAAAGTAGGTTAATGGTTAAGTGTAATTTATGAAAGATTGACAAAGTTTGTATATGTACGTAGCAAAATGTACATTTCATAGTGGTACTTTGGCCATCCATGTGGGAAAATAACAAAGATTAAAACTAGCTAGAAGTGCAGTGCGATAGCCAAACCACCAAGGTTCAAAGGAAAATATATCCATAGAGGCTAAATGTGACTAAACGTACCTGTACACGACCTTCGTCTGAGCTGTATATTTTTAAATCATGTCTATAAGTGCTATGCAGACGAAGCAAACCAGTTCCCTCACCTATATTTGATTGACATACCAGATAGTAAGGAGAAAACATCTTCAAGTACAGGGAATATACTTCAATATAAAAACTACAGATTGTAAAATGTGCAAGAAACAAATCAAGATTCTTATGGAGAACACAATTTAGTGAATTATTAAAGATAATTTGAATTGAAGTGAAAATCACAACCATCACAATTATCATCCTTGAGTTCAAGCAACACTGGAAGGGGAACAGACTTCTAATAGATGTGGGAAAAACGAGAGATTACTAAAGCAGTTTACATACACTAAAGGTCGCTAAATACCAAATCCCTGGGCTTAAACATTAGGTGATAGAGATTTTCAAAAGGATGTAAAGATCTAAAGTGTAAATGGAACTATCATGTTTCTTCTGTCAGCTTTGGGCCATCACGAGACGTGTGTAATCTCCAATGACTATATGCTACATCCATCACTTATATATATGTCATGCAAGTATATCTAAACTTCTTGCCACATTGACAAAATACATAATTAACACAAGTACAAGGACCTAAGTGACACCATGTTTAAGATGAAGGAACCCGACAGGGCACTTCTCAAGTTTAAGGGGGGTAGGATCCAAGTAGCTCCAAAGATACACAATTAACACAAGTACAAGGACCTAAGTGACACCATGTTTAAGATGAGGAACCCGACAGGGCACTTCTCAAGTTTAAGGGGGGTGGGATCCAAGTAGCTCCAAAGCCAAAGTTTCTCTGGAGAACAAGTTTCTCTGGAGAACAAGTTTCTCTGGAGAAAGCAAGCCACTCAACATAGAGATAACATAAGCATGAGATATAGTAAAATATATAATATCATTAAAATTCTGCTGTTTTACTTCTTTCACAAGATGATAGGCAGCAAAGAATGCGAACAACCTGGATATATGTTATTTCTGAAAAACCTTCCCAACTCCTCTGCCTGAATGAAAACATATAAAAAGAATCATTACAGTAGATATATGTTGATTACAAATGTAACTGCATAAATTTTGCTTCGTCGCAGCCGAAATCAGAAAGTCGCCCACTCCACATAAGATATTTAAAAAATAACAGAAAACAACAATTGATGAACAGTCTAATTCAGTAATTCCTGGATATATAATCATCCAATTTTAATTAGGTTCTAATCACTGTTAATATATTCTAAATTATCCCCTTGATTCAATGGATTGCACAGGTTTTGATAGCAACAAACGCAAGAAACAAAATGCAAGTGGCATGATGCAAGTGCCAGTTATCTGGATCACTATGGTACAGTACACTACAACGTTTGACTGCACATCTGGTATGTACAAAACAAGAAATTAATGATTGGTAACTGGTAAACTGGTATCGCATCGAAAGAAGGAAAAACCTGTCATGGTTAATTGGTTAGGCACTATTATCACTGCTGGCTAGCCGCTAGCCTCCCTCCCCTACGCCACAATGGGCAAGTGTCTCTGGCCTCACCAAAACCCCTGACAGCAACCCTCGGATCTGGCACGAACAATCCCCTTCAACAGAATCTATCAAAGTTGTTGACATCCATTTCCAGATGAATGGTCTAGTGTTCTACAAGGTGATGCTGAATAGCATATGCTAACCATGTGTAAGGTACTGAAAAGTCAAAAGACACCATTGTAAAGGAACATATGATAAGGGCAAATAGGTCCTCCTGACATCTTGTTCTTCTGTTATTTATAACTGTCTACTTCAATATTAAACAACAACCAACAACCAAGCCTTCAGTCCCAAGCAAGTTGGGTAGGCTAGAGTTGAAACCCAACATGAGCCCCTAGTCACGGTTCAGGCACGTCTGTCTACTTCAACATTGAAAATCAAAATTTATTTTAATTTGAAAATAGAAATGAAGAGTCCCAACAAATACCCAAAAAAAACTAAATTTGAAAATGTGAAAATTTGAAGTTAAAAAATTATGAGACAAACCTGTTTTCTACCAGCATGAGTGAGCACACCACCATATTTCAGAATCATCAGGGCTTCAATCGGTCGTTCCTCTTCACCATCACCATTACGCTTTGGAACTTTCATCCATTTCAATGGCTTTAGCTGCACTTTCCTATAAATGCCAGAGAAATGTCCACCCTAATATGAGAAGAGTAGCATGAGTTATTAAGTGTAAGAAGACAGGTATAAGCTTTTCAAAGCACATAAACCAGTATTCAAGACAGGGTATAAACACAAGCAGTTGTATTTTCCACTAAGACTGCTCCGGTGCAAGATGCTTTCTTCCATTTATCCAATATTCCAAACGCAAGATAATTTATGGCTGCTTTCTTCCATTTACAGCAGGAAAATGATAGGTGAAAAAATGACAAGATTGTTATAGCTCCAAGATAACTCTTCTTAACTTCTGTACCCATGTAATACCCAACATAGCTCTAACCAGTCCCCGAAAGTTGTATGGAGAAGCAGAAAGAAAGGACAAAATGATTAATCCTGCTTTCAATTTGTAAATTAAAAGCTTAAAATGTAATTAGTAAATAGCACTGATGCCTGCCAGTCTGTATTCCTGGAAAGCCCAACAGAGTAACAGACAGCAAGGCCCATCTAAGTCATCAACACCAGCACCCTACGAAAACACGCAGAAGAGGAACCCCTGCCTTATCCATCCGCCTCCAACACAGAAGACACCCCCACACTAAGAACAGACCGCCAGGAATTATCTGCTGGCACTTGTCGTTGCCTTCAACACCTGAAATGTGGAATCTCACCCCCGCTCATCCATGCAGGAATCACGATACCTCGCTGACCTCACCCCCGACTGCCCAACACCATGATGCTATTCATTTTTTCTGTATCTGGGATCTCTTTTTTTCTTCTCCGATGTTATGTGTTCTGCCTAGAATTGTTGCACTTGCAATCCAAGAAACAAAAGGTCACTGATGTTTTGCTTCCTGCTCAAGTTGATACGCTCTTTGATCTCTCAACTTTGGTGGAACCTTTCTTGGGTGGGTACCAGAACGAGATGGACCAGATTGTGACTGGATGGCCATAACAGGCCAGTACAGGATGAAACCTCTTTTGTGCAAGTTTAGGTGACAGGGCAAGGTATACCGCTCCCGTTCCAGCCGGTACAAGAACAGAATTAATAACACTGCTATGGATTATTGACCATTAAATTTCAAATATGAACTCAATCACAACAGCAACAAAAAGGGAAAGTAACTGGTGGAAGTATTAACTTATGTGTCCCTCTTTTGCTTCCATTTCAACTTAATGAAAAAATTGTGGATGCACACCAAAAAAAAATGACTACCCTTCAGAATGTTTAGATCACTGTTCGTGGATGATTATTAGGTGTCAAACTGAAATAGTTTGCATGGTTGCATCTAGCTATTAGCTTGCACTCTGCACTAGACACCAGTCATGAATACAAACCATCTAGTGAAAAGGTATTCAACATGTATGTATCAGATGTTAAGGATATGTACATCTGGATAATTAGAAATTACCTCCTCTAGTACTGCTTTGACTTGACGAAGTTTCTCAATATGCTCAATATCATCAGCATCACTATCACTCTCCCGACCAGACCTAAATATACATGACATTAATCACTTTACCAAATTTAACTCAAAAGAAGAGTTAAAGAAACAGAAGATCAAATCAAACTAACAATTTGAACAATGCAGCAATACGGTAATAGAACGTGCAGGTACAGAAGATAAGAAAGAAGTTGGGGAAGCAAATTTCATAAAGTTACCATGCAATATAAATACTAGGGCTAAAATATTTATCCTAGCATACAGTACCTAGTTGGTGGTACAAGTTGTCTTGTAGCATCCAGCAAGTCTTGTAACTGTACAGCACTTTTTAGTTTTGTCTGCAAGAGACCAAAACTGTTATTCAATTTAAGCACCATAGGTTAAGTAGGACTCAAGATTCAGAAAAGAGGGTACCTCAACTCTTGGTTTTCCACCATTGTACTTCAACATCAAATTCAGGAGTTTTTCTTCTGTCACTTTCAATTTCACCTTCTGCTTTGGTGTCCGATCGCCACTAAACAAAAATAAGATGTCAACATATAGAAGTAACAATTATCTTATAAAAGCAAAGGAATAATAGTATACTTACTGGCGTATAACAACAATTACACAGCGCAGTTCTTCTGACTGTCCAAATGTACCAATAATTCCGCTTCCCTGTCGTGTAAGACCTTCAGTAGACTGAACTGGTTCAGATTTCCATGGAAGAGTTGGAGGGATGGTTGACGAAAGATGAGGAGCTTTTGCATCAAGAAATATTTTTCTCAAGATGCAAGCAGCATCATCATAATACCTGAATGGCAAGTTTGTTCAACCATTTCAGAACTTATTAAATCAAACTGACATGTTTCCCAATGAAAAACTGAGTTTTCAGAAAATTACTTATATGAGTTCTTCACAAAGCTCCATCCGTTAACGTCACAGACATATGATCTCCCATCACATCTTAAGAGATCAAAACCACAAACCTATGAGAAGCAAGACATTTAAAACTAAGAGATAATATGATAATCATTAGAAAGAATCAAAGTATATTTGAATAGTTGGGATGAATCCAATGCATATAGATTTTTTCCCTCGAATGACGCAGGAGAGCTGTGTGTCATTTCATTAAGAAGAGAATAAAAACAACAGAGGAGAGGCAGAGCCTGCTCCCCCAACCAATTACAGGACTCTTGGTGCCACACACTATGCAAAACAGACGACCACTGCCCAAAAAAACGCCTAAACAGCTATAGGAAGCAACCTACTAAGAAGCTGTTGCAGAGCCTTAGCTCTAGCCCAACACCACTCTTTGAACACAAGGACTAGCACCCTCAAAGACACAAGCATTGATATCGAAACTATATATTATTCGCTGTTCTCCCTAAATCCCTCTACACAGTAAGCAACAACATAAGGTCCATCCAGCTCAACTGCAGATTAAAGCCACCACATGCTACTAGAGAATCTGACCAAATTGAAAATAAAATGTAAACCTAGATATCTCAACAAAGCAACCATTTAGAGGTGTCATTTTTTTTCTAGAAAACAGCAGGAGAGTGCCGAACAAAACAATAGACAAAGCATGGGTGAACCAAATTTGGCTTGTTGAGGATGGGCCCACATTACAACATAGAAAGGCATGGGAGGATTGCATTAACAAAATTTGGTAAGCAGTATTGCCTCCCATACTTTGCCAAAAAGTTGACAAAAATCTTGCCAAGTCTATGCCACACTTGCCACATGTGGCACCAATCCAAATGGTAACCAAATCACATGAACATCATGAAAAATTGGTGTGGATGGACTTTGGTTCTCAACCAAACAACCCATTAATTCTAAAATTTGATGCTTGCACTGTTTTTTAAGGCAAGATACTAGGCCCCTGCTGCACTCTATTGAGAGAGAGAGAGAGAGAAGTTGCAGAAAGGGAAGGCCAAAACAGAATGAGCAAACAGTGGGGAAAGCAGCATGCAACAGGCAGACAAGAGCGAGGAAAAAACCACGTGCAAGCTAATTGATTCCTGCATTGTTGAATTATGATTTCCTGTTGGCTAATGGTCAACAATCAAAGAAGGTTGACAGAAAAACGTCGATGAAATAATTTAGCTGATTATATAAATCGAATTCTAGCAAGGAAAATAGTGTTAATGCCTCTAGAAATAAGCATAACAAAAAATGTAGTGTTACCATCTGTCTAAAAGCATTGCAGACATCTCTTGCCATTTGTTTCTCAGTAGGGGTCAAAAGTACAGGGTACCGTACCTTCAAGTAACAAAATTAAGAAAACAAGATAAATTAGAAATAAGAATACATTTCAGCATGACCCAAGGAACGAAATAAATTTTTTTTCGAAAACCTGGCAGAAGCTCTGCCTCTCAATTAAGGAAGGAAAGAGAGTCATATGTACAGGAAAGTCCGGAAGACCGGAAAGCCCTACCAGGCACACAGAAAAAAATAGGACACCCAGTACCTCCCCCAACGAAATAATCGTCAATGTAAAAAAATTAACCCCAAGAAGCATAATCAAACATGATATCACTACAGAATATAACATCCAACCACAACACTATGCATGAGAACAGTAGCATCATGACCTAATAGATGTTTCTTTTTTTGACCCAGTGACCTAATAGATGTACATCCTGGCATGTAGATCTCATGGTTTTTAAAGTGGTAAGGCAAGGCGCGGCGTGCCGGTGTGGCAACACACAACATACCACCGCCTTACCATTCTAAGAAATAGGAAATAGCAGCAGAGGTAGAAGGAAAGAAGAAGGGAAAAAGAAAAACCAGAAAAGCGCAAATGAAAAGAGAAGAGGTTGGCCCAGCCCACGAGTGGCCTCCCTTACACATCCCTCCTCAGGTCACGGTCTCACAAAAACATGGCCACATGTTCCCATGTTCACACACTCGCCTGCAACCAGCTCTCTGCATCTCTCTCACGCAGGTACAGTACCGCCGCATCTGCCTCCCTCAGTCCCTCAAGCTGCTCTCGCTAGCGCGCACACAGCCTGCCTCCTGCTCCTTCCATCCCTCTTGCTGCTTCTCCCTACAATTGATCTCCGTCATAGCGCCTTCTGGATCAGACATTGCTGCCACAAATGACCTAGGCGGTGCCAGATTTGGTGGGAATGAGAGGAGGCAGTTTGCATGGACTTTCTGGTTGGTTCCCTATCTTTTTTCTCTGGTTTGCCTCGAGTCTCCTTGGATCTCTCACTATTTTGGCTAGGCGTTGGGTGCACCTTGCTCCCTGCGAGCACCTCATCGCGTGACAACTAGGCGACACCTTAAGAACATTACTAGATCTCAAATTCAAACTATTATGACAAATAAATAAACATATATGTGAGCAGTTGCACAACAACAAATAATTATGATATTAAACTTTTATGACCTAACGATTGTATATAACTGAAAGTAAACCAATGCATATTGAATTTAAATAAATAAAGATGGAAGAGCACGGGTTATTACTTCTTTGCCATCAGGGTTCCTCATAACAACACCATCAACAACAGGCGATTTACGTGCCTCAGCATGTGCATATCCTGGGCCAACAGTGTAAACCTGAAAGGTTTATTATAGCTAGATAATCAACAATATGTAGAATGGATAATGTTTTATTTATTTAGATTTACAGGGAAGAAGTCAAAGCCTGCTTTTTATGAACAATTGATGATCTCCATATCAAGTGAGATTCTATTCCACAAATTTAGATCCACATAAAAGAAAGGGGAAATATGCTGCTTTCACTTCACATTCTCAAAGTAAAGATATCAGTATAAAGAAACTAGTGAAAGATTACTTCATAAATGCAGAATTAAGCTGATTTACAATATTTAAACCAAATCCACATATGAGTAGACAATAAACTTGTGAAAGATATCTTACTTTAACATCAGTGCCACCAGTAGGCATGAATTCCTCGTATATGTAGGAACCTTCACGCCTCACTCTCCTAACATCAGGATGAAATTCACTAGATCGGTTACCCACCTACATTTATTCAGCAATGCATAAACGTTTATACACTCTTTCAATTACAGGAAAATATGAAACAATACAGAAAGCCACCTAACAGTTTGATATAAAAAGGTGAAAAGAAGAGCTGACACTTCAATTATGCACAGGGCAATTGCATGGAACCTAATAACCTCCTAAAACTATGATCACTTAAGTGTTGTTAAGCCAGAGTGCCATGAGTGATTTCTAACAAGTAGTCTTCAAGTTCTTATAACTTACCAACCACTTAAGTTTCTATGCATATGCCAGAAATTGCACAGATAGTGGGTGTTGGTTTGGCAGAATAAGGCAAACAATTCTACGATGTTCAAATAGGTCATTCCTAAAATCCCTGAAGGATGCAAGATGTCTCAATTTTGACAAGTTCCTCTATACATAATAAAGGAAATTTAGAGAGATTTGTTAAAATGAAAAAAATAAAACTCCAAGGGAGTATTGTTATTATGAAGAACCTTTAGAGTTTTTGGTGTAGGCTAAAGTAGAAAAGCAATTGGTACATTATTAGAAATAAAAATGGCAGATAGGCCATTAAAGTAAGCCAAATGCAGAATTACAGCTGGTTCTCAGCAAATTACTCCCAAATGATTATAATTGAGTCAGAAGTTCACCTTTCTGAATAATTCCTTCATTCCACCACCAGCAGAACTAGGATAATATATCATTATTCGGTGGTCATCCCCTGTTAAAAACACAAAAAGGGAATCAGAATACATTTATATGATCATCATAGGAGATCAGAAATTAATTATCTGTAGTGCAATAACAGATATCCCTTTCGCCACTCTCATACCTCGGCCACACAATAGTTGCATCTTGCATGCAGTCAAACAAACCATTACGTACCATGGGGAACAACATTCAAATACAACAAGGCAAATAGCAGATATTACAATGACATTTTGTATATAGATGAATTACCATTAACAGGTTTCTCCACAAAAGGCTTCAAAAACCGCTTCCCATGGACCTCAACAAAATCTTCTTGCTCAATGAAGTAGTCCAGCTCTTGGTACGGATATTCTCTATTGACAAGAGCATAACTGGGCACAGGAATTCCATACTTCTCCAAATGCTTAAGCATGCAAATTGTTCAAAGGAAAAATGAGAACAAATAAGAAGCCATCTTAATACATTGGATCAATTCTTTTTTAGACCAACACATTGGATTAATTAAGGAAATCATTGCAATGCAGTGGCTGATAAACAATTATAATACTTCAGACCAGTAAATTCCAAGGTAAATTGTCAAACATGTCTGCTTCATTTTTTTCTCAAACACGCAGGAAACCTTTGTATCATTGTATTAAGAAGAAAAAAAGGATATGAAACCCAAACAACACTGCACCTCACTCAAATGTATGACAGGAATCGGAATAGCTTGAAAGTGTCTTTTATTTCATTCGCGTTTAATTCATGTATGACATGTGGGCCGCTGGCCAAGGGGTGTGTGCCAGCACATAAGTGCCGAGCTCTGTAATGGAAACACATCGAAAAACTAAATTCAGAAATAGAATCGCTCAGGCAGAGGTTCTCCTCGCCAGCGTTCGTCGCCACTCTTTGTATCGCTTGAGCGCTCACGTCGACGACAAGCTCGCCGGCAGGCCATGGGTGTGACGCTGAGATAATTTAGCATAAATATTTAATCAAAAAAATGTTCACCGTTTGTCGTCATGCTACACATCCATTTACTGACTATTGTTGGGAGAAACAATGGTAATCTAAAATGCTCATTGCCTGCATTACTGAACTACTTCTAAAAAAGGTTAGTCTATACAAAAACACCACCTATCCACTTTGATAACATGCAGAGGAGTACTGCTTTGAGCGCAATTATAGTGTACAAATAGAAGAATATAAGTTAAACATGAGTGCATATGAACAGAGGATAAGGATGAGTTTAGCTGTGTGCAATAGAAGACACAAGAATTCCACAATAATACCTCGTACACTTTTCTGCGGTCATGGAGGAGGTATTGTGGCTCCAATTCATTCACCAAAAAAGGCCTACCATTCATGCAGAACAAAGGTCAGGGAAACTAACTGGAATATCAAGAATTACAGAAAAGAACTCATCTATTCACTTAAGAAATAAAGTTTCCGCATCTGAGAATGTAAGGCGGTACTTAATTTTAAGTGTTAGTTTATTAAATTAGGGCAGAATAGACTCCAAGTGGTATTGCTAATACGTGGACGGCCTACTCCCTCACTGTTTTTTTTTTATTTGAATCATATTCCCCAAGAGTCATCATGAATGATTATTTGGATTACCCAGTACATAGAAAGGGTCAACTATCAATGATCATGTAGATTTGACTAATTGGGTATGCATGTTTACAGATAAAAAGACTAAAGACAAAAGATCATTGAATGAATAAGAAGAATTAGTAAAATTCTAGTTTTATGCTACTGCAAACATGTCTAGGACAAGGAGCTTGGAATAATGACTTTTAAGTGATCATATCTCCTTCAAGGAGTGTGCAATACACATCCACTAGAAACATTTTCTAGCAAAATGAGAACCATCCTACATTTATTTAATCATATATAGTGAAAAAGTGACAAACTTGACCAACTTGAATGTTAGTCGTTATCTCTGCAACTAGAGAATTGACAATAGTCGCCTTGCTGGTTAGGTGGAACAATGTGGTGTTGAAAATAAATTATCACTTGGTGGGGGATGCAGCCAATTGGCAAAAGTTACAGGGTTACTATCCTGAACACAAAGTAGCCACCCAACTAGCAGTTGCATTTCTGAGCTGGTAACTGTTGCGCCCATGAAAGCACATAGTTTGTATCCCCGAATATTAATAGCTGCCTCCTCAACAGTACAGATTTTCAAGTAGTAAGTAATTACATTCCTAAGGAAAAGCTACTGCAAACTGTGCCCAGTCTCATTCTTTTATTCCTTTATTAAGCTTGTTATATGGAAACAGATATGCAGACTGAACACAAATAGGTCACTCAAAAGGATGAGGTTGTTAGAAGCTTGTAAAGCAAACAAATAAATGCTGATGCCCTTACATCCCTCTCCCCCAGCATTAATACATTGTTAAAAAAATTGAGATGCAGTTACAAGAACAGTTACCATTTGAAAGAGATTTATAAAGCAATAGAAAATAAAAATCATACCTTCTCAAAGCAGCATACGCTTGAACCTTCTGCAGAGGAAAACCAGAGGAATAGAAGGCAATCAAGCAATCACAGTTTGGCCAACTGAAAACAAAATGGTGGATAGGTAAGATGCTACTCCCAATCCATAACTCAGTAAGGCAACAATTCGTGTAGTCTTAGGTCAAGACTGTTGCACAAAAGAATTATGACTGTTATCAATAACCTGAGTTCTCATTACATACATCTCAATAGGATCGTTGAGAATAACCTTATCTCCGAATATTATAATCTGCAAAATAAGTTAAATAATAAAGAATGACAGCTGATCTGAAATATTTCTGTAACATGTGTTTTTACCCCTCAACTATACCTCAACAGGAAATTCAACATCATTCGAAATAAAATGAAGTTCACTGAACGTAATTGGAATTATTAGAAACAAAAAAATATATAGTAGCCCAAGTTAGCTAAGCTTAGATTATAAATCATAGGGTACAGGTTTGATTTATGATGATCTGGAACAAAACAAGAGAAGCAAAGGAGGTAAGAGAATTTCGAATCATTAGATATAAAATATGTAGTGACCAGAGTCAATTAAGATTAAATTATATACAGAAAAATATGGTGTGAATACCTGGAGCACCTAAGCAAAAGAAGTATCAATAGCACTAATGATGTACAAAAAGTCAGCACCTTCCCAAGCACTAAGATAGACATAGGTAATATAACAATAACAATCCATGAATGGAAACATGGATGAAGAAATGAACCATGTGCTGAAGCTTGGATACCATAATCAAACAAAGTTGGCATATTTTTTCTACAAGGCAGTCGTTGATGGATGAATGAATGAATGGGCAAAACCAGGTGACCAGTGGTCCCCTAGAAGTCAGAGGAATTAGCAGTATGTCTAACAGATTTAATAGTATATGCATATGCAATAGACCAAATCTAATGCGTAATCATTTTCGAGAGGTTGGAAATTTTATCGCGTTCTACAAAGTAAAGAATACTGGTCCACATGCACACCTTATATGGTACAATGAGTCAACGTTGGGATCAACGTTGGGATATAATATCATGAGAATATCGACCACTCAAGTGCAAAACTTCTACTTAATTGATGCGGTGCTTAAACTATCATTAAAGCAAGTGGACAGATTATTTATATAGTCCTCCAAAAAAAAATGTACAAGAATCAGTCAGCGACCATTTAGTCCTTCAAAAAAATACATATTCAGGGACATATATGCCATATTCTGAAAATGCTGGGTGCAACCCACAAAAGCGACCACTTTGATAGGGACCACACGTACTATTCGAAAAGATTCAGAATAAATTGGTATCCACGAAGATTCACGGATGTCTAGCAATGGAAATTTTCAGAAGAAAAGTAAGATCACGTTCAATTCGACGCCATCCACCCATTTACTCATCCCACAGGCGAACTTCAATCTCACAGTGGTTTTCACCTTTTTGCAAAATGAAGTAACAGGAAAGGGAAATGCAGCGTGGACGGGGCAAAAGGAAGGATCTTGCACACCTCGAATTCTCCAAACGCGCGGAGCCGCTCGAGAATCTGCTCCATTGGAGAAGAGAACACCTGAAGAAAAGAAGAATTAAGAATTTGATCAGACGAGGACATGCTCCAGAGGCAACAACGAAGCTCCCGCATCCCGCATTCTTTGAGAAATCCAGGAGCAAGAACCGGCCAATCGAGACGTACGCGCTGGAAATCGAGACGCACGCGCTGGAGAGAAAGAGCAAGAACACGAATCGATCAATAACCAGGAAGACAAGACAGCATCTAGCATCCATGTGTTCGCGAGAATCCGTGAACCACCAAGGAGAATATAAAAAGAAAAGAAAAACTCAACAGACCAGAGAGTCAAGATCCCGACCTTCTTCTCCATGACGCAGACGCCAATGGTGATCCTGCCGGCGCAGCCATTACCCTCCATCACCACCATTGCGCCCCCGTGCCGGCTCTGGCCTCCTCCACCCCTGATCTGTCCACAGCCCGCGCACGCGAATACGGAGAGATTTCGCGCGATTTTGATGCTGGGAGGATAAGAGGCGTTTGGTCGGGGGCGTTCGGGAAGGGTAGGCGGCGGCGAGAGGCGTGCGTATCGCGCGCAACTCTCTTCTCCGCTGCGGCGGCGTTCGGGTCAGGGGACAAGGATTGGCGGTCTCGTCTCGTGCGAGTGCGATGCGATGGGGCGGGCGGCTTCGAGCGGCGCGGCGGCAGGAGCCGCTCTTATCGGCTCCACAGTGTGGGCTGGGCGGCTGGCGGCCTCTGGCCTAGTTGCCATTGCCAAGTTTGTTTGCGATGCTGTGTGCTCACGCCGTTTGCACACGAAAAGGGAAACGCGAGAAAGACTCGTGGAAAAGGATTTCTCTTTTTTTTCATCAAAGATTTCTCTTTTTTTATTTTATTTTATTTTATTTAGAGCTTGTCTAGTTAACGACCATGTAGTTTTACATTCTAACATATGATTTCTTTTAGCCATTGAATAAAGATCTAACAGCGCTCACCTCTTCTTCTACCTCTAGCCTCCTTCATCTACCACAATCATAGATCACAGATCACAAATCATAAATCACAAGAGATAATTTTTTTATAGAAGGACAAATTACATTTTTTCCCCTATATCAGTATAATCACAACAAAAAAGGTATATTGGATTGACATATGAGCCCTATTATCATAGGCACAGAAAATTTTGTGTGTTGTATTGCTAAAAAACACATGGATGTTGTTTGTGTGTTGGATTGACGTGTAGCTCTATTATTATAGACATAAAAAAATTGTGTGTTATATTGTTAAAAACACATAGATGTTGTTTAGCATTTCCCTTTCTTTTTCGTAAATGATGAAAGATTTCCTTTTTAGGAAAGGGTTAAATGTACTTTAGTGCTAAAAACTTGCAGTGATCACTACTTTATATAAAAAGAGAGACTTTTTGTTATTTATCAGTAGAGTTGATATAAGCTTGAGCAATAATTTGCTCCATATATGGCCACTACCTCATGTACTAGTATTTCATAAGCTAAAAAAACTACCTCATGTACTAGTTTCTAACCCATCAAAGACTCAAGTGCAACAAGCGAGGAATTTATACCTCTTATAATTGTAAATCCCACTAATAGTTCTTTCAATACGTAAGTTACCCACCTCAGCAATACATTATCTTATGCAATTAAAATTTACTAGTACAAATAATGTCCACATCAACAAGATATATAATATTTTATTGTTACATCAACATATCGCACAATTCACACTAGCATTTATTTATAACAGTTTATATAGTCTAATTTTATTCTAAACCATCTCTAATTCTCGCAACACTGCCTAAGGTATCTTTCTAGAACCATATACGGCAAGGCAAGGTCTGTTGTAGGCAGGAGAGAGAATCTCTCCACAAGATAGAGCAAAAAATAGAGTTAGGGCATGTTTAGTTTTAGGGTGTAAAAATTTTGAATGTCACATCAGATGTTACATAGGGTATTGCATGAGGTGTTTGAATACTAACAAAAAAAACAATTGCATAATCTATTTGTAAATCGCAAGACCAATTTTTTAAGCCTAATTAATTCATCACTAGCACATGTGTTACTATAGCACTTTAGTGTCAAATCATGAACTAATTAGGCTTAAAAGATTTGTCTCGCAAATTACATGGAAACTGTGTAATTAGTTACTTTTTTAGTCTATATTTATTACTTTATATATGTGTCCAAAGATTCGATGTGATAGAAGGTCAAAGTTTTTAGTTTGGAAACATGGCCTTAGTTTTGCAGGCTATGACAAGATTGGAGTATATACTTGCTATATAAAAAAGTTGTGATCTCAGCTTGCCTCTAGACCTAGGTGGAGATACTTTTCTAAAGCCAACACTTTTCTTGCCTCGTGCTAGTGAGGCCCTCAAAACACTGAGCCATGGTTTGTTAGACATGTTCAAATTTAGAAGGCTGGAAAAGAGTTTGTTCTTTACATCTCCGTGCGGTAATGTGGCAGACCTCCATTTTCTACCAATCTGAATGAAACATGAAGCAACCTTTTTCCGGGTGCAATGTTGCATAAGTACATCTGTCTCGTGTACAATTGACTTATTGTTATCATAAGGTATATATCACTACTAGAGAACAGGCCTTTGGACGATCTATCAACTGACCTTTAGTCTCGGCAAAATTTTGCGTCTGGGGCTAAAGACCTTTAGTCTCGGTTGCTAAATCTTTAGCCCCGGTTGGTATTACCAACCCGGACTAAAGGTCCTGAACCTCCAACCGGGACTAAAGGTCCTTTTAGCCCCGGTTGGTGTTACCAACCGGGGCTAAAGGTCCTTCCCGAGTGGATTCAAAAGGAAAACGTCCAGAACTGTATCACGTGAGTTGTGTAGCTCAGTTGGTAAGCGTGCTTGAGGCTAGATGTGCTGAGTTCGAATCTCACACAACACACATTTATTTTTCCTCTCTGGACCTTTAGCCCCGGATGAAAGCACCCGGGACTAAAGGCCCTTTCTCTAATAGTGTATAGTAGTGAGATATTGAATTTTTTTCTGGACGTGGAATCTCAAATTGATGTGAGGTGAAACGGAAGTGGCCACTTGTACAAGTAATACTTCTACTTTTAGAGCCAATGTATATATCACACCTTTAGTTAAATTGAGTTTTTTTTTTGAATGGGTGTGGATTGAGTGAATTACGTAATTCATGCAGAGACCTAGTGGACATTATTTGTTCTATCTAGGACGTACATTAGTTGTACAAAATTCGTGTGCGGGTATCATTTTCTATGAATCATAAATCCTAAGATAAATAAAATAGTAGGCGGTTTTGTTTGTATGCACGAAACCCATGGTACAACGCTTTCTATATGTGCTCGAGGATAGGTTGATGTATGGAACAATATATTATACGAGAAGAAATGTTGAAGGGGTGAATCCTGTTGTACTGGTCAAGAAACCACAAGAAAAAAATATAAAACCATGCATAACTACCTCGGTAACTATGTTCGCTTAAGCTATTTAGATAGAATCAGTTCTATTTTTTAGTTGTAGAGTCATATTTTCTTCTCACAACAAATTTTTCCTATAAATCAATCACATCCGCAATAAGTCCTACTAAACAGAGCCAGGATTATTTTGCAAAGGCATTGCTAACTACGTGCTATATGTAACAACAATTATCTCATTTTATGTTTGTCACGTTGAGGCGTGATGTACTTTTCATCTTACAAGTTAATTTTACATATTTATTACTTGTATATAAAACTTAAAGACAACGTAAAAGATGCGAGTGCCATGTATTTTCAGGGGTTGTTTAGAAAAAATAAAGAAATATTGTGCTATGGACTACTTTAATGTGTCATATATTTTATTTTATACTAGTTGAAATCTTCTCATGTTGCCGCTGAAATTGGTAGAAACTTCTCAATTGAAGAATGACCGATGAAGCTCACTATTGATGATGTGGTCCTATTCGTTTCAGCTATAAGCCGGTTCGGCTAATTCGTACAACTCAAATCAGTCGAACCGGCTTATAGCTCTAGCGAAAGTTTATTTTGTCGGTGAGCATATTATGCATGGTGGATTTGAGCTTAGGCATGGGTGTACGAATGGATGCCTGCAAAATCTGGCCACTAGGGCTCGCTCTACTTCTCTAAAAACCTAACTTGCTGACGAAGAAGAAAATTATACTAGCAACCATGTTGATGCCGCAGCGAAGTGCAATGTAGTCGCAATGCCAACAACGGTACCTACAACTCCAAGGAGGCACCTGTCACTAAATGTCAACAGTCGAGCATTGTCTCAACACCAGCTAGGTTACAGATGAAGAGTTCCTAGTTCAATGAATGGTGCTCGACGACTCCATCGAGACGGTTCTCCAGTGGCTCACAACCACTCCATCTAAGATTTCTGCCCCCAACATCCCCATCATCTGCACTTCTAGATCCTCCTCCTCGTCCTCTAGCTCGTCAACACTAGTGTGAGACACCATTTTAGGAAGAAGAAGTGATCCTTGTACTCTCTATTTCTTTATTATCATCTATGATGTGGAGGACGTAGTGGACCACCTGCGAGTGTATATATATAATGAATCACGAAAGTTAAAAGGTCAAGTTGTATATGCATGGTCCCTTCGGATACCCAATAATGGTATGTATTATCGTTACTTCTGATCAGTGTGTGGTGGGAAAAAATATTTTATTTCTGATGACATGGTTGTATGAGAGCTCAGCTTTAGAGGTTAGCGTGCATGAACTATATAGATACTATAGATTATAGATATCAGTTTTCTTGTCTTTCTTATCATCTACGATGTGGAGGTCGTAGTGGACTATATGCGAGTGTGTATATATGATGAATCATAGAAGATAAAAAGGCAAGTCATGCATGCATGGTCCCTTCAAATACCCGACAATTATATGTGTTACTATTACTTCTCATCGTGGTGGATGTTGCCATTACTATCAACCAATGTGTGATGGGAGTTTATTTCTGATGTTGTGGCTTTATAAGAGCTCAACTTTAGAGCTAGTGGCTATATAGAGATTATAGGTCATATATATCTTTCCTTGTCTTTCTTATCATCTATGTTGTGTGGACCACCTCCAAGTGCCCCTATATATATAATGAATCACGGAAGAAAAAGGCAAGTCGTGCATGAATGGTCATTTTAGATACCCATAATTGCAGGTGTTATCGTTACTTCTGATCAATATGTGGTGGGTGTTGTTGTTACTATTTTTAAGGTGCGACTATATGAGAGCTCAACTTTAGAGTTAGTGGCTATATAGAGATTATAGTCTCATTTTTTGTCTTTCTTATCATCTATTATGTGTGGACCAAATGCAAGCGTGTATATATGATGAATCACAAAAGATAAAAAGGCAAGATGTGTATGCATGTTTCCTTCGGAAACCCTTGTATTGTATTACTGTTACTTCTGATCAATAATGTATGGTGGACGTTGCCACCAACCAATGTGTGGTAGGAGAAAAGTATTTTGTGCCTGATGACGTGGTTTTATGAGAGCTCAGCTTTAAAGTTAGTGGTTATAAACTATATAGAAATTATAAATTATAGATTTTTTCCTTGTTTTTATCATCTAAGATGCGGAGGTCGTAGTGGACCACCTGCAAGATAAAAAGGCAAGCCGTGCATGTATGGTCCCTTTGGATCTTCAGCAATTGTAGGTGTTAAGCATCTCCAACAAGTTTGTAAAATTTACTTGCTAAATCTTGGGTTATAGCAAGTTGCTATTTTGTTTGCCAAGTAAAAAACAGAGATGTCTCCGACAAGTTGTTATTCTCACTTGATAAAAATAGAGGATGACAGATGAGACCCGCATGTCATTGTCTATTTCTTCATCCCCTCCTCAAGAACGCCAGATGCTCTGCTCTGCTCGGGGGCAAAGTAGGCAAGCGCGGGGCCTTGCGGCCGTGGCGGCCTCGCGGCCGTGGCCAGCGGCGGCGAGCCGCTGCGCCGCCCCAGCGAGAGCGCCCACTGGGTGTTGCTGGACCCGAGCAGGCGGACGGAGCTCGTGCGCGGGAGCAACGGCGTGCTGCTTGCCTTGCGTGCGCTGCTTGCCTTGTTGCGGCGCTCGAAGGTGGGCCGGTGGGGGAGGAGCGAGAGGAGATGGAGCACGCGCGGAGATTTCCCAAGCCGGCACCGCGCGCGAGGAGGAGATTTTCTAACTTGGAAAAAATACCAAGTGGGGATAGGGAGTTGTTGGAGAGGTATTTTTGAGTTTTGGACAAAATAATAAGAATAGCAAGTAGAAATAGGGAGTTATTGGAGATGCTCTAAAACTTTTGATCAAAGTGTGGTGGGTGTTGCCGTTACTACCACTGACTACGGACCAATTGTTGCTGAAAAAAGTATTTTATTTTTGATGACATGGTTGTATGAGAGCTCAGCTTTGAAAACTATATAAAAATTATAGATAGATAATAGATATCTCTTTCCTTGTCTTTTTTATCATCTACAATGCATAGGTCATAGTGGATCACTTGTAAGGCCAATCTCAGTGGGAGTTTCATCTAAGTTTCATTTGCATTAAATGTGTTGCCACATAAGTATTTTTGATGACATGACAGTGTATTTAAGAAGAGTGAGGAGAAATGAGTTTCATCATCTAAATAAAACTCTCTTGACACAAATACTAACTTTCTATAAGTCATAGAATTTAATGTCTATGAAACTCTATTCAAATTTCATTTTATTTCATATGACATGACAGTCTTGAAAACAACGAAATAAAACTCATCACTGAAATTGACCTAAGTGAGTATATATGATGAACCACAAAAGATAAAAAAAAGCAAATCGCATATGTATGGTCCCTCTAGATCTCCAGCAATAATTGTAGGTGTTACTGTTACTTTTGATCAATAATGTGGTGGGGGGGTACCGTTACTGTCGACCAATGTGTGTGGTGGGAGCAAAGTATTTTGCTAAACGTGGCTATATAAGAGCTCAACTTTAGAGTTAGTGGACATGAACTATGTACAGATTTATATATAATAACCCTTATTGTTGTTGTTGTTGTTATATCCCTCCTCCGTTCTAAATTATAAGTTATTCCAAAAATCTTTAGAGACTCAAAATATTTTAAAGTTTGATAAAAATTGTAGAGAAAAATACAAAAAAATATGACATCAAAAAGGATATTATGAAAATATAACTAATAAAGAATCTAATGATGCTTAAGTGATATCATAAATATTATTATTATTTATATAATTTGGTCAAACTTAAAAAACTTTATCTTTCTAAGATTTTTAGAATGACTTATAATTTGGGATGAAGGAAGTATATATATACTATAGACACGTAAAGTTTATTGGCAAGGACTCCAATAAGGAGCTGAGGTCACAACTAAATGATACTCAAAACACATCACGTGTAGCCGCCGTGGAGTGCTTAGCTATACATATCCAAACATGAGAACCGTGCTCAAAAGCAAATCGTGCACATGTGCCACAACCACCACCTGTTTTACAGTCAAAAAGGCCATTGGTCCATATGCATGCCAAGTTGCCAAATAACCCAATTATTTGCTTAATTTTATCCAGTTAGTAGTAAGTTTGGTCCAATCCTGATCTCTGAGACAGAGATGAAATAAACTCTATTCGGACTAAAGTGTGACGTTAGACTATATGTCTATATACATCTCACACACTTTTAAAGTACAGCAGCTAATTAATCTGTAGTTGCTTAAACTATATCAACCATCGTAAGCTCGTTTGTTGGTATCACAGACAGAGTCGAATGGAAAATTCGAAGAGAGACGGAGAGAGAGTTGTGATGGAGACGGCCGGGAGCAAAAAAAGTCCAGACGTCCAAAAACATGCTGCTGAAAGTTAATTTGGACTGATTTGCTAGATTGATTATTAGTCTAACCTATCTTGACAGTAACTCATCCTTGGCCAACCAGCTGTCGTCCTATGCCTTGGAAAGCAAGGAGCACGTGAATCTCTGGATGACTGAGGAAAACTACAAATGCGAGAAAGTATGGACTGAACTGCAAATTTAGATTCATAAAGCGAACAAAAAGTGATGAGAACCGTATACTATCTGCCTGGAACACATGTTCAGTCCTGAACAAATGAATTGATATGCTCGCCATTTCGTCGTTAATGTAACTACTATTGATGTTTTAGTTTACTGGCATCTCTCCTGGATTTTTGCCTATTTTTTGGTACAACAACACGTAGAAGGATTTGGAAAGAAACAATATCTCACTTTTGCAGCCTATGGGTGGGATTAGCCGACTGGGGAGTGGGGACCCTGACGGACAGGCAACTAGCCAAAACCAAAAGCAACCACATACGTACATACTCCGTACTCCTATGCTGGCTAAAGTTATTTAAAATTTTATAAAGAAGAGGAAGAGGATGGCCGGCCTTCCGTGAGTGCGAGATGCGAGAATCTGACTGTAAGTTATTTTAAGTGGCGAGATTAGGCATGTCGCCTGCAGTGGACCCGGCATGTCTGCGTGGCCTGCTTCGCGCGGTCTTTGGCCGACCTGAGAAAAGCATCCGGCCAGTCCATGATGCTTTGCTCTGCTTCCTGCTCTCGCACGCTCGTGATCATCATGATGATTAAACAGGTAATGATGATTCATGGTTCACAGTTCACTAATCCTCAATGTTTTGTCCGACTACATATGATTATGGCTAAGACCTTGTTTAGTTCTCGCTCAAAAACTTTTCACATGCATGTCACATCGAATATTTAGACACATATATATGAACTATTAAATGTAGACTAAAAAATAAAATTGCTATAACTTTGCGAGACGATTTTTTAAGCCAAATTAATCTATAATTTGATAATGTTGTGCTACGGTAAACATGTGCTAATGATAGATTAATTAGTCTTAATAAATTCGTCTCACGGTTTCTAGACGCAATATATAAATTTTTCACATGTCATATTGAATATTTGGACACGTATATAGAGTATTAAATTTAGACTAAAAAATAATATCGCTATAACTTTACGAGACGATTTTTTAAGCTTAATTAATCTATAATTTGACAATGTTGTGTTACAGTAATATGTGCTAATAATAGATTAATTAGTCTTAATAAATCCGTTTCACGGTTTCCAGACAAAATATATAATTTATTTCTAATAGATTAATTAGTCCTAAAACATCCGATATGACACCTAATTTTTTTTTACCCATCAAACTAAACAAGACCTAAACATATCTTATTAGCTGATTGTGTATTTTGTGAGTGGTGTAAGTATGGACACGCTTGACCAACAGTTGACCAACGGGCAACAGATCGACTACAACCGATGGAGCGGCAGTCGATCCATGGATGAATCTTGTGCGGGTACTTGCATCAGGTCACAGCCCAACGGCGGTTTCGATTTTCGAAAGCTCAGCTCTGCTCTGCTCAGGATGACAAAAGCAAGCTGCTGATTCATCGAGCTGTTAAGAGAGCTGTTTGTGAGTTAAGAAAGCGATATAGCAGCAGCAAGGCAGCAGCAGTGGAGTCTGGAGTCCCCCGTGCGGTCGACCTCTCGGATCCGGCCGTGCACATACTGGGGAGCGGCCGAGCGACGCGCTCAGCCTCTCGGATCCGCCCGAGGTGGGCGCCGCCCGTCGTCGGCAGGGACAGAAAGCGACGCCGTGGGCATTATTGATTTGATTGATCAAACTGTGCTGCGGAAAACACCAGCCAGCTTGACGACAGCATATATGCATTGCAATTGCATGGTGTCCGCGTGGCAGCCAGACGACGACGGCGAGGGTGAGGGTCCAGAGCTGACCCATATGCAGGGCGCGTGTCAGCGTATGTATGAATCGAGCTACAAGCCACTATTCGTACGACTGTTTTTTTTTTTTAAAAAAAATAGTGTTACACAGCTGATTGTCTTCCGACTTTTTCCCCCTTGTTCTTTTGAGTTTTGGTAAAGACGTTGTGTATATATGCTTTGTCGTTGTGGCTGCGAAACACGCCTATTGGATCGTACGAACTGCTGCGTAGTACAGCCGGAACTCATCAGAACGTGCTATGTGCAGTGGACAATTCTCGTATCATTCATTCGCATTGGCTCATCGCTATCACCCTTCCCCTTGAATTGAATGCATAGCCGGATGGCCCAGTGATCCCTGCCTGTTTCCGCATGCAGTGTCATGTTTCGGCCTGAAAGGTGCCACCGAATCTGTGCTTCCCAGTGACATATGTACTCGATAACGCTAACCGCCCCCGCTTCCTGAATCCTGTATGGTGAGGGCATGTTTGGAACGCGGGAATTTTTCCCCGTTCCTGCGTTTTTCCTGTGAAATTCCTGCGCCATTCCTGTGAAATTCCTGCGTTCCAAACATGCCCTGAAATGTTCGCAAGGCTATTACAGGTATTGTGTGGGGGGGACGGAAACTTGTACCCAAGAGACAAGCCACGCCCTCAAAATACTATCGGGCTTGGTTTTATGGGCTGAGTCATTGTGATATGTGTTGTCGACCTTTATATGTCTAGATAGATGAGATGGAATTCATCATCAGGTAAGGTCCAGTATCAGGCCTTTATTTGGCCCAAGCCCGTGTTCAATTTTGAGTATGCGCAGTTCGTTAGTACAATGTTCACCAAACTCTTCGCCTCCCTAACGGTAATGCTAGGATACGAACGTTCGGACGGACGGACGGACGCGGCTTCCAACTAACTAGCTCACGCTGGATCAACATCGGTACGAGAAAAAACGAGTGTGTCCCTCGTGTTCGGCCTGCACTGTGCGTGAAAGAAAACTGTGGAAACAGTGTGTGTATATGTTCCATGCCACGCAATCGCTTGGATCCATACTGATCAGCCACTTATCAGTGTTGTCACGCACGTGTTGCTGTTTCACTTATCAGCGTTGTCACGCGCGTGCTGCTGTTTTTGCTTTCTCGTGCATAGTGCATATATGCTCGCCTGTATAAGGTTCACATGCAGGTCCATATACGTCAGCAACAGGTGCTCGGCCCTGCCCGGATTGTTACGGTTGCTCGTGTACCGACAAGCAGGATTCTCGCCCATGGGTGTTGAGGCCTCGTGTGCCCAGGCTGCCGAGCAGGCCGGTGCTCACCCACACAGTGCTTGTTACTCCGTTAGCTCATTGGCGAGCTGCATGCATAGTCCCCTCTCCTCCCTGTTGCTCCCATCCTCGTGTGCCGCAAACTCCACACATTTGGAGACGAAGGATGATGACGCGACTCCTTCAAGGTAGGTGGGGAAGGATTTGGATCTGAAGCCTCGCTCCCCATCATCCCTACCTCTAGATCTCTTGACCCTTCTCCTCCTCTTCACCTCTCTGGATCTACGATTTTGGGGTGGCTAGGGTTCCGATGAGTCATTTTTTAGATGTTCCTAGTTGTTCCAATGATTCATTTTTCAATGTTGCAACAGATGATGGAGTAATGTTGCAATGGTATATTTTTCTTGTTGTTACAACAGACGTTTCCTCTGGATCTCTGGTCCCTTCTCCTCCTCTTCTCCCCTCTGGATCTATGATTTTGGGGTGGCTAGGGTTCCGACGAGTAAGTTTTTTAGATGCTCCTCGTTGTTGCAATGATTTATTTTTTAATGTTGCAACAGATGATTGGGTAATGTTGCAATGGTATATTTTTCTTGTTATTACAACAGACGTTTCCTCTGGATCTCTGGTCCCTTCTCCTCCTCTTCTCTCCTTTGGATCTACGATCTTGGGGTGGCTAGGGTTCTGACGAGTCAGTTTTTTTTGAGATGCTTCTCATTGTTGCAATGATTCATTTCTCAATGTTGCAACAGATGATGGGGTAATGTTGCAACAATATATTTTTCTTGTTGTTACAACAGACGTTTCTGTGATGTTGCAGAAGTAATTTTTGAGATGTTTCAACAGTATTCCCGATGTTGCAGTAGATTTTTGTATTTGCAACAAATATTTTTTATGCCGCATTATTAGTGCTTTTGATGTTGCAATAGCTTTTTTTCTTTGTTACAACAGATTCTCCTCGCTGTTGCAGTGGATGTATTTTGAATGTGTGCAATAGATATTTTTTATGATGCACTTCACATGTTTGTTTATTTCATTAGTTGTTTTCGGTGTTTCTGTTGGAGTGTGCAAGTGTTAGGCCCATGAGGCCCATGTAAGACAATAATATTGCTACCCTCCTAGGGTTAGCCCAAGTAATCCAATCACAATTCTAACATGGTATCAAGCTAGGGTTTCTCTCTCTCCCTCCTCTCCCTCCCTGCCGGCGCAGCCTCCACGGCTGCTGGCCCGCCGCCGCGACCAGCCATGGCCGGCGAGCAGGTTCCCCACCTCCCATCTACTTCCCAGCCTTCCCCCCGCTTCCCCCGTCTTCTTCCTGGGCGCGCCTCACAGCCTCCTGCCCGGCGCTGCCCTCCACATCGGCACGGGCGCGAGCCTGGGCGCACCTGCGGCCGCCGCCGCCGGCGGCGCTGCTGCCTCCGCGGGCGCGAGCCTGGGCGCAGCTGCGGCCGCCACCGCCACTGCCGCAGGCGCTGCTGCCTCCGCTGGCGCGGGCGCGGGCGGACAAGGCGGCCAGCAGGGGCCCGACGGCCAGCCCAGCGCGACCGGCGGTGGAACGCCCGGCGCAGGCGGCCTTCCCGGCGCGGCCACGGACCGCCCCCTCGACGCCACTGCTCTGCTCCAGCCGAGCCACGGCGTCCAGCCCCCACAGCCGCCTCCCTGCACCCTCCCCCTGTATGGCGCAGCTGTGGGCGGCCCCCTGGGTGCCTCCCTGCTCGGCGCGCCGCCCTCCTCCCAGCCCTACGGGGCGCTGCCCTCCTCCCAGCCCTACGGCGCAGCGCCGACGTCCTACGGCGGGGGCGCGCCACCACAGCAGCAGTACGGCGTGCTGCCCCAGCCGTACGGGGGCCGGGGCAGAGCACCAGCCGGGTACGGCGGCAGCCTGTTCGCGTCGCTGGTGCCCTCGGCGTTCCCGCCCAGCACCGACCCCAACGTCGTGGCCTGTTTCCAGCTCGCCGACCGCGCCGGCAGCGGCATGATCGACGACAAGGAGCTGCAGTCCTCGTTGTCCGGCTACACCCAGAGCTTCACCAGCTCCGGCGATGGCCTGCACGGTGCTATGGGCCCGGGCTGGGGTACTCTGGCCCTGAGCGCCGGGAGCGCTGGCTACTTTCCGACAACACCTCCACCGCTGCCCCCCTCCGCTGCCGTGGGCGCAGCAGTGGGTGGCGTTTCCCCGACCGGCTGGCGATCGTCGCCTCCGCCTCCATCCTATCTTCTTGGCCCTCCTCCACCTGGGCCGAGCTGGTGTGAGGGTGCTCGTGGGAGTCCATCAGTGGCCATGTTTGCTGGGGCTGTCCCGGGCTGTCGGTGTTTCGTACCCGGGGGTATCACACCAACGAGTAATATGATCGCGTGCTTCTCTTCCTGGATGGTGACGCAAGTGGACACAAGGATTTATCCTGGTTCGGGCAAAGAAGGCCCTACGTCCAGCGGGGGGAGATGTTCTTGTATTACTTGCACCTAAGTGCTTGTACAGGGGCGAATACAAGCTCAATGAGCGTGGACCGGAGTCCGGACTCGTGTTTGTGCGTGGACTCGTGTGTTCTGTCTTGAATGAGGGCCCTAGCGTCCCCTTTTATAGAGCAAGGGGTGGTCAGGGTTACAAAAAGTATTACAGGTGTCGGGGCGCATGGTGTCCCATACGGAGAAGGGTAGGGACTCTGTCTTGTCGGGGCCACTGGAGCCGATGTGATCGTCGCTGTTGAGGCGTCCTTGAGTCGTGGCTTCCATCCCGGGCGCGGACGTGGGGACGTGACAAGGCGGGAGCCGTACAGCACCCATCCCGGAATGTACAGTACGCGGTGAGGTCCCTCCGGGTCTTGGGGTACCTGTCCTCCAATAGCACGAAAGTAGTTAGGGCTCGAAGGGCGCGGAGCCGGCTTCGAGGTGGTGCCACGGGGGCTCAAGGGGCGCGGAGCCGGCCTCGAGGTGTTACAGTGCAGGGCTCGAGGGGTTACAGTGCAGAGCTCGAGGGGCGCGTAGCCGGCCTCGAGGGGTTACAGTGCCCGGCGTGGCCGAACAGTGCTGCACTGGTGCCCTTTTGCCCATGCTTGTGGTGAAAACGTGACTTGACCTTTACACCGGGTTACTGTGGTACATGCCGTGCACTAGTGGACGTGACCGGAGTAGGTGAAGGCATTAAATGCGTGGTATGGGCTGGTACAGCTGACTGTACAGCTCGAGGTCCGTGTGTTAAGGCTCGAGGTGTGGAGGTGCGCTTGCCCGAGGTTTGGAGGGCTCGAGCGAGACGGGGAGTGGTCGTGCTTGCCCGAGGCCTCGCTGAGAGGGCTCGGGCGAGACGGAGATAGAGCGGATAGAGCGTTCGCCCGAGGCCTGGCTGGGGAGGGCTCGGGCGAGACGGAGATAGAGCGTTCGCCCGAGGCCTCGCTGGGAGGGCTCGGGCGAGACGGAGATAGAGCGTTCGCCCGAGGCCTCGCTGAGAGGGCTCGGGCGAGACGGAGATAGAGCGGATAGAGCGTTCGCCCGAGGCCTCGCTGGGAGGGCTCGGGCGAGACGGAGATGGAGCGTTCGCCTGAGGCCTCGCTGGGAGGGCTCGGGCGAGACGGAGATAGAGCGTTCGCCCGAGGCCTCGCTGGGAGGGCTCGGGCGAGACGGAGACGGAGTGTTCGGGTGTTTGCGTTAATTGGGGGTACCCCTTTTTTGTACCACCGACAGTAGCCCCCGAGCCCTTGTTTGAGTGCTTGCACTCGAGCAGGGGCTCCAGGTCGGGATCTCGATGGGTAGCTGACTGGTCTCGAGGGTCTTGTCGATTGGACTCCGTGGGTGTCGTGCGAGCGACACCCGCGGGTGTAGCCCCCGAGGCCACGGGGGAGTGGCTAGAACTCCCTCGTGGGCTTTCCGAAGAATCCTCCGTCGTTTGGGAGCCTTCTTCCCAGCGGATGCGCCTTGTTAGGCGGATATCGTCAGGACGCGCAGATCGCGGCGCCGTGTGTACCTGTCAACAGGCTCGAAATGTGGTTTGGTAATAATATTTAAATGTTCGAAGCAACCTTTCCTTTGTCGTGGGGGACTCCGTCCGAGGCTTGGCTCGGAGGGCTCGGACGAGATGGAGAGCAAGCGTTCGTCCTGGGCCTGGTCTCGAGGGCTCGGGTGAGAAGGAGGTCGAGCGTTCCCCCGAGGCCTGAAAATCCCATGTTCAGACAAAGAAAGAGATTAGTCGTAACTGTCCGAGTTTATAGACCCTCTTTCGTCGAGGGGTGCCAGGCTGAACCGACTGGCCGGCTCCTCGAGCTGTCCGGCATGCCGATTGTCCTGGCTTGTCATCCCGCGAGTCCTTTCGATCGGATGCGAGGTGGGATGCCTCGTACTACCCCGAGTGGGCGAGTATCGAGGTTCCCGGTGAGCTAGTAACGGGGAATCCAAGTGAGAGCTCGTGCCCCGTTCGTTAGGGGTCGACTGTGGCCCGGAGGCGGTCTCATAAAGCATGGGTGCTCAGTCTGCAGGAGTGCCGGGTCCATTCGATAGGGCCCGGTGGCTCAATGCCTCCCTCGGAGGGGATCTCACTGCACGTCGAGCTCCCTGCCTTGGATACACGTGAGGGGCCTCGAGGGCTCGGCCCTCGAGTAATGCCACGAGTGGCGCCCCTTGGTGTCCCTGACTCGGATGCTCGAAGCCGGCTGTCGAACCCTTTTCGAGGGCCAGCCTTCGCTACTTCGAGACTTAGGGCCGGGGCCCGTTTTTACCTTTATGAAGAGGCCTCCGTCGTCTGAGAGTCCTTCTGCCCGTTGGGCACGCCTTTTTAGGCGGAAACCGTCGAGGAGAGCAGCGGACGCGAAGCCGGAGCGACGGTCGTGGCGGGCCCGGGTAGTGAGGCGAATGGAGGGGTAACGCGTGTGACCTGCACCCGGCTCGAGACGCGGTTAGGTAGGCGCATTGAATGCATTCCGTTACCTTTTTACGTCGTGGGAGATCCCGTCCCTTTGGATTTCTCCCTATAAATATCGAAAAGAGGGGAAAGAGAACCCTTTACTTTGCCTTTGCCTTCGCCGCCGCTGCTGCCTTAACGCGCCCTCTCCTTCGAGCTAGCCGCCGCCCGTCCGCTGCTCGGATCCGCGCCGCTCCACCGTCATGGCCGCCCAGACACAGATATCGCCGGCCGAGGACTGGAGCCCGTCGAAGGTGACGCAGAGTGAGATGGACTCGCTGGTGGCCCAGGGGCTCTTGCGCCCCAATCCGGAGGAGGGGCCCGCATGGTGGGTCATCCCGTCGGCGGAGCACCGGGAGCCGCACCCGCCGGAGGGGTATGTGGTGAGCTTCACGCGCTACCACCGCATGGGGCTCGGCGTCCCTCCGAGCCGCTTCCTGCGAGGGTTGACCCACCATTTCGAGGTGGAGCTTCAACACTTCTCCCCCAACTCCATCTCGCACGCCGCCATATTCGCCGCGGTGTGCGAGGGGTACCTGAAGATGGAGCCGCACTGGGAGATGTTCGTCCATCTCTTCCGGGGCGAGCTCTTCATCAAGTCCCTGAAGCCCAGCGGGAGGCGGCTCGTGCGTATGGGCTCCCTTGCCATTACTGCGAGGGCGGGGACCTCGTCGGCCAATGTCCCCCGCGAGTACCTACGGTACAAGCTTTCTTCCAACCAGGCCGGGTGGGACGACCATTGGTTCTACCTTCGGAACGAAGGTGGCCTCCTTCCGCAGTACACCGGCCGGGTCCTCACTCAACGCCCGGAGAAGTGGACCTGGGGTGTTGCGGCGGACAGGCAACGCCACCTGGTCCCGTTGATGGAGATGATGAAGACGCTGGTGGATGAGAAGAAGCTGACCGTGCAAGCGGTCATTTGGGCGTTCCACCAGCGAAGAGTTCTTCCGCTGGCGGACCGCCCCCTTCTTATGCACGAGATGGGCCCGCAGGCTCAGCTCGAGGCGCTCAACCGTTCGAGGATGGCCGAAGAGAGGCTGTCCCGGAACGAGGGCGTTTCCCGGGTGTCGATTACGATCCAGGGGACGTTCACCCCTGAACTCTCCCACCTGGTTGCGATGGCGCCCGACGAGGGGTGTCTCGACCTGGTAAGCTTCCCTCGAGTCGAGCTATCTCGAACCTCCTCCCCCTTCTTCCTCCTTCGATCCGTTTGCATCCGTCTTGTGGTTTGTCTCCTCATGCTTCTCCTTTCTTCAGGGGGCGTTTACTTGTCGCGCGTCGAGGCCCCCGGTGAGGGAAGACGCCGCAGATGCTCAGGTGAGGCGCCTCTCTGCTCAAAAGGACAAGGAGAGCAAGGATGCAAAAAGAAGAAAGAGAAAGATAAAAACTTGCGTCGCTTAGCTCGGGAGCAGAGACTGGCGAGGGCCCGTCGCAACCGTCAGCCTGGGGACGGGTCCCCCGAGCTGAGCTCCTCGAGCTCGGAGGAGGACAGTAGTGACGAGGAGGGGGACGACGACGAGGGGATGGATGCGCGCTTGATGCGCGCGGGGCTCTTCGATGGCAGGGCTGACCGCTCCTCTGTGCAGGGGGGTACGCTGGAGGTCCCACCGACAAAAGGGGCACGCGTGACGCAGCCGCGGAAGGCGGCGCCGATCCCTGCCTCGTCGGGGGCCCGAGGTCCGTCGAGCTCCGCGCCGGACGTGCCTCCAATCGCAAGGAAGCCCCGGACCCGGAGCGCTTCCGCCACTGCGCCAGCGGAGGCCGCCCCTGCGTCAGCCCAGACGGGGGGGCTCGAGAGGGGGCGAGCCTCGAGAGGCGGCCGACAGGTCGAGAAGGGTTCGGGGCCCGACCCCCGCGAGCCGTCAAGGGCGCCGTCGAGCCCGCGGAGGAGTGAGCGCCAAGAAGGGGCGTCGAGCCCGCGTCATCATGAGCGTCGGGGAGGGAGCCCCCGAGCATCTCGTGACCCGGGGCGCGAGCGTCCCCGGAGTTCATCGCCGCACCGCCATCGGGACGCGGAGGCGGACGCGGGAGGGCGCGACCACCAGCGCGGGCGTCGGAGCAGGTCCCGGAGCCCGCGTCGGAGCGAGCGCCATGACATCAGCGCGAGGGTGGTGCGGTCGCCCTCCCGCGATGTGGGGCGGAAGGAGGGCTCACCCTCGAGGTCGAGCCATGGCAGGCGTCGGGAGCCCTCCCCCCATCCCAGCCCTGCGGAGACGGCCCAGGCGCAGGGCTCGAGCCGTGGGATGGGCTCGCAGCCCCCGAGTGGGTCCGGCGACTCCGGGAAGAAGCCCAGCCGCCGCTTCGGGTGAGTAGTTTCCTTGGACCTCGTCGATAGTGAGGCTCCACCTATTCGCTTTTAATGACGCGTGTCATCTCCATCTTCTCAGGGGGAAGCGCTCTTACCAGGAGGTGGATCTCGCCTCGTCCAAGCGGGCCAGGGCCTCGAGTCCCGTCGAGGCACAGGCACCTCGAGGTACGGCACCTTCCTCTGCTAGAGAGGCCGCTTGGCTGGAGAAGGCCCGAGCTGCCATGGCTCGAGGGGGCCGGATGATCGTCGCAAATTTTGGTGAGGCCATCGCCATCGACCATAGGGGTCGAGGTACTTTTTCCTGGTTCTGACGTTTTCGCCATCTCGTACTGCAGGGGCCTCTGCTCATGGCATCGAGCCCGCCACCGCCGTGTCCGCCGAAGCGCTGCCTCCTCCCCCTCCTCCTCCCGCGATGGTGCCAACTGGGAGCGCCACCCTTCCCCTCATCATGACGGTTGCTCCGGGGGAAGCGCCTGGGGCGAGCTCGGCCCCGCCGGCGTCTGGAGCTAAGGAGACTGCGCCCCTTGTGGCTCCAACCAGCACGGGCCGGGCTGCGGAGGAGGGAAGGGGGGGAGAGGCATCGGCGGAGAAGGAGCCGACGGTGGAGGACCTCCTGAACGAGCTGGAGCAGGGGCCACTCCTTGCCGCGGGCTCGATGACGGAGGAGGTCGCCCGTCGTGACGGCTAGCGCCGACGAGGCGCCGGAGGGCCCGGCCAGGGAAGAGGGCCCAGGGTCGAGCCTTCCATCGACCGATCCGCCACAGGAGGCGCCGGCGGAGGGACGGGGGGAGCCGGGGCCCGTGCCGTCGAGCGGCGGGTCGATGTCGGGGCAGCTCGGGGCGGAGGAGGGTCTGCCCGACATCGAGCTCGACCGACCGATATGGCCGTTCCCGTCCCACTGAGCCCGCCCCTTGCCGTGGTTCCCGTCGAGCAGCCGGCCCAGCGGGGGGCACCGCGCGAGGTGCGGTCCATCTTCCGGGAGGTGGCCGCACTTATGGCGGAGGCGGAGCGGTCCTGCTCCGAGGAGGCGGGCCGATCCGCAAAGGTGTCAGCCGCCCTCGAGCGGGCCGAGGCGGAGCTTCGAGATCTCCGCGCGGAGCTGAGCCGGAACGCCCAGATGGCGAGCCGGCTTAACGAGGCGGAGGCGGAGGTCCAGGCGGCTCGAGGTGAGGTCGCCCGATCCAGGGAGGAGGCCGCCGCCACTCTCGAAAGCGTCGAGGAAGGAGGCCGCGGACGCTCGAAGCGAGGCCACCTCCGCCCGGGCTGAAGCCGAGGCGGCGAAGCAGGAGGCTGCTGACGCCCGTGGCGAGGCCGCCGCCGCCCGGACCGCAGCGGAGGCGGCCAGAAAAGAGGCCGAAGACGCCGCGAGTGGCGCCGCCACCGCCCCGAGCTGCCGAGGGGGCGGCGCGGCAGGAGGTGATCCGCAAGGATCTGGCCCTGGTGGAGGCGGGGCGGCTGATCGAGGGCCTTAGGTCCGAGAAGCTCCTTACGCTGGCCGAGAAGCGCAGGCTGGAGCAGCGTGCCGAGGGTCTGACCAACGACCTCGCCGCACTGGGGCAACACTGCGATGGTGAGGCTTACATCTTGTTTTTGTTTGGGTTTCGAAGTTTTTCGTTATGCCGTCGTCTCACTCTTCCTTGTTTATTGCGCAGGGGTCGAGAAGACGGTCGAGGAGCTCCGTGAGACGAACCAGGCTCTCTTGGACCAACTCCAAGACGAGACGATGGTGGCGGAGCGGGCTCGCACCTCCCTCGACCGGCTCGTCCCCATGTGGGGTGCTCCTGCGGTAGCTGCGGCAGAGGGCGCGATGGCTCGAGGCGACGCCTTGGTCGACGCCTTATGCTTCTTCGACGCAGCCGCTCGGGACCGCGTCCGGCAAGCTCTCCATCACGGTGTCAAGCAGACACTCGCGGTTGTTCGTTCCGGTTTCCGCTTCCCGGTCCATGTTGTCGCGAATGGCTTCATCGAGATCGAGGGGAAGGATAAGGAATGGAACAACCGCCGAGTTGACGAAATTTTGGAGAAGATGGAGAGGCCGGGGGCGTCGCTTGCGAAGATCTTCGAGGAGGATGTGATGCCTCCTGACGCCAGCAGCGGCGTCGGGAGCCCTCCTCCCTCGAGCTCGGGCGTCGAGGTCGAGGCTTGCCCCTGCGGACCTTGGTGAGGAGTACCGCACCGACGAGGATTGAGGCCTGCGAGCCAAATTTGGGCGTCGAGGCCCTTGTAAGAATTTTGTGAGATAAATGAGGATAAGTCGAGATCCGAATGTATACGTGATTTGTTTATGGAAAGAGTTGTTTTCTTTTCAAATGCGTTTGACCGCTTCTCTTTGTCGCAAGCTCGAGTTTCTGCTAACTTAGTCTGTGTTCCTTAAGTACGTCGCGAGCCCCTCGAGGGGAGGCGTAGGTAGGGCACCGTAGCCCGGGGGCGTAGGCGGCCGTCTACGTCGACGCCCCCCGACCCTGGAGGCTCGAGGTACTTTTAAGATTTAGACGTCGCTAGTTTACTCGAGGCGCGTGTCGAGACGAGGGTCAGATTTTTGAAAAGAAAACACACATTTTTTCCGGGGTCTGGGGGGCTTTGACGGAGGAGGCGCCCGTCGTGACGGCTAGCGCCGACGAGGCGCCGGAGGGCCCGGCCAGGGAAGAGGGCCCAGGGTCGAGCCTTCCATCGACCGATCCGCCACAGGAGGCGCCGGCGGAGGGACGGGGGGAGCCGGGGCCCGTGCCGTCGAGCGGCGGGTCGATGTCGGGGCAGCTCGGGGCGGAGGAGGGTCTGCCCGACATCGAGCTCGACCGACCGATATGGCCGTTCCCCGTCCCACTGAGCCCGCCCCTTGCCGTGGTTCCCGTCGAGCAGCCGGCCCAGCGGGGGGCACCGCGCGAGGTGCGGTCCATCTTCCGGGAGGTGGCCGCACTTATGGCGGAGGCGGAGCGGTCCTGCTCCGAGGAGGCGGGCCGATCCGCAAAGGTGTCAGCCGCCCTCGAGCGGGCCGAGGCGGAGCTTCGAGATCTCCGCGCGGAGCTGAGCCGGAACGCCCAGATGGCGAGCCGGCTTAACGAGGCGGAGGCGGAGGTCCAGGCGGCTCGAGGTGAGGTCGCCCGATCCAGGGAGGAGGCCGCCGCCACTCTCGAAGCGTCGAGGAAGGAGGCCGCGGACGCTCGAAGCGAGGCCACCTCCGCCCGGGCTGAAGCCGAGGCGGCGAAGCAGGAGGCTGCTGACGCCCGTGGCGAGGCCGCCGCGCCCGGACCGCAGCGGAGGCGGCCAGAAAAGAGGCCGAAGACGCCGCGAGTGGCGCCGCCACCGCCCGAGCTGCCGAGGGGGCGGCGCGGCAGGAGGTGATCCGCAAGGATCTGGCCCTGGTGGAGGCGGGGCGGCTGATCGAGGGCCTTAGGTCCGAGAAGCTCCTTACGCTGGCCGAGAAGCGCAGGCTGGAGCAGCGTGCCGAGGGCCTGACCAACGACCTCGCCGCACTGGGGCAACACTGCGATGGTGAGGCTTACATCTTGTTTTTGTTTGGGTTTCGAAGTTTTTCGTTATGCCGTCGTCTCACTCTTCCTTGTTTATTGCGCAGGGGTCGAGAAGACGGTCGAGGAGCTCCGTGAGACGAACCAGGCTCTCTTGGACCAACTCCAAGACGAGACGATGGTGGCGGAGCGGGCTCGCACCTCCCTCGACCGGCTCGTCCCCATGTGGGGTGCTCCTGCGGTAGCTGCGGCAGAGGGCGCGATGGCTCGAGGCGACGCCTTGGTCGACGCCTTATGCTTCTTCGACGCAGCCGCTCGGGACCGCGTCCGGCAAGCTCTCCATCACGGTGTCAAGCAGACACTCGCGGTTGTTCGTTCCGGTTTCCGCTTCCCGGTCCATGTTGTCGCGAATGGCTTCATCGAGATCGAGGGGAAGGATGAGGAATGGAACAACCGCCGAGTTGACGAAATTTTGGAGAAGATGGAGAGGCCGGGGGCGTCGCTTGCGAAGATCTTCGAGGAGGATGTGATGCCTCCTGACGCCAGCAGCGGCGTCGGGAGCCCTCCTCCCTCGAGCTCGGGCGTCGAGGTCGAGGCTGCCCCTGCGGACCTTGGTGAGGAGTACCGCACCGACGAGGATTGAGGCCTGCGAGCCAAATTTGGGCGTCGAGGCCCTTGTAAGAATTTTGTGAGATAAATGAGGATAAGTCGAGATCCGAATGTATATGTGATTTGTTTATGGAAAGAGTTGTTTTCTTTTCAAATGCGTTTGACCGCTTCTCTTTGTCGCAAGCTCGAGTTTCTGCTAACTTAGTCTGTGTTCCTTAAGTACGTCGCGAGCCCCTCGAGGGGAGGCGTAGGTAGGGCACCGTAGCCCGGGGGCGTAGGCAGCCGTCTACGTCGACGCCCCCCGACCCTGGAGGCTCGAGGTACTTTTAAGATTTAGACGTCGCTAGTTTACTCGAGGCGCGTGTCGAGACGAGGGTCAGATTTTTGAAAAGAAAACACACATTTTTTCCGGGGTCTGGGGGGCTTTTACCCCCTTGTCAGCCCCCGAGGGAGGCTCGACCCTGAGCTAGGCAGGGTCGAGGCTACCTTAAGATGTGAAGCAACATGAACGATAAAGCACGAGTTTGTTCATTCATGTTGACATGTTTGTACAAAGTGATAAAATGAACGAGGCCTCGAGGCCTTTAAGGGTAGAAGCGACGTAGCTGAGATATGTTCCACGCGTTCGCCAGGGTCCTGCCTTGGTCGTCGTAGAGCTTGTACGTGCCTGGCTTGAGCACTTCGGCCACGGTGTATGGGCCTTCCCACGGAGGGGTGAGTTTATGGCGCCCTCGATTATCTTGCAGCCGTCGAAGCACGAGGTCCCCCACCGCCAGGTCCCTTTTGCGCACGTGCCTGTCGTGGTAGCATCGAAGTGTTTGCTGGTAGCGTGCAGAGTTGATGAGCGCCACGTCTCGTGCCTCCTCGAGCTGGTCCTTGGCGTTGGCGAGCCTTTCGTCACTGGTTTGCTCGTTGTAGGCTCGAAGTCGAGGTGAGCCGTACTCGAGGTCCGTAGGTAAGACGGCCTCGGCGCCGTAGGTTAGGAAAAACGGAGTGAACCCGGTGGCTCGACTCGGCGTAGTCCTGAGGCCCCACAGCACCGAAGGGAGTTCCGTAGCCCACCCCTTTCCGAAGTCTTTGAGGGTCTTGAACAGCCTTGGCTTTAGCCCATGGAGTATCATGCCGTTGGCACGCTCGACCTGTCCATTGCATTGGGGGTAGGCGACCGAGGCCCAGGTTACGCGAATGTTGTTGTCATCGCAGAAGTTGGTGAACTTTTTGCCTGTAAATTGGGTGCCGTTGTCGGTGATGATGACATTAGGCACCCCAAACCGGTACATGATGTTAGCGATGAACTCGACAGCCCTCTCGGAGGTGAGGTCTCCTATCGGCTTAGCCTCGATCCACTTGGTGAACTTGTCGACGGCCACGAGCATGTGTGTGTACCCTCCATTTGTCCTTTTGAGGGGACCCACGAGGTCGAGCCCCCATACGGCAAATGGCCAAGTGATTGGGATCATTTGCAGGGCGTGTGCGGGCTGGTGCGTTTGTTTGGCGTAGAATTGACATCCGTGGCACGCTTGGACCAAACGCTTGGCGTCCCCAATGGCGGTCGGCCAATAGAAGCCTTGGCGGAAGGCGTTCCCAACCAGGGTCCTCGGTGCTGCGTGGTGGCCGCAAGCCCCCGAGTGCATATCGTCGAGGAGCTTGCGCCCTTCCTCGAGTGGGATGCATCGTTGAAGGATCCCGGTCGGGCTTCGTCGGTACAGCTCCCGCTCGTCGCCGTAGACGACGTAGGTCTTGGCTCTTCGAGCAACGCGTCGGGCCTCCGTCTTGTCTTCTGGTAGCTCGCCTCGCGTCAGGTAGTCGAGGTAGGGCGTCCGCCAGTCAAGGGGCCGTGACGACGGGGAGGCGTGTGTGTCGACCTGCATCGCTTCTGCGGACGTCGAGGGGTCCTTCTCGAGGGGCGGCGTCGAATCTCGAGCCCCCGTGCCTAGCTCGAGGGGTGACGTCGAGGTCCCAGCCCCTGGGTCGATCTTGACGGATGGCTCGAAGACGTCCCTCGAGAAGACGTCTGGCGGTACCGTGCTGCGCGTGGACGCCAATTTTGCCAGCTCGTCCGCGGCTTCGTTGTACTTCCGAGCTACGTGGTTGAGCTCGAGGCCGTAAAACTTGTCTTCTAGCTTGCGCACCTCCCCGCAGTACGCCTCCATCTTGGGGTCGATGCAGCTTGAGGCCTTCATAACCTGGTTGACGACGAGCTGCGAGTCTCCTCGGGCGTCGAGGCGTCGGACCCCGAGCTCGAGGGCGATGCGCAGCCCATTGACGAGGGCCTCGTACTCGGCGACGTTGTTGGAGGCGGGGAAGTGCAGGCGCAGCAGGTAGCGCATGTGTACTCCGAGGGGCGAGATGAAGAGCAGGCCTGCTCCTGCCCCCGTCTTCGTGAGGGATCCATCGAAGTACATGGTCCAGAGCTCGGCTTGAATCTGTGCCGGCGGGAGCTGAGTGTCGGTCCACTCAGCAACGAAGTCTGCCAACGCTTGCGACTTGATGGCCTTTCGCGGGGCATAGGTGATGGTTTCCCCCATTAGCTCGGCGGACCACTTGGCGATGCGTCCCGTGGCCTCCCGATTGTTGACGATCTCTCCGAGGGGGAAGGAGGACACCACTGTTACGGGATGAGCGAGGAAGTAGTGCTGGAGCTTGCGCCTCGTGACGATGATGCCGTAGAGCAGCTTCTGGATGTGCGGGTACCGGACCTTGGCCTCGGAGAGCACCTCACTGGTGAAGTACACTGGCCGTTGGACTGGCAATGCATGACCCTCCTCGTACCTCTCGACGACTATGACCGCGCTGACCACCTGAGTGGTTGCGGCCACATAGAGGAGGAGAGGTTCGGGGGGATCACCGTCCTGGGCTGGTTGCGGAGGCACGAGAATTGGCGCAGAAGTCAGCAATCCCTTCAACTTGGTCAAGGCTTCCTCGGCTTCGGCGGTCCACGCAAAGTGTTCTGTCTTTTTGAGTAGACGGTACAGGGGTAGTGCTTTTTCTCCCAGCCTCGAGATGAACCTGCTGAGAGCGGCTAGGCAGCCTGTTACTTTTTGCACACCCTTGAGGTCACGAATCGGGCCCATCCTCGTGACTGCTGAGATTTTTTCAGGGTTTGCCTCGATCCCCCGTTGTGAGACGACGTAGCCAAGTAGCATGCCTCGAGGCACACCAAAGACACACTTCTCGGGGTTGAGCTTCACATTCTTGGCCCGGAGGCACTCGAACGTGGTCTCGAGGTCACTGATGAGGTTCCCGACTTTCTTAGTTTTAACCACGATGTCATCGACGTAGGCCTCGACGGTTTTGCCTATGTGCTTGCCAAAGATGTGCTGCATACATCGTTGGTATGTTGCCCCGGCGTTTCGAAGGCCGAAGGGCATCGTAACATAGCAGTACATACCAAATGGCGTGATAAAAGAGGTCGCGAGCTCATCGGATTTTCTCATTCTAATTTGGTGGTAGCCGGAATACGCATCGAGGAACGAAAGTACTTCGCACCCAGCAGTGGAATCGACGATCTGGTCAATTCTAGGTAAAGGGAATGGAACTTTTGGACATGCTTTATTCAGACCAGTGTAATCTACACACATCCGCATTTTTCCATTCTTTTTCCTAACTAGTACAGGGTTAGCTAGCCACTCTGGGTAAAATACCTCCTTGATGAATCCGGCCGCCAAAAGCTTGTGCACCTCTTCGCCGATGATCCTGCGCTTTTCCTCGTCGAAGCGGCGTAGGCGTTGCTTCACCGGTCTGGACCCGGCCTGGATCTCCAAGGCGTGCTCGGCGACTTCCCTCGGTATGCCCGGCATGTCCGAGGGGTTCCACGCAAACATGTCGATGTTCGCGCGGAGAAAGTCGACGAGCACTGCTTCCTATTTGGGCTCGAGGCTGGTGCTGATGGTCAGCGTCTTGCCATTGGCTGAGGTCGGGTTGACGGGTATTTGCTTGGTGTGCTCGGCTGGCTCGAAGGTGCCGGCGTGACGCTTTGCTTCTGGGGCCCCCTCGGTGGCCAGAGCTGCCAAGGCCTCGAGCGAGTCGAGGTGGACGTTGGCCTCCCCCCGCTCTACGCACTCCACGTCGCAGTGGTATGCGTGCTCGTAGGAGGTGTCAACGGTGATGACTCCTTTCGGCCCCGGCATCTTGAGCTTCAAGTACGTGTAGTTAGGAATCGCCATGAACTTGGCGTAGCCTGGCCGGCCGATGATGGCGTGGTAGGTCCCTTGGAAGCCGACCACCTCGAAGGTGAGCGTTTCCTGTCGGAAGTTTGCCGGTGTGCCGAAGCAGACCGGTAAGTCGATGCGCCCGAGGGGGTGGGCCTTCTTTCCTGGCACCACTCCGTGGAACCCCCCGACACTGGGTCGGAGCTGTCCTTCTGAAATCCCCAGGAGGTCGAGGGTCTCGAGGTATATGATGTTGAGGCTCGAGCCCCCATCCATCAACACCTTGGAGAACCGAACGTCGACTATGACGGGGTCGACGACGAGGGGGTAAGCCCCCGGGTTTATGACCTGGTCCGGATGGTCGTCACGGTCAAACGTGATTGGCGCATTGGACCAGTCAAGATACCGGGGGGCGTCGTGGCCAAGCGAAAAGATTTCCCGGCGCTCCTTCTTTCTTTCTCGAGCTGAGAGCCCGACGGTCGGTCCCCCGTAGATCATGTAGCAATCGCGCACCGGGGGGAAGTCGCCATCTGCCTTCCGGCCGCCGCGTTGATCGGTATCCTTTCCCTTAGGTGCGTCTTCCCTCTTATCACCGAGCTTGGAGTAGTAGCCCTTCAACAGTCGGCAGTCTTTCAACTTGTGGTTTACGGGGCCTCTGTGGAAGGTGCAGGGATCCTCGAGCATCTGGTCGAAAACAGCCCCGTCGGGGGGGCCTCGGGGCTTCTTAGGCTCGAGGGCGCCCGCGAGCACTTCTTTGTCGTCGTCGTCATCGGCGCCACGCTTCGCCTTCTGGCCTTTGCGCTTGTTTTTCTTCCTTTTGTTGCTGTCAATGTTGTCGTTCTTGGCGTCGTCGCCCTTGTTGGAGCCCTCTGGTACGATCACCGCCTTGCCTTTGTCCGTGGAACGGCCAAAGAAGGCCCCCACTACTTCGTCGCCCGAAGCAAAGCTGGTGACGCGATCCATCAGGTCCTCGACCGTCCCGGGACGGTAGCGCCCTAGCTCGTGAACAAGCTCTTGGCATGTTGTGCCTGCGAGGAATGCTGAGATGACGTCCTCGTCAGGCACGTGGGGGAGCTCGAGGCGCTGCTTCGAGAACCGTCGAGCGAAGTCGCGGAGGGGCTCGTCCGCCGCCTGCCTGCAACGCCGTAGGTCCCAGGGGTTGCCTGGGCGTACGCAGGTCCCCTTAAAATTCCCGTCGAAGACCCTGACTAGGTCGGCCCAGTCATGGATCCGATCCGGCGGGAGCCCCTCGAGCCACCGTCGGGCGGTGTCCGAGAGGTAGAGTGGGAGCTGACGGATGATCACGCGGTCGTCGTTCTTCGCTCCGCCCAGTTGGCAGCCGAGGCGGAAGTCCGAGAGCCAGAGCTTGGGCTCGACCTCCCCGTCATACTTCACGATGTTGGTCGGCGGTCGGAAGCGGTCGGGGAGGGTTGAGCTGCGGATGGCCCGGCTGAAGACTCGGGGGCCCGGGGGCTCGAGGACCTGCCGGTCCTCGTCGCTGTCGTAGCGCCCCCCTCGGTGGGCGCTATAGCCACGCTCTTGGGCCCCCTTGTCCTTGCGCCGTCGGTTGATGTCGTTGCGGGCGTCGTTGGGGTCTCGAGGCGGCCGGTTGTCGACGATTCGTTCGCGGACTGGCCTAGCTCGAGAGGCGTCCGGCTGGTGGACGGATGCCTCGCGAGCTTCGCGGGGCGTGTCTGCTGGTTTCCCTGAGGCTGCTTCGCGTCGGCGCGACGCCGAGCTCTCGGCCTGCTGTACCGCGGCTGTCTCAAGGAGGTTTTTCATTTCTCCGAGCATGCGCCTGGCGTCGGGGTTGGAGACGGCGGGCAGTTCACGGAGCATCATCGCCGCCGCCACCACGTTCTGGCCGGCTCGTGGGAAGCATACCTCGGGGCGCGCTGGTGCCCCGTCTTCGAGGATCCGTCGGTGGACCTCTCGAGCCCGGCTTCGAGCTCCGGCTCCTCGAGGCTGGGGTGGTTCCTGCATCAGGGTTTGCCGGAGCTGCAGCAGGTGTCGCCGTTCTTCCTCGGCTTTGGTGATTGCCTCTTGCACCTGCGCGAGTTGTGCCGCCCGACCGTCATCGTGTTGAGGTGACACAGCCGGTGCCGGAGGTTCGTCCCTCCTTTGAACGCGTGACCCGCCTGCCGCGGCCACGTCGCTGGGGCCATCTAGATCGAGCGCTGGTCTGCCGTCATCGCCCTCGTCCTCGGTATCGCACGCGACCCCCTCGAGTTGAAAGCACTCCCTGGTGGGATCCCAGAAGTCGAGGTCGTGGTAGTCGTATTCGTCGGAGCCGGAGCCGTCGACGGCGTGCCGTCTTGGCAAATGCTGGGATCGCAGCTCGCGGTGCCATTCTCCGACGGTGGATCGCCGAGGTGGCTCGAAGGCTGGCAAAGAGTCGCGGTTGACGCGCACGGGGTGGACGATCTCCAGGCTGGCCATGGCCTGCAGCAGCGTGCCCGGACGCTGCTCCCGGTCCGCCATCGCCTGGTCCTGATGGCGCCCGTCGCGGCGGTGGGCGTGCACAGCCGCTGAGCGGTCGAGGCCGCCCGGGAGCCGCTGGCGCCAAGCGCGGCGCGACCCGCGCGGGAGAAGGCTGAATGGCGTCGGCGGCACTCGGCTCGGAGGCCTCTGGCCTGGTTCCTGGTCCGTACGTATGATGAATGCGAAGTCGTTCGGCGGGCGTGGGTGCGCCCTGGAGGTTTCCGGCCGCACGCCGGGCTGGTTTCCCCTTGGGGACCCTGCACCGGCTACGGGGCCGCAGGAGTTTGCCGCGGGTACCGCCTGCGCCCGGCGATGACGGTGACGACGACGCCGCTCGCGATGTGGCGACGCGTGGTGGTGCGGGTGACGCGTCGCGCCCCCCGCGCGGGGTGGCGTGACGCGCTCTCCGCTCAGGCCCTCCGTGGAGAGCAGAGTCAGCTCGTTGCCGTTGCCTGTGGCCAGGAACTCGAGGCTCCCGAACCAGACGATGGCACCAGCCGAGAACGGAAGAGGGGATGAAGCCATCCAAGAATCAACGAGAAAACGGCTCGGACACGCGAACGCCCCTACCTGGCGCGCCAACTGTCGGTGTTTCGTACCCGGGGGCATCACACCAACGAGTAATATGATCGCGTGCTTCTCTTCCTGGATGGTGACGCAAGTGGACACAAGGATTTATCCTGGTTCGGGCAAAGAAGGCCCTACGTCCAGCGGGGGGAGATGTTCTTGTATTACTTGCACCTAAGTGCTTGTACAGGGGCGAATACAAGCTCAATGAGCGTGGACCGGAGTCCGGACTCGTGTTTGTGCGTGGACTCGTGTGTTCTGTCTTGAATGAGGGCCCTAGCGTCCCCTTTTATAGAGCAAGGGGTGGTCAGGGTTACAAAAAGTATTACAGGTGTCGGGGCGCATGGTGTCCCATACGGAGAAGGGTAGGGACTCTGTCTTGTCGGGGCCACTGGAGCCGATGTGATCGTCGCTGTTGAGGCGTCCTTGAGTCGTGGCTTCCATCCCGGGCGCGGACGTGGGGACGTGACAAGGCGGGAGCCGTACAGCACCCATCCCGGAATGTACAGTACGCGGTGAGGTCCCTCCGGGTCTTGGGGTACCTGTCCTCCAATAGCACGAAAGTAGTTAGGGCTCGAAGGGCGCGGAGCCGGCTTCGAGGTGGTGCCACGGGGGCTCAAGGGGCGCGGAGCCGGCCTCGAGGTGTTACAGTGCAGGGCTCGAGGGGTTACAGTGCAGAGCTCGAGGGGCGCGTAGCCGGCCTCGAGGGGTTACAGTGCCCGGCGTGGCCGAACAGTGCTGCACTGGTGCCCTTTTGCCCATGCTTGTGGTGAAAACGTGACTTGACCTTTACACCGGGTTACTGTGGTACATGTCGTGCACTAGTGGACGTGACCGGAGTAGGTGAAGGCATTAAATGCGTGGTATGGGCTGGTACAGCTGACTGTACAGCTCGAGGTCCGTGTGTTAAGGCTCGAGGTGTGGAGGTGCGCTTGCCCGAGGTTTGGAGGGCTCGAGCGAGACGGGGAGTGGTCGTGCTTGCCCGAGGCCTCGCTGAGAGGGCTCGGGCGAGACGGAGATAGAGCGGATAGAGCGTTCGCCCGAGGCCTGGCTGGGGAGGGCTCGGGCGAGACGGAGATAGAGCGTTCGCCCGAGGCCTCGCTGGGAGGGCTCGGGCGAGACGGAGATAGAGCGTTCGCCCGAGGCCTCGCTGAGAGGGCTCGGGCGAGACGGAGATAGAGCGGATAGAGCGTTCGCCCGAGGCCTCGCTGGGAGGGCTCGGGCGAGACGGAGATAGAGCGTTCGCCCGAGGCCTCGCTGGGAGGGCTCGGGCGAGACGGAGATGGAGCGTTCGCCCGAGGCCTCGCTGGGAGGGCTCGGGCGAGACAGAGATAGAGCGTTCGCCCGAGGCCTCGCTGGGAGGGCTCGGGCGAGACGGAGACGGAGTGTTCGGGTGTTTGCGTTAATTGGGGGTACCCCTTTTTTGTACCACCGACACGGGCGCCCTCCCGTTCGCGTTTTCATGGACTCCACCTCCCAACACCCTGCCGGGGTCTGTCGGTTGGGATCCGACGGCCTTGGCCCGCTCTTTCAGCACCTTGGGTCTGACACCACTAGTCAGTTTCGACTGGATTGCTGACTCGGGAGCCACCTACCACACCACTCCCAACCCTGGTCTCCTCTCTTTCATTCACCCTCCCTCTTTGACTCACCCTTCGTCCATCATGTTCGCGAATGGCTCTTGCCTTCCGGTCACGTCCGTGGGTGCTAACACTTATGGCTCCTTTCTCCTTCCCGATGTCCTTGTTGCTCCCCAGATGGTCCATAATCTCCTTTCGATTCGCCGTTTCACCACTGACAATTCTTGTTCTGTTGAATTCGATCCTTCAGGTCTTACTGTCAAGGACTTGGCTTCCCGCCATCCTCTCCTCCGCTGTGACAGCACGGGGCCCCTTTACACTCTTCGATTTCCTGCTTCCGCTCTGTGGTCTTCGCCTCCCACTCCTCCAGCTGCTTTCGCCACCACCACCTCCTCCACTACTTGGCACCGTCGCCTTGGTCACCCTGGCCGCGATGCCTTGACACAGCTTCGTCGTAGCTCTGCCATACCATGTACTCGAGCTCGCGATGAGCATTTGTGTCATGCGTGTCAACTGGTCCGACATGTTCGTCTTCCTTTTCCTACTTCCTCTTCCCATGTGGCCCATATCTTTGATCTTGTCCATTGCGATCTGTGGACATCTCCTGTCCCTAGCATCTCTGGCTATAAATACTACCTTGTGTTGGTGGATGATTTCTCTCACTATTCCTGGACTTTTCCTCATCGTGCCAAGTCCGACACTTTCTCCACGCTCCTCCACTTCTTTGCCTGGGTGTCCACTCAGTTCGGCCTCACCATCAAGGCCGTTCAGTGTGACAACAGGCGTGAGTTTGATAACTCCACGTCCCGTGCCTTCTTCCTCCCTCACGGCATGCAGTTGCGCATGTCGTGCCCCTACACCTCCTCCCAGAACGGCAAGGCTGAGCGCATGATTCGCACCACCAACGACACCATCCGCACCCTCCTCTTGCAGGCCTCTCTTCCTGCCCGCTTCTAGGCCGAGGGTCTTCACACCTCCACCTATCTCCTCAACCGTTTACCTTCTGCTGCCTGTCCCGCTCCCACTCCTCACCACGCCCTCGGTGCCCCTCCTCGCTATGACCACATCCATGTCTTCGGGTGTGCGTGTTACCCTAACACCACTACTGAAAGTCCTTGTTTGGTTTTGGGTAATTGATGTCACCTAGTGTACTAACCATGTCATGAAGTGCTTATGAGCTAGGTTGGTACACACCATATGTGGGAGCTAAATGACGATCATGATATTGGTGGTGATGGCCAAAAGATAGATCAAGTGCCTCACATTTGGAAGACGAAGAAGAGAAAAGCAAAATCCTATGGAGATCAAGGCAAAGGTATAAATAGGAATTTTGGTTTGGCACTCAAGACACCATAGAGGGGGTGTGAGTGCGTTTAGGATAGATAGCCGTACTATTAAGAGGGGAATATCTCAGTGATCGCGGTTATCAAGTGCCACTAGGTGAATTCATACATGCATATGCATTAGGATCTAGTGTGCTAACTCGAATCCTTTGAAAATGATTGTGAAAATGCTAACACACTTGCACAAGATGATAAACACTTGGTGGTGTTAGCACATTTGCAAAGGAGAAGTTGTTGAAATAGTTTTGGATCAACTCGGAGATGAAAATGGGTTTTTCTGTGTGAAGCCGGTGGTACCGACCAGGAGGGGTCGGTGGTACCGCCCAAGGAGGCAGCGTGCAGACCTCTCTGTGATGGGGCGTTTTTGGCCTAGCGGTGGTACCGCCATTACCTCGGTAGTACCGCGCCCGGTACTACCGACCAAGGTCGGTGGTTGGCGAGTTTTTGCAGAGCTCTCTGTTGTTTTTGAAAAATGGCTTGCCGGTAGTACCGCCATTACCTCGGTACTACCGCCCACGGTGGTACCGACGCAAGGTCGGTAGTGGCTGGTTTTTCGCGAGGCTCTCTGTTGTTTTCGAAAATGGCTTGCCGGTAGTACCGCCATTACCTCGGTACTACCGCCCACGGTGGTACCGACGCAAGGCGGTAGTGACTGGTTTTTTTCGCAGAGTTCTCTGGTCGCGGCGCCTTTTGGCCTGGCGGTAGTACCGCCATCACATCGGTACTACCGACCTCGGAGGAACCGACCAGGGGTCGGTGGTTTGCCGAAATCAGCGGGATATGGGAAAACGGCTAGTTTGACTCTGTCGGTGGTACCGCCCAGGAGGGGTCGGTACTACCGACCAAGCGCAGAAAGGTAGGGTTCGGGCCGCCGCCGCCCCTTCCCTATATATTGTCCGTGGCCGCCGTTGGGGAAAGCTTCTTGACTCTCTGACTTCTTGAACATCCTCTTGAGTAAGATCTAATCCCCTCCTTCGATCTCTTTGCTTGTTAGTGCGAATCCAAGTGAGATCGAGAGATCCAAGTGCATTTGCTTGTGAGTTTGCATCTAGTGGCACTTGGCGATTGTGGTTGCTGCGGATATTCTTATTACTCTTGGTGGTTGCCGCCACCTAGACGGCTTGGAGCAGCGGAGGAGATTAGGCACGAGTGGTGATTGTTCGTGGTCATCTCCCGGTGATTTGTAAGGGGTTCTTGTACCTTCCCCGGCGGAGCGCCAAAGGTAACTCTAGTGGATTGCTCGTAGCTTGTGGATCCCCATCTTGTGTTGGTTGTGCGGCACCCTATTGAGGGTTAGGCGTGTGATGCCTATTAGCGCGTGAACCTCCAAGTGGGTGTATCGCTACAACGGGGACGTAGCTTGCCGGCAAGCAAGTGAACCTCGGAGGAAAAATTATTGTGTCAACTTGTCTCCGTGGTATTCATTGATATTCATTTATTAATCTCTTGCCGGATCGGTATACACACTCCTATCTCTTGTACTTAATTTTGTTACATTCTTGCAAGCATTATTTATATGTTGTTGCTATTCTAGATTTTCTATCTTGTGTAGTGATTCATATTGTGGATAGGTGGCTTGCACTTTTGTAGAGCTAGCGCTATCTTTGCTACGCCATTTAGTTGTATAACAAGTTTGTCTAAGTGTTGTTGTAGAATTTTTATAGGCTATTCACCCCCCCTCTAGCCATTTAGGACCTTTCAAGTGGTATCGGAGCAAGGTCACCGTTTATTCAAGGCTTAACAACCTTCGGTGTCAAAATGGCTCATATCAACAACACTAAAAGGCCACCCCAATTTGATGGCACAAATTACAGTTATTGGAAGGCAAAGATGACTACTCACATCAAGTCAATCAATAGAAAAATTTGGAGTGTGGTAGAAACAAAGATTGAGATAGTCGATCCAGAGCATCTCACCAATGCCGAAGAAGAGAAGATGCAAAACAATGATATTGCTCTCAGTGTTATTCATGATGCTATTGATGCAAATGTGTTTGAGCAAATCAAGGGCATGGAACTGGCTAATGAGGCATGGAAGAAACTAGAAGAGTCATATGAGGGCACTCAAGCAGTCAAGGGAGCAAAGGCTTATATTCTCAAGGAGAAGTTTGCAAGCTTCAAGATGAAGGAAGATGAAAGTGTGCCGGAGATGTTCAACAGGCTACAAGTGCTAGTCAATGATCTAAAGGCACTTGGGGAAGAAGTGAAGGACAAGGACTTCTCACACAAGTTCTTGAGATGCCTCCCAAAGAGGTTTGGTATGTTGGTTACTTTGCTAGTAAGAAGTGGTTTGGACACAATGACACCAAACCAAGTACTTGGAGATGTGATGACCGATGACACATATAGAGAAGAAAATGAAGAAGAAGAGAAGAAGGATGAAAAGAAGAAAAGTGTGGCATTCAAAGCCACAACATCATCATCCAAGACCAAGAGCAAGGGAAAAGCAAAGAAGGAAGAATCAAGTGAAGATGATTGCTCCAATGCTAGTGATGATGAAGATGAAGAGATGGCCTTATTTGTTAAAAGATTTGGCAAATTCATGAAGAAGAAGGGCTACCGGGCAAGAAGGAAGAAGACATCATACAAGAACAAGGATGAACCAAGAAGGTGCTTCAAGTGCGGTAGCAAGGACCATTTCATTGCTCAATGTCCATACAACAGTGAAAATGATGACAATGACAACAAGAAGGACAAGAAGAGGGAGAAGAAAGAAAAGAAGAGTTACACGAAGAAGAAGAAGGGGCAATCATACATGGTCACTTGGGATAGTGATGCTTCCACAAGTGATAGTGATGAAGATAGTGATAATGAAGATCACAAGACAAGCAAGAAGAAGGCACTTGCAAGTATTGCTATCAACAACAAGCCTTCAATCTTCGATACTCCATCATGCTTCATGGCTAAGGCCACAAAGGTACTATCTGATGATGATGAGAGTGATAGTGATGATAGTGATGATGATGAACCCACTAAAGATGAATTAATTGAAATGCTTGATGATGCTAGAGAACATTTTGATAAAAAGAGAAAGGAGTGCAAAGAATTGCAAAAGAGACTAAAAGCTCTTGAGCAATCCTTTGAGGAGCTCAATGCTACTCATGAGAGGCTAGTGGAAGCCCATGAGGAGCTTGGCAATGCTCACACTAAGCTTAAGGAAGCTCACTCCTCACTTGTTGATCAAGCTAAAACTGAAAAAGTGGTTAAAACATGTGACATAGGCATAGCTTGTGATATAATTGATGAATCTTTCTATAAGCCTATTATTGTTGCTGCTACTAACCCTTCATGTAGCTCATCATCTACCACTACTACTTCATCTATGGATGATGGCTTCACTTGTGATGCCTCACTCATGGTTGAAAATGAGACATTGAAGAAGGAGGTAAATGAGCTCACTCACGCCTTGGGTAAAGCCTATGGTGGTGAGGCCCGCTTGCTTAAGTGCTTGGGTAGCCAACGCTTTTCTCTCCACAAAGAGGGATTGGGCTATACCCCCAAGAATGGCAAGGCGGCTTTTGCTACTCACAAAACTAGTTTTGTGAAGAGCAATGGTCGGTTTTGCACTAGATGCAAGCAAAGTGGGCATATAGAGCTATATTGCAAAAACAAGAACAAGATTGCTAATGTATCCTCTATTCAGTTTGATTCTTGCTATTTGCTTACCAAAGGTGTTAATGGTGTGAAAGCTAAATTCATTGGTGCACCAATTGTGGGCTCAAAGAAGAAAGCCATTTGGGTACCAAAGAGTTTGGTAACTAATCTTGGAGGACCCAAAAAGGTTTGGGTACCTAAAAAGAATTGATTTGTTCTTGTAGGTCAACTATAAAGCCGGAGGAAGGCATTGGGTGCTTGATAGTGGGTGCACTCAACATATGACAGGAGATTCAAGAATGTTCGATTCAATCAATTCAAGTGGCAATCATGGTTTTGACTCTATCACATTTGGTGACAATGGAAAAGGCAAGGTTAAAGGGCTTGGTAAGATTGCAATATCAAATGACATGAGCATTTCCAATGTGTTGCTAGTTGAGAGCTTGAACTTCAATTTACTGTCAGTTGCTCAGTTGTGTGATCTTGGTTTCAAATGCATTTTTGGAGTTGATGATGTAGAAATCATAAGTGTAGATGGCTCAAATCTGATATTTAAAGGATTTAGATATGAGAACCTTTACTTGGTTGATTTCAATGCTAGTGGAACACAATTGTCAACATGCTTATTCACTAAGTCCAGTTTGGGTTGGTTATGGCATAGAAGGCTTGGTCATGTTGGAATGAAACAGTTGAACAAATTAGTGAAACATGATTTAGTTAGAGGCTTGAAAGATGTCACATTTGAGAAGGATAAACTTTGTAGCTCTTGTCAAGCTGGAAAACAAGTTGGTAACACCCATCCTAAGAAAAGCATGATGAGTACCAGTAAAGCATTTGAGTTATTGCACATGGATTTATTTGGACCAACAACATACACTAGCATCGGTGGAAGTAAATATGGCTTTGTGATAGTGGATGATTACACTAGATACACATGGGTCTTCTTTCTTAGTGATAAAAGTGAAACTTTTGAGATCTTCAAAACCTTTGTCAAGAGATGTCAGAATGAGTTTGAAACAACAATCAAGAAAGTTAGAAGTGACAATGGGAGTGAATTTAAGAATACAAGAATTGATGAGTTGTGTGATGACTTTGGCATTAGACATCAATTCTCACCCAAGTATACTCCTCAATCAAATGGGATTGTTGAAAGGAAGAACAGAACTTTGATTGATATGGCAAGGTCTATGCTCAGTGAATACAATGTCAGTCATTCTTTTTGGGCCGAAGCTATCAATACGGCTTGCTATTGTAGCAACCGTCTCTATTGCCATGGCATGCTAGAGAAGACACCATATGAGCTATTGAATGGGAGAAAGCCAAATATCGCATACTTTAGAGTTTTTGGTTGCAAATGTTATATATTGAAGAAAGGTGCAAGATTGAGCAAATTTGAGAAGAAATGTGATGAAGGATTCTTACTTGGATATTCAACAACAAGCAAAGCATATAGAGTTTGGAACTTGGCTAGTGGTATTATGGAAGAAGTGCATGATGTTGAATTTGATGAAACTAAGGGCTCTCAAGAAGGAAATGAAAATCTTAATGATGTGAGAGGCACTCAATTGTCAAATGCAATGAAGAATATGGATATTGGTGATATTAGGCCAAGACAAGTGGATGATAATGAAGATGACCAAATGTTCTCCTCAAGTGTGCAAGTTGATGCAAATCAAGCTAGTGGTTCTCATGATCAGTCAAGTGCTAGTGAAGATCAACAAGCTAGTTCATCTCAACCAAGCAATCAAGTGCAAATCCTCCAACCAACCAATATTGCAAGGGATCATCCCATAGATCAAATTGTGGGGGATATTAGAAGTGGTGTGCAAACAAGATCAAGATTGGCATCTTTTTGTGAGCATTTTTCTTTTGTGTCATCATTTGAGCCAACCAAGATAGAAGATGCATTGATGGATGTTGATTGGGTAAACGCTATGCATGAAGAGCTAAACAACTTCACCCGCAACCAAGTTTGGGAACTTGTTGAGAGACCAAAGAATTACAATGTAATTGGAACCAAATGGGTATTTCGAAATAAGCAAGATTGGTAGCTCAAGGCTACACTCAAGTTGAAGGTCTTGATTTTGGAGAAACATATGCACCGGTTGCAAGAATGGAAGCAATTAGAATTCTATTGGCTTATGCATGTGCTCATAATATCAAGTTATATCAAATGGATGTCAAAAGTGCATTTCTCAATGGGTATATCAATGAGTTAGTGTTTGTAGAACAACCTCCCGGTTTTGAAGATGACAAGAAGCCCAACCATGTTTACAAGCTCAAAAAGGCGTTGTATGGTTTGAAGCAAGCACCAAGAGCATGGTACGAGCGGTTGAGAGATTTCCTACTCTCTAAAGGGTTCAAGATGGGCAAGGTTGATACTACTCTCTTCACCAAGAAGATTGGCAAAGACTTGTTTGTGTTGCAAATATATGTTGATGATATTATCTTTGGGTCAACCAACCAAGAGTTTTGTGAAGAGTTTGGGAATATGATGGCAAATGAGTTTGAGATGTCTATGATTGGAGAGCTTAGTTACTTCCTTGGTCTTCAAGTCAAGCAAATGAAGAATGGTACTTTTGTGAGTCAAGGCAAGTACATCAAAGATATGCTCAAGAAGTTTGGCCTAGATGATGCAAAAGCTATTAGTACACCTATGGGAACAAATGGACATTTGGATAGTGATGCTAGTGGCAACATGGTGGATCAAAAGTTGTATCGGTCTATGATTGGAAGCTTACTTTATGTGACCGCTTCTAGGCCGGATGTGATGTTTAGTGTATGCATGTGTGCAAGATTTCAAGCTTCACCAAGAGAGAGTCACTTGAAGGCAACTAAAAGAATATTGAGATATTTGAAGCATACACAAAATGTTGGATTGTGGTATCCCAAGGGGTCAAACTTTGAGTTGATTGGATATTCGGACTCCGACTATGCAGGATGCAAGGTTGATAGAAAAAGCACATCGGGCACATGTCAATTACTTGGAAGATCACTTGTATCATGGTCATCGAAAAAGCAAAACAGTGTTGCACTTTCAACCGCCGAAGCAGAATACATATCCGCAGGAAGTTGTTGTGCTCAATTACTTTGGATGAAAGCAACTTTGGATGACTTTGGAATTAAATTCAAACAAGTACCATTGTTATGTGACAATGAGAGTGCAGTGAAGCTCACCAACAATCCAGTACAACATTCAAGAACAAAGCACATTGACATTCGCCATCACTTCATAAGAGACCATCAACAAAAGGGTGATATTTCAATTGAGAGTGTTGGTACCGATGATCAACTTGCCGATATATTCACCAAGCCACTTGATGAAAAGAGATTTTGCAAGCTAAGGAATGAATTGAATATACTTGATTTCTCAAATATGAGTTGATGCACCCTCCGTTATATGACATGCCTCTCCTTCAACAAAGCAAAGGTAAAATTGTGTGGCATGACATTCATTCTTGCTAAGGATATGTTTAGTGCATGTAGTCATTCCTTGCATCTTATAGGCTCATTCATGAAAATAAAATACTTTGGATGTACATATGGTACCACTATTGCTTCTATGTTTGATATGATCTAGTGGTAGCATATGACATGTTTATGGGCTTGTGAACCTAGTGTTTGATCTTGGAAACAAGCATTCAAGGGTTTAACCGACGTGAGTAAGATAACCATTGAAAGATGTGTGAAGAAGCTTACTCTAGAGCAAACCGTGTTAAATATCTTATGTTTGTTTGCAAGGTTGAACCATTCTATGAACTTGATCACCCTTTTTGATTAATTTAACTCCTACTAAAATTGGTGTGCCTTTTATGGTACTTAATGACAAAGGGGGAGAAATGGTTAAGATAGATATATATAACAAAGGGAGGATCAATTAAAATTTGAGCACACAAGTAGGGGGAGCAAGCTTTGCAAAAGTTTAAATTCAATACACATGCTTGTGTGATGTATGCTAGAAATAGATTTTGAATGATGATTTGTGCACTAGCATGCATAAGTGGTAGCTAGATGTAAGTTGCTTTTACAAGTGATACCAGATCCTTTCATATAATGTTGATCTCATGAGGTATCTAGTGTTTGTTTTTAAGTCTAGCTAACCATGGTGCTAAGGATGATGAAAATTGGCAACTCCGATTGGTATCACGCTTCAAAGGTCCATTCTTTACACCTTAGCATCATGTGATAGTATCACTCTCCCACATTTCATATCTATGCATATGTGCCGAACTTGAACCAAACACTATAGCACATATGTAGGGGGAGCTAATACTAGTAGAGGTGATTCAAATTTTTCAAATATATATCTTTGTAAAAGGTTGTCATCAATTACCAAAAAGGGGGAGATTGAAAGTCCTTGTTTGGTTTTGGGTAATTGATGTCACCTAGTGTACTAACCATGTCATGAAGTGCTTATGAGCTAGGTTGGTACACACCATATGTGGGAGCTAAATGACGATCATGATATTGGTGGTGATGGCCAAAAGATAGATCAAGTGCCTCACATTTGGAAGACGAAGAAGAGAAAAGCAAAATCCTATGGAGATCAAGGCAAAGGTATAAATAGGAATTTTGGTTTGGCACTCAAGACACCATAGAGGGGGTGTGAGTGCGTTTAGGATAGATAGCCGTACTATTAAGAGGGGAATATCTCAGTGATCGCGGTTATCAAGTGCCACTAGGTGAATTCATACATGCATATGCATTAGGATCTAGTGTGCTAACTCGAATCCTTTGAAAATGATTGTGAAAATGCTAACACACTTGCACAAGATGATAAACACTTGGTGGTGTTAGCACATTTGCAAAGGAGAAGTTGTTGAAATAGTTTTGGATCAACTCGGAGATGAAAATGGGTTTTTCTGTGTGAAGCCGGTGGTACCGACCAGGAGGGGTCGGTGGTACCGCCCAAGGAGGCAGCGTGCAGACCTCTCTGTGATGGGGCGTTTTTGGCCTAGCGGTGGTACCGCCATTACCTCGGTAGTACCGCGCCCGGTACTACCGACCAAGGTCGGTGGTTGGCGAGTTTTTGCAGAGCTCTCTGTTGTTTTTGAAAAATGGCTTGCCGGTAGTACCGTCATTACCTCGGTACTACCGCCCACGGTGGTACCGACGCAAGGTCGGTAGTGGCTGGTTTTTCGCGAGGCTCTCTGTTGTTTTCGAAAATGGCTTGCCGGTAGTACCGCCATTACCTCGGTACTACCGCCCACGGTGGTACCGACGCAAGGCGGTAGTGACTGGTTTTTTTCGCAGAGTTCTCTGGTCGCGGCGCCTTTTGGCCTGGCGGTAGTACCGCCATCACATCGGTACTACCGACCTCGGAGGAACCGACCAGGGGTCGGTGGTTTGCCGAAATCAGCGGGATATGGGAAAACGGCTAGTTTGACTCTGTCGGTGGTACCGCCCAGGAGGGGTCGGTACTACCGACCAAGCGCAGAAAGGTAGGGTTCGGGCCGCCGCCGCCCCTTCCCTATATATTGTCCGTGGCCGCCGTTGGGGAAAGCTTCTTGACTCTCTGACTTCTTGAACATCCTCTTGAGTAAGATCTAATCCCCTCCTTCGATCTCTTTGCTTGTTAGTGCGAATCCAAGTGAGATCGAGAGATCCAAGTGCATTTGCTTGTGAGTTTGCATCTAGTGGCACTTGGCGATTGTGGTTGCTGCGGATATTCTTATTACTCTTGGTGGTTGCCGCCACCTAGACGGCTTGGAGCAGCGGAGGAGATTAGGCACGAGTGGTGATTGTTCGTGGTCATCTCCCGGTGATTTGTAAGGGGTTCTTGTACCTTCCCCGGCGGAGCGCCAAAGGTAACTCTAGTGGATTGCTCGTAGCTTGTGGATCCCCATCTTGTGTTGGTTGTGCGGCACCCTATTGAGGGTTAGGCGTGTGATGCCTATTAGCGCGTGAACCTCCAAGTGGGTGTATCGCTACAACGGGGACGTAGCTTGCCGGCAAGCAAGTGAACCTCGGAGGAAAAATTATTGTGTCAACTTGTCTCCGTGGTATTCATTGATATTCATTTATTAATCTCTTGCCGGATCGGTATACACACTCCTATCTCTTGTACTTAATTTTGTTACATTCTTGCAAGCATTATTTATATGTTGTTGCTATTCTAGATTTTCTATCTTGTGTAGTGATTCATATTGTGGATAGGTGGCTTGCACTTTTGTAGAGCTAGCGCTATCTTTGCTACGCCATTTAGTTGTATAACAAGTTTGTCTAAGTGTTGTTGTAGAATTTTTATAGGCTATTCACCCCCCCTCTAGCCATTTAGGACCTTTCAACTACCACTGCTCCTCACAAGCTGGCTCCCCGGTCTACTCGGTGTGTCTTCCTCGGGTACTCCCCGGATCACAAGGGGTACCGTTGCTTTGACCTCTCCTCTCGTCGCGTCCTCATTTCCCGACACGTTGTGTTCGACGAGGCTGACTTCCCCTTCTCTACCACCACCTCTCCTCCCACCTCCACACCACCTCCCACCTCCGACCTTGACCTCTCCTCCTTGTTTCCCACTGACGTGGTGGTCCAGCCACCTTTACTCTTTTACCCTGCAGGTCCACCACCACGCGCTCCGCCGGGCTTGTGCCCCGGCTCTCCCACGCCCTCCGCCGGGCCCGTGCCCCGGCTCGCCGTACTCCGGGGCTACACTGGCCCACCCTCCACTGGGCCCGCACTCCGGGGTTGCGTCGGCCCCTGCGCCCTGCGCCGGTCCGACGGCCATGTACCCCGGTGATCTGCCTGACCCTGCGCCTGCCGCGGGTCCGGTATCTTCGGCACCTCCCGCATGCTTTGCCCAGCCGGTGCGTGTCTACCAGCGTCGTGCGCGGGCGTCCTCCACGCCCCTGGTACCAGACCCGTCGCCGTCGTCGCCACCTCGGTCCCCTCTAGTGGCTACTTCTCCGTCGTCGACGCCTACGCCGCCTCCACCACCACCGCCGCCGGCTGCTCGGGTCGAGCCGCTCGTGTACCACCCCCCATTCTTCACCGCCACCCGCGTCATGTTCACCCCATGGTGACGCGGCATGCGGCGGGGGTGTTGCGGCCTCGGGCTCTTGCCGCGACGCACGGCGAGACGCGGGTCTCTCCGGTACCCTCTTCCGTGCGCAACGCCCTGGCCGACCCTCACTGGCGTCGTGCGATGGAGGAGGAGTACACGGCTCTTCTCGCCAACCAGACCTGGGATCTGGTGCCCCGTCCACCTGGCTCCAATGTCGTCACCGACAAGTGGATATGGACCCACAAGCGCCGGGTTGATGGCACTCTTGAGCGGTACAAGGCTCGTTGGGTACTCCGGGGTTTCACTCAGCGGCCTGGAGTTGACTATGATGAGATGTTCAGTCCCGTGGTGAAGCCAGCTACAGTCCGCACCGTCCTCTCACTGGCTCTCTCTCGCTCCTGGCCCGTGCATCAGCTGGACGTCAAGAATGCTTTCCTCCACGGGACACTTGCTGAGACAGTCTACTGCAGTCAGCCGGCGGGCTTTGCTGACTCTTCTCGTCCAGATCTGGTCTGCCGCCTCAACAAGTCACTCTACGGCCTCAAGCAGGCCCCTCGGGCGTGGTACTCTCGGTTTGCTGCATTCCTGCTCACTCTGGGGTTTGTGGAGGCCAAGTCAGATACTTCCCTGTTCATCTACCACCACGGTGGGGAGACTGCCTATCTGCTGCTCTATGTTGATGACATTGTGCTCACCGCTTCCAGCCCGACACTACCGTGGCGGATCATCACCTCTCTTCAGCAGGAGTTCACGATGAAGGACCTCGATGTGCTACATCACTTCCTCGGGGTCACCATTGAGCCTCGTCCTGGGGGTCTCTTTCTTCACCAGCGGCAGTATACTCTTGATATCCTGGAGCGAGCTGGGATGACTGACTGCAAGCCCTGCTCCACCCCTGTTGACACTCAGGCCAAGCTGTCAGAGACCGAGGGCGCCACAGTCACTGACCCTACCGCGTACAGGAGTCTTGCGGGGGCGCTTTAGTACCTCACCTTCACCCGCCCGGACATCACATATGCAGTTCAGCAGATTTGCCTTCATATGCATGATCCGCGCGAGCCTCACCTCACGGCCCTCAAGCGCCTCCTCCGCTACCTCCGCGGCACCGTCTACTACGGCCTGCTTCTCCACCGGTCTGCCTCCACCGAGCTCGTCGTCTACACCGACGCTGACTGGGCCGGGTGTCCGGACACTCGCCGATCCACCTCCGGCTATGCTGTCTTCCTCGGCAGCAACCTGGTGTCCTGGTCGTCCAAGCGACAGCCGATGGTCTCCCGCTCCAGTGCCGAGGCGGAGTACCGCGCTGTTGCTAACGGCGTGGCTGAGGCCTCCTGGCTCCGCCAGCTCCTTGGTGAGCTCCACAGTTCCCTGACCCGGAGCACACTGGTCTACTGTGACAACGTAAGTGCGGTGTACCTCTCCACCAACCCCGTTGAGCACCAGTGGACCAAGCATGTGGAGATTGACCTTCACTTTGTCCGCGATCGGGTGGCCATCGGTGATGTTCGGGTTCTCCACGTCCCGACCACCTCCCAGTTCGCTGACATCTTCACCAAGGGCCTCCCGTCTTCGACGTTCTCCGAGTTTCGCTCCAGCCTCAACATCACTAGTGGCTAGTTGAGTCTGTGGGGGGGCTCGTGTGTTGCGTTGTGCTTCTTTTCGTGCTCAGTCTTGAAACTCCGCTGCGCCGGTAGTTCAGACTGCGGGGGGGGGGGTGTGTTGGAGTGTGCAAGTGTTAGGCCCATGAGGCCCATGTAAGACAATAATATTGCTACCCTCCTAGGGTTAGCCCAAGTAATCCAATCACAATTCTAACAGTTTCAATAGTTTTTTTCCGTTTGTTTCACTTGTTTTTTTTCTGATTATCTAATTATAATAGTCTTTTCTCCTTTTGTTGCAGCTGGGGACGGACTATGCTGATAAGCTGGTGGCGGGACAGATGTACTAGGGCCGGCGAGGTTGAGGCGGGGGCAGATCTGTGCGCACGCGGGAGAGAGGGCTTTCCTCTTAGTTAGACATGGGCGCGTGCGTTAGGGTGCACAGAGGCAATAGAAGCGGTGCAGTCGATGAACTTTAGGAACAACGTCCGGATGTCTGGGTGCTAGTTGTGTCATATATATACACGCATGCTGCAAAAGTATGTGTTCCAAATATTTCACGTGTTTTATATATATATTATGTAGTGACTATACACATTTATTGCAAGCATATGTTTACAATGTTTTAGCTACTTTAACACATATTATTGTAAGAGTTGCTCTCCACACTTCGACTTACGAGTACATATGTGTTGCATGCACCCAACCAGCTCCAAAAACTAGAACGTGCATTCAACGGTCGGTGTGAGCATTTTATTGGTCAAAGTACATGACTATACGTGCATGCAGAGTGCCACAGGGTACGAAATACAGAACTGAACATCCTTGTATCAGCATGCATTGGTCCAAGATATAACATGCAGTCAACACCAACACAAGGGCATGAGCATGCTGTGATCTCTCTCGTGCAGATAGCTGCCCCCACGTGCATACTCCGTACACTCCTACGCAGGCACAACCGCACACAACAAACACTGGCTTTCGCATGCATCTGGTCAGCCCCACGTGCAGCATGCGCAGACCCAACGACAGGAGACGCAGCAGCATGCGCAAGACTGGTTTAAAAGATGTAGTAGCACGTAGAGGCGCGGGCGTCCGGACACGCGCATCCGTCCGGACGTCAGGGCGCTAGTAAGCCCGCCTCCCTAAACATTGTTCAAAGTTCGCCGGAATGTGATATTTTTGGCTCTGTCTGCGAACTGGCGCCCTGCTGACAGCTCATATCGTGTCGCTCTATCTCCCTCTCTTGTTGCTCAAAAACGTGCCTAGATTAATAGGTATCGTAGCCCTAGGGTGCCTGCTCGGGCTTCGCTACTTGATCTAGCTTTCTTGCCACGGTGAAAATATGCGCGCCAAAATTCGTGCGGCACGTTGTTTTCGGCCTGTTGGCTCAGCGTGCGCGGTCACCGCGCCTTGGCGTCGATGGCCGTCCTGCTCGCCCCTTCCGCCGCGCCTGGCCTCGCCGTGCTGCCCTGGCCTGCTCTCCTCCCTGCTCGCCGCGTCGCCTGCTGCTCGCTTCCCTGTCGCGCCACGGCCGCGGCTGGCACGCTGCTGTGGCCCGCGCTGCGTGCTTGGCCGAGCGTACTCTGCAGCGACCACCTCCTCGCTGTGCCGGTCACGACCCGAGCGCCATCATCGCGCATGCGGCATGCCCGGTGCCGCTCCTGTGCTGTGCCGGTGGCTCGCGCTGCCGCGTGCGCCCGTGCCGCTGCTGCTCCTGCCGCTCTGGCCCGCCACGTGACCAACCCGGTTTTCCCACAACGGTATGCGGCCGCATACCCTATCCTACGGCCCACACAGCTCCAAAATTCGTGCACCGCATAGTACCCGTACTACAGTGCTTTAACATTCGCGCCAGCACCAATCTTGAAGCAACGCGAACCGCCCTGCTCGCGTCGTCGTCTTTTCTTCCCCCGCTGACCGCCGTACTCCGGACGGGGACAAACTGGGCGGACGCATGTGCAGTTGTGCACCCTCGGTGTGAACCCTGCTGCAGCTTCTCTTCCCCCTCGCTGCCGCTGCCGCCTTCTGCTTCGTCGTCCAACCGCGTCGCGACGAACCAACGGTGCTTGGCTCGGCTGCACGCGCGTGGGTGCGCTCCCTTAGTCCGGCCTGGCCGGCCACCGGCCAGCATCGAGCCGAAAAAACCGTCGCCGCCCTCAGCACCTTAAACAGAGAAACCGCGCTCGCTTCGTCCTTCGAATTCGCGCCACGCACGGCCTCCCAATCCGATTCCTTGAACCAGTGTGAGCAGCTATGGAAGTTCTCTAGTCTAGATAATAGAAAACTCACATTGAGAGACAGCCATGAACTGTACGAGACCTAGCTGTTTTACGGGTAAGCTTCGTCGGTTCAAATTTTGGTCCGGTTACTTGCTACGTAGGACTGCCCTTGGCGTCCCCGTTCCGGTGTTCTCCTTTGTTTGTACAGAGACACATCACCGTGGGTCCGTGGCCGAGCTGACGCCGCCGTGTCCGCCGCGGAGCGTCGCCGCCCCGCCTGCGCACGTTGTGAGTCCTCCTCGGACCTCATCTTCCCCAGCCTGCACCTTGTCTGTGGTGCTCCCCTGGTACTCCCCCGCCATTATTTTGCTGCCGCCGAAGCCTTTCTTTGCCGGAACAGCCGCGCCATGGCCGCCACCGTGGCTATCCATGTCACGGTGCTCTGCGCGCCACGCCAACACCTACCAGGCATGCGCGCACACCTAGCTTAGACACCCGGCCGCTCCACGGCCGCCGACCGGCAGAGCCGCCGCTCGCCACGCCGTTCACGCGCGCGCCCCGGGGCAGGGGCCTCACCGATGCGAAGAAGAAAAATTCAAGAGCGTTTTTTGCGAAACTTGGCTGTGTGCAAATAGTGCTGTGCTATGCAGTATCGCGTGATTGTTCAAAACGGAAGGGTTGTTTCTGGAAATATATCAGCGCCCGCGGGTGGACGCTGGCCTGGGTCGGTTTTCGCGGTGCCTGTTTCTCCGTTCGCTGGGCCGAATCGGTTACGCGTGGCCTTTTTCTTTTTTTTTTATCGCGTTTTAAATTTGTTTTCCCTTTTCTAAAAGTGCCGAAGAAACTTGTAAATTCAAAATAAGATTGAGGAGCTGTCCAAAAATTATGTTTAGCTCACCCAAGGCAGCAGGTGGGTTAGGGTTTACTGACACTAGAGTAATGAATTGATGTCTGTTATCCAAATGGATCTTCAGGTTGGAAAGAGGAGATGACAACCCCTGTTTCAGATTGTTGAGGGCCAAATATCTTGGGCAGAGAGGGTTTTATGGGTCACACAGTAGAGGGGTCTCCCAGTTCTGGGCAGGACTTCACGAAGTTAAACAGATTTGCGCTAGAGGTTTGGTTTATGTTGTCAAAAATGGGAAGAAGGCAAGGTTCTGGCTGGATGTTTGGCGGGGGAACTGTCAGTTTAGTATTGTATACAACAGACTCTTTGAGATATGTAATGAGCAAGAACATACTGTCTCTGAGGTGTTACAGAACAACGTAATCAACTTAACCTTTAGGAGATCCTTTGGTACAGAAGAGTTAGAAGAGTGGCAAATTCTTCTTTCTCATATTAGTGTTGTTCAATTACAGGATGAACCAGATACAGTCTCATGGGCACTTGAGGGTAATGGAAGATTCACGACTGCTTCCTTGTACAAAGAGTTAACATTTCCTGGTATTGTTAACAAGGAGGTTATGAGTATATGGAAAGCCAGAATTCCCCTAAAAATTAAGTTTTTCTTGTGGTCTGTCTATTCAGACTGCCTTCCCTCGGCTGACCAGTTGGTTAGGAGGAATTGGCCTGGAAGCCCTCTTTGTAAATCTTGTGGCCGGCCAGAAACGTCTCAACATATCCTCGTTGAGTGTTACCTAGCAAATTTTTGCTGGTGGGTGTACCGGGATGCTCTGTTCTGGAATCAAGTTCCCACAAATCTCCGACAGTTTTTATCTTTGAGCTGTGGTAGAGGAGATGTTCCAAGTTCTAAGATGATTTATATTTTAGCTTGTGTTTGTTGGAGCCTTTGGTTGATTCGAAATGACTTTGTTTTTAATAATAAAATCATTTCTAACCCTACTGTTGTGGTGCATCGTTCTATTGTTTTCATGCAGAAATGGAGCTTACTTCTCAAGGCGCGAGAGAGAGACTGGATCTCGAAGGCAATGGAAAAGCTATCCGGACTTTTGGCGCAAAACGGTCTAGGGGGCCTGAAACGGCGCTGCCAAGGGCGAATCTGAAGCTCCGGAGGACATAACTTTGGCTAGAAAAAGGAGGAGTGTCATGTTGGGGCGATGTTAGATGTTCTGGGTGCTAGAGGGTTGTTTTGTTCTGAGTAGCGATAACTCTCGTGGAGATTCTATTAGCAAGGAGTGCCTTCGTTTTGGTTTTAAGTGACTGGTTGTTGTAAGTTGGTATCCCCAACATAACTTTTCTGTGCTTTCTTCAAAAAGCGGGGTCTGTTTGGCCTTTGATCTAAAAATTATGTTTAGCTACTTTATTTCTGCCCTTCGAAATTGATTTGTAATAAATGAATTGCAAACTCTGCATTGTACGAAATGAACTAAAATGTTGTAAGTTCTATTTACTTATTGTTGGTTCATGGACAAAACATGGATCGTTTCGAGTTTCTCTTATGTGTGTACTCCACATAACTGTTTGATTTAGTGTGCTCCTCTAGGTACTTAGCATTTAATGAAAAACAAGCACTCCTTGGATTGGATTACAACATTAGGTGGTTCTGCCACATTGATCGATATACACATATATATCCACGCACCCATCACCAACATATCTACCAACACAAATGAATACTCCCAGCAGGGAGAAGGCGTGCTACCGGAGCATCATGGCTAAGGGTGGTAAAGAGTCCTTTAATTTAGCTTAGCAAATTTAAGGATCAGACCATAATACTATGTGATTTTGAACTAAAATTAGATAGGGTCATATGACCAACTTAGATTGTGAAGGAAGTATAAGTGTCATGATCCATTACCAACCCTAAGCATGGCTGGCAACAACAACAACTAAGACACTGATCAAACAATGAAGGTATGAATCTTTTCTTGCAGGAATAAATATCCAAATGAGAACAAATGAACAAGATCGACAAACTTCTTCAGAGCTCCTAGGCCCGCCTCACTAGATAGTGAAGCAACCAGCGCTGCTGCCTGACATATACGGATGCATCCATAGCACCAAACTCCTGATTGCAGGTACTGAAGCATGCTGGTTTGGGGATTTTTATCCTCAACATACAGACAAGCTCATTGTCGGTCATCTACATCAAATCCATACTCAGAGACTCAACCTCTGTGATTATGGCTGAAGTTGCAGCTCTAGCACTCGCTGCCCCGATCGTCTCTGCGCTTAACATACATCATCTCATATTTCTATCAGATAATCAACAGCGGGCGACTAGTGGCGGAACCAGCAAAGTGAGAAGGGGGCAGTCTGGTGAGGTTAGCTTTAAGAAAGAAAGAAAGAAAAGAAAAGAAACAGATGAGCTAGCGACGAAGCATTGCAGGTTACTGATGGGGCCCTTTTTGAGCAGAATAGGGCCTCTTTGAGTGGAATGCATCTGTTGAGCATTGAAAGTGGGCTTTTGATGGTCCTGCAGTGGCAGCCCATTTAGTGTGGCTAATGGGCCTTTGAGCATACACAGCAAACACGGGTTGAGGAAGACCTTGCAACATCATCAACTAATCCTTCTCCTGAACAATTTTCCTATCAGCATCTCCCAAAGTAGTTAGCAAAGCTCGGCATTCGCAGGCAACCCCCCCAAAAAAAACTGGCAAGTGGTCTGTCTGAAGAATGCCTATGCATTCTGTTGTTAGGTTGTGTTTGGGCTCTTCTTGAATGGAACTGCTCAAGTGTTCATGTACGTGTAACGTGTTTGGTGGGTCAGTAGAGGCGTTTATAGACCAAATGCATTACCCGGATCAGCCGTTGATTTTCAAAAGGATCCATAACCATGGAGGCAATGTGCGTATTGTGCCCGTATCCCAACATATAATGTAGATAGATAGATTAGTAGCTAGTCCAGGTCTGTCTAGACCGAGGTGACGCACACATGGACCACTGATATCATACATGGAGATGGCTAGTTTCAGACATACACATCGGACCACTAATATCATACATGAAGATGGCTAGTTTAGGACATACTGCGCCATCGATATTATGCAGATAGATAGATGGCTAGGTTCAGACATACTGTAGCATTCATATTGGGGTTGATTGGTTGCTCCACGGCTGGCGATCCGGGATGGAAGGATGGTCCAGGATCCCCCGATGCATGATGGAAGTATGCAGTTGGTCGTGTTTGGTTGCAACTGATAGTAGGATGCAGGAATGAGTGTGCTCGTGTTTGGTTGCCCCAGCTACCGTCGATGAATGAAACGATCAGAAGATTTGTGTTCGGTTAGTTGCATAACACAAGTAGTGTGTGTACCCAGGACGGTTTAGGTGAGGTTACACCCCTTGTTACCAGCTCAAGCAATATAACAGATACACATTTGCCTCAGTTTATTTTGCCAAACCAAACACAGTTCACTATGATAAACTTAAAATAAAAATATTACACATGGCAGCACAACAAAGACAACTTCCACCTTCCAAAAAAAAAAAAGAAACCCTACATACCAGCACCGGCTGCAACTTGCAAGGTAGCCTAAGCATCATCAAAAACGTTGGCGTGACACCGTGCGCAAGGCTCCAGAACAATCAGCTTAGTTGTAGGTGCAACTTTATCCTCAATGTACCTTCGTATAGCTGCCACCGCTCTACACGCTTCCTCGACCACAGACTTGCCATAACGACGGCCCAAATCAGCTGAGCAACATGGAGACCTACCATCACCATTAAATGTGTCGAATGTAAGGCGCTCGAGTGAGACTGCGCTCTTGACAATGCAGCATGTTAGCTCGACTAGGCTCTTTGTAGAGTTGAATGCTATCATCTCCACAATCTTGAGGTGGTCGTGGTGCCGTTCAGGCAGCTGCCTCAAATGTGAAGAACCCACCAATTCATGCCCCATATTTACCTCAGCAACCTAAGACAATCAACGAATGCACCCAAATTACTGAGTTACCACATATATTAATTAATTTGCTGGATATATAGGATGGACAGCGCCTTTACCTCCAGCCGCCAAGTCTCCAAGGAAGGAGATGCATCCAAGAAAGAAATCAGAGAAAAATAATCACAGTATGGGGACAAGGTCAATGAAGTAATCTGAATGCACAGGTGCTTGAGGTTGACGAATTGGCTTGGCAGCATTGGTATATCCACCTGCACAACAAATATGCCATGTTCAGATTTATTATATATACACCTGCACATAAAGGTATATATAATGGCTACTGTCGATCATAAGGATCAAGTATACCTCAAGACTTGAACCTAGAGAAAGAGTCTCAAGATTTGGCATAATGGATGGAAGCTCAACACGTCCATAACTGATGGCATTCGCATGAAACAAGCTCAAGACCTTCATCATCTGCGATGCTTCTCCAAGCGAGAGCTTTGGAACTCCTCCAATAAGGGTAAAATTGGAGACATTTGGAGCTTTGTTCTCTATAACTTGCAGAGCACAGCAACCAACAACCCACATGTAGGTGAGCTGTTGCATCATGGAAGGTATCTTAAGGGAAATTATCTCCCTGCAATCACTAAGCTCCAAACGCTCCAAAGCAAGAGAGTTGCAAAGAAGGCACCCTAATTCATCCCCCGTGATACACACCGAATGCAGACGCAAACTTGTTAGGCTTCTCAAGGCGCCAAGTTCAGCCGTGGGATGGAAGGCACAAGAGTAAAGATAAAGAGTCCGAATTGAATTTCTAACCCCCTCAGATAAAACTGAGCGGGGGAAGCTGTACTTTTTACATAGTCTAAGGGTGAGCTCTTCAATCCCTGGTGTAACAGCATCATGGAGCCATCTGTCGACATAAGGAAAGCAATCGTATTGGTCAATTAAATGAAGCCCCAATATCTTCAAGCCAATTCCTGAGTGATTTGTCAGGATGCTGTCGATTCTGCATCTTAAACTTCTGCTATGTGCCTTGACCGACCACGGACTCAAAATTAGTTTGGGATAACGTCTCTAGGAGCTTAGAAAGGCGTGAGAAAGGCAAGCAGCACGGGCAGCTGCATCAATTGGCATTAAAGAATGTATATGACACCAGATATCCTGAATGCACAGTAATGGGATAAATTTTCAACTTTAAAGACAAGGGAAGAAAAATAAACATAATGATAGCCAGCACTGATTAACTACTATGATATCTTCTTGTCAAAAAAAAAAAAACTACTATGATATCTAATTATCTGTTCTTGCTTGCATAAGAGCACAAAGAGTAAACAATGTGTGTATCAAAATGCACGAGATGATGTTTGATTGTGCAATATCAGGTTAAAATCACACGAGTGAGAGGCTAATATGGTGATTTGCTATTTCATCAAGAAACAACGATATAGCATCAACAGGGGCGTGACTGATTATGTATGTAGATATACTCAGGTTCTGCGTGTTTAGAAATTTTATTGAGCTTAAAAAACAACAGAATAGCCCCCCTCAGAATTTTATGTTGTCAAACCTCAGGAAGGCATGGGATCGAATATCCCAATGCTTGTCCATCTTGAGAACTGCCATCACCAAGTCCTTGACAGGGTGAGTCCTTAATTTCGTCCACTGTAGCAATGGATCCATCTGCATGCCAACAAATCCGGTTGTGAAAATTCAATATCAGATAAAATTTTAAAAAAATGTTAGCCGTGTGACATAATCTAAGCAAAGAATCCTTAACGAACAGATAAATAAAAAAAAACTAACAGATGAGAAAAAAAAACAGGTTTTTTCATAAGATGAAAGAAGAAAACAGCAAACGAATCAGATGATTGAGGCTTACTCCGGGCTAAGGTGGTTTGCTGACGCTCCTGCGCCTCGCTCTGAATCGCCATGCTACGAGCAAGTACACCACCTTCCCCCCGAGAAATCTCGCCGAGTTTCCGCTCCCCTGCAGATCTGCGCTGCTATCTGTGTATACTTTAGCTACCATCCATTAACGTAGCAGCCTCCGCATATATGTATACCTCGCGCGCTAGATCTGGATTGGATAATTGAATCGGGATCCGATTACGCATCGGCAGGAGGGAGAGGAAATTAGGGACTCTTCTGCCCCGGTTGGAAACATACGATGGAATCCGATTAGGCACCGGTTGTACTCCGCGCCGCGGCCGATATGACCCCCCAGGCCCCAGCTGCTGCTCCGCGCCACCGCGTGGCCTCCTGCTGCCGCTCGGCGCTGCAGCCGTCGCCCGGCTCCTCTGCAGCGGCAAGAAAGTGAAGAGATGGTACGGCGCTAACATGCAGCAAGAACGGGACGACGGTGCACACCGTCGCCCTGATCCTCTACGGTGGCGTCGGTTTTTGTCTGCTCTGCACTCGAAGAAAAAGAGGGGAGTACCGGAGTGGCTACCAGTTGAGTTGAGGGGAAATTTAAATTTTGCCAACGTTACCGGAGACACTTGTCGGAGTTGCCAGCCTTAATTTGACGCCACCCAATCGGCCAATCCATATCCAAAAGGAACATCCGCGGAAGTCAAGTCAGAAATTCCAAAGAACATTTTCACACGCATAATTACAACCAACACAAGTTCACTTCATAACAATAATCCGAGCCGCAGCTTTTGTTAACAACAACAAATATTCCTATCCAAAGTTTAAAGACTTTCTAGAACGAATATACAGGCTGGAGAAAGAGAAATCTACCCATCCATCCACTGATGGAGTGATGTAGTATGCATCAAAAACCAAGCATCTCATCGCAGAACGAAGCACGCGCATCGTCGTCTTATTGCGTTCATCATCGCGCCATGCCGAGCGACCCGTCCTTGACGAGGCTGTTGCTCAGTGTCTTGAAGCGCTCCCTCGAGTACTGCCGGGACGCCTTCCTCCAGTCCGTGCCGGCCTTCATCATGGCCACGAACTCGTCGAAGCTGATCCGCCCATCCCTGTCGGTGTCGACCTCCCGCAGGACGTTGTTGAGCGCGGCGTCGTCGGCGTGGCCGGCCTCGTCGGCGAGCGCGTCGGCCAGCTCGGCGCGCTCGATGTAGCCGCTGCTGTCCTTGTCGAAGAAGAGGAAGGCCTTGCGGAGGTGGGCGTCGTTGGAGAGCCGCTGCAGGTGGATGGTGATGGCCACGAACTCGCCGTAGTCCAGGTACCCGTTGCCGTTCACGTCGGCCTGGAATAATCGGTTTTATTTGACTTCTGAGCCTTTTCAAGGAGATCAAGGAGAGTGGAGGATGATGATGCTTACGGCCTCCATGAGCAGCTCCATCTCGGGCTCGGCCAGCTTGGAGCCGACCTTCCTGAGCCCGGCCTTGAGCTCCTCCAGCGTCACCCGGCCGTCCTTGTCGGTGTCCATGAGCGCGAACATGTCCCGGATCACCTCCACCTCCTCCACCGACAGGTGCTCCGCGATCACCCGCATCGCCTTCTTCTTGAACTTGTTCATGGCGGAGAACTGCTGCAGCCGCGCCCGGACGACGTCGCCCAGCGGCACGTTGGGCGCCTTCCGCGCGTTCTGCAGCCACGGGTGCTCTGCCGACAACAAAAAGCACCAGCGAGCGGTTCACGCCGAGATCTTGGAGTCTTGGACATCTCCACGCACAGCATGCATGCATGAACCTGGCTACGTACCGAGCACTTGCTGCGCGGTGGGTCGCTTCTTGGGGTCCATCTGCAGCATCTGGCGGACGAGGCTCTTGGCGCCCTCGGAGATCCGCGGCCACGGCTCCCGCTGCAGGTCCAGGTGGCCGCGGAGGATGGCGCGCGCCACGCCCTGCTCCGTCTCCGCCCAGAACGGCGGCACGCCGCAGAGGAGGATGTACAGGATCACGCCCGCGCTCCAGATGTCCACCTCCGGCCCGTAGCTCCGCCGAAGCACCTCCGGCGCCATGTAGTACGGGCTGCCCACGATCTCCGTGAACCGCTCGCCTGTTTCCATTGCATTGCATCCACAAAACTTGGTAATTAATTAATATAAGCGTGTGTCACTCAATCACTCATGGATCTTCATGAACCGGTCCGGTGCTGTTCATTTTTACAACTGATTTTAAATGTTTTAATAGTATTTTATAAAATAGAATAAATCAAGGTATGGCTGATAAGCTGACTAATAATAAGCTAAGCTAAACGAACACGGTAGCCGGTAGTGTTGGTGTTTGACCTGGGGTGGGCGTGTCTTCTTTGATCTGGTGAAAATGGCGTCCAAGAAGCTACTTGCCGTTTTGCCCAAAAGCCAAAGCGTAGACTTCGCTATTTTTTAGAAGAAAAAATTCGGACGATGCTGTCAACTTTATTTCGGAATATAAGGGCGTCCCCAACTAAAGATGGGCATGCAGCCCGTGGGCCGAAGGCACGGCCCAAAGCACGATGATTCGGCCCGGCCCAAGCACGGCCCGGCACGGTTGCTACCGGGCCCGGGCCAACACGAAGCCGGCAGCAGGCTGTGCTTGGGCTGCACCCTCGGCCTGCGGGCCGGCACAGCCCGGCCCGGTATACATAAATAGAAATAAAAATATAAATAAATATAAAAATATATAAATAAATATAAAAATATATTTATAAATACAAATATATATATTAATTTTACTGTGGGCCCGGTGGGCCTTTGGGCCGGCCCGTGGCCCGACCAGGCCGTGCCTGGGCCGACAGCGCGGCCCGGTGGCCTGCTTCGGCATGGCCCGGCGGCCCACCGTGCCCTGGGTGGCCTGGCCCGGTCGGGCCGTGCCGGACCGGGCGGCCCGGTTGCACAACTATATCCGCAACGGCGTTCTCAAATCGGCAGCTGACTTCCGACATGAGATAAAATAAAAAAACGAGAATACGATGTCGCACTCCATGCACACAAGAGAGAGACAGACACAACTTTTCTAGGAAAACGTGCGAGCCTAGCGCTTCGTTCGTCGCTAGCGAGTCCGGTTTTGCGATTCTCTTTCCTCCAAATAATATAAACTATACTGAGTATTAGATACTAGTTTGTTTGGGACGGCGTAAGGTCATCCGCAATGGTTATCAAATAGCTAGCTAGGAGGAATTATATTGGCCGTCAATAGCACTTTACGAATAGCTAGCGAGATGATGTATAAAAATAATATAAAAGTAGCACTCTTATTGGCTATCGAGGAGAGAGATCAAATAGCTAGCGACTTCCCAATAGCTAGCTATTTGATCTCTCTCCGCGATAGCCAATAAGAATGCTACTTTTGTAAGTTGTCTCATCAAAATAGTATTTATTTATATGTCTCATCTAGCTAGTTATTTGTAAGTTGTCATTGAGAGCCAATAGCATTCTTCCTAGAGACCAAATAGCTAGCGATTTGAACACCGGACGCCCTAAGTACGAGCTGGATCCATGTCACTGTCGTGGTAGTTAGCTGCACCCGCTCCGACGCTTCCACGCGGAAATAAACGTCAGGCACGGCAGATTCCAAGACAAAAAAAAAACAGGGGCTTTCGTTTCGTGGCCTCAACAAGAAGACTTGTTCTTCACTTGTTCAGTGCAGTATCTTCCTGAATCCTGATGCACACATGCACATTTTCATGCGTACAGTTCTTCTTCACTTCTTTGAATCTTTCACAAGAAGTGCGAAGCTAGGTGCACCAAAGTGTGGCGCTGGCATGGCAGCTGATGAAAAATTCAACGACCTAACCTAACAAGCGGGATCACACGCTTTCACGTGTATTAAATTAGTAGTATTAACTCTTTGAAGACTGACAGAATTAAAGGCGCCCTTCTGCATATGTTTGGAAAAGATTTGAAAGTAAACATTTTACTATATATACTCCCTCCGTATCGCTTTTTAGATGACGTTTTGGACAACATTCGCCAAGAGTATCTAACTATACTCCCTCCGTATCGCTTTTAGATGACGTTTTGGACAAGATTTGAGTCAAACATTGGGAATATAAATCATGAATAACTTTTAAATTATTGAGTTCAGAGATATAAGAATCATATAAATAAATTTGTATTGAAAAGTACTTTTATAAAAGTATACATATACCATTTTATAATAAATATTTTTAAAAATACAAGTGGTCAAAGTTGCGCTTTGAAGACCGTGTCGCTGTTCTAAACGTCATCTAAATACGATACGGAGGGAGTACATATATGTAACCAAAAGGAACGAGTAAAGGAACGTTTCCACTAATATATGTACAGATAAATTAACCCAAAATAGGTTAAGTTTATCATAGAGGCCAAATTTGACAACCACGCGGACGCAAAAGAAAAGGAAAATGCTATGTCTCTGAGAAATATGATGATCACCCGGCCAGGCCAAGAAGCTCAAAAATCGCTAATTTTATTTTCTAACAATACGATTTGTGCTAGTGAATTAGGAGTGGTGAATGATATATTCTTTTATATATGTGGAACTCAAGATGTCGAAGAGTAGAAGGGAAAGATGGGACAAAATAATTAGGGATTATTTAAAAAAAAACAGGCGAATGCAAGACAGGCCGACAGCACGACGAGCAAGCAGGCAGCTGACCTGGTTTGAAGAAGACGGAGAGTCCGAAATCGATGGCCTTGAGCTGCGCGTCGTCGCTCTTGCCCGCGTACAGGAAGTTCTCGGGCTTGAGGTCCCGGTGCATGACCCCGTGCGCGTGGCAGGCCCGCACGACCTCGGCGACGGTCCTGGCGGCGGCGGCGGCGGCGCGCTCCGTGTACCTCCCGCGGGCCACGATCCGGTCGAACAGCTCCCCGCCGTCGCAGAGCTCCATGACGAGGTGCACGGCGTCGGCGTCCTCGTATGCGGCCCGCAGGCGCACGAGCGCCGGGTGGTCGGGCAGCGACGCCATGATGGCCACCTCGCGGCGCACGTCGGCGACGTCGACCGCCGTGCGCAGGCGCCGCTTCGGGATGGACTTGCACGCCAGGCGCTCCCGCGTGGCGCGGTCCGTGGCGAGCCGCGTGACGCCGAACTCGCCCCGCCCCAGCTCCCGCCCGAGGTGGTACTTGTCCGTCACGCGCAGCCGCGGGTGGTGCGGCACCACGCCGTCCAGCACGCGCGACGCCGGCGACGCGTGTGCCGGCGGCGGAGTCCACTCGTACGGGTTGGGCTTAGTAGCAGCCGCCTTGGGCGCCCTCGCCTTCGGCTTGGGCTTGTTGGGCCGCGGGCTCGGCTCCCCGCTGTTGTTGCCGTGGCTGCTCGGAGGCGTCGCGGGCCTCTTGTTGGCAGCACCTTGTGGCGGCGCTTTTCTGGCCGTCGCGTCGGGTTCGGGCTGATCAGGGGACGTGGAGGTGGTGCCGCAGAAGCACACGTTCCCCATGGCAGCTAGCTAGCTAGTAGAAGCTCAAGGTTTCTCTCTCTCTCTCTCTCTCTCTCTCGCTTGTATGTACAAAGCAACAAAGCTGCGGCGGTTGCTGCTTCGTTCTGTCTCCGAGCTCTACCGGAGTGCTTGTGCTTGTGCATGGATGGAGGAGGGAAATAGAGCCTCTCTTCCGATCGAGCACTGCGTGTGACTGTGTCTACATATGAAAAGAAGAGATTTGGCCGTTGCAGTGTCGATTGTCTGAACAGTTGAAGCAGCGAGACGACCTGAGAGGGTGGATGGAGGATGAGTTAATTGAGGCAGCTCGGGATGAAGAAGCGGTCGCAGGAGGGAAGAAGTCCAGCTATCCAAAGTACGCAACGACAGGGACGGGAAAGGGGCCGGGGAAGAACCAGCATATGCAGATGCAGCTTTCAGTCATAAAAAAAAATTGTCAATAGAATATGGAGATGGATGATCGATCGATCGATCCGGAAAGGGGGCCCGCGGGAGGCTTTGCTTCACGCGTACTCCTTCCGTCCCTTTTTAACGTCCCTTTTTAAGTGTCGTCCGGAAAGCGTGTCCGTGAGTGAGGGAGTATGTACGTACGCTCTTTGGAGGATAGAGAACGGACGGGGACGGATCATGGCCGGGTCGCGAAAAAAGGCGCGGGGTGCGGTTGGATTGGATCGGCCGCGGAAAGCCGGGTTTGATTTCGGCGGCGTGGCTGTGGAGAGTGAGGGAGGGAGGAGAGACACAGATGCGAGCGGAGTCGCATCGCGTACGCACGGCACGGCGGCTTTCCGAGGCTGCCTGGGGATCTGGGCGCGGACACCATCACCGTGGCTGGGGGGCGATCCAATGAGTTGGTCCGGGCCGGGGGCAGGCAGCCTGCCCTGACCTGCCGCCGCATCGTGTACTACGCCGCCCGCGGCAGCCAGCGGCTTGGGTGGCCTGCCGGTGCCGGCTGCCGCTGCCGGGGTACCGCGACAGCTGCCGTGTGGATTGGTGATTCCAGCAGCAGCAGGAGGAGGCGGGGGAGGTCTGAGGCCGGACGGAGGAGGGTTACTGGAAAACGACCCGCGGCGTTATGGCGGGAAACCACCACTCGGGGAGTCGGGGGTAGTGTGAATGTGTGATGGAGGATTATCGTGAGGTTCTTCCTTCCGTGTTCCATCTTTGTCAAGTGCAGGTGAGAACAGGCAGCGGGGCCCGTACCTATACATGTACACATATATAAGAGCATGACTATGACATGGCAGTGCCATACTGCCATGTACAAGCTTCGGAAAACGGCCCTAAAAACGCCGGTATTCAATGCGCGAGCTCGTGGCCGCGTCGTTCTGTTGCCATCATCAAGCGCAGCGCAGGGACTCGCACGGCGTCGTCTTCGTCGTCGCTCCAGTCTCCCGGACAAGTAGGTTATACTGCCACCTGATCCGGCCTGAAGCAGCTAAAATTGACGGAGGTGACTCAAAATCACGTTATTTTTTTCGCCCTCTACATGACTACATGCACGGTGATTTCTGAATTGGACGTGGCAAACACCATCTATCCATCGATTTCATTTTAGCTTTTCTCCCCCTGATCGCTGCACGTACCAGCAGAGCACTGTACCATCCGAAGAGCGGATTAATTAGCTAGGCAACGGAAGCTGATGGCTGTATAAGCAACACTAATTATACGAGTACCCTTTGTTAGGAGCACCTACATATGCGTTGTCCAAGGACCACAAGCCGCGAGTTGGTAGCTGGAGACTGGAGTGCTGGACTAATGATGTCGGCTGCGAAAGCGAAGACCACAGCAGGAGAGTGAGGGAGGGCACGGTGCGAGCTAGTACCACGAGAAAAGAGACCGCCGCTGTGACGCTTTTCAGGGAAAGGCCAGCGCCGTCGAGCCGTCGGGATTACACGGCGGGCAAGCCGAGGGCGGCAAAGCAAGCAGCGGCGGGCCGTGGTCAGTCAAACAAGAGGAGCCAACATGATTGTGGCATGAAGGACGTGCAGCGCCTAATCATGGGCTCCGCAACCCATGATCCTGGCGCCCTGCCATGCCAAAGCGAGCCAGACAAAATTACCGTGCGTGTTAGCCTTTCGTGCGTCACCATCAAATCAAAAGAACAAGTAAAACAAGGTTGTCCGCTAAAGAAATGGTCTGGAATAATCAAACCACGGTCCTGTCCGATACATCCTGCTGCCACGTCTTCTGAGAAGACAAGGTCGTGGTTGTTTGGCTTCTCTAGGTCAGCTGTCTGATCAAATCCTACCGAAACGCTAGGCAGACAGCCAAGTAGAGGTGTAGGAGTAATACTATATTGACGCGACCACGCGTGCAAGCCAAAAGAAAAAATGGTACAGTAACAAAAGAGAAATGATGCTTCGTGTCGCCGTCGTTGCAGCCTCAGGTCGACCTACGCGCCGTCACAGCTGACCTGGGCACAGGCGTCATAAAAACAGAATAACTAACCGCCACTGTTTAAAGAGGACAAACAAGGCAAAGCGTCCAAGCAATCAACAAGACGGTGACCAGTGCTACAACAATAGGACAAAGTGGACAGATTAGATGGAGGCAATGCGACAATCTCTATTGGAGCCATCGAGGATCCGTCTACCGTCTTACACTCATAACCAGCCAGCGGTTGGGTACGGTACAAGCGTTGCAACAAAAGAAACTTTAAGGGCAAGCAACGGGTCAACAATCACCTTTAAATGCTGCAAAGATCCGATATACTGTAACACAGCAACACGACGTAACGACAAAATTTGGTGACAACATCGACACCACCAGCGGAGTACAACAATTAAGAAATAAGGGCATATTAACACAAAAGACTTTAACTTAGGAGAACGAATATGACCTGAAACTACTTTCCCAGAGTTTTTCCACATTACCGACAGACCATATGCAGTCACTCGAGTAGCAAAAAGACTCACGGATGGGGCCCAAGGTGCAGTAATAACAGGCTAAAGTTAGTTCTATAATAACAAAATGACTCCCCTCCCTCGCTCCTCATCATCAAACAAAACAGTCAGCGAGCTAGGCGTTTGCACCCAGCTCAACCCTCCCAGGATGCCCATGGCCGCCTCCCTGTGCACCTCCTCCACCATGGTTGTTGTAGTAAGAGTTGCCACCGCCCGAGCGACCACCCCGGCCCCTGTTGTTGTAGTTCCTCGGCTGGTAGTATCCGGATTCATAGTAGTACCCACTGCCTCCACCGCGACCGTTTTGGTATCCACCACCCCCACGGCCATTCTGGTACCCGCCGCCTCGGCCACCACGCCCTCCACGGCCATTAGGATATCCCCTCCTGCCGCCACCACGACCACCACCACGCTGGTTCTGGTAAGACCGCCGCTGGGTGAATTGTTGGTCTTTTTCTTCCTGATCCTCCACATCAGCATCAAAAGTCTCCTGCTCTGCCTCAGCCGAAGGAACTTCATCAGCTGGGTTCACCAGGCCTTCATCATCCTGAAACCACATAGTTAGTAGGAGAAAACTTCAAATCAGACACATTATAAAAGCTAGGCAGTACCACATGTTCAACGTCAACAACAGGAGGAGCTTGATGGTCACTGTAGATTTCTGTAGCCTGAGAATCTTCCTTCTCATCCTGTTAATGAACACATGCATCAATACCAAAAAAAAAAGCAGACAACATAGGAAAACCAACAATATCCATGACGAGGCACAAGTATTTATTAAGTATCATCTAACGGGCTAACCAATGGAAAAGAGAAACGTGCCCATAAGAAAATTGGAACAAAGTTAATTGTTTGCAAAGATGAATGGGCACAAGCAAAAAAGATTATAAATTCTTAACACATATAAAGGCAGGGCTAATTAGATAAAACATTTTCCCTCAAAACACGACAACACAACCTAAACATAACATAAAACAAGAAATCAAAATTCATTTTGTTTATTACCACCCCAGCCCCTACCCAAACACAGACCCACGTATTCATGATTAAGATGCAGGTGAAGCTACAAAAAAAAAGAGAAAATGGACAGCGATCTCATGGACAAACAAATCAGGCAAAAATATCTAACTGAAACAAGACATCGACTAATCTTCACATTTCATTACAATCTAAAGAGAATCCACTTTTATAAAAGGATACGCTACAAACATCACAATAAATCTCTTAGCATCACAATAGAATATGCAAGATAAGACATCCACTTTTTATATGGTTTACAGTTTAACGATCAGTCAATTTTTGTAATCTGAGAAATAGGTACCAATGCTATGTGACATTTCATGATGCTCATTCAAGAAAAAAAACCTAAAAAACTTAAGTTAGCATGAACAAATAACAAACATCAAAAGTATTTAAGATCAACCTTTTATGGAGCCCATTCAAGCAATAAATAAACAAATTAGCATAAACAATAATTAACATCACTGAACATTCATGTTCCTTTGTTAAGAAAAAACACCCCTGTTTCTCTTACTGTCCACATAGCAACACCCTAGAGTAACTGTCAAAATATTGGGAAACATGAGAGAGTATAGCAACACCCTAGAGTAACTGTCAAAATATTGGGAAACAGAGGGAGTATATAATAACTAGAGTGACAATCCAGATGGCAAATTACAAACTCTTTTTTCCACTGTTTTAGTGACTTTGGCAATGCCATAACAAGCTAGATATGAGCATATTCAAGCATATACAGAATAACAATAATGAACAATTTTAACTCTTAACTTTGATTATTGTTTTTTCCCTCAAATGATGGAGAGCTGAGTGTCATTTCATTACGATGGGACTTTGGTTATTGTTTGATGCATCCAGGTATCAACTAATAAACTAAAGAACATTCCAACATTCTCAAAGACACATTTCAATAATCACTAAATACAAAGAATTAACTCATGAGCTATTGCATAATACAAACACTCATAGTTCTCAAGGCGACGCCTAGGCGTCCAGGCGCTCCCCCATCGCCTTGCAAAATGGGCACTAGGCGGGCAAGGCGGGCGCCTAGGCGTCCAGGCAGTGGTACACTGCCCTGCCTCGCCTAGGCGCCTTAAGAACTATGCAAACACTATTCATCTAAACTATCGTTTAGCACAATTATACACCATGTAAATGCCACATGGTGTGGCATGCCATTTTCATTTAATCATCCAATTATTCCGTTTATTTGATGGTTTAGCCCATTTAATAGCTATTTTACCCGAATAATGGCTAAATGGTAGGTTGCCGACTGTTTACCATTTAGCGTTTAGGAAAACACAAACACTGACTACAAATGAATTTAGGGCTACACATTTTCCAGCCACATGGTTCTTATGTGTCACCTATCTAGGTCATTACAAGGGTATAGTTTAGCCCTGTTACATGGACATACAATAATCTTGTCTTGTCCACAAGGGCCAAATTTGTCTAGCTCAGTTTCAAACCTACTAAGTTTCTGGTATACTGTACACCACAAAATTTTAGCTCCCATTCGCCCTATCCACTCTGGCTACATGTTATAAAGCTATGTTAAACTAAAATCTAAAAATAAGCAAGCTATCAAAGGAATAAAAGCAGAACTGTAAGATATCCTGCCAGGCTTACAATGGGGATTGTTCTGACTTCTGACAGCAAAACATACAGCATTGAACATTCCAACATACATATGTTCAAATGCTAAAAAATGTTCTACAAAAAGCTACAACTACAATGGTTCTTCCTACTGCAATGGATGAACCAAGTTAAATATCATGAACAAACTGATGAGCATTATTATGTATACAAACTTCCAGTTAGATGAGTAAAGCCAGATTGTATCATCCAATCTAAAGTAAATTTCACTAGTACGCATTTTTCATCTATTGGTACAATGCTGCATATTTCAGAACTGAATATATGTTTCTCCACTGTATAAGAAGTTGATAACTTAAGGTGGGAAAAAAATCTTCCTGTTTTTGGCCTATTTTTAGAACTAATTGAAATGTAAAGCTTACTGAAATGACATCTCATTTAGCAATACCATGAAGTTTTCATTCCAGAATCCAGACATAGATTGTTCTCTTTACTGTTTACACAGGTTTTATTCAGATGCATTTTCGAGGAAAAAGGAATAACTTTTTTCCTAATACGATGAATGAGCCAGTATGTGTTTCGTGAAAAAACTAAGATGAGCCGTATGTGTTTCATGAAAAAAAAAGATGATATCTAAATTTTATAACTTCCAGTTAGTTAAGAATGATAGTGGCATCTGACAGAATTTTTTTATCAGCCAATATCCTGGTATAACTGTGTACCATGTGCAGAAAAATGTGTTTTTATCAGCCAGTATGTGTCCACTTTGTCTCTCGGTTCAATGTCGGTGCTATCCAAAGGAAAAAAAAACATATATTAGGGATAAGTAGCTATGGGTGTGAAGAGAGTTGGCATGACTGACAAATATCAATGTCAGGAAATGAACAGGAGGGATCAGGGAAACAATTTTTTTAAAATTTAATTGAACAGTGCAAAAAAAAATTTATTTCAGCTCTGAGTACTTTTTGGACCACCAAGTTTTTTTTAGTTGTATGAAACCCTGATGCTTATGAAAACAAAAAAAAAATCCAGGCTTCATAAATAGTTTAGCTATGTCATCATGGAAACCCAATATCTAATAAGACAGCTTGAAATAATAGTGCCAGACACTACAATTTCATTGTCTGACATAAAATTGCGGCAGCAATGGAAACTATTATTAGTAAATTTAAAAAAGTCGACCATCACAAATACACAACTGTCCAGACTCCAGAATAAAGATGCTCACTTAAAAGGTGTAACCTGAATTTTCAACATCTAAACAAATAAGTAATATTGATTTTCCTAATGAACCCAGAGCTTACATCACATTTTCTTCAGCTAAAAAACTATCCGTTATAGCTTTTCAACGTCCCCGTATGTATGATGATACAAAACAATATCGATACTCCCTCAGTCCAAAAAAGAATGACACTTTAGTTTTGTCTGAGGTCAAACTAATTTAACTTTGACCAAGTTTATTGGGAAGCTTATTGACATTTAGAAAAATAAATAGGTCCATCATAGAACTACATTTCATGATAAATCTTTTGACGCTTATTTACTAAAATAAATATACATTCCTGAATGTCATTGTTTTTGGGACGAGAATACAGTAAAAGGATAAAATCGACAAAAGCTAGTGTTAACATAAACCATTGTATGTATTAAACAAAACAAGTAATGATATGTTTTGTTCGTGGACAACATATATAATGTAAAAGGAACTAGCTTTCTGTCCCTGTAACTAGACAAAAAGTAGCATCAAAGTCTTACAAGTCTAGTTCAGCACTAAGATCCAGGATCCAGGAAACAAAAACACTGACATGGCACCCAATTAATGAATTGAACATCCTAAGAAAAACAAAAGGACTGACCTATAATACTCTAAAACAAACATATTGTTTGGTTCTGAAATCATTTCTTATAGGCTACATACTCAGCACATGAAAAATGAACAAATGAGACAAGCAAACAAACTAATTTTCCATTCAGCGCATTACTATTTACAAAACATTAAAGTCACATATTGTTCCCTCCATTCAAAATTATGAGATGTTTTGGCTTCTCTAGATACATTGATTTTACTATGTACCTAGACATAGTGTATATCTAGTAAAGCTATGTATTTAAAAAAGCCAAAAAGTCCTAAAATTTGGAATTGAGAGAGTATCTTCATGTGATGTTTTGATGACCTAAACCCAGATACTATGAATCTACATTAGACCACTAATCTCGCAGTAGCCTGAGAAATAATTGTATAGTTAGCTAGATCAATCATACATTCACACCTAAACAAAGTTAATGGAACAGCAATCATTTAGCAATACCAGACAAACATTGATAAAAGCAAAATAACAAGTATGATTTCACCTTGTGTCCTTCAACAGCCTGGCTCTCCTCGACTGCTTCCGGTGCCTGAGGCGACACAACCATGCTCTCTTGGACCTGCACACCTCCAGCTCCAAAGCATGCCACTGCAGCAGCCAAATCCTCTGGTGGTGTCCTCATTTCTAGCTGCGCTGTGAAGTAGCCCGATGCCATGATCCTATCCAGCTTTGCCCTCACTCCAGCATCTACAAAGAAAACACAGAGACTAAATTGAGTCAGACTAACCTACCATCTCAAACAAAATCAAGCGCACACCCTGTAGAAATACCCACATGTGATGGTGGAGTCAGGGTGGATTGGTTCATCCGCGCGGCGGAGCCAGAGGTGGGCGTGATGGGCACAAGCCTGGAGGGCGTCACGGTGTGAGACTCCAGCTGCAGCAGGAGGTCGCGACGCAGCGAGAGATGCAAGGGCAGAAACTGCGGTTAGATCGGCCTCCACGAGACTGTCCTCCGGATTATCCCCGACGTAGTCATAAGTGATGCAGCTGCTCCGCTCGAGCGCGCTCGTGTAAACCAAAGCAAAGAAGTCGCTTTGCTGCTTGACATCGAAGAGGGAGCCGAAGTAGACGAGCGCGAGGAGGTCCTGGATTGACGAATCTGAGTCGGAGGAGGAAGCGGCGGCGGCGGCGGCAGGGGCAGGGGCGGGGGCGGGGCGGGACGAGAACTCCTCCGCCAGGGCGGATGCGAGCGGGGCGCGGAGGCGCTCGAGCTCGTCGATCAGAGCGGCGACGACGGGCTTGGAGCGGAGAACCTCCTCCTGCTCTCGGTTGAGCGTCTTGCCGGCGGCGAGCGACTCCTCCATCTGCGTGATGCGGTTGTACTTCTTCCGCAGCGCGCGGAGACGCTTCGATACTACGCTGAGCACCGGCCCGTCGGTGGCCTCGGCAGCCATCATGGCCGCGGCAGCGGCGGAGGCGGTCGGAGCGGACGAGGACGAAGCGGCTGGGGAGGTGGCCATGGCGGAAGGCTAGGGTTTAGCGGCGATTTGTGCAGGAATGGGGGGGCTCGGCTCGGGGAAGGCGAGGAATCGAGGCGTCGGGCCGTCTGCGCGTCGGATTTTATGGGACAGGGAAGGAGACGAGCCGGTAGGGCAATCGGACGATCGGGGTCGCCTGATGGCCACGCACGAATCGTAAAGCACTAGCTCAATTTTGCTCCTGTCTGGGCTGGGGCTGGGCTAGTGGGCTGGACATGGTCTTGGAGTCTTGGACTGACTGACCCCAGCCCGTGAGCACTTCCACAGTCCGGTCCGGCCGGGAAATCACCGCAAACTGCATAGGCTAGCGATGATACCCTGACGGAAAAACAAGATGGTTTTCTAAAGAGTTGATGATGTGATATTTAAATTACATAAGAGTGAGGAAGAAATAAGAATGAAGATATAAGGAGAAGTTTAAACAAAAATGAAGATATAAAGAGATGTGTTAGTTAATTAGTTAAATGATAGAGAAAGGAATGTGATTGAAAAACTATATTTCAAAATTAGAGTGTGTATATGTGTCGGTGTTTCGACCCCGGGGGCATGACACCAACTAGTAATATGATCGCGTGCTCCCTTCCTGAATGGTGATGCAAGATGACACAAGGGTTTATCCTGGTTCGGGCAAAGAAGGCCCTACGTCCAGTAGGGGGAGGAGGTTCTTGTATTACTTGCACCTAAGTGCATGGGCAATACAAGCTCAACGAGCGTGGATGAGAGTCTGGACTCGTGTGTGTGGTGTGGACCCGTGTGCGTGAAGGGCCCTGGTATCCTCTTTTATACAACAAGAGGAGACCAGGGTTACACAGGAGTGACATGTACAACGCCCAATATGGCGAAGGGTTAGAATTCTGACTTGTCGAGGTCACTGGAGCCGGCGTGGGGGTTGCTGTTGAGGCGTCCTTGAAGCGTGGCTTCCATCCCGGGCGCGGACGTGGAGGCGTGGCGACGTGGAGGCCGTGCAGCGCCCATTTCGGCACGTACAGGACGTGGCAGGGTCCCTCTGGGTCTTGGGGTACCTGTACTCCAATAGCATGAAAGCAGTCAGGGCTCGAGGGGCGCAGGGCCGGCCTCGAGGTGGCGCCTACGGGGGGCTCGAGCCCCCGCAGGTATGGGCAAGTCCCGGAAAACCCGGTCGTACAGCGGGAATCCAGGTTTCGAGATGTGGCTCGAGTGTGCTACAGTGCAGGGTATGGCCTAACAGTGCTGTATTTGTGCCTTTTTGCTCATGCTTGTGGTGAAAACGAGGTTTGACTCTGGCCCCGGTTCACTGTGGCATACGTCGTGTACCAGAGGATGTGACCGGAGTAGGTGGACGCATTAAATGCGCAGTATGGGGCTGGTATCCGATGTCTGGCGCTGCTCGAGGGAGGTATGATGTGTCTCGAGGGATAGGTTACCGTGTTAGAGAGGCTCGAGGTCCCCACGTGGGGTCTCGAGGAACGGTGTACGGCTGTAGTGGGCTCGAGGCCTATGTGCCAGGGCTCGAGAGGTAGGCTACCATGAGGCGGTCGGTAAGGCTTTGGCGGGCCCGGACTTCCTAGCGGTGGGCCGGCGTTGTAGGCCTCGAGGGGTTGGTTTTTTAGGGGTTAGACTAGTTAGGTCTCTTATTAATTGGTGCTCTAGGTTTAACTTATTTGTTTTGCGTTAATTGGGGGTACCCTTTTGTGGTCCCCCGACAGTAGCCCCCGAGCCCTTGTTCGAGTGCTAGCACTCGAGCAGGGGCTCCCTACCGGGATCTCGAGGGTTAGCTAACTGGTTGTCGAGGGTTTGGTTGTTTTGATTCCGTGGGTGTCGCGCGAGCGACACCCGCGGGTGTAGCCCCCGAGGCCACGGGGGAGTGGTTAGGACTCCCTCGTGGGCTTTTTCACGAGTGTGAGTGTTAGTTACGTTTTTTAGGTTCGGGAGTGTCGAGCCCCCGAGTTCTTCGACCCTCTTTCGTCGAGGGGTGCCAGGCTGAACCGACCGGCCGGCTCTTCGAGCTGTCCGGCACGCCAGTTGCCCTGGCTTGTCATCCCGCGAGTCCTTTCGATCGGATGCGAGGGAGGATGCCTCGTACTACCACGAGCGGGTGAGTATCGAGGTTCCCGGTGAGCTGGTAACGGGGGAATCCAAGTGAGACCTCGTGCCCCGTTCGATAGGGTCGACTGAAGCCCGGAGGCGATCTCATAAAGCATGGGCGCTCGGTCTGCAGGAATGTCGGGTCCATTCGATAGGACCTGGAGGCTCGATGCCTCCCTCCGAGGGGATCTCACTACATGTCGTGCGCCCTGCCTTGGATACACGTGAGGGGCCTCGAGGGCTTGGCCCTCGAGCGATGCTGCGAGTGGCGCCCCTTGGTGTCCCTGACTCGGGTGCTCGAAGCCGGCTGTCGAACCCTCTTCGAGAGCCAGCCTTCGCTGCCTCGAGACTTGGAAGGGTCGGGGCCCATTTTTACCTTCTTGAAGAAGCCTCCGTCGTTTGGAATCCTTCTACCCGATGGGCGTGCCTTTTTAGGCGAAAACTGTTAGGGAGTGGAGATCGTGGCGCCAGGGCGACGGACATGAAGTCGGAGCGACGGTCGTGGTGGGCCCTGGTAGTAGAGCGGATGGGGAGTTGCCGCGTGTACCTGTCAATCGGCTCGAGACGTGGTTAAGTGGGCGCATTAAATGTGTGCGGTTACCTTTCCTCTGCTGTGAGAGACCCCGCCCGTTGGGGGTTTTTTTTATAAATATCGAGTGAGGGGTGAGGGACTCTTTACTTTGCCTTTGCCTTCACAGCCGCCGCAGCTCCCACACGCTTTCTCCCCGAGCTAGAGATTGGTAATCTTCCCGGTCGTCCGTCCGCCGCTCAGATCCGCGCCGTCGCCGCCATGGCCGCCCAGACCCAGGTGCTGCCGCCCGAAGACTGGTGCCCGACGAAGACGTCGCAGCCTGAGCTGGAGTCGCTGGTGGACCAGGGGCTTCTCCGCCCCAACCCGTGGGAGGGGCCCACGTGGTGGATTCTCCCGTCGGCGGACCACCAGGAGCCGCACCCGCCGGAGGGGTATGTGGTGAGCTTCACGCGCTACCACCGTATGGGGCTTGGCGTTCCGCCAAGCCATTTTATGCGGGGGCTGGCTCACCACTTCGAGGTGGAATTGCAGCACTTCTCCCCCAACTCAATCTCGCACGCCGCCATCTACGCCGCGGTGTGCGAGGGATACCTGAAGATCGAGCCTCATTGGGAGATGTTCGTCCACCTCTTCCGGGGCGAGCTCTTTCATAAGGCCGTGAAGCCGAGCGGGAGGAGGCTCGCGCGCGCGGGCTCCCTCACCATCACCGCGAGGACCGGTCCCTCATCGGCCAACGTCCCCCGTCACTATCTCCACTACAAGCTTTCCTCCAACCAGGCGGGGTGGGACGACCACTGGTTCTACCTGTGGAACAAGGACGGGCTCCTTCCGTAGTACACCGGCAGGATCATCACCAAGCGCCCTGAGAAGTGGAATTTGGGCGTTGTGGCGGACAGACAGCGCCTCCTGATGCCGCTGATGAATACGATGTGGTCGCTGGTGGAGGAGAAGGGACTGACCATCCAGGCGGTCATTTGGGCGTTCCATCAGCGGAGGGTCCTTCCTCTGGCGGACCGCCCCCTTCTCATGTACGAGATGGGGCCAAATGCCCCGCTCGAGGCGCTGAACAGGTCGAGGATGGCCGAGGAGAGGATGCCTCGGAACGAGAGTGCCTCCCGGGTGACGGTCACGATCCACGGGTCGTTCTGCCCTGAGGAGATCAACCTGATCGCCATGGCACCCGACGCGGGGTGTCTCGACCCGGTAAGCCTTCCTCAAGCTAGGCTGTTTCGAGCCTCCCCTCCTTTCTCTTTGTTCGAACCTTGTTTACTCTCCTTGTGGTTTTTCTCATCAAGTTTCTTTTTGCAGGGGGCGTTCACATATCACGCGTCGAGGCCCCCGGTGATGGAGGACGCCGCGGAAAGACAGGTGAGACGCCTCTCTGCTCAGAAAGATAAGGAGAGTAAGGATGCAAAGAAGAAGAAAGAGAAAGAGAAGAACTTGCGTCGAGTGGACCGGGATCAGAGGCTAGCGAAGGCTCGTCGTAATCGGCAGCCTGGAGAGGAGTCCCCCGAGCTCAACTACACGAGCTCGGAGGAGGAGGATGATGAGGAGGAGGAGAGCGATGATGAAGGGATGGATGCGCGTCTGAGGCGCGCGGGGGTCGTCGACATCAGAGCTGACTGCTCTTCTGTGCATGAGAATATCCTGGAGATCCCCCAGCGAAGGGATCGCGCGGGACGCAGCAGCGGAAAGCCACGCCAGGCCCCGCCTCGTCGGAGGCTCAGGGCACGTCGAGCTCCGTGCTGGACGTGCCCCCTGACGTGAAGAGGCCTCGAACTCGGGGCGCCATCGCCGCGGCGCAGAAGGAGGCCACGACCGCGTCGACCCAGGCGGGGGGTCTTGAGAAGGGCCGGACCTCGAGAAGCGGTCAACACGCCGAGAGGGACTCCGGGCCCGACCGCCGCAAGTCGTCGAGGACGACATCGAGCCCGCGGAAGAGCGGGCAACATGAGGGGGCGTCGAACCCCCGCCACCATGACCATCGAGGGGGGAGCTCCCGGTCGTCTCGTGACGGGAGTCGCGAGCGATCCCGAAGCCCATCGCTGCACCGTCGTCGGGAGAAGGAGGCATACGCAGGGGGCGTGACCGCCGGCACGAGCGCCGGAGCAGGTCCCGGAGCCCGCGCAAGGAAAGGCGCCAAGAGGACCGCTTGAAGGAGACGCGGTCGTCCCCCGGGACAAGAGACAAAAGGAGAGCTCCCCGTCGGGGTCGAGCCACGGGAAGCACCGGGGGTCTTCCCCCCATCCGAGCCACACGGAGACGGCTCGGGGGCATGGCTCGAGCCATGGGGCGGGCTCGAAGCCCCCGAGCGGGTCTGGCGACTCGGGGAAGAAGTCCCGTCGTCGCTTTGGGTAAGTAACGTTTCTCAATTCCGTTGGTAGTGAAGCTTTACCTTTTTACCTTTGGTGATGTGTGCCGTTTCTAGTTTTTCAGGGAAAAGCGCTCCCGGCAGGAGGCGGACCCCGCGGTGTCCAAGCGGGTCAAGACCTCGAGCTCTGCTGAGGACCAAGCACCTCGAGGTATGGCTCCTTCTTCCGCTGAAATGGTCGCTTGGCTGGTGAAGGCTCGAGCAGCCATGACTCGGGGAAGTCAGATGGCCGCCGCGGATCTTGGTGAGGTCGACGCCGTCGACCACGGGGGTCGAGGCTTTTTCCTGATTCTAACGACGTTGTTCTCTTTTTCAGCAGGGACCGCGGCTCCTGGCGCCAAGCCCGCCGCCACTGCGTCCATCGCAGCACCACCTCCTCCTCCTCCTCCTCCTCCTCCTCCTCCGGTGGCGCCTACCGAGAGGGCCACTCCTCCCCCCGTCACGATGACCATCTCGGGGGGGAGCACCCGAGACAGGCGCGGCTCCGTCGGCGTCTGGGGCTGAGGGGACAGCGGCCCTCGAGACCCCAGACTACGCGAGTCGGCCCGCTGGACAGGATCCCCTACCGACGGAGCCTCGCGCGCCCGCGGAGAAGGAGAAGGAGGGGGAGGCGTCGATGCAGAAGATACCGACGGTGGAGGAGCTCCTGGACGAGCTGGAGAAGGAGTCGTCCCCGGTCAAGGGCTCAGCGCTGGAGGGGGCGCTCGAGGCACTGGCCGGGGACGACAAGACGCCGGAAGACCCAGTGAGGGAGGAGAGGCTCTGAAAGGTCCTAGTTTGGTTTTGGTAATTGAGTGACAACTTAGGTGGACTAATATGTGTTTGAAGTGAATTACACAGGTGATTAGTCCATAGGTGATCATGTGTGAGCAACATATGCCATAGAGGTGAAATGGCTTGGAAGATGTTGCAAGGCTCACACATGTGAAGAAGGAGCTTAATGCACATGAAACATGACATGTGGTCATGTGGCTAAGATGGTGAAGATCAAGGCAAGACTTGGCTTGATGGACCGGTTGCAAAGGTGAAGGGCAAGTTGGAGGCTTTGAATCCGTTGGTACCGAGTGTCGGGAGGCTTAAGCAAGACTTGGCGCTGAAGGACCGAAGCGATGGTAAAGAGCAAGTGATGTCAAGATCGATGGACCATGGAGGCCATGTGATGATATGAAGTGGATCATATCATTTGATGAAGAGGTTGGTGCATGTGTTGCATCAACACATGGAGGAGATGGAATGGAATGCGCAAGGCAAAGGTATACTTATAGGGCATTTCATTTCACCGGTCATAGGTGTGTAGAGAAGATTATGACCGGGTTTAGGATAGATGGCCGTACTATTAAGAGGAGCAAACTTGTTTGCATATCGGTCATCTAGTGCCACTTGAGCGATCTAACTTTGCGATGTTACTAAGATCGAGTGGCGTTGTGAGTGAAAGAGAAAATCCTTTGAAAATGATTGTGAAAATGCTAACACATATGCACATGTTGTTGTACACTTGGTGGTGTTGGCACATTTGCAAAGGAGAAGTTGTTGGAGTTGATTTGGATCAACACAGAGAAGAAAAGGGAAGTTTTCTGAGTATGGTTGGTAGTACCGCCCAAGGGGGTCGGTAGTACCGCCCATGGGTGCTGCATGCAACCTTCTTTGTGTTGGGGCTGATTTGGCCTGGCGGTAGTACTGCCATAACCTTGGTACTACCGCCCGCGGTGGTACCGACCAGAGGGTCGGTGGTACCGTGGCCCTAAAGGGTTTTGCAGGCTCTCTGTGTTGAGCTGAGTTTGGCCTGCCGGTAGTACCGCCATAGGGTCGGTACTACCGACCATTTGAGGTTCCATGGTATGGAGGAGTTTTGGATGCTCTCAGTGTAGATCCAATGTTGGCCTGTCGGTAGTACCGCCATAGGGCCGTTACTACCGACCTTTGGAAGATCCGAAGCCGAAGGAGTTCGGGGGCTCTCTGTATAGTCCCCAGTTTGTCCTATCGGTAGTACCGCCATAGGGCCGGTACTACCGACCGTCGGTGATACCGACCAGGAGTCGGTTGTTCTCTTTTGTGGTCAACGCACCGTGTGTAACGGCTAGTTCTGACACTGTCGGTACTACCGCCCGGGGGGGTCGGTACTACCGACGAAGCGCAGGAAAGGGGGAACGACTAGTTGGCCGCTCCCCTCTATAAATAGGGGTGGAGGCCGGCTGTGGGCCGGTTGCTGGAGTACTCCAAAAGCCTTGGTGGCTTGTGTGGATGTGCTTGTGAGCCCTCTAACACCATATGCTTTAGTGCTTATTCGATTGTGTGAGAGAGCGATCCTAGTGCGTTGCTTTGAGAGATAGCATCGAGTGACACTAGGTGTTCGAGTTGCAAGCCGGTGGTGCTTATTACTCTTGGAGGTTGCCACCTCCTAGACGGCTTGGTGCATGTCTCCGTCGTGAAGCCCGCGTGAAGATTGTGCGTGGCTCCGGAGAAGCTTTGTGAGGGGCATTGTGCTCGCCCCGCGGGAGATCGTGAAGAGCAACTCTAGTGGAAAGAGGCGTGAAGAGCGCCAAGTGGTCCGGCCGGATCAAAAGCTAGAGCTCTTGGTGAGCACTCCATCGTGGAGAGGTTGGCTTAGTGTCACCACTAGCGAGAGGATCGGCGGCAACCTTGGGCTTGCTTCAACGGGGACTAGCTTGGTGGCAACCAAGTGAACCTCGGGATAAAATCTTGTGTCCTCGTCCCTTGTTTGCTCTTATTATTCTTGTTTCCTTGCATATTATGCTTGTTCTTGTGTTCTTCGTGTTCTTCCTCTCTCTATCACTCTATCTAGGTTGGGAAGGCTCGATCCACATTTTGGGAAGGAATCAAGACGTGGAGGAAGCTACAATCGTCATCTACAACATCTAGGGAAGTGGGGTAATTGCTAGATCTGAGATTGCATCTCACCCCTTCGATTTCGTAGTTTCCTTGCAGGTGCTCGGTAGATATCCTTGAGCTGGGTAGTACGGGGCTTGGAAGCTCGGTAGTACCGGCCCTACAGCTCGGTAGTATCGACTGCCTGCGTTTGCACACTAGCTTGTATTGCAATATTTATTCTTGTACTAGTGTTTAGTTGCTTAGTTTGTGTAGCTAAGTTGAGCTCTCTAATTTGGCTTGGGTAGCCTTGTTATTGAGCATTGCTAGTGAGCTTAGGCTTTGTGCTTTGCTTGCTAGATTGCTTAGGAGCTCCCCCGTGCTTGAAGTACTAGTTGCATAGGCTTGTGTGACCTTGCTTCTAGAATTGGTTAGGTGAGCTCTAGCTAGGCCGACACCTTATTTGCATTGATTAGGATCTTTTGTAAGGTGTCATAGAGTATAAGTAGAGGGTGTAGTCTTGGCTAGACCGATAGTTTTAATTCCGCATTTATTTCGGTTAGCCGCTCCGATTATGTTTAAGTTTTAGAAAAGACTATTGACCCCCCCTCTAGTCCGCCATCTCGACCCTTCAGGCTCGAGGGGCCGCACGATGACGGTGAGGGGCGGAGAGAGCCGCAGCCAGTGCCGCCGGTTGGTGGGCCGCAGCTGGTGCTGCTCGAGTCGGAGGAGGAGGACCTGCTCATCGTCGAGACCGGTTGATCGGTGTGGCCATACCCTGACGCTTGCGAGCCCGTGGGGGAGGGCTCGTCCGACGCCGTTATCCCCGTCGAGCGGTCGACTCAGCAGGGGGTTCCGCGGGAGGCGCGGTCGATCTTCAAGGAGGTGACCGAGCTCGTGGCGCAGGCAGAGAGGGCCTTCGTGGAGGAGGCGGACAAGTCCGCGCGGGTGGCGGCTGCCCTCGTGAGGGCGAAGGGGGAGCTCCAGGAGCTCCGCGTTGAGCTGGGCCGGAACGCGCAGATGGCGGGCCGGCTCAACGACGCTCAGGCGGAGACCCAGGCGGCTCGAGACGAGGTCGCCCAAGCTAAGAGGGAGACCACCACCACCGCTTTGTCCGCGGTGGGGGCGTCGAGGAAGGAGGCTGCCGACGCCCGAAGCGAGGCCGCCACCGCCCGGTCTGCAGTGGAGGCGACGAGGAAGGAGGCTGCCGACGCCCGAAGCGAGGCCGCCACCGCCCGGTCTGCAGCGGAGGCGGCGAGGAAGGAGGCCGAGGAGGCCAAGAGCAAGGCCGCCACCGCCCTGGCTGCGCGCAGAGGCAGCGCGGAAGGAGGCCCAGGAGGCCTTAACTGCTGCGCGCTCAAGGATCCAAGGCCTCGAGATCGACATGGATCAGGCTCTCAACAGAGCTAATGACCTGTCGCTCAAGCTCGAGGCCGTTCGGCAGGAGGAGGTGATCAAGAAGGATCTGGGCCTTGCGCAAACGGGCAAGCTGGTCGAGGAGCTTAAGGGCCAAAAACTTGACGTGCTGTCCCAAAAGCATACGCTCGAGCAGCGCGTCAGGGTCCTTACCAGCGACTTTGATTCTCTGGGCGTGCGCTGCCAAGGTACTGTCATAATCTTCAGGCTTTGTCTTGCTTTGATTTCGAGACTCTTGCCACGCCGCGGACTTACTCTTTTCTGTTTGTTGCACAGATCTGGAGAAGACCGCCGAGGAGCTCCGCGAGACGAATCAGATTCTCATGGAGCAACTCCAGGGTGAGACCATGGTGGCAGAGCGGGCGCGCGCCACCCTTGACAGGCTCTGCTCCACGTGGGGGTGCCGACCCGGTGGCCACGGCAGAGGGCGCGGTTTTCTCGAGGCGACGCCCCTGGTCGATGCCCTTCTGCTCCTCCCGTCAACGGGCCGCGCGGGACCGCATCAAGAGCGCTCTCCACCACGGCGTAAAGCAGGCGCTCGCGCCGTCCGTGGCGCCGGCTTCCGCTACCCGGTCAACGTCGTCGCCAAGGGCTTCATCGAGATCGAGGGGAAGGACGAAGAGTGGAACGATCGCCGCGTCGACAAGATCTTGGAGAAGGTGGAGAGGCCGGGGCGGCGCTCGCAAAGCTCTTCGAGGAGGACGTGCTGCCTCCCGTTGCAGACAGTGGTGTAGATGGCTCCCCTCCTCCTGGCTCAGACGTCGAGGCTGAGCCCGCAGCAGAAGATCTTGAGGAGGAGTTCCAGACTGATGAGGAATGAGGCCTGCGTGCCAAATTTGGGCGTCGAGGCCTTTGTAAAAATTCATGTCATGACTTATGGCCCGTCGAGGCCAACATGCGTATGACTTATTTGTTTAAAAGAAGTTGTTTTCTTTTCAAATTTATTCGATCATTTCTCTTTGTCGCTAGCTCGAGTTTCTACCGGCTTGGTCTATGTTCTTTCGATACGCGTCACGAGTTCCTCGAGGGGAGGCGTAGGTAGGGTACCGTAGCCCGGGGGCGTGGGGGGCCGTCTACGTCGACGCCCCCCGCCCTCTTGGAGGCTCGAGGTATCTACGGACTTAGACGTTGCTAGTACGCTCGAGATACGAATCGAGATAAGGGTCGAATTTTTGAAAAGAAAAGCGCATTTTTTCCGGAGTCTGGGGGGGGTCCCCCCTGTCAGCCCCGAGGGAGGCTCCACCCTGAGCAAGGCAGGGTCGAGGCTACCTTAAGTTGCTAAGTAAAATGAAAGACAGTGCACGAGTTTGTTCATTCATATTTGACGTGTTTGTACAAAGCAACAAAATGTACAAGGCCTCGAGGCCCTTTAAGGGTAGAAGCGACGTAGCTGAGATATGTTCCACGCATTCGCCAGGATCCTGCCTTGACCGTCGTAGAGCTTGTATGTTCCTGGCTTAAGCACCTCAGCTACGGTGTATGGGCCCTCCCATGGAGGGGTGAGCTTGTGGCACCCTCGATTATCTTGCAGCCGTCGAAGCACGAGGTCCCCCACCGCCAGGTCCCTTTTGTGTACGTGCTTGTCGTGGTAGCGTCGAAGTGTTTGCTGGTAGCGCGCGGAGTTGATGAGCGCCACGTCTCGAGCCTCCTCGAGCTGGTCCTTGGCGTTGGCGAGCCTCTCATCGTTGGTTTGCTCGTTGTAGGCTCGAAGTCGAGGGGAGCCGTACTCGAGGTCCGTAGGCAAGACAGCCTCGACGCCGTAGGTTAGGAAGAACGGAGTGAACTCGGTGGCTCGACTCGGCGTAGTCCTGAGGCCCCACAGCACCGAGGGGAGCTCTGCAGCCCACCTCTTTCCAAAATTCTTGAGGGTCTTGAACAGCCTCGGCTTCAACCCGTGGAGTATCATGCCGTTGGCGCGCTCGACCTGCCCGTTGCATTGAGGGTATGCGACCGAGCCCAGTTCATGCGGATGTTGTTGTCATCGCAGAAGTTGATGAACTTTTTGCCCGCGAATTGTGTGCCATTGTCGGTGATGATGACGTTAGGCACCCCAAACCGGTATGATGTCGGAGATGAACTCGACGACCTTCTCGGAGGTGGGGTTGCCTATAGGCTTAGCCTCGATCCACTTGGTGAATTTGTCGACGGCCACGAGCACATGCGTGTACTTTCCATTTGTCATCTTGAGGGGACCCACGAGGTCGAGCCCCCAGACGGCAAACGGCCAAGTGATGGGGATCATCTGCAGGGCGTGCGCGCGGCTATTGCGTTTGCTTGGCGTAGAACTGACACCCTTGGCAGGTTCGAACCAGGCGCTTGGCGTCTCCAATGGCGGTTGGCCAGTAGAAGCCTTGGCGGAAGGCGTTCCCCACCAAGGTCCTTGGCGCTGCGTGATGGCCGCAAGCCCCAGTGCATGTTGTCGAGGAGCCTGCGTCCTTCCTCGAGGGGGATGCAGCGCTGAAGGATTCCTGATGGGCTTCGACGGTACAGCTCTCGTTCGTCGCCGTAGATAACGTAGGTCTTGGCCTTCGAGCGATGCGTCGGGCCTCCATCTTGTCTTCTGGTAGCACGCCTTGCATCAGGTAGTCGAGGAAGGGCGTCCGCCAGTCGAGGGGTCGTGATGAAGAAGAGGTGGGTGCGTCGATCTGCATTTCCTCAGCGGATGTCGAGGGGTCATTCTCGAGGGGTGGCGTTGAAGGTCGAGCCCCGTGTCCGGCTCGAGGGGTGGCGTCGAGGGGCCAGCCCCCGGGCCGATTTTGATGGATGGCTCGAAAATGTCCCTCGAGAAGACATCTGGTGGGACGATGCCGCGCGTGGATGCTAATTAGCCAGCTCGTCTGCGGCCTCGTTGTACTTTCGAGCGATGTGGTTGAGCTCGAGGCCGTAGAACTTGTCTTCTAGCTTGCGCACTTCTCCGCAGTATGCTTCCATCTTGGGATCGATGCAGCTCGAGGCCTTCATGACCTGGTTGATGGCGAGCTGCGAGTCCCCTCGAATGTCGAGGCGTCGAACCCCAAGCTCGAGGGCGATACGCAGCCCGTTGACGAGGGCCTCGTACTCAGCGACGTTGTTGGAGGCGGGGAAGTGCAAGCGCAGCAGGTAGCGCATGTGGACTCCGAGAGGTGAGATGAAGAGCAGGCCTACGCCTGCCCCTGTCTTCATGAGGGACCCGTCGAAGTACATAGTCCAGAGCTCGGCTTGGATTTGTGCCAGCAGGAGCTGGGTGTCGGTCCACTCGGCAACGAAGTCCGCCAACGCTTGCGACTTGATGGCTTTTCGTGGAGCGTAGGTGATGACCTCCCCCATCAGCTCGGCAGACCACTTGGCGATGTGCCCCGTGGCCTCCCGGTTGTTGATGATCTCTCGGGGGAAGGACGATACCACCGTCATGGGATGAGCGAGGAAATAATGTTGGAGCCTGCGCCTCATGATGATGATGCCGTAGAGCAGCTTCTGGATGTGTGGGTACCGGACCTTGGCCTCGGAGAGCACCTCACTAATGAAGTACACCGGCCGTTGGACTGGTAGCGCGTGACCCTCCTCGTGTCTCTCGACGACTACGACCGCGCTGACCACCTGGGTGGTTGCGGCCACGTAGAGGAGGAGAGGGCTCGGGGGGATCGTCACCCTGGGCTGGTCGTGGTGGCACGAGAATTGGCGCGGAAGTCAGCAACCCCTTCAACTTGGTTAGGGCCTCCTCGGCTTCGACAGTCCACGCAAAGCGTTCTGTTTTCTTCAGCAGGCGGTAGAGGGGGTAGCGCCTTTTCCCTAGCCTCAGATGAACCTGCTGAGAGCGGCTAGACAGCCTGTCACTTTCTGTACGCCCTTGAGGTCTCGAATTGGGCCCATCCTCGTGACTGCTGAGATCTTTTCGGGGTTGCCTCGAGGCACACCAAAGACACATTTCTCGGGGTTGAGTTTCACATTCTTGGCCCGGAGGCACTCGGACGTGGTCTCGAGATCGCTGATGAGGTCCCCGACTTTCTTGGTCTTATCCACGATGTCATCGACGTAGGCCTCGACGGTTTTGCCTATGTGTTCGCGAAAGACATGCTGCATACAACGCTGATATGTTGCCTCGGCGTTTCGAAGGCCGAAGGGCATTGTAATATAGCAATACATACCAAAAGGCATAATAAAAGAGGTAGCGAGCTCGTCGGATTCTTTCATCTTAATATGGTGGTAGCTGGAATACGCATCGAGAAATGAAAGTACTTCACACCCCGCAGTGGAATCGACAATCTGATCAATTCTAGGTAAAGGAAATGGAACTTTTGGACATGCTTTATTCAACCAGTGTAGTCTACACACATCCGCATTTTTCCATTCTTTTTCCTAACTAGTACAGGGTTAGCTAGCCACTCCGGGTGAAATACCTCCTTGATGAATCCAGCCGCCAAAAGCTTGTGCACCTCCTCGCCGATGATCCTGCGCTTCTCTTCGTCAAAGCGGCGCAGGCGTTGCTTCACCGGTCTGGACCCGGCCTGGATCTCCAAGGCGTGCTCGGCGACTCCCCTCGGTATGCCTGGCATGTCCGAGGGGCTCCACGCAAACATGTCGATGTTCGCGCGGAGAAAGTCAACGAGCACTGCTTCCTATTTAGGCTCGAGGCTGGCACTGATGGCCAAGTCTTGCCGTCGGACGAGGTCGGGTCGACGGGTATCTGCTTGGTGTGCTCTGCTGGCTCGAAGGTGCCAGCGTGGCGCTTTGCTTCAGGGTCTCGGTGGCCAGGGCAGCCAGGGCCTCGAGCGAGTCGACTTGGACGTTGGCCTCCCCACGCTCGACGCACTCCACGTCGCAGTGGTACGCGTGTTCGTAGGAGGTGTCGACGGTGATGACCCCTTTCGGCCCTGGCATCTTGAGCTTCAAGTATGTGTAGTTGGGGACCGCCATGAACTTGGCGTAGCCAGGCCTGCCGATGATGGCGTGGTAGGTCCCTTGGAACCCAACCACCTCGAAGGTGAGCGTCTTCCGTGAAAGTTGGCCGGCGTGCCAAAGCAAACAGGTAGGTCGATGCGCCCGAGGGGGTGGGCCTTCTTCCCTGGTACGACTCCGTGGAACCCCCCGACGCTGGGTCGGAGCTGGTCCCTCGAAATCCCCAGGAGGTCGAGGGTCTCGAGGTATATGATGTTGAGGCTCGAGCCCCCATCCATCAACACCTTGGAGAACCGTACGTCGACGATGACGAGGTCGACGACGAGGGGGTACGCCCCCGGATTTACGACATGGTCCGGATGGTCGTCATGGTCGAAACGTGATCGGCGCATCAAACCAGTCAAGATACCGGGCTGCTCGTGGCAGAGTGCAAAGACCTCCCGGTGCTCCTTCTTTCTCTCTCGAGCTGAGAGCCCGACGGTTGGGCCCCCGTAGATCATGAAGCAGTCGCGCACCGGGGGGAGTCACCGTCCGCGTCCCCGTCGTCGCGTCGATTGTTGTCCTTGCCCTTAGGCGCGTCTTCCTTCTTGTCGCCGAGCTTGGAGTAGAAGCCCTTCATCATTCGGTAGTCCTTCAACTTGTGATTCGTGGGACCCTTGTGATAAGGGCAGGGGTCCTCGAGCATTTTGTCGAAGACAGCCCGTCAGGGGGGCCTCGAGGCTTCTTATGCTCGAGGGCGCCCACGAGCACTTCTTCATCGTCGTCGTCATCGGCGTCGCGCTTCGCCTTCTGACCTTCTTCTTCTTCTTCTTCTTGTTGTTGTTGTTGCGGTTCTTGACGTTGTTGCCCTTGCTCGAGCCCTCCGGCATGGCCACGCCTTGCCTTTGTCCGTGGAGCGGCCAAAGAAGGCCCCCACTGCCTCGTCGCCTGAGGCAAAGCTGGTGACACACGATCCATCAGATCCTCGACCGTCCTGGGGGGTAGCGCCCTAGCTCGTGGACTAGCTCTTGGCATGTCGTGCCCGCGAGGAACGCTGAGATGACATCCTCATCAGGCACGTGGGGGAGCTCGAGGCGCTGCTTCGAGAATCGCCGAGCGAAGTCGCGGAGGGGCTCGTCCGCTGTCTACCTGCAACGTCGTAGATCCCAGGGGTTGCTTGGGCGCACGCAAGTCCCCTTGAAATTCCCATCGAAGACCCTGACTAGGTCGGCCCAGTCGTGGATCTGATCCGGCGGGAGCCCTCTCGAGCCACCGACGGGCGGTGTCCGAGAGGTAGAGTGGGAGCTGGCGTATGATCACGCGGTCGTCGCTCTTCGCCTGGCAGCCCAGGCGGAAGTCGGAGAGCCATAGCTTGGGCTCGACCTCCCCGTCATACTTCACGATGTTGGTCGGTGGTCGAAAGCGGTCGGGGAGGGTTGAGCTGCGGATGGCCTGGCTGAAGACCCTGGGGCCCGAGGGCTCGAGGGCTTGCCGGTCCTCGTCACTGTCGTAGCGCCCCCCTCGATGGGCACTATAGCCACGCTCCTCGGCCCCTTTGTCCTTGCGCCGGCGGTTGATGTTGTTGCGGGCGTCATTGGGGTCTCGAGGTGGCGGGTTGTCGACGATCCGCTCCTGGACTGGCCTGGCTCGAGAGGCGTCTGGCTGGTGGACGGACGTCTCACGCTCGTTGCGGGGCGTGTCTGCTGGCTTCCCGAGGCCGCTCCGCGCCGGCACGAGGCTGAGCTCTCGGCCTGCTGCAGAGCGGCTGTCTCGAGGAGGTTCTTCATTTCCCCGAGCATGCGCCTGGCGTCAGGGTTGGAGATGGCGGGTAGATCGCGGAGCAGCATCGCGGCCGCCACCACGTTCTGCTCGGCTCGCGGGAAGCGCACCTCGGGGCGTGCTGGTGCCCCCCATCTCGAGGATCTGTCGGGGACCTCTCGAGCCGAGCGCGGCCACGAGCGCCGGCGCCTCGAGGCTGGGCTTGTTCCTGCACAAGAGTTTGCTCGAGCTGCAGCAAGCGTTGTCGGTCCTCCTCAGCCTTGGTGATCGCCTCCCGCAGCTGCGCGAGCTGCACCGCCCGGTCGTCGTTGTGCTGAGGTGGTGCATCCGGTGCCGGGGTTCGTTCCTCCCCCGAACGTGTGGTCCGCCCGCCGCAGCCACGTCGTTGGGCTCTTCGAGGTTGAGCGCCGGCCTGGCGTCGTCGTCGTCGTCGTCCTCGGCATCGCCCACGACCCCCTGGAGCTGGAAGCACTCTCTGGTGGGATCCCAGAGGTCAGGGTCGTGGTAGTCGTACTCGTCGGAGTCGAAGCTGTTGATGTCGCGCCGCCCTGGCTCGTGCTGGGACTGCAGCTCGCGGTACCACTCTCCGATGGTGGCTCGCCGAGGTGGCTCAACGACTCGTGAGAAGCCGCAGTCGACGTGCGCGGGGTAGACGATCTCCAGGTCGGTGGTGGCTCGTAGGATCACGCCCGGACGTTCCTCCCGCTCTGCCGCCGCTCGGTCCTGACGGCGCTCGTCGAGGTGGTGGGCGTAGACAGCTGCGGAGTTGTTGAGGCCGAACGGGGGCCGCTGGCGTCGAGCGCGGTACACCCCGTGCGGGAGGAAGCCAGGTGGTGTCGACGGAGCACGGCTCGGGGGCCTCTGGCCAGGCTCCCGGTCCGTGCGCATGACGAACGCGAACTCGCTGGGAGAGTGCGCGCGCGCCCTAGAAGTCTCCGGCCGCGCGCCGGGCAGGTTTCTCCTCGGGGACTCTGCGCCGGCCGCGGGGAAGTGGGTGTACGCCGCGGGCACCGCCTGTGCCTGGCGACGATGGTGACGACGGCACCGCTCACGAGGTGGCGACGCGTGGTGGTGCGGGCGACGCGCCACGCCCCCCGCGCGGGGGTGCGTGACACGCCCTCCGCTCGGGCTCTCCGTGGAGAGCAGGGTCAGCTCGTTGCCGCTGCCGGTGGCCAGGAACTCGAGGCTCCCGAACCAGATGACGGCACTAGCAGAGAACAAAGGAGTGGAAGAAGCCATCCAGAAAACAACGAGAAATCGACTCCGACACGCGAAGGCCCCTACCTGGCGTGCCAACTGTCGGTGTTTCGACCCCGGGGGTATGACATCAACTAGTAATATGATCGTGTGCTCCCTTCCTGGATGGTGATGCAAGATGACACAAGGGTTTATCCTGGTTCGGGCAAAGAAGGCCCTACGTCCAGCGGGGGAAGGAGGTTCTTGTATTACTTGCACCTAAGTGCTTGTACAGGGGCAATACAAGCTCAACGAGCGTGGACGAGAGTCTGGACTCGTGTGTGTGGTGTGGACCCGTGTGCGTGAAGGGCCCTGGTGTCCTCTTTTATAGAACAAGAGGAGGCCAGGGTTACACAGAGTGACATGTACGCCCAATACGGCGAAGGTTGGAATTCTGTCTTGTCGAGGTCACTGGAGCCGGCGTGGGGGTTGCTGTTGAGGCGTCCTTGAAGCGTGGCTTCCATCCCGGGCGCGGACGTGGAGGCGTGGCGACGTGGAGGCCGTGCAGCGCCATTTCGGCACGTACAGGACGTGGCAGGGTCCCTCCGGGTCTTGGGGCACCTGTCCTCCAATAGCATGAAAGTAGTCAGGGCTCGAGGGGCGCAGGGTCGGCCTCGAGGTGGCGCCTACGGGGGGCTCGAGCCCCCGCAGGTATGGGCAAGTCCCGGAAAACCCGGCCGTACAGCGGGAATCCAGGTCTCGAGATGTGGCTCGAGTGTGCTACAGTGCAGGGTATGGCCTAACAGTGCTGTATTTGTGCCTTTTTGCCCATGCTTGTGGTGAAAACGAGGTTTGACTCTGGCCCCGGTTCACTGTGGCATACGTCGTGTACCAGAGGATGTGACCGGAGTAGGTGGACGCATTAAATGCGCAGTATGGGGCTGGTATCATCCGATGTCTGGCGGCGCTCTCGAGGGAGGTATGATGTGTCTCGAGGGATAGGTTACCGTGTTAGAGAGGCTCGAGGTCCCCACGTGGGGTCTCGAGGAACGGTGTACGGCTGTAGTGGGCTCGAGGCCTATGTGCCGGGGCTCGAGAGGTAGGCTACCATGAGGCGGTTGGTATGGCTTTGGCGGGCCCGGCTTCCTGGCGGTGGGCCGGCGTTGTAGGCCTCGAGGGGTTGGTTTTTTTCGGGGGTTAGACTAGTTAGGTCTCTTATTAATTGGTGCTCTAGGTTTAACTTATTGTTTTGCGTTGATTGAGGGTACCCCTTTTGTGATCCCCCGACAATATGTAGTATCTACATTTGGAAAGATTATGGAGAAAGAAATAGCTCATACTCCCCCTGTCGTATACTCTCTCCTATAAATTACAGGTTATTTTAACTTTCTTGAGAGTCAAGCATCTCAAGTTTAATTAATCAAATTTAAATAACAAACAATAACATTTATGATACCAAATATCATTAGATTATTTATTGATTATATTTTTATAGTATAACCTATTTAATGTTATAAATATTGTAATCCTTTTTATAAGTTTAGATTAAATTTAAGATACTTTGACTCTCTAGCAAAGTTGTAATCATTTATAATTTGAAATAGAGGGACAATATAAATATATAATGCAAAATCTCAGATGCTCTATCAGCAACCAAATTATATGCTGATCAGACGAGCATTTTCAGAGTTGAGGACACAAAGCATTATACAGAGACTTCAGCGAGGGTCTAAGATGTGTTTAGTTGATGAACGAAAAGTTTTTAATATCACATAAGATATTACGATATTATTTTAGTCTACTAAAAATTAACTAATAAAAAATAAATTACATATTTCATCTAGAAATCATGAGATAAAATTATTAAGACTAATTAATTCATCATTAACATATGTTTACTGTAGCACAATATTATCAAATCATGGACTAATTAGGCTTAAAAATCATCTCATAAAGTTATCGCAATATGTATACTTACTTATTTTTTTAGTCTACATTTAATACTTCATGTATGTGCCCAAACGTTCGATATGATAGGTAAAACGTTTTTGGGTGGGAACTAAATGAGGGTGAAAAGTTTTTGAATGTCACATCGGATATTGCAGCACTGATTTAGTTTATTAAAAATATATACTAAAAAAACAAATTACATATTCCATTAGGAAACCATGAAACAAATTTATTAACACTGATTAGTACATCATTAGCACATGTTCACTGTAACATAACATTATCAAATTATGAACTAGATAGGCTTAAAATCGTCTCGTAGAGTTATCATGATATGTGTAATTAGTTATTTTATTCTATATCTAATACTCCATACATATGTACAAATATTCTATGTGATAGGTAAATTTCTTTGAGTGGGGACTACTGAAATTATACAAAAGCACTACAATCAGAAAAATTATTATAGTACCAAGCACACACCGGCCTTCATACCAAATTATAAGTCACTCCAAGAATCTTCAAAAGTTAAAGTTTTTAAGTTTAACCAAAATTATAGATAAATACAAAAAAATTACAACCTCATATAGATATACTATAAAAATATAACTAATAAAAAATCTAGTGATACTTAGCCAGTATCATAAATGTTATTATCTTACTGTATACTCTCTTTGTCCCTAAAAGAGTCATTCTCGTTTTTCCAAAAAATTAACAATCTTTAATTTTTGACCATATATATAATATTAATATGTTGTACATAATTAGTATCACTAATAGATATTTGAATATACTTTTATAGTAAACTTATTTGGAGATAAAAATATTGCATACATTTTTACAAACTCATATAAAGTTAAGAAAGTTTGACCAGCATGTATCCTATAGCGACTCTTTTTCTAAAATGGGGTAGTAAATTTAGTCAAAGTTAAAATTTGAGTTTAAGATTTTTTCAATGACTTACAGTTTAATACTCCAAGATTCTTGTAATGACTTGGGTCAATCTCAATAGAAGTTTCATTTGCATTAAATAGGTTGTCATATAAGCATTTTTATGACATGACGGTGTATTTGAAAAGAGAGAGAAGAAATGAGTTTTATGTAGATGAAACGCTCTGGGTACCATTATCAACTCTCTAAGTCATAAAATTAAATACATATAAAACTTAAAACTATAGAACAAAACTTTCACTTTTAATGGAGATTTTATCAAGTTTCATTTTATTTCATGTGACATGATAGTTTTAAAAAAACATATTTTCTATATTTTAGGCGTCTGAATAGTTTGTCTTTGTCCTTCCATACAAAAAAAATATCATTTGTTATTGTGATTTATGCTAATAGATTTGGACCATTAGATAAAAATCTAAATATTATAGTCGTCATCTGAAAAGATGTTATATTTCAGACGTTTGAAATATAGTAAATCCCTTTGAAAACAGTATATATACAATCAAACTCACCAATTATATGATCCTTTTCTCGTTCACGCATTGCAGCCGCGAGGAGTGGGCAATACCACTCTTGGCACTCTACTCCTCTCTCCCCGTACCCGGCTCCCAGCGGCATCTTCTCCAGGCTCCCGCCCTCCACTTTCCCCACCGACGACGCCATGTCGGAGCACCCCGCGCCCCGCAGCTCCGTAGGAAGTCGCAGTTCCGCGCTGCCCCCTCACCACCAGCGCCTCCCGCCCGCGCCCGACCCGCTCGCCTCTGTCTGGATCCGCCGCCTCCACCTCACCCCCAACCCGCCGCCGCCGCGTCCCCGCCCGTGCACATCCGCGCACCGCCGCCTGTACACGCCATCTCCACCGACGAGTCCCGCACGCCGCCGCCGCCGCCGCCGCTGCTCCCGCCGCGCAGCACCGGGTTCGGCCCCTTCCGCTGGAGCCCGCGTCCGTCACTCGGCGCGCCGGCCGGCGCGTGCGACGCCACCGCCGCTTCCGTTGGGGGCGCTGCTGGTGGTAGTGCCGTCGGCGGTGGCCCGACGATGCTGTCGCCGTTCTTCCGTCTCCCAGCGCCGCTGCCGCCGGTCGCAGATTTTGAGGAGGTCATGCCTTTGAGGCCGTTGATCGGGCTCGGAAGCCACAGCGGCAGTGGTGGGTTTTCTGGGCTGTCGCGCCCGATAGTCGGTGGCGGCGACCCCCGCACCGCCTGGCTGTCAGCAAGAGCTGCAGGTATCTACTAATTGATTTCGGCTCTGTCCTCGACGCCTACAACTACGTAACTTCAAATCGATATAACAAAGCTGCAATTCCTCTGTTACAGTAAATTTGCCAATTGTTTTGGCAAACTTTCAGCCACCTCCTTCATTTACAGTCCTTTTAACAGTCTACTTCAAATCCTTATCTCTGGTTTCCTCACCACCATGCCGCCTCTGAATTTATCAAGTGCATAACGCCTTTCAGGAATTTCCTCTGTCTAAGTAAGTGGATGCTTGGCAGTGCTATGGGAGCAAGTTTTCTTGTGACTATACTACTATTTCGTTTTTATCTTCATAGCTAACGTACCTGAGTTAGTGACTACTGAGAATACTATGTGAGCTACATGTATCCATTTATTTACTTTCCAATCATCCTTGGGAATTCTTGCACTTTCCTCTAGATAGTTACTCATCCTTATACAGAGAAATATAGAGGTAATGGTAACCTGCAATAAAATTATCTTGCACATCATTTTTCACCGTTGTTATCCAGTCGAGCATCAGAGACCTCAGAGGCTCAGACCACCACACAACGTCTTTTCTCACTGAATGTCGTGGTGACAAAATTTCTATTTGTGTAGGTGCTGCATATCCTAGCCATGCTTTGGACATGGTTCCCATAAGAACACTTAATGAAAGAGTTTCAATTTCGTTTCTCGTTACTTGGCAGCATTTTATTTTTATGAGCGATGTGGCTTCATTATTTGCAGTTTGTTAGGGGGTACTCACATCCCATAGCAACAAAATAAACAATTCCTAATGTCATTTGGAACCTGAATACTCTAGAACCTGCGTAATCAGTTTAATAAAAATGTGAGAAAGATCCTGGTTGGAATCCATAACTTAAAGCAAATGAAATAAACATCTTAATGTGCTTTTTGAGCATTGGTTTTCCTAGGTATGGATAAGCCACACTTACCGTCAGTGATTGTAGAGACTTATTGTTGTTGCACGATCTGGTACCAACTCCCTTTGCTGAATCACATATGGGGTATTTGGTTTGAGGAATGGTGCTATCCATCATCTTCTCACTCCTTACATTTTTGTTTGGTATGGGGAATGGAATGGTTATCTATGACCATCTCATCCCTCATAATCACAAGTTTCCACCAAAATCTATGTGATGTTGTGATGACCTCATTCCAATCTAGATGAGGTGGTTTCTCAAACAAAACACCTTGGTGCTTCGTGATTAGTTACATACAAATCCAGATAGAGTTTATTGTAACAATATATCTGGTATATTTGTATAACTGGCCTGTTTGGGTAGAAGGGTCTTTTGGTATCGAAACACCCACATTGTACTGTTGAGAATGACTAGCTGATACAGAAACCTGGTTTCCATGAACTAACCATTAACATGGCAGCGTTCCTTCACTAAACATTGGCCTAGCATTTCTTGCAGGATCTGCATGATAGACAGCATGGTGCAATACCAGTACAACCAAATTTTGTGAGGCATGATCCTAGCTCTAGCAGCCAACATGATGAACCTTTCTCGTATTGGAACATGGGGAGGTTTCGGAGAAACACCACAACATCGTCGATCACACCTATTGGTGTTGCTCCTGTCAATTTCGGCACGAAGAGGAATGCTGATTCAAACAATTTTCTCCCTCTGAAGCTCAGGAAACTAAGTGGGGCTATTTAGTGGTTGATGAAATATCTGGTCTGACGGTTTTCAAAATGCATAAGAAGCAAACATATGCAGTTATCTGTAACAGCATGCAGTAACACCTCACCACGTTAGAGCTTGAGAAGGCTGGAGATGGCGCATTTGGTAGCAACCATTGTAAACTGTACGTTTGCTCCCAACTCGTTCGTTGCATTTGGGCATCCTTTGAGCCACTGGCCTGTATGTTTGTATAATTTTGGTGTGATATATAGGAAGATGTCTTGTGCCACGTTTCCTCCATGGCATGTACAGTCAAACAAATTGACTTGAAACATGTAATTTTCCTTCCAAGGAATTGTACGTTTTCTGTTTGTCCTCAGCCCTTGTGTTTGTAAATGCAATTGCATCCTTATCATCTTTTTAATCCTGAAGTTTGCTAAGAAATCAGAGGTGTGTGATGAAGCCATGCTGGTGGCTGGAGGTATGGTGCGACTGTGTGCTATCAATTTGTTCCTTATCATTTTTAAAAAAAATCCTGAACCTGAAGTACCATGCCTGAACTACTGAAGCGATGCAAGTCTGGCCCAGTCGACCCAGTGGCCCAGAGAATGCAAAGCTTGCATTTATTGGGTTTACATTTTCCTAAGGCAAAATTTGTCTTTGTCGGTTGGAGGCTTGCACGGCTATAAATCGTTTGGAGGTTTGCTGGGCTGTAGTTGACTAGTTGAGGATATGTTTGGCTACAGATCATTAACCTTGAGTTGTCTCGGTCACTATCTGACCAGAATAATTTCATCCGGTTTTCCGGTCAGTTGCCGGGGGACAAGAACAATCAACCTTGTCCTCTGCTCTCTCGGCCTGGACAGCTCCTTGGTTGTTCCTGAGTAGTACTCCCTCCGTCCCTAAATGTCTGTCGTTTGCGCTTCTCAACAAACAACTTTGACTAAATATATATTAAAAAATATTAATATGTATGATACATAATTAGTATCGTTGGATAGATATTTGAATCTAGTTTTTTAATAAAATTATTTGGAGATACAAATGTTGCACACATTTGCTATAAATTGAGTCAAACTTGTGGCACGCACACCAACGGCGACGGTCAATTAGGGACGGAGGGAGTACTTCGATAGCTTCATGTCGGTGAATTCACTGACAATCTTTTGTGAAAGAATCTTATATCCATATGTGATGTGTGATGCGGCAACTGTTTCTGTCGAATGTCACTGCTCCTGCGCTTGTACATCCATTTCTGTTTTTTTGAGTATTAGAGCCTGTTTGGTTCCCTCCCACTAAAATTTAGTGACTAAACTTTAGTCACTTTTAGTAGCAACACTCTTACTAAAAGGGATTAAAATAAAATGGCTTGGCTTTTAGTCCCTTTTAGTAGGGGTGTTTGGCAACTTAGCTACTAAAAGTGACTAAAGTTTAGTCACTAAAGTTTAGTGGAAGGGGAACCAAACAGGCCCTTAGTACATTTTTTTCGAGCATTAGTACTTCCAATATAAATTGAGTGAGAAATTTTGCATTGGTTAGAAAAATGCACCACACTTAGACTAACGCTGGGTGTTTTGTTTGTAGGCATACTTGGCATTAATCTTAAATCATATCTCGAAACAAAGCGCGGTAGAAGCTTGAACTCCTGACCTTTTTTCTGGGTTGTGTCATGTATCCGCACTATCTATAGTCAATATATCATGCCTAGCCCATCGTTGTCCATAAGTTTGTTCTCGAACAGTGGGCATTTTGAGCAACGACCGGTGGAATAGTAGTTGGAGCAGTAGCTGGATTTTTCCTCATGTACTCATATTTAAAGGCTAGAAAGATATTCTGAACCCTGTAATATCTGTATGTTAGAATTGCAAATAAATCGATTTTGATGTTATTAGCACATCTAGTGATGGATATGCAAGTTGATTCTTGATATGGTTGGTTCTGGTGCTCCAAACTATTGCATCGTTTGTCTGCTTCAATCAGTAGCCCTTCCGTGGATAGGTCAGAAATTTGCCTAGTTTTGGAGGAGGCGAAACGGATGTCTGGAAGACTTCAGTAAAGAGAGAATGTTTTTCTGGACGGTACATATTTCATTAGAGTAAAATTCACGGCCGGTCCTTAAAGTTGGCGCGCGGTGCCATCCTAGCCCAGCAACTTACAAAACGACAGTTTACCGTACAGTAACTTATCTGAGGTGACAATTAACCCCAAACGGGTCCCGAGCTGACCCGTTAGCGGTGTGGCGGTCCACGGTGGCATTGATTACATGCGCTCACTACTCCCTTGCGCCCGCCGCCCAATCTCCCCTGTCCCTTGCGCCCGCCGCCCAATCTCCCCTGTCCTCACCGTTTAGACGCCATGGATGGGAGCTCCTGTTCTCAGGTTTGTATGGGTTGTTCAGAAATAAAAATGCTTGATTGAAGGTGATGTTTCAGATTGAGTAATCTTCCAGATTGCATGGCTGTATGTACTGAAAGGAGTAACTATACTAAAAGAGTACGAGTAGAGTACTGTTTGTGCATCTCAATAAAATTTCAAGAGATTTGGGGAATCCAGTAATTCCATTACCAATACAGTAACTATTAGTGCATATTATCTCATTACATGTATCCAGAATATAAGTAGAGTACTGATATAACTAGGTAAAATAGTATTTCTTCCAGTGTCATGGACAAAAGCACAAAAGATTAAGATTCCATGGTTGCTAGGTGACTACTTCTTCCCAGCTGTAGCTTTCTTCTTCTCTGTTGTTGTCTTCTTCAGAGGAGCTGATTTCCTTTGTCTTGTAGCAATCTTTCCTGCCTTAGTAGCTGTTGTCAACACAGCAGGTCTTGCCACTACTGTGTTCGAAGTGATGAAGCTTGACTCTGGTAATGGAGGTGTTGGTTGGGCAACATATGCTGGTGTAGTTATTCTCTGTCATGGAAGGTAACTTTTAGAGATAATAAAATAGGTAAATGGTATAAGTGTCAACACAATTATTACCCGTTCCAACATTTGAAGCAACATTGTTGAGCTGATGTGTGACATCATTCCTCCATCTTGTAGTCCTTCCTGGTACACAAACTGTGATCCAAATTGAGTGCTCTGTGGATAGCCCTGAGGCACAAACTGAGAGCTCTGTTCAGGATACTCCTGAGAGTCAAACTGAAAGCTCCGTTCAGGATCAGCTTGTTGCAAAGGAACCTCATCATGACAGTAATCCTCTGGCCTTATGCCCATCTTCTTAAGGGGGCAACCCTTTGCATTGTGATTTTCACCCCTACAATAGCTGCAAGTCATAGTCACACCATGCTTTGATAATTTAGGACCATTAGACCCTTGGATTTCATGTGGATCTCTTTTTCTACACATTGGTGGTCTCCCTACTTTTTTTCATACTTAGGAGGCTGAACTTCAGGGCCATTTATTTTTTCCCAAGTGCTCTTATCTCTACAAGGCATGATATTTGTTTCATATGCTCTACTGAAAGCTTCAACAGAATAGCATTCATGGACAACAGATTCAACAGGAATCCTCTCATGCCTTAAACATGAAATTGCATGATTACATGGAATTCCTGTAATGTTTACACACAAGATTTGGAACTCAGATCAACAATGTACTGAAACTCCCTCTCTACAACTTGGAACACTCCTTGTCCTGATGGCAGTGCATAGCAAGTATTGGCCCACTCTGCATTCTTAAGGATTTTTTGTCTTATCTTAGGACATGAACGCATCTTGGCTCCTAGTGGTTTCGGTGATTGGATGAAACACAAGATTACTGTGACTAACGTGTGTTTTGCAGAAACAGGGATGAGTTAGGTCACGGTAATGGCGACGATACGGGCATATGGAGTTCATGTCCCCTGGCGATGGATATCGTTTCGGATTTCAAAGGATGGACGACGAAGACGGTGGTAGACTAGGCTAAGTGTCATATGGTGTTGGAGGACACTTAGGTGGTCTTAGGTCTTTGTTTTTCCCTTGGCCGTACTATAAAGGGGGCGTGAATCAGTAGCTTGACCTAGATGAGTCTATTGAGGTAGGTGTGGTGCACACTTGTTATTTCATAGCCCTAGGTAGCTCAGAGAGATGCCTTAAGTCGAGAGGATCAAAAGTCGTTTAGGCCGCGTCGCGATCCGAGTCAAGTCTGCCCTGGTTACGGGCATCGGACGCTGGCCAGGTGGGCATCGGACGCGTCCGATGCTCACCCCGACTAGGGTTTAGTCTGGTGCGTGGCATCGGACGCGCCGATGTGTTCACATCGGACGCGCCCATGCCACTGTTCACGTGCGCGTGAATTGGAGGCTGCATCGGACGCAGGCATCAGACGCTGAAGGCCAGCGTCCGATGGCCATGCAGAGAGGTTCCAGAGAGGTCAAATCCACATCGGACGCGTCCGATGTGGTGGCATCGGACGCTGCCCAGCGTCCGATGTCCCTTTAAACAGTCTGACAAGAAGGTACAGTAGACCGTTGGACGAGGTCATCGGAGCGTCCGATGCTAGGCATCGGCGCGTCCGATGCCCCCGCAGAATGTTTGTCTTGTGCTGTTTTGGATGGCCGGTTGGGGGAGTATATATACTTCCTTCCCTCCATCCATTTGAGTGTTCTTGCCACTTCCATCAGCTGAGAAACACCTTGTGAGTGTGAGTGAGTGCAAGAGCCCTAGTGAGGTTGAGTGATTTGCTAATTGTGAGAATTAGACACCTCCTAGTGAGAATTGAGTAGCAAGTGTGCATCCATCCATCTCTTTGGCCTTGTGTTGGTCAAGTGAGAGTTCTAGCTTGTTACTCTTGGTGATCGGCATCACCTAGACTGCTTGGTGGCGATCGTGAAGCTTGGAGAGCATCCGTGGCATTGTGGATGACCCAAGCAAGCAAGCTTGTGACCGGTAGCGAGCGATTCACCGGGCCGGAGTGGCGAAGAATCAGCTCGTAGTGAGCACTTGATCCTTGCGCGGATCAAGGGGGAGCGATACCCTTGCGCGGGTGCTCCAACGAGGACTAGGGGGGGTGTGCCGACACCGATACGATACCTCGCAAAAAGATCGTCGAGTCATCTCTACTCTTTTACTTACGCATTTACTTTCAAGCAATTCAATTCCGCATTGCTCTTGTTGCTCATTCTATATTGAATTGCTTTGCTAGAGTAGGCGTGGCTTAGACTTGGTCTTTTGTGCGGTAGAATAAAGAGAATCACACTTCTAGGCACTAGGGGGTTAATTGAGGCTTGATAGGTTTTATTATTGCAAGAAGTTTTAGAAAAGCCCAATTCACCCCCCTCTTGGGCATCTTGATCCTTTCAATTGGTATCAGAGCCTCTCGCTCTCGATTTAGGCTTAACGCCTAGAGTTAAGATGTCCGGAGGTGGACCACCTCCCATGTTCGAGGGAGACGACTTTCCATATTGGAAAATCCGTATGGAGTCGTACCTAGAAGCGGTTGATGTGAAATGTCGCGATGCCGCCATAACCGGGTTCCCCACCCAAGGAGGGCACTAGCCTCACGCCACATGAGAAGAAAATGAGAAGTGGAATGCAAAGGCCAAAAACATTCTTTTTAGAGGCATTTGCAAGGATGTGTTTAACCGCGTCCGGAACCACAAGAATGCCCATGATCTATGGGATAACATTTGTGCTCTCCATGAGGGAACCAAGAGTGAGCGTGAGGAGAGATATCATTTAGTTATGCAAAAGCTTCATTCATTTGATATGCATGCTAATGAAAGTGCAAATGAAATGTACTCACGCTTGAATGTTCTTGTAGAAGAACTCAATGGACTTGGCCTCACACAAATGCAACCATCCGATGTTGTGAGGAAGATTCTTTGTGTCCTTCCAATTGAGAAGTATGGACACATCGTGACCGTACTACATCAAGTGATCTTTCCACCGCTACACAACCAACTCAATCTTGGGAAAGATCAATGCGCATGAGATGTACATGCACATCACACCAAGTGGTGGCTCCTCCACCGACAAGAAGAAGGACTTGGCCTTCAAAGCTAGCCATGACAAGAAAGGCAAGTCCAAGGCTATTGTGGTGCATCATGAGAGCACAAGTGATGAAGAAGATGATTCCAACATTGCTCTCATGGTGAGAAGAACCACCAAGATGTTGAAGAAGCTTCACAAGAATGGGGTCAACTTTGACTCAAGAAAGAAGAAGTTCTTCACAAGTAGCAAGAGGAGGCCAATCTCTGAAATGGATTGCTACAATTGCGGTGAGCTTGGCCATCTTGCTCATCAATGCACCAAGCCCAAGAAAGAGAGCTACAAGAACAAGAACAAGAGCAAGAAGTATGACTCATCAAGTGAAGATGAGAAGAAGGATGAAAAGCCCTACTACAAGAAGGATGGCAAGAAGAAGAAGCAATACCACAAGAAAGGTGGAAAGGCTTACATTGTTGGTGATTGGCTCACCGACATTGATTCCTCCGGTGGCTCATCAAATGAAGATAGTGATGATGAGAAGGAGAAGGTGGCGGCTCTAGTCATTGGCTCCTCTACACACCACCACCACCGTCGCCATCATCATCTACACACCTATGCCTTATGGCCAAGGGTGACCAGAAGGTACAAAACGATGATGACTCTAGTGATAGTGATAGTGATGGTGAATTTGAGGCTCCCACTTATGATGAACTTGTCAAATTGCTAAATGACTACTCTAAAATCATAAGAAAGACTAGAGCTAAAAATGAAAAGCTTGTTGATGAAAATGAATCTCTTGTTGAAAAATGTGATCATGCTATTCATGCTAGTGATGAGCTAAAAAATGAACTTGCTACTATGTCATCCACTATCAAGGAGCTCAAGTCCTCTAACAAAGAGCTCAAAGCTAAAAATGAGAAACTTGATAAGGTGCATAGTGACTTTACCACTAGTTATCAATTGCTCAAAGAACAATACACTCAAGTGAAAGTAGACTATGATACTCTCACCATTGCTTATGATATGCTTTCACATGAGACACTTGATGCTCCTAACCTTGTTGTTAAGTGTGACATAGCAACATCTTGTGAGGACTTGGTTAGTGAGCATGATGAGCAAAGAGCTAGTGGCAAGGGCAAGAATGTGGTTGTGGCCGATCACTATGATGATTATATCAAGATCAAGAATGAGAATGCAAAGCTCAAGGTTGATCTAGAGAAGCTTGCAACCACAAAGCAAGTCATCGTTGAGACCCAAGATGATGAGTATAGCATGACACTTGAGCTTGACATGCTAAAAGAAGAGAACAAGAGATTGAAGATGGAGAGAGATTACAAGATGACACCATCTCAATTAGAGCTCCAACAAGAGAATGACAAGCTCAAGAAAGAGAAGGAGCACCTCACCACCGGGGTGAAGAAATTCACCAAGGGACAATGTCTTCAAAGTGAGCTACTCATGAACACCGTCATGAAGACCAATAGGAATGGCATTGGCTTCCTTGAAGAGAAGATGAAGCAACGCAAGAGCATCACTAAGCCAAAGAAGAAGAAGATTGGAAGATGCTATGAGTGTGGAAAGGAAGGTCACTTTGCTCATGATTGTAAAGAGCCAAAGCCTACACCCTTGCCCAAGCATGCTAGGCCCTTTGCTTTCAATGCTCACTACATGCTTAGACAAGATTCTAGTGGCAAGATCAAAGTCATGTTCATGGGGCCTCCTAACAAGAATAGGCCAAAGCAAATTTGGGTCGCAAAGTCACTAGTAGAGAAGGTTAAGGGACCTCAACAAGTTTGGGTCCCAAAAGCTCAAGCTTGATTTCTTATGTGTGTAGGTGAACTACAAGACCGGTGGATCTCATTGGGTGATTGATAGTGGTTGCACACAACATATGACCGGTGATCCCCGGATGTTCACCTCACTAGAAGAGAATGTCAATGACCAAGAGAAGATAACATTTGGTGACAACTCAAAGGGCAATGTCAAGGGATTGGGCAAAGTGGCTATATCAAATGATCATACCATCTCCAATGTGCTTCTAGTTGCATCATTGAGCTTCAACTTGCTATCCGTTGGGCAACTATGTGATCTTGGCTTTCAATGTTTGTTCACCGACAAGGAAGTGGTTGTAACCAAGAAAGATGATACACAAGTGATATTCAAAGGCTTTAGATACAACAATCTCTATCTAGTGGATTTCACCTCCGAAGATGCCAACTTGAAGACATGCTTGTTCACTAAGCAATCACTTGGTTGGCTATGGCATAGAAGATTAGCACATGTTGGAATGAACACTCTCAACAAGCTATTGAAGAAGGATTTGGTTAGGGGCTTGAAGGATGTCAAATTTGAGAAGGACAAATGTGTAGTGCATGTCAAGCCGGCAAGCAAGTTGCTAATACACATCCAACCAAAGCCTTTGTGTCAACATCAAGAGAGTTAGAGCTACTACACATGGATCTATTTGGACCAACAACATATGCTAGCTTGGGTGGAAATCTCTATTGCCTAGTGATCGTTGACTACTCTAGATACACTTGGGTATTCTTTCTTCATGACAAATCCGAAGCAACCCTTCATTCAAGAAGTTTGCCAAGAGAGCCCAAAATGAGTTTGACTTGAAGATCAAGAAGATAAGAAGTGACAATGGAAGAGAGTTTGACAACACCCACATTGAGCAATATTGTGATGAAGTTGGGATCAAGCATGAAGTCTCCGCAACCTACACACCACAACAAAATGGGGTAGTTGAGAGGAAGAACCGAACACTAATCACCCTAGCAAGGACTATGTTAGATGAGTACACTACACCGGAAAGATTTTGGGCGGAAGAAATCAACACCGCTTGCTATGCATCAAATCGGTTGTTCCCTCATCGTCTCCTTGGCAAGACCCCCTATGAGCTACTCAACAACAAGAAGCCGGATGTATCATTCTTTAGAGTGTTTGGGTGCAAATGCTACATCTACAAGAAGCGCCAGCACCTAGGGAAGTTTCAACGCCGATGTGATATTGGTTTCTTGTTGGTTACTCTTTGAAGTCCAAAGCAATCGAGTATTCAACCATGCCACCGGGATGGTAGAAGAAACATATGATGTGGAATTCGATGAATCTAATGGCTCTCAAGGAGAGCATGAAAATCTTGATGATGTAGGTGATGAACCATTGAGGGAAGCCATGAAGAATATGCCGGTTGGAGCCATCAAGCCTAAAGATGATGACGATGATGTGCAAGTCATTGACAAGCCATCCTCTTCCAATGTACCACATGTCGATGACAAAGATGGGAGGGATCCATTTGAAGATACTCATGTCTCCCATGATCAAATGGTGGTACAAGCTCAAAATGTTGATGCTCCACAAGCGGCCCCTCAAGTGGTTGATCAAAGGACTACGCCTCTACTACAAGCTCATCCTCAAGAACTCATCATAGGGAGTCCAACAAGGGGTGTAATGACTCGATCTCAAAAACTTGCTTTATATATTGAACATCACTCCTTTGTGTCTCTTGTTGAGCCTACCATTATAGATGAAGCTCTAGGTGATCCGGATTGGGTGAATGCTATGCATGAAGAATTAAACAACTTCACCCGCAACCAAGTTTGGACACTTGAAGAGCGACCCAAAGGCGCAAGAGTCATTGAACAAAATGGGTGTTTAGAAACAAGCAAGATGATCAAGGCAAGGTTGTTAGAAACAAGGCAAGGCTAGTAGCAAAGGGGTTCTCTCAAGTTGAAGGTTTGGATTTTGGAGAGACCTTTGCACCGATTGCAAGAGTCGAAGCCATCCGTATCCTCCTTGCATATGCATCACATCATGACATTAAATTATATCAAATGGATGTGAAAAGTGCATTTTTAAATTGCTTCATAAATGAACTAGTCTATGTTGATCAACCTCCCGGGTTTGAAGACCCTAGATATCCTAATCATGTTTATAGGTTGTCCAAGGCGCTATATGGGCTCAAGCAAGCCCCAAGAGCATGGTACGAGCGCCTCCGGGACTTCCTCATTGAGAAGGGCTTCACCATTGGGATGGTCGACACCACACTATTCACCAAGAAGCTTGATGGAGAGATCTTCATTTGTCAAGTCTACGTTGATGATATCATCTTCGGGTCAACAAATGAAGCATATTGCAAGGAATTTGGTGACTTGATGTTGAAGGAGTTCGAAATGTCCATGATTGGAGAGCTCACATTCTTCCTAGGCTTCCAAGTCAAGCAATTGAAGGAGGGGACTTTCATATCTCAAGAGAAGTATACAAAAGACCTCCTCAAGCGCTTCAAGATGGATGATTGCAAGCCTATCAAGACTCCAATGCCAACAAATGGACATCTCGACCTAGATGTGGGAGGTAACCCGGTTGACCAACTCTCTCCCGTTCTATGATTGGTAGCTTGTTATATTTGACCGCATCTAGGCCCGATATCATGTTTAGTGTGTGCATGTGTGCTCGCTTTCAAGCCGATCCTAGGGAATCACATCTCATAGCGGTGAAGAGAATCCTTAGGTACCTAAAGCACACCCCAAGCATTGGCCTTTGGTATCCCAAAGGAGCTAACTTCCAACTCGTTGGGTATTCTGATTCGGATTACGCGGGTTGCAAAATAGAAAGAAAAAGCACATCCGGAGGGTGCCATTTGCTTGGGAGATCACTAGTTTCATGGAGTTCAAAAAGCAAAATAGTGTGGCCTTGTCTACCGCCGAGGCGGAATACATAGCCGCGGGTGCTTGTTGTGCACAAATCCTTTACATGAAACAAACCCTTTTAGACTACGGTGTAGTTCTAGAAAGGGTACCTTTGTTGTGTGACAATGAGAGCGCGGTTAAGCTTGCTAACAACCCGGTTCAACACTCTCGCACAAAGCACATAGATATTCGCCATCACTTCCTTAGAGATCATGTTTCAAAGAAAGATATATCCTTAGAGGGAGTTAGAACCGAAGATCAATTGGCGGATATCTTCACAAAACCTCTAGATGAAAACACTCTTTGTAGATTGCGAAGTGAGCTTAATGTGCTTGATCTAAGTAACTTCGTCAAAAGGTGAAAGGGGGTTGTCTTTGCATTGCATTGTATAATATGCCATGTTTAAATTATGCTATGCACATAGGCTTGTCAGACGTGGTTAAGATAACCGCCCTAAAAAGCGTGTGAAGAAGCTTACCCATGAGCAAACTTGACAAGCAACCTAGATTCAAATTCCGTAATGCATTGCATATGCATGGTTGTTGCTTTGTCGTTTCTTTTCGGTTATGTTTTGAGCAACCACTGTGTTCGTCCACCGCTAGGGGGAGCATTTGAGGCTCCTAATGGTCAAGTCCCCTAGTTTTGGTGGCCACATGTTGTCTCCTCGGATTTTATCGCTTATTTTTTTCTAAAAATGTTATGTAGCCTATGGCAAAATACTTATTAAATTGAGGGTCTATGCGAGGATGCTCATTCTAGGTTCCAACTGGTGTTTATTTGCCTCTTATTTGAGTTGGAACTTGGTTGGGAGAGGGAGCCGCAACGGAGATCTTCGAAACGGGCCAAAGTGCAGCATCAGACGCTGCATCGGACGCTGGCTCTAGCGTCCGATGCCCCCACTGTACACAGCCCCGGCTGGAACAGTGTTGGCGTCGCGTCCGGTGCGATCTCAACGGAGCGTCCGGTGCCTCATCGGACGCTACCCAGCGTCCGATGCCGAGGCATAGGATGCGTCCGATGCAAAAAGGACGTTTCTGGAGCTCTCTGGACTGGCATCGGAGCGTCCGATGCGTAATCATCGGCGCGTCCGATGCCCCTTTAAGCGGCGCGGTCAGGTCTTCTATTGACATCCGGGTCCCACACGTCATAGCATTCGCTGTCTTCTTCCTCGCACCAACACATCCGTGCCCGAATCGCCGCGACAGCCCCGTGCCTAACCCTAGTGCCGCCGTGACCCACCCTCCTGAACCTCACCGCCGGCCGCTCTTGCTCCGCCGCACCCGTGCATCTCTTTGCCAGCCGCCGCCTGCCCCACTGCTTCCACCCCCGTGCGCGCGCTCGCTGGAGACCCTCCAACGCTCTCGCCGGTATCCTCGCCGGAGCTCGCCGGTGACCGAGCCTACTCCGCCGAAGGTCCTCACCATCGTCCCCGAGCACCTCCCTCCATCTCCGGCGAACTCATCGGCCGACTCTCGCAGTGAGCACCTACCCCCCCTCTCTTTCATATACCTTGCCCATAAGGTGCTCGACGATATGCCTACATGACTGTTCCCTCTGTTTTTGACCCCCGTTTTCGGCCGTTGTTCGTGCAGACCGGCTTGTCGTGACGTGTGGGAGTCGGAACGTCAGTGCTTACCTTTTGCTTGGGTCGGTTCGTCGGATCGTCAGGTAGCGAAGCCCTCTCTCTCTCTTATCACCATTGCTTTGCTTCCGAGAGGACCTCTCATCTCTAGTTATATATTTCTTATATATCCTATCTATTCTCGCAGCGAGTCAGCATCCGTGGCAGTTGTCAGCTCGTCCGTTGTCAGTTGTCAGTGCCAGCTAACCCGGGGCCAAGCCCGCGGGTACGGATCGAGGCCAAGCCTCGCGAGTGACAGCGGTAGAGGTTCTCAGTGTCAGGGGGAGTTTCTTTGACCGCGCTTTCAGCGTCACTTGGTTGCTAGGTTGTTTGCTCCTTTCAGCAGCAGTCCCGACAGTTAAGAGCTTCTTCAGTGTCAGTTCCTCCGTTCTTGTCAGCCATGCCGCGCTGCAAGAATGTCGGTGGTGGCCCTGGGGACTCCCCTTCTCGTCCCCCTCCCAGTCAGTGGCCATGGAAGGCGAAGTTGATCACGCGCAGGAAGCGCTCCAGAGCCGAGAGAGAGGCAGCTCAGGCACAGGCAGTGGCCGATGCAGCAGAGCGTGTAGAGCAGGGCAGCAGTGCGGGCGGACTCAGGATTGAGGACCAGTTGTCCCCCGACCAGCACAGAGCCATTGAGGAGGTTGAGCGTTTCCACCACTCACCGACTGGCACGCTTATGGCTGCCGGTCGTCGGACGACGTTCACCTCGCCAGGAGTCGAGCCCCAGAGCTCAGGGCAGGGCCAGGTAGAGGCCGAGACAGCAGAGGCACCTGAGGCAGAGGCTCCCGAGGCAGAGGCAGAGGAGGAGGTTCCTGAGGAGGTTCCCCGGCGTCGGTCCACGCGTCGCAGGACAGCGGTGCCACCCCGGCCCGATGTCCCTCTGCGGGGAGCACGTGCTCCATCGAGGTGTGCGCCCCCGCCGATCCTGCGACTGGACCTCCGGGCGGCCACCTGCTCATAGATTCAGGCTCTCAGACTAGTACCAGTGGCGCAGTGGTTTCCCAGAGAGAGGCAGGAGCAGGCTAGTCCGGACTTCTTCACCGTGCTCCAAGAGGACTTCTACAGAGGCTATAGGAATGCCGGGATTAGTCTTCGTTCCCAGCGTGTGTGCTCTCTAGAGGCTCTTGTGTCAGCGTTCGAGCAGCTCCATACCAGCCTCACTTACTTACCAGGCTTTTCAGACCTATTAGGGCGGTCTGGCTCTTACATAGAGGACTGGGTGTTTCAGTTCTACGCGTCTCTTTGGGTTCACCCAGACCGAGAGACCTTGGAGTTTGCTTTTGGTGGCACGCACTACCGGCTGTTTGTGTCCGAGATCCGAGATTGGTTTGGACTCCGTCGTTCTGAAACTCGGATCCATGACTTGTGCTACGGTCAGACAGAGCCTCCGAGGCGTCCTCACGGCGGTGAGCAGCCATCTACAGACCTTGTGCGCCCCTGCTTCCGGGAGCCCTTCGAAGAGGGTTCGAGCCGTGCGCCGAAGGATCTCACTCCTGCGGCCCAGATCCTCCACGAGGTGCTCCGGCGCACTCTGTTGCCCCGTGTTGGGTTCCGCGAGGCGATCTCCAGGCTTCAGCTGTGGTTACTCAGTTACTTGATTCAGTAGCGGGATTTCGACATCCTGGATGTGATTATCTGCGAGATGGAGGACACAGTGGCAGAGGGCATCAAGGCCCGCAGGCAGCTTCCTTACGCGCACTGGATTTCGTATATCCTTTGGAAGGTCGCTATCACTACAGGCGCTCGTCCAGCTGAGTCACTCACCGGCTCCGCGACCGTGTTCCCTGCGTATAACATGAGTCAGCTACTGGGACACCGCCGGGATCACAGGCGGCAGAAGCAGCAGCAGCAGGAGGACGCCCCGTCTACCTCGCGCCAGAGACCAGAGGTTCCAGAGTCACTTCAGGAGCAGGACGAGGCCGTCCGAGCACTTGCAGAGCAGGAGCTAGCAGAGCTCGAGGGTGGTGACACGTATGTTGCTGAGGACCCCACCGACAGCTCTGACGAGGACTACCAGCTCCCGCCCCGCTACCAGCCCAGAGCTCACGACTCTCAGGTCGGGCCGTCTGGTACTGCCTCCTCCGACCCAGCGCTACTTGCTATACTCGCACGGATGGAGGAGCAGCAGAGGACAGTCACTCAGGACGTCTAGCGGCTTACCCAAGAGCAGCAGAGGTTGGCCCAGGCCCAAGCCCTAGCTCAGCAGCAGGCTCAGGAGTGGTCTGATGCTCTTTAGAGACAGATGCTGACACTACAGCAGCAGACGCTCAGCTTCATGGAGCGTCTAGCCAGCGGACCTCCCCAGTGGCAGTGGCAGCAGCCCCCTCCTCAGCACCAGATCCAGTGGCAGCCACCGTTACCTCAGCAGCAGCAGCAGTTTGGTCCGTCGCCTCAGTTTCAGCAGCTGCCGTCTTTTGGCCAGAGCTCCTCCCAGTTCACCACTTTTACTACTCCGCCTGGAGGAGCTCCTGTTTTCAGTCCTCTGCGCACAGGATTCACGCCACGACCGACGGATTCCCTGTATACGACTACTACCACAGTGACGAGGGATCTGTCGGCCTCCTTCAGTGAGCTTACTGGCTTCCCGACACCTGACCTACCGGACCCTGTTCATACGTCTACGGCTCCTGTCACTTCCACTACTGAGACTCTTCCGAGTTCTGTAGCTTCTTCAGAGCAGACAGAGCCTGTTCAGTCCGTGCAGCCTGAGTTGTCAGCTATTCGAGAGCTTCCGCACTCCGATCCTCAGGTTGACACAGTTACCGTGATTACGACAGCTTCCGCGCAGGCAGAGCAGCCAGCGTCAGAGCAGCCAGAGCAGTCAGTGCCAGAGCCGACCCAGACCGCTTCCCAGCAGCTTCCAGCTCCAGAGGGTCAGCAGGCTACCGGCACTACTTCTTCCTCTCGACTGAGGAGTACCTTCAGCAGTTTGAGTTCACTCAGCGCTCTCCAGAGACGGCTCCTGACTCGTCTGCACCACCTCCGCCCTCCGACGCTTAGTTTGGCGCTTGATGCCAAAGGGGGAGAGTGACCGAGTATAGCGATAGGAGGAGCGATGTGAGAGGGTTTCGATATCTTATGATGTGTTATGTTCACATACGCTCTTTACTTATCGCATCTTTTGTGCATGTTCATGTGATATACTTGTGCTATGGACCTTGATGACATGTATTTGCTCACTATGTTATCATATATGACATGTCATTTCGTTTCGCTCATCTACTTGTGCTTAATTCTCACCTGTCTATGTACATGAGCTCTTTTACTCTTGCACTTGTTTTTCACTCTAACTTGTTGAGTGCAGGATGATGATGACATGTTTTGAACTTGCCCCTAATCTTTTTCTCTTATTCATTGCAAGTTCATACATGTCATGATTTAAAAACCTCTTCTCTCTATACTCGATCTCGTGTTGTCATCAATCACCAAAAAGGGGGAGATTGAACGCATCTTGGCTCCTAGTGGTTTTGGTGATTGGATGAAACACAAGATTACTGTGACTAACGTGTGTTTTGCAGAAACAGGGATGAGTTAGGTCACGGTAATGGCGACGATACAGGCATATGAAGTTCATGTCCCCTGGCGATGGATAACGTTTCGGATTTCAAAGGATGGACGACGAAGACGGTGGTAGACTAGGCTAAGTGTCATATGGTGTTGGAGGACACTTAGGTGGTCTTAGGTCTTTGTTTTTCCTTTGGCCGTACTATAAAGGGGAGCGTGAATCAGTAGCTTAACCTAGATGAGTCTATTGAGGTAGGTGTGGTGCACACTTGTTATTTAATAGCCCTAGGTAGCTCAGAGAGATGCCTTAAGTTGAGAGGATCAAAAGTCGTTTAGGCCGCGTCGCGATCCGAGTCAAGTCTGCCCTGGTTACGGGCATCGGACGCGTCCGATGCTCACCCCGACTAGGGTTTAGTCTGGTGCGTGGCATCGGACGCGCCGATGTGTTCACATCGGACGCGCCCATGCCACTGTTCATGTGCGCGTGAATTGGAGGCTGCATCGGACGCAGGCATCGGACGCTGAAGGCCAGCGTCCGATGGCCATGCAGAGAGGTTCCAGAGAGGTCAAATCCACATCGGACGCGTCCGATGTGGTGGCATCGGACGCTGCCCAGCGTCTGATGTCCCTTTAAACAGTCTGACAAGAAGGTACAGTAGACCGTTGGACGAGGTCATCGGAGCGTCCGATGCTAGGCATCGGCGCGTCTGATGCCCCCGCAGAATGCCTGTCTTGTGCTGTTTTTGGATGGCCGGTTGGGGGAGTATATATACTTCCTTCCCTCCATCCATTTGAGTGTTCTTGCCACTTCCATCAGCTGAGAAACACCTTGTGAGTGTGAGTGAGTGCAAGAGCCCTAGTGAGGTTGAGTGATTTGCTAATTGTGAGAATTAGACACCTCCTAGTGAGAGTTGAGTAGCAAGTGTGCATCCATCCATCTCTTGCCTTGTGTTGGTCAAGTGAGAGTTCTAGCTTGTTACTCTTGGTGATCCGCGGCATCACCTAGACGGCTTGGTGGCGATCGTGAAGCTTGGAGAGCATATGATGGCATTGTGGATGACCCAAGCAAGCTTGTGACTGGTCGAGCGATTCACTCACCGGCACCGGGCCGGAGTGGCGAAGAATCAGCTCGTAGTGAGCACTTGATCTGTGGCGGAACCGTCCAGATTATAAGAGCTCAAGTACCGTCTTTTAGTCAAATCCGTCTGACTTCGACTCATACTTGAGAAAACCCTATAACCCCGGTAGTCCGGAAATCTCGAAGGATTTCTATCACCTACAACATACAGGATCACTTGTTTCAGAATTAACATTCAAAAGCAAGATACATCACAGAGAACAAACCGAATCTCAAGGACAGAGTGCGAATTTACAACAGAGTTATTACAATACGAATTTAAAGTGCGGCGCTTAAATCATTTGAAACTGACCACTACCATGTGTCCACATAACTTTTGAACACATCCAACTCACACAACTCACTCTTCCCTTTTTAGATAATATGCCACTAGAGTCCTCAACCAGCAAAGAAAGGGAAGCTTCGGAACGACCCCAGCCCGGGCCTACTCCTCATCACCTTCCACCGGGTAGAGCCAGTGCTTTACAATAGCCAAAGTAGACCGTGGCCATCTGCAGCAAAACGGATAAACCCTTAGTACGGAATGTACTCCGCTAGACTACCCGCCACGGAAATAAAGACACCAAGGGTAATGCAAGTAGGCCTGTTTTGGGTTGATCTGGGATCTTTAATTGTGTAGTGCATCAATCAAGCCCTAATTGTGGGTTTTTGATAATGACCACACGATTAGAGGACTAATGAGATTTATAAAGTTGATAAGCAGGTTATGTTAAGAAAGGATGGTGTATATGCGTTGGTGGACCCCTCACACTACATTTCGTCGGTTCCGACTCAAAGCGCTTCAAAGATATTCTATTTTGATTACTTGAGTTTAGGAATGCCGTACTATAAAGGGGGAATGCAAATTCATTGATATGGCTGAATGATATGTGCTCAAACCAACCCAAACCATCCACATTTCCAACCAAAGACAGCTGCACTTAACTCAGATTTATACCTGTCTGCTTGGTGGCGCGGCAGTGCCGCTCTAGGCGCGGCAGTGCCGGGCCGCGGCACTGCCGGGCTGAGGCCGGCACTGCCGCGACTTAAATGCCCGTTGGATGGCAGGGGGTATTTACATCACCCCCTCTGCCCCCCAACGGTCATCCACGACCAGAACACTCCACCTACCTCCAGACAAGCTCCCTCTCTCCATTGAAGGCCCTCCAAGCTCCCACCACCAAAATCTTCATTCCCATTGATTCCAAGTGGTTGAGAGGCTCAAACCTTCACCAAAGAGGAGCCCTAGCTGAGATCTACTGCCTAGAGCACTTGATTTGAGCCATAGCCGGTGGATTTGCTTCTATTACTCTTGGGTTCTTGGAACCCTAGCCGGCTAGGCGTCGCCCTAGAGCCTTGCCAACTTGTGTGGCGGCCTAGGGAGGTTTGTAATCACTTGTGCAGCTAGTAAGATTACCCCTCACCTCAAGGATTTGGTTCCTTGACTTGAGAACGAGGTTGAGTTGCAAAGCTCATGACCTAAGTGGTCAACCTCAACAACGTGGAGGTAGGCAAGCCTTGGTGGCGAGCTGAACCACGGGATAAATCACTTGTCTCGCGTGCTTGCTTAGTTTCATTCTCTATGTTCATGAGCTTGTGATATATTCTAGGGTTTGGCTCGATCTACTCTATCTTTCATATTTGGCTTGGAGTAGTTGTTTCTGCTGGTTCATATAGCCTATTGTTACATTCCTATTCATATAGAATCTGCAGATTGTGGTTAGATTTCGAATTGCAGCTTCTGGTCTTCATCTGCGCGGCAGTACCGCGCTGAGGCCGGCAGTGCCGGGGAGCGGCAGTGCCGGGCACAGGGCGGTAGTGCCGGGCCTATCTAATTTGTTTTAAGCTGTGATTTTTGACAGGCCTATTCACCCCCCCCTCTAGGCCACACAGGTCCTTACAAGTGGTATCGGCCTGGTCTCTCAGCAGCACTTAACCGTGCGAGAGTATGGCCACTGACGGAGCGGGTGATGCTAGTGTTGTGCAACCCAAACCCTTTGAAGATCCGGATGTGCACACCACTAGCAGCAGCGAGAGTATCTCCACAGCTAGCGGAAGGACACTTCCACAATTGGTTGTGTCGGCCGGAGAGCTCGCAAGACGAAAGGAAGAAAGAAGGTTGAGAAGAGAAGCTAGAGCCAAAGCAAAAGAAGATGCAGCAGCTCTCAAAGCAAAGGAAGACAAGGCTCAAAGAAGAGAAGAAAGAAAGATTAGAAGAGAAGAAAGAGCCAAGAAAGAAGAAAGAAGAAGAAGGAAGAGCTCAAAGCTAAGAAGAGTGTGCACTTGAGTGAAGACTCAAGTAGCACCGAAGATGGTGATGATGACATCTCCTATCATCTCAAGGATGACAAGAAGAAGAAGGAGGAGACCAAGAGACATACAAGCCGTATCCTACACTTATTCTTCTATGTCTAACCATGATTCTAGGCCTCTCATTAATGTACCCCGGGCAAGTTGCCTCGTTTCGACGGGACCAACTTTGCCAAGTGGAAGCACATTATGAAGACCTATCTTATTGGTCTCCATCCAGGAATTTGGGAGATAGTGCACAATGGACTTGAAGCACCGGTTGATCCAAAGAACCCCACTCAAGATGAGTTCCGCAACATTCATCTCAATGCCCAAGCACTAGTGTGCTACTTAGTGCCTTGGATGGTGATGAGTACAACAAGGTCATGGGAGTTGAAGTTGCAAAAGAGATTTGGGACACATTGCATATTGCTCATGAAGGGGTTGATAAAGTGAGGCAATCCAAGATTGATTTGTTGATGGCCAAGCTCAACCGGTTTGTGATTTGTGATGGTGAAGGCCCTCAAGAGATGTTTGATAGGTTGATGGTCATTGTTGGCAAGATTAGAGGGCTAGGTGGAAACGAAATCAATGATCACAAGGTAGTGAAGATTATGTTGGAAGCTTACTCACCAAGAAATGAGACCGTGGTGACATTGATTAGAGACAAGAAGAAATTTGAAAAGTTCACACCTAGTGATGTGCTTGGGAGGATTATCACTTTTGATATGCAAAGAGAGGAAGCTAATGAAAGAAGGAAGCTTGGAGAGTTGCAAGCAAGGCTAGATGGGATGAAGATCAAGGAAGTAGCACTCAAGGCAAGCAAGCCAACAAAGCAAGCAACATCAAGCAAGCCAAATTCAAGCAAACAAGCCTCTACAAGCAAGCCCAAGCAACAAAAGAAGAAATAGAGGTTGAGGACAGCACATCATCCTCTTGCAAAGTGAGAGTGATAGTGTGAGAATTTGAGAAGATTAATGATATAGCCCTATTCATGAGAAGATACCGCAAGGGGCTCAAGAAAGAAGGATACAAGTTTGTGAAGAGGAAGTTTCCCAACAAGAAAAGAGAACTTGCTACAATTGTGGTAGCACCGAGCACTTCATTGCTCATTGCCCAAATGAGAAGAAACACAACAAGGGCAAGAAAGATGACAAAGCCACTTACAAGAAGCACAACAAGAGGTACATGGGAGAAGCTCACATTGGACATGAATGGGACTCAACGGTACAAACCTCAAGTGAAGAAGATGAGAAGATGGCAACCATTGCATTCCAAAAGCCATCTCCTTCACCAAGGTTATTCAACAACTTGTCCGATGATGATGACAACTCCCACACTTGCCTCATGGCCAAGAAAGAGAAGGTGAAAAAGACTCGTACTTCCTAAACCTTCTCTTCCACTTAGTGACATCTCTAGTAGTGAACTTAGTGACTCTTCTAGTGATGATAGCTCTAGTGATGAAGAGATAAACATGATAACAAAGAACTTAGATAAGAAAACCAAACTCTTTATCACTAAGCTAATGGAGGAACTAGAGGGTGTACAAGCCGAGCTAGCAATAAGTGAGGATGCTCTTATCAAACAAGAGGATCTCTATATTGCTTGCAAGGAAGCTCTTGCATTAGAGAGAAGTGAGTTGGATGTCTTGCATGAGGCCTTGGCCAAAGAGCAAGATGAACATGCTTCCCTAAAGAAGGCTCATGTTGAACTCAAGAAAAAGTATTGTGACTTGGATGAAAGCACAAGGAACTTGAGCTGCAATATAACCTTCTTTGGGAAAGCAACTCAACTCTCCCTAAGGCAAATGTCACTCCTATTCCCTCCACTAGTGAAGGTTGTGGAAAATGCTATAATCTTGATTTGAATGTCTATTCCACTAACCTTGCAAACATGGAGGTCATGAGAAAAGAAATAGCAAGATTGACAAGTGTTATTGCAAGTGGTTGTGTCAAGGCTACTACAAGTGCAAGTGAGAAGACCCAAAGCAAGAACATGCCCAAGTTCAAGAACGGAAGACGTCCTTTCATAAAGGATGGGTGGGGCATGTAAAGGGAGGCAAAACAAATGGAAGGAAGAAGGTGAATGGCTATGAGTGTGTGAGATTTGAGAAGAAGGGTTACATTGGTACAGTTCAGCCTGCACAGACCGCGGCAGTGCCGCGCCAGAAGGCGGCAGTGCCGGGCCCCGGCAGTGCCGCCCCCAGGCCGGCAGTGCCGCGCCCCAAGAAAGGGAAGGCTACCAGTTCCTCTTCTGCTCAGTCTCACACACAGCCAAGGCAGATGCCAAATCAGAAGCAAGGGTCTCAGAAACCAAAGGAGTCTATTTGGGTAACCAAGAACAAGTTCATGCATCAACCCAAGATAGAAGCTCCAAGAATGAGCATGTCCTCTTGTTACTATTTAGGACACAACAACAGTGGTAAAGTTGTTGCAAGTATGTTGGTAATGACAAGAGGGCAGCCGACAAGTTTATTTGGGTTCCTAAGATACTTGTGACTAACATGCAAGGCCCCAATATCAATTGGGGACCTAAACCAAGGAACTAAACTTGTTTTGCAGGCATACTCCTCCGGTGGATCAAGTTGGGTGCTTGATAGCGGATGTACAAATCATATGACCGGAGAAAGGAGTATGTTTTCATCATATTCCCCAACTACAAATGCAAGTGAGAATATCATATTTGGTGATAACTCCAAGGGGGATGTGCTAGGTCTTGGTAAAGTTGCTATCACACTTGAACATTCAATTACTAATGTCTTACATGTTGATTCGTTAAGTTACAATTTGTTGTCCGTTTCGCAATTGTGTGGAATGGGTTTCAATTGTCTCTTTACGGATGAGGGTGTGGAAGTCTTTAGAAGGGAGGATTCCTCTATTGTCTTTACGGGTCGTTTGAAAGGGAAGCTTTACTTAGTTGACTTCAACAAAAGTGAAGCCAAACTTGAGACTTGTTTAGTGGCAAAATCTAGCATGGGTTGGTTATGGCACCGCCGACTAGCTCATGTTGGGATGAGGAACTTGGCCAAACTTCAAAAAGACAACCACATCCTAGGACTAACCAATGTTCATTTTGAGAAAGACAGAGTATGTGGAGCTTGCCAAGCCGGAAAGCAAGTAGGCGTACCTCACCCACCAAAGAGCTACGACACGACTACTCATCCATTGGAGTTGATTCACATGGATCTCTTTGGACCGGTTGCCTACCTTAGCATCGGCGGTAACAAACATGGTCTTGTTATTGTTGATGACTATTCTCGTTTCACTTGGGTATTCTTTTTGCATGATAAAGTGTAGTGCAAGAGAAGGTGAAGATGTTTGTACGAAGAGCTCAAAGGGAATTCGGTTTCAATATCAAGAAGGTTCGTAGTGACAACGGAACCGAATTCCGAAACACCCAAGTGGAAGAGTTACTTGATGAAGAGGGCATCAAGCATGAGTTCTCAGTGCCCTATACCCCTCAACAAAATGGTGTGGTGGAGAGGAAGAATAGAACGCTCATTGACATGGCAAGGACAATGCTAGATGAGTACAAGACGCCGGACATCTTTTGGGCCGAAGCCGTCAACACCGCTTGCCATGCAATCAACCGCCTCTACCTCCACAAGAAAGAAAGAAGACATCCTATGAGCTGCTCACCGGTAACAAGCCAAAGGTGTCTTACTTTAGAGTATTTGGGTGCAAATGTTTCATCTTGAACAAGAAACCCAAAGCCTCTAAGTTTGCATCTAAAGTAGATGATGGTTTTCTTCTCGGTTATGGATCAAACGAGCATGCCTATCGTGTTTTCAACAAGGCCTCCGGCAAGGTTGAAATAGCGATAGACGTGACGTTTGATGAAACTAATGGCTCTCAAGTAGAGCAAGTTGATGAAGTTGTTGTAGGTAATGAGGAACCTCCTTGTGAAGCAATCAAGCAGCTAGCCATTGGTGATATAAGACCACAGGAACAGCAGGCTACAGATCAGGAAGGTCCTCAAGCTGAAGCTTCTGCTGGGACTGATCAGATACAGTCCCCGGCAGTGCCGGGCCACCCCGGCAGTGCCGGACCCCGGCAGTGCCGCGCGGAGCCAAGCAGTGCCGGGCACACCCAGAGCAGCTGCAGCTACTCCACCTCATGGAGTGAACCTACAACCCATCTTCGAGCAAGATGAAGAAGAGGAAGCCGAAGATGAACCAGAACCCATCGATCATCCAAGACTCAAGCAAACTATTCAACGAGATCACCCCGTTGATAATATTCTTGGGAGTCTACGAAAGGGGGTAACGACACGCTCTCATTTGGCAAATTTCTGTCAATATTACTCGTTTGTCTCCTCTTTGGAACCTCTCAAGGTAGAAGAAGCCCTGGATGATCCGGATTGGGTGATGGCCATGCAAGAAGAGCTCAACAACTTCGAGCGCAATCAAGTATGGTCACTCGTGGAAAGACCAAATACCAATGTCATTGGAACCAAATGGGTCTTTCGCAACAAGCAAGATGAAGAAGGTGTGGTGACAAGGAACAAGGCAAGATTGGTAGCTCAAGGGTTCACACAAGTAGAGGGCCTGGACTTTGAAGAAACATATGCACCGGTTGCAAGACTTGAAGCCATTCGGATTCTTCTAGCCTATGCAGCCCATCATGAATTCAAGCTATATCAAATGGATGTGAAGAGTGCATTCCTCAATGGCCCTATACAAGAGTTGGTATATGTCGAGCAACCACCGGGCTTTGAAGATCCCACGTTTCCCAACCACGTCTTCAAACTCCGAAAGGCGCTCTATGGGCTTAAGCAAGCACCTAGAGCATGGTATGAATGCCTTAAGGAATTCTTGCTCAAACAAGGCTTTGAAATAGGCAAAGCCGATCCTACTCTCTTCACTCATAAAGTCAATGGAGATATCTTTGTGTGCCAAATATATGTCGATGACATAATATTTGGTAGTACTAACAAATCCTTTTGTGATGAGTTTAGTAGGATCATGACTAAAAGATTTGAGATGTCTATGATGGGTGAGCTCAAGTTCTTCCTTGGGTTTCAAATCAAGCAATTGAAGGAAGGGACTTTCTTTGCCAAACCAAGTACACCCATGATATGTTAAAGAAGTTTGACATGGTGAACGCTAAGCCTATCAAAACGCCCATGCCAACTAATGGACATCTTGATCTTGATAAGGAAGGAAAAGCTGTGGACATCAAGGTATATCGTTCCATGATTGGCTCCCTCCTTTACTTATGCGCATCTAGGCCCGATATTATGCTTAGTGTGTGCATGTGTGCTAGATTTCAAGCTAACCCGAAAGAGTGTCACTTAGTGGCCGTTAAGAGAATCTTGAGATATCTAGTTCACACTCCAAACCTTGGCTTGTGGTATCCTAAGGGCTCCAAGTTTGATCTACTTGGCTATTCGGATTCCGATTACGCCGGTTGCAAGGTAGATCGAAAAAGCACTTCGGGGACATGTCAATTCCTTGGACGCTCCTTAGTGTCTTGGAGTTCTAAAAAGCAAAATTGTGTAGCCCTATCCACAGCCGAGGCCGAGTATGTTGCAGCAGGTGCATGTTGTGCGCAACTACTTTGGATGAGGCAAACCCTTCGTGATTTCGGATGTCAATTTACTCATATCCCACTCTTGTGTGACAATGAAAGTGCCATAAAACTTGCAAACAACCCAGTGAGTCACTCAAGAACCAAACACATAGACATCCGGCATCACTTCTTGAGAGATCATGAAATCAAAGGAGATATCGCCATCAAACATGTGAGCACCGACAAACAACTAGCCGATATCTTCACTAAGCCTCTAGATGAGTCAAGGTTTTGTGCTTTAAGGAGTGAACTAAATATACTTGACTCTCGTAACTTAGTTTGAAACCTAGCATGCTTGATTGATCAACTAGTTTGACCTAGGTAAAACAAATTTCAAAACTTTCATATTGTGTTTCAAAATCTTTGAAAGAAACTTGCTTGGTATGACCATTGTTCTGTATTGATTACTTGCTGCTGCTGGTCATATCATGCAAGAGGTACCTGTCCACTCCAAGAATAAGCTGTAGTATAATAGAGAATAACTCTCTCTGTTGGTAACAGGCCGGCAGTGCCGGGCCAGGCGCGGAAGTGCCGGGCCCCGGCAGTGCCGCGCCAGGCGCGGTAGTGCCGCGACTTACTGATTCGGCTGAATCAGTCTGTTACCGAGTGGGGCCACAGGGAAAACTTCTTATTCTACCCGTGACCCCCTCTCTCTCTCTCTCTCTCCTCCTCTTCCTTCACCGCTCCCCTCCCTCTTTCTCTTTCTCTCTCTCTCGGGCGAAAAGGGCGACTACCTCTCCTCCACTCCTCACCGACCGACCGTCCCCGGCACTTCCGGCCACCGGAGGTGCTGCTCGGGATCCTCGTCGGTGCTGCTCGCTTTCCTCTTCACCAAGGGACTCCATCCCTCTTCTTCTTTCCCAAGGTGAAGATTCAAATCCCTAACCCTAACTTTTTCGATTTGTAAAATGCGCCATGGATATTGTTCTTAGAGGTTGTAGAAGGGTTTGTAGATGATAGGGGAGTAGTAGAGGTGGTGGATGTGGTGTTGTTTGGCTCAGATCCGGTCTGCCTGCGCGGCAGTGCCGCGCCCAGCGCGGCGGTGCCGGGCCTGCCGCAGTGCGCTCCCAGAGCGCAGTGCCGGACTCTGTGCAGAGTTCTGATCCAGCCAACACCTGTTCCATCAATTTCTATTGCCTCTCTATGATCTACCAGTCCTTATACGGTCTTCTAACCACAGTGTTCATGTTTTAGATGTCGGGAGGAAGCGATGAAGAGAGGAGGACCAAGAGGAGGTTGGACCCGCTCAGGGGGAGGAGCAAGCAGCCAGCCGTTCGTGGTGGTGCTCGCTCCCAAGGAGGCAGTTCAGCTAGGCAGCAGATACGAGACGAGATCCGTCTCCAGATGCAGGGTCGTCAGATCAGGGAAGACCTTTACCCTGCCACTCCAGAGCACCTAGCAGAGGTCAGCAGAGACCACATCCAGCCCTATGAGGAGGATGTTTTGGAGAGGGCACCACAGGACACCAGGCCCAGACAGGTGGTGTCCTACCACCAGCAGTTCTCGTCAGTGAAGGCACAGCGTCAGCAAAATCCCTACAATGCTCCAAAGGACATGGGGATTGACTACAGGTTCTGGAATGAATTTCATTCAGATTTCTACCGTTCAGTCCTGTTCAATGCCAAAAAGTCCAAGATTCTAAGTATGAGATATGTAGATTGGGAGCATCTTGAGGCCAAGACTGACAGTGAGATCAACAGGGTGATAGCTGCATGCAAGAGAAGAAATATGTATGATTTGATGGGTTTCCAGTACAACTGGAATGTGGAGATCATTTCTCAGTTTCATGCCACTCTATATGTTGATAATGTGCTGGAGGAGATGCACTGGATGACCGAGGGTCGCCACTACAAGGTCACCTATGAGACCTTTAGTAGGATCCTTGGCTTGGGCAGCGATGACAGGCAGTTGGATAACCTGCATGATGAGAGGACGCTGACAGACAGTGAGATTGCCCACTTATATGATGATCCTAGCAAGGCTGATGGGTTGGTGAAGGGGCTGAAACCTTTCTACTACATGCTCAACAACCTATTCAGGCAGACGCTCAACCCAAAGAGGGTCACATTCTAACTTGTATGGATATGGCAGGAAATGTTGGCTAGGATGGCCCCTCAGGCTAGACCTTTTTCTATATCCAGCTTTATTGGACCGAGCTTCAGGTTGCAGCAGAGGATGCTAGGAAGGCGGTTTCTTATGCACCCTATATCATGTTTATGATTGAGATGGTCTCCGGACATTCTTTTGTTAAGGATGGGTTGCATGAGCCGTACAGGGCTGAGAAGAAGAAGGGGGCAGCAGGAGGTTCAGCAGGGGCAGCAGCTAGTGACAGGCCTGAGAGCTCTCGCCCTTCCTATCAGAGGAAGAAGAAGCAAGCTAGCACGATGGATCAAGGCCATCTTTTCTACCTGCACCTACGCAGCCCAGACAGCACACCAGGCGCTTGTTGAGCAGCGCGCAGAGCGAGAGCGGGCGGGACGTTCGCCGTTACCTCCACCCCGCTCTCCACCTCGCTTTGACCTCTCCAGTCTTGACTCCGATGATTTGATGATGATGATGATGAGGAGGAGCAGGAGGAGATAGTGCCAGTGCCACCTCGTCGGTCTTCACGTGCCTCCGCCTCGACCCGCTACACCAGTACCACCCACGTCAGGGCAAGGCCGTGGTCTCCGATGACGACGACGACGATGATGAGGAGAGAAGAAGAGGAAGAAGATGAGTTTGAGTGGGACAGGTTGCATCGGATGATGATTGAGTGCTTGGACACTCTTCTCTTCTCTCTTTGCTCTTTTTGGTGACTTGTTGCCAAAGGGGGAGAAGTAGGTGAAGAGAAGGGGGTACAACACTTTTTCAGCTTTTCATGTCCCCATCTTTAGTTGTAGTTGTGAGATGAGAGAGTTGGACCGTTTAAAACTCTATTTCTGTAATATACTCTATCGTACTACTTCGTATGCTTGGATGTGGACATGTATCATTTACCTGCTTTATTTAGTTTGTGCTATCTTGTTTAGATCAGTTTGATATATGCTTTGTGGTTTTATATATTGTCCGCTGCGTTTGCTGACTGTTGCCTGAGCGGCAGTGCCGCTCCAGGGCCGGCAGTGCCGGGCCCCGGCAGTGCCGCGCCCAGAGCGGCAGTGCCGCTCTGGCAAAAGACAGCAAACACCTCTGATGTGCTTAAACTGTCATTCGCATCACGTTATATTATTGACACAGTTTAATTGCACCCCACAAAGCTATCAGATGTGAAACTGAACCTATATTCCACTTTAATATGTGAATGTTGGCCTTTTATGCCAATTGAGAATTCAGCTCTCATTCACACATTTAGGGGGAGGTTTCACACCTAAGCTTCAAAATCTCAGTTTTATACCCTTCTCTTGTAAGCTCTAATTGTGTTGTCATCAATCACCAAAAAGGGGGAGATTGTAAGTGCAATCAAGCCCTAATTGTGGGTTTTGGTGATAATGACCACACGATTAGAGGACTAATGAGATTTATAAAGTTGATAAGCAGGTTATGTTAAGAAAGGATGGTGTATATGCGTTGGTGGACCCCTCACACTACATTTCGTCGGTTCCGAACTCAAAGCGCTTCAAAGATATTCTATTTTGATTACTTGAGTTTAGGAATGCCGTACTATAAGGGGGAATGCAAATTCATTGATATGGCTGAATGATATGTGCTCAAACCAACCCAAACCATCCACATTTCCAACCAAAGACAGCTGCACTTAACTCAGATTTATACCTGTCTGCTTGGTAGGCGCGGCAGTGCCGCTCTAGGCGCGGCAGTGCCGGGCCGCGGCACTGCCCGGCTAAGGCCGGCACTGCCGCGACTTAAACTGCCCGTTGGATGGCAGGGGGTATTTACATCACCCCCTCTGCCCCCCAACGGTCATCCACGACCAGACACTCCACCTACCTCCAGACAAGCTCCCTCTTCTCCATTGAAGGCCCTCCAAGCTCCCAACCACCAAAATCTTCATTCCCATTGATTCCAAGTGGTTGAGAGGCTAAACCTTCACCAAAGAGGAGCCCTAGCTGAGATCTACTGCCTAGAGCACTTGATTTGAGCCATAGCCGGTGGATTTGCTTCTATTACTCTTGGGTTCTTGGAACCCTAGCCGGCTAGGCGTCGCCCTAGAGCCTTGCCAACTTGTGTGGCGGCCTAGGGAGGTTTGTAATCACTTGTGCAGCTAGTAAGATTACCCCTCACCTCAAGGATTTGGTTCCTTGACTTGAGAACGAGGTTGAGTTGCAAAGCTCATGACCTAAGTGGTCAACCTCAACAACGTGGAGGTAGGCAAGCCTTGGTGGCGAGCTGAACCACGGGATAAATCACTTGTCTCGCGTGCTTGCTTAGTTTCATTCTCTATGTTCATGAGCTTGTGATATATTCTAGGGTTTGGCTCGATCTACTCTATCTTTCATATTTGGCTTGGAGTAGTTGTTTCTGCTGGTTCATATAGCCTATTGTTACATTCCTATTCATATAGAATCTGCAGATTGTGGTTAGATTTCGAATTGCAGCTTCTGGTCTTCATCTGCGCGGCAGTACCGCGCTGAGGCCGGCAGTGCCGGGGAGCGGCAGTGCCGGGCACAGGGCGGTAGTGCCGGGCCTATCTAATTTAGTTTTAAGCTGTGATTTTTGACAGGCCTATTCACCCCCCCCCCTCTAGGCCACACAGGTCCTTACACAATGTGAAAAGCTCAATGAAGATAGTTGAGGATTTAATGATATGCTGAGCTGTCATTTTTAGACCTATTTCTTTACTCAGTGTGTCCTGAACTATTGCAACCCTTGAGTCTAACAACAATAATATAACATATCCATTGACTTGCCACTGTTTTAGTTGAAAACCTTTACACTCACAGGAGTTGTATCGTTGGTGAATCTCGCCATAGTTTCCCACTACCGGGGGAGACGGCGACTCGAATCGAATTCCAAACCACTGGTGAAAGACCTTTCATACCACCACACTTTCCCCCGTCGTGTCCATGCATTGGGCCAACCGCTCGACGCTTTGTTCGTGTGTAATCGTCGCGGTTCAAGCACGGACCGCCCAATTGGACCTGCGATGAACCTCCGCGGCAGATCGCATTTCCTACTAGAGGGCGCGACCGGGTCGAACCGGCCCGAACCAGCTGCTAACCGGCTTGGGTCGATGATTACGGCACCGACGTCTCCTAGTAAAAGGGCGCGTTCAAAATGAACGAGGGCCAACATCGATACAAACCTACACGATCCAACGGACGGACTGCCCCCAAGTTCCAACTTGGTGCCTTGCTTTCCAGTTGACCGTATTTCATTACTAATCAGGTTCTTTTCCACGATAGCAATATAGCCAACCGTGATCCGGTAACTACCCATCAGGGTATTACGGAACATTCTTAACTACTGCTTTTATTAAGCAAGCTAAGCATTCTACATGGTAACTCATAACAGGATAACAAGGTAGATATTAATCACAACCAGGAATGGTAATGCAGCAAGTAGGATTCATCCAACTCCTAAACCTAATGCATCACAATATAAAAGGACTCAAGTAAATTTTTAATTGCAAAAGATAGGAGGCTTAATATGCTCCGGGGTTGCTTGAGAGAAGACTGAGGCCTCGTGGGAGGGGCACTCAGGCAGGTTAGTGTCGGCCGCGGGGTCGGCTTCCTCGGCTTCATGCGGTTTTCGGGATCACCTGCTCGGCGCTTGTCTCCTGCTCTAGGTCTTGCTCCTGAATTGTCGATCCTATTGCAATGCAGTTGAAAATAATAATAAATAATGCGTAGTGCGAGATGCGGTGGTAAGAAAAGTAATATTTCTTGCAAACCAATAAAACCAACTTGTTGAACCACTTTTGACATTGAGGTAAACACTAATTTCTCATAAAACAATTTCATTAATCCACCTATTTCTTATTTAGTATTCAAAAGAAATTTGAGTTTGAACTGCAAGTGCATTTTTCTGGACTCAGAAAAATCCACAAAAATTCCAGAAGGCAAATGGCATCTGCCGGACTTCACTGAACAATTTTCAGCCAGAAATAACATAGAGAACTGGAGATATAAAAATAACAATTAAACTGCTCAAAAGGTGCTTTGAACTAACTTTTCACACAAAAGGTGTTCAACGGCAGATTTCATAATTTTTCTAGCTTCATCTACTCATCACATTCTACTGTAGAAACTTGCTATCAGAGCATAAACATGCAAGCCTACACAAAATAAACAAATCTATTCCAATTTAAACCATTTGAACTACAACCTACTGGAAAAGGGTGCTAAACTCATTTTTATATTTTTCCCAGATTCTACTTCACATTTCATACTTATCAAGAAAGTTCCACGAACAGAACATTATTATTATTTTCTTACATGAATTTCCAAAGGAAAACACAGAAAAGTACATTTGTAAAGAAACTTCAGATTCTTCCATACACAGCTCCTACTTAACATTTTTTCTTAGCCTGAACATGTCATAGAGAGACCACACAATTTTTTTCACATTTTATTTTGACATATAAATACCTTAACACTTATTCTAAGAAATCAGTCAAAAGACTTTAAATCATAACAGAAATTTTTTCCACATAAACAGTACATCATATATTTTTCACAGGTGCAAATCATGATAGAAACCTACACAATTTCCCATGATAAGAAACATACACCTATTTCCTTTATCTAAACAAAAGCTCACAAACTGAATCAAATAAAATAAAATAGTAATAAAACTTTCACCAAAAATATTTCATATTTTCCCTGATAGATCTACTCATAAGCAAGCTAAAAACTGAAAGTACTTCATTTGAACTTTAAAACGAGCTACACAAAATAACAACATTTCTGGAAAATAAAACAAAAAGGAAAACATATTCGAATCTTCCCGGCTGGCCTGCGTGAACGTGGTCCATAAACCGGGTGAGGCTGACGCGTGGGGTCCGCTGGTCAACGGGATCCACCCGTCAGAGAGGGCGAAGCAGGGGAAGGTGTTGACCGGCGAAAGCTCGTCGACGGTGAGGTCGCCAGCGGTGAGGCTAGGCTCGATAGACTCGTCTCGACGAGGCGCATCCAGCGGTGGGGTCGGTTTGGCCAGAGGGTGACCGAAGCGTGCCGGCGGCGAGCGGTGGCGGGCGGCGGCGGCGGCGACACACGGCTACGCCGTTTCCGGCGGTCGCCGGTGAAATTGGGGAAGGCGAAGGCTCACACGAACCTAGGAGGCTATCGGCGGGCTCGGATTGGCTCGGGAAGCTCCGAGGAAGCTTGGCCACGCGAGCGGCCATGGCGGACGGTGGCGGGGCTCGGCTAGGCCGTGTCCGGCGCGTCGGCCAATTGGCACGTGCGCAGTGCTTTGTGAACCCTAGGGAGCTATCGGAGGGCTCGGCTTGGCTCGGAGGCTCCGAGGAAGCTTGGCCTCGGGCATGGCCTCGGCGGACAGCCATGGCGCTCGGCCGGGGAAGAAGAGGTGGGTGAGAGCGGTAGCGTTGAGGCTAGTCGGTGTTCTCAACTTGCCTTGGCTTGGTGATGCTCGACGGAGAAGAGGGAAGCGGAGAAGCTTCGGTCGATGTAGAACAGTCGCGAGCTCCGGACGGTGCCGATGGCGACCGCGGCGGCGCTCCACAGACTTCGGTGTCGGCGAGGCTCGAGGGTGGTGCTAACGCGAGCACCGGTGTCTGGGGTGTAGGCGGAGAGCTTGCGCGAGGAATCGGACAGCAAGGCTCCGGCGTGGCCGGAACGGCGAGGGGGGTTTGCGGGGTGGTCGCGGCGAGAGCGAGCAGAGCGCTCGTTCTTGCTCGGTGGCGTGGGGAGAAGATTGCGAGCGAGAGTGGGAGAGTGTGTGCGGGTGAGTGAGGGAGCGAAGGGTGCTCGGTTTTTGGCTCGGCCGGCGGCAATGCGCGGTCGTGGCGGGGGCCACGACGTGGCGTGCGCGGGCGACGACGCGGCGAGCGAGGATGGTGCGGCAGCGAGGCGAGGCGCGTGGGTGGGCGAAGCCGATCGCTTGCGTGATCGCACGGTGGGGAATCGGACGAGGAGTGGCCGGCGAAGATCCTCGGCAGGACGTGGCGGCCACGTGGCGGTTGCGGCCGGCGTACGGCGCGGCGGCGCTGTCGGGGCTGGCGTGCGCGAGCGCGCGCGGGAGCGGGGGCAGGCGCGGCACGGGCTTGGGCCGGAAAGGCCGAATGGGCCGAAAGGCTGGCGCCGGGAAAAAAAATGGTTTTCCTTTTTCTTTTTCTTTCCAAACCTTTTCAAACTTTGACCATTCAAAAACAGTTTCAAAAACTCCAAACTAGACTTGACCCAAAAATAAAAGTTGCTCAAAATAATTTTCTCTACAACTTTCATATAAGACACTTTTTTCTGAAACCATTTTTACAATCTCCACATAAATAAACCAATTTTAAAACATACACCATTTGCTTGCCTCATTTTTATCTGATAAACTATTTTGAATTAGGTCAAAATATCAACATGAAAAGCACTCTACCCAATATTATTTATTTATAAACTTATTGCCAAGACAGAAATCCACTTAAACTATCAAGTCCAATAGAAAATCCAAAATCCAAATAAACAAAAAGGCAAAAAAGCACTCATATGCACATGAAATGATGCAATGCATTGCTTATGCATTTTGGTAGCTAAATGTGGTTCCTAAAGCAGTGCTTGACACTTCTTATGTTTCTGGAACTCGAAGACACTTCTTCAACTGGGACACATGGAACACTGGGAAGACTGCACTCATCTCTAAGGGTAACTGCACTTCATATGCCACTTCTCCCTTTTTAGCTACGATCTGATACGTCTCATATATCGAGGTGCTAGTTTTTTCTTATTCCAAAAAGTTGGACTTTTCCTCATGGGTGAGACTTGAGGTAAACATAGTCTCCGACTTGAAATTCCAAGGGTCTCCTCCGTGTGTCAGCGTAACTTTTCTGTCGGGATTGTGCTGCTTGATATGTTGTTGTACCTTTTGCACTATCTCTTCAGCATCTTTCACATAATCTGACCCATAAATCCTCGATCTCCTGATTCAACCCAATTTATCGGGGTTCTGCATCTTCGTCCGTATAATACTTCAAAAGGTGCCATCTTTATACTTTCTTGTAGCCGTTGTTATACGAAAACTCAGCAAGGGTAAACCATTTCTCCCATGATTCTCCTGAAGATAAAACACAAGCTCTGAGGATATCTTCCAAAATCTGATTCACTCTCTCTGTTTGTCCTGCGGTTTGGGGTGATAAGCGGAACTTCTTACCAACTTGGTTCCTAGCTCCTTGTGCAACTGTTCCCAAAAACGTGCTATGAACTGGGGTCCTCTATTAGAGACAATCCTTTTTGGAACTCCCGTGTAACCTCAAGATGTTCTGAATGTACAGGTCTGCATACTGATGAGGTCGGTGTGTAGTCTTAACCGGATGAAGTGAGCCACTTTAGATAACCGATCCACGATAACCCAGATAGAATCATTTCCCTTTTGAGTGGTGGAAGACCTGTGATGAAATTCATACTAATCTCTTCTCACTTCCATTCTGGAATAGATAACGGCTTCACAATCCGGCAGGTCTCAGATGTATAGCTTTTATCCTGCAGCAAGTATCACACCTTGCAACATAACTGCAAACTTCCTTCTTCATCCTAGACCACCAGTACCTTGTTCTCAGATCTTGGTACATCTTACTGCTTCCTGGATGGATAGATAACTTTGAATTGTGAGCTTCATTCAATTCTTTCTTTCAGCTCTGTGTCCTTAGGAACAACCAACCTCTGGTTATACCACAAGATTCCTCTGTTCATCAGTCCTGAAGTTCAAAAAACTACTGATTTCCAACCTCTTCTTGATCTGACAGATCTCTTCATCGATCCTTTGTCCTTCGATGATGTCACTTTCTAGGGTGCACTATATGGTGATATTGTTTACATAACGGGGTGCATAAGGTTGAATCCATCTTCCAATAGTGGTTGTAGGGAGTTACAATGAGTCTTGCGACTCAAGGCATCTGCACCACGTTTGCTTTTCCAGGTGGTAATGCACTTCAAGGTTGTAATCCTTAATCAACTCTAACCATCTTCTCTGCCTCATGTTCAACTCTGGCTGGGTGAATATATTTCAGACTTTTATGATCAGTGTACACATGACATAGGTTTCCCATAGGTAATGCCTCCAATCTTGAGTGCATGCACGACGGCTGCCAATTCCAAATCATGAGTGAGATAATTCTCTTCATGTGGTCGTAACTGGCGTGAAGCATATGCTATACTCTCAACTCTCCCATTCTGCATGAGCACACATCCAAGTCCAATCTTGGATGCGTCACAAAAACATCAAAAGTTCCTCTAAGTTTGGCTGAGCCAAAACAGGCGCGGAAGTCAACAACGTTCGCAGAGTGCGAAAAGCTGCTTCACACTCTGGAGTCCATTCGAACTTCTTGTTTTTCTGCGTTAAACGGGTCATAGGTTTGGCGATTCTCGAAAAATCTGGAATGAACCGACGGTAGTATCCAGCCAAACCCAAAAAGCTGCGAACCTCAAAAACACTTGTGGGTGCTTCCCAATCCATAACCTCTGCACCTTAGAAGGTCTACAGAGATCCCTTCCTCTGAAAGGACGTGACCAAGAAAGGTACCTTCTTTACCAAAACTCACACTTACTGAACTTAGCATATAACTTGTGCTCTCGAAGCCGGGTCAAACAACTCGTAGATGCTCACATGATCCTTCTCATTCTCAGAGTATACCAGATATCATCGATGAACACTACAACGAACTTATCTAACTCTGGCATGAAGACCGAATTCATCAGGTACATGAAATGTGCCGGTGCATTGGTCAATCCAAAGGACATAACGAGATACTCATAGAGTCCATATCTGGTAGAGAAAGCTATTTTTGGTATATCTTCTCTCTGATCTTAATCTGATGGTATCCTGATCTCAGTCGATCTTGGAGAACACTTTCGCCTTGATAACTGATCAACACAAGACATCGATTCGGGTAAGGGATTTTTGTTCTTTATAGTTACTCATAGTCACGGCATCAACGTCGTAATCCACACACACCCTCAAAGTTTTATCCTTCTTCTTCACAAATATAGCGGGACATCCCCAAGGTGACGAACTAGGGCGTATCAAACCCTTATCCAAAAGCTCTTGCAACTGAACTTTAAGCTCTGCTAACTCTTTAGCGTGCATCCTATACGGTCTCCGAGATATGGGTGCCGTTAAGGGACTAACTCTATAGCAAACTCCACATCCCTATCCGGCGGAGTCCAGGCAACTCATCAGGAAAACATCCGAAAACTCACACACTACTGAGATCTCAGCTATCTGTTTTGCGGTGACGTTGAACAACACTCCCGATCTCGTGGGGGTTTCGGGGTAACTTAAACCGAAAGGTAGACCCATTCCGGGACTAACCATAGAAACTACTCGCTCTGCGACGTCAAGATTGACCTTCCAGAGTTTCATCCAACCCATACCTAAGATCACATCCAAACCCAGACCAGGGATTACGATGGGATCCACTATGGCCTCTTATCCCCAAAGTCATTTCCACTCCTTTAGCCATTTTACGCGCGGAGAGAACAGCTCGGCGGAACTTATCTGATATCCCCGATCTAACTCTACCAACTCAAGATTACTTCTCAAACAAAGTTCTCACTTATGAAAGAATGCGATGCTCCAGAATCAAACAGCACAACTGCGGGCATTGATTAACAAGAACGTACCAGCGGTGACAGGCTGTCCTTCCGGCACTTCCTCCACGGTGGTGTGATGCACATGACCTGCGCGAGGTGGAGGCTGGGTGTATTGCTTCTTTGGACGAGGGCATTGACGTGACAGGTGTCCCGTCTGACCATAGTTGTAACATGGCTCAATCACATACGGAGTCTTGGGGCCTCCTGCACTTCCTGCCTTATTCTTGTTCTGCATCAGAGGAGCGTGTAGGGCTTCTGAAAACTGGGACGGGACGGTTGGTTAGTGATCTTCCTCTGTGGGGGACGAACCTTGCTCCAGCCACCACTGGCGGGCGATACGGGTGCGTGCTCCGAAGGGGTTCTCTGTTGAGACGAACCCCTTCGTTCGCACGACGGCGGTTTTCTGTCGCCAGCCTACTGTCATTGGCCTCTTGATTTAGGCATCACTGACAAAGTCACTGAAGATGGTGCGGTGACTGTACCCATCTTTGAAAGCATGGCGGCTCATGCTCACGTTTGAAGCTTGCGATCTTCTTGCCTCAGTGTTGACAAAGTCTGGGGCGTAGCGAGCTAGGTTGTTGAAGCTGTGCAGATACTCGGACATAGATCTGGTTCCCTGAGACACCCTCATGAACTCTGCAATCTTCATTTCCATCAGACCACTAGGGATGTAGTGGTTGCGCATAGCAGTCGAGAACTGATCCCAGGTGACACGTGCATTTGTAGGCAAGGCTGCACGGTAATGGGCCCACCACAACCTGCGGGTCCTTCCAACATGTGCGCGGCATACTCTGCTTTAGCTCTTCCGTCAGACCGAAGCAGACGGAACTTCTGGATGATGAGTTGAGCCTTCATCCGCCTCAGCGGTTCGGTGACTTCCTTGAACACCGGGGACGGGTGTCCAGAAGTCACGGTAGGAGCTGTACTGGTTGGTCTCGGGCTTGGCGTTGATGATGCTACTGTGCAGTGTTGTTAGCGATATTGCGGAGGGTGGCCTCCATGTGCCTCTGCACTCTTCTCCATGTTCCTTTGGTGCCCAAGAACTGGCCGAAACGCTTCCGGCGTCATTGGCGGCGTGGGGAGGTGGCAAGTTCTCCTCCTGTCCTGCCCCCTGTCCGTGTTGGCTGGAGTGTGTGCTGCATCTGCATATCCCATTAATAAGCAATCATTAGGTGATGTTACATTGATCATGAATAAATAGACTGCGCTGTACATAATTCGAAAATTTAGCACACGACCAAGTATAATTACTCATTTCCATACACATCACAGAATATCATCGCCCGAAATTAGCATGCAACGACATATTTCCATAAAAGATGCCAGATCGAAGTCTGGACTTTGTCCCAAAAGACATACATGCCATCAAACATCTCAAACATAAAACCAACACATGTTAGGTGTTACATCACTAGCGAGCGGCTCAAGCTATACAAAAGAAACGACTCCTAGCGAACCTAGCGCTCAGGCGTCTCCAACGGCGGATGCGGCGTCCTCTGCGTCGCGTCGATCATGGCTCGTCAGCGTGATCCTCCTCCGTGGGCGTCGGGACCAAGGACCCTCACCTTCCTCCTGGGGTCCGGGCCTCGGCTGCGGCTGGGGCGGCGGCCTCTGTGCGGCGTGATGCATCTGGGTGGAACTGCTCGTGGAGCTGGTCGATGTAGGCCTGCTGCCATGGATCTGCTGTATCAAGAGGTGGCTCCCTCTCTGAGCTGGTCGAGCGCGGTGCGGGCCTCATCCCTCTGAAGGCGGTAGTCAGGTACATCTGCTCTGCAACGGTCCTGGCAGTGGGCCTGTGCTGCTGCTGTAGTACGGGCGTCGTCACGCTCAAGAGTGATCTGCTGAATCCTCTCCTGGAGACGAGCTACCTCGGCATCAAACTCTTCCTGTAGCTTCCTCTTGCTCTGGTAGGTGGCGGTGAGGGTGAAGGACACGCTCTCGAGAGTGTGCTCCAAACTCTCACATACACCCAACAAAGCTCCGGTGGCGCTCATCGCGGGCGTCTCGCAGTAGAACCTCTCCTCTGGGCTCCCTGTCAAGATTGACTCCAGAGTCTGCTTCCAGCGCAATGGAAAAAGTGATCCACGGGGGAACACTCCTGCCATAGCGCTAGCTAGGTCGACGGGGAAACGGGCAATGATATCCTTCAGCACAAGATACGCTGCCCTGTTGGCTCCATCCTTGACACATGTGCCTCTGGTGATCTCCGTCCATCCTGTCTAGTGGGGCTTGGCGGGCAAAGCTTTGACTTTGATCTCCACCATGACCAAGGAATCCTGCCCGTAGATCTCCTTCTGCCATGAGTACCCGGGCTCCTGTCCTTCCTCATAGCCCACGGCCTGCAAAATCCTCCAAAGGATAGTCGGCAATCCGAAGTAGGACAAGAACATCTTCCGGGTCAGCTTGGTGGCCAAGCGGTGACGCGGAACTCCTCTACCTCCGGTGGCCTTGCGAGCGGTCAGCTTAGTCCGGGCCATCTGTAGAAACAAAAGGGTTTCGAACTCTCGTGAGACGGATATTAAGTTGGCAAATTTTTATATAAAAGAGACAACTTTTAATTAAGGGGAGGTAATGTAAATGCAAGAATATAAACATGATGCATGATCGTACTTACGTTCTCACTAACATGACTCGTAAGTCCTAACGTTCTAGTCGGTGGCAAGAACGATCTCTCATGCGTTATCTACACGTTCTACTTGGTCGCACAGTTAGTGTACCTGCAGAAGATTCATTTCAGCCCAAAGCAATCCCAATGATAAAACAATTGAGCATTGGCTAATATGCGCAAAATACATAGAAGCCACACTAAACACACCATGCACCAACATAGAAAACACCCTCAAAAACATTGATACCCTCCTATGTGTCTGCGTGGAGCTCGCACATACTTGGTATAAGAACTCTCATCTAGACCGACGGTTGGACGGTCATGCTCTCATATCTCACAAAATCATTTTATGCATGTTTTCACGATCGACGCATTCTCTTTCCCGAGAATGGACCAGCAAATAAAGATCCAACATGAAGCAAAACCCTGAACCCTGTTAGCAGTTAAACCACCTGAATCCTAGTATAGGGCTTAAGGACGAGACTGGGCACACTTAGTAATTGAAAATAGTTTTGAAAATAGTTTTGAAACACCCATTTTAGTTCAAAAATAGCTCTTTACGGAGGTAATCACTTGAACCATGCTCTGATACCAGCTGTGGCGGAACCGTCCTGATTATAAGAGCTCAAGTACCGTCTTAGTCAAATCCGTCTGACTTCGACTCATACTTGAACCCATATAACCCCGATAGTCCGGAAATCTCGAAGGATTTCTATCACCGTACAACATACAGGATCGCATTGTTCAAGAATTACATTCGCAAAGATACATCACAGAGAACGAAACTGAATCTAAAGTATCAGAGTGCGAATTTAAAACAGAGTTATTACAATACCAAATTTAAAAGTGCGGAAGCTTAAATAAGTTTGAAACACGACCACTACACATGTGGTCCAAATGAAACATTGTTTGACAAATCCAACTCAACACAACTCACTCTTCCCTTTTTAGATAATGTGCCACTAGGAGTCTCAGACCAGCAAAAGAAAAGGGGAAGCTTCTGGACGACCCTGCCCTGGGCCTACTCCTCATCACCTTCCACCGGGTAGAGGCAGTGCTTACAATAGCCAAAGTAGACCTGGCCATCTGCAACAAACGGCATAAACCCTGAGTACGGGAATGTACTCAGCTAGACTTTTAAACAAAATTTGAATTTTCAGCAGAGACAGGCTACAGAAGTGGGAAAAGGGGTCAGACTTTGTAAAAATAGTTTTGTAAATTCGACGACTGACTAGGGTAGCGTCCTACGGTCAACACGGCTCCGATACCACTCTGTGACACCCCAATTTTAAGAACAAATTGGAGCACAATATATGTATGCCAGGATCAATTTTCATACATATATCCACATCATAGTAAATATCAAAACAATGCTTTATTAATAATATCGAACGTTATTACAAAAATGACCCTCGGGTCTGAAAGAAAAGTACAGACTCTCATGAAACTGACTCTAAGATAAACTCTGATGAAAATGCGGAAGATCTGGACTCCACTCCACAGGAAGGTCGACCGGGGGTAGCGCCATCCTAGTACAGGTCGTCAGGGTCGTAGCCTCCGTCTTCTGGATACTCCTGCTCCTCGTACGCGTAGTCTCCAGCGTCTAGGTGGGGTAGCAGGGGGGACAAAGAGGAAGAGTGAGTACATCGAAATGTACTCCGTAAGTGTAGGAAATATATGCTTATGAGGCTTATAACAAAGGTAGGCTGACTTTGTTTGACTCAAGCGCCTAAAGCGACACACCCTATTAATCCTATTAATCCTATGCACCTATTTACTAGGTTATAGACAGACTCTATAGAAAAGTATCAACACTCGGAGTCGCACCGAGCAACCCACACTCGGAGTCACACCGAGCAACCAACACCTGAAGTCCATCAGGAAACCGCACCTGAAGTCCATCGGATGACCCGAACCCAAAACCAACCAGTAACCAACTAATCTCAAAGAAGTCCAAGCCGCTCGTGACCGTGAGCACGGCTGATATATCAGTTTTACACTCTACAGAGGTGCACATCGTTACCCATGAGTCGTGCAGATCTCGTCACGCTAAACACTCGCCGAGGTGTATAGCAGGTTGCACTGCAAGGCCTTTACAAAACTCCCTCCAAGTCCGTTTTACACGTTCACTAAGGTTTCACCGCTAACAGTGGATATACGCACCACTGCAGAAGCCCCCTCTTGTGCCACAAATCCGACCCCGTGTAAACCCTCAACTTGGAGGCAATTAATTACTTGGCCAGGTCCAGCCCATCCAGATCTCATGGTTGCGCTGTCAAGCCGGGTTACATGCTCTGAGAACCGGGTCCTAGGGATCCAGGCAGGATAAATCTAGCACGAGCCCCGAACCAAAAACCAAATAAGAGCTGCCAAGTCCATGGCACAAAACCACCAATACGGTTCCATCCTGCCGGATTTACCTAATAACATGTTACTACAAAATTACCATGTCCACATTCGTTTCATAGTTCATTAATCAAGATTATAAACATTTTAACTCCCATCCCAATCATGACTGCAGGGATAAGCAAGACACCTACCCGAACATCCCAAAACAGGCGACAAGGATAATAGAGCAAGATCTAGTAAACCATAATATAGGATTCAAATTTGACATTGCATGCATCTACTAGATCTAAACTACTCTAATACCAAAAGTAAAATAAAGTAGGTGCAAGATGTTCAAGGACACTTGCCTTCAGACTGGGTCGAATCAACTGGGTCGCAAGGATGGTCTGGAGCGTCCTCGAACTCCGCACTCTCTGGCCCAAACAACATACATGGCACATACAAAGCGAAATGAATAACAGTACAACAAACAGTATCAAAACAGTAAACAACAGTTCTACTGCGTAGAGAACGAAATTATGAATCTAACGCAAGTTGAATGGTCAAAACGGAGTTAAAATGAGCAAGTTATGGGCTTTTGAAGTTTGGTGGCAAATCTGTAAATCGGTTGAACTTATTTTGTGTTTTAAATAAATCAAAATCCGAATTTAATCGGCTGGCGGACCGGGCCTCAATTAATTGAAAGTGCAGGGGCTAAGATGCGACTTTTTCAAGACTCCCGTGAACAGGAGATCGGATCGCGGGTTGATTCACAGAAAAAGGGAGGTCCTTTCTGAAATATGGCGGGGACGGCCGGCGCTGGTCCAGGTGTCGCGCCCTGGTGGCTCCGGCGTATGACTATGCTGTGGACGGGGCGCGACCGTGGGTGGACGCGGCTCATGGCGCGACCGTGGGGTGGACCGATGGACCGCGCGTCAAGACGGAGAAAGTACGGGGTCTAGATCGAAGATCGAAAACCTAGACTCAGGGAACAGTGCCTTTGGATCGCGGGTTTGTTCTGGATAAGGGCGAGGGCTTATTTGCAAAGTGTGCACTGACGCGGGGCGGCGGCTAACGCGGCGCTGGCGTGGCACCACGTGGCGCTTGCGGGTTGGCGCGGCGTTTGGACTGTGCGGTGGGCTGGTAACGTGCGCAACAGGGCCGGGGTGCACGGGTCGTATGGACCGGGTGCAGCGTACCTCTTCACCCTGAATCTAATCGGGGTCGGGGCCGATCGTCTCCGATCCTACGGTGCTGATGGAGGGGCGAGAGATGCGGCGGCCGGCGAGGGTCGGGGCACGGCGGTGCCATGGGAGCCCGGCGGAGCTTGCTTGGGACGCTTACTAGGGCTAGAAGAGAGCTCGGAGAAAGTAGGAGGGGCCGGAGGAGTTCACCGCCAAGCTTCTGATCACGTTCTAGTCACGGTCAGGGCCGTAGAGGTCTGGATCCACGACGGCGCCATGGATGAGGTCGTGGAGCTCACTGGTGTATCTCAGACACGGCCTAAGGAACCCAACTAGCCTAATGGACCACACAGGGAGGAGAGAGAGTCACGGAGTGCTCACCGAGGGGATTGGCGCGGTCGCAGGGGCTCCAGGTGCGTGGTTCGACGTCGAGTCCGACCGCCGTGCTCCGAGCTCCGGCGGCTTCAGCGCTTCGACGGCGTCACTTGGCGAGATGGAACGAGGGAGGGTTGACGCGGCGTGGCGTGTTGTCGTTCGTTTCAGGGCGAGGAGAAGTCGGTGGCGGCCGTTTATAAAACGTTGTGGATCGGGGATGGGGGCGGGTTGGCCAGCGGCAGCGTCGCGCGTAGGGCGGCCGGGTTTGTTGGGGATGACTCCGACGCGTGGGCTCGGGCGTCAGCGAAAGGGGAGGGGCGGAGCGGCGGTGCGCGCGGCGAGCGTCGTGGGCCCGCGTGGCTGGGCCGGCGCAGGTGGGAGAGGGAGCGGGCTGGCGCGGGGAGGAATTGGGCCACGCCAAGGAGCGGGCCGGCGCTGAGAGAGGGGCGCGGGGAAAAAGGAGAGGAGGGAATGAGGGAGAGAGGGAGCGGGCCGGCTGGGCCAAGGGAGGAATGGGTGAGGGTTTTGGGTCCAGTCCTTTTGCCAATCTTTCTTTTCTTCTGATTTCCAAACTTTGCAAAACCATTTGAAATCCAATTTCAAACAGTTTGAAATCAAATAAATTTGAGAGTTTTGAAAACATTTTCCCTAGGTTTTGGAAATAAAACTTTGAGTTTTTAAAGTTTTGTAAACCCTTTTTATTTATTTCTCAATAGAATAAAACTGATTCGCCCTATATACGGGTTTAATAAATTTATTTTTCCACTCAATAAAAATATGCAACCGGCATGAAATGCAACATGCCAATATTAAATAAAATTTTTATTTTCGTCCTCTAATAAACAAGCCAATCTATTTAATTTCTAATTCCTTTTATTAAATTGGGGGAAAAAATTAAATCAGGGTGTTACAGTGTCACATGATCCTTGCGCGGATCAAGGGAGAGCGATACCCTTGCGCGGGTGCTCCAACGAGGACTAGGGGGGTGTGCCGACACCTCGATACCTCGGCAAAAAGATCATCGAGTCATCTCTACTCTTTTACTTACGCATTTACTTTCAAGCAATTCAATTCCGCATTGCTCTTGTTGCTCATTCTATATTGAATTGCTTTGCTAGAGTAGGAGTGGCTTAGACTTGGTCTTTTGTGCGGTAGAATAAAGAGAATCACACTTCTAGGCACTAGGGGGTTAATTGAGGCTTGATAGGTTTTATTATTGCAAGAAGTTTTAGAAAGCCCAATTCACCCCCCTCTTGGGCATCTTGATCCTTTCAGGACAGATGGGTCCAGTAAATTGTTTGGACAACTCTTCTTGCTTACTACAGAACCTAGTCATCAGTTGTTGCTTGATCTTCTCAAACATACTTAAGATAGGCATTCCCTAGCTTCTAGAATGTAGTTGTTGAACACTTCACAACTATTGTTCAACAATTGTCACATTTGGGGAATTCAGAAAAGAAAGCTCTTACCCAAGTGTTAGGTGCCATCCTTTCCAACCATGTAAATGCATCTGAGTTCAATGTTTTTAGCTTCTCCATGTGATACTTCCACTTAACTTCTGTACTTGCTCTTGCACATGTCCAGAGCTGATTTTTTAGAACTTCACCCTTGAATCCAGCATCTCTGAAATTAGAATACAAGTGTCTAACACAAAACTTGATGTCCACCCTCTGCTTCAAACTGTACTCTGTGATAGCTGCTCTGAGTGTCTGAACACAATCAAAGACCATACCTACTTTGAAAGTAGGATTGTTCATGTCCTCGGCTCTAAAGGTACCAAATGTCATGTTTAAACTATTCTCTGCTCCATCAGTTGGCAATTCAAGATCATCTTCACTAGATAAATCATGCACCACTTGAACTGCTGTTGATGTGCCTTGACCCTTAAGTCTGCTGCCCTTTGCCTTCTTGGACTTAGCAAATTTATTTTCTATGCTCTCAGATTCTTCTACAAATTCTGCAACAAGGTCATCATCCCCCTCCTCAACTTCATTGTCACTGTCCAGAAATTCAGAATCTTCAGTTTCATCTACCATTACTTCATCATGGTTCACCTTTCTGACATCTTCATAGAACTGAGGCAGCTTCTCACTTTGATTCTTATCAACTCTGCACACCTTAACAGGGCTAATCACTTTAGGTAATTGTGAAATGGGTTCACAACCACATCATCCCAATGTTCATCAGTCAGAATGCCATCATGATCTATGTACAACACTAGGTTTTGTACCCTGTCCACCACTAAGCACATTGCATTTGTGTCTGAATCAGTACACATTATCCTCAAACCATCAACTAGTGTCTTCCCTGGTAAACCAATACACCTTGAAAGTTGCTTCCTTTGAATATCCAAGCATCTCTGCAATGTCCTCAAACCAAAGAACAGACCAAGTGTCCACCTCACAATGATCAAACCACGAAATCCTTTCATCCACATATGTCCTCAGCTCCCCAGATCCAACAAAAAATCTACCATGGTGCACTTCAACAGTAAACTCTTCACCACTAGCACCTACGTTATACAAAGGCGACCCATAATGTCTAGCACATCAGAATGAATTGCAGACCTAAACCACCCAAAAACTCAGAACAAGTACAAAGCCCCAATGTCGAAAACCTAATCGTCACAATACAAATTTGGATTGTACAGAAACATTTCTAATCGCCTAAAGAATAAGAAACTCAACAAAACTGGAAATTTTAGATGCGAACCCTCACCATATGTGGGCGGAGGAGCACCCTTTGGACGCAGCTCCGGCGCCATCGCCACCCACGGTCGTCGGTTGTCTTGAGCGCCGCCGCTCGTCTTCACTCAGCCTCTCTTCTTCGCTTGCCCGACACCACGCTGCGTCGCGGATCACCACCGCCCCCGCCGCCCGCCGGGACCGCCGCACCGGAGAAGGCACGAGGCGATCGAATGAATGAAGGTGAAGGCGAAACGTCCCGCGTCGCAAATACCGCCCGCTTGGATCCATATCGATGCCACCGTGGACCGCCACGCCGCTAACGGGTCAGCTCGGGACCCGTTTGGGGTTAATTGCCACCTCGGATAAGTTACTGTACGGTAAACTATCGTTTTGTAAGTTGCTGGGCCGGGATGGCACCGCGCGCCAACTTTAAGGGCCGGCCGTGAATTTTACTCTATTTCATTAAGAAAAAACAGAGTTTTAAAAAGTATAAGCACGTGGTAATCCAAGGGTTAGCACCGATAACAGAAAAGAGCAAAGACAAACAGTACGTTACATGGCTACACCTTTTTTTTTTGCGAGACCCACTTGTAGGCGACTATTGGAATCAACTGCCGCAAACTTCTAAACCCAGCAAGGTCCCAGAGAGAGCTTTGCCTCATCACTGATCGACTGAAGGAACTGCTGCACTGTTCTGCTTCCTCTAGGAAAGGTTCCTTCCCGACTGTACCTGTAAACTGATGCTGCAGAGTATGCATGATCAGAGGATCAGAGGACCAGCGCCAAATCAGCTTGTCCCGCACCCTCTCTGATAGTTGTAGCTGCTGCGCACGGTTCCACAGCTTGAGATAATCAAGTACAGTAGCTAATACTTTAGCTTTGTTAGCCAGTCGTTGTAAGCATTTTCTTTTGGTTTCCAGATCTCTTCATTTGGAACACTTTTTGGCTGCTTTCTGACTGGACATTCTACTTTAAGGTAACATGAGCATTTTATCCCGTGAATTTACAGTATAGATTAATGTTTGAGCTTAACAATCAAACGGTATAAAGATTTATGAAAAAAAAATGTGTGGCCTGTAGTGTTAGCATGGAGAATATACTAATGACTAAATAACCAATGCAGGATGAGCTCAAAAAAAAGAAAGAGGATAGAGAAAAAAGAGAAGAAGTAAAGAGTCATCTCCTATTTATACCTACGTGAGCCAAACTCAGCAAAATGAATACTCTCTATGTCCAAAATTAAGAGTCATTACAAGAATCTTGTAGAGTCAAGTATCTCAAGTTGACCAAATTTATAATATAAACTAAATATCATTAGATTATCTGTTAACTATATTTTTATAATATAATATTTGATGCCACAACTATTTGTAATTCACTCTATAATTTTGGTCAAACTTCAGATACTTTGACTCTCCAAAATTTATAGAATGATTTATAATTTGGAAAGGAGTTTAGTGTGACCAACCAACACCCGTAGCTAATCAGTTCTCACCTGCGCGGAATGGTGTCACTGTGTCAGTACTCAATTCGCCAAAAAAAAATGGAAGTTACTCCGTACTAGATAGTTATTACCGATTTTTTTTCTTCTAAATGGATCATGTATAGTGTGCGGATTCAGAAAAAAATTTAGAGAAGACTTATTCAAGCTCCAAACAGTTTTAACCTCTCTTCAGTGTGTATTTATAGAAAAAAAATAGGGGGAATTAGAATGTCCACAATGTTGGCTTTGAGCGATGCTGAAAAGATGAGAGAGAAGGTTGAAGCATCGATGTACACACTACAGGTATCGATGCCTGAAGAAAAATTCTTGGCACCGTATAATGTTGTTGCATCGGTGCTCAATCTGACAACATGCATGCTCATGAGAGAGTAAAAGCTGCATAGGAGACAGGAAAGCTGCATGTATTTGTTGTTTTTTTACTGTTTTATGGGTTCCACATGGTGCTTTGCACATTGCAACTTGCCTCCACCGATGCTGAGTGTTTGCTTTTTGTTTTTGGCAGTGATGCCCACGCTGTGGCCAGTATTAGAGCACCTCCCTAGTGTATGTTGAAAAACAAACTGTGGGTTGTTGGTACCGAACCATACACACTGGAGTCATCGAACCGAGTGTGTCAGATTCAAAAGCGAATCTTGTATATGAGCCGAACCCAGGGCAATAAAATAATATATTTGTACATGGATGTTGGCCTGCCATGTTGGATCCTCCCGTACAAGGCAGTCGGAATCCAAGTGAGAGATTTTTTTTGTGTGTGTGGGTCCTCAAAAGCGATATTCACACTATGGCAATCGAACTGTTGTTTGATTTGAACCATTCGATTCGAGCCACACTGGAGATGCCCTTAGGAGGGGTTTCATGAATCCAACGGCCATAGAGGGGATCTATAAAATTATAAGTCCAGGTACTCTGTTGTAATAACTTGTATAAGGTTATAAATTAGATTTTTTTTGAGAAAAGGTCACCCCTGCTTAATTAAAGCAAACACAGTTGAGTTCAAAGTTTAACGCTCACGCGCCTAACAGAGCCATAAGGCTTCGGTAACCAACGACTAGTTCTCAGATAAAGACTTTATTGCAGACATAAAAAAGCACATCTCTGAAGACCTCCAAAAGCTGAGCATTGGATTAAACCAACTATGATGCATCCATTCTCCATTTGATCCGCGGCGCCAATCTTGCCTCCCTTTCTACCTTCTGAATGATAGACTCCATTTCTTCCTAAATGTCCTCCTTGAGCATAGCCAGCCATCTTCGTAACATTCTTCCCACCATCTCTAGCACTTTCTGCAATCCTTTCCATACCACTTCCTGAAAACATAACGAGTTTCGTAATTTCCATAACACCCAAAAGCACAACAGATGAAACAATATTGTTAATCCTATGTTTTTTATCTACTATTCATAAAGAAGCTACAGACTCAAAGCTGCCCCCTATATTCAACTGTAGCAGAGCTGAAAAGAATTCCCAAACATTTTTAGCAACACAACACTCAAAGAAAAGATGTAAGACTGATTCCCTTTCGGCACAAAACAAACAACTAGAATCATTGATTTCTCTTCTCTTAGCAAGATTATCACGAGTTAAGAGTCTATTACTTGACAACAACCATAAAAAGATTTGTACCCTAGGAGGTATAATAAGTTTCCAAACAGAATGTATGTAAACCGGGATCACACCTCTGTGATTAATCACAACATACAAGGACCGCACAGAAAACTTGCCATTAGAGCTAAAGCTCCAAAGGATCTGATCTGTCTCATTAGTCAGATTGATACTTTCACCAATAGCACATAGCTCATCCCAAAGAAGCATGATGTCTGCAGATACCCTTCTCCTAAAAGAAAGTTTGAGCTCCCCACCATCCCAAACCTCACTAATTGACTTTCCTTGTTGCACATTAATAATATATAAAGGGAAAATGATAGCTAAACTAGTATTCCCAAACCATTAATCCTCCCAAAATCTAATCCTTTCCCCATTACCAACCACCCATCTAATACCCATGTGGTTAGCCTGCATTGCCCAGATCACACCCTTCCAAAAGGGTGAAGAACCAGCAACAGGACAACAAAAAACATTAGACCTCTTGGTATGGTATTTGAAGTCTATAATCCTTGTCCAAACAGAATCTGAGTTTAGGTGATATCTAAATATCTAAGAACTCAGTAAAGACATATTCAAGCTTCTAAGGTCAGGTATACGCCATCCACCCAGAGCTTTTTCCTAAGAAATTAATTACCAACTAGCAAGATGATATCTGTGTTTTTCCTCAGTATTATTCCAAAGGAAATGCCCCATGTGAGAATTTATAATATCTATAGCCCATCTAGGAAACTTGATAATAGAAAGTAAGTAGATAGGAATACTGGCTAGACAGGTCTTAAGAAGGATGAGTCTCCCAGCATAAGAAAGGAGTCTCCCCCTCCACCCAGCAATCCTATTCACAATTTTATCAACATAGGTTGTAGGTCCTCTCTCCTTAGTTTAGTGTAATGAAGGGAACTCCCAAGTATTTGATAGGAAAATCACCTTTTTTTTACAACAAAACATCTTCGCAAACTCATTAGCTCTTTCCTCATTTATTCCTATTGCTAACAAATTACTCTTATCATAATTAATTTCATACCAGATAGATGTTCAAAACGCACGAGAAGTCACTTCAAATTAACCGCCTTTTCTAGATCATATTTTAGGAAAAACAAAATATAAGCTGATTATACCTCCAGGGTCAACCCTAGGCAATAAATTATACCTCCAGGGTCAACCCTAGGCAATAAACCAGTTATAAATTAGAATTATTATATCCACTTGATTTACGCCAGAGCGAAACTCTAAAAATCAATATTGTGTATCGGATTCAATATCCAAAGCAAAAAGGCACAAATTTGCACGACCATCCTTTCCGACTTCCCGTATCTACCGTCTTTATAAGCGTCGGCCTTGACGCGGTCTCGTCTAGGCCACGTCGTCATTTTTGTTGTTGGCCGTCGGATCTGACATCTGACGGTTGCTTGCCCCGCCGTACATCAGGTCGTCATCAAATATATACAGGTTCCAATCCTCAACCCTAGTTCTCTTTCATCTGCATCTGAGCCGCCAGTCCTCCCTTTCTCTCCTCTCTCGGCGGCGGCACGGGCCGGCCCTGCGCGCGTGTCCGCATGAGAGCCTGATCCGCGGCCAGGGTGGCCTGGCGTCTTTATAAGCGTCGGCCTGGACGCGGTCTCGTCTAGGCCACGTCGTCATTTTTGTTGTTGGCCATCGGATCCGACATCTGACGGTTGCTTGCTCCGCCGTACATCAGGTCGTCATCAAATATATACAGGTTCCGATGCTCAACCCCAGCTCTCTTTCATCCGCATCCGAGCCGCCAGTCCTCCCTTTCTCTCCTCTCTCGGCGGCGGCACGGGCCGGCCCTGCGCGCGCGTTCGCGTGAGAGCCTGAGCCCCGGCTAGGGTGGCCTGGCATGGTGGTGCGAGGGGCCTGCCGCGGGTGGTGCGGTGCGGCGCCCCTGACGGCCTGGCGTGGCGACGCGAGGGGCTCCGTCGCGGCGCCCCCGACGGCCTGGCGTGGCGACGCGAGGGCCTCCGTCGCGGGTGGTGCGGCGCGGTGCCCCCGACGGCCTGGCGTGGCGACGCGAGGGGCTCAGCCGCGGGTGGAGCGGCGGGGCGCCCCCGACGGCCTGGCATGGCGGCGCGACTACGCGAAGGGCTCCGCCGTCGGTGGTGAGGTGCGACGCCCCCGGCCGGAGCAGCGACGTGAGGTGCCCCATCGCGTTTGGCCCGGAGTACGGCTGCTCAGCACCCCCGACAAGGGTGTCAGGCACGTGCAGTGGTGATAGGGCCTCCACAGCCGGCTCCCCAATGGATGCCATGGATTTCATCGCCATTCATCCCCTTCAGCTTCCATTAAAGCCACCATCCTCTCCTTCGTGTTGCTGTGACTTCCAACTCCTTCCTGCTGTTGCGACTTGCAACTATCTTCTGGGTCCTCAGAACCTGCGCCCACTTTGCCCACAGGCCACAGGTGATGCCCATGTCATACTGCCATGTTTGATCGAATGCCACAGAGGAGCTCATCAATTTGGTGGGATTATATTTTTTCCCGATCTTATTCTTTTCTGTGTCCAGGAGCTCAGTGGTTCTCTGCTTGTGGGAGTTGCAAGATTTCAACGACCCCTGCTGTGCTACAGCAGCTTCATCAATCTCAAATGACCAAGTAGTCTTTTACGTGGAGGTATAATTAAATTTCTTGCACCTAGACAAAACTATATGGATTCTACCTGATATTATGTTACAGTTTGATTTCTGAATAATTATGGGTAACTATGTTGATCATTATTATGCTATTTTTTGTTTTCTATTTCCCTCATTTTTTTCATTATGGTACTGTCTTTTTCCTTCCATTCTTTATTTGTAACAAGGAAAAGTAGTATGTGAACTAATGGTCGTTGTTGTTTGCATATATGTACTCTCGCACCAGCGAATTCTTTTGGCCATATAAATGCCTCACATGGATTGGTTTTGATTTGACTCTCATGCATAGCCTCATCTAAATTGGCAACCTCCTGATCCAAGGAATCTATCTGCTCAGCTTTAATTTAAGTTTTTGGTGGTTTGATAGGGACAGAGACTGAAAGACACTTTTGCATTTGTATGTTTAATATATTAAATACCAGCACATCACAACTTATTTTTCTTAACTAACTTTTGTTTGATTTTCAGCTATCCATTAGAGGCAAACCATGAAAAATGTATCAGTTGTTCTGAACAAGGATCAATCAGTGAGGCCACTAACAAGTAACAACACACTAATTGTGTTTCATAGTTAAGGTAACATTGTTTTAGATTTAAGTAACATTGACAGTTAATCAGAATAGTGTGTTCTATAAAAAAAAGAAAAAAAAGTGTGTATGAAAACATACCAGATCTATCTGAGCATGGAATTAACATGTGTGCTCTTTATATTCTCCTATCATAAATCACAATAAATACACTTTGTGTTAGATATTCAATAAGTTATCTGAACAGTATATTATGTGAAAACTTTTTGCTGAGCATAGCTTATCCTGTCTGTTAGGAAATTTGTGTTATCTTATATCCTGTAATTCACTAATGATTCACTCGGGTCCTTATTTTTGGGGTGTGTCATATTGATATCGCTTCTACCTGTATAGGTTTGCCTTGCCATTTTTTCAACATTTAATGGCTAGGTGTTCTGTTAAAACACTGGGATCTGTAAAAAGTAGCATTGAAACAAAACTATTTTCTAGGTCAGCACAACGAGTGATCCACACTTGGAGATGGATGCTCCAGACTCAATAATTTGGTCTTTTGTGATGCATTTAAGAAACATCTTCTTATCAGGCATATTCATATAGCTTTCATCTCAACCATTTTTGCTCCTTAGTGCATTGCCAGAAACTTCTTGAGAGAGTATGGGAATTAATCAGCATATGACCATACCTCAGTTTATGTTGCTACTGGTTATCCTAGATCAAAACTTTTTTCATGTTTGATGCTATTTACTTCTTTGACAAAATTTCCTCATGGACCCTGCTATTATCCTACTTCGTTCTATTTATTTCTTGGACATGACTTCTGGATGAACCTTGAGGCTTTTATCTTACTTGATAGATGTCATTAGCCATTCTAATTAATCAGTGTATGATGTGTGATCATAGCTCATTTTTTGTATTTATAATATTTTCCAGTATGCTAAAGTGACACCTATTTCTATATCAATTTAACACTTCTGTTAAATCTTGGATCTTACTGTGCACTTTTGTTTCGTATATGACAATATCCATAATCAGTTGTACTTTTTCAAAAAAAAGATTTCTTTTTTCTAAAACTTCTATGTGTAAGGTCTTCAACCTGATCACCCATCAGGTTTGTTGGTGGACATGTGTTGGACCTTTTCATATCATTGTTGCAACCTGTGTGTGCCTATACAAATGACCTCTCCAATGATATTTGATGCTTGTAGTTCAGACAATGTGAAGTCCAACATTCTAGATCTCAGGGCGGTCCTATGTGGGAATTAAAATAACCTCTCCTGAGTCTCCTCCGATGATATTTGATGTTGTATATATAGATTCTGATATGAATTAAAATGTATATGCTTCCTCCCATCTGAGTGATCTTATCATGAAGAAGATGAATATTTTGGATTCATAGTTCAACAAAATTGATAGTAGTATATTTGTGGAGTTTTTATGGTCATGTATGTATTTATGGTATAAATTACTTTTATCTGTTGCACAGTTCATACAATCTTCAGTCTGTAGGGTATCTTTCTTACCCATACTGTGTTGAAACTCAAATGTTAAGCGCGTTGCTGGATCCTCGGAGGTAGTAGTCATGGGATTGTTAAGCGCGTTGCTGGATCCTCGGAGGTAGTAGTCGTGGGAAGTTGCAGGTCGCAGAGAGGGATCACGGTGGCGGCGCGCTCTCGACGTCGTCCTGCTGGTCAACGTCGAGCAAGGAGGGCAAGCAGGCTCAGAACAGGGGAGCGAGAGAGATTGATCTCAATCTCCGGCTAATGTCCATAATTATCCAGTGTTTAAGCCTTATATGCACAATCTAGAAACTCTAACAACTTCAAATCTAACAAACTCCTAATTCTAAGCCTTGCTGGGCCTAACGCCAGCTAGCCGTGGTGACCACACCTGCACGCCAGGCATGCAGTGCGGCTGGGCCTCAGCCATGGCTTGGCCTTCTTCTCTGGTAGGTCTGCCCCCCCTCCCCCCATAACACAAACATCTTTCTAAGATGGCAAGTGTTCTATGTAGGCTGGATCAAACCGCAAGATATTGTGGTTCGTGGTAAAAGACACTTTATTGAACAGATCATATATAATTTGTTTTTTTTTTGTGATAATAGTTACCTATTTGCTATGCAGAACACAAATGAGAGAAATGCTCTATAGAACATAGATAATTGCACTTAGGCATGATTGTTTCAACAAAAACATTTAGAGACAGGTTGTCTTTGTCCTAATTTCAAATATATATCGATACCATACCACAACTGCTTCTTAGTGTCTTAGTGCTTGCAGTTATAAATCTTTAAAAAAAATTAGAAGCAGCCTGCTATGGTGAGCTACCATCTTGACAACTCTTCTATTGACAACAAGAAAGCACTAAATTAATGTACTCAATTTTTTATAACTGCAAGTACTAAATTAATGTACTCAATTACTTATAATATTAGGTCAAATCAGGGTACTCAATTACTTATTTTGGGCCCTTGGACTATCCTTCATGTGTCCCTATAGGGGCAACCCCTCCTGTTTCCTAAAAAACTATCCTCATGTAGTGAATTAATGTATGCATTGCTTTGGCCTAATGTTCATTGGTTATTTCCTGATTTTACATTTTATTTAGTAAAGATACACGAGAATTTAAGCTCTGTTGGTGGTTGAATTCAATTTAGATTTGCATGGCAGTTGAGGCCTGTCAGCTCTCCTGTAGTCAGGCTCGGACAATGAAAATAGAGGGGCGGGTAAGAATGCGTCTTCTTGGTCTCTTACTATTTACTCTAATTAAATTAGTTTGTGAGCTCTAAGATTGATTGAACGTTTAAACTTGCCAAGTGTGTAGTGTAGGAATTTTAATGTCCTATTTTGGTTCCAGAGGAAATGTGAACTTTTTTCTCTCAAATGCGAACTCTGTACATTTTATCTCAAGTATGGCATAAGGAAAGCATGAGAGTCAATCTCGGTATATTTTTGTGTTCTCTGTTACTCAGAGAATAAAAATATTGTTGTTATAGAGGAAGGAAAAAGTTCTAGCTTACAAGTATCTAAAAGTACCATTGTTTTGTTATGTTAGGATGCTGTTATCTGAATGCTATATGATTTTTTTCCCTTCGTAGGACTGTTATCTGGATGTCACCCGACTGGGAAACCAAGCTAAACACTTGCTACTACAATGTTGTTTTTTGTGATCTATGAAATACCTGTGACTTTATGGAGAAGCTGAAATGTTAAAGAGAACTTCGTTCTTGTGCAAGTTGTGGACTTCATCTCTTTATAATGTTTATTGTCATTTTTATAGTCCTCTGTTTGTGTTTGTGATGACTTTGCAAAAATTAGTGAGCATGTTACATGTTGAGAAGTTCAGTTCACTTCTGTTGAGTAAACTCCAGATTGTGTTATATATGTGATAACTGATGGTGATATGTGAAAGAAAAATACAATGTAAATTTAACACACTACATGTTACCAATATAGTAACATGATTATTGGTTATTATAGTATTTATGTTATTAGTGTGTTAAATACTATAATAACCAATAATCATGTTACTATATTGGTAACATGTAGTGTGTTAAATTTACATTGTGTTTTTCTTTCACATATCGTTATTCATAAAATTAGTTATTTTAAAGGAACATTTGTGGTGCCAACCCGCGCGCAAGGGCGCGCCCAATCACTAGTAAACATAAGAAATGCATGCCGCAGTCCTACACTCCTACTCGTTGAGACGTTCATACAGTGTCTCCCAACTGCTCAATTCACTTTAGACCTTTTGTTACAAAATGAATTTGCATGGCTGTCCTTTATGAGACTTTCCGTATTCAGGTTAACAAATGCATGCAAATTGCAATCGAGTACTCGTTAAAAAAAAACTCACTCACACACTCAGTTGTTCCCAACTGCTCAGTTCACTATTCACGTCAAAGATGCATGCAGTCCTACTCTTTAACAAACCACTCACACACTCCTTGTTTCTAACTGCTCAGTTCACACTTCACATGGCCTCTGGCTCAGTTCACGGTACCATATATATCTGTGTTCATCAGTACATATGATTTGGCAGTTTGGCGAACCTTGCACACTTTATTACCACCAATTCCCTTTCATGAGGTACGATGAGTGAGTGTGAGTGCTACTCCAGCTAGATCCATGAGCAAGGGCGATCGCTGCGACGACGGCGGCGGCAAGCGCTCCGACGATTGCAGCAAGCATGCTGCCGCCGGCACCAAGCTCCCCTCCGTCAAGCAGGATGACAACAAGACGTGGCCGCGGTGGTCCTTCAAGCGCCGGCGGCGGACAGCGTCTGCTGCGAGCCCCCTCATGCTCTGCTCATGGCATGGATCATCGTCGCCGCGTCCAACTCGTCCAGTGTGGTTACATCACGGTCGACGTAACCACCGACGAGTTCGACCTCACCGAGCGTCCGCACGCCGAAGCGCCGACGGCGGACGGCGTCTGCTGAGCTTTTAGCCCGAGTTGGGAAGGGGCTTTAGCACTCCAGGACTAAAGGTGCCAGCCTTTAGTCCCGGGTGCTTCCCACCGGGGCTAAAGCCTCTCACGATAAAAAATAAATGTGCATTTGTGAGATTCGAACTTATCACCTCTCGCCTTAGACACGCTTACCAACTGAGCTACACAACCCACATGATATAGTTCTGGACGTTTTCCTTTTGAATCCACTCGGGAAGGACTTTTAGCCTCGGGTGGTAGCACCAACCGGGGCTAAAAGCACCTTTAGCCCCGGTTGGTAACACCAACCGGGACTAAAGGTTCACCCTACCAACCGAGGCTAAAGGTCCAGGACCTTTAGTCCGGGTTGGTCACACCAACCGGGGCTAAAGATTCACCTACCAACCGGGACTAAAGGTCTTTAGCCCCGGAGACAATTTTTGGCCGAGACGCTCAATTGATAGATCGTCGAAAGGCCTGTTCTCTAGTAATGAATCCACGCGATAGCCGCCGACGCCATGCCGAGGCTGGACCTGTCCAGGGCCACCGGTTCCTGGGCGCTAAGGAGCCTCAGCCAAGTGCCTATGGGGGCGACGGCTCCGGGCCGGCGAGGTGGATCAAGGTGCCTTTCTCGCCCTGAGCGACAACGACCTGAGTCTGCTGGCCTTGATGAACAACGTAGGCACCTGGCACTGCTTCAAGGGCTACGAGGACATGTTCCCAGACTTCGTCGTCCTCAACTCCGGCCGCGATAAGGATGGGGATGGTGCTCCAAACGGGTATCCGCGGTTCTCCCCTAGTTCAACTAAATGAATTAGAATGCAAAAATGAGAAAAGAAATTATCAAGTTAGTTCTTTAAATTGAACTAGAAGAGAATCGTGGATAACCATTTGGAGCACCATCTCTATCTATAGACCCCGACGAGCGAGGCGAAGAATGGGACGAGACATATCCCAGGCTCATCGAAGACGGCGTCGAGATGCTGCACACGGTGCCACTGAGAAAGAAGTCGGATTTGGAAGCCACGCGGACGCCGCTATATATATATATATATATATATATATATATATATATATATATATATATATATATATATATATATATATATATATATATATATATATATATACATAGCGGCGTCAGCTCTGGCTAGCTGCCCGAGCTCAAGGGCGTCAGCTCTGGCTAGTTTCCCGAGCTCAAGAAAGCATTGGTTAAAAAGAAGATCATGTATACCGAAGCCTTAGGCCCTGTTTGCAGTTTGGAACGTAGGAATTTCATAGGAATCGGTTCAATTTCACAGAAAAAACACAGGAATCGGAAAAATTTTCCGTATTCCAAACGGGCCCTTAAGAATGGGAGTGGTGCGGGAAACATTTAGCGGCGACTTGTGGAAGACCAAAACACATCTCAGCCCAGTGCCCGAGCAAGCAAAGATTTTTCGGGATTGGGGGCTGATATCGTACTTCTTCTAGAGCTGGACATGGAAGGGGGCCAATTTCTGAGGAACCATGGTGACGTAAAAGTAAGAGAGGAAACTAGGATCACAAGCCCACATAAGGTCTTGAAGATCTTTGACCTCTTAAGGCGACTGCAGGACGTATCAGTGTCCCGGAAGATGAAGAAGTCACACGATCATCAAGTCTTGTAGAGTAAGTCATCATGATGAGTTATTGCGTGGTAAATTTTCATAGATCGAGTTAACCTTATGTATTCATTTCTAATTTATTCTTTCATCAGGTCGTTGTTCTGAATAAGTATGATGATGAGAAATAGTAGTCAGGTCTTATGAGGGCAGCCCCAACGCGACCTGATGATCGTTTCCATGGGCATTTAATATGTTGCCAGCTCGGCAGATTTCTGACGTGGCGATGCAATTAAGGAGGTGAGAGAGGGAAACCGTTTCTCAAATGAGAAACGATGTCGTCCCAACCTCCAAGGAGCCAAGAAATCGGTAGTTTCAGCGATGGGGTTTCTGCTTCGTTTCCATCGTATGGTGCCCTGCTCGCCGTCTCGTCGGATGCCGCATCGTCCGTAGGCGAGCCGTGCGGACTGCTCGTCGCCGGTTGCATACCCCACCGTAGCTGCGACGCGGCCGCACCGCCGGCCACGACGCTGCGCTCCCCGCCAAGCATGCTGACCGCTGCCGGGATGCGGTCTTCCCAGCAACCACATCGCGCTCTTGGCTGTTGCGGTCTGAGGGATGCGGGCCTCGCCGGCCACCGCGCTGCGCTTCCGGCTGCGCGCCGTGTCCGCAACCAGGATGTGGGCCGACCACCGTACCGCGTTGCCCTCTCGGTCGCGTGCCCCACTCCACCACTCGCCATCTTGCTGGACGCTAGCACAGGAGAGTAGGAGACCTTGCCATGTGCTCCTGCCATGCTATTTCGTGTGGAGAGAAGAGGATAGGATGGGGATGGAGAAGACGGAAGAGAGGAACAAGTGGATAGATAGATAGAAAAAGCGTCAACAAATTAAATGCTAATGACTAGAAGAAACCGGAGGCGTTGGGAGTGATGGTTTCTCGTAGCAGTATTTCGCTGACGTGGTATGGAAACTACTATGTAGTTTCTGGGTTGGGACTGCCCTGAGTGATGACTGATGAGACGTTTGATGTGTTACTGCCTAGTTAGTGAACTTTTTTAGTCATCCTTATGTTTTGACTACATCACTACGACTAATGCGGTGTACTCCCTCTATCCCTAAATAATTGTATCTATGTTTTTCTTATAGACACGCTTTCCGGACGACAGTTAAAAAAGAACGGTGGGAGTACTGGACAAGAAATTATTTGTACTATAACAATAAATAAATAAATAAATAAAGTGCCTGGACTTTTCTATGCAATTGCAAAATTATCCCAATTATATATGCCGGCCTGTTGCGTGCTGGCCCGCAGTATATCCGTACCACTCTACGCCGCCGGTTGTACACTGCTGGCAATTGTACTGCTCCTGTGAAGGTTGAGCCCAAGACCACGCCAATTGCAGACATAAACCAATTGGAGAGAAACAGCCAGACAACAATATAAGATGACACTAGCATAGATGAACTAATTCAATCTCCATACAATTAATGTGTTTTAATTAAGCAGCATTGCATACACTGTTTTTTTTCCTTGTTCTGAATATCGACCTCCGGTGTAGGCCTTGAAAACATGTTTAATTTGTTAGTGCGGTAGTGCCAGCTCAAGTGCAAACAAAAAATGACTTGTTGCAAGATCACAGGCACGGAGGCACCACAATATAGGGCATGGTGTCAACGGTTCAGCTCATTGGCGTGCAAACCAACGAGCAGGGTGAAGCACGCCTTCCTTTCTACGGAGTAGTATTTATGCACCATGTGAGGTGTGATTTTATAAGTAATCTAGGTTTAGGGCCCGTTTGACAGGGCTCCTTTACTGGCTTTAAGAGCCGTTTAGAGCCTTTTTTGTACCAAACAAAAAAGATGTACCGTCCGATTTTTCTAGATGTAGATTGTATATCGCGTAATTTTTCCTTTAAATGTAGATGTTAATGTTATGTATACCTTTCTCATGTTACATTTTAACACGCCCCCCCCCCCCAATTATATTCAAATCCTGGCTCAACCCCTGTTCGCAGTCATGATGTTGTGATTCAAACATTGCTACGTCCTTATTAGACAAGAAGTAACAATACATACCTGTGTTCGTAACCAAGTAATATTGCCATACCAATATAGATGAAAACAGTCGGGAAAACACCTCTACCGTTTTCGTTTCTATATTTTTTAGCGGAAACGGAACGGAATCGGGATAAAAACGAAATTAAAAACGGATAGAGATATACGGAAATACGGAAACGGATAAATACGGATGAAGAGTCGGAAAATTAAGTTAGAATAATATGATCAAATTTTCTTGAGTATATACGAATAAAGTCACAAAATAGTATACATGTACGAAGTTAGAGGTCTAATATTCACTAACATAAGTTGTGTTAACATATTAACATACATAATTGATGATTAGAAGGTCTATGAACATATAAATTTCTAGATATATCTAACCTGGATTGAAAACGGGATCAAAACGGAATAAATACGGATCAATTCCGATTATAAACAGGATTTTTCGGAAATGGTCGGAAAAACCCCTCTCCCGTTTTCGTAAATACGAAAACGGAATTCCACAAATACGGAAACGGACGGAATAAAATAGAAAACGAAATCGGAGGGAACGGGATTTTTCCCGTCCGTTTTCAACCTTACATACCAACTACTCTCTTTGTCTCTAAATAGTCATTTTTGCTTTTCAAAAAGTCAACAATAATCTTCAACTTTAACAAAAAATAATATAATAAAATACTAATATGTATGGTAATGATTAGTATCATTATTAGATATATCTTTGAATATATTTTTATAATAAACTTATTTAGAGATAAAAATATTGCACACATTTTCTAAAAACTCGGTCAAAGTTGATAAAATTAACCGGAACGCATCCCATTACGACTTTTTTTCTCAGCAGAGTAGTACAAATTTGGAACTCCTTTTTTGTTTCAATAAACACGTCTTCAAGGAAAGATACAAAAGGCTTCGAGATCAACAAAGTCCATAGAAACATTTTAATCAAAAGCCATCAAACCATAGTTGGAAGAATATTTTTGTTTCAATAAACCTTATTTTTAAAACTAATTGTTCTCTCAAAACTAATAATGAATTTAAAACCGTCATTTACACAAAAAATACTAGTTTCATTTTTTTTCCGAAAGAACGGCAAAAAATTATTGCAAATTTTATTAGATGATAAGTTTCGTTTTCGTATGTATTACTGTAAAATAAGATTTTTCCCATTCCGCTTCTCGCGGCCTGTTACCAGAGCACTTCATCTCACTGGGCCATATTGTGAGTTGTGACTCGCCTTCTCTGCTTCTGGTGGATCATGAGTTCATGACTCATGAGAACATGCGCCACCATTTTTATGACACACATGGTGACTGTTGCATTGGCTTACAAACTCTGATGCATACAGGCAATCAGGCATACAATACAACATACTAGTCCTCTATACTAAGCAGCAAGTCCTCTTCCTCTATACAGATATCAAACCATAGAGGAGGGTTTCTTTTTCTTACTAGATAGATAATTGGCCCCAGGCAACTCTCCAATCCATGTAGGCGTGTATATGAAACCCTCCTCTATGGTTTGATATCTGTATCTGATACGTAGCTCACCCAAATGTTGAATCTTTGAGCTATTAAAATAATACGCCACAACATTCCTCGAGGAAGCCAAGAAGACAATATCTCTGTAAGGATGGAACCCAAGCACTTCAAAATACGAGCACGAGTGTTTATCAGCCCGTTCAAGGTCAATGCCAGCGGCATTATCAGCATCAGAGTCCCAATCATCAGAACCCTTTTCCGCCGCTGTTGTTTTTTTGCCGTTTTCTTCTCGATCATCATCGTAGCAGTAGGAACCACGTCGTTGTAAAATCCATGGCCTGTCAGTTTGGATTGGAATATAACTGAATGGGTTCTTGGCGACATGCTTCAGCACCGACTCCGCCTTCCTACCAGACTCATCCAGGAACCAAACTTGGAGTCCCTCGTAATAACCAGCCACCGCAAAATGTACCCCATTCACTGACTTTCCAAGACGAAATTGACGATACCTTATTGTCGAGTCAATAACATCAGGTGGCAGATTAATTACTTGGTACTTATTATTGGACACGGTTATCCTGCAATACAAAGTCATTGGCAAAAACAAAAAAAAAAAATCAATATAATCCATACTTCAAAACGGCAATGGAAGAAATCAAACTAAACTAAACATATATCGGCGGTTTATGGGACAAGTGGCTACGTACCTCGTAATGAAAGTTAACATCCAGTACACGTAGAGTGCTCCGTGCCGGTAGACAGCATGCCAACTTCCCCAATGCAATTTTGACCGTACGTTGGCAGCAGTTGCTGTGTGTTCTTCTTCTTCTTCTTCTTCTTCCTCCTCACGGAGAAAAGGCCTCTCCTCCCACCTCTGTGTGCTAGATGAGTAAACACGTACCAAGATTTCTAACGGCGGCCATATTGATATTGATCCCTCTGGTAATAACGAGTCGTCCTTGTAATGGAGTGGATCTTTCATCGAAAACGCCTCAAAATGTGGCGACAACGTGGGATCGAACACGTAATTGAAAAGAGACGAGAGAGCTCGTTTTCTGAACCAAACGAGCTCTACTGTCTCGCGCGGGGTCGTCGATTGATTCTTCTATATTTTGGTGGATGGAAATCGATGTCTCGTCCCACACGAGCAGAGGCAGTAAACGGAGTCGCCCACGGCCCACGGCCTGCTCCCTCCCTCCCTCCCTCTCGAAACGGACTCGGAGCGGCGGCTCACGTACTTCCCGCTAGCACCATGATCCATGAGGAAGGGCAGCGGGGCCGTGCATCGATCAAATGTAAAGAGAAGAAGGCCCAACGTATCGCGAGCCCATGCGACCGGACGCGCTTTATAGAAGGGCCTGAAAAATGTTTTGGGCTTGCTTCCACCAGTCTCTCTCGGTATATGCTAACTGCCGGCTATTCCTCCCTCATAAGTAACGATCGTTTCTTTTCTGCCAATCCTTTCCTTGATATAAAAAAATAGTAAAATCATATCCAGATTTTAGTGGTGGAGTGCTGAGTGCTAAAAATTCTGTTGTGTATTGCTCCTGCAATCAATTTCAACCTGTTCACTTGCTCCTCACTCTGATTTTCCTCCACTAAAATCGCATCATTAGAGAATCAAGCCATTGGAGCTAAAATCAAGGAAAGGAAACTCTACCAAGCAAAATCTGCGACATCGATCAGAGGAAAGGAGAGAGGAGCAAGGAAACGTGGGCACGTGGCGACGTTGATCTCTAACGATCTCGTCGTTTATACTTGAATAATATAAATATCCTACTCCGTTGAAGCATGTCTCGTCCTGAAGAAAATGTCAATTCAGGGTAGTTAAGCGTAGCTGCTATAATAACGACGTTATGATTAGTGCGACGGTCATGGCGCTAGGCGCCGCACAGGCGCACGATATACAAGCTAGGGTCGCGTGTACGCGTCGTCGACTTCGCCAATTCGGAGCACGTAATATAAGATCGATTCTAATAAACGGGTTATCTTTCGTTTTTTTAAAAAAGAGAAGAACCCGGATTATCAACAACCGCTAATTAAAGCGGTCAAATCAACTTCACTTCAACTGTGTCGTATAGCTACAGCACGTACACTACTAGTGCTGTACCGAGATTCAACCTTGTTTGGTTTGGCACCGTAAAGTTTTTTTTTTTTTTTTGGTCATAGATAATGGATCTGATCCTTATCCAGATTTATACGAATAGATATATGCGCACACGCACGCGGAGGCAGAAGACGCAACCCAGCCCCAGCGACGTGTGCGCGCCCACCGTGAAAAAAAATGAAATCGTTGAGCTTCTTTTGGGCAGCAATGATCTCGTCTCCACTGTCCACTGCACTATAGTTACCCACTACGCATACTTTATGATCTGAAGTTTGACATGCAAGAACTCAAGCACGATGTGATGTATAACCGCGCTATCTATAGAACAAAAGCGGTAGTGGTACTGTACGTACCAGCGTCGTCCAGTTACGGTAACGTTCGGTGAACGAAGAACAACTGTATTTGCCGGACATGGCGCCACAACATGTCCAGTTCCTGGATCCACCAGTACTACTGCCTGCCTGAACCCCTGCCTCGTACAAAATTCAGAGTCAGGCAGGGCCGCAGGGGCAGGCGCCGACGATCCTCGAGCTCCGAAGTCCGAAGAGGGACCGATCGATACCCGCAACCGGACACCGGCGGAGCTCACGTTATCATGCATGACAATTGACACGACATGGTGGATCTGCGGTGCCGCCTTGGGCGACCGCCGGCCGGCTCCTCCTGCCAACTGCCATGACGACGCCCAGTGGCAGCGCATATATTCTAGCTACCGCACGGGCGCGCGCGGCCCATGCACATCCATCCAATCCAATCCAACTCGAGTCGGAAGACGGACACGGACGTGCTGCGCCTGCAACGCCACCGACGACCGACGACGATCCCAGGCCTGCCCCTGCGGCGCGCTGTGCGGCAGGGGCGCCGCCTGTCCGCCTCCGCAGTCCGCAGTCCGCACCAAACAACCACAGCCCCCCAATTCCCTGGGATGGGGCCAGATCCATCGCCATCACCATGAGGGCAACAACCGGCGAAGTGCTCGCGAACGGCCGCGACGCCGACGGCTGGCTTGCCCATCCCACCACTCTCAGCAGCCAGCCAGCACCAGCCCCCGTACGTGTGTACTCCTGCTGCAACGCAACGAAAGCTAGCCAAGGCGTCCCCTGGCTGGCAGGTGCCGTCGTCGCCGGCTCGCCAACCCGCCAACCTGATACCAGCAGCACAAGTCTTCTCTTCTCCCGTTTTTCCTCGGGGACTCGAGTCGGGGGCATGAGCATGATTATTGACATGTTGACCCGGTTCGGCTCGGCAAGGACTGCGGCCCCCGGCCGGCAAGGTGCAGAGAAATCTGCCCCAACGCCTGCCAGCAACGAACAAAACAACGATGCGTGCGTGCGTGCGTTGCAGGGTCTTGAAGCAACCCCTAAACTAACCCACCAGCAGCCAGGCAGCGGCTGGTCCCCGTGCAGTGCAACGTCTCCAACTCGCGCTCGGCCGAACTGCACGCTCTGCCGAACCCCCCGGGAGAGAGACCCGGGTCCAATTGTTCGTCAACACAAGTAGTACACTTCGTACTCCGACTTGCTACTAGGCCTTCTTGTTTAGATGCAAACTATGAGTTTTTTTCTCAACTGTACCACTTTCGTTGTTATTTGACAAACTTTGTACAAATATAGACTATATAAACTCAAAAGATTCGTCTCGACATGTACGTACTAAAAGTATACAATTATTTATTTATTTTACCAACATTTAATGTTTCATGCATACGTCCAAACATTGATGTGATAGTGATGTGACGGAGAGAGAGTAAAAAAAAGTTGATAGTTTGAAGGGAAGTGAACAAGGCCCAGCAGTAGTAATAGTACTGGACATGCCAGGTTGTCGTTTCCACAAGCCATACTGTAGAACAGAGGTACTCCCTCCGTTCCAGAATAAGTGTCGTCCGGAAAACGTGTCTGTGAGGAAAACACGGATTTCTAGTGACACTTATTTTGGAACAGAGAGAGTACTCCCTCCGTCCCTAAAAGAATGTCGACGTGGGATGCGTGCTACAGGTTTGACTCAATTTATAGAAAATACGTTCAACATTTAAATCTTCAAAAAAAAATATTAAAAAACCAGATTCAAAGATCTTTCTAATGATACTAATTATGTACCATAACTACTAATATTTTTTAATATATAATTAGTTAAAATCGTTTCTCAGGAAGCGAAGCAACACTCTTCTAGGGACGGAGGGAGTAGGCGAATTTGGATTGGTCGCAGCGGCCAGCTAGATAACCTAACAAAGAGGGGCTGCGGCATACTCTACGTACAGTCAGAACGAGTCAGGACATATCTGTATCGGAACGAGCTTTAATTCACACAAATTAATCATAAAATATTTTTTTATAACAAATCAGTCGTTTTACTTTTTCAATAGATCCTACCGAACGGAGGTCTACAATAATGGATAATCCATACATTGACCGGAGCTGCCGCGCTGACATGTACGTAGTACTACTATAGTAGGTCCGGCGTTTCAGCCTCTCGCTCGAGCCCAACGTCGTCGTGGCGCATCTTGTATATTCTTATGTATATTCTTATATACGTACCTCTTCCGTCTCTTTTCAATTGTCGTCCTAAAAACGTGTCTGTGAAGAAAACACAGATTTCTAGAAATAGTTATTTAGGGACGGAGGGAGTATATGTCAGGCGACGACATCCTGCACAAGAAGAAGTGAGCGCGTGAGGCCAGGATTGTTTAAAAAGAGGAGCCATCGGATTCGGATGCCGTCTTCGATCTGGTGGAGCAGATTCTTCACAGCAAATTAAAAAGGCATCTACGTAGTATGAATCTTTATTAGACCCGCTCTGGCTGATACTCCGTATGTTCGTATCAGATAGATCATCAGGATGGATAGTAGCTAGCCATGCCAGTCACAGTCACAGGCTCACCAGTCAGCTAAAATATGGATCGTTCCCAATCACAGTAAGACTGTCTGAGTTAAATGAGATCCGGTTCTGTATTGTCCTATCATGTTTCAGTAAATAAACTGCACTAGTGGCTAATTAACCTAGAGTCCCTTAACCTGCAGGTCCAGCTTGTCCCTGCTGCGTGTATGGAGCAATGTTCTTTGGCTCCTCCCCAGTGTTTGGGGCCAGACTGATTTGGAAGACGGCTGCGCCTCCAAGGGTGTGATTCTTCTTCTGGCTCGCGATGCATGGGCGATGCTGGACAGGGGATCGAAGGTTTCGCCACGGTCTACAACCTTCAAATGACTGTGTCATGTGCAGGCAGGAGGCGGAGACATTGGACCATATTCTTCTCTCGGTTGCAGCTTCAACAAGGAGTTGTGGTTCATTTGCTTCTCCTTCGTGCGCCTCCAGCATGCTGTCCAACCTGCGGAGGGGCCTTTCCTGGTTTGGTGGCTCATCTCCAGGAAGCTGGTTCCCAAGGAGTTGAGGAAAGGCTTTGATTCGATGATCATGCTCGTAGGATGGATGGTCTGGAAAGAGCGTAATGCTAGGACCTTCGACGGTAAGGTGTCCACGACCTCGGCGCTAGCGGAGTTGATCAGGGAAGAGGCAGCGCGCTGGTGCGCAGCGGGCAATAGGCATCTGTGCCGGCGGTTGGGCCTTGCAGCTATGCGTTGAGCCTGCCGGTGGTTGTCGCATTTGGTGTTTCGATGTAGTCTTTTCAGATGTTTTTAGTAGGCAAGATTCCGTGGTAACTTGGTTGTTACCAATTTATTAAAACTCTTATCTCCTTAATGAAATACGCGCCTCGGCGTGCTCTTAAAAAAAAAAGACCATGCCAGCAACCAGTGTTTGGGTCTTATTTAGTTTCACCAACTTTCCCCAAATATTTCTAGATTCGCTGTCACATCAATCTTTAGCTGTCTGCATGGAGCATTAAATATAGGTAAAAAAAATAACTAATTGTACTTTTAGTATCTACATGCCGAGACGAATCTTTTAAAGTGTTACAACGCGTTTCCCAAATATTTCTGGCAACTAAACAAGCCCTTGATGAAAAGATAAACCACAACCGAAACTACTGTAGCTTCTTAATTCTTCCGCTGCACTGTTTGTCCCTTCCTCATGCACACACTGCCGTTGAATAAAGTACGAATGCATTCATGGGTCTCTGTAAAACGAATCTTCGAACTCCTTCTATAGCCCTGCCTGATTGGTCCATATCCAGTTACAGTAGGTCCCTAGCTATCAAGAGACCACGTACTACGTCTAGCGTGGACTGCCACACAGAAAATGTCATGTCAATTTCTGTGCATGAGGAAGGGATAAACATTGCAGCCCAAGAATTAAAAAGGTACTCGCTAAATATCTGTCGTTTACGCTTCCCAACAAACAATTTTGACTAAATATATATTAAAAAATATTAATATGTATGATATATAATTAGTATCGTTGGATAGTTATTTGAATCTAGTTTTTTAATAAAATTATTTGGAGATCTAAATGTTGCACACATTTGCTACAAATTGAGTCAAACTTGTGACACGTACACCAACATCGACAGTCAATTAGGAACACAGAGAGTAGGTCACTCGTGCGCACTGTTCTCCAGGCACTGTTCGTGCATGAATGCACTAGTACTGCTACTGACGTGATAGGATTCCAGCCGGGTCAACGTTGCTTCTCCCGTGCATCCATGTGGCGTGGCCAGCTTCACAGTTCACACCCATAGAGATCCAGGAGGGCAGCACACTAGCTAGCGCTATACGTCTCCACTAGTCCTACTAATCTCCTTCAACATATACTAACATAATATGCTAATAATAAGAAAATACATATACGTTGTTGTCAGGTTAGGTCGATCCGTAACGACTAAAGCGCCGATGGACGAATAATAAACAACATAAAGTCGGGCAGCCATGGCATGGGACGACGACGACGCCACCTAAAATGAAGGCCCCTGCACTGGAGGATGATCGATGGATCGATCATGTGAAGGAGCCTTTGTGAATTATTATAGTCAGTGACCAACCATGTGGCCGATCAATGCAAGCTGACAACGATGTTTGAACAATTTATTTGCTCAATTCTAGCTAGCTAGCTAGCTAGCTAAACTCGGAGGAATCTCGACAACCTTTTGGCCACGCGATTGGGAGCGAGCAAATAATAAACAGCAGAGCGCGTCTCGTTGTCTGTCCATTAGAACACACGCCATTTCGCAGAAAGTGGGCCGGGAGAGGTTGGTGGTGGTGTCCGGACTGATCGATGCAGAAAGGATCGGATTCAGTTCACAATCGAGCGTGGTGACTGATGAGACGCTGCACCGTGGCTGTGAGCTGATGGTGAACAATCGCCACAACAATGGCGCCAAATTAATCTGGGCAAGAGCAACAGCCGCGAGAGTGGTTTAAAGCAAACCGTGGATGCCTGATTCATGTAAATGAACCCGCTATTTATTACTACTACTACCTTGTTGTTACACAGCGCGGAATGAAAGCAGCATGTCTGCATGAACTTTGTAGGGTCGCCGGCGATCGGAGTTAGGCAAGACGTATTGTTCGACGCAATTAACTTTTCGAGAGAGACAGCGAATTCAAGTGGAGGACAGGAGGGGGAGGGACTAGGTGTGCCAAAAGATATGGTGGCATCACTTTGCGTGTTTCCATGTGCCAAGGAACCTCTCAGCTCTCATCAGCTCAATAATGCCTGGACAGTAGAGTAGTGGCTCGATCTCTCACGCTCACTGGTCACTGGAGACAGTGGACACAGCCATCCTAACAACTTGTTCGCCCTCTCGCCGTCCGTCCTTCCGTCTGTCTCCCCGGACAAACAGTAGTCTGCAACGACTCCCAATACGCCCCCACGATGAACAACGCACACCTAACTGCTCTAGTCCAATGAATGATCTTGCAACTCGTATCATCTTCCCCAACTCGTCAGGTACGTGCCGGGCCGTTCGGGTGTTTGGCTCTGGCTGGAAAGGTCAATGCCCTTCATCCCTATTAGGTACAGTACAATTTATTATTTCCACTCTTTCTTCTTTGCTTCCTCGATCGGTCTCATTTGTCAACAGAGGAGAGGACAGTTGGATACTTGGATAAGGAATTTCAGGATGATTTGGCCCCGGGCCCCGACTCCTGTATCCGAACCCCGTTCCTTGATCGTGCCTGCCAGAGAAATTATGCCAAGTAGGCAACGGTAGGCGACCTCTGGGCTCTAGCGGTGAAAGCGTAGTTTTTTTTTTTTTTTGTAATAGGAAGTTGAAACCAGCGAACGGTTCCAAAAACCCTAGACCTCCTCGCGGCCGTACCAGCGATGACGACGGTGACGAGGACGACGGGGCGGCACTACCACTTGGCCACTCCCAGTCTCGATGGCTTGCCCGCAAGGAATTCGCCTTGCGTTGGACTCAAAGGCACCGGGGACCCCCTCGTTGCCAACTTAACAGCGACCGGTGACCACCAGAGTCCCGTCCATACGCGCAATGCTTGCCGCACAGCAGCCGCAGCAGCAGTGATCGGCCCAGTGTGACCCGCCCCCCAGGTCGCTTTCAAAAGTCGAGGGACGAAATGGAGACGAAGTCGAAGGCAGCAGCAACTAGATCAGCAGGGGCATGGATGTAATAAAAGATAAGTCAGGGTGGTTGGTGTGGCGGGGGAAATTAAAAAAAAAAATCCACCAGCTGCTGGACCCCGTGACTGACTGCAACGCCACTGCCGCTGCCGCTGCTGCTGCTGTGCTTCCAGCCAGGGTGGTGGTGGTGGGATGGTTGGGTTGGGGAGTCCTTTTTATAAACCGGTACGCATGATGCTCTTCTCATTACTGACAGGCGCCAGAGAGAGAGAGAGTCACAGAGACCACAAAGGGTAGGGGAAGGGGAAGGAGGAAGGAATGCGCGTCGGCGGGCGGGACGACGAGGAGGTGTCCCGGAAGCTCAAGAGCATGGACGTCGACAAGCTGGAGAACGGCGGCGGCGAGGAGAGCCCGCGGCCCGCCGTCAAGTACTACGGCTGGAAGGCCATGCCCTTCATCATCGGTGCGTGCGCTGCCGATTGCTCTCTCGATCCTCTCTCTCTCGCCTCTCGTGTGTGGCTGGCAATGGTGGCGAGTGGAAATTGAGTTTCGGTTGCCGCGCGTGCGACGCAGGGAACGAGACGTTCGAGAAGCTGGGCACGCTGGGCACGTCGGCGAACCTGCTGGTGTACCTGACGCAGGTGTTCCACATGCGGAGCGTGGACGCGGCGACGCTGCTCAACGGGCTCAACGGCACCACCAGCCTCGCCCCCATCATCGGCGCCTTCCTCTCCGACGCCTACCTCGGCCGCTACCTCGCGCTCGCCATCGCCTCCGTCGCCTCCCTCATCGTAAGCAGCAGTTCCTCTTGCTACTGTTACCTTAAATTCATTTGCGGCGGCGCCCGTCGTCCGTCCTTGCCGCCGGGGCCGAGCGCGGCCAGGCCGGCGGCAGGTCGGATTTCGGGTGTGGGTGGGTGGGTGGGTGGAGGTGGAATTCAGCTGGCAGAGTGGTTGACGCTTGACGGGTTCCTTGGTTGCGTTTGCCCGCCGCGCGCGGCCGCGGGGTCGCCAGATTCAGCTTTTGCCATGACGGTGGGGTTGGTGTCGGCGACTCGGCGGCCTATGTCCTCTGTACGTCCCGGCCAGCTTGCGACGAGTTGGACACTCTGGAGCGGCCGGGCCGACCTGTTCTTCCCGGGGCCGTCCTTTGTTTTCTTCCCTGTCCCTCTCCATGACGGACTCCACCACCATCCGAGAAGATGATGGGCGGCACATGGGACGAGCGCCCACGTGCACGCTCGCTCACTGGCTCGTGATCGCTCGCCCACTGCTGGCTCGTCGTCATCGCTTCTTGAGAGAATTTCTTCCTCTTTAATTTCCCTCTACTCCTCAACCTCTCTCCAACATGAACGAATGCGCCGCCGTGTAGCAGTACGTGCTCTGTACGTAGGAGATCTGGAAGCTGAGCTCGGGTGGAGCTGAGATGGGAGGGAGTGCGGTAGTTAACAGCACGACGTGCGCACTAATAATCATACGGAGTATATATAGTGTCAGCACCATCGGCCTCGCTCTCAGTCTCAGCTGTGCTTTCAGGCCATTTATTGATTATTACAAGACTAGTAAGAGTGTCATTATTCCTTTTGATGTGCCATTTGAGCGCATTTTAGCCGATTTTTAGTAGTCAGCTAATTTTCGGTGTTTGTGTAGAGCTGGAGGAGTTCAGTCGTCTTCAGTTTTGAAGTTGGCTTTGGCGTGTAGAGTGTGTAGTATATATAGTACGGAGCAGCTACCAACCCTGCGTCTTAACGGGTCAAATGGATTGGTACGCCGTCGTCCGGTTCCATCCACCAATTGATTAGTCTTTACGGATTCAGCTCGGTATCGTGCACATGTTTAGATATGTCGAAAAGAACCTGTGTCTTATCTTCCAAATATATATGCATGCATATAATGGTTGTTAGGATTCCACTAATTTTCTGACAAAACACACAACCTGCAGAAGCTTCCTTTCCATGCTACTACTAGTACATCTTTGAAAAAAAAAGGTGTACTATAGTATTTTTGTAAGTGTGGAAATAAAAGTTAAGTGCGCTTGTTTGACTTGTCTCACATTCAGCACGGTGGCAGAGCTAAATATCCTAGCGTTACATAGGCCTCCTTCAGTTCCTAAAATTCCTCCAAAAAAAAATTGCACAATACCTATCATATCGAATCTTTAGACGCATGTATGAAACATTAAATGTAAGTAAAAAAATAACTAATTGTACTTTTGGTCTGTTCATGTCGAGATGAATCTTTTGAGTCTAGTTAGGTTATGTTTGGACAAAATTTGTTAAATAACAACGAAAGTGGTACAATATCACTATGCAAAATATTTTGCAAACTTAACAAGGCCATAGTAAGAGTAGCAGTGTTTGTTGGCCTAGCTAGCCAGCTAGCCTCGCGTGCGTGTCCCTGCATTATCACGCACTTTGTCCTTTTAATTCCACAAAAGTAGCATGACAAAGTGCCCTTAATCATACTCCGTAGTCAGTAGCAGCGCTCATGATTAGTTAGCGCCGCGCTAAACCGTATTGTAGTGCCCTAATCCATCTGCTTTTTATCCTGTCGATCATCAGCTGACATTACGGGTTTATTCAGTAGCTGCTAGTGACTAGTGAGCCATGAGCGCGCATGCAGCTGCCTCGCTAGTTGCCCACCCAGACCCAATCAGTAGTAGCCTGTTGCAGGCATCTCAAGTCGCAAGGAACATGCACGCTCGGAGTAGCAAAACCCCAATTTTTTTTTTGTCAACTGAACAAGGCCTTAGGGACGTGGTGGTGGTGGGTCACCTGCCTCGGCGTGCAGCGAGCGAAGTGGACCTGTCCCCGTACACGCGTCTCGCCACTCACGCCAGCTAGCCAGATTTCCACGCTTCAACCGAACGCAAATGGTTCCTCTCATCCATCGATCGGCATCACTCACGTACCGATCGAACATACACACAGCTGCACCGCACACCGCCGCGCCGGGGGAGCGACGTGCCGTGCGGCGCATAGTTTGGTGTGGGTTGCGCACGTTTTGGAAGCGGGCTCACCGCCTGGGCGCCTGGGCGGGCGCCTGCACAAGTTCCTTCCCTCTTGTCACGGCCGCCGGCACGCGCGGCCAAATGACGATTCCACATCCCATCCATCGCCAGGGCCCAGCAGGCAGCAGCCCCGCCCGGATCCGGACAGGCAGGCGATCTCGGCGCGACCGCCAACGAACCACACTCCACACCGACCTCTCACATGTCGCTGCTAGCACGGAGTACTCACTCACTTGTAGTTGGCGTCTGGACTCGTCTGGAGACAAGTCATGAGGTGGAGCCGTCGGAGATTGTTGACTGGTGAAGCTGGTTCTGCTGCCTTCGAAGTGCGAAGTGGTGGCCTGCTGTGCTGTGCGCGCGGACAGTGCGGGGGGTACGTCGGCCAGGACAGGCAAATATCTCTCTGGATCGCCTGCCTGCCCGCCCGCGGCCGAAAACGATGGATCTCGTCCCCAGACCCCCACAGTACGTGTACTCCTACATGGGCAGATCAGATCAGATATTCAGATCAATCATGCCGGTTCCGGACCTGAGGCGGTGCATTGCCGGCATCCACGTACTACGCGTGTGCCGGACTACTGCCGGTGTCGCCTACCCGGCCTGACCACCCCACCACTTGTATGCCCGAGTGCCCAGCGTCGGTTACGGACACGTTGGTGTCATGGGTCACACCCCCGCACGGCCGCACCTTATGGTGGGTGGGTGGGTGCGCAAGGGGATTTCGCCACTAGCTTATCTGTGTGGGAAGGGCGCGGGCGCAGGTGCGCTCGTGCTCCTGGCCGCCGGTTCGGGTGGGGGAAGGTCCCCTGCCCACACGGCCGCGTGGGGGCGTCCTCGCGCCGCCGCCGCCGCAGGTTTTGTTCGCTTGCGACGCCGCCAGTGGGGGGCTGGGCCGGAGGACGCGGAACCGGCACGACGACACGCGTGGTGCTGGGCGAGCGGAGCGGTGGCGTCGGAGCCGTGCACGGCAGTGGGGTACTAGGGTGGGTGGGTGGGTGGGCGCGGGGCAGGATGTTGGATGTGTCGGTGGGGACTGGCCGACTGGGGACTCGGGCGGCGGCTCCGTCTCGGTGCGTTTACGTGCCCCGTGGGAACGCGTGACGGGGAATGCTTGTGTGGGCTCTCGTCTGGGCTCTGGAAGTCTGGACCGGCCGGGCGGCGGCTAGGAGCAGCGCGGGCGCGGCGCAGCCAGAACACGTGATGCGGTCCAGCGAAATGATAGTTTCCCATCTCGAATACCCTATAAAATAGTAGTGACGAGGTCCAGACTGCAGAGTATGCTGCGAGAATGAAGCTGCCGTGCGTTTTCTCATCTCATGTGGATTGTGGCCGCCATGTGCGCCCAGATGATTCGGCCACCTTATCCGGAGTCCGGATTCCGCTTCAGTATCTCAGTGCAGTCCAAGTGTGACCGCCGACTAGCTGTACCTGCACGATGACAGCTACAGCCACAAGCGGAGACGCCAGGAAATGGAGCCAACCGGGACGACTCCTCACTTTGCCCGTTCCATTCGTGTAACGTGACACACAGAAGATCATGGCAGGCGTCAATCAGAGGTTCGCCTCCTCTCCTCCACTGGTTTGCTTCGCTGGTGACACTTTTGTCCGGTTGCCGGCGGCAGTTGGGTCAATTGCAGTGGCCACGCCGGAGCACGAGGTTTTTGTCGTTTCAGCACGCGCTAGTGCTAAGAGTTTTTTTTTTTTGACAACAAGTGCTGAGAGGGTTGTTGGGCCGTTGGGGATTGGAAGCATGTACAGCAGATCCATAATGGACATGCGTGGGCCTGGGCTTTACATGTGTACTAGACAGCATAAATGGGCTATGAGCCCATAACCAAAGACTCGTGATTCTACCTGCTTCTGAAAATGATTCATCGTGTTCAAACTTTGCGCTCCCTAGTCCCTCCAACTCCAACGCACATACTGTACTACAGTACAATGTTGGCATGCTGCTCACTCGTTGGTTCCACTTCCATGCAGGGCATGTTCCTGCTGACCCTGACGGCCGGCGCGGACAGCCTGCACCCGCCGGAGTGCGGCGTGGGCGAGACCTGCGAGAAGGCGACGTCGTACCAGTTCGCGGTGCTCTTCATCGCATTCGCGTTCCTGGTGCTGGGCTCGGCGGGGATCCGCCCCTGCAGCATGCCCTTCGGCGCCGACCAGTTCGACCCAAACACGGAGTCCGGCAAGCGCGGCATCAACAGCTTCTTCAACTGGTACTACTTCACCTTCACGGCGGCCATGATGATCTCCGCCACCGTCATCATCTACGTGCAGAGCAACGTGAGCTGGCCCATCGGGCTGGGCATCCCGACGGCGCTCATGTTCCTGGCCTGCGTGCTCTTCTTCATGGGCACGCGCCTCTACGTGCGGGTGACGCCCGAGGGGAGCCCCTTCACCAGCGTCGTGCAGGTGCTGTCGGCCGCGCTCAAGAAGCGGCCGCTCAAGCAGCCCAAGGACCCGAAGCAGGACCTCTTCGACCCGCCGCACACCAGCGCCATCGTCACCAAGCTCGCGCACACGGACCAGTTCCGCTGCCTCGACAAGGCGGCCATCGTGGCGTCCCAGGACGAGGTGCGCCCCGGCGGCGCCGCGCCCGCCGACCCCTGGAGGCTCTGCAGCGTGCAGCAGGTGGAGGAGGTCAAGTGCCTCATCCGCATCGTGCCCGTCTGGTCCACGGGGATCATCTACTACGTCGCCGTGGTGCAGCAGTCCACCTACGTGGTGCTCTCGGCGCTGCAGTCCGACCGCCACCTCGGCCGCGCCGGCTTCCAGATCCCCGCCGCGTCCTTCACCGTCTTCGCCATGCTCGCGCAGACGCTGTGGATCCCCTTCTACGACCGCCTCCTGCTGCCCAGGCTCCGCAAGATAACCGGCAAGGATGAGGGGTTCACGCTGCTCCAGCGCCAGGGCATCGGCATCGCGCTCTCCACCGTCGCCATGGTCATCTCGGCCATCGTCGAGGACCGGCGCCGTGCCATCGCGCTGAGCCAGCCGACGCTCGGCACCACCATCACCGGCGGGGCCATCTCGGCCATGTCCAGCATGTGGATGGTGCCGCAGCTCATGATCCTGGGACTGTCGGAGGCATTCAACCTCATCAGCCAGATCGAGTTCTACTACAAGGAGATCCCGGAGCACATGCGCAGCGTGGCGGGGGCGCTCGCCTTCTGCAACCTGGCGCTGGGCAACTACCTCAGCGGCTTCCTGGTGACCATCGTGCACCGGACCACGGGGTCCGGGCAGAACTGGCTGGCGCAGGACCTCAACAAGGGCCGGCTCGACCTCTTCTACTGGACCATCGCCGGCATCGGCGTCTTTAACCTCATCTACTTCGTCATCTGCGCCAGGTGGTACAGGTTCAAGGGGGCCAGCAACTGATCCGCCGCCGAGGTGACCGTCGTCACACGATAACGACTGCAGGCATGAATGAGCTCTGAGCTCTTTGTGGTCATGATGGCAATTTGGTTGGTGGGGTTGGGTAATTATGCTATGGCCTTAGGAGAGCAGGAGCAAAAAAGGACCTTAGAATAAGGTCATGGTAATTATTTTGTGTTTACCATAGTAGTTGTTTGAAATCGCCTCTTTTTTTTGTTTATTACTTTATATTTTTGTTACTGGTCCTTTCATTTGAATCTATAGGATATGATCAAAAGTGGCTGATGAAAGAGAAAGAAACAAAAGAGTTGGTTTCTTGTAACTTGTAAGTGGTTAAACTGGAATACAAATGGATGTAAGATTGAACCAAAGTTTTAGTTCAGTTACCAGCTTATTTACTCCTATGACATGCCTTCACACTTCACTACTTCAGTGACGCGAACCTGGACGAACGAATGCCTTCAAAGTTCACTTCCGGTTGGTCTTCATGCCGTACCTGGTCATCTATCAGCTTCAGCACTTCAGTTACATATAGCTTCGTACGCCGAGGTAACAAAGATAAAATTGACCCTAGGATGTTTTTACCTTGGCTGGAAGAAATACTCGTCCCACCGCAAAAAAAAAACCCTTCCTGGCGATTCCTACTTCTTAGCTGCATTCTATTTGGGGTTAGATGCAGATAAAGGTAGCACGTCGATAATGCAACTCCTGCAAGCAACTTCTGAATAATTTCGAGAATGGACCACCTGCACAGCATATGTACATTACAATATTTGTTACGCAGAATGACAGAATCATGAAGCTGGACCAACACTGTGGGGAGAACGATGGGAATAAATGAATACACAGCTACTTTCTTCTCCTATCTCAACGTGGCGATGCATTTCAACAACACCCTACACTGTTTATGTTGTACACACCTACCTAGAAAAGAAAGAAAAAAGTGAAGGGAAAGTTGATTAGTTACATGGAGGGACCGATCTAATCAGTTGGCATCAACCATACCGAGAAGGAGCTAGGCAAATGATCTACAAAAATGCTACCGGGGTGAAAACTTCAAGTCAAGTGACAAGCAGAAGGTTGTTTTCATGCCCATTGTTGTGCACAGTGGGTCGCAGCGGATCATTCTTCCAAACACCATCAACGATAAACTTAATCTGGAGAACAGTTGGAAACTATCAGAGGATGTAATAAGCATATAAATGATTGGGTGTAAAAGGGCAGATGATTACCTCATATCTACCAGGGTACAGTCTCAGATTTAAGGAAAACATGCCGTTTTCTGATCTTTCCAACTTTCTCTGCAGTGATGTTTAGAATTAGATTATCCTTAGAAATGAGATGGCAATTATGAATAAGTACAATGATGATTATCTTTCAATATATGGATACCATCATGCAAGCAGAGAGTTACATTAGTGCCAGTAGATTTTATACACCAAACATAACTTCCAAACATCGACATTGTATTTGTTGCATGGAAACAGAATCAAAGTATTCCTTTTGGTTCAAAATCTGCTTTGGTCCTTGCAAGGACAGCAAACATAGATTGGTGAACCTCATTGGACTCAGCCATATTATACCCACCTACTGACCATTAAGAGAAATCTGAAAAATCCAGCACAATCCATACAAAGATCTATGATCCTACAGATAAGTGTTCTTTCCCACAAGCAATTCAGCTGCTAATCAGCAGTAATAAACAGCAAATATATTTCTTGTTCTAGAATGTGACCAAGACATCACGCTATGCACTATCATGAAGCTGACAATGTGTGGGCACACACAATTCAAAGCAGATAAACAAATAATGAACTCCACATAGTTACATTTTTTCCCCACCAATCGTAAATATCAGTTGTTCTGGGCATTGTCAATCTATAAAGTGGAACTTTGAGTAGCAATTTCTATGAAAATATGTTATTTGAAAATACATATTATGAAGTAGTTTTCAAGGTGAATCTACTAACATCAATCTTATGCTGTCAATCTACCTAACTCATCACATATTAATTGTTGGAAATAATCCTGTGTGTCTAGGTTCATAGCATTTACTTCAGCTAAATTTCAGCATTGAGTAATAGGCTGATTATTTGGGTAATATTCTGCATTAGTTATGAGGTTATCACAGCCACAATTGTAGTTCTCCGATGCCTATATATAGGAGAGAAAAACAAAAAAAAGGCTAACTCATTCCAGTCAACAAAACCATTGTGTTTATGTGTTCTTGTGTGTCCTGTTGAAGGCTATCTGCCTTTCATTAATGGTTGATGTTAAAAAACGTTTGACCTGTATGAATCCTAAAATGACTTGTATCTAGGAACAACAGTAGTAATAATCTGTAAACTATATCAAAGCTGAAACTAAGCTACGTGTCTAAAGAAAATAGTTCCATAATAATTAGTGGAGAAGACTGCATCTACTACCATTCTTATTTCAACCAATGTGAGCAAGAAATTCACTTATAGAGGGCATCCAGCTAATTGGGTATTATAGTTACTATTGACAGTGTGACAAGACAAGGACTGATGATTCGTACATTAGTCGAATATAGATAAAGGTGATAAAGCCTGAAGCCGTGTGTAATAAATCAGGTAATAAAAAGGTGCAGACATTATCAGTTTCATTGGCACATAAAGAGAACTTGTGGATTCCTTGACGTCACAGCGCATGATTACTAAAATCAACATATCGGGTATTGTAATTCTTCTACAACATGTTATCCTTGGACCGAAGCACATGGAATAGGTTTTCAATCCCTTGCTTCTGTAAGTTTTTCCTCTTTTTTGGAGGTTGTTTGCTGATGTGGTTTCATGGTGGCCCTTGGGATTAGAAGGCCATGTTGCTATTCTTCTACGACATATCATAGCATACAGGTGCACCTACGCAACATAAGTGTAGCTGAACTTAGGTTTCTGGTATCCAGTTATTCACATCCAAGTCACTGTTACTGCCTTTATCATCATCCAATCCTCATAAGACAGCATAAAATATAAAACTGAAACCAAATATTATGACTACTACTCTTTTCTGTAAAAAAAACGATTAAACTTCCAAATGTTTTAAATCTCTCTACAAGTCTAAAGGGATAGATGTCCAATTCTAGCGACCTACCCCAGTCGAAATCTGGCTACAACACACCCAGATCATTAGATCAACCACCATTTGCCGGTGTGGCCCCATTCATCCTTGTGCCTACAATGTTTCTGCATTCATATACTCAGTGGATATCTTTTTCCGTTTTTTTTAGCAGTTGACATATGGTATAATGTGATTGACGTGTGGACACACCAGCCATACAAGTTTCCATTTAGCAGGTTTTTACAACAACTGATCTTGTCTGAGCTTGTTTGTAATGCATTGGCAACATATTAATCACACGTCACGCAATGTCCTAGCAGTAATTGCATCCCCAACATTCGCAAAGCCAACACCAGAAGCTATATGGTTTGCATCATATCGTTAACACCACCTAAATTTATTATAATAAACTTAATAGAATACCGAGGACGACAACGACAACAAGAGTAATTTTTCAGTTTTACTACACAGATTGGAGTAGGCACTTACTTGACTTGTCCAGCCATCAAAGGACCCAACCACTAAAACATCTGAAGCAGGGTTGGCCCACATAATACAAACAGTACGGAGCTCACTCAATGCCTTCTCAGCTTCATGAAGCCTCCTTTGTTTATCTTCAATTATTTTGTTCCTTTCACTGATGATGACATAGATATTATAATAGAGTAAGTAGGAGAGAATGAAATGAAATATGAAGCTGCTTATCTTCAATTATTTTGTTCCTTTCACTGATGATGTGATAGATATTATAATAGAGTAAGTAGGAGAGAATGGGAAGCATACATTATCTCAAGTGCCATCTTCCCTTCTAACACAGCTATTTTAGCCCGGATTGATCTTAGCTCCTCCTGAGCTTGTATTACCTTTGTCTCCTCAAATTCCCAATCATCAGATATGTCATCCAGAACAGTTGCTCCAGTACCATTTGACTGAAAAAGTAAAAAAAAAAAAACAAAATAAGAAATCCTGCTTGTTTAGAGAGAGAGAAATATAATTCCATTAATAAGATCAAGATGAGAAACGTCTCGAGATGTAACTTAGACGGCTGCTATATCACCATTTGAGTGGAAAGGGAAACAAGATATGTAGAATGACAACTAGAAAGTGCAATGCCTCTTCAAACATCAACAATTTCCCGAGGTCATTATTGTTAGGCTATTTGCTTGCCAAAGGATGCTAGATCAGTTGGTCTAGGCACTCCGGCGGCACCCTCCAGGTCCTGAGTTCGACTCCCCGTGGGAGCGAATTTCAGGCTAAATCCCCTCGTCTGTCCCCATAAGCCAAAGCGCAGAACAGCCCGCAGGTCGAGTTTTTTTTTATAGGCTATTTGCTTGTTGTGCCATATGCCCATATTGTGCTTCCAGAAACTTTGAAACATCAACTGATTTCGATCTAACTACAGTAAAAGAGTCGGCACACAGTGTACATGATGGCACTCTCCGTTTGTGTGTCTGTGCACGGAGACGGGGGTGGGGTGGGGGGGCGTCAGGTTTGTTGGCATACAGAAAATAAATTAAAATAAAACATATCAGGTCAGTTCAACCATGTCAATTAAAGGGCTAGCAACCATAGAACAGGTAAAGAAAAGTGCATATTTTTTTTAACAGGAATTTGATAATGTGAAGAGATACACACCATATCTGATAAAACTTTGTCAAATCTTGACCTTAATGTCTTGAGAGCAGTAGAAAGGTCCAATTCAAGAGTTTGAAGACGTGAATGTATCTCCTCTCTTTCAGTGCCAACACCATCACTAGGATAATCGCTTACAGCCACACCATTAGATGACCTGTGGATGTCATTTTGCACTGATGCAATGTCATTATGTTGTGATGGTTTTCTTCTTTCAATAGGTAGGACCTCAGCAGCTGCAGAAATTAAATGTGTCAACAAACAGTTATGTAACAAATATGATGCACTATAGAGTAAACAAGTGAAGCAGACATATAACCTTCAAAATGAGATAAATCGCCCTTGCCAAGGGTCCATGTTTTCCATGCATCATTGCTCAAACTCTGTAAGGTGTTGTTGCCCTCTATTGTTCCATTTTGAGAATGAGATCCAGGGACACCTCCATTCTCAGGTACACTTGGAATATGCATGCCACCAGCCGCTGTATGACTAGGAGCGCCACTGTTGCCAGCTAAGGCCGTACATATGCAACATAGTTTCATCATTTTAGTTAAATATACAAAATGAGATGCAATGATCAAAGATGAAGACAGAAGATATAGTGCAGAGTACAAGCTAAGCTAAATCAGTTGTTTATAGCTCATAGCCCACTTGAGGGCAGGCTGAAACTAACTGCTGTGGACCTTCTGTTGATGCAAAGAAAAAAGAACAAAAATAAAATAACTCAATGGTGCTTTTGCAATTAGTCAAAATTTCAATCATAACGTGAATGATGTGAACTGTGAACATTAACATGAACATCAGTGATAGGATGGATCACAGAATAACAACAAATTGCTGTCACTATTCTACTTTCATTTGGCTGACAAAAAGGTTATGTTTGCTGTGTAGCCTTAAATGGACAACCGCAATCATCACGACATATTAGAGTTTGGCAAATGAAGTACTACTAGCACTGCACAATTGGAAACAAGTTATGTTCCCGAAGAACTTATACTCTCTGAGAATTTAAACCCACATACCATCATCGTCACTTGGGCCCTGTGTGTCGTGGGTACTGCTCCGTGGAGGTGGCCGTGCTCGCTCCCTATCCTTCTGCAGTCTGGTGAGCATCCCCTCGATTCCTGCTTTGAACCTGACCTCGCTGCAACAATCGTGAATAACATGATTAGCCAGCAGAAACACCAAAGGATCGATCAGCTTTGAGGTTCAGCAGGCACCCACCTGGTCTCCTCTGTTTCCGGCTCCCGCCCAGATGGTGACGCCTCCTCTTCGTCGTCATCGTCGTCGTCCTCCTCCTCCTCCCTGCAACGCAGACAGCGAAATTCAGCGAGGCATCGCGCGAGGACATAGAAGGGCACAGCAGAGCACAGAGCAATCCCAGTCACCCACCACTCGGAGTCCTCCACCGAGCCCGGCGCTAGGTCGCGACGGTAATACACGCCCGTCTCAAGCGGGTAGTCAGGGTGGCCCCCGCCCGATGAGCGCGGCGCGGCCGTCGTCCCGGGGCCCTCCGCGGCGGTGGAGGACCAGCCGAGGGAGAGCCAGCCGCCGCTGGACGCGACGGCGGCCGCGAGGTCGGAGCGGCCCGCCGCGACGAGCTCCTCGCGGGTGGGGAAGGCTCCCGGCTTGGCGGAGCGGCACATGAAGTCGTAGATCGCCGCCTCCAGCTCCTCCTGGCCCCGAGCGCGGGGCGCGGCGGCATTTGCGTTGCGCGGCTGCTGCTTCTGCGGTTGGGAGGACGGGCGCGGCGCAGGCGTCGGTGTCTGGCTCGGGGCGCCGGGGCGTCGGCGGCGGTATGGCTGCCTGGAAGAGTGCGGGGACGCGGCGAGCGGGGCGGGCAGGAGGCAGCGGCGGCGGCGGGGGTGGCAGCGAGGTGGCGCCGGTAGGATCAGGGCTGGGGTTGGGAGGAGCAGCGAGGGGACGAGTGCGGGCATCGCGGTCGCATCTCTCTCGGCGCTCCCGCTCGGCGAGGAGGAGAACTGAGGCGAAGCGCAGAGGCAGAGGCGGGAGGCGAGAGCGCCACGGGAGGGAGAGGCAGAGGAAGATGAGGAGGAGAGGGCGTACAGCTACAGCCGGTGGCGAGCCAATGCCAATCCCCCGCGCCCTGCGCCTCGTGCGAATCGAATGGCGACGCCGCAACGCCAACGGCCAACGCGCACTCGCCCAAGCGAGGCCCAGCCGTCAGGCGCGCTGTGCCTGCCCGCCTCGCCCGCACCGACCGTGCCTGCCTGCGCTGGCTACCACTACAGCCTGAAGGCTGCAGGCTGCAGCCTCCCGCGGCCCAGAGCCCCACGCGGAACGGTCGAGTGGCTCTCGCCGTCACGCGCACGGCGCACCCGCCGCGCGTCGCGTCGCATATGGGCACGGGTAAGGGGCCACGGGCCGGGAGAGCGGTTTTGCCCTCGTGCGCCCTGCGCCCCTGCGTGAGTTCCATCAGTTTTCGCCGCGGAACTTTTGCGCACCCCCGCTGCTCGAGAGTTTTCGTGGCAAATATCCCTAGACTGTCGTTCTCGCTTCTCGAGAAAAAATTATCGGCAATTATATATTAAAATATGTTAATATTTATGTTAAATAATTAGTATCATCGGAAAGATCTTTACATCTAGTTTTTTAACAAAATTATTTGGATATATAAATATTACACATATTTTATACAAATTGAGTCAAACACGTGGCACGCACACCAACGGTGACACTTATTTAGGAACGGAGGGAGTACAGTACCAGGGATGGATCACCCGGGCCCTCGATCCGGAAACGATGTGATCCGTTTTGGCGGACCCGCCGTGGCGACGGCGATGGCGACATCTGTGACAGAGAGCAAATCTCGTGATGCTTTTGGTTTGTTTTGTAGTCCCCGGACGTGGACTTGGCGGCTCGATCCTGCCCGCACAGTCGGTGAGGCGCCACTGTAAGATCCCTTTGGAAGACAGCATAACCAAAACACACAAATAGAAAAAATGTAAGAATTTGAGTTACACGAAACATAGGATAACCAAAACACACAAATAGGAAAAATGTAGTATGTGAGTTGCATACCCCTTTCAATTCCACAGGAATTACAAACACAGGAAATTCTCTAAATAAAGCATTTAGGTACAACATGGGGAAAATACAGGAATTAGAAGAGAGATAGACAGAGGAAGGTTGGACCTCATGTTAGATTTCCTTCAAAATTCTCATGAATTGAGCTATTCCATAGAGATTTTGGAGGATTCTAGGATGGCCAATCCTTTGTTCCAAAGGGTTATGTAGAAAAAAATTACTATACATTTAGAATTCTATTAAATTCCTGCATGAATCCTTTGTTCCAAAGGGGAAAGAGGGCCTAAACCTTCAATTTGGCACACTTGATTTAATAATACATTGTAAGGAATAGAAATGTGAAATAGCAAGGCAATGGTTTAATGATCCCCTAATCGTCCTCATCTTATCTTTTTTGTCTGTTCGCCAGGTGAGCGAGTAGCCGGGTGTGGGTTCGATCCCTGGGATCGACGCCTGCGTGTCTCACCAGAGGTTTTTCCCCGTTTCACCTAGGTTGATCTGGGATAGAATAAGAGTACACACGCGTGCGCGTTCAGTGGTACTGCGCGTTTCCCGCGTACTAGAGGCTGTGTAGCCTCCCAATCCCTCTCTAGTGTGTGGTTAAGAACGCGCACGCGTGTGTATACGTGTGGTATGTGTGTGAGTCGTGGCGTCCTCGTCGTACTCTCTCAAATAAAAAAAACTTCTCTTAGGTCTAGTTCGGTTACAAGAGGATTTTTCGAATCCGAATGAAACAAAATCTATCATGTTTTATTGGATTCTGTATTTCTATGTTAAAAGTCAACGTATTGTTTGCATGGGATTTTAGAATTCTAGTAACCAAACGGGACCTTATCCATGGACATTATGCAACCTGTGGTGTAATAATGGGTTAAAAGCTACATTCACTTATGTTTCTTTACTGCTCCCTCCATTTCAAATTACAAAAATTTGACCAAAATCAAATACAAAAATTTATGACATAAAATAGGTATATTATAAAAATATAACTAATAAAAAAATCTAATGATATTTAGTTGTTATCATAAATGTTATTATCTTATTGTATAGATTTTAATTAAACTTAGAAAATTTTGACTCTTCAATATTCTTGTGCTGAGTTATAATTTGGAATGGAGTATTATCACTGAGTTCATAGCTTGCCTTTTTGTAGTTCTGGTTAGAGCTCGTGGAGACAATACGAGCTATGGAGTATAGTACAAACGGAAATTTTATGCCCAGAGATAGATTTGTTTTGCTGTATTTAGTTTTTACCTACGAAATACAACAGAATAAAGAAATGTTCCGAAGAGGTTCAATAGTAAGAAATTACATAAATATAGTGTCAAATATACAGTGTCATATGTATCCAAATGACACGTCACAGGTTGTAGGATAATATTGTTGTTTTGCTTGTCGATTTTATGGTTGATTTCAACTGTTCTAATAGTGTTCCGTGAGAGAGGATAAATCGGAGTACGGCTGATAAGCCGGCTGATAAGGGCAAAAGAACAGGACGCGGAAGCTATCGGCGTTGAAGACTTGAAAGTGAGATTTCGCTGAGATATCACTTGTGGCAGCCAAGATTGCACGCGCACCCCCTGGAGCTCTGTAGAGGGATACCCAACGGCCAGTGTAAGTGGTGCGCTTCAAACCGACAAACACACTCATGGCAGTGCTACCGGGTCTCACGAGAGAATTCGTCTCAGGGCAAGTACATTGCTACACGTCAGCTGTTTCATACATCGTTTAATGCAATGTCATGTAGGATTTTTACTGATGTGGAGGAAAGGGAGAAGCGGAAGATGAAGAGGTCGTTGTTTCGCAAAACAACCACCTCATGAGCTAAAATCTAGGACTATGAGACAACTATTCTACTATTGTATGAGTTGTTGTTGTCATACAACTCATAATTTTTTTTATTCTGTCCATAAATTAAGGAATCGTGAGTTACTATGAGACAACTTAAAAAACAAACCATTGTACATGTCGTCTACTAAATCGTCTTAAAATTACGTGGAAGACCACCTACGATACAAAGACCAATATACTTTGTCCTGATGTTCATGGAGATGGGAGTGAACAATGCAATGCACCCGCGCTCGCTCCTATTGGAGAGTCGCGAATACAAACTAGAAACTACCTCTCTTGGCTCTCAGTCTCACTGCTCTCGCAAGGGAATCCAAGCTCCAAGCTCTTCCAAATGGCACTCGACCTTTCCATTGGGTGATTGGGTCCGATAGCAACATGGAAGAGTGATGCATACAGTGATAATGATACGCAGGTTTGGCCTTGCATTCCCGTGGCCAAAACGATCACTGTGGTGGCCTGGTGGGTTGGGTGAGACGCTTGAAGCCGAGATACACGGCTGCCAAAAGCCAAAAAAAGTGAAAGTCCAAACAGTGGTTAGTGCTCCAATGATTTTTGAGACACAAGTCATGCAGAAACCTGGACCGCCAGCTGAGCAACCCACGATCTCAGCCGCCTCAGGAGTCACCACCTGACCATTGGCCATTGGCAAGAAACCACAAGGTCCAACAAAACAAAAAACTGAAATCTGCAACCATGGGGCTGGAGGTCACTGCAGCATTTCATAATACAGACAACAACCGGTCACAGAACAACCTCTGGATCCACAATCATACGCCAAAGTGCCAAGCTGCTGATGAATGAGGGGGTGGTTTGGTGGTATAATCGAAATTCTACAAACAATGCAAAGCAGCCAGTTAGATTGGAAACTAGTAGTAAGTGATACCATAGCATGATACTGATACACAGGCACACAGCTTTGGCCTGCATGCCCCGATGCCCGTGACCAAATGGCCATTGTGGTGCAAGATGCTTGACTGACCACTAAAAAGTGTTAAAAGCAAACAGAAACTGTTGGTGAATTCAACGCAGAAAAACATGGACCACGGTCTGATTGAATCTGGACTCTAATCTCTAGGCTTGCTTCAATCAATGAAATGCAGGCTTGTAGGATCAATATAGAAAAAATATCTACCCTTGACAAACCATCCAAAAAAAAAAAGACCTGATGCCTGTAATCATTAGGAGAATTTTCCGAATAGTAAAGGCAAATGATTGCTCCGTATGATTATTGCAACATTTCATAATACAAAGACAACAACTTGAGAATAAAAGTACACAACTTCTGCTTCCATGCCAAACTGAAACAGAAAATAGGGTAGCTTGGTGATAACATTTTCGAACAGAAGAGAATGGAATCACAATCAGTTTGAGGGAACGAGTTTCTTATTGCTGCCCAGGTATAACTTCTGCGCAAAGATCTGTAGGAAAAAATAAAGAAACCATCATACCATCTCAAACCTTGAAAAATAAAGGAATTTGAGGAGCACACATGTACATCAGATTCTAGATAAAAACATATGGTTTGCATGTTCACGCTAACTTCCAAGTTAATAAAAAAATATAACAAGCAGTTTCCAGTCTGTTAGGCATGATAAAGAGGTACCATGAATGGCTGAACAGGACGTCACATAGATAGCCTAGAAAAAACAAGGGAAAGGTTCATTGTACTACCTCAAACAATTAACTTGTTTGTTTGACCCCCTACACAAAATATATGCCCATTTGATCCACTTTCAAACCAACTCAAATATGAAATTTGTCTTCTTTTTTATTCTCCTAGTACAGTTTGAGTTTTAGGTTCACATTTTGTGGGTTCATATTTTTGCAATTAGTTTCATGACTTCAGACCTAACCCTTGGGACATGACAATGGTAAAAGAAACATCCATAACATTATCAAATTATTTTCTCATAGGACATGATGCAATGCATCATCCCAAAATAAAATTTGAAATACGACTCATATGGGAAGAAACAAAAAAAGAGACAAATTTCATTGAGGATGAATTGGACTAATTTGAATAGTGTGAGGACTAAACCGAGTTGATACTTTGTATAGGGTGTCAAATGGGGAAAAAGATTTATTGAGGTAGTCAAATGGACCTTTTCCAAATAACAGTGGCTCAAATTGCTCTGTGAGGGCATGATTTCGTGAGAGGTCACTGCAAGTGTGTTTTTGTGCAACCACATATGGCCATACTGACATTACACTTCAAAAAGAAAACTACAACTAAAACAGCACACATTATGCTCAAACATCCATCCAGCATGGGTATAGAGTTGCAGACTGACAGTCAACTTTAAGCCATTAACAAACATATTACAAGAATACTGCATAAGAAACCAAAAAAAAATAGTGGACAGAAACTGCCTCCATACAAGTGCACACAGAGTGCACAAAATTGCTACAGGCCCTAGATAAGCCATAGGCCACATAACCTAAAATTCCCTTGTAACCTCTAGTCCTTTGTTTGTTTTTGTATTTACATCCATCTGTGGTGTAGTCTCCTATTTAGGATAGACAATCATGCCTTTTTTTATCAACATTATGTTTATTAGTCACATGTTGCAAACTGGCATGGTCAATTCCAGTTTGTTTGGAAGTGTCGCAACTGATGCAAAGGACGCCTGGAGTATACATCACAAAACTGAAGACACATTTACTTCCGACATTGATTACAACTTAAATGCTACATGTATAAACTCAGCCTCTGAGGATTCAAATGCAACAAGCTGATTATCCAGACAGCATACTGAAGAAACACCAATTCACCAAAGATACTTATTTGTCAGGAATTAGTATAGCTAAACTTGTGGCCATAATATCGATATAGTGACATTTAATTGTAGCAGTCAAATTCAAAGCAACCACTTCTATGTCAACAAAAGGTCGAATGTATACAAGCATGAATAGTCCATCATGTAGTACAGGTCAACAAATGTAATCAGATCTAGAATTTAGTTCATGAAATGCATCAACATGAGGAAGTGCGTCACTCAGGCAACTGGGTTTAGACAAACTTAATCCCAGTAATTTAAGCAAACTAGAGCAGCCAACTGAAAAATGCAAACTGTCAAGAATAAATATAACTTCATGTTCAAAAGGACAAAGAAGAGCAACTGAAAAATATTAAGGGTCTGATTGGTTACTCGCACCCTATGCAACATACCCTTATCCTGTATTAGGCAATGCAACTTGCAGTTATTTGGTTGGACTGGATAGGTAGGTGTATAGTGTTTTGTACGTGATTGGTTTCCATGCATAGGCACAAAAGAGTACAAATATGTGAGGGTGACAACACAACGGATGCAAGGCTCCTGCAGAGCGCGTGCAATGCAGTTTTGCATAGCTAAATACGTCCAAATTTAAGGGAATAGTGAGATGCAGAACAACACTGCTTTGAGGACAGTGCTACGCTGCATAAGACTCTATACAGGTAACCAATCAAGTTTAGTTTGCATTATGCGAGCCTGAAGAAGGGGTTATGCAGGCAACCAATTAGACCCCAAGTGTTCACAGCTTAACGCAATGCATATTACTGAGAAAACACAAAGGTACACAGATATCTACTTGAAACTGAGACAGGATAAGAGATAAGTTAACTAGGAAGCAACCGATTCATTATAGTCTCACAAAATTCACTAAACATAAGTCATAAACTGCTCGCGCTTCAGAGCATTAGAGCAACCACAAATCTAAGCTAACCTATGAAACCAACTGATAGGTGAACTAGATTTGTTCCATCCTGAATTTTCATGGGCCGAATCAAAATCAGCAGAGCTCTCGACCAACAGCAAGATAAATAAACCCTAGATAGAAACAGCCCACAACTCGTCTGAATACAACTCCGGATTCAATCTATTATGGTCAAGCGCTCACTGAAGGAATCCATCCTACCATCCCAGCAATTGAGACCCTATCCACATTTCTTAATCAATTCAACCAAATTCCTACGGCGACGGGGCAGCATCGAGATCTATCCAGCAGAAGCAGGAGCGTACCGGCACGGGTGTTTAGGAAGAGGGCGGGTAGCCGGAGTGGCGGGTGATGAGATCGTCGTAGGGGTCCCGGCGGCCGGCGGCCTGGCTGATCTGCGGGTCCCAGGAGAGCTGCGAGTTGAAGCGGTCGAAGGTCCAGAAGCCGTAGGGGCGCAGCGGGAGGTTCCACGCCGCCTTGGTGCGCTCGCACCGCTCCTTCATCTTGTAGACATGCTCCCGCCGAACCTGGTCGCGCTTGTCCGGGTCCTCCATCATACGGAGGATCAGGTTCTCCGCGAACTCCATGATGAAACCCATCGCCGCCGCCGGTCGCCCTCTCCCTCCTCCCCGGTGAGCTTGGGGTCTGCTGGTGGCTGCGCGCCGGCCTCTCTCTGTCGCTCCTGCTGTTTCGAGTCTGCGGGTGCGGTGCGGTCTGCCTTCGGTGGGGGAATGCCTGCAGCCTGTGTGGCTGATGCGGTGAGCCGGTGACGATCTCAATCGGCACGGAGGTCAAAGCCAGCCCGGCCCAACAAGGGATCATTAGACGTGGGCCAGGCCTTAGTCATGTTTTTCTCTTTTATTATCGCTAGCTTTTTCTCTCAGTCCTCTAAAAAAAGGCTTCTTCTGTGAGAGAAGTGGTAATGTTAAACAAAAAGGCAGAAACTTTACTCCATCACAGATTCACAATAGTACTCCGCTATTAGCGAATGGGCATGTGGTCCAGTGGTAGGTCAGTCCAGTGGGACGCTATCCACCAGGGTTCAAACCCGGTGTTCACACCTTTTTCTGCATTTTATCCAGAAATTTGCAGGGTACACGCACGCGTGCGCGTTCGGTGGTATTGCGTGTTTTCCGCACACTGGAGGCGGCGAGTCTCTCAATCTCTTTCTTTGTGTGTGTAAGGAGGCGCACGCGTGTGTGTGCGTGTGGTGTGAGTGTGATGTGCGTGGGTTGTGTAAGGACGCGCATGTGTGTATGTGGTGCGAGTACGTACTGGAAGCGGCGAGTCTCCCAATCTCTTTCTTTCCATGTGTAAGGACACGCACGCGTGTGTGTGCGTGTGGTGTGAGTGTGATGTGCGTGAGTTGTGTAAGGACGTGCACGTGTGTGTGGTGTGAGTGTGGTACCCGATCTAAAAAAAATAGTACTCCGCTATTAGGGCAAGTACATTGCTACACGTCAGCTGTCTCGTACATCGTCTCATGCAGTGCCATGTAGGATTTTTGCTGATGTGGAGTAAAGAGAGAAGCGAAAGAGGAAGAGGTCGTTGTTTCGCGAAACAACCACCTCATGAGCTAAAATTTAGGACTATGAGACAACTATTCTACCATTGTATGAGTTGTTGTTGTCATGCAACTCACAATTTATTTTTATTCTATCCATAAATTAAGGAATCATGAGTTGCTACGAGACAACTTAAAAAAACAAACTAGTGTACATGTCGTCTACTAAGTCGTCTTAAAATTACGTGGCACTACATGAGACCATCTACGAGACAACACCAATATACTTGCCCTTAGTACTAGCTATAGAGTACTGTCAAGCATAGCTATCTAATTTATTGAAGATGTGCCAAATCAATGGTGATAATAAAAAACATTTTTAGGAAAATTGAAGGATCGGGGTATTTGATGAGAGAAGCGTTATAATAATTATAATTAGAATTAGAGCGGCGTGTGTATAAATATGGACAAGACATCGTCCTCTAAATACGATATTTTCTAGGAGAGTTCTCATCAAATAATTAGAAAATGTTTTCTCGGCGTGTGATGAGAGTCGCTCTACCCTCTGAGTGTCTGTAGGAAAAGAGATTGTATACTGACTGATATTTACGGATATGCACAAAATCGAAGGTGCCGAGACAGACAACACAAGAACAAAGGATGTCTTTTCGCCCGGTGAACTGAGGGTTAGAAGAGAGAAACAAGCAAAACAAGCATTGTTTAGCTACACTCATATTTAACTCAATTCATATGTAATTAGTGTAGATTAAAACAAAAACAACTAATTTCTACACAAAATCCACTTCGATACACATGAATTGAGATTGATACAAATCTAGACAAATAAACACACGGATAAAAAAGGACAAAATCTGATGAACAAATAAAACAACAAAAAATGGTGACGGCCCCTCATCAGCGCTTGCTTGAATAAAACGAATCTGGGCAAAAAAAAAATACACGATCCTCATGAGCTTGCTTGAAATAAAACAAGTCTAAGCAAGTAAAAAAAATAAAAAATTGAAATAAAACAAGCCTGGGCAAGAAACAAAATAATATAAAAAATTGAAATGAAACAAGTCTAGGAATGTAATAAACAATTAAAAATAAATTTGAAATAAAACAAGGCTGTGCAAGAAATAAAAAATTTTAAAAAATATCCGACCTGCCGGATTCGAACCAAACAATTAAAAATAAATTTGAAATAAAACAAGGCTGTGCAAGAAATAAAAAATTTAAAAAAATATCCGACCTGCCGGATTCGAACCAGCGACCTAAGGATTTCATCTGCAACACTACAGTCCTCCGCTCTACCAACTGAGCTAAGGTCGGTTTTTGTTTTTAGACAACATCAAGTTTATTTAAAGTTTTGTTATTGTTTCCTCCTGCAAGATACGTGGCTAACACTACGAGCACTAGTTTCCGGTGAAAATGAAAGGTCAATCAAAGCTACGATTACAAACATATCAAATGTGTCCGGGTTCAAGATATAGTGTGTTAGGGCCATATATTGGCATGAGGACTCGCTCTTAGAGTAAATCCATTTAGTTTTTAGGAAAGAACCACAAGTGGGGGGCGATAGATTTACATAGGCTAAAGTTTGTTGCAAATTAAATTTTTATAACGCCTCCCCTTCTTGGGGACATTTGGACCTTACATCACCTGCAATGAAGCACGGGCATCAATGTCCACTATAGTACAATGGCAGGCCGGGACATAGTCCAGCAATAGCATGCCTTGTGAATAACTAAATCACAACTTGAGTAAATCCAGACCAACCCCACAGTATTGTTTGGGAGAAGAGACCCCAGCATTCGACTGAGAAAATAAACCCTCGAACCTTAACGATGCAAACCCTATAGTATCACATTATAACCAAGGCGTTAGTCATAGCTACATCCCTAGTTCAGTGCCTCATCACTACCCTAGGTGTCACTATTCGGCTCACACAGACCAACTGCTACCGTTGCAACGCACGAAGAGTTGAACCAGACGTTAGAGATGCTACTCGAGAGTCACAACCACTAAACTACGAACCCTTTCAGAACATATATAATTAATTGTAGTCATAGATGAAAAAGGTCTTCACGTCTCAAGAATATTTTGGTTACAAATAACTAGTGCTTGTACTAGCCAGTAGAGTCCCTTGTCAGTTGTCACATGAAAGGAAACTTGGTGGACTAATCACTTTTCCCATGCGACTCTAGCACAGATACAGAACGCGTGGCGCATGAAGAAATCACACGACTGAGATGATGCGGAGAGGAGCTGATATTTCCAAATGGTATGATGGTGTTCGTGCATTCAAATAATCCGTACACATGTTGGGTTCCTGCATCACCTCGTTGTTCAACTTCAAACATGCACCACGCATCGCATCTATGCAGAGTCGCACACTCGCACTGGACTCTGACTAGACCTAAATTACAAATCATTCCAAAAATGATGAAGAGTCCAAGTTTTTCAAATTTGACCAAATTATATTTTCATAGTATATCAATTTGATGTAATAATTTTTTGTTTTCCTATCTATAATTTTACTCAAATTTGATATACTTTGACTCTCCAAGATTAGAAATTATATCTAGTGCTTGCTAAATGCCAATACATGAAAGGGAAGACTGAATCTAAAACTATTCCTCTGCTACTGTATTTGTTTGGCCCAAATGAGGGAAAGTTCAGTGTTCAGTCTATGTTAATAAATAAATAGACCACAGATTTTTAGCATCAGCCAAAAAATCAGGATTAGCATGTGGCATTTGTAACACCTTAGGTATCGCTCAACCTTCACAGCTCTATAATCTACAAATGCACTTAGGAAACACTAATTACAAACCAGGGTATACATACGGCCTGGATTTGTTAAAAGATGGCCGTGGCAGCGATTTGCACACGGGGACATGTACAGGAGAGCTAAGATCTGAGAATCGTCAGGAGGGATCATATGCATCCATACGATGTAGCATAGCATATGCTGTCAAATCAAGCTCTGCTTCGTTATTTACTTGCTCTCCCCGCCGTCCTGTGCATTTTCCATTGCCCTTGATGAACCACTGCGAGTGAGCTGAGATGCCGCAGCAGTGGCTTTCTGGGCCTCAATGGCACTATGCGAGGCGCTAGCACCACCCACTTCTTGGTGTGCAGGAGCGCTAGCTGCAGCCAGATCAGAAGGATTTTGTGCTGCTTCAGCGGGTTCAAGTTGGGAGCTCTTTTCTTTAGATACAACTGTAAGAAAAGAAAAAAAAGGTATCAGGGTAAACCCAAAGGGTAGCTATGTTAAGCATGTCGGGGCCTGTCTGAAAAACCTTGGGAAGAAACAGTACTGTGTGACACTGGCTGCACAACTTGTGATGAAGTAGACGCAGCTGAGGTTCCTCTTTTACTTCTTAACTGCAACCAGAAAACAAAAGGCGAATTCTGACTAAGGATGGAGAAAACATCAAAGGGAAAAAACCTCTCATCATAACAACTGCACATCATACCTTCATCTCGTCACAATACTTTACAACGGAGGATATATTGGAGTAACGACCATGAACCAGGGTATATACCCACAGAAGGAGCTTTCTTGGAATACTTAAGTCGAGAGTCTCAACTACAGCAGCGGTTTGCGGTAGCCCTTCAATAGGTGCCTGTGATGGTGTTACTGTGTACAGATTGATACCTGAGGGAAACGTTCCACAAGAGCTCTCCCGATAAAAGTTATAAGTGCTCTTCATTAACGTAACAGCAGTCTCCAAGTAATCTTCTGATGTTTGCTTGACCGGGATGTTTTTAATTCTGTTAAGGGTCTCAAACCAGTTCATGTCAAGGCCTTTGAATTGAGCAGGCCCATCAGGGGATGAGATAAGAAGCTCATCAGGTTGTAAGTCAACATAGAGTAGAAGCCCGTTGGATAATGGAGCAGGCTGATTGGTTGCATCTGTGGATTCAGGCAGTGGGGTGATTGAGGCCAGTTTGATGAGAATACACCGGCACCATGCCAGAGAAGCATGCTTGCATATCTTAGCGAAGTTGCTATTTGATAATTTCGGTGTCTTGAAACGTTTTCTTATCTTCTCATTTAATCCTTCTAGAACATCTAGTCGTACATCACTCTCGAGCAAATGTATGTATTGGTGGATATAACTGCCACAAAGAAGTGCTATTTGAAAACTATGAAGCTTAAGAACGATTTATGGTACTACGATTGAGTAATTTACCTGTAAAGATTGTTTTCTGATAACTCTGGACTGTTCACCTCTGGTATAGTGCTTATATCAGCCCACATGTTTGCATGATCCATGAATACAGTGAACATTTTCTCAAGTAGTTGCTCAACAGAAGCATCACCAGAAGCTCGACGAATCTCAGGATTATGAATTGCTGCCGTTAGAACTTGAAGGTACTTCCCAAGACCAACAGGAACAATATCACCCAAACACAATGCAAACTACAGAAGAAAAAGGGAAAAAAGGTTTTTTAATGTGCAGAAAAAAATATAGCCTGGCATAGTTATTCTGTAGTTGGGAGGTACCCTCTTATCTGTTCGCAGATAGGTATAAGCCTTCTCAAGAGTCCACAGGTCCCTATTCTTCTCCAGCAGGTTTAAATAGAGTATCATATACTTCCTGATGCATGTAATGAATTTTCGTGAACTTTCTGACAAACTGACCTCCAGATTCTTTCTGGATCCACCCACATTTGGATTTTTCCTCCTAGATGCAACAAAATTTCCAGGTAAGTTATTAATCTTATACTAACTTCAGGCTGAAATAAATAACCACCCAGAATACATATAGTCAATCTGTTGAAACTTTAACCCGCCATTGGTTATTGTACATCAAAGAATGTAGATTTTTATTCTATGAGAACAACAGGTTGACATCAAATGCACTTCTATATATCAATGAAAAATACTACATGAGACAGAGAAGTTGAACTTTACCTTCCTTTTCTAACAGTACCATCAATCTCCCACATGTTTACTGTAAAGGAAGACCGAGAAGATTTGAAACAGAAAGAGAGCTCTTCCTTAGCCCGCTCCAGGTTCCCTGCTTCACCTCTCCTATACAATCCTTGCGCAAGCTTGTATCTTGCCTTGTGGAAATGTTTGAGTTCCCCTTCCACACAAGTACCAAGAGCATACAGACAATCATCATAAAGGATGTGCCACACTTTATCCAGTATATCAGGCTCAACAAACTTAGTTTCCGCTTTAGCATCTAAAGCAGATGTTTTATCAGAAGAAGACTGCAAAACATTAGTCGTTGACCCCAACATGCTCAAGACATTTTCTTTTGTTGACTGGTTATATGTGTAGTCAGCAACAACCTATAAAGCAAACACTCAACAAAGTTAACATAAAATTATCGACTAAAGAACTATCTCTATCATAATGATATAAGACAAATACTTTTTTTCTCAAACACGCAGGAGAGCTGGGTATCATTGCTAAAAGAATATCAAACAGCAGATGGGTGGATATGATTAAGGAAAACCTCAAAGCAATAGTCATAATCTATAAACAAGATAAAAAAGAGTAGCGTTGGAGTTACCACCAAGGGCAGAACTTTTTTTTCTCGAAAACGCAGGAGAGCTGCGCTTCATTATATTAAGAAGAAAGGAAGGGCCTAGAGCCCTACAACACACACCACACAACACACAGCCACACACAAAAAAAAGAGATTACAATCACGCCTGAAAATAGAAAAGGAAGCGACCAAAAGACACACTAAACTAACCACGGAGAGGGGCTGTCAAAGAGGACAGAACCTTAGCTCCAGCTAGATTCCACAACCGGCACTCTTCTCCAGCAAGGGTAAGTGCACCACCAAGGCTGGGGATAAAACCATAAAAAACGCAACGGTTCCGATGGCTCCAAAGAGTCCAAGCCCCAATCACAATGAGAGAATTCAGTCCTTTTTGCATCAATCCACTCGTTGCTCCAATAGCTTGTTCCCACCAGGAGTCAAAAGAAGTGTCTGCAGGTTGTGGTGACAAGGAATGGAGACCAACCTGCCTTAGAAAATGATACCAGAATTGCCTAGCAAAGACACAAGAAACTAGAAGGTGGTTGATGGTCTCATCTTCCTGATCACAGATAGGGCACTGCTCAGGATGAGGCAGCCCACGTCGCACGAGGTGATCCGCCGTCCAACACCGATCACGGAGGCCAACATGAACCATGCGCCCCATTTGTGATTCACATTTACCTTCATTTTTATTGAGTTGAAAAAAAAAGATATCTCCTCTATGGTCTGATGCGTTTTGATGAGGTCATCAGTCATCACCGTAAGTAAACGATGCAGAACTGTGGTTCTCTGAGTAGGCTAGAAAAAAAGTATTGCAACACAAATATCCAATGAGTTATATTTTTACAATGGCACCAACACATGCCCATACTGACAGCTATCGAAACTCAAGGGATTTTTTTAAATCACACACTGTATCTTTCACTATCAAGGAAGAAGAGAAGGCAAGTGATTGACATATTTTCCTTCTTCTCTACCATACTACCAAGACTAAAAGGAACTCTGCATTTGAATCTTAAGCTAATATAACATGCCAAGTTCACGAAAAGCCAGGCCAGGTGAGTTGTGGGCAGTAGGTCATGGCAACAACCTGATTCCTATGGAATCACAAATCATGGCTAGAGCTTTGTACATAGTTTGGCGCAGCCTGCCACAGGGCTCAGGCTACCTGTTTCCCTTCTGGTTCTTTTTGCTTTAATAAAATCCTAACAGTGGGGCCTTCCCCTGCTGTTTTTCGGGTAAAAAAAAACAAATCACGGCTACGAGCTAGGGTATGGATGTTACTCAGGCCACCTCACCTAATGCCCATTTGGTTATAAGTCCTCAAGGCTTTGGTAGTGAAACAATTCATGTGATAACATCATCGCTCACCAATCAATGAAGAAGCTCGCTGCAGTATTAATTTTTCAAGGAAAAATAACTCTTCAAAAAATTGGTCAGATACATCTAGACAAACCTGTATAGCTTCAAGATTCTGTTTCCCTTGAGTGTAAAGTAACTTCAATCGTGATGCATGAATCCTGTAAACAGGGTCAACTGCAGTTGGATTCAGCATCATGGCTTTGTTGTAGTATGAAAATGCCTTAGAAAAGGAATGCCCCAGTTTCTCACACAGTTTCCCAAGGTAAAACGCATGAAGCCACTGCTCCCTGCAAGTATAGAAGTATCATAACATCCCATGTCTGAAAAACAACAGACAACATGAAAACAGATTAGGAGTGTATGATTACTTGATTTCAAAAGCCTTCTCAAAGTGCTTCATAGAATTTTTACAAAATGTCTCCCATGATGAATCCTTCACTGGCAAAGTAGCTCTTTGATCATAAAAAGGTACCACATTTTGGAGGCTATCATAGTACACTAGAGCCAACAGTTCGTGTGCTTCACTCTGGATGAAAATGAGTTTAGATGTCGTCCAATCAATAAGTAAGTTCAACAATAATGAAAGGTAACTACTCCTAATTCATTGGCAGAAAAAGGCAGCATGAATGCATGATACATAGAAGACTAGAGTAATTCACCTGCTCAGGAGCAGTTTTGGCCAGTAGTGAACTCATCAATAAGCTGCGTCGACTATGTCGACGACCCATCTCAACCCTTCTGATTAAATCTGTGTTTGTTCGCCAATCCAAGATGCTTATATGTTTACTACCATCATTCAGCAACAGATCAACTTCCTGCCATAATAACACTGGTTATGCAACAGAATTGATTTATACAAGAAAACAGATCCAATTAATTGGTAGAGGTAAAAAGATACCACCTCGTCATAAAGATTGGAAAGCTTCTGCCAGCTTTCAAACCTCAATGGATTGTACAACAAATCATACTTGAAAATATTGGCACTCTGTTCAATGAATTCTTCTCCTTCCTTTTTCAAAACAAAACCTGTATGCTTGTCGGTGGCACTAATATCTTCAGCTTGAGCTATGTAATAATATAAGTTTTCATAAACATCTGAGTAAGGCTCAGAGCTGCACCAAACAATTGAACATGTAGTTAGGTATACACACCAATAGTTTTGTGTCAAATCATAGAGAAGGGATTCTAGGTGTAACACACAAGCCAACCTGACAGTGGAGAGCTTTTTGAATGCTTCGTAGCCTCTTTCACCAGGGAACAGTACATTCAGAATAGCTTCCCTAGATTCATTGCTTTCACATATTTCAGAGAGTATTTTTTCACATGAGTCAGGTCCATCCAAGAAATTATCAATAGGGTTGTTAACAAATAAGTCATAGGGTGGCTGCGGAAAGTGTTTACGTATAGCCCGCAGCACTCTCCGTAATTTAACCAAGCCAGTTTTCTAAAACACAAATTAAGAATGGACAAAGATTAGCTATATTTTATGCTTGGAGTCAATAGCTACTGAAAGTAGGAAGCACAAAGGTAGCTATTAGAAATTACTCACAGACAGAGCTTTTGCATATGGCAGGACATATTGAAACACATCAGCACACTGTTCTTTGGTTTGATAATCACCGCGGCTTGTATTTTTATGTACTGCAAGATCATCTTCACTGCAAGAATCCGGGTTGATCTTCAAACCATACAGGCAGAAAAAAGCCTGGTCCAAGGCACTATCCAGACATGATTGTATCTCATCCAGTTCTGCAGCAACAGGACATTTATCAGAGTAGATAACAATTATTAGAGTTCATTGCTTTACTTTCACTGCAGAACCAAGAATTAACAATATGATAATTCATAAGAGATATAGCAAGATAGTATTATCTCAACCTATACATTATTTTCACATTTCACCACAATATAAATACAAAACAGCTGTATATTATTGAAATGGTCTGTGCAAATCCAGTTTTACCTGATTCTTCCTCAGCATCAGAGTTCTGCTTACTGTCACTAACCGATGGTTCATCAGGAATACTGTCTTCTGCTCCAACGTCTTTTGGAAATGCATCTTCTTCCATCCCATTTGAATCTAAACAAGACAGAAAAAAAAACCCAACAAATGCTATTAATTGGCAAGGAAACATAAAACATGTCTATCATGACACATTTTGGTAAGAAAAAATTCTCAAACAAGAGTTCGGTAAGAAAAACATACTAAGTTGAGATTTTAGTTTCACATCTAGAGCCATGAGATGTTTGATTGCGAACTTGAGGAACGTCCCTTCCTCCCCTTCACCGCCCCTTCCAGCACAACAGAGCCCATACTCAGCAAGCAAATCATGGACTGCGACGATTAAGTCAACCTGCATTGGTGAATGAATGATTGAACGTTCAATATGAAAAGCAATACTCCCTCCATTTCTTTATATAAGGAGCAGAAATTTTAAGATTAAAACCATGTAATCTTCAACCCGCAATTAGTCTTATGATACAAATTGTTGTACGAGAGTGATATCACTGGATTATTATTTGAGTGTTATCTTAATTTTATGGTTTTGTTGCTACAAAATCAGTAAAAAGTCTAATTTTGCGAGTGTTTTAGCAAGGTCGGGTCGTTATTTACATGTATATTAGGTGATTAATTTTTGTGCTTTGCTGCAACCTTCTCTTATCTCCTAGGTGAGGTAAAAAGGTTGCTTTGTATAGGACTGTTTTCCCTTTTTTCTCTCTATAATATAAAGATGCATAGCTCTCGTGTGTATTTGAGAAAAGAAAAAAGAAAAAAAGAAAGACCTCTGTAGCTTTGCCCAATATGAAGGTGGCGTTGGCACAGCACATACCTGAGTTTTGATGGATATTGTAGGATCAAGGTGCTGGAGCTTGCAAAATGCAATTGCTGCATCTATGAGACAGGAACTTTCCAACTGGTCAGCCTGATAGGAGGATCCAGAGCATGAGAGTTTTCTCGATAGGATTATCTTGACAGCAGAACACATGATTGTCAGGAGCAATGATTGAATATCACCAACGATAGAAACTAGTGAACTCCAGCCATCTTGCCCATCCTGCAGATATGTAATTATGTAAATCAATCTATGACTCTGGTAACAGTGTTAGAGAAACAGATACAATAAAAAAAAAACTGATACAGGTGGCATAGCAATATATGGAATTTCAGGTAATGCCTTTAATTAGAACATGGCAATGTCATGGAGCAATTCTCACAAGATGAAAGTACAAGCAGAGACATGGAGAATAGATATTACTCAAAAAAAACATAAAAAAAAAAGATTTCCTGGCTACTGATTATGTTGGTTCGATCTTTTCTACAATGGTTAATAGACAATGCAGTTTAACCAATTACATGGAATAATCAAGTGTGTATAGATCTTTGTGTTTTTACCCCATCAGCACTCTATTCCGTCCAGTAAAATACGTAAGACCATTTCCTTTTGCTTAATTTGCACGGTCTCCAAGATACTGGTTGTGGTGGATGCTTTTGTGGGGAAGGCATATATAATTATACACACAAGGGGGAGGAGCTGCACATGACAGCAGAAGACACGGCCTGGTCCAATCCAAGTTATCCATTACCTTCCTTAGTTTGTTAGTCATTTGGTTTGGACTATTGTTTCTGTTTCCAGTTTGTTCAGCGCATTACAAAGAGCACAGAGTTTTCAATGAAGGCAAGGAAAGAATTATCGTAAACCACTTAATCGGCAATTCAGAGCCTCCTAGAGAGGGCGAATCGCCTCACCTCTTTGTTATCGTTCAGCTAGCTAGCCAATCGATATCACAGGTTCGTTCAACAATATTTACCATAATATGTTTACAAATACTAAAGATTATAAACTAAGAATAGATTCTAAAAGAACTCTTTTTTTACAACAGCCAAACTAGATGTTCATAAATATATGAGTGGTCAAAGATACAAAAGTTGCTAAATGTGCCAAAGTTTTAAAGTGCTGACTTTGTCACATCTACGGAAAATACTAATCAAGTGCAAAAAAGAAGTTTCAATCTCATTCTATACTCATATATAATATATTTTTGCATGGGGCACACTGATACTGATATATTTATGAATTAACACAATAGTGTTATTGTGTCAAGAATAAAAAAAAAAAGTTGAGTTAAGAGGGTGATCAAGGAGATCTGAGAAAAAAAAGGAATATCCAACTCACAGAATTATCACATTGATCAATTATGTCTTTTGCTTTACTGGCATTTCGAGATACATCTTTGACTGCTTCCACAACATTTTCTAGACGGTTCCTGTTCATTGCTTCCACAAAGTCCACGTCACTTGAACCTTTCGTTTTCAAGGATGTAACAGATCCAACCATGCAAGCTGCCACAGTAAGAACTTGAATTTTTCTTCGATGTGAGTCAAGATATACCTGGATTTTCATTGGTTTTGCTTTTTCACATGCAGATATTAAGACATCCAATGCAGACAACTCAAGTGAAATAACATTCTCGCTTTCTCTTTGTAGACCATATGCATTTCCAACATAGGCATCTTTGGTGGAAAGCAAAAGTGGAGGTAGCAATTGCATGAACTCTGTATGAGTTATTTTGTTGATATTCTCGTCATTATTCCAAAGGAGTGATTCAAGCCTGATCAAGTTAATTTCACGAAGAATCCTGTCAGTTGTCAGCGATTTTACAAGCTTGGTGTGAGGTAGAAGAATGACCTCTCCATAGCTTTTGGTTTCATTGCTATTTTTTAGTATTGATAGGGCAATATTAAACTCCTTATAAGCTTTCTCTTTGCAGTCTGATGAAAGGGACAAGCAACCACTCAGCCAGAAGAAGCGAATCCAGAATGCACAATTCATGTTCGAAGAAGAATCATGTTCGGACTTTTGATCACTAAGCATGTCAGTAGGGCCAGATTTGTCAGAATTTTCATGACTTCTCTCAGTTACATCACTTGAAGATTCACCTGCCCTACTACTTCCCATATCCAAGTTGGCGGAATGTATTTCTCCAACAGATGTGTTGAATGGCAGTTCCAGAGCTACCGATTCAATGATCTTACAAAGATGGTAAGATGAATCAGACAGCTCAGAAGATGTTGATGGGCTTCCAGAACACAAAGCCCGATCATAGTACAGTTCAGCTAGAAATAAATTGCACAGTGCAGATCTGTCTTCAGCCCATCCTCTAGTAAGTTTCTCCAGTTCAATGAGCTTGACAAAATAATCTTGGAATGGCACTTTGAGATGAGACATCTCCTCAAGTAACATAGAACCAATGTGATGAGGGCCAAAATTTTTGGATATTTTGCATAGAAATTGCTTAAAATCATTTGCCTCCTTGTTGGATGTATAGTTGAGAGTATCAGGATTTGAAGCATCGGCATTTCCAGAAAAATCAGCCTTTTCTACAGGACTTGGTCCTTTCAGAATAAATGATTCTAGAAACTGGGTCATAGCATGTGATATATCTTTACCATCAGATCCATTTTCATCTTTTCCAGATTTGCGACTTCGCAGCCTCTCAAGGCGTGTGCTCCGTCTTTCATGAGGATGCTCCCTGTCTGAATTAACATCTTTCTCTTTAACTGTAGTTTTGGAATCATGAAATGGCAGAATCTCACCATCATGGTGTGAATCATTTCCATTTCCACCAGCAGATTCCACACTGTTGATTGTATCTGTAGATATGACAACATCAAGCATGTTATAAGCAAACCCCTTGTCACTACTCTCATTGACTGAACACCTATCAACAGTATTTGTGCAATTATTTTCACCAGCCTTCTCGTTGTTTGCACTTATGAAGCTTAGGATACCGTCTAAAAGGGCCAACCATTTTGCTTCATTCAATTGCAATGTAGCACTCTGTTTACTCTTCTTTGTCCCTATCTCTTGACAGATTTCATCATCTACAGATTTTCTTTTATTGGAAAAGATGAGTTTTGCATGCTTGGGTTCAAGTACATCAATACCCCGAGGTGCAAAAGGTACTGGTTCAGCACATTCAATGGTGTTCTTCACATGTAAAGCACGATGATGTGATGGCCAACTCTTAAGTATTAAATTTGCTACAGAAAGGCATGCGACTTCATCACTTATTGCTATAAGCACCTCCAACAATTTCTCCATGCAGTTCCCTATACATGACATAAGTAATAATTGTATAAGAAACTAAAATAGGTATCACAAGTGCGAAAGATGAACTGATTTTCAATTTTCAACTATAATAATGAGTAAAAAAGAATATCATACAGTTGTTTGGGCTGCATACAAGCCCTTGCTCAAATGCCCATCTTGATACACTCAGCAAACCCATTGAACAGGATAGTGTTCCCAGATGATTCCAGACAACTGAATCATTTGAATCAAGCTCTACAGCTTGTAGGTAACAATGAAGAGCATTATCATAGAACTCCAAACCTTGTTGAAGGAAAACAGATGCAAGGTTTTTCAATGTCAAAAACCTGTGCAGTCGAAAAATGTGTGTCAGCATTTTATCAGTAGAAGTTAATGTTACGTATGGTATATATCTTACTCAACAGACGACACCAGCCAATTGAGTAATCATATGTATTTCTACAATATAACTAAAGCATATTATTACAGGCAACATGATATATAACACCATAGGTCAACAACTACAAGGAAGATATCTTTTCAAACAAAAAAAAAAGAGGAAAATACCCTAAAAATATCATACCAAAATCGTCAGAAATTCATGAAGAATTAGGCACAAAAGAGCAGTTTCTTGTTTAATACCACAAACATTGCCTTATTTTGCATTTGTAGTAGTACAGTTTGTGCACCTAAGACATAGATATTCAAATTACGATCAGTTACAGGGCAAAATTGGTCTTCTGAAGTCACTTATGGCAAGAAGGCTAGAATATCCGGTACCATAAAATTTAGAGGCACCACAGTTTTATGCAATTAAATTGTTTCATGGATGGTCTTCCGTTTTTATGTTCCTTAAGTACTATGCCCAGCATTTAAACCAAGAACCAACTAGATACATCTTTACCATGAATAAAAAAAGGTATGAGAGAAGAACACCTTAGCTGAAGCAAATGCTGATCACTGCCAATGTTATCAACCTGTTGAGTAAACTAATTGCTGTTATGGATATGATAATAAAACAACATATATAAAAAAAGGTGACATTGCCTGAACGTTTGATATGAGTGGGTCCTTCAAAACATCCTCAAGAAGTTCACGAGCTTTTGCATAGTCTTTTTCTTGCAACTTGAGGAGTCCCTCGTGGTACTTCTGAGAGAGCGCAAATTCCTGACAGCATCAAAAGGGAATCTCAAGTATTAAGAGTGTTCGACACTGAAAATTTCACTCTTGCCACAAGAAAAGAATTATCAGAATATCTAAGTCAGATGCTGCTCGCTATTCAGCATTTTCTTATGTCAACCTATATTTATATTTAGAAAATAACCATTAATAACTTGCACCCAACAGATCAATACATCATCCAACAAATTCATGAAAAAAGAACTGATATGTCAAAAACACCACCCAACAACAGCAATGTATACATGGATTCTCTTCTCATGTGATAGGTACTCCCAAAAATTCATACAGACAAAAGCTACAGAAAGGTGCTCAACATTATTGCTGCTGTGGTTAGGTGCTGCTATGGGTATACCCCTACCCCACCCAGTCCACATTCAAAGAAATTGAAGTGCTTCGTTCTGCAAAAGCACTAACAAAATCAAGGGCAGAGTGCATATCATGTTTTGGAAATCAAAGACCAAAAGTTCAGATTCCAATCCCCAGAAAATACCAGAAAAAGTAATTTTTTGGTAACCCAACAACTGCTCACCTAATTAAACTACGAGTTCCCAATTCCACCAAGAATCCCCCCTAAAACATCAATAGTCACATGAGATCAATTAATTTTACAGAAGTTAAGATTTAAGAACATAGAGATTAGGAGTACAATTGTTCATAAGAGATCTGATGTTCTGAACAAGAGCTCTTTGTTCACTACAAGCACAATTTTAGTCAGATCAGAGCACATTTGTTCCTAAGATATCTGAGGTTCCCAACAAGAACTGTTTTGTTCACCGCAAGCACAATTTTAGTCAGATCAGAATACATTGTTCCTAAGATATCTGAGATTCCCAACCAGAACTGTTTTGTTCACTACAAGCACATGATATATCATTCAGATACCCCTCTCTCAACTGTGATAGACTGAGACAATCAATGCTTGCACAAAACAGTCTTTCCACACATGTATCTCCTTCTACATAGAGAAAAGTAGCAATTGGCATAAACATCTAAATCAAAAGGCTCCTACATTCATAGTTGGCTCATTCAAAATCAAAGTAATATATTTATATTAAAATAACAATTTTAAGGATACACAGCAGGGCAGGGATGTAATATACAAAATTGCCTGTGGACACTACATTTGTGTGCAGTATCATACCCCACTCAAACTTCTTAGACCTTCCCAGCTCAAAGTTCTTCGTCACAACTCACAACCACTAATTTACTTTTGACATTGATATTTCTGACAGCATCACTTTTTATACTAACATATACTTTACAAAACAGACCTAACCGTGCAGAGAGAATTTTTGTGAAAACAAATCCTGGCACCACACTACCGTATGTTTATCTGCATTTCAATCACGATAGAACTCATCATAAAGAATAGCATCTTAAAACTTAAGACCTAAACACCTCAGTGCCCACCTATGTGACTAGGTCTACGAAAACTGCATCTCAAACAATTAGTAAGAACTAAGAACTATACACTTAAATATCCAAAATCACCAGTGTTGGTCAAACATGCAGTACTGATAGATGAGCGGCGTTGATCTCGACGTTGTGCCTTGGTGGGAAAGTCAGCAGGTAGAGTGGCAAACAATGCACATGGAACTGCCATGCCAGCTTAAATGTGGATTTTAGTGGTTGAGATTTTCTGGATTTTACTCTATCCAGCAGTACACCAAATAACAGGACGATTGTACTTCACAGCTCATGGTCTCTCAACGGTTTCTTGACAAAGCAATTACGAAACAGTTCCGTCAGATGAAACACAATTGACCCAGCACATTGCTTTCCACAAATCAGAAGCCCTAACTCATCCCCACCCAGAAGCTGAAGAAACAAACCACTAAAATTTTCGGGCGATGGCAGGTTCGGAGCGACAAGAGACAAGGAAGGAGGGAGAGGATACCTACCTGAGCTTCTTTGGTGGGCGCGAGCGGCTCCCATTGGCCACCGGAGTCGCTCTCGTTGATGGCCGCGATGGAGAACTGCAAGCGAGCGAGAAAGGGGTAAGACGAAAAGCAGCGACGAATTCGAACAGGGAGCTGGAGGTGTGCGGAGACGGAGCGTGCAAGTGTGGCTCACCATGGTCGGCGGCGCAGCGGGCAGAGCCGCAGGAAGGTCGCCGGCGACGAGGCCTCCAGCAGCGGGGAGTGCTCGCCGCCGGAAAAGTGTTTCTCCCAAATAACTACGGTATTACCACCAATTGTGGGGGTTTTGTGTTTGTTCTGTTGTTGCTGTGGAAGTTTAGTCCGGTTGTCGGGTCGCGAGTCGCAACATGCTCCATCCCGTAGGTAAATGGGGTCCGGTTTTAGAAGCACGCGCCGGGCCCTAACCCGGTAAGAGTAAGACACGACTCAATAAGGCTTAGGCTGCGTTCGTTTGACGTGGATTGACACCGGGAAGCATTCCAACTTATAAAAACTATGTAAATTAGTGAACCAATCCACTTGGAATTATTCCAGGACTCAATTCATCTCCTAACCGAACGAGGCCTTATTGGACCCTAGTCCGGTTGTGGATAATAGCATGCGCCCGTTCGTTTTCCTGTCAATCGTAGCTTCGCCGGGACGAGTTTTATTCCGTTTCCGTCCTTCCAAATTCCGATCATGAGTCGCAACTTCGCCGGCGATCAGGACGAACTGCTACTGTTAGCATTTAGCGCCTCCGTGGACCGCGGCACCGCTCGGCACATACGCACCATACGGCAGTTCGCAGTTCAGTGTTCAGCACAGATGCACAGTAAGCCACTCAACTCTAAAATCTGACACTTTTTCCATTGTTGTTTATTCAATCTTTTCTTTTGGTTATCGATTTCGATTAGTTTGGTTTGATTGGTAGCGTGATCCCTGACCAGTGACCGAGCGGAATGGTAGCGATATAGAAGCGGCTTGGTTGCCACCATAACCTGGCCTTGCCTGCAGTGGCGGAGCCGGGCGTGGCTGTATGTATGGGTGGGGATCTAAACTACACTGTTACAGTGATGACTAATGATCAAAGTAATATAAAAATTTTATGAAAACATCTTTGTTTTTTCAAGTTCTATGCGAAAGTAAACTAATGACTTCAATGACAGACCTAATTAAATTAGCATGAGAAAAAAAATATATCAAAGAAGAATGGATAAATCAATAGCCTATATTATAGGTAGATTTGCATACTTACAATCCAAAGCGTATGACAACGATAGAGATTATTACAATTTAGTATGGGCTCCTGCCATGACCAAATGCCCACCATTATGTAAATTAGATTTTGTAAACTGCCTTTCTCAAATACAAGGTATGTTCGTTTGAACTTATTTCAATCGATTTCAGCTATTTTTAATATTATTATGTGAGAGAGAATAAATTGTAGTATGATTGATAAGCCGACTGAGCCACAAATAATCGAAAAATATATAAAGGGCTTGTTTGGTACAACTCACAACAACTTTATGAGTTGTTGTTGTTGTGAGCTGTTTTTTTTTTTACCAACTAAACATTTTTTTTTCCAAAACATTTCACCTATGAAGTTGTTTTTACTTTCTCTTTTACAAAAGCATAAGCTAAGATGAAGTTGAAAAAGTAGCTTTAGCTTACATCTGTATTTCTCTCTTCCAATCATGCATAAAGTTGTTGGAGAAGCTGTTTTATCAAACATTTTTTTTCGAAACACCTCAACTTCATATAAGAAGCTGCTAATAAAGCTATTTTTCTAAAAAAAAATAGATTCAATAGTAAAGTTGAGTTGTGTCAAATAGGGCTAAGGACGAAGTGCATAAAAGTACCACCACTCTCGTGCTTTTACCAAGTAATAGCGTGACAAAGCTCTAATTTTTTTTTTCTTTGATAATGCTAAAAACCTCACATCTATCTATTACTTAAAGAACTCACCCTTTGGGGGAAAGGTGTGATGACAAGACGAATATTCAAACATCTAGATTCATGTTATACATGTTTGTGTTTTTTTTTTGTTATGTTTGGCCGTGTCAACAATTTCCTCTTTTCTCTACAGCTAAAAAGATCCGGGGGTCATCGTAATCGCCCCGCTCCTCCCCCCTCCCCCCGACTCCCATCGCGAACCCTGCACCCACTTTCCCCCGGCTCCCATCGTGAAACCGCCCCGACCCGCCGCCCCGCCCCGACCCGCCGCCGCCCTGCGCTCACCCGACCGACCGGCGTCGACCTCCACTAGACGCATCGCCGTCTCAATGCCTCCTCGATGCTGTCGCTCGACACATCGGCGCTGCATCGGCTCCGCTCCGCTCCGCCCTGCCCGGCTACAGGAACTTGGCGAGATCTGGCCGCCGCCCCGACCAACCATCGCGGGTGGTGCGTGCTCACCCTCGCCCCACCGTCTACCTCGACCTCGCCCCTATCGTCGCCCTTACCCTCGCGGCAGGCGAGCTCGGCCCCTGCGACGGGCGAGCTCCCTGGCGGTGGGTGACCTGGTCCCCCTAATAGCTTTCCTCCACGTCCTCCTCCACTGCTACCGTCTTCGTGCAGCACCCGCGCATCCACCTCTCCGGCATCGTCTCCCTCCCTCCATCGCGTGCACATTTTTTTCTCCAATTTTCTTACATTTGATCGAAGGAAACATTCCTCTGATTTGGTGTATTTTGGTCATTTACTACGAGTAATTTCTTGATTTCAGGTAATTGGGAAGCAGCGTTTGTGTCCCATCGCTATAGGGGATTAGAGAAAAATTATAGTTTTTCAAAGGCGTTTGATCCCAACTTCCAGATCTTGTCTTGTCTTTGTAGAACATGTCGTACTTTGCATGCTGTGGTGATGAAGGTATCCAAGTACCAGGCACTAGGACTCAATACCCGGGACACCATCTAACAAGTAAGAGTAGTGAGCTTTTCTCCTTTTTTGTAATCTTAGGCAGAGCACCATTTCTCATACTACATATTTAGCTTTTGATACTTGATCAATATTTTTCTAATAAACTCTAACTGACTTGTAGGGGCAAATGCATACTGCACCCAAGGGTTCTCAGCCTGTGAAAATGCAACCAATTGCACTCCCTATTCCTGTAGATGAGATTAGAGACATGACTAAAGGGTTTTAGTTATAAAGTTGATTGGTGAGGGCTTATTTGGCAGAGTACACTTTGGTTTTCTAGGAAATGGTCGGAGTGCCACGGTCAAAAGTTGGATTCTAATATGAAGCTAGACCCAAAATTCTTGGCACATGTTCGTGTTTCCCTGTTTATGAAACGTAGCATATCCTTTTTAATTAGTAGTGTGAATTCATTCTATATGTTGTACAAGTGCTATTAGGTAAGATTTATATATGTACACACTGTTGCTGCTTCTATGCCTCCTATTAGTTAGCAAGCTTGGCGAGTGGAAATATACAAATATTGTAGCAATAAATGACTTATCCATGGTATAAAGAAAATAAAAAACTGCCACTGCAGATTGTAGCAATAAATGACTTATTCCCTGCAAATTATTGTAGCAAAGTTCATTTGATTCTGTATCTTCCTTTTCAGTCTTCTCTTCTTCCAGCAAGAACTGATGATTACAATGTGTTTTCTTCCGGCAAGAACTGATGATTACAATGTGTTCAGCTTCCAAACTGACAACTCTCCATGCCATGCTTTTGAGGAAATCCTTGTTTGCTTCAGGAAGAGTGTGCGGCAGTGAAGGGTCGAGATGGCGGACTAGAGGGGGGGTGAATAGTCCTTTCTAAAACTTAAACATAATCGGAGCGGTTAACCGAAACAAATGCGAAATTTAAACTATCGGTCTAGCCAAGACTACACCCCTCTACCTATACTCTATGGCACCTTACAAAAGATCCTAAACAATGCAAATAAGGTGTCGTGCTAGCTAGAGCTCACCTAACCAATTCTAGAAGCAAGGTCACACAAACCTATCCAACTAGTACTTCAAACACCGGGGAGCTCCTACACAATCTAGTAAGCAAAGCACAAAGCTCCTAAGCTCACTAGCAATGCTCAATAACAAGGCTACACAAGCCAAATTAGAGAGCTCAACTTACTTAGCTACACAAACTAAGCAATGTGACTAACAAGGCTACTCAAGCCAATTAGTCACGCAAGAGAACTACTTCTAAGCTACACAAGCAAAGAGGGTAACTAGCAAGCTACACAAGCTAACTCATTACAAGAGCAACTACACAAGCACAATATATATGAAAGTAAATACAAGCTTGTGTATGGAGAATACAAACCAACAGGATGAACAAGATTGACATAGCGATTTTATCCCGAGGTTCACTTGGTCGCCACCAAGCTAGTCCCCGCTGAGGCAAGCCCAAGGTTGCCGCCGATCCTCTTGCTAGTGGTGACCCTAAGTCACACTCTCCACGATGGAGTCCTCACCAAGAGCTTTAGCTTCGATCCGGCCGGACCACTTGGCACTCTTCGCGCCTCTCTCTACTAGAGTTGCTCTTCGCGATCTCCCGCGGGGCGAGCACAATGCCCCTCACAAAGCTTCTCCGGAGCCACGCACAATCTTCTTGCGGGCTTCACGACGGAGACACAACCACCAAGCCGTCTAGGAGGTGGCAACCTCCAAGAGTAACAAGCACCACCGGCTTGCAACACGATCACCTAGTGCCACTCGAAGCAATCTCTCAATGCAACGCACTAGCGATCACTCACTTGCTATCGATTCGCACACTAGCAAGCACAAGCGAGTTAGAGGGCTCCCAAGCACATCCACACAAGCCACCAAGGCTTTGGAGTGCTCAACCACCAGCCCAAGGTCGGTTGCCAACGACATATATAGCCCCAAGGGCTCAACTAGCCGTTACCCCTTCACTGGGCAACCTGCGCTACCATCGGACGCTCCGGATCGGGACCATCCGATGCACGGATGCTCGCCACGTGTCCCCCACGTTCAACTTCGGCCGAGCGATCCCGACGGCTATATTACTTCCCGCGCCAGTTAAAGTGGCATCGGACGCGCCGATGCCTAGCATCGGACGCTCCGATGCCTCTGCTCAGAACTGCGCAAACCTGCACTTACATCGGACGCGCCGAACCCTTAGCATCGGACGCTAAGGGCCAGCGTTCGATGTCTATGCAGAGAGCTCTCCGAGAGCTTCAATCTACATCGGACGCGTCAGATGGGTCCACATCGGACGCAGGCCAGCGTTCGATGCTCCCAGCCAAACTAGCTCGCGCCACGACACTGCCATCGGACGCTCGGACCAGCGTCAGATGCAGCGTCCGATGCTCCCACTGCAACAGACTGAAACTAGGGTTTACCATCGGACGCTCGGCCTAGCGTCCGATGCTCCTCGGACCAGCGTCCGATGCTCCTCGAGCACAACACTTCACTTCCGAAAACCGCTGAATCCTGCCTCGCAAGCTCGGCAGGAGGGAGAGGGACTATACACTAGTTTCTCCCACTTCTCCACTCCTCCTTTCAACATGACTTCTTCTCCAACAACTTCTCCTTTGCAAATGTGCCAACACCACTAAGTGTACAACAACATGTGTATGTGTGTTAGCATTTTCACAATCATTTTCCAAAGGATTTTCACTTGAACTCACCACGCCACTCGATCCTAGTGACATCGCAAAGTTAGATCGCTCAAGTGGCACTAGATGACCGATATGCAAACAAGTTTGCTCCTCTTGATAGTACGGCCATTTATCCTAAACCCGGTCACAATCTTCTCTACACACCTATGACCGGTGAAATGAAATGCCCTACAATTATACCTTTGCCTTGCGCATTCCATTCCATCTCCTTCGGTGTTGATGCAACACATGCACCAACCTATCATCAAATGATATGATCCACTTCATATCATCACATGGCCTCCATGGTCCATCGATCTTGACATCACTTGCTCTTCACCATCGCTTCGGTCCTTCGGCGCCAAGTCTTGCTTAAGCCTCCCGACACTCGGTACCAACGGCTTCAAAGCCTCCAACTTGCCCTTCACCTTCGCAACCGGTCCATCAAGCCAAGTCTTGCCTTGATCTTCACCATCTTAGCCACATGACCACATGTCATGTTTCATGTGCATTAAGCTCCTTCTTCACATGTGTGAGCCTTGCAACATATATTCCAAGCCATTTCACCTCTATGGCATATGTTGCTCACACATGATCACATGTGGACTAATTACCTGTGTAATTCACTTCAAACACATATTAGTCCACCTAAGTTGTCATTCAATTACCAAAACCAAACAAGGACCTTTCAATCTCCCCCTTTTTGGTAATTGATGACAACTCTACAAAGATATGGAAATTATGCTTATTCCAAGCTAGCACTTTACAAGAATGTAAATTGCTAACTTGGTTTGGATTCATGTTGCTTGCCCAAGCTATTTTACCATGTGTAAATGATTTTGGACAAGTAGCACAGACCCGAATTGGTAGTATTAGCTCCCCCTACATATGTGCTAAAGTGTTTGGAAATGAAACTTGCACATATGCATAAATATTGAAATGTGGGAGAGTAATTACTACCAAAAGGTGCTAAGGTGTATAGAATAACCTTTGAAGCGTGATATCGATGAAGTTCATAGTTGTACACCTTCCTTAGCACCAAGAGTAGCTAGACATCATAAAAACTAGAAAACCCGTGAGATCAACATTAATAGCAAGGGTCTAGTTTTGTATGAAAAACACAAGTCTAGCTATCAACCTATGCATGCTAGTTATCAAATCATCAATTAAATCCTATAACTAGCATACACCACACAAGCATGCATATAAAATGTAAGACATATGCATTATGCAAGCAAGCGAATGTAATGCACAACCAAATGCATCAAACATGTATTTCATGAGCTTGCTCCCCCTACTTGTGTGCTCTCTTTGTCCAAGAATTTTGATCCTTTGCATTATCCAATCTTGCTCCCTCTTGATCCATGTCCATTTTGTTTTCTCCCTCTTTGTCCTTGACATATCTTTATCACAACCACATCTCCCCCTATCATATCATATCTTGTCCTTGACATATCTTTATCACAACCACATCTCCCCCTATCATATCATATCTTTGGCACTTTCTCCCCCTTTGTCATCAATGACCATAAAAGATATGTTCTTTTCTCTCAAAGGGTGACACTAGGGTAGATGGTTGACACTTGAGTCTTCATTTTTTATGGACACCACCATATGTGTTGAAATGACACCATGTGTAGGATCTTTGACCTTGATACCAATAGGTAGCGCACCTTCTCTTATGTCATAGCATGAGTCATTCACTTGATACACTTGAGCTCTTGTTGGTGAGGGATGCTTTGCTTGATTTGATCACTTAAAGTTGAGGATCACTTGAAGTCTTGTAGGATACCACTTGTGAGCTTGATCTAGACACCACTTGGTAAATATCACTTGAAAGATCATATACCACTTTGAATAGATACCATGTGAAGAAATGATGAGTCTAGATACCACTTGAATGATAGTTTAAACTTGATATCCATTTGCATTATTGCCTTCTTCTTGAACTCTTGTCATGAGCCTCTCATTTGTGACTTGAACTATTAAATTTGCACAAGATATCTAACTCGGTTTGCTCTAGAGTAAGCTTCTTCACACATCTTTCAATGGTTATCTTACTCATGTTGAATTAGACACTTGAATGCTCATCTTCTAGATCAAGTACTTGGGTTCACTAGCTCATGAACAAATCCATATGCTAACCACTAGATCATATAATCAATCAAGCAATAGTGGTTGGCTATGAATTTAAACTTTTCATTTGTTATGCATGATCCTATTAAGCATGTACTATATGCACTAACCGCATACTAGTAAGGGATGAAATGATCATGCACATTACAATGATACCTTCGCTATCTTGGAGTAGAGGATAGTCATTTGATTTCAATTAAGCTCCAAATAGCAATGTGAAGTCCATGGTGGAGACCAATAGATACCAATTGATAGAACAAATCTTCACCCATATGATCAAGTGCACTAGCTCAATGTTGTGGTTGACATTGCTTCTTTGCTTGCATATATGAATACCACTTGTTTATACAAATAGTGAATACCACTTGAATGCTTCAAGATTTTGCTCTCTTTTGGGTGTTGCTTGCTTTCTTGATCAATCCTTTTGATTTCTCCAACTAAGCATCTCCAATGATACTTTAGATCACCACTTCCATGTTAGCCTTCCAAGCCTAGCTTGGTTATCCTACCAAAGGCGGCAAGCCCCTACAAAAGGGAGAAGTGACCTCTCTCCAAAGAATCATCCTTGATACTCATTTGAATTGACTTTGTTTGATTGATCCATTTGAACTCTTCTTGAAATGTGACTTTGAATCCACCTTTGAGTCCTTTTCTTTCTTCCAAATGATCTTCAATTTGAGACTAGAACTTGATCTTTATCTTCATCTTGATGTTGGTCTTGATCTTCAATTTGAGTACCAAATTGTGTGCCAAATACACTCCTCAATCAAATGAACTTGTACTCATCTTTGTTATGCTTCTAGCTCATCTCAAAACCAAACATAGGTCCCTCAACCACTTATAAACATGATTTTAACTTGAGGGCCTTTCAATTAAAGTGACTCTAGATCAATCCAATAGTTGTCACTTTTCTAGCAGATTCTGTCCTTCTCAAGAAAACATGCATATCTCCCAAAATATAAGTCCAATGACCATGAAATTTGGTGGAGATGTGCCTCACTATGTATTCTAGTAGCCATAAAAAAATTGAGCTTCATTGGCTTTCTAGATTGCTACCAGATTTCAATTCTTTTCATAGTACTACATGCTGAAAACTGCTGCACTATAGTTGACAAGATCCACTCCAAAACCGAAGCATCACTTATCCAATTATCATGAATTTTGTACAGCAACTAATACCATAAGTGTAGAGCATGTGTACCAAATTTCAAGCCAATACAAATAGATTTGATCATCCAAACATGGCTATCATCACAGCTCACTCAGATTTTACAATATTGGACAACTTTAAGCAATTGAGCTATACTCTACCAATTTGAATCAAAATTGAAGCTAACTTATTTGAACACACTCACAAGACATATATCCATTCAAAACCACTTACTAAAGAAAGTCTCATGAACATATTCATTCAAACTAACTCAAACTTGATCACTAATCATCAAATCCATTCAATCATCTTATAGCAAGCAACATATGCATATATATCCAATTCAATAAACTCATATGCACCCAAATGAACATGATCAACAAGAGATATACTTTGGTAGCTCATGATCATCCAAATAGCAAGCTTCTTCATCTACCATTTGCAAGCCATCAAATATTTCAAATCAACCACCACAACTGGATCTTTACACTTGTATGTTATAGCACTTGGACTTCACTTCACTTGACTTGGCATTGGGTTTGGATGTGCACTAAGATTCTTTACTTGACTCAATCACATGATGATCAACATAGAACAAAGTGAATCAAGCCTCCAATGCCATGGTACCTACACACATTCATCCACTAGTTGATGGTACCCAAACTTGTTTGGGTCCTCTCAAGTTAGGTGCAACATACTTCGGCATAGCCTTAGTATGAGTAGCGGGATGAGTTGCAATAGTAGCCTTAGAGGTACCATTATCATCCTTCCTAAGCATAGAATCATTAGTAATTGAAATAGACTTAGGGGTGTTACCTAGGGGACATGAATTAGCCATGTGTCCCCTTTTCCGGCATGAGTAGCAAACTCTCTTTGATTGAGCCTTCTCTTCCTTGCTCGTTTGTTGCTTCTCATTGCCTTGCTTCTTCTTGTTTGCTTGAGCCTTCTCCTCAAGCTTGTTTGGACAACCCGAAGCTAGGTGGCCCAATACATCACAACTATAGCACTTGATGTGAGCCAAATCCTTCTTCTTTTCTTCATTCTTGCTCATCATCATCTTGACATCTTGAATGTGAGTTGGATGCCTTGCTCTTCCGCCCCTTCTTGTTTTCTTCTTCTTCATCAAGTCACCATCATGATGGTTGTTCTTGATTTGAACTTGGGGCTTCTTCTTGTTGGGGCAAGCATTTGCAAGATGTCCCATCTCATGGCATCGATAGCACATGAAATGAGATAGCTTTTCTTCTTCTTGCTTCTTCATTTCTCTTTCATATCTTCTCTTGCCCCATCCCTTGCCTTTGACATTGCTCTTGTTGAAGCCAATGCCACTCTTGTCACCATAACTTCTTTGATTCTTCATCATGTGCTCATGGGTGACTTTTGATCTACACCACCTCTCTAACTTGTTGCTCAAGTTCTTCACTTCACTTTTGAGCTCATTGTTCTCCTTCAAAATGTTAGTCTCACAAGACATAGAAGTAGAACAAGCATCTATATGTGAAGAACATGGCATAGATATTAAATCATCACAAGAGGTGGATACATACTTCTTCTCTACATCACATGGGTTAGTACAAATATGTGATTGATCATTTGACCCAAATGATGAGCTCTCACTAGTTTTAGTTTCTTCATTAGAAAGCTTCTTAGTGAGAAAAGCATGGTCTTGTACCAAGTTGTCATGAGCAGCACTAAGTTCCTCATGAGTGAATTTAAGCTCATCATGTGAATAAGCAGTAACATAAAGTAGATGTTTTTGTTGTTCACATGCATTCTTTAGAAATGAGTTTTCTTTTATCAATTTTGCATTTTTAGACATCTCATTTTCTAAAGCTTTGGTGAGTCTACATACAAGCTCAAGGTTTGGATCATCACAATCAACAACCACATTTGCAATTGATACCTTGGTGTCACCATGTGACATGAAGCAATGTGGTGTAGATGGAGAGCTTGTAGAGACATCACTCTCATAGCCGTCATCATCATCATCATCAAGTGTGCATGGAATGGCATCATCATTTACACCATTTGAGCTTTGGCTATGGTCACCATTATCCTTATCAAGTGATCTTGTGGATTGATCATCATCATCATCACTTGACCATGAGGTGGAGCAATCCTCCACAACTATCATGTTGTGGTCATGCTCAATACCCTCATGTGCCTCTTTCTTGGGCTCACTAACATCATAATCATTTGGAGCACTCCCATACTTGTCGTTGAGGAATTTCCACATGTTATGGGAGGACTCCATATCCATGATCTTACTAAAGATATCATCATGCAAAGATCTAAAAATGATGTTAGTAGCTTCGCACTCGAGATCTAGGCATTTCTCTTGTGCTTGAGTTAGATTCTTTTCATCCAACACATGAGAAAAGCCTACATCTACGATCCACCACATTTGAGGGGAAATAAACTTGAAATTACACATCAACCAAGTTTTCCATTGTGTAAAGTGAGTGCCATCAAAAATGTGTGGACAATCAATGCCTAGCCCGTAAGTCGCCATCCTCTCGGGTCGGTAAAGACCACAAATGAGAGACCTAGCTCCGATACCAATTGAAGGGTCGAGATGGCGGACTAGAGGGGGGGTGAATAGTCCTTTCTAAAACTTAAACATAATCGGAGCGGCTAACAGAAACAAATGCAGAATTAAAACTATCGGTCTAGCCAAGACTACACCCCTCTACCTATACTCTATGACACCTTACAAAAGATCCTAAACAATGCAAATAAGGTGTCGTGCTAGCTAGAGCTCACCTAACCAATTCTAGAAGCAAGGTCACACAAACCTATGCAACTAGTACTTCAAACACCGGGGAGCTCCTACACAATCTAGTAAGCAAAGCACAAAGCTCCTAAGCTCACTAGCAATGCTCAATAACAAGGCTACACAAGCCAAATTAGAGAGCTCAACTTACTTAGCTACACAAACTAAGCAATGTGACTAACAAGGCTACTCAAGCCAATTAGTCACGCAAGAGAACTACTTCTAAGCTACACAAGCAAAGAGGGTAACTAGCAAGCTACACAAGCTAACTCATTACAAGAGCAACTACACAAGCACAATATATATGAAAGTAAATACAAGCTTGTGTATGGAGAATACAAACCAACAGGATGAACAAGATTGACACAGCGATTTTATCCCGAGGTTCACTTGGTCGCCACCAAGCTAGTCCCCGTTGAGGCAAGCCCAAGGTTGCCGCCGATCCGCTTGCTAGTGGTGACCCTAAGTCACACTCTCCACGATGGAGTGCTCACCAAGAGCTCTAGCTTCGATCCGGCCGGACCACTTGGCACTCTTCGCGCCTCTCTCTACTAGAGTTGCTCTTCGCAATCTCCCGCGGGGCGAGCACAATGCCCCTCACAAAGCTTCTCCGGAGCCACGCACAATCTTCTTGCGGGCTTCACGACGGAGACACAACCACCAAGCCATCTAGGAGGTGGCAACCTCCAAGAGTAACAAGCACCACCGGCTTGCAACACGATCACCTAGTGCCACTCGAAGCAATCTCTCAATGCAACGCACTAGCGATCACTCACTTGCTATCGATTCGCACACTAGCAAGCACAAGCGAGTTAGAGGGCTCCCAAGCACATCCACACAAGCCACCAAGGCTTTGGAGTGCTCAACCACCAGCCCAAGGCCGGTTGCCAACGACATATATAGCCCCAAGGGCTCAACTAGCCGTTACCCCTTCACTGGGCAACCTGCGCTACCATCGGACGCTCCGGATCGGGACCATCGGACGCTGAGGCCAGCGTCCGATGCACGGATGCTCGCCACGTGTCCCCCACGTTCAACTTCGGCCGAGCGATCCCGACGGCTATATTACTTCCCGCGCCAGTTAAAGTGGCATCGGACGCGCCGATGCCTAGCATCGGACGCTCCGATGCCTCTGCTCAGAACTGCGCAAACCTGCACTTACATCGGACGCGCCGGACCCTTAGCATCGGACGCTAATGGCCAGCGTCCGATGTCTATGCAGAGAGCTCCCCAAGAGCTTCAATCTACATCGGACGCATCAGATGGGTCCACATCGGACGCAGGCCAGCGTCCGATGCTCCCAGCCAAACTAGCTCGCGCCACGACACTGCCATCGGACGCTCGGACCAGCGTCCGATGCAGCGTCCGATGCTCCCACTGCAACAGACTGAAACTAGGGTTTACCATCGGACGCTCGGCCCAACGTCTGATGCTCCTCGGACCAGCGTCCGATGCTCCTCGAGCACAACTTCTTCTCCAACAACTTCTCCTTTGCAAATGTGCCAACACCACTAAGTGTACAACAACATGTGTATGTGTGTTAGCATTTTCACAATCATTTTCCAAAGGATTTTCACTTGAACTCACCACGCCACTCGATCCTAGTGACATCACAAAGTTAGATCGCTCAAGTGGCACTAGATGACCGATATGCAAACAAGTTTGCTCCTCTTGATAGTACGGCCATTTATCCTAAACCCGGTCATAATCTTCTCTACACACCTATGACCGGTGAAATGAAATGCCCTACAATTATACCTTTGCCTTGCGCATTCCATTCCATCTCCTTCGGTGTTGATGCAACACATGCACCAACCTATCATCAAATGATATGATCCACTTCATATCATCACATGGCCTCCATGGTCCATCGATCTTGACATCACTTGCTCTTCACCATCGCTTCGGTCCTTCGGCGCCAAGTCTTGCTTAAGCCTCCCGACACTCGGTACCAACGGCTTCAAAGCCTCCAACTTGCCCTTCACCTTCGCAACCGGTCCATCAAGCCAAGTCTTGCCTTGATCTTCACCATCTTAGCCACATGACCACATGTCATGTTTCATGTGCATTAAGCTCCTTCTTCACATGTGTGAGCCTTGCAACATATATTCCAAGCCATTTCACCTCTATGGCATATGTTGCTCACACATGATCACCTGTGGACTAATTACCTGTGTAATTCACATCAAACACATATTAGTCCACCTAAGTTGTCATTCAATTACCAAAACCAAACAAGGACCTTTCAGACAGCCAGCTCACTGCTTGGTGGGATTAAAGATGGGGGAGGTTCTTCCTATTGGTGACATTTGATTTTATAATATAATGGAATACACATGTTATTGTACTTGCACCGGTGTACTGCCTTTTCTCTTAGATGATGCTAAATGATGCTAAATGGTAGCTCTTTTTAGTTTTAGCACTGACAAGAACCGAAAGAATTATTGCCCCCTGGTGATCTGAGTTGGTATATCAGTAATATCATGCTTGTTGCAGAGAAGATCGACAAAAAGTTACTTCACACACACCTTGTTGACCTTGCCAATTGCCAGTGTTCCTTGTTACCAAGGACCTGCTTATTGAGGAAAGAGAACTCAGCAAATGGTGCCCTTCGTTTTCTATCATCATGATTCATGGGGATGCGAGGACTACCTATTCAAAGGAATTAAGCTCCTTAGGAAAGGCTGGCTGTCCAGCTCCATTTAATGTCCTCCTTGATGGCTACTTACTTTTTGAAAGACGAAGGTTTGGAGTGACTCCTTTTGCATGACACGACAAAATGAGACATATTCAGAACATTGAAAATTTATGTATCATTTAAAACATTTATGTAGTGCTCAGCAAAAGGATGATCCTCAAAAGATGACAATGGAGCTTGTGATGGATGAAGCTCATGTTCTGAAAGATAAGGGTAGCTTTCGATGGACAAACCTAATGGTTGTTGCACAACAGGCTCGCCAAAGGCTAAGGCTGACAGGAACTCCTCTCCAGAATGATTTGCATGTAAGTCTCTGTGACAGGTATTTGGTTCATGGCATTCCATTCAACATAAATCATGTTTCTTTAGCAAATGCATAAGTAGAAAAACATCCACCTATGTGATGAAATTGGTGTACAAAACTTTCTTGAAAAAAAACATGCAAATTATATTTGCTAGGAAAATTCAGACCCCCTGGTCTTGGAGGTTGCCGTTGCTGGGGGTGGGACCTAGCCACGATGATCGGAGAGCGGTGATGGCGTCCGTCGATGCTTATGGGCTACCTCCGTTAATGCTTATGTGCATGTCCCTGTTGGCAGTGGTGGTGGCGTCATCCTCATCGTATTTGTGTTCTCATGCAGGATGCGCTCGTGCATAGGGATTGGGTCATATAGGTTATCTGCACGAGATTTGACCAATATAAGGTGCATTTTCTGAATTTAGCAGGTACAGTTAGATTATTGATATGATAAGAAATGTAAAATAGCTAAGCTTATTGTTTCCATTTAAATAAATATTTTCTATTTTGCTGCAGTGATCGTTGCCTTCTAATTTTAATCTTACGATGTACTGTAGATTAGTTTTTACAGAGAATCTTGTTTTTGATATATAAAAAAGAATAGTGCTCTTTCTGTAGAATTTTGGGGGGGAAATGAGAGAACGACCAAGGCAGTGCGTAAAGGCCTTAATTCCTTGATTATTTTGGTGGTCTGGGAAATTTGGAAGCATCGCAACTCGTGTATCTTTGATAATAAGAGACCAGGGGTTCAAGAGGTACTTAGGTCCATTAGTGAGGAAGGGGGGCTTTGGTGCTCGGCTGGGGCTTTCAAGCTCCAGGAGCTTGCTGTTAGATCGCTGCCTGCTGAAGTCTGATGCTCTATGTCTAAGGTTTTGGTCGTGTTCAAGTTTTAAGTGGTGAGCCTGTTCTTGAAGTTTAGGGTGTAGTGTGCATGAGTTGGGGTGTGTGGTGGGTGTATGAACCTTGTTTATTTTTTTTCCATCTTAATGAAATAACACACAGTTCTCCCGCGCCGTTCGAGGAAAAAAATGAGAGAACTTATCCGAGAGATTTGGAGATTGCTTCTTCCTTTCTATAATATGTGGGAACTATCTAGAGAATGATCTTAAAAGACTTTTGGTCATAGCTCCACAACCCAAAATCAGTGCTCTAAATCTCCCATCTTCCTGTCTTGAATTTTTGATAGTTGTAATACCTAGCAATGATGATACTGTTGTTCATATCATAGTTAGCACAATACACTCTGGAACTATTTTGTCACTCACAGAGTCTATACAACAGGGAATTTCCTGTATGGTTGTATTTATGGTAGAAGCAATTATAGCGGAACTAATAGTTGGGTGACTTATGCAGGTTTAATCGATTGTTGTTGCGTTCTCGCCGGCATTGAGTAGCTCCATGTTATTTTATCATGTGATCTATATATTTTTAGCACAAAAATTTGGTTATCCCGTAGCAACGCACGGACACGCTACCTATTAATGATGAAAAGTCTGAATTTATGTCTTGTCTGAAGTTCCGTTTGATCTGAATCCTATGTGCAGGCCCTATTGTAACACTGTGATTTGGTCTAAATCCTAAGAGGATTTTCCTATTTGTGTGTTGGTGTATGATCTGTATGTGTGTTTGAGATATATTTGACAGAAACTGAAAATTTTCATGGTACATATTTTTATTCCAGTTCTCATTCGCTCATGATAATCTAGGTTGTTTTATTTTAACATTGGGTACTCAATAAGAGAACACTCGCTTGAATTTGTCATGATCTAATGTAGCCTTGTAAACTTACAGGTGTTATCTGCTGCAGTCTACAGACACTATAAACGGATATACCACCAATCTTTAGAAGAGGGATCAGTTTCACTTTGTTGTATCATTTGTTTTTTAAAATAATGGATGATATTCCATCACCCGTGAGGAGCAGATTTGGGTTGGTTTGATAGTTTACCTGATCACGACTACAATTTCGAACTAAAGAAAAGCGGGACCTATACTTGCCCTTGCTAAACTGAGTGATTTAGCTAATATTTGATATTACTGAATTTTAAAACACCTTCATATAAGCTAGATTTGAGTAGATCGAAGAATAATATATTGTTAGGATGTGACCGTCTTCTCTGGTTCATGCTCTATTTGAACAGTACATTTTTTTTAAAGAATCAACATGGTGGGAGGAAGACGCGCACCTGTACTTTGAATTATAAAACAATGAATGACCAAAGCTGATTGTCCCAAGCTTCACAGCAGCTTCGATCAGAAAGGAGACTCTATGGTGCTTACGAGCCATAAGCATGCAGAAGGAAGAGAAGTATACAAATGTACAGGTGCTATAGATTACGATTGAAACACGGTAAAAATATCAGTGTAACAAGACCTTAGGGGGGATGGTCCTAGGGAATTAGCATTCTGTAGTGTTTCAAGAGATTTCACATACAAGTTTCCTTGACTGAACATTGATAGAGTAACTATTATTGGTACTTGATCTAATAGTGGTCATCAGTATATAAAGACTCAAATGTGAGTAAAGAAAATATTAGAGAAGACTGAAATATGATGCAGCGGTGAGCATCAAGAGATTTGGCGGCGCTCCAATCAGACTCTAACAATCCTGAGAAACAATCTCAGACCTTTTTAATTTTGGAGCATAGATTGACTGAAAAGACTAAAACCATAATCAGATAGCATCATTTCATTGTATTATAGTACCCATCAGGTTTGTAGTGAAAGTGAATGAGAAAACAAACAAAATACAACAATTATAAGGCGTAACATTTGATCTTTCGATATGATTAATAGACATAAATTCATGTTTTAGAAAATAGAGACCGTAACAAAGCAGACACAATGACCTGTTTTAGTAGCAATCTTGGGGTAATCTTGTAACCTCAAGGTAATATTTTCACCTACAATATTTAGTATCTCAGAGCATGTTTTTTTTTCTAGAAACCCTTGTTGCCAATCATGACTCTTTTTGCTGTATAAATAAATTTCAAACAATAATTTAAAGGAATCTCATCCATGTCTGCGTTTTGGTTCATGTTTCTAGGGATACATGTCTCCAAACAAGGGATTGTTCTTTGCCCATTGCAAAACATGCTCAATTATGATATTATATTTTCCCGTTGCAACGCACGGGCACTTAGCTAGGGATTGTTCTTTGCCCATTGCAAAACATGCTCAATTATGATATTATATTTTTCCGTTGCAACGCACGGGCACTTAGCTAGTTTCAATCATAAATCTGACGATGCTTTGAACGCTGTAAAACATATCACCATATCTACTTTCTGTTTTTCAGGAACTCTCCACTTTCTTTCAGTTTTAGAAGAAAGACGACCCGGTAGGCTGCCGGTACTGTCTTTTTTTTTTTAAGGAACTCTCCACTTTCTTGTTTGATGCCCAGCTAGAAATTTGTCTGGCACAGGCAAGAAGCCTAGGGGTAGGATTTCGTCCAGATCGCCTGACTAGGAACCTGCCTGGCTGGCTGCTAGTCATTTAGGGATGATAATAGTTTGTAACCTTTATGTTTCTTTTATAATCCAATATAGTCCTATCAAATTTTATTTTAAAATCATATAATATTATAATATGATTTTTATTAAACCCGATCTCTAAATTTATTTGGCTAAAAGGTTGTTCGTTTTCTGACAAAAAATTTAGACATGTTACATCGAATGTTACGGCTCTAATTTAGTCTATTAAAAATAAACTAATTATAAAACTAATTTATCAGTCGGAGACTAATTCACAAGACGAATCTATTAAGCTTAATTAATTTATGATTTGATAATATGATGCTACAGTAAATATTCGATAATAATGGATTAATTTATCTTAAAGTATTCGTTTTGTTAATTAGCATATGATGGTGTAATTAGTTTTATAATTAATTTATTTTTAATGGAGTCAATTAGTGCCGCGACATCATATGTGTAAATGACGACCCTTTACCACCCTAGTCAAGATCCAAACTAGCACTACTTAGACTATCTCCAACAACCAACACCCAAATACTTGACCCATTTAAAGTTTAAGGCATGTTTGGAATGCGAGAATTTTTTTTCATATTCCTGCGTTTTTTCTGTGAAATTTCTGCATTCAAAATGGGCCCTTAGGTAGCGTTAAACTCAAAAGATTCACTATCCATTCAATATCTTCTTTAACAACAAGACCCAGAAGAGATTCTTTTCTATAAATGAGTTTCCAGTAGAAAGAAAACTCATACTCCCTCCAGTTTAGTAAAAAAAAGTCGTTTCGGACAACGACACGGTCTCGAAAACGTAACTTTGACCACTTATTTTTTTTTAAAAAAAATATTAATTGGAAAGTGGTATATGTATATTTTTATGAAAGTACTTTTTAAGACAAATTTATTTGTATGATTTTTATATCTCTAAACTCAACAATTTAAAAGTTATTTATGATTTATATTCTAAAAATTTAACTTAAACTTTATTTAAAACAACTTGTTTTACCAAACTGGAGAGAGTATTTAGATTATGTTTCTTAGGTAACCTAAAACGAGTCTTTTTAAGGATATTTTATTAGAGGTTAATTTTAGATCTTCCCCTATTCGTTCTGTGTTGGAGTAGCTGTTGAAAACAGTGGGCTAGAAGCCTCTTGCAACACATTACTCCCAAGTACAGGTAGCTTTGTTGACGAGAGAAAGTGTCGCCTGGCTTAAGGCGTGACCGCCGTCGCCGCCACCACTCTTCTTCACCGTTGGTCTCCCTCCCTCTCCCTCCGGTATCTCGACGGAGGTCGGAGGGAGTGGAGATCTATCATTTTTAATAAGTTTTCGAGTAGATCAAGTCATATAGAGTTAGAGTTTCTCCATGCCAAGGATGTTGGTATTGTAGGTGTATTTCCTTCTGCTCCTTCCCGGTGACGGCGAGGAGGTATAGTGAATCCGGTCTCTTCATGGTGGCTCTATTGAAGATGAGGGCGACAACTTCGGCGTCAACATCTACATTGACAAGGCGACACAGAGACTTTTGTTTCCGGGCTTCGACATCAAGATGGAGATGATGTCGCCGTCATAGAATAATTTTCTCCGGTCCCTTCTTCGTTTTGTTGTGGTTGGATCTGACCACGATGAAGGACTAAGGATAATAATTTTTAGATCAGTCTTCCTCATTCTTCGGTGGCAGAAAGAAGAAGAAGGAAGACGCAATGAAGAAGAAGAAATTTCTCAACTCCGCCTGCAGAAATGTTAGTCGTCCGTTAGGCATCTGTTCTCAGGCTGAAAACAACTGTTGCCGAGTATTTGCCTGTGCGGTCATCTATACGAAGCGTTAATCAGGTTTAGATTTGAGTGTTTGAGTCTTTCACAGCGTGAGTATAATATATATGAGAATCAGTTTCTAGATACATGTTTTTTTCTAAGTACTCGTAATACGATGATGTACTCAACTATATTTTAATTTAATTCTTCTTTCGTCTAGAAAACAGTCTCATCGAGGTCGAAATGCCCCACCCCCTATATTTTAATTTAATTCTTCTTTCGTCTAGAAAACAGTCTCATCGAGGTCGAAATGCCCCACCCCCTATCGCTACCGGCAACTGACATACGCGGACCCATATTCTTGTGTCCCGCGTGCACAATCGCGCGAGCCCACACGTCAGATCTTCTTGTCTCGCAAGACAGCCCCAGCCCCCAGCGCGTCACAAGAAACTGGGAGACGGGAAAAAAAAATCCAGTCGAGTGCCCTCTCCGCCTATAAAAAGGAACCCTAGCCTAGGCCCTTCTGTGTTCAATCTTGTTCTTGCCCGTTTGTGTCCTCTGTCTGTTCATTCCTTCCCCACCTCGATCCGAGCCATCTCGCTAGGGTTTCGCCGCCGCCGCCGCCATGGCTCGCCGCAGCTCAGGTAAACCAGCCCCTCTGGCCCCTCCTAGGGTTTCATTTCGAGATTCAGTTGCTCCTTGCGTAGACGGGCTGGCTCCTCCCGGATCTGGGCTTCGGGCGCGTAGGTTTCATTTCGAGATTCAGTTGCTCCTTGCGTTGACGAGTCGGGCTGGCTCCTCCCAGATCTGGTCTTCGGGCGCGTAGGTTTTTGGCGTTTGTAGATTTGATTCAGTCGGTATAATGTTTGCTCGTTTGTAGGATCGCGCGTGATTGCCATGTTTAGTTGCAGAGACGGACGGATCTGTTTCTTGCATTAAATGGGCTGGGTCTCCGCCTGTTTAGGTAGTTGTAAGAAATGGGCGGATGATACTAATCGGCAGACAACCGATTGCTTCTTGAATAACCGATTGCAGATGCTATCTCTTCGCAGGCGGTTCAGACAGGGGCATAGAGCAAATCGGAATCCCCACGAGGGAAGGGTTATTTCCATTGATCCTTTCTCGTTCGGATTCGTATAGATTTACGCTGCATATACTGTGTGTCTTCTTATGAGGTGTTTGGTATATTGTTTAAATTTATTCACTTGGGTAGTGGAAAGTGGGTTGGATCTTATGAATGTTTCTGTATCTAGCTGCATCGTGCCTCTTTGAGTAGCCATTACAGTCCCTGGGTACTGTCTTGGTTTAGTTATGGGGCGCATAGCAATGGCCATCTGATGTCCACTCAGGCCTTTTGAGGGGGCACCTCATCTGTCTTACCAAGAGGGGTGCCCCCCAAGCAGCCCTAGACATTTATCTACATTATCATCACTGTTTAATCCATCTTCTCAATGCAATGTATTTTCAATTGGTTTTTGGGACTAACTACCATGTGCCTTTTTGAGTAGCCATCGTAGTTGTATATACTATCTTGGTTTAGTTAGGAGGCAAATATAGATACGTGACAAAGTCACCTTGGCTGTTCAGAGCGACACATCTAACATTTGTTGGATGTGTTCTTTGATAATCCTTACATTGTATTGTTGTCATGCTTGCTTTGTTTTTCGTTCTCTGCTCGTGGGGTTTGTCGAATGAACAACACTCTGAAGATTGCTCGTGTAGCTGATTAGTATCAAGGTCTCAGGAACATGCTTTCTGAATATATTTGTTGTAGGACTGTGCTCTCATTTTCAACTGGACTACTTAGGTAACTTATGATGTGCATCACTGTTTAATCCATCTTCTCAATGCAATGTATTTTCAATTGGTTTTTGGGACTAACTACCATGTGCCTTTTTGAGTAGCCATCGTAGTTGTATATACTATCTTGGTTTAGTTAGGAGGCAAATATAGATACGTGACAAAGTCACCTTGGCTGTTTAGAGCGACACATCTAACATTTGTTGGATGTGTTCTTTGATAATCCTTACATTGTATTGTTGTCATGCTTGCTTTGTTTTTCGTTCTCTGCTCGTGGGGTTTGTCGAATGAACAACGCTCTGAAGATTGCTCGTGTAGCTGATTAGTATCAAGGTCTCAGGAAAATGCTTTCTGAATATATTTGTTGTAGGACTGTGCTCTCATTTTCTAACTGGGCTACTTAGGTAACTTATGTGCCTCTCGAATAACCAGTTGCTTTGATTAATATGTTTGCATTTGGTTCAGACAGGGGCACATAACAAATGGGGTCATTTGAAGGAAGGCATCTTGTTTTTTGTTCATCCCTTCTTAGATTGATTCCTACAGTTGACTGCTATTTTCATCATCATAGTTTTGCTAGTGGGGAGGTTATGGTTGTGCCAGATTTATATTATCTGTTAGCTTGTGTTGTGCCTATCTTCCATCATTATGTGCCGAGTTTTGAGTTAAAACTGTGCTTACGATAAACCATGCTGCTTTTTTTTTTCTACTTGTTATGCTTATTTTTCCCATTGTATTGGCAGGAAGGTCTGCCCCACGCCCGGCTTCACGTGCTGCTCCAGTGAGGAACCCACCACAGCCAGGTACTTGAATTGTTCACATAGACAAGATATCTTTAGAACTGACATTTGCATGGTCGCTTTGGAAATCAGAATTAATTATGTTTCAGTTTATATTAGAATTGCAGTTCATTGTGTTTATGAATGTAATCATCTCACTTTTTTTCTTTTTGGCAGCGCGCCAGGCTCCTCCTCCAGCTCCTGTTCGCGATAATGGTGGCTCCATTCTTGGAGGAATTGGGTCCACCATTGCTCAAGGTGGGGTATTCAAAGCTTGTTCTTTTCTAAATAGCTTTTGCTATAAACATTATCATAATCCTTGAATTAATTTGAATGAACACCTTGTTTTAGGTATGGCTTTTGGTACGGGTAGTGCCATGGCACACAGGGCTGTTGATGCTGTGATGGGTCCCCGGACCGTGCAGCATGAGACTGTAGTCTCAGAGGCTTCTGCTTCTGCCCCTGCTGCTCCAGCGATGAACGCTGATACTTGCGGCATCCATTCTAAGGCCTTCCAAGATGTATGTTTGCTTGCCACTTATGCTGCCTAGTCTTTCCTCAGTTTTTTGCATCAAGCATTTGGTTACTCGTGATGTGGTAGTAAAGGTTAGGTTGACTTATTTAGTTGTTCAAAGAGCTGCGTGTTGTCACCACAGCTGCGTGTTTGATATTACTTTTACCAGTGAAAATCTCCATTTTAAACGAAGGGTCTAAATTGGTTTGAGTGTAAAGTGGCTGATATATGGCCCTTTTCTGTTCTGTTATTTCAACGTTTGTTCGGTAAAATAAAATATGAATATTTTTGTTATTATTATTATTATTATGTATCTTAGCTGATGTTTTGGTCTAATAATGTGAGCGACATTGCTTATGACTGTCAACTTCTCTTGAGGCACTGAAGCTTTAAGTAGTAAGAGGTGCCTGTTGTTTTTCTTTTGTGCTAATGGTCATCAAAGCTAGGTTGATATCATATCAATCAAGTTTAAATAGCAATGGTATCATCGTTTTACATTGTTGGCTTTGTTGATATCATATCATGTTCTGTCGACCACATTTCGTATTCTGATTTGATGATGTGTCCTCATGCATCTTTTGGTTGATGCAGTGTATCAACAACTATGGCAGCGACATCAGCAAGTGCCAGTTCTACCTTGACATGCTGAACGAGTGCCGCCGTGGTGGTGTGTCTGCCTAAGCTGCCTCCATTGCTGATTCATGGATTCTCATGTCACTCATGGCATCTCATTAATAAGACACCGTGAAACTTTGAACCATCTCCACAGCTTGAAGTTATGGTTATGTTCTCTTTTCTGGGAATAGTACATTCTGTTATCATGTATTATTGGAACAGTCTTCTGTCTCTTGGTCTCTGGTGATCATAAATATTTGAATGAACCAGATGTTGGAATATGTTCCGTGTTCTATCCGATCGCACACAGGGGAATTTCGGTTATAAGGTCCATTCCGGCGTTAGTTATTAATAATAAACGTACTCACACGAATAAATGAGCCAACCAGCGTGTTTATTCCGGAGTATCTGTTTCACCGACCTTGCAATCGGATGGCACTGTTACGGGGCCTTAGTTAAGAGTGCCGTTTACAAGCATTAATTAATGATTCTCTTTCCAAGCATCTAGGTTCGTGATAAATATATTAAGTCTAATGAGACCGTGATTGCTATTGATCGATTAACTGACTGAATTGATTTGTCTCGAATTAGTCTGTATCTGTTCAATTAGTTTCAATTTGATACTTCTAATTAGTGTCCATGAGACCAAACAGCCTCCTAGCATTACCGATTGTGGTCTCGTGATTCAAATGCCGCCCTGCTCCGGGTCTCTCCACGCGGCATTTTCAAATTTCCAATGCGACGACCGGATTCTCTCTTCCTTGTAGGGGGGCTTTTCGGCTGTTCGGCTGCGTCTACTAGACGAGATTAAACCAGTTGCGTCTGCAACTTATTTATCTCAATAATTACCATTTCTGCTTATTTATCTCAGTAATTACCTATTCTTCACTAACCGTCTCGCCACTCTCTCCAACTGTACTCTTAGACTATCCTCAATGTAAGTTTCATGTCCTCTCTGTTCGGCAGGATTTAGCCGTTAATAAGCTGAAATGACTGATTTGTTCTGAGAGAAACATACTATTCCACGGTTGATCTATACGGATTAAAGCCAGATTATAGCTCAAACGAGCAGATAGTTTTCAACACACTTAGATTTTGGAAACAGTGAAATTCTTGTCAGTGACATGATAGTATATTTAATGCTCATGAAATTCTATGATACCTCTATTGAGACTGGTCTTATCACCAACTGTTTCGTCTGCCACCTATCTTGAACTTGCTCGCTATTGGTCTCCACTGCTACTCTAGCTATCTTGAACTTGCTCGCTATTGGTCTCCACTGCTACTCTAGCTGCCAGTAATCTCGCCATTGCCTACGCTGTCCACGACTTTTTTTTCCACCACCCCTGACTCAATGACCACAATCTTATCACCAACTGACAATTGTTTCACTTGCCACCTATAACCTATCTTCTTCAACTTGCTCGCTATTAGTCTCCAGTCTCCACTGCCACTCCAGTTGTCAGTAATCTCACCGTTGTCTACATTGCCCATGCCTTTTTTTTTTTATCACCCCCGATTCAACTACTGCGAATCTGATTTTATGTACCACAATTTCCTCACAACCGCTCCTTTACCATACCACGTGATGGGATACAAGTCTAACCATTTTTCTTCTCCCCTACCACACTTGATGATGGTCGACCACCTCACTTCCTTCTGCACTAGCTCTTTTGGAGCATCTCTACCTAAAACACACATCCAATTTCATATTTAGGTAGCTACTCATTTTCATACTAGTATTTCGCGATTTATTTTAGCAATACTACTTAAAATAAGCCTCTAAATGCATCCTTGCAGAGAATGACATGTGGCCTCTAAATCCGTGTGCCCATGACACTATGTCTATTCAATCACTCAATATTAAATTATTTTAGATAAATAATGATCGTCAAGTGTCTAGGGAATAAGAATATAAATACCCTCCTTTTTCTAAAACCATATGGCTTTACTTCTCCACCTTTTCAGCTTGCACGCAGTGGCACAGACGTCGTGGCCTTGGTGGCTTGGCACGCCCCCATGCCTAAGGGGCATGACGACAGTGGTGGCATGGGCACACGACCGAAGTCCTGACACATGACGATGACAACAACATAGGCTTGTGGTCCTAACAACCTCATGCGGCTCAACCTAACACATATTAGTGCAATGCCCAATAATATCAATGTCATGCTAGAATCGTGCCACAAATTTGTCTATCTATAGCAGCCAAGGCGATTTGAACTGAAGGCAAGGAGGGGCAAACAAAGTGTTATGCTTGTGCCTAGGGGCAAAGTCCTAAAATTTATGAAAACAATGTGTTTTCCTAGATTTTCACCGTAGATACATCCCCAGACACTAGAGTCCTACATTGGCAGGTGTAAGTGGGGGCGATTGTTCTGGGCCTCCAAAATTACAAGGCTACCAAAATTACATTATATAAGTGTAGTTAGTAATTGATAATTAATCCTTTAAATAGAAAAAATAAGTTACGCTCAGCCTGCAATCACTACTTTGTTAACTAGAGTATTGCCCCAACGTAAGGTTTATTGTCACCCATCATGCGCGTCAACTTATCTAGGTGCTTGACTTCTTGGTTTTACATGGATGTTTTATTTTTCCCAAAGTAGGTTCTCAGACTTCTCACGCTGCAGCTTGGCCTAGGGCTGAATTACGTAGCAAGGCAGACAAGGGGACCACATCTGCAAATCGTGTTTCGCTAGACCAGAATCTCACTTGCACCTAAGGCCAGTCATAGTGGAGTTTCATGCGCATTAAATAGGGTGCAACATCAGCTTTTTGCATGAAACTAGGAGGAGAGAGAAGGGAAAAGTTTCATTTCCATGAAACTTTTGAACGTTGTTTCCAAAACGGTGAAATCTTGGTGAAACACTCATTGAGAGTGTCATTGTGTTTCATCTCATACAACGCATGCAGCTCAAGAGAGGGAAAAAAGAGAGATTGAGGAATCATGGGACCACAAAACATATGAAACTGTGCATTGAAACTGTACATTGAGGGAGAGATCTATTTCATTAATGATTTCATTTGTCTTGGAAACCGAAAGATGAAACTGTACACTGAGACTGACCTAATAGCCAATTGCTCTTCACAGTAAACAAGTTTGGCATCTAATTCAAAATCGTTCAGAGCAGACAGACCTACTGATAGGGGATCACAACAGACACTAATTTTCTCTGCACAGCCTGGAATATTTGGAAAGAACGATATCATAGGGTTTTTTTTTTGACACAAGCCAAAATCATCGCAGCAGTGTCGGTGTTTCGAAACCGGGGGTATGACACCAACGAGTAATATGATCGCGTGCTTCTCTTCCTGGATGGTGATGCAAGAGGGACCAAGGATTTATCCTGGTTCGGGCAAAGAAGGCCCTACGTCCAGCGGGGGGAGGATGTTCTTGTATTACTTGCACCTAAGTGCTTGTACAGGGGCGAATACAAGCTCAGTGAGTATGGACCGGAGTCCGGACTCGTGTGTGTGGACTTGTGTCTTAACGTGTCTGTTCCCGACTGACGGAATGAGGGCCTTGGTGTCCCCTTTTATAGAGCAAGGGGAGGCCAGGGTTACACAGGGGTATTACAGGTGTCGGGGTGTATTGTGTCCCTTACGAAGAAGGGTAGGAACCCTGTCTTGTCGAAGACATTGTAGCCGACGTGGGCGTTGCTGTTGAAGCGTCCTTGAAGCGTGGCCTCCATCCTGGGCGCGGACGTGGAGGCGCGGCGAGGTGGAAGCCGTACAACGCCCATCCCGGAACGTACAGGACGCGGCGGGGTCCCTCCGGGTCTTGGGGTACCTGTCCTCCAATAGCATGAAAGTAGTTAGGGCTCGAGGGGCGCGGAGCCGGCCTCGAGGCGGCGCCTACGGGGGGCTCGAGCCCCCGCAGGTATGGGCTAGTCCCGTGAAAATCGATTGAGCGGCAGGCATCTGGGCCTCGAGGCGCGGCTTGGACGTGCCACAGTGTAGGGCGTGGGTTAACAGTGCTTCACTGGCGCCTTTTCGCCCATACTTGTGGTGAAAACGAGACTTGATTCTGCCCCGGACCACTGTGCCACACGTTGTGTTACAGAGGACGTGACTGGAGTAGGTGGATGAATTAAGTGCGCGGTATGGGGCTGGCATCCGATGTCTGCACCGCTCGAGGGAGGCATAACGCGCCTCGTGGGATAGGCCGCTGTGCCAGAGAGGCTCGAGGTCCCCGCGTGGGGTCTCGAGGTGTGGTGTTCGGCTGTGGGGGGCTCGAAGGGTAGTGGAGTGCTTGCCCGAGGCCTGGAGGGCTCGGGCGAGACGGAAAACGAGCGTGCGCCCAAGGCCTGGCTTGGAGGGCTCGGGAGCGTGCGCCCGAGGCCTGGCATGGAGGGCTCGGGCGAGACGGAAAACGACCATGCGCCCGAGGCCTGGCATGGAGGGCTCGGGCGAGACGGAAAATGAGCGTGCGCCCGAGGCCTGGCTTGGAGGGCTCGGCTCGGTGGGTCAGCGTCGTAGGCCTCGGGGGGTCGGCTTTTTAGGGGGTTAGACTGGTTAGGTGTGTTATTAACCGGTGTTCTAGGTTTACCCTATCTGTTTGCGTTGATTGGGGGTACCCCTTTTGCGGACCCCCGACAGTAGCCCCCGAGCCCTTGCTCGAGTGCTTGCACTCGAGCAGGGGCTCCCGACTGGGAACTCGTGGGTTAGCTAACTGGCCTCGAGGGTTTCGTCGATTTGATTCCGTGGGTGTCGTGCGAGCGACACCCGCGGGTGTAGCCCCCGAGGCCACGAGGGAGTGGTTAGAACTTCCTCGTGGGCTTTTTGCGAGTTTTAGTTGCGATTTTTAGGTTCAGGGGTGTCAGGCCCCCGAGTTTTTAGACCCTCTTTCGTCGAGGGGTGCCAAGCTGAACCGGTCGGCCGGCTCTTCGAGCTGTCCGGCGCACCGGTTGCCCTGGCTTGTCATCTCGCGAGTCCTTTCGATCGGATGCGAGGGGGGATGCCTCGTACTACCCCGAGTGGGTGAGTATCGAGGTTCCCGGTGAGCTGGTAACGGGGAATCCAAGCGAGAGCTCGTGCCCCGTTCGATAGGGGTCGACTGTGGCCCGGAGGCGGTCTCATAAAGCATGGGTGCTCGGTCTGCAGGAGTGCCGGGTCCATTCGATAGGACCCGGTGGCTCGATGCCTCCCTCCGAGGGGATCTCACTGCATGTCGAGCTCCCCGCCTTGGATACACGTGAGGGGCCTCGAGGGCTTGGCCCTCGAGTGATGCCGCGAATGGCGCCCCTTGGTGTCCCTGACTCGGGTGCTCGAAGCCGGCTGTCGAACCCTCATTCGTCGAGGGCCAGCCTTCGCTGCTTCGAGACTTAGGGCCGGGGCCCGTTTTTGGGTGCTCGAAGCCGGCTGTCGAACCCTTTTTCGAGGGCCAGCCTTCGCTGCTTCGAGACTTAGGGTCGGGGCCTGTTTTCTTCTTCCGGAAGAAGCCTTCGTCGCTTGGAATCCTTCTGCCCGTTGGGCGCGCCTTTTTAGGCGGAAACCGCCAGGGAGTGGAGATCGTGGTGCCAGGGCGGCGGGCGCGAAGTCGGAGCGGCGGCCGCAGAGGGCCCCGACAGTCGAGCGAACGGTGAGCTGCCGCGTGTTCCCTGCATCCGGCTCGAGACGTAGTTAGGTGGGCGCATTAAATGCTATGCGGTTACCTTTTTACGTCGTGGGAGACCCCGCCCGTCGGGGTTTCCCCTTATAAATATCGAGAGAGGGGAAAAGGAACCCTTTACTTTGCCTTTGCCTTCACCGCCGCCGTAGCCTTCACGCGCCCTCTCCTTCGAGCTAGTTGATTGGGGATTTTCCGGCTGCCCGTCCGTTGCTCGGGTCCGCGCCGCGCCACCGCCATGGCCGCCCAGATGCAAGTGCTGCCGGCCGAAGACTGGAGCTCGTCGAAGGTGACGCGGAGCGAGATGGACTCGTTGGTGGCCCAGGGGCTTCTGCGCCCCAACCCGGAGGAGGGACCCGCGTGGTGAGTTATCCCATCGGCGGAGCACCGGGAGCCACACCCGCCGGAGGGGTACGTGGTGAGCTTCACGCGCTACCACCGTATGGGGCTCGGCGTCCCGCCGAGCCGCTTCATGCGGGGGCTGGACCACCACTTCGAGGTGGAGCTGCAGCACTTCTCCCCCAACTCCATCTCGCACGCCGCCATATTCGCCGCGGTGTGCGAGGGGTACCTGAAGATGGAGCCGCACTGGGAGATGTTCGTCCATCTCTTCCGGGGCGAGCTCTTTATCAAGGCCCTGAAGCCCAGCGGGAGGCGGCTCGTGCGCATGGGCTCCCTTGCCATCACTGCGAGGGCTGGGACCTCGTCAGCCAACGTCCCCTGTGAATACCTGCGATACAAGCTTTCCACCAACCAGGCCGGGTGGGAGGACCATTGGTTCTATCTGCAGAATGAATATGGTCTCTTTCCGCAGTACACCGGCAGGGTCCTCGCTCAACGCCCGGAGAAGTGGACCTGGGGCGTCGCGGCGGACAGGCAACGCCACCTGGCCCCGCTGATGAAGATGATGAAGACGCTGGTGGATGAGAAGAAGTTGACTGTGCAAGCGGTCATCTGGGTGTTCCACCAGCGAAGAGTTCTCCCGCTGGCGGACCGCCCCCTTCTTATGCACGAGATGGGGCCGGAGGCCAGGCTCGAGGCGCTTAATCGATCGAGGATGGCCGAGGAAAGGCTGTCCCGGAACGAGGGCGTCTCCCGGGTGTCAATCACGATCCAGGGACCGTTCATCCCTGAGTACACCCACCTGGTCGCCATGGCACCCGACGAGGGGTGTCTCGACCTGGTGAGCCTCCCTCGAGCTGAGCTGTTCCGAGCCCCCTTCCCCTTTTTCCTCCTTCGAACCTTTTGCATTCTTCTTGTGGTTTGTCTCGTCACGCTTCTTCTTTTTTCAGGGCGCGTTTACTTGTCGCGCGTCGAGGCCCCCGGTGAGGGAGGACGCCGCGGATACTCAGGTGAGGCGCCTCTCTGCTCAGAAAGACAAGGAGAGCAAGGATGCCAGGAAGAAGAAAGAGAAAAACAAAAACCTGCGTCGCTTGGCTCGGGAGTAGAGACTGGCGAAGGCTCGTCGCAACCGTCAGCCTGGAGACGGGTCCCCCGAGCTGAGCTCCTCGAGCTCGGAGGAGGAGAGCGGTGATGAGGAGAGCGACGACGAGGGGATGGATGCGCGCCTGAGACGCGCGGGTGTCGTCAATGACAGGGCTGACCGCTCCTCTGTGCAGGAGGGTATGCTGGAGGTCCCCCCGGCGAAGGGACCGCGCGGGACGCAGCCGCGGAAGGCGGCGCCGATCCCTACCTCGTCGGGGGCCCGAGGTCCGTCGAGCTCTGCGGCGGACGTGCCCCCGGTCGTGAGGAAGCCCCGAACCCGGAGCGCCTCCGCCACAGCACCAACGGAGGCCGCCCCCGCGCCAGCCCAGGCGGGAGGTCTGGAGGAGGGCCGGGCCTCGAGAAGCGGCCGACAGGTCGAGAAGGATTTCGGGCCCGACCGCCGCGAGCCGTCAAGGGCGCGGTCGAGCCCGCGGAGGAGCGGGCGTCAGGAGGAGGCGTCGAGCCCGCGCCATCACGAGCTTCGGGGAGGGAGCCCCGGAGCGTCTCGTGACCAGGGGCGTGAGCGTCCCCGGAGTCCGTCGCCGCACCGCCGCCGGGACACAGAAGCGGACGCGGGAGGGCGCGTCCGCCAGCGTGAGCGCCGGAGCGGGTCCCGGAGCCCGCGCCGGGGCGGGCGCCGCTATGACAGCACGAGGGAGGTACGGTCGCCCTCCCGCGACGTGGGGCGGAAGGAGGGCTCTCCCTCGAGGTCAAGCCATGGGAGGCGTCGGGAGCCCTCCCCCTATCCCAGCCCTGCGGAGATGGCTCAGGCGCAGGGCTCGAGCCGTGGGGTGGGCTCGAAGCCCCCGAGTGGGTCCGGCGATTCTGGGAAGAAGCCCAGCCGCCGCTTTGGGTGAGTACTTTTCTTGGACCTCGTCGGCAGCGAGGCCTGACCTCTTTACTTTTGATGATGCATGCCATCTCTGGTCTCTCAGGGGGAAGCGCTCCTACCCGGAGGTGGACCTTGCTGCGTCCAAGCGGGCGAAGGCCTCGAGCCCCGTCGAGGCACAAGCACCTCGAGGTATGGCACCCTCCTCCGCTAGAGAAGTCGCTTGGCTGGAGAAGGCTCGAGCTGCCATGGCTCGAGGTGGTCAGATGATCGTCGCGAATTTTGGTGAGGCCGTCGCCGTCGACCGCAGGGGTCGAGGCATTCCTCTTGATTCTGATATCAATGTCATCTCGTATTGCAGGGGCCTCAGCTCACGGCATCGAGCCCGCCGCTACCATGCTTACTGAGGCGCTGCCGTCTCCCCCTTCTCCTCCTGCGATGGCGTCTGTCGGGAGCGCCACCCCTCCCTCCGCTACAACGGCCGTTCCGGGGGAAGCGCCTGGGGCGAGCACGGCCCCGCCGGTGTCTGGGGCCGAGGAGACCGCGCCCCTTGAGGCCCCGACGGTGGAGGACCTCCTGAACGAGCTGGAGCAAGGGCTGCCCCTCGCCGCGGGCTTGCCGATGGTGGAGGCGCCCGAGGCGCCGACCAGTGCTGACGAGACGCAGGAGAGCCTGGCCAGGGAAGAGCCGGGGCCCGTGCCGTCGGGCGGCGGGCCGCAGCTGGGGCAGCTCGGGATGGAGGAGGATCAGCCCGACATCAAGCTCGACCGACCGGTATGGCCGATTCCTGACGCGCCAAGCCTGCCCCTTGCCATGGTCCACGTCGAGCGACCGGTCCAGCGGGGGGCTCCGCGCGAGGTGCGGGCCATCTTTCGGGAGGTGGCCGAGCTCATGGCGGAGGCGGAGCGGTCCTGCTCCGAGGAGGCGGGCCGGTCCACACAGGTGTCGGTCGCCCTCGTGAGGGCTGAGGCGGAGCTTCAAGATCTCCGCGCTGAGCTGAGCCGGAACGCCCAAATGGCGAGCCGGCTCGACGAGGCGGAGGCGGAGGTCCGGGCGGCTCGAGGTGAGGTTGCTCGATCCAAGGAGGAGGCCGCCGCTGCTCTCGAAGCATCGAGGAAGGAGGCCGCGGACGCCCGAAGCGAGGCCACCTCCGCCCGGGCTGAGGCCGAGGCGGCGAAGCAGGAGGCCGCTGACGCCCGTGGCGAGGCCGCCGCCGCCCGAACCGCAGCGGAGGCGGCGAGAAAAGAGGTCGAAGACGCCGAGATTGGTGTCGCCACCGCCCGAGCTGCCGAGGGGGCGGCGCGGCAGGAGGTGATCCGCAAGGATCTGGCCCTTGAGGAGGCGGGCCGGCAGATCGAGGACCTTAGGTCCGAGAGGCTCCTCATGTTGGCCGAGAAGCGCAGGCTTGAGCAGCGTGCTGAGGGCCTGACCAGCGATCTCGCCGCATTGGGGCAACATTGCGACGGTGAGGCTTACACCTTGTTCTTGTTTGGGTCTCGAAGTTTTTTTTTGTTACGCCGCAGTCTCACTCTTCCTTGTTCGTCGTGCAGGGGTCGAGAGGACGGTCGAGGAGCTCCGCGGGACGAACCAAGCTCTTTTGGACCAACTCCAAGACGAGACGATGGTGGCGGAGCGGGCTCGCACCTCCCTCGACCGGCCTGGCCCCATGTGGGGTGCTCCTCCAGTGGTTGCGGCAGAAGGTGCAGTGGCCCGAGGCGATGCCTTGATCGACGCCTTATGCTTCTTTGACGCAGCGGCGCGGGACTGTGTCCGGCAAGCTCTTCATCATGGCGTCAAGCAGACGCTCGCGGTCGTTCGCTCCGGTTTCCGCTTCCCGGTCCACGTTGTTGCCAACGGCTTCATCGAGATCGAGGGGAAGGACGAGGAGTGGAACAACCGCCGTGTCGACAAAATTTTGGAGAAGATGGAGAGGCCGGGGACATCGCTCGCCAAGATTTTCGAGGAGGACGTGCTGCCTCCTGACGCCAGCAGCGGTGTCGAGGGCCCTCCTCCTTCTAGCTCGGGTGTCGAGGCTGAGCCCGCCGTGGAAGACCTCGGGGAGGAGTACCACACCGACGAAGATTAGGGCCTGCGTGCCAAATTTGGGCGTCGAGGCCCTTGTAAGAATTTTATGGCATGGATGAGGGTCCGTCGAGACCTACTTGTATATATGACTTGTTTGTTTAAAGGTGTTGTTTTCTTTTCAAATGCGTTTGACCACTTCTCTTTGTTGCAAGCTCGAGTTTCTGCCAACTTAGTCTGTACTCCTTCGATACGTCGCGAGCCCCTCGAGGGGAGGCGTAGGTAGGGTACCATAGCCCGGGGGCGTAGGTGGCCGTCTACGTCGACGCCTCCCGACCTTTGGAAGCTCGAGGTATTTTGGGATTTAGACGTCGCTAGTTCACTCGAGGCACGAGTCGAGACGAGGGTCGAATTTTTTGAAAAGAAAACACGCATTTTTTCCGGAGTCTGGGGGGTGGTTACCCCCCTGTCAGCCCCCGAGGGAGGCTCGACCCTGAGCAAGGCAGGGTCGAGGCTACCTTATGCTGCTAAGCAAAATGAAAGACAACGCACGAGATTGTTCATTCATGTTTGACATGTTTGTACAAAGCAACAAAATGAACAAGGCCTTGAGGCCCTTAAGGATAGAAGCGACGTAGCTGAGATATGTTCCACGCGTTCGCCAGGATTCTGCCTTGATCGTCGTAGAGCTTGTACGTTCCTGGCTTGAGCACCTTAGCCACGGTGTATGGGCCTTCCCATGGAGGGGTGAGCTTGTGGCGCCCTCGGTTGTCTTGAAGCCGTCGAAGCACGAGGTCCCCCACTGCTAGGTCTCTTTTGCGCACATACTTGTCGTGGTAGCGTCGAAGTGATTGCTGGTAGCGTGCGGATTTGATGAGCGCCACATCTCGGGCCTCCTCGAGCTGGTCCTTGGCGTTGGCAAGCCTCTCGTCGCTGTTTTGCTCGTTGTAGGCTCGAAGTCGAGGGGAGCCGTATTCGAGGTCCGTAGGCAAGACTGCCTCGGCGCCGTAGGTTAGGAAAAATGGAGTGAACCCGGTGGCTCGACTCGGCGTAGTCCTGAGGCCCCACAGCACCGAGGGGAGCTCTGCGGCCCATCCCTTTCCGAAATTTTTGAGAGTCTTGAACAGCCTTGGCTTCAGCCCATGGAGTATCATGCCGTTGGCGCGCTCGACCTGCCCGTTGCATTGAGGGTATGCGACCGAGGCCCAGGTTACGCGAATGTTGTTGTCATCGCAGAAGTTGGTGAACTTTTTGCCCGTGAATTGGGTGCCGTTGTCGGTGATGATGACGTTAGGCACTCCAAACCGGTACATGATGTTGGCGATGAACTCGACGGCCTTCTCGGAGGTGGGGTCTCCTATCGGCTTAGCCTCGATCCACTTGGTGAACTTGTCGATGGCCACAAGCACGTGTGTGTACCCTCCACTTGTCCTTTTGAGGGGACCCACGAGGTCGAGCCCCCAAACGGCAAATGGCCAAGTGATTGGGATCATCTGCAGGGCGTGTGCGGGCTGGTGCGTTTGCTTGGCGTAGAATTGACACCCATGTCATGCTCGGACCAAGCGCTTGGCGTCCCCAATGGCGGTCGGCCAATAGAAGCCTTGACGGAAGGCGTTCCCAACCAGGGCCCTCGGCGCTGCGTGGTGGCCGCAAGCCCCCGAGTGCATGTCGTCGAGGAGCTTGCGTCCCTCCTCGAGGGGGATGCAGCGCTGAAGGATCCCGGTCGGGCTTCGTCGGTATAGTTCCCGTTCGTCGCCGTATGTGACGTAGGTCTTGGCCCTTCGAGCTATGCGTCGGGCCTCCGTCTTGTCTTCCGGAAGCACGCCTTGCGCTAAGTAGTCGAGGTAGGGCGTCCGCCAGTCGAGGTGTCGTGGTGAAGAAGAGGCGGTTGCGCCGACCTGCATCGCCTCAGCGGGTGTCTAGGGGTCATTCCCGAGGGGTGGCGTTGAAAGTCGAGCCCCCGTGTCTAGCTCGAGGGGTGGCGTCGAGGGGCCAGCCCCCAGGTCGACTTCGACGGATGGCTCGAAGACATCCCTCGAGAAGACGTCTGGTGGTACCGTGCCGCGCGTGGACGCCAACTTTGCCAGCTCGTCTGCGGCCTCGTTGTACTTTCGAGCTATGTGGTTGAGCTCGAGGCCGTAAAACTTATCTTCCAGCTTGCGCACCTCCCCGCAGTATGCCTCCATCTTGGGATCGATGCAGCTTGAAGCCTTCATAACCTGGTTGATGACGAGCTGCGAGTCTCCTCGGGCGTCGAGGCGTCGGACCCCGAGCTCGAGGGCGATGCGCAGCCCATTGACGAGGGCCTCGTACTCGGCGACGTTGTTGGAGGCGGGGAAGTGCAAGCGTAGCAGGTAGCGCATGTGGACTCCGAGGGGTGAGATGAAGAGCAGGCCTGCGCCTGCCCCCGTCTTCGTGAGGGATCCGTCGAAGTACATGGTCCAGAGCTCGGCTTGAATCTGCGCCGGCGGGAGCTGAGTGTCGGTCCATTCAGCAACGAAGTCCGCCAACGCTTGCGACTTGATGGCCTTTCGCGGGGCGTAGGTGATGGTCTCCCCCATTAGTTCGGCGGACCACTTGGCGATGCGCCCCGTGGCCTCCCGATTGTTGATGATCTCACCGAGGGGGAAGGACGACACCACCGTTACGGGATGAGCGAGGAAGTAGTGCTGGAGCTTGCGCCTTGTGACGACGATGCCGTAGAGCAGCTTCTGGATGTGCGGATACCGGGCCTTGACCTCGGAGAGTACCTCACTGGTGAAGTACACCGGTCGTTGGACCGGCAATGCATGACCCTCCTCGTGCCTCTCGACGGCTACGACCGCGCTGACCACCTGAGTGGTTGCGGCCACATAGAGGAGGAGAGGCTCGGGGGAATCGCCATCCTGGGCTGGTCGCGGTGGCACGAGGATTGGTGCGGAAGTCAGCAACCCCTTCAACTTGGTTAAGGCCTCCTCGGCTTCGACGGTCCACGCAAAGTGTTCCGTCTTCTTCAGCAGGCGGTAGAGGGGTAGCGCTTTTTCCCCTAGCCTCGAGATGAATCTGCTGAGAGCGGCTAGGCAGCCAGTCACTTTCTGCACACCCTTGAGGTCTCGAATCGGGCCCATCCTCGTGACTGCTGAGATTTTTTCAGGGTTTGCCTCGATCCCCCGTTGTGAGACAATGTAGCCAAGTAGCATGCCTCGAGGCACACCAAAGACACACTTCTCGGGGTTGAGCTTCACATTCTTGGCCCGGAGGCACTCGAATGTGGTCTCGAGGTCGCTGATGAGGTTCCCGACTTTCTTAGTTTTAACCACGATGTCATCGACGTAGGCCTCGACGGTCCTGCCATGTGCTCGCCAAAGATGTGCTGCATACATCGTTGATACGTTGCCCCAGCGTTTCGTAGGCCGAAGGGCATCGTAACGTAGCAATACATACCAAATGGCGTGATAAAAGAGGTTGCGAGTTCGTCGGATTTTTTCATATTAATTTGGTGGTAGCCGGAATACGCATCAAGGAACGAAAGCACTTCGCACCCAGCAGTGGAATCGACAATCTGATCAATTCTGGGTAAAGGAAATGGAACTTTTGGACATGCTTTATTCAGACCAGTGTAGTCTACACACATCCGTATTTTTCTATTCTTTTTCCTAACTAATACAGGGTTAGCTAGCCACTCTGGGTAAAATACCTCCTTGATGAACCCGGCCGCCAAAAGCTTGTGCACCTCCTCGCCGATGATCCAGCGTTTCTCCTCGTCGAAGCGGCGCAGGCGTTGCTTCACTGGTCTGGAACCGGCCCGGATTTCCAAGGCGTGCTCGGTGACTTCCCTTGGTATGCCCGGCATGTCCGAGGGACCCCATGCGAACATGTCGATGTTCACGCGGAGAAAGTCGACGAGCACTGCTTCCTATTTAGGCTCGAGGCTGGCACTGACGGCCAGCGTCTTGCCATCGGTCGAGGTCGGGTCGACGGGTATCCGCTTTGTGTGCTCCGCCGGCTCGAAGTTGCCAGCGTGACGCTTCGCTTCGGGAGCCTCCTCGGTGGCCAGGGCGGCTAAGGCCTCGAGCGAGTCGAGGTGGACGTTGGCCTCCCCACGCTCGACGCACTCCACGTCGCAGTGGTATGCGTGCTCGTAGGAGGTGTCGATGGTGATGACCCCTTTTGGCCCCGGCATCTTGAGCTTTAAGTACGTGTAGTTGGGAACCGCCATGAACTTGGCGTAGCCTGGCCGGCCGATGATGGCGTGGTAGGCCCCTTGGAACCCAACCACCTCGAAGGTGAGCGTCTCCCGGCGGAAGTTGGCCGGCGTGCCAAAGCAAACCGGCAGGTCGATGCGCCCGAGGGGGTGGGCCTTCTTCCCCGGTACGACTCCGTGGAACCCCCCGACGCTGGGCCGGAGCTGACCCTCTGAAATCCCCAGGAGGTCGAGTGTCTCGAGGTATATGATGTTGAGGCTCGAGCCCCCATCCATCAACACCTTGGAGAACCGTACGTCGACGATGACGGGGTCGACGACGAGGGGGTACGCCCCCGGGTTGATGACACGGTCCGGGTGGTCGTCACGGTCGAACGTGATCGGCGCATCAGACCAGTCAAGATACCGGGGGGCGTCGTGGCAGAGTGCAAAGACCTCCCGGCGCTCCTTCTTTCTTTCTCGAGCCGAGAGCCCGACGGTCGGCCCCCCGTAGATCATGTAGCAGTCGCGCACCGGGGGAAAGTCGCCGTCCGCGTCCCCACCGCCGCGTCGATTGGCATCCTTGCCCTTAGGCGCGTCTTCTTTCTTATCGCCGAGCTTGGAGTAGTAGCCTTTCAGCAGTCGGCAGTCCTTTAACTTGTGATTTACGGGGCCCCTGTGATAAGTGCAGGGGCCCTCGAGCATCTGGTCGAAAACAGCCCCGTCAGGGGGGCCTCGGGGCTTCTTAGGCTCGAGGGCGCCTGCGAGCACTTCTTCGTCGTCGTCGTCATTGGCGTCGCGCTTCGCCTTCTGACCTTTGCGTTTGTTCTTCTTCTTTTTGTTGCTGTTATTGTTGTCGTTCTTGGCGTCGTTGCCTTTGTTCGTGACCTCCGGCGCGGCCACCGCCTTGCCTTTGTCCGTGGAACGGCCAAAGAAGACCCCCACTGCCTCGTCGCCTGAGGCAAAGCTGGTGACACGATCCATCAGGTCCTCGACCGTCCTGGGACGGTAGCGTCCTAGCTCGTGGACTAGCTCTTGGCATGTCGTGCCCGCGAGGAACGCTGAGATGACGTCCTCATCAGGCACGTGGGGGAGCTCGAGGCGCTGCTTCGAGAACCGTCGAGCAAAATCGCGGAGGGGCTCGTTCGCCGCCTGCCTGCAACGCCGTAGATCCCAGGGGTTGCCTGGGCGTACGCACGTCCCCTTGAAATTCCCGTCGAAGACCCTGACTAGGTCGGCCCAGTCGTTGATCCGATCCGGCGGGAGCCCCTCGAGCCACCGGCGGGCGGTGTCCGAGAGGTAAAGTGGGAGTTGGCGTATGATCACACGGTCGTCGTTCTTCGCTCCGCCCAGTTGGCAGCCTAGGCGGAAGTCCGAGAGCCAGAGCTTGGGCTCGACCTCCCCGTCATACTTCACGATGTTGGTCGGCGGTCGGAAGCGGTCGGGGAGGGTTGAGCTGCGGATGGCCCGACTAAAGACTCTGGGGCCCGGGGGCTCGAGGACTTGCCGGTCCTCATCGCTGTCGTAGCGCCCCCCTCGATGGGCGCTATAGCCACGCTCCTGGGCCCCCTTGTCCTTGCGCCGGCGGTTGATGTCGTTGCGGGCGTCGTTGGGGTCTCGAGGTGGCCGGTTGTCGATGATCCGTTCGCGGACTGGCCTAGCTCGAGAGGCGTCAGGTTGGTGGACGGATGCCTCGCGCTCGTTGCGGGGCGTGTCCGCCGGCTTCCCCGAGGCTGCTCCGCGTCGTCGTGACGCCGAGCTCTCGGCTTGCTACACAACGGCTGTCTCGAGGAGGTTCTTCATTTCCCCAAGCATGCGCCTGGCGTCAGGGTTGGAGACGGCGGGCAGATCGCGGAGCAGCATCGCCGCCGCCACCACGTTCTGTCCCGCTCGCGGGAAACGCACCTCGGGGCGTGCTGGCGCCCCGTCCTCGAGGATCTGCCGGTGGACCTCTCGAGCTCGGCCACGAGCGCCGGCACCTCGAGGCCGGGCTGGTTCTTGTGCTAGGGTTTTCTCGAGCTGCAGCAGGCGTTGTCGGTCCTCCTCAACCTTGGCGATGGCCTCCCGCAGCTGCGCGAGCTGCGCCGCTCGGTCGTCGCTGTGCTGGGATGGTGCAGCCGGTGCAAGGGGTTCGTTCCTCCCGTGAACACGTGACCCGCCTGCCGCAGCCACGTCTCCGGGCCCTTCAAGGTTGAGCGCCGGCCTGCCGTCGTCGCCCTCGTCCTCGGTGTCGCATACGACCCCCTCGAGTTGGAAGCACTCCCTGGTGGGATCCCAGAGGTCGGGGTCGTGGTAGTCGTATTCGTCGGAGTCGGAGCTGGTGATGCCGTGCCGCCTTGGCTCGTGCCGGGGCTGCAGCTCGCGGTACCACTCCCCGAAGGTGGCTTGACGAGGTGGCCCGACGGCTCGTGAGAGGCCGCGGTCGACGCGTGCGGGGTGGACAATCTCCAGGTTGGCCATGGCCTGCAGCAGCACTCCCGGGCGTTCCTCCTGCTCCGCCGGCTGTCGGCCCCGACTGCGCTCGTTGAGCTGGCGGGCGTAGGCTGCCGCGGAGCTGTCGAGGCCGAACGGGAACTGCCGGCGTCGAGCGCGGTACACCCCGTGCGGGAGGAGGCTGGGCGGCGTCGACGGTGCACGGCTCGGAGGCCTCTGGCCTGGCTCCTGGTCCGTGCGCATGATGAACGCGAAGTCGCTGGGCGGGCGCGGGCGCGCCCGGGAAGTCTCCGGCCGTGCGCCGGGCAAGCTCCTCCTTGGGAACTCCGCGCCGGCCGCGGGGAAGTGGGTGTATGCCGCCGGCACCGCCTGTGCCTGGAGACGATGACGACGACGGCGCCGCTCACGGGGTGGCGACGCGTGATGGTGTGGGCGACGTGCCATGCTCCTCGCACGGGGCGGCGCGACACGCCCTCCACTCGGGCCCTCCGTGGAGAGCAAGGTCAGCTCGCTGCCGTTGTCAGTGGCCAGGAACTCGAGGCTCCCGAACCAGATGACGGCACCGGCAGAGAACGAAGGAGTCGAAGCAGCCATCCAGGAAACGGCGAGAAACCGACTCGGCACGCGAAGCCCCCTATCTGGCGCGCCAACTGTCGGTGTTTCGAAACCGGGGGTATGACACCAACGAGTAATATGATTGCGTGCTTCTCTTCCTGGATGGTGATGCAAGAGGGACCAAGGATTTATCCTGGTTCGGGCAAAGAAGGCCCTACGTCCAGCGGGGGAGGATGTTCTTGTATTACTTGCACCTAAGTGCTTGCACAGGGGCGAATACAAGCTCAGTGAGTGTGGACCGGAGTCCGGACTCGTGTGTGTGTGTGGACTTGTGTCTTAACGTGTCTGTTCCCGACCGACGGAATGAGGGCCTTGGTGTCCCCTTTTATAGAGCAAGGGGAGGCCAGGGTTACACAGGGGTATTACAGGTGTCGGGGTGTATTGTGTCCCTTACGAAGAAGGGTAGGAACCCTGTCTTGTCGAAGACATTGTAGCCGACGTGGGCGTTGCTGTTGAAGCGTCCTTGAAGCGTGGCCTCCATCCTGGGCGCGGACGTGGAGGCGCGGCGAGGTGGAAGCCGTACAACGCCCATCCCGGAACGTACAGGACGCGGCGGGGTCCCTCCGGGTCTTGGGGTACCTGTCCTCCAATAGCATGAAAGTAGTTAGGGCTCGAGGGGCGCGGAGCCGGCCTCGAGGCGGCGCCTACGGGGGGCTCGAGCCCCCGCAGGTATGGGCTAGTCCCGTGAAAATCGATTGAGCGGCAGGCATCTGGGCCTCGAGGCGCGGCTTGGACGTGCCACAGTGTAGGGCGTGGGTTAACAGTGCTTCACTGGCGCCTTTTCGCCCATACTTGTGGTGAAAACGAGACTTGATTCTGCCCCGGACCACTGTGCCACACGTTGTGTTACAGAGGACGTGACTGGAGTAGGTGGATGAATTAAGTGCGCGGTATGGGGCTGGCATCCGATGTCTGCACCGCTCGAGGGAGGCATAACGCGCCTCGTGGGATAGGTCGCTGTGCCAGAGAGGCTCGAGGTCCCCGCGTGGGGTCTCGAGGTGTGGTGTTCGGCTGTGGGGGGCTCGAAGGGTAGTGGAGTGCTTGCCCGAGGCCTGGAGGGCTCGGGCGAGACGGAAAACGAGCGTGCGCCCGAGGCCTGGCTTGGAGGGCTCGGGAGCGTGCGCCCGAGGCCTGGCTTGGAGGGCTCGGGCGAGACGGAAAACGACCGTGCGCCCGAGGCCTGGCATGGAGGGCTCGGGCGAGACGGAAAACGACCGTGCGCCCGAGGCCTGGCATGGAGGGCTCGGGCGAGACGGAAAACGAGCGTGCGCCCGAGGCCTGGCTTGGAGGGCTCGGCTCGGTGGGCCAGCGTCGTAGGCCTCGGGGGGTCGGCTTTTTAGGGGGTTAGACTGGTTAGGTCTGTTATTAACCGGTGTTCTAGGTTTACCCTATCTGTTTGCGTTGATTGGGGTACCCCTTTTGCGGACCCCCGACAAGCAGATTATGGATGCGACTATGTAGGATGTCTCTATGGTTGGTGTCCCAAACGTTGGCAGATGAAGTATGAGTACTTTACTGTCTTCTAAGGATTAATAAGCTAGAGAGACTCTGTTGGTCTCAGTTATCGTTTACTACCGTTCTATATAAGGGGCACCTTGTTGAAGAAAAAAAAACATATGCATTTAAAGACTATTTTTTAACCTTCTTGATTCTTGATGAGATGGAGGAAAAGGTTGGCATGGCCGGCTCCGTGTTGGGGATTTGGGACCAGCCCTGCAACCAAAAAATAAAAAACAGAAGCAGCAGCTTCGTAGATCAATTTGATGGGCCGAAATTATTATTGAGCTGGTACGGGCCCGTACCTCTTGGACTCTTGGTTGCAAGTCACATCTTGAAGGCCAAGTCCGTCGTGCCGAATTGTCCAGTACTACAGGTTTGTCCAGGTTTCTAGTAAATTTATTATCAAAATACATCCTATAATTATTCTAATAATTTTTACTCCCTCCGTCCCAAATTATAAGACGTTCCAAGAATCTTGGAGAGTCAAAGTTTTTCAACTTTGACCAAAATTATAGAGAAAAATATAAAGATTTATACCATCAAATATACATATTATGGAAATATAACTAATGGAGAATCTAATTGCACTTAGTTGATATCATAAATATTATTATCTTATTATATAAATTTGGTCAAAGTTGGAAAACTTTGACTCTCCAAGATTCTTGGAATGTCTTGTAATTTGGGATGGAGGGAGTATTTGATATCATAAATATTAATATATTTTTATTTATAATTATTTAAAATTATAAGATACTAAAACGTGAAACACTGCTAGAATGGTATGTTTTCTTTGACAGAAGTACTCTCTCCGTTCATGTAAGAATCAATTCCTAGAATCCATGTCAATCAAACTTTTTAAACTTTGACTAACTTTGTAGAAAAGAGTAATAACATCTATAATATAAAATAGACATATTATGAAAATATACTCTATGGTATATCTAATGATACAAATTTGAGATCATCAATCTTAATAGTTTTTTCTAGAAATTTGGTCAAAGTTTGAAAAGTTTGACTTAGGACAACTCTAGAAATCTATTTATTCGGAGGGATTTCTACGGGATAACCGGCTCCACGGTCATGGGATGAAGTGATCGTTGTATCCACGTTCGGCGGGAGCAGTCTGGGTCGACGACGAGGAGGTTCAATGCACCTGGACACCCGCCTTATCTCGGATCGCTTCTGCTAGCTGTGCGTGGTGGACGTGGTTGGCAGTCGGCGCAGCCGCGCAGCACAGTTTGGCAGACAAAGCAGGTTTCTTTCATAATTCCCATTGACATAATAATATGCTCATGCAAAATGTGGGCGGTCCTTGGTCACGGCAGTACCGCAGTGGCCGCCGGGTCTTCCGCGAGCCCGGGAACGGACAACCTCGGCTGGATCCTGTAGGCCAGCCGCCAGGATCCGCCGTACCGGGCCAGCGGCCGGCCAGTTGGTACCACATCCAATCCACTGTCCGGTCAGGTCACCTTCGTAATCGTTGACGACCGACTTGGCGCCAACGTTGTCACTTGTCAGGTTGGCGCACACTGTGGAGGTCGTGTCGAGTCGAGACTGGGTGTTTGTCCTCGGTGAAAATCAGTCCCAACGACGTCGTCTATTGAGAATTCATATACCCAATGATAAGCGCACAGCTAGCTCTGTCGATGGGATGGGGGCATAAAGGCAGCAGGTCTAATTTGAGTCCACAAATACGTAAGATAAAGGCAGCCTATGCAATGTGTGATTAGAAAAAACGGTGCAAAGAAGAGACACACCAGTAGTCACCACGGACACATCAGGCACCACGGAATGATAAAACCAACGAACCATTTTTTTTTCGCCTTTTTATTATTATTAATAATGCTTCGTTCAGTAGTAGTTTCTTCTGTACAACTCTTGAGCTCTGAAAACAAGGATGAATTAACCTAGGCATCCAATGGATATGGAATGCTCCCAATTCCCTCCTCCTCCTCCTGTAAATAATAACCCGCTCCTCCCTCGTCAAACTTAGGCTGCCTGCCTGCCTGCAGCGGTTAATTAGTGGTGGATTGCTGCTATAGCAGCGCCCCAGCTTGCTGCTGCTGCTGTTGTGACTGCAGCCTCCCCTTGAGGAAGCCCCTGCACACCTTCTTCCAGAGCTCCTTGTCCGGCTGCCGCACGTCGAAGCTCGTCTTGGCCACGTCCACCTGGCAGTCCTGCCACAAACAACACCCAACAAGATACTTATTTATTTTGTCAAAACCAGATGTACGTACACACATACTGTATGCAGTTCACTGCAGGTCTGAGCTGAGGCTGAGGTCAATCATATCGTTGATTACCAGGATGTGGTTATGGCGGAGGAGGCGGTCGGCGATGCTCATGAGGATGTCCTTGCTGTACTCCGGGTGGCCCTGGACGCCCATGGCGCGGTCCCCGAGCCGGAACATCTCGACGCGGGTCTTGTCGGAGCGCGCCAGCACCTCGGCGCCGGCGGGGAGCTCCCACACCTCGTCCTGGTGGAACTCGATCACCGGCATGTGCACCGGCAGCTTCAGCGGCGCGAACAGCCGCGCCGCCGCCGCCGTCGGGTGGATGCAGCTCGCCCCGATGTCCCACCCCTTGGTGGAGCGCCCCGTGCGGCCGCCCAGCGCACGGCACAGGATCTGCATACGATACGCGGCAGAGAGACAGAAAAACAGGCTCGTCAGAGTGACGGACAGCAAGGCCAATTAACCTATTATTATTAGTTTAAATCTGCAGCCACATTAAACAAACCATTGCAGTGCACAGAGAGGCATGAAATATGTATTTAAGATCGAAAAACCGCCCACAGGAGTTTAGATCGTCAAAGATGTGTAACAACAACATGTGAAGCTGTCATGCAACCATGGAGTCAGAGGCATCCAACCAAACCATCATGGACCCGGTCGGTCGCCTTGATGGATAAATAATTAGGCCGAGAGGTGGCCCTGTGTCGAAGCTCTATAAACGCGTGGGCTCGCTGACGCTGGGGGGCATTAACGACGACGGGGCTCCGGTGACGCCCACCACCAGCACGGTCCACGGATCCGTCCAACTGGAGCGAACTCGGCAGGGCCATCACCATGTGCGAGTGCGACTGGACCCCGGGAGTGAGGAGGGAGGACGCGGGCAAGTCTGGCATCGGCGGCGGCGCCACCGCCACCTTTCACTTTCAGACAGGGGCACAGGGGCAGCCACTGAGGGATCTAACTCGAACGAGCACCGTTTTTCTTCAGGAACACGCGAACCGTTTGTTCACTCACGTCCGCACAGCCAGTCCCCTTTCTCTTTCTTGATCTTGACCCCTGTCGTTGATGAACACAACACCCCATCATCTCCATGGTGGTTGCCGGCTTCTCTTGTGTTAAACGGCGGTGCATGTGCATGTACGGTCACGGAGGCCCTCTGACTTTATGCATGGCACGACTGCAGCCTATACTAGTTGGGAACTCAACCTAGGATTCCATTTATAATTTATAAATACTCCAGTACGTACGTACTGAACAGAACAACTGGTGTCCTGTGTATGATGACGACGAAAGAGTTCGCGGCTACAAGAGCAACCCAAGTCGAGGTTGTCCAAGCTCAAGAAAAATCTCCGGCTCTTCGATCAAACTAGGGACAGGGACAGCGACGGTGCTGTTAGCCTCAGCACAGGACCTTCAAAGTTCCCGAGAGACCTCCGTCCAGCAGAGTCCTCCTGACCGAGACCAGTCTCTCTCGTGCATGGTCCAACGAACAGAACCGGCTACGCCGAGACTTGTATATATTGTCTAAAACATGAATATACATTTCATTCTATTTTATTATTACCTAGACTAGATAGATCTTGGCATCAAAGTTCACCTTTTCTTCCTCCACGTCGTAGTAGGAGCTGTTTGAAGTACCATACCGATTGATTACCTAAAAGTTAGGAGAAGAGCCCTCACGCGGTCAAGGCATGCTCTCTGATTTTTTCAGACAAGAAAAGTGGTGAGCGAGATTGCGTGCGCCTGGACTCACGCACGCCCTTTGGATGATCTCCCGAGCTGGCCTGGTACGCTAGCAGTAGACCAGTAGTAGTAGCATCGTCATCTGAAAAACGACCGCTAGGCGCGAGACGCGTCACGCCATGTGCGTTCTACTACACTTCTTCCTACCCCCGGGGGATTTGGTTTTAAAAATTGCCGGCGCGGTTTACGCGCCAAATGCCAATCGGCAAATCGGATTTGGAGGTAACAAAACAACGCAGGAGACCACACGGCCAGCGACGGCAGCAGCAGCAGCAGCGGGCCGTAGGAGATCCTGTAGAAGAAACACACACACACACACAACACCACCACACTTGTTTGTGTGCGTGTCCAACTCCAACAACAGCAACCGAGCTAAAAAAAAACCACGGCCACGTCACACCACGTGAATCAGCGAGGGCCCAGTCTGGCCGCTGGCGGCGGCGGCGCCCCTAACCCTTTCTCTTTTGTTTCGTTTCCTTTCGTTTTCGTATGAGAGATGCTGGCGTCTTATCTTAAACTAGATTAGCGTGGAGTTTACGGCCACTCTAATCAGTCCCGTGCCCGTCTGTTCGCTTCGACACAGGGGCCTGGCCTCTGTTGCTTCGTTCTATGAAATGGAAATAGACCGAGCGAAAGAAAACAACGTGGTGACAGAAGCAAGAGCGGTGGACAGATCCCGCCGGCGAGAGGTTTCCAGCCACTCCGTTCCAGCGGGTGGGGCCCACGGGCGCACGGACCATGCATCGATTTTGCCCCCTCAAATGCGCTGTATTTTTTTTCCCTTTGTTTTGCTGAAAATGCGGGCACACTAGTAGTACTGTATTCTGCCACATTAGTTTGTACCGGTACAAGCTTACTATTTTTTTAAAAAAAACATTTTTTTTTGGAAAAAAAATGATGGCGCATTGTTAACGACGCTATGGTTCTGACAAAGCACGGGATGCTGCCCCCTCGAAACAAATACTGTACTCCGTACAGTATTGAGAAGGGATTTTGTCCGCATAGCTTAATATTTGCTGTTAGAAAAAAATATATAATCACGTACTACTAGCGTTTACTCGCCGAAGCGCATAGAGAATGACCCTCATTTCGCTTTTACTATGCCAGTAAATAAAAAAGAAAAAAAGATCCAATTTTTCACCGAGCCCCGGGTGGATGAAGGAGGAGGGTGCAGGGGAAGAAGGCGCTAGGCCTAGAAGAGCGGCAGCCCCACCAGCTGGTGCCGCTGCGAGCTGCCCCGTGAGCACCACCGACGACGACGCGCGCAAGGAACCCCCAAACAAGGCAAAACCGAGCCGCGAGAAGAGAATCAACCCAACCGCAGCTGAACCGGACCAAACAGCAAGTCCCCCCTGTGCAGGATAATGGACGGATGGGATGGGATTGGCACCTGGTGGCCGAAGCAGACGCCGAGGATGCGCTTGCCGGCGGCGTGGAGGCGGCGGATGAGGCCGACGAGGTCGAGGATCCAGGGCTCGTCGCCGTGCGCGTCGGCGCAGCTCCCGGAGATGACGAACCCGTCGAACCCGGCCGCCTCGGCGTCGGTGGGGAGCTCCCCGCGGACGGCGCGGTACACGCGCCACCTCTCGCCCTCCTCCTCCAGCAGCGCGCGGAACACGGCGAAGTAGCCGCTGTACTTCTGCCGCACGTACTCCGAGTCCTCGCCGCACTGCAGCACCGCGTACGAGCCCGCCGCCGCCGCCGAGGGCGCCGCTGCGGCGCCGGCGGCGGCCTCCAGCGCGGCCGACGACGCGGCGGCGTTCTCGAGCGGGCCCATTCCCATGGCTGGCGGCGGCGCGGGCAGCAGGTGGGTCTCCGGCCCGGGAATGGAGGCGGGGATCGGGGGGTCGGCTGCTGGCTTGACTCGCTTGAGGGAGGGAGAGACGGGGGAGAGGAGAGGGGGACCGGACAGGAATTGGGGAGAAGCGGTGAGGCGAGGCCGCTATTTAAAGCAAGCCCGAGCGGTTTGCCCTCTGAAAATTACTGTATTTGTTTTTCTTCCTCGCCTTTTCGCCCCTGATTCTTTTTTTTTTTGCTATGCTATTTCTATTTTTTTTTACTGTATTACTAAGAGGGCTAGGCTAGCCAACAGGCTAGCATATGGTATGGCAACGGCCTACGGGCGGCGAGCGGCGGTTGCGCGGACAGTTTTGGACTTCGGCCATGTTTATGTTCTCCATTTTCCAAAATTTTCCATCACGTCAACCATCACATCAATGTTCAGACGTATGCATGGAGTATTAAATATAGGTAACAAAATAACTAATTATACTTTTATTATGTACATGTCGAGACGAATCTTTGGAGTCTACGTAGTCCATATTTGAACAAAGTTTGTCAAATAACAACGAAAACGCTACAGGAAAAAAATTGCAAAATTTTTCCATCTGAACAAGGCCTTCATTTCCCGGGTCTTTCTTTCTCATTAGAGGGTCCGAGGGTGACGTAGATCATGACCCTAAGTTCTACTCACTCCATATTGAAAAAGCTGACGTTTTGGACAATTTTTGGGTCAAACATTAGGAATATAAATCATAAATAACTTTTAAATTATTGAGTTTAAAGATGTAAAAATCATATAAATAAATTTGTTTTGAAAAGTACTTTCATAAAAATGTACATATACCACTTTCCAAAAAATATTTTTAAAGAAACAAGTGGTCAAAGTGATGTTTTAGAGACCGTGTCGTTGTCTGAAACGTCAAGTTTTTCAATATGGAGGGAAATTAAATTTTAGTTAAAAATATTATGATTTGATTTTTATTGAGCTCGATCCTTAAATTTGCTAGGCTAAATTGAAGGACCCGTGCTCTGCTTTTATTCAACTCTAATCAGCTTCCACCTGTGTGTGTCTTCTCTTTTGGCTACAAATTTCTTTCGACCAAATTTTGTGCTGCAAATATTTTTTTTTATCGGTATCTTTTTATAGGAGATTTGTTGTAACCGCATTGGTGGTTCATTTATGCGTGTGCAGATGCGTTAGCCTAACAGACGACGGTTGGAAATCTCCGTTACAACTTGAATGATGAATCGTCAGCATTGAGTACTAGTAAGTCTTGCATTCAGAAACGAGCATGGGAAAAAAAATGTGTGTGACCACACCAGATCAACTTTGCCATGCATGGTTCGCAGAATACGCCACTGTACAAGTCACGCGAATTGCTAGAAGAGCTGGAGCCTTGGGTGTCACGAAACCGGCCAGCTGCGGCGACTGCCACTTTGGTCACTCCTGTCCTCTGCTGGCCAGGCCAGAGGACGGTGGTGAGGGTGAGCGCCAATAGCTAGCAAAACCACGGCATCATCCGGTGCGAGCTCCGAGGTGTCCAGCTATCGCTTTTCTCTTGGGGGCCAGAAAAACCTCACGCCGCGCGCGGCCGTGCCCGTGCAAAAGGTTTTACCCACCCGGCCTCTTGGAATGGACCTGGACATGGTTTTAGTTGGGGAGAAAGAAAAACTAGGTGTCCAGATTCAATGAACCAACACCACGTACGTTGGTCGAAGGCGAAGCAAGCAACCTCAATCGCTTTTGGCGTTCGCCGAATTCCGCATTCACGAAAACTTTAGCATGTCCGAATCTCGAATTGTCAAGAGTCACGCATTTCTTATTTTGGTAAAATGAAAGGGATCTATTATTTGTTCTGACTACTGTATACTCATGCGCGCACAAGTTTAGTTTGTTGTTATTGCCTACTCGCCTCGTCGTTGTCTATATATTGTGGGCGTTCACCTGTACTTAACTCAAATACAATATATTCAGGAGTCGTACTCCATCGAATATAGGAGGATTATAAAATGTAGGAGCACCTATATATTAGCCACTCGTTTCAAATCTTAGATTTTAGTCATCATTCATTCATGCGACATATGGATAAACAAAGAAGACAACAAAAGTGGGGTCCTTAATATCTCACCTTTTAGGATTTTAATACAACATATATCTTGCCAAAATAATTTTCTGGGACCATCTTATCAAATATCTATTCTTTGTTCCAACTTATAAATTATTTTGGCCTTTCACATAAAATTTCCTATGCATCTAGACATATATTATATCTAGATACACAACAAAATAAATATGAAAAAAAAACTTAACACGACTTGTAAATTGGACTGGAGGGAGAGCTAATCTGGATATATGGTTTTTTTCTACGCGCCTACATACATATTATTTCTAGATCATGATAAAAGGGCTATATACTGTGTATCTAGAATGGAGTGAATGAGATTCAACAAGACACGAAAGCTCCAAGTGCATAATTCACTATTGTGATTGGATATATTGCCTCCACTTTTAGGTTTTCCCAAACTTTACATAAATGGAAACATATGACACAAGCCATATATTGTCAACTATATTAGTATATATTTGACTGAGATAATTAGAGCAAAAGTTTATATCAAATTAATTAACTTGAGAGTCCATTTCTGTCCTCGGAGCTGAGAGTAAGCGAGTGGGGAAGGTTCCTAGCTTTCCCTACAATTGCAAAAAAGGGGGATAAAGAACATACAAATTTGGGTGTGTTTGGTTTGGGGAATGAGATAGTGCATGCATCATCTACTTATTGTTTACTTGTTTGTTTGGTTGATGCATCATCACTTCATTCCTCACAAACTAATAGTTAGTAATAGTGTGAGGAATGAAGTCATCTCACCAAATTTAGGCAACAAACTCATGATGCACTACCTCGTCTAGGATTACATTGAGTGGTTCCTCAAACAAAACACACCACTACTACAGAAATAGGCCTTTAGCCCCGGTTGGGAAGGGGCTTTAGCCCCGGTTTCCCAACCGGAACTACCAATCCGGGACTAAAGGCTACCACGAGAAAAAATAAATTTGCGTTTGTGAGATTCGAACTCAACACCTCTCGCCTCAGGCACGCTTACGAACTGAGCTAGACAACCCACGTGATGTAGTTCTGGATGTTTTCCTTTTGAATCCACTCGGGAAGGACCTTTAGCCCTGGTTGGTAACACCAACCGGGGCTAAAAGGACCTTTAGTCCCGGTTGGTAACACCTGGTTGGTATTACCAACCGCGACTAAAGGTTGGGGGACCTTTAGTCCAGGTTGGTAATACCAACTGGGACTAAAGGTTCCCGGTTGGTTTTACACACCGGGACTAAAAGTCTTTAGTCCCGGACGCAATTTGTTGCTGAGACTATAGCTCAATTGATAGATCGTCCTATGGCCATTTCTGTTGTAGTGCACCCTAAAATATAACTGATGTCGTTTTTGCTATGTTATATTGAACCGAAACTATAGGAGAAATGGTACTCTTACAGGTAAGTTAGTCACGTTAAAATTATCTAAAAAAATCAAGTGACCCCAGAGCCGTGCACACACAAGACTGTAGCTGAGCGGACTGAACAGAAATAGGTGTGATCTTGCCCCCAACTTGGTAATTTACTATATACGTACGTACTAAATTCTCTGTTTCGAAAATGTGTGTGTGGCATTGCTTGATTTGTTTGCTCGAGAAATTTCTCTGTTTGCATTTGTAGAGCTACCACTACCAGTAGTACTGTATTTTCATGCAAAAAAAAGTACTACTGTATTTTCTTACCAAGTGGGCAAGGCTGGGTACGTACGTACACGTGCGACCGTGCAGCCACATGCACATGCAAACACCGCGCGAGGGAATACCGAGGCGAGGGGAGGACCATCACATGTGCTGGGCCGACCGCTCGCATGTGACGGACGACACCAACACCGATCCGGATCCGTATTTGTCAGTCCCCGCGTACAGTATTTTCTACTTCGTATTTAAAAATTTCAGAAACGTACGGATAGCCATTTGCCCATCTTTTCATACAAAAATTTACTGTCCGTACCGCTGCATGCAACCAGCTAGGCTTTAACTGATCGGTAAAATATTGTGTGTGCGTGTGTGTGTTTTAAATTTCCATCCTTCAAAATTTTGTATAGACCAGTTCAAAGCTTGCTAGATAGGCCAGGCAAGGAAATTTTAATTCATTTGACCAGAATTTCAAGACGAAGCTGAAGGCAAAGTCGTCATTTCCCACCTCTCCCTCTCGCTGACGTGCTCGCAACCTTTTTTCTGTCGCGTGCATGTGCATGCGTACATGTTGAAGGTTCAAGAATCAGGGGCTGTTAATTTTTGTCTCTCACTGCCATAGATTCAAAGCTAATAAGACTATATGTGCGGTGCAATTGTTAATCGAATTAAACCTGATAGCTAGAATTAAATGTATTAGCCGGCGCAGAATATTCGGATCAATAGAATCTTCTGCTACAAATATATATATATACATGTAATTTTGGTAGTAAAAACTAAACGCAACTAATAAGATGGTGCGTAAATGAATCATCAAGCGATAATAGTTCGAGTGTGGGTCAGAATAAAATAAGACGATACAAATAAAACCGGGTGCGATTTGACACTACCGGAGTACAGACCTTTAGCCCCGGGCCATTTTGGCCTTTAGCCCCGGACATGGAGCCGGGGCTAAGGAATCGGGACTAAAGGCCCGACCTTTAGCCCCGGTTCGCTCGCCCGGGGCTAAAGGGGCGGTTAGTAATACCAACCGGGACTAAAGAGGCCTCCAGCCGGGCCACGGTGGCTGGCTTCTTTAGTCAAGAGGCCGCTGCTTTTTTTTTCTTTTTCTTTTCTTTTCAATTGGTTATTGTTTTTGGTTGTACAATTACATTAGGTTTTCTAATACGTATTCTTCGCTGCTAATATATTCCATTAGGCCGGTTTCAAATACGTATTCTTCGCTGCTAATATATATATATATATATATATATATATATATATATATATATATATAAATACATAAAATTTACAATTACACACAAATGAAATATGAAACTATATACATATATATTATATATTTCTAATTTCTGTAAACAAATGATTTAACTGATCTCTATTTCTCCAAAATAATAAAATAAACTAATTAAAGCGGTCACATTTTGTAAACTAAAGTATTATATATTTCTAATTTCTATAAACAAATGATTTAACTGATCTCCATTTCCCAAAAAAAAACTAATTAAACCGGTCACATTTTGTAAACTAAAGTATTATATATTTCTATTTTTTGTCAACAAATGATTTAAATGATCTCTATTTCTCTAAAAGATTAAAATAAACTAATTAAACGGTCATATTTTGTTTTTAGAGTAATAATTTGAACTATCAAGTCAATGAACTCAAAATAGCTACAAAAATGAAAACTTAAGCTAGTAACGGAGTCGATGGCGGTGTAGATGTAATGAAATAAATCAATCGCCGGAGATGTGTTAACAAACAAAAATCACCGGAGAAGAGAGCAAACAAGCAAGCAAGTGACTGAATGAAGACAGGAGCTCAGGCACGGCTTGAGTGGAAGAACAGTTCAAATATAGGGAGAGACATTTAGCCCTGGTCCTTATTCCCAGCCGGGGCTAAATGTTGGCATTTAGCCCCGGCTGGGTACACCAACCGGGGCAAAACCTTTTAGTCCCGGTTGGTGTTACCAACCGAGGCTAAAGATGCCAACATTTAGCCCCGACTAGATACACCAACCGGGGCAAAACCTTTAGTCCCGGTTGGTGTTACTAACCGGGGCTAAAGGCCGGTCTTTTTGCCCCGGTTGGTAACACCAACCGGGACTAAAGGCCCCTTTGACAATTGAGCCGTTGGGCTGGGGAACTTTACCAACCGGGGCTAAAGACCTTTCTAGTCCCGGACGCAAATTTTTCCGTGACTAATACTGATTTTGCAAATCGTCCAAAGGCCTGTTCTCTAGTAGTGTGAATAATCGAAGTGTAGTAGATGCAGTGGGATCCTTTGATTACTAGCTACGGAGTATGAGAGTGTATGACATATGTGTAGTAAATACTGACGGGATATAACGTTGCATAATAGGAGTAGCACGTATAAGTAGGGGTGGTAATGGATGACCTTTATGATTTCTTCACAATCCAACTAGACTCTATCGAATTTTAGTTTAAAATTATATAGTATTATGGTTCGATCCTTAGGCCAGTCTCAATGAGGTGTTTCAATACATGATTACCAAAATGCCACATAAGCTGAATCACATTGAAACAAGAAACGAAATTGATTGTCACAATGGTGAGTTTCACTGCAGCGTTTCATATGCTAATTGAAGCATTCAATACTGCTATTTGTTGAGATCAAATGTACTAGCCCAACTGTGTAGCCATTGTGTGACCAGATCACATATAGCTGAACAGGTGCACACCTCGATCACACATAGAATCCAAAACGCACAAACAGAATGCAATATAAAATAAACATGTAGCCATTCACGCACACAAGCAAGATAATATACCAGGACAGTAGGAGTGCATACGAACACAACTCAAGTGACACACTAGGACTACATACGAAGACAAAGTACTGAACCAGATAGAGAGAGTTCAGAGAGTTCTAGTCACTGGAAATCATAGATAACCAACTGGAACTAAGTTTGCAAATAAACATAGTTCAAATAGCCTGCAGCCTTGCACAATGATTCTTTCTCACAACACATAACTGTTAGAATTTATATGGGCTTGGCCCAATAATAAATTCTGAAATTCATAATAAATCTCAAAGGCCCATTCATATGTGAGCAAAGAGGGGAAGTGGAACTCTTTAGTCCCACCTTGCTAGTGGAAGGGGAGGAGAACTTGCTTAAATATGGAAGTTCTCTCCACTTCCTCAAGTCTAGTGTGAGAAGGAGAAAGAGAAGTCCACACGCGCGCGCGCTCACTCGCCGCGCCGGGCGAGGCGACTTGCGCGGGTGCGCGGCACCTGCGTGAATGGTCCGCCGAAATCCGGCTCCTCGCCTTGCGGGAGCGCGGTCTCCTTTTGCAGTTTTAGTTTTTGGTTTCTTGGCCTTCAAGTTGCAGAGTCCTAAACGGTTACGACTCAAGAGTCCTAAACCGATTTAGATCGTGATCGCGACACGAGGTCGGTTCAACAGGGCTATATAAGCAACCTATCGGCCACGCCAAAACGTATCTTAACACCTCTCGAGTTAGGGTTTGTCTCATATCGCTTTTGCGCTGCCGTCTAGTCGTCTCCAGTCCGTTCGCTTGCGTGCACCAGCGACCGGGCGAGCAGGTCTCCGGAACCCTCGTCTTTGCGATCCTGCATCGGGAGAAGGCGAATAAGGTTTTTGGGAAGCGCTCGTCGCGCGACTGCTCTCGTCTACAACAACGGGTCGTCTACCGTCCAAGTCAGGCGGCGCTACGTCCAGGCGTATTCGTCGTCAACTGCTCCGAGCTATTCCTCCAGCACTCATCGACGATCAGCCAGCACCGACTCCGCCACCGTCTTCTCCAGCTATCGAAAGGTACGTCGTTCGTGATCTAATGTCTATGTTTATATTAGATCTTATGTCTTTGATCTTGCCTTTTAATCTATCTGGTGTACGAGCTATGCTTACACCGATTGTCATGTTTGAGATTATGTTATGCATGTTTTGTTATGCTAGTAAACAATACAATATGAGATATCTAGATCATCAATTTATCATGATTTATATTCTGGTTTTAATCTGGAAATTGCCTATTCTTTTAACAATAACTGCACCCCACAAGTTCAGATAGCCTTCAGCCTTGCAGTACTCAATGTTTTTCTCATAAGACTGAACTGCATCCTGTTGTCAATTGCTTTCATCCTGCAGAAACAAAAAGGCTCTCAGTTATATAAATTCATAGATAGAGAAGCATTAACACAAGAGTTCAGCATAAACAAAAAAATTTAAAAAATGCAGTAGGGAAAATCAACTACTTGTTGTCATGCATTTGTCACTATACCCTACAAAAATAAACTAACTATAGGATAAGTAACTAACGTGACAGAAATCTGATAGATAAGTAACTACAGGAATAGAAATGTACCAGTTCTATTCCTACGACCATTAAACTTATTCCATATATGTTCTACCAGATCATTCTTAAGTCGATGATGAGCATTTCGATCACGAATAGTAGTATCCTTTTCTAAAGCTCTTTCTAAAGGAACGTCCTGACCCGGAGAGAATTTCGGTGCTTCAACGGTTGACGAACTAGGAGGCACATTGAGATCTATATTTTCTTCAATCATTGCTAGGTATTTCTCATCTTCAACTATCATGTTGTGAAGTATGATGCAAGCTAGCACAACATCACGGAGTACAGCTCTGTCATATAGTCGAGCTGGTCGTTTCAAGATACACCATCGACGCTGCAATACACCCAAATGCTCTCTCAATATCCTTCCTTGCCCCTTCTTGTTCTTGGGCATACAATTTGTCCTTGTCAGTGATAGGGAGTCAAATTGACTTAACAAAAACTGCTCATTTAGGGTATATCCCATCAGCAAGAAAATACCCAATGTTGTGTTGATTTCCATTTACCATGTACTGGACTCTAGGAGCTTGCCCTTTTAACTCATTGATGAAAACCGTGGACTGGTTTAATACATTAATATCATTGTTAGATCCAGCTGCTCCAAAGAATGCATGTCAAATCCAAAGATCATGTGATGCCACAGCCTCAAGAATCAGTGTAGGTACTTTCTGATCACCCCTAGTGATCTGACCCTTCCATGCTACTGGGCATCTCTCCCATTGTCAATGCATGCAGTCAATGCTGCCAAACATACCAGGAAACCCTCTTTTCTCACCAAGTTTAAGTAGACGTTCAGTGTCTTCCACAGTTGGGCGCCTCAGATATCTCTCACCAAATATTTCTCAGACACCTTTCACAAAGTTCTTCAATGCCTCCATTGCAGTAGTCTCTCCTATCTTCAAGTATTCATCTAGTTTGTTTGCAGCACTGCCAGTAGCAAGTTGGCGAATCGCTGCAGTACACTTTTGTAAAGGACTGAGCCCTTGCCGATTTGCAGCATCAACCCTTTGAGTGAAATAATCATATTTGTCACTCAAAGCTGTCACGATGCGCTCAAAAAGTGGCTTAGACATACGAAACCTTCGGCGAAACATGTTGGAAGGGTATAGAGGATTCTCTGAAAAATAATCATTCACTAGTTGCTGATGTGCTTCCGCTCGTGGCCTCTTGATGTACTTTCTGGGATTGTATCGGTGGTCTGAAGCCTCGGCTGCAAGACCTTCAATGGATGATTGCAAGACCTTGGTGGCTTCACTGATAACATCATCTACAATCTGATCCTGCGCTAGGAATTCAACTAGCAGATTCAAAGGTTGGTGGCCACCATCGGAGTTGTCATTTTCCTCAGACATCTTTGCATAAGAAAATAGAAAAAGGTAAGGAAGAAAGGAACCACCAGAAACAAAAGATAGTTTCAGCAAATCATTTTCACCTCAAAGAAGAGAAGGTTCTTGATCTCCACCAGGAAAGAAGAGAAGGTTTTTGGAACATAAGCAGGAAAGAAGAGTAGGCCCTCGAGCTCCACCAGGGAAAAGAGAGGTGGTTATATATAGGTACAAGCTGCAGTGTTTTCACACTCCATTGCATATTTCACACTGAAATGTACAGTTCACACTACAGTAGGCCATTCACACTACAGTAGGCCATTTGCACTAAAGTGGAGAAGTCAAAGTTGTGTTTTCAGACTACATTGCTGATTTCACACTACCAGCAGCCCATTCACACTAAAGTGGACCAGTCAAAGTTGTGTTTTTAGACTACATTGCAGATTTCACACTACAGTAAAAATGTAGAAGTCACAATGCAATAAAAATGCAGCATTCACTTACCTTAGTCCCCAAGTAGCATTTCTTGTAACTTTTCAATTGCCTTCAAATGTTTGGCCTTCTGAGCTTCAGACATGTTGCTTGTATCTTTAGTCAGCAGGGTATTGTAGACAGTGAACATTTTTGCTTTCTTTTCCTCCTTTGTTGCCTTCAAATTTGCATTTGATATCTCAATCTGTGCTTCGGCAGCCTTTTGGAGATCCATCTTCCTCCCTTCTTGCACCTTGACAAGTTTTTCAACAGTGTCTCCAAGGTTTACAATTTCATCCTTAACTTTTGCCTTCTTCTGCCTTTGCACTTTCTCTACCAGGGGGACGCTTCTGTTCATCTGGAATGTCAAATGCTTCAGTCTTTTCTTTCTCTGTCTCAAACAATGCCAACCATTTGGGCTCTTCCTTAAGTATCTTCCACCAATGCACCAATGTGAACCTTCAACTGGTTTATTTCTCATCTACGCTTCCCTTCCCCTTTCTTGTTATATGTGTCAGTGACTTCCTTCCAAAAAGTATCACCTTTCTTGTCATTCCCAAGAATTGGGTCTTTAGAAGCATTCAACCAAGCACTGGCCTACACATTAGTAGTTGTGACAATTTAACCAAATGCAAAAACAAACATTGATCTCAAAAATATACAAATGAACAGTCAATACCAGTCTTTCTTCCTCTTCATGAGTCCAATATCTTATGCATCGGTTCATCTTTGCTGCTTTGTTTGCATCACTATTTTCAGCATCATCAGTGTCAATGTTAAGTACATTGTTTGCAGTGCCATCTCTCTGAGCATGGGGTGCTGGTGGAGACATCGGATTGGAGGACATGCTCTGCCCTACTAAATAAAAATTTTCTCCTTGTTGTTGTGGCTGAGGCTGATAATTTTGTTGAATGAAATTGTAAAACCCTCCTGGAGGATAGAGCCTGAAAATTTGAAGCAACCATGGAATATGAGAAATTTAAGGCATCATTTTATACTCAGATGAATAAGCAACAATGGCATCATTCTAATATCTGAAAATTATAAGAGCAACTGACCAAAAGCAAATACAATAGATGTAATTAGCAACAATGGCATCATTTTATACTCAGATGAATAAGCAACAATGGCATAATTCTACTAGTACTACTACTTGCTTTGGAATAGGATACAAGTTATCAAATCAAAAATAAATTCAGGTGTAAGATCATTGTATGCAGAACAATCAACATGAATTTGGAATAGGATAACTAAGATGCTTTAGTAAAGAACATCCACAAAAGAACTGCAGTTTCAAGTGTCCTCATCCATATATTCAGTTCCCTGGTTTTTTCTGATTATATATACAGTGTGTGAGCTCTAAACAACATTTTTACATAACAATTGCTACTGATTACACATCTAAACTTTGTCTGTTTTATCCAAAAGCAAATACTTTGAGTGTTTTATCCATCTAAACAAGAATTACAAAGGTAATATATTGAAAATAGAGTTACCATGAGTTTGAGCCTTGCTGGTCTCCACAGAATGGAAAGCTTGGGTGCATGGTGCCCCATCCTCCTCCTTGCGGTGGTCGTGGGGGCATGTTGAACATCGGAGCAGCAGGGGAGGAAGAACCAGCAGTAGGGGTCCAATTCGGCGCAGCTGGGGAAGTAGTGGCGGCTGTGCGAACAGGGAAATCGGTGGCGGCGGGGGCGGAAATCGGTGGCGGCGGGTGAGGGGGTGGAGCGGTGGTGAAGCTGAACCTGAACTCGGTGATGGACCATGCGCCGCCGGTCTCTTGAGGCCAAGTTGCTTCCCCTCGCGCGGCTTGCCTCTTCTGCCTCCTCCGCCCCGCTGCGACTCGTCTGCCGGCGGCGGAGCCATGGCTGGTGGATCTGGCGCCGTAACCCTAGCTCGCGGGCGGTGCTCGAGAGAGATGATGGTCTGACGGGAGTAGATGGATTGGAGAGAAGGGGGTGGGAGGAAGAGGCGGGAAGGAGACGGGCGGGAGGATCTCGCACGCGCGCGGGAATGGCGAGCTCACGGTGCCGGCGGTTTCTCTGCGCACAGGATCGACAACGAAACGAACACCCCCCGCCCCCCCCCCCTCAATGGTGTTTCACTGCGTTACCGATGCCTGGGAAACAACGCTGAGTCGTTTCACCATGGTGAAACGATTTTCACCTCTCTCCTCCCTATTTCATGCAAAAAAACAACTTTTGGCTGATGTGCACCTAATTAAATGTGCATGACACACATATAAAATGTCCACTGAGACTGGCCTTATTGAACCCAATCTTTAAATTTGCTAAACTAAATTGAAGGACCCTGCGTATAAGCTGTTGTTTGGTTAGATTCTTTTGGCCCGTTATCGATTCGCGGCGTGAACAGAGATTACGTTGCCTATCTAGTGTTCGGTTAGGTAGGGCAGCCCGCTGGCATCAAGAGAGAGACGGTTACGTACAGGGCGGCGGTGACACGCACGCACACGCATTAGGTCGGCGTACGTGCAGCTGACTCATCCGCCATCACCGACAAGACGACGACAGACCGGTCGATCGATATGGCGGCCAGAACACGATGGGCTTCATCTACATACATACACGCATCACACACACGCACACGTACACTCGATCGATCACCTTTGCATTCCTTGCGATCACCTTTATTTTGTCTGTTGATGATGGCCAGCAATGTCATCACCGTCATCCTGCAACAACCCGCGCGCCGAACGAAACCGACCCGTCTAAATTCAGCTAATATAAGCCGCTCGATCGTTTCTGTCGTCAATCCACGTACGCACGCACGTTCCAGCTCACAGGCACTAACAACCGGGCCTGTTGCTTGTGTTTGCTTGCGTCTTCGGTGTATACTAGGAAGAATGGCGCGTTTTACCGCGCCGGTACATAAGGTCGGAAAATGATCAATGTTGAAAATATCAGCTTAGCATATAATTTATGCACATATCTGGAGCATTTTTTTTAAAAAAAATGAAATATGGAACCTTAAGACAAAAACATGTAGATTGAAGTATTCTTTATTGATATTTTTCTTAAAAGTCACTTCATATATAAATTGGTATAGATTCAATTATACCAACAACAAAAAAATTACTTAATAATTAATGCATCCATAGCTAAATTAACATGCATGCTCTCTTTCTAGAAAAGAAAGAGAAGGACTATTAATATTGTGGATTTTTTCAGAGTAAGCTCACCCTTTTCAATTCATTGAGGGTCAATTAGTTGTCTATGACATCTATCAAAAAAATAGTTGTCTATGACAACCTTGTAGTAATTAGTACACTTGTTTAGTTTCATGAAATCGTCTGTTCTTATACATAAATAGCAGCAAAACCTGTAGAAACACAATAGCGAGGTTGGTATGCGTCAAGTATAAAGATGACAAAGAGTACCCGAAATCCGATGCGTTTTTACCCTATTAGGGTAAGGGTATAAGTCAATTTTTCTACCCATGAATTTGTTAATGGACAAAAAGTCAAACCCAGCGGGTTTGTGGATCTGGCTTTGAGAGCATAGTACCCCAACCCATGAGTTTTTGAAACCCGGTCTATAACTCTAAAATATTTAACTAACATATAAAAAGAGTTTATAAATTGTTTATTTTAATTAATTTCATCACATTGGATTGCCATCATTCTAAATCTTACGAAATAAACATGACATTCAATATCATATTTTTGAAATAGGTATAAGACAAAATTAAAATATGATTGTCGAGATCATGGGCAACTCAATAGGTACCCGTGACCCAAATGGGCATGAGTTTGGGCACAAAATAAAACTTGTGATAGGTCATGGGTTTTTAGCGGTGCATTTTATGTTCGTGAACATGAGTTTGCATGAGCAAAATCCAGTGGGTTTATACTCAGTTTGGATGAGCAAAATCCAGTGGGTTTATACTCGTTGTCATCTCTAGTCCAGTACTGCTCCGAAACTAAGCAAACCATTGTCCAGTATAAACAAAGCTAGGCGTTGGATGAGACACAAATGAAACTAAGCACAACCATTGGGGTTTGGGATGCAACAATGAGTGAGGCCACGATAGAGGAACAGGAAACATACACAGATGAACATGAATGTCAATGCCGATTGCACCAGGAGGTAACATCGATCCTACCGCGTGGAGTTAACGCTGAGGCCAGATGTCGCAATTCCATTTGACACCGATGGCAGAGGCGCTCTACATGCCTGAATTCTCCCGCGGTTATAGACTTTTATTATTACACACTGGCAACCAGCTGCATGCGTCGGCTGCCAAATTAAACTAGCTCGTGCGCGCGCGCTGGCCCGATCGTCACTACTAGTTCCTAGCTCCAAAGCGGCCAGCTCCATGGACATGGACCATGGATAGCGGCGTAGTGCGTGGCCAGGGGAGGTGTTCTCTATCAAAGTGATGATGAACCAAGACGCTTAATCCGTCCGCATTGCCTGCTGGTGCTGGTTCATCGAACCTGCCCGCGGTTTCGGCCGGCTCGGCACCGTTGCATATGCGTAACGTCGGGCGGGATCTCGGATTGTCGGAACGTCGTCGTCGCGCGCGCGGCGCACTAGCTAGCAGAGTACTTTGGTGGCAGTGGCACAGCGGCACAGGCATGCACGCAGTGATGTGTCACTTTGGTGGATCGATGGAGCAAGTCAGGTCAGCTGGGTGTGCTAGCTGCTGGCCTGCTGGTGCTGGGAGAGCGGATATGGCAACGGCTTTCAAAAGCGTGCTGCTGCAGTGCCCTGCATTGGCCGGTGCGCGTTGCTTGGAAGAAAGAGAAAGATGCACACGTACTCTACGTACTGTATGGTCGGGGTCGGCGAACCAGCCAAGCCAGGCAGGACGAGGATGATGATGGCCCATGCGGTTGGGATAGATGATGCATATGTGCATGCAATGCACAATGCTTAAGATCGAGTTTGTTGGACATGGGGTACGTTCTGTTGAGGAGCGAGCATGCATCACGCACACATGCCACACACACGATATTTATTTATATATAGATGAAACAAACGTACAGGGTGTGCTGGCAAGTGATGTGATGTCAGATACCCCATATTTGCAGCAAATGCATGAGTTTGACATGATCATTCGACTCTTTTCTTCTAGATAATTGTTTTTTTTTGTTTCGTGATATTTCCTGCATTTGTGTGTTTTTTAGTTTTTTGTAAGTGTAGAAGTGCTGTCAAGCATGTACTTCGTTCTGTTCCTTCAATTTTTTTTTGCTTCAGTTAATAAGGGGGTGTTTGGTTTCCAACCCCTAGAGTTTAGTCACTAAAATTTAGTGGAGGTCACTAGAGTTGTAGTGTTAAAAATAACTTTTAGTGGGGGTGTCTGGAACTTTAGTGACTACTAGAAGTGACTAAATTTTAGTGGCTAAACTCTAGGGGTGGGAACCAAACACCCCCTAAATTTTACTAGAGTGGCACGCGTTGGTCGATCGGTTTATGTTTGCATTGGTAAATAAAATTAATCTAAGTACTCAATCCATCCTAAATTATAAGATGTTTGACTTTTTTGACATCAAGTTTAACCACTCATCTTATTTAAAATTTTGTACAAAATATCACTTCTTTTGTCGTAGTTTTATTTGTTAACAAAATTTTTTCAAGAATAACTTAAATTGAACTTTGTTTGTATAAATTTTTTGAATAAGACGAGTGTTCAAATTTGAAGAAAAAAAAATCAAATGTCTTATAATTTGGGTGAGTACTACCAAATTAAGGTTAGTGTTTTGGATCATCCTACACTACACCTTGTTGTGGAAACTAGGTGCGGTAGAGGGGGCGGATGGTGTGCGGTGGCTTGCATTGATTATTGTTGATGATGTTAGGCCAGTCTCAATGAGGATGTCATGAGAGTTTCATGGGCTTCAAATGAAATGACATGTCAGCAAAAATCTCTGTTTTGCATGTATCGAGGGAGAGAGAGAAGATTGAAGTTTCATGGCCATGAAACGAGCTAGCGTCATTTCCCACACCTTGGAAAACGGATGAAACCTGCACTGAGCCCGTTTTTTCGTTTCATCCGATCCGGTGTGGCCAGCTGCAGGACGCAACGAATCGCATACTCACCGGCAGTGAAGAACACCTCACCGGCAGCCGCTCTCAACAGGTTCTCCTGGCCTAGTCGCGTGCCTCACCGGAGTGGAGAACACCTCACCGGCAGCCGCTGTCAACAGGTTGGCTTGAGCCTGGCCATGCTCTGCGCGGCCTCACGAAGGTCCTTCCACCCGGCCGCCCTTCGCCATGGCGTGGCTGCTGCCTGGTCGAGCCTCTCCCTTTGCCACACCGAAGCACCAGCAGTGCGAGCAGCAGTCCAGCAAGCAGCAGCGCCGTCGTCCTTTGTGCCCCCATTTGTGCCGCCTGCCGCTCGTACCCAAGAGAAAGAAACGGATCGCATGGATAAAGAAAGGAGCAGAAGATAGATATGATGGATAAAGATGGAAGGTACACATATATATAATATTTTTTCTTAAAGAGAAAAATACTAATATTCTTTTAAAGGAAAATACTTGTATCCTTCATATAGGTTACGTGATATATAAAATAGCTACATAGTTTTCATGACACAGTTGATCATAACACTTTACAAAAATTAAATGTTGCAAGTAGCCTATGAAACAGCGAAATGAAAATATACATTGAGAGAGTTTGTTTCATTCACAATTACCAATACTGTCATGTTGTAGAAACCGTGAGATAAAATCTTCCACTGAGACTGGCCTTATAATGGTCTCTCTTGCGGAGCTTCCAAAGGCTTCAGCTCCGAAACAACCCCAGTGCTTGTTCGTTTAAACTAGTAGTACTTTACAACCAGCTGTTGCTTCTTGTACAACCCCTAGAAGCTAGTGCCTTGTTTAGTTAGAAGCTAGTGCCTTGTTTAGTTGGAATAAGGAAAAATTTTTATGTGTCATCTCGGATGTTGCAACACTCATTTAGTCTATTAAAAATACACTAACAAGAAAACAGATTACTTATTCCGCCTGGAAACCGTGACATAAATTTATTAAGACTAATTACTTTATTATTTGCACATATTTACTGTAGCACAACATTATCAAAACATAAACTTAAAAAACTTAAAAAATTGTCTCATAAATTACACACAATATGTATAATTAGTTATTTTTTAATCTACGTTTAGTACTCCATGCATGTGTTCAAACATTCAATGTGATGTGTACAAAGTTTTTATAGTGAAAACTAAACTACTTGGCAGCAGCTGCAGCAGTGCAGCACAATTGAAGCTTGATTCTTATAGTTTCCACCTCTTCCTATTTCACTTAGACGAGACCTCCACACTATATTGATGTTGTATTTTTTTTTGACATGTGGAGTCGAAATTGTACCTTTAATAACGTGTGAAGCGGGTGAACATTCTGGTCTTTTGTCAATCTATAAGTCAAGGTTATTGTCAAATCAGGACGTACCACTCTAACGTGTTTGAATCTATATACAGAACCTAATAATAAGTCAACTTTTATTTGATAAAGTTAACTATTGGTGATTAAGTTAAATTAGTCTTACATTGATTTTGACCGATAAGCTCAAACGAACAGAAACATTAACAATCTAGCCAGTAACCAAACCATGCATATTAATCTGAGCGTACGTAATATAACTTTGCCCGACGACTCGGCGTTGGCAAATTGCAATTCCGGCCGTAGGGGGTCACCATACGTTCGACGACGGCCTGGTACGGCTAGGAGTTGCGGTACTGTGGCCGAAGAGTCGTGAAAACATCTGACATTTCCTCTCAAAAAAGAAAAAGAATAGTATAACATGAAAAACAAACTTTCCTCGCGAAAACACGTGGTTGACCAATTTCGCAACCCTGCTGATATGGACACGTCACGCGTGCATGCGTAGGATCTCCACTGGTAGTGGAAGACCGCCACGTCGGTGGCTGACTGGCCGGTGAGATCGATCAGCTTATGCTTGGCTTGCAAGGTATTCTTAAATCCCTCTGGAAGGCTGGAACTAAAGTTGTTGCACGCAGACAGACACATAAACTGGTCATTATTACAATTTAATCATAATCCCTCCATTTCAGTAAAAGATGTCGTTTTGAACAAAGTTTGAGTCAAATATTAGGAATATAAATAAATCATGAATAACTTTTAAATGAATGAATTTAGAGATATAAAAATCATATAAATAAATTTGTCTTCAAAAGTATTTTCATAAAAAATATACATATACCATTTTTCAATAAATATTTTTAAATAAACAAGTGGCTAAATTTATGTTTTGGAAACTGTGTTGCTGTTCAAAACGATATCTTTTACTAATATGGAGGAGCATACAGTAGTACTATACTACTCTGACCGAAGCGAAGAAGCTTCTAATAACCCAGAGAACTTGTGAGGAAGAATAATGCGTCAGGCCTTGTTTAGTTGGGGGGTAAAAAGTTTTTTTTGTGTGTCATATCCGATGCTCTTATGTTCATTTATTCTATTAGAAATAAACTAATAAGAAAACAAATTATATATTTCGCCTGAAAACCGTGAGACAAATTTATTTACACTAATTAATCTATCATTAGTACATGTTTACTGTAAAACAACATTGTCAAACCATAAACTTAGTAGGCTTAAAAAATCATCTCATAAATTACACGTAATCTGTATAATTAGTTGTTTTTTAGTCTATATTTAATACTTTATGTACCTGTCCAAACATTCGATGTGACGAGTGATGAAAAGTTTTTACGGTAGAAACTAAACAAGACCGTACATTTTTTTTTTGCATTGGACTAATCAATGTGCGATACACACGTACCCGGAGCAGGTTCCACTTTGCAAAAGAAATGACTTGAAAGGGTGGAAAAACTCGATCCTGATGTGGACAGTACGTGTGAGTAGGGATGCATGTGGGTACCCAATGAGTATTTTGGGTCAGCTAACTTTTTACGGTTGAATGTCATTCTAGTTTATTTTTCTACTTTCCTCAAACTACAAAAATATCATCCTAGTTCATTTCATCAATTTTTTGAGTCGATCCAATAACCCAAAATATTTTAAACTTGCATACCTACCTGTGAGTGTGACAGTACGTGCGTTACGCGGGGTTTATCGCTGTACTCCTGCTGTTTCGGTCCGTGCGGCCGCCGGGTGGCGATACCCATGCATGGATTGGAAGAAGCTGGCCGGCCGGCCGGGTTGCCACGCTTAGGCCGGGTCTGTTTGATTCATGTTTAAAATCTGACCTGACTTACTAAGCTAGTGCAGCTAAAGCCTACCTCCAACAATACAAGATATACTTGTTTGGTTGAGTAGACTAGTTTAGCATGTTTAAGAAATAATATGTTTGGTTACCTGTTTTACGTGCATTTTCATGTACCGGAACAATAATCAAATCTTAGCCAAGCCTGGCTTCCTAGAAACGAGCTGCTATTGTGTTTCCAGGTAGCCATCTTTCTCCCTTTTTCTGGCTTCTTGGAGCCTGGCTTAACAGCTGTACAGGCAACCAAACATATAGATGTTGCATTACCGTAGTCTGGCCAAGCCTTTAGCCACCCATCCAAAAAGCTCCTTAGTGAACACATTTTACGGCTTGTTTGATATCATATACAGTACTTGATACCTACTTTAAATATATATATATATATGCCATTTTCGTTTTTCTAAGAGCATCTCCAATTGTTTGGAAAAATTGACTTGGGAAAAGTTATCATTTAGCAACTTGCTAAAACTTTTAGCAAGTAAATTTTTCATGTATCTCCAATAGTTTGGTAAAAATAACATAGAAAAGTAGACGCGGGAGAAGTGACGGCGGATTCCAACTTGGTAAAAATAACATAGAAACGCCGGATAGCAAGTGAAGCTGACTTGGTAAATATAGCAAGTAGATGGCCTCCGATTCCAACTTGGAAAAATTTAGCAAGTCATATATCAATCTGTTGGAGAACGTTTTTTCTTCTTTTCCCAATAAAACAAGGATAGCAAGTCATTTTCCCAAACTATCGGTGTCGGGGGTCCACAAAAGGGGTACCCCCAATCAACGCAAAATAAATAGGTTAAACCTAGAACACCAATTAATAACCAACCTAGCAAGTCTAACCTTCTAAAAAGTCAACCCCTCGAGGCCTACAACGTCGGCCTATCGCTGGGGAGCCTGGGTCCACCGAAGCCTTACCAACTGCCTCCGGGTAGCCTACCCCTCGAGCCCTGGCACATATGCCTCGAGCCCCCTACAGCCGTACACTGTTTCTCGAGACCCCACGCGGGGACCTCGAGCCTCTCTAGCACGATAAACCATCCCTCGAGACACATCACGCCTCCCTCGAGCGGCACAAACATCGGATGTCAATCCCACACTACTCATTTAATGCGTTCACCTACTCCAGTCATCTCCCCTGGTCCGCGTCGTGCGCCACAGTGAACCAGGGCAGATTCAAATCTCGTTTTCACCACCAGCATGGGCAAAAACGCACAAGTACAGCACTGTTGCGCCACGCCCCACACTATAGCACATCCGAGCCACATCTCGAGGCCCGGATTCCCGCTGTACGACCGGGCTTTCCGGGACTTGCCCATACCTGCGGGGACTCGAGCCTCCCGTAGGCGCCATCTCGAGGCCGGCCCGGTGCCCCTCGAGCCCTAACAGCTTTCATGTCATTGGAGGACAGGTACCTCAAGACCCGGAGGGACCCTGCCACGACTCGTACGTAGCGGAATGGGCGCTGTACGGCCTCCACGTCGCCACGCCTCCACATCCACGCCCGGGATGGAGGCCACGCTTCAAGGACGCCTCAACAGCAACCCCCACGTCAACTCCAGTGATCCCGACAAGACAGTATTCCTACCCTCGCCGTATTGGGCGTTGTACATCCCGACTCCTGTGTAACCCCGTGTAACCCTGACCTCCTCTTGTTCAATAAAAGGGGACACCAGGGCCCTTCACGCACAGGTAGAGACACGCTTCACAAGTCCATATAACGCCACACACACGCACGAGACCGGACCCTGGTCCACGCTCGTTGAGCTCGTATTGCCCCTGTACAGGCACGTAGGTGCAAGTAATACAAGAACCTCCTTCCCCCGCTGGACGTAGGGCCTTCTTTGCCCGAACCAGGATAAATCCTTGTGTCATCTTGCATCACCATCCAGGAAGAGATCACGCGATCATATTACTCGTTGGTGTCAGACCCCCGGGGTCGAAACACCGACAATTGGCGCGCCAGGTAGGGGACATCGCGTGTCCGAGTCGATTTCTCGTTGTTTCCTGGATGGCTTCTTCCACTCCTTCGTTCTCTGCTGGTGCCGTCATCTGGTTCGGGAGCCTCGAGTTCCTGGCCACCGGCAGCGGCAACGAGCGGACCCTGCTCTCCACGGAGGGCCCGAGCGGAGGGCATGTCACGCCACCCCGCGCGGGAGGCGTGGCGCGTCGCCCGCACCACCACGCGTCGCCACCTCGTGAGCGGCGCCGTCGTCACCATCGTCGCCAGGCACAGGCGGTGCCCGTGGCGTACACCCACTTCCCCGCGGCCGGCGCGGGGTCCCCGAGGAGGAACCTGCCCGGCGCACGGCTGGAGACTTCTAGGGCGCGCGCACACTCTTCCAGCGAGTTCGCATTCGTCATGCGCACGGACCGGGAGCCTGGCCAGAGGCCCCCAAGCCGTGCTCCCTCGACGCCACCTGGCTTCCTCCCGCACAGGGTGAACCGCGCTCGACGCCAGCGGTCCCCGTTCGGCCTCATCAAGTCTGCAGCTGTCTACGCCCACCACCTCAACGAGCGTCGTCAAGACCGGGCGGCGGCAGAGCGGGAGGAATGTTCGGGCGTGCTCCTATGAGCCACCGCCGACCTGGAGATCGTCTACCCCGCGCACGTCGACCGTGGCTTCTCACGAGTCGTCGAGCCACCCCGGCGAGCCACCATCGGAGAGTGGCACCGCGAGCTGCAGTCCTAGCACGAGCCAAGGCGGCGCGACATCAACCGCTCTGACTCCGACGAATACGACTACCACGACCCTGACCTCTGGGATCCCACCAGGGAGTGCTTCCAGCTCGAGGGGTCGTGAGCGATGCCGATGGTGACGGCGACGACGATGGTAGGCCGGTGCTCAACCTCGAAGAGCCCAACGACGTGGCTGCGGCGGGCGGATCACGCGTTCAGGGGAGGAACGAAACCCCGGCACCGACTGCACCATCTCAGCACAGCGACGACCGAGCGGCACAGCTCGCGCAGCTGCGGGAGGCCATCGCCAAGGCTGAGGAGGACCGACAACGCCTGCTGCAGCTCGAGAAAACCCTAGTGCAGGAACAAGCCCAGCCTCGAGGCGCCGGTGTTCGTGGCCGCGCTCGAGAGGTCCACCGGCAGATCCTCGAGGGACGAGGCGAACCCCGACACGCCCCGAGGTGCGTTTCCCGCGAGCCGGGCAGAACGTGGTGGCGGCCCGCCATGCTGCGCGTGATCTACCCCGCCAGTCTGTCCAACCCCTGACGCCAGTGGCGCGCATTGCTCTTGGAAATGAAGAACCTCCTCGAGACAGCCGCTGTGCAGCAGGCCGAGAGCTCAGCCTCGCGCCGCCGTGGGGCGGCCTCGAGGAAGCCAGCAGACGCGCCCCGTAATGAACGTGAGATGTCCGTCCACCAGCCGAACGCCTCTCGAGCCAGGCCAGTCCGGGAGCGATCGTTGACAACCGGCCACCTCGAGATTCAAATGACGCCCGCAAACCATCAACCGCCGGCGCAAGGACAAGGGTGCTGAGGAGCGTGGCTATAATGCCCATCGAGGAGGGCGCTACGACAGTGACGAGGACCGGCAAACCCTCGAGCCCCGGGCCCCAGGGTCTTCAGCCGGGCCATCCCCAGCTCGACCCCCCCCCGACCGCTTTCGACCACCAACTAACATCGTGAAGTATGACGGGGAGGTCGAGCCCAAGCTATGGCTCTCCGACTTCCGCCTGGGCTGCCAACTGGGCGGGGCAAAGAGCGACGACCGCGTGATCATACGCCAGCTCCCACTCTACCCTCCTCGGACACCGCCCGTCGGTGGCTCGAGGGGCTCCCGCCGGATCAGATCAATGACTGGGCCGACCTAGTCAGTGTCTTCGACGGAAATTTCAAGGGAACTTGCGTACGCCCAGGCCCCCTAGGATCTACGACGTTGCAGGCAGACAGCGGACGAGCCCCTCCGCGACTTCGCTCGGTGGTTCTCGAAGCAGCGCCTCGAGCTCCCCCACGTGCCTGATGAGGATGTCATCTCCGCGTTCCTCGCGGGCACGACATGCCAAGAGCTAGTTCACGAGCTAGGGCGCTACCGTCCCAGGACGGTCGAGGATCTAATGGATCGTGTCACCAGCTTTGCCTCAGGCGACGAGGCAGTGGGGGCCTTCTTTGGCCGCTCCACGGACAAAGGCAAGGCGATGGTCACACCGGAGGGCTCGAGCAAGGGCAACAACGTCAAGAACCGCAACAACGACAACAAAAAGAAGAAGAACAAAGGCAAAGGTCAGAAGGCGAAGCGCAACGCTGATGACGACGACGATGAAGAAACGCTCGTGGGCACCCTCGAGCATAAGAAGCCTCGAGGCCCCCCTGACGGGGCGATCTTCGACAAAATGCTCGAGGACCCCTGCCCTTATCACAAGGGTGCCGTGAATCACAAGTTGAAGGACTGCCAACTGCTGAAGAGCTTCTACTCCAAGCTCGACGACAAGAAGGAAGACGCGCCTAAGGGCAAGGACAACAACCGACGCGATGACGGGGATGCGGACCGCAACTTCCCCCCGGTGCGCGACTGCTACATGATCTACGGGGGCCCAACCGTCGGGCTCTTGGCTCGAGAAAGGAAGAAGGAGCGCCGGGAGGTCTTTGCACTCTGCCACAACGCCCCCCGGTACCTCGACTGGTCTGATGCGCCGATCACGTTCGGCCGTGACGACCATCCGGATCATGTCGTAAATCCGGGAGCATACCCTCTTGTCGTCGACCCCGTCATCGTCGATGTACGGTTCTCCAAGGTGTTGATGGATGGGGGCTCGAGCCTCAACATCATATACCTCGAGACCCTCGACCTCCTGGGCATTTCAAGGGACCAGCTCCGACCCAGCGTTGGGGGGTTCCATGGAGTCGTACCAGGGAAGAAGGCGCACCCCCTCGGGCGCATCGACCTGCCTGTCTGCTTTGGCACGCCGGCCAACTTCCGCCGGGAGACGCTCACCTTCGAGGTGGCCGGGTTCCAAGGGACCTACGACGCCATCATCGGCAGGCGCGGCTACGCCAAGTTCATGGCGGTCCCCAACTACACGTACTTGAAGCTCAAGATGCCAGGGCCGAAAGGGGTCATCACCGTCGACACCTCCTACGAGCACGCGTACCACTGCGATGTGGAGTGCGTCGAGCGTGGGGAGGCAAACGTCCAACTCGACTCGCTCGAGGCCCTGGCTGCCCTGGCCACCGAGGAGGCCCCTGAAGCAAAGCGCCACGCTGGCACCTTCGAGCCGGCAGAGCACACCAAGCAGATACCCGTCGACCTGACCTCGACCAATCGCAAGACGCTAGCCATCAGCGCCAGCCTCGAGCCTAAATAGGAAGCAATGCTCGTTGACTTTCTCCGCGCGAACATCGACATGTTTGCGTGGAGCCCCTCGGACATGCCAGGCATACCTAGGGGAGTCGCCGAGCACGCCTTGGAGATCCAGGCCGGGTCCAGACCGGTGAGGCAACGCCTGCGCCGCTTCGACGAGGAGAAGCGTAGGATCATCGGTGAGGAGGTGCACAAGCTTTTGGCGGCTGGATTCATCAAGGAGGTATTTCACCCGGAGTGGCTAGCTAACCCTGTACTAGTTAGGAAAAAGAATGGAAAAATGCGGATGTGTGTAGACTACACTGGTCTGAATAAAGCATGCCCAAAAGTTCCATTTCCTTTACCTAGAATTGATCAGATTGTCGATTCCACTGCGGGGTGTGAAGTACTTTCGTTCCTCGATGCGTATTCCGGCTACCACCAGATTAAGATGAAAGAATCCGACGAGCTCGCTACCTCCTTTATTACGCCTTTTGGTATGTATTGCTATGTTACAATGCCCTTCGGCCTTCGAAACGCCGGGGCAACGTACCAGCGTTGTATGCAGCATGTCTTTGGCAAACACATAGGCAAAACCGTCGAGGCCTACGTCAATGACATCGTGGTTAAGACCAAGAAAGTTGGGGACCTCATCAGCGATCTCGAGACCACGTTCGAGTGCCTCCGGGCCAAGAATGTGAAACTCAACCCCGAGAAATGTGTCTTTGGTGTGCCTCGGGGCATGCTACTTGGCTACATTGTCTCACAGCGGGGGATCGAGGCCAACCCCGAAAAAATCTTAGCAGTCACGAAGATGGTCCCAATTCGAGACCTCAAGGGCATACAGAAAGTGACAGGCTGTCTAGCCTCTCTCAGCAGGTTCATCTCGAGGCTAGGGGAAAAGGCGCTACCCCTCTACCGCCTGCTAAAGAAGACGGAACGCTTTGCGTGGACGTCGACGCCGAGGAATCCCTAATCAAGTTGAAGGGGTTGCTGACTTCCGCGCCAATTCTCGTGCCACCACGACCAGCCCAGGGTGACGATCCCCCCGAGCCTCTCCTCCTCTACGTGGCCGCAACCACCCAGGTGGTCAGCGCGGTCGTAGTCGTCGAGAGACACGAGGAAGGTCACGCGTTACCAGTTCAACGACCGTTGTACTTCATCAGTGAGGTGCTCTCCGAGGCCAAGGTCCGGTACCCACACATCCAGAAGCTGCTCTACGGCATCATCATCACGAGGCGCAAGCTCCAACATTGGTATTCATGACTTTTACAGAAAACATCAGTTTAATTTCGAAGTTAACTCTACAACCGGATCTGCTCTGCCAGCCATAACAGCACACATAACAATTGATCTTTTTGTTTGCTTTTCTAACAAAAGACATATTCATAAGGTATTCAAGGGTCTAAACCAACATCAATATCATACAGGACCATTATAGCAACATTTTCTATTTTTTTTTACATACAAGTATTATTCATAAATCATTTATTTCCATTTACTATGCCATAGCAAGGTAAATCATATAACTCTGTCATACATGCATAACTAAATCTAAATTTTTTATCATAATAGCCACATAACATCAGTAGTCTACCATAAAAATTTCACCTCAAATGGAGCAATACAACAGCAGATATAAATTTATCTATTTGCAGGAACACTTTTACCACATAAAGGAAAACCCTATCAAAAAGTTCTCAAACAGATTAACTTTATATAACAAACTTGTAGATCACAGAGAAAGGAAACTAAAAAAAATTGGTTTCACTAATTTTAGAACTTCCTAGCTTGAGTTATGAAATTATTCCTAGAAAGACTTATTTACAAAGATAAATAAAAACAACAGAAACTTTCCACTAAAGCATGTCATATTATATAACCACTGCGTAGGTCTACTCACAGGATTCCAAAAAGTCTTTATTTGCACTCATACGTTTTTTATATGATTTACTACACATTTTCCAAGTTTCAGCCATATAAAGAAAGGAAAAGGAAAAACGCATTCGCAGTTAGGTCCCTGCAGATTTCCTAAAACAAACTATAGCAAACAAGTCCTTTCTAGCACTATTCACCTGAGACATGTATCTGCAGAAAACCCCTTGTATTTCTGGAAATGGCGCACGCGATCCTTCTTCTTCCACTCACGTACACAACAGAGAAGTCGGAGAGGAGGTGTTGCTCGCTCGTCCGGCTGTGGCTGTGCGGTGGCCGGCCGGAGGAGGCGAGGGCGGCAGGCTGGGGCTGCTGGCAGTCGGCCGGGGCAGCAGGTCGGCGGCCCTGGCCTGGGCGTGCGTCCAGCAGACAGGGCTCGCGGCCATGGCGCGGCGGCGGCTGTGTGGCCGGGTGACACCGCGGCCGACGTGGCCGTGGCTGGCTGCGGCCTAGCTGCAGCTTGCTAGGTCTGAGCGGAGGTGAAAGCAGCAGCACGCGTGCTGAACGCACGACCATGGCGTCTGCGTGCTGCACGGAGGAAGGAGGAGAGGAGTAGCGCCGGTGAGGGGCTCGACCTCCACTTGAAGGCACAGCTCAGGGCACCGACACTGGCAGCGAGGACAGCGGCGCACAGGGAGGGTGAGGGAAACGTGGTTCCTGGCACTCGGTGCCAACGCGGACCCGGCGGCCGCGTGGCGACGGAAGAGCGATGGGATCGGTCACGGCGTTTGTTGTCAAGCGACACACGCGTACTGCAGCGGCACGAGCGACAACTACCGCGCTCAGACACGGCGCGGCAGCGAGCACAGGCGCGACACAGTGCATGCACAGCCATGGCAGCAGCTCACATGGGCGCGGTCGGTCGTTCGGTCATTTCACCGAACAGTCGGCGTGCACGTTTTCGAGCTCCGATTTGGAGGCTTTCTAGTTCGAATCAGCCTGAGTGCCTTTAAGCAAAGCTTCTACACTCATACAGGCCTACAACTTTGATTAAAGGAGCATGGCCAGAACTATCATGATTTAGCGGGTAATTAGCGCCAAACTTTGCAGTGTCAGCGCTAATCCAGGTTTAGGGAAAACAGTGGCAACGATATCAAGATTGCATTAAACCTCAACACCATTGCCACTAGGCTCTAGCACATGAAGGAAACTACAACTTCTATTAAGGGGTTGAGGTCATATGATCAAAGGATTAACGGGAACGCGGCATGCCACTCGGTCGACAACGTTCGGACTACAGACTTAGGATTTGGCTAAGTCTGGGCTGAAACCTTATGCTGATTCGATTTCTAGGCTATGAAACAAACGATCAAACCATCATAAAAACAACAACCAAGCACACCACACAGAAGCACTAAACTTCTACTACAACTTTGATGTAGACAAAACTTTAAGTGTTTAAACAGATTATTAATTGAACTGATCCAAAGAGTTAAACAAGCAATTAAACGCATAATTAGTATTTAGCATTTTTGGAGCACCTTCTCCACAGAAGTTGTATATGACACCTTCATAAAAGTTGTTCACAAAGTTAATTAGGATCTAATGGTATCATGGTTGACCTTGGTCATAGATAAAACATATAGTTTAATTATTGAGCAAGTTTAAGACCTAAAGGTGATTATCATTTCATGCGAGCTAACTTTACATTACAGTATCTTATTTAGACTCACTAGTATACATTGAAAAGTTTTTATTCACCTAATTTTAGTTTCTTTTTCACACTAACTTATCATAAAACGTTATTAACGAGCTGATAACAACATGTTTTATTGTTAAAAGCCATTCGTAACACCGGGGGTGTTACAACCCTACCCTCTTAAAAGAAATCTCGTCCCGAGATTGAGGACGAAATACTTTTAAGGGAATTGAGTGGCTTCAAAACAAGTACAAATTAACTTCTTTGTGAAGGTACAACTCCATCAACTTATTGTAGATTTCCCGCGAGAACACAAGAATATATTTTCCAAAGAGAAAGGTTTGAGGGAAAAAACAAGTGGCATGGTAGTGTAACTTGATAACGGTACTGGGAACATCTACGATACCAGCGCGTGCCGAGCAGCGCACCATGTGGCAGCTGTTCCACAGGAGCCCTCGGTTTCGTCGCGGCACCATAAATTATTACTCAGCCCTATCACCAATTTACACGCAGCAAAAGGCAGTGGGGTCATAGACCACAGAAGTAGAGAGCAATGTGAGGGAAAGTTTTTTTTTTGAACACAAGGATTCCTTTCAAGGAGCAAGGAACAAGGAATTCAAAACCCACAACGGTTTTGATCAAATAAGTTTTAAGTGTTCTGTTGGGACAACCACAACTAATCGATTTAGTGTACCCCACCATTTTACCTTAACTAGCATGTTTACTTCTTCCTGGAGTTATCATCAAGTTTTAACATAGACTAAGATAACTATGAGACAAACATCAAGGGAGCAATTCATTCATAAGTCCAACTGGGACATCACAACGGTACAACAACAGGTGCAACAACGACTCAACAACGGCACAACAACGGATCACAGCGGACACCACAACGGCTCAACAACAGACTCACAACACCAGAGCAAAAGGTACAGCTCCTGGGAAACAACTAATCTACATCGTCGAGGCAGAGGGCTCAACGGCTGGTCTCCGGAGGGTCTTCGGCAGGACGGGGCTGCGTGCAAGAGAAGGGAGACTCAACCCCAGAGGCTTCCACAGGAGTGGGTGGCGGTGCAGCGGGTGGCGCCACATTGCTCTCCCGTTCCCGGGGAGGAATGGGAATCCCTTCCAGAATCGGGGATTGCTGCCCCTCTGAGGTGGAAGTTCTCCGACGGTCTCGGATGATGAGGTAGGCCTCCCTCAACTTCTTGGTGTAGCGGTCTCCTTCCTCACGCAGGGCTTCTGCGGTGAAAGTCTCACGACTTCAGCGGTACAGCTTGAGCACGAGATGCAGCAAGGCTGACATGGAGCTTCCGGATGATAAGCTCGGCCTCTTCGGCCCGGGTGATACACTCCCTCAACTCGGAGGCCAACTGGTCGTGACGCTCATCCAAGGCCAGCAGGTATGTGGCCAGGGATACCACGGTGGGGTCGACGGCTTGCATGGGACGCCCTTGCAGAGCCTCCATGCGGGTCTTCCAGAACGGAGCTGTTCGGTCCGTGGGTGGAAAGAACCTCATGGGGGCACGACTAAGGTGACCCGCGTAGATCTGGCATAGGAGTCGTAGGGCTTTGCGGGCTACTTCTTGATAGGTGTCGGGGAAACGAAAACCGGTGGTGGTGACACTCCAGCCATCAACATCGGGGAAGCTCTCACTCTTCCCGATGTAGACAGTGACCTCACACCTCTCAGTGCTACGCTCTTCGTACTCACGACCTTCATACACGGGGCGCTCCTTGATTCCCAGCCACTGCGTGGTGGTGTACAGAAGCTTGGGAAAACCCTCTACGCCCTGGCAAACACTGCTTGTCCAAACCCCTTCCGCTAGCATTTCAGGTAGGCTAGGAGGGTTAGTGGGTAAAAGGCAAGGGCATAGTGGCTCTTGTGAGGCCATGGTTGTTGCTAAGGATGGAGAGGACTGGGGCAAAGTGGCTATCCAGCAGGGGATGCGGTTGAAGGCAAAGGGGTGGCATCCCTTTTATAGAGGCCCGGGGCAAGGCTTCTCCGAGAAGCTTGGTCAAAACTACAGTCTGGGTGTACTGGAAAGAGGAGACACGTTGGGTGGCTACAGGAGGTTGAGTTGACTGGTGGGTCCAGCAACAGGGTTTGGCTCGAATCGAGGAAGAAAAGGTGATAGGAGAGAACCTCGATTCTAAAGCTGGGTGGCTTCTCTAGGAAGACTAGGGTCCTTTAAAGTTGAATTCAAGGGACCCGAATGAACTTGTGCTCAACTCAGGGTGGTGTATAGGGTAAGGGGCGATGTACAAGGATACACAACAGTATTGATCCCACAAGGAAGGGGAGTAAGAAAGCAAACATGGTGATGGTGAACTCCTCTTCGCTTATACACATCCTGGAAGGTTTTATTCACTCCCAGGCAAGATTTAAGCAGGGTGGTTTGCAGTGGAAGGCAGTCGGGGTGGTGTTCTATAGGCGACGATGGTGGGGTTGGGCTTGGCAGCACCGGCATCGGCGGCCTCGGTGACTGCGGGCATGGCATCGCACTCGAGGGGGCGAGGACAGCCGTACAGCAGCTGCACCGAGGTGCGCGTGGGTGGCAGTGGGCGGTGTGGCCGGTAGTGCACGCAAGTGCGCCGAGGGGACAACGGATGGGACAACACCAGCTGACGCTCGCGCAGGCACGCGCGCGGGAATCGCTAGCGTGCACGACATCGACAACCTTTGCCAAAGTTTCCTGTGCTTCCTCTGAGTTGCACAGTTTCGGTGGGGTACGTACTAGCTACCGAGTTCCTGATGTTTTCAAAACCCTTACTAGTTTAGGGAACTCAAACAAGCATTCACTCTTTCATCTAGGAAAAACATTAAACCAAATTAAACACTTGCACAGACTAGACAGAGAGGCAAAGTTGAGAAAATAAATGCACAAGTATGCATGCATGCACGACCTATTCGTTCTTACCTCACAGCCCAATATAGGCAACGTTTTCATTTTGGCACAACGTTCACTCCCTGTACTAGTCGATCACTATCGTACTAACCCACTTGAGAGTCAGTGTACCTGCAAAAAATTTGATTAGTCCTCTCTAGTCAGCAAGGTGTCATCTATCCTAGATACATAACTATAGTATATAGGCTTTTATAATATTCTAAACAACGCGTCCTAGAATTTTAAAACTTTTGGGTTGCCAATTTTTAATTTAGAAAGCCGTTTAGATGCTTAAACTCCTCAATTATCTTTGATACCACCTGTGGCAGAACCGCCCAATTTAACTTAATCCCAAGTACACTCGTCAACCATTTGACACTAAGCGTACTTAAGACCAAGTAAAATCCGGTAGTCTGTCGAGAACACCCAACGAGAGAACTCGAAAATCCACATTTTCTTCCAGAATCACAATTGAGGGACCAAGCATCTAACTCAAAAACATTTCTTCTCTTATAAGATTACATCATCAGAATTATTACAACAATTTAATATGCAGCAAGAATTAAACAAAATATTAGAGTCAACAGAAATTATACATAGATCAAAGTTAATGCGAAGTAAACAATTATATCATAATTCTGAAAAATTTATCATAAAGACAGATTATCACCATTTGTAAATCTTTCCTTTGTAAAAATCTTTTGGAGAAGGTTATAAATAAGTACTACAGTCGGCCGTTCGGTCATTTCACCGAACAGTCGACATGCACGTTTTCGAGCTCCGATTTGGAGGCTTTCTAGTTCGAATCAGCCCGAGTGCCTCTAAGCAAAGCTTCTACACTCATACAGGCCTACAACTTTGATTAAAGGAGCATGGCCAGAACTATCATGATTAGCGGGTAATTAGCGCCAACTTTGTAGTGTCAGCGCTAATCCAGTTTAGGGAAAACGTGGCAACGATATCAAGATTTGCATTAAACCTCAACACCACTGCCACTAGGCTCTAGCACATGAAGAAAACTACAACTTCTATTAAGGGGTTGAGGTCATATGATCAAAGGATTAACGAAACGTGGCATGCCACTCGGTCGACAAGTTCGGACTACACACTTAGGATTTGGCTAAGTCTGGGCTGAACCTTATGCTGATTCGATTTCTAGGCTATGAAACAAACAATCAAACCATCATAAAACAACACCAAGCACACCACAGAGAAGCACTAAACTTCTACTACAACTTTGATTGTAGACAAAACTTTAAGTGTTTAAACAGATTATAAATTGAACTGATCTAAAGAGTTAAAACAAGCAATTAAAACGCATAATTAGTATTTAGCATTTTGGAGCACCTTCTCCACAGAAGTTGTACATGACACCTTCATAAAAGTTGTTCACAAAGTTAATTAGGATCTAATGGTATCATGGTTGACCTTTGGTCATAGAGCGGTCATCTTGGCGCCTTTCCCGGCGCGGGCTCCGAGACCTACTTCGGCGCTCGTGCTGACGGTCATGCCCCCTGCGTCTGCCTCCTTCTCCCGGCGGCGGTGCGGCGACGGCTCCGGGGTCGCTCACGACTCCCATCACGAGACGACTGGGGCTCCCCCCTCGACGATCATGGTGGCGGGGGCTCGACGCCCTCTCATCTGCCCGCCTCCTCCGCGGTCGATGTCGCCCTCGACGACTCCGGCGGTCGGGCCCGGAGTCCTTCCCGACGTGCTGACCGCTTCTCGAGGACCGGCCCTCTCGAGACCCCCCGCTGGTCGACGCGGTCGTTGCCTCCTTCTGCGCCGCAGCGATGGCGCTCCTAGTTCGAGGCTTCCTCGCGTCAGCGGCACGTCCGGCATGGAGCTCGACGTGCCCTGAGCCGCTCCGACGAGGGCTGGGCCTGACGCGGCTTCCGCGGCTGCGTCCCCGCGATCCCTTCGCCGGGGGGGGTACCTCCAGACATTCTCCTGCACAGAGGAACGGTCAGCCCAGATGTCGACGACCCCCGCGCGCCTCAGACGCGCATCCCATCCCTTCGTCGTCACTCTCCTCCTCATCATCGGCCTCCTCCTCCGAGCTCGAGGAACTTGAGCTCGGGGACCCCTCTCCAGGCTGCCGGTTACGACGAGCCCTTCGCTAGCCTCTGCTCCCGAGCCACCCGTCGCAAGTTCCTCTCTTTCTCTTTTCTTCTTTCTTGGCATCTTTACTCTCCTTATCCTTTTGAGCAGAGAGGCGCCTCACCTGTATTTCCAAGGCGTCCTCCCTCACCGGGGGCCTCGACGCGCGACATGTGAACGCCCCCTGCCAAAAAAGAGAACTTGATAAGGAAAACCACAAGGAGAGTAAGCAAGGTTCGGAGAAAGAGAAGGAGGGAGGCTCGGGACAGCCTGACTCGAGGATGGCTTACCAGGTGTCGCGAGACCCCCGCGTCGGGTGCCATGGCGATCAGGTTGGCCTCCTCAGGGCGGAACGACCCGTGAACCGCGACCGTCACCCGGGAGGTACCCTCGTTCCGAGACAGCCCCTCTCCTCGCAATCCTCGACTGGTTCACCATCGCCTCGAGCGGGCGTTCGGCCATCTCATCGACATGAGAAGGGGGCGGTCCGCCAGAGGAAGGACCCTCCGCTGGTGGAACGCCCAAATGACCGCCTGGACGGTCAGTTTCTTCTCCTCCACCAGCATCCACATCGTGTTCATCAGCGGCTCCAGGTGGCGCTGCCTGTTCGCTGCGACGCCCCAGTTCCACTTCTCCGGGCGCTGGGTGATGACCCTGCCGGTGTACTGCGGAAGGAGCCCGTCCTTGTTCCGCAGGTAGAACTAGTGGTCTCCCAACCCCACCTGGTTGGTGGAGAGCTTGTAGCGGAGGTAGTCGCGGGGGACGTTGGCCGACGAGGGACCGGTCCTCGCGGTGATGGTGAGGGAGCCCACGCGCGTGAGCCTCCTCCTCCGCTCGGCTTCGCGGCCTTGTGGAGAGCTCGCCCTGGAAGAGGTGGACGAACATCTCCCAGTGCGGCTCGATCTTCAGATACCCCTCGCACACCGCGGCATAGATGGCGGCGTGCGAGATGGAGTTGGGGGAGAAGTGCTGCAGCTCCACCCGAAGTGGTGGGCCAGCCCCCGCATGAAGCGGCTCGGCGGGACGCTGAGCCCCCTGCGGTTGTAGCGTTGTGAAGCTCACCACGTACCCCTCCGGCGGGTGCGGCTTCCCGGTGGTCGCCGACGGAAGAATCCACCACGCGGGACTCTCCTGCGGTTGGGCGGAGAAGCCCCCGCTCCAACCAGCGTCTCCACCAGCTCCACTTGCTTAGCGTCGCCTTCGTCTAGCTCCAGTCTTTCGGCCGGCAGCACCTGGGACGAAGCGGCCGTGCGCGACGCGCGATCTGAGCGGTGGATGGGCGGCCAGGAAGATTCCAATTGCTTGCTTGCGGAAGAAGGCGTGTGGAAGCTACGGCGGCGGTGAAGCAAGGCAAAGTAAGGGTTCCCCCCCCTCCCCTCGGTATTTATAAGAAAAAACCCCGACGAGCGGGGTCTCCCACGACGGAAAAAAGGTAACTGCACGCATTTAATGCGCCCACCTAACCAATCTCGAGTCGGTGACAGGTAACACGCGGCAACTCCCCATTTGCTCCGCTACCTGGGCCCACCACGACCGCCGCTCCAACTTCGCGTCCGTCACCCTCCCTGACAGTTTCCGCCTAAAAAGGCGCGCCCAACGGGCAGAAGAATTCTCAGACGACGGAGGCTTCTTCACGAAGGTAAAAACGGGCCCCTGCCCTTTCAAGCCTCGAAGCAGCGAAGGCTGGCCTCGAAGAGGGTTCAACAGCCGGCTTCGAGCACCCGAGTCAGGGACACCAAGGGCGCCACTCGCAGCATCGCCCGAGGGCCAAGCCCTCGAGCCCCTCACGTGTATCCAAGGCAGGGCGCACGACATGCAGTGAGATCCCCTCTGAGGGAGGCATTGAGCCACCAGGTCCTATCGAATGGACCTGGCATTCCTGCAGACTGTGCGCCCACGCTTATGAGATCGCCTCCGGGCTTCAGTCGACCCTATCGAACGGGGCACGAGGTCTCACTTGGATTCCCCCGTTACCAGCTCACGGGAACCTCGATACTCGCCCGCCCCGTGGTAGTACGAGGCATCCCCCTCGCATCCGATCGAAAGGACTCGCGGGATGACAAGCAGGGGCAACCGGCGTGCTGGATAGCTCGAAGAGCCGGTCGGTCGTTCAGCCTGGCACCCCTCGACGAAGAGGGTCGAAAACTTGGGGGCTCGACACCCCCGAACCTAAAAAACACGCAACTAACATTTCACACTCGCAAAAAGCCCACGAGGGAGTTCTAACCACTCCCCCGTGGCCTCGGGGGCTTACACCCGCGGGTGTCGCTCGCACGACACCCACGGAATCAAAACAACCAAACTCTCGAGACCAGTTAGCTAACCCTCAGGATCCCGGTTAGGAGCCCCTGCTCGAGTGCCAGCACTCGAACAAGGGCTCGGGGGCTACTGTCGGGGGTCCACAAAAGGGGTACCTCCAATCAACGCAAAACAAATAGGTAAACCTAGAACACCAATTAATAACTAACCTAGCAAGTCTAACCTTCTAAAAAGCCCAACCCCTCGAGGCCTACAACGTCGGCGTATCGCTGGGGAGCCTGGGTCCACACCGAAGCCTTACCAACTGCCTCCGGGTAGCCTACCCTCGAGCCCTGGCACATATCCTCGAGCCCCCTACAGCCGTACACTATTTCTCGAGACCCCACGCGGGGACCTCGAGCCTCTCTAGCACGGTAAACCATCCCTCGAGACACATCACGCCTCCCTCGAGCGGCACAAACATCGGATGCCAATCCCACACTACGCATTTAATGCGTTCACCTACTCCAGTCAACTCCCCTGGTACACGTCGTGCGCCACAGTGAACCAGGGCAGAGTCAAATCTCGTTTTCGCCACCAGCATGGCCAAAAAGGCACAAGTACAACACTGTTGCGCCATGCCCCGCACTATAGCACATCCGAGCCACATCTCGAGGCCCGGATTCCCATTGTACGACCGGGCTTTCCGGGACTTGCCCATACCTGCGGGGACTCGAGCCTCCCGTAGGTGCCATCTCGAGGCCGGCCCGGTGCCCCTCGAGCCCTAACAGCTTTCATGTCATTGGAGGACAGGTACCCCAAGACCCGGAGGGACCCTGCCACGACTCGTACGTAGCGGAATGGGCGCTGTACGGCCTCCACGTCGCCACGCCTCCACATCCACGCCCGGGATGGAGGCCGCTTCAAGGACGCCTCAACAGCAACCCCCACGTCAACTCCAGTGATCCCGACAAGACAGTATTCCTACCCTCGCTGTATTGGGCGTTGTACATCCCGACTCCTGTGTAACCCCGTTTAACCCTGACCTCCTCTTGTTCTATAAAAGGGGACACCAGGGCCCTTCACGCGCAGGTAGAGACACGCTTCACAAGTCCATATAACGCCACACACACGCACGAGACCGGACCCTGGTCCACGCTCGTTGAGCTCGTATTGCCCCTGTACAGGCACTTAGGTGCAAGTAATACAAGAACCTCCTCCCCCAGCTGGACGTAGGGCCTTCTTTGCCCGAACCAGGATAAATCCTTGTGTCATCTTGCATCACCATCCAGGAAGAGAGCTGTAACACCTCTGGTGTTTAATCTGTAATTAACCTGACATGTCATCATCATTAGTCATTAATCATTCTTGCCTTGCATTTATGTTTGCTTAGTACTTATGTAGCAATTTCTTTCAAAAACCCTAAAGCCCAATCTTCCTTTAAGGGCAAAAGTAATTTTGAAATTATTCAAATCTTAAAAGTGTCCCCTTTTCTGATTTCGAAAATAATTCAAGAACTGTTTTGGAATTTGAAAATATTCTTTTTGACAAAGTTGTAGATCTCTTATTTCTGCACAACTTTGGTATTTGAGTTTTGCTGCTCAGTTTAATTTGGAGAAATTTGCAAAATACAGAAAGTCAAACCCTACACCCTAGCCCTGTTCATCTTCTACCTAGGGCCAGGGGGGCCGGTCATGGCAGCTCGCCGGCGCCGCGTGCGCCACGCGCCGGCAGCTACTCGCCTGCCTCCAACCTGCCGCCGCTGTCCGCGCCATCATTCCGCATCCGCACGCGCAAGCGCTGACCTCCGCCCCCTTCCCCCACTGCTCCCCGACGTCGCCGCCGCGTGGCCGTCGCCGGCAAGCACGACGCCCGGGTCCCAAACTGATTTCCGTCCCTTCTTCATCATGAGATCGATAGCACGCGCCACGGGCATTCTTATCCACCCCCGCGCGCTCCCTAACGGCCCCTGGCCGTGGCTATAAAAGGCCCGCCGCCGCCGGAGCAGCTCACACTCACCACCACACCACCGTCGCCAGCTCACTCCAGAGTCTCCGCCGCTCCACCACCTAGCCCAAGCTCCCTCCGCTGAGCTCGCGAAGCTTCCCAGCCCCTCAATTTTACCTCCGCCGCCTCCAATCACCCGGCGTAACCCCATCTTCCCAAACTCCAGCGAAACACCGGTGAGCTCGGGTTCGGGAAATCCCCTCTCTCCGACCATGATCATCCTTCTCCGACCCCTGTTCAGCTTCCCTGTCTTCTTGCGGCTCTGGCCGTGCCATTGACCTCGTGCGGTGCACAGGATCGCCGGAGCGCCGAGCGCCGCCGTGAACGCCCGCCGAGCTCCGTCGACCACCTTGTTCCGTCCCGCCGAGTCCTGCCTCCGACCCGTGGTAAGCACTCGAAGCCCCCGGTCTCTGCTTCCACTCCGCTTCGCCCGAGCCAGGCCTCGAGCAAGCACTCGCTCGAGCCAGGCCTCGAGCAACACGTACCCTCGCCACTTCACCGAGCCCAGCCTCGGAGCGGACTCACGCACCCTCAGCTTCGCCGAGCCTAGTCTCGAGCAAGCATGCACCCTCCGCTTCGCCGTGCCTCCCGGCTAGGCCTCGGACGAAACGATCGTTTTCCGTCTCGCCCGAGCCTCCCAGCCAGGCCTCGGACGAAACGATCGTTTTCCGCTTCGCCCGAGCCTCCCGGCCAGGCCTCGGACGGCCATTGGTTTTCCGCTTCGCCCGAGCCCTGCGAGGGAGGAGCACAGTGCTCTTTTCCTTTTTGGAAGTTGTGAATTTTTTCCTTTTTCATCTTTTTGTATGATTTTCTGTATTGCTCTAAAAATTCTGAAAATTTTACAGTTGAGTCTTTATACTATGTAGTATTTTATAAAAATATGAAACTTGACTTTTCTGCAAGAATTTGAAAATGTAAAATCCCTCTTTTAATTAATAAATGGATGGCTTTGGATTTTTTAGAAAATCTTTTATAACTCCAAAAATCATGAGATAAATTTTTTGTGAGCTTCCTATGCATGTTTAGTCTCTGGTGAAATTTTGAAGTCTTTTGGAACAAGTTGATTTGTGAGCATTTATCTTTAATTGTTAAATAGTGCCTTTTGTTAATTAATGTCTGATTTTATTTGAGCACCTTAATGACCTCCAAAAATTATGAAATTTGTTTTTCCATCTATCTACACCATAATGAACTTATGTGATTATTTTGGTAATTTTTGGAGCAACTGCATAAAATGACCTTTTTTTTAAATAATTAAGAAAAACAGAAAAGGTGATTAAGGTTCATGTTGTATGCCCTGTGTTGCATTGTTCATTCTAGCATACACCATAGCATACATCCTTGCATCCGTTTAGTGACCGAAGGAGAAGGCGTCAAGATCGAGGCAGCCGCTGACAAACCTGTCCTTGAGGCTACCCCGAGCTCCGACAACTGCCCTGCCGCCCTCGAGCCTGCCCTCTTTGCTCTTAAGGCAAGCCCCGGTGCATTTAAACCCCTTTCATTGGATTTATAAAATGTTTTTCTTAAATGCTTTTGAGTTAAATTTGGCATTAGGTTTATAGGAGTTGTGTGCTATCCTAATTGATGCACTATCCACCTTGACCACTGATACACCCGATACCTGCTTTTTAAAGGTATTTGAAAAATACTTAGCAATGCTTATTGAATTAGACTTTGCAATAAAAATGCCAATTTCAAAAGTATGATCACTGAAAGAATCTTTATGGGAATTTGGCTTTACTTCTCGTTCGATGACTGCTTGCCTGGCTAGCATGTGGTCATTGTCGAGAAGAGGTTGTCCGCGCGTACGGTGCCGTCATGTTGTAGTTCCGGACTCAACAGTTGACACCGACCGGGACAGGGTTGAAAACCGACAGGACCTGTACTCTTGGGTTAGAGTCCCGAGGTGCTTGTCGCTGGCGGAAAAATGTAGGGACCATCCGTATGGGGGCCTGCTGGTCAAGACTTGTAACTATTCACATACTTCGGAAGCTCTGGCTCCGAGGAATCCTTTATTGGACGACAACCGCGCACTGGGAGTGGAGCATGACGGAAGTAGCATGTACCCACGTGGTCGTCGTACCTGGATAGGAGTGGTGTACTGTACTTCCGGGTGGCGTAGACCGGGCCCAATCTTGGAGGAATCGTGGTAGACGAGTTGACATATGCAAGCTTGGTGCTACATATTGCAGTGTGGATAGGATCCTCAGCTGAGTATTATTTATCCGGATTAACGTTGCTCCTCGGTTATGGAGACTTGGTCCACTCTGTCAACGGAGAGTGGTTCTCAACTAGGTATGTTTTGAAATGTAAAATGAATCATGAACGATGAAGAATTGAGGAATACTGAATCTTTCCAAAATAAAATAAGGTTTACAAATGTTTTTCTGCAAAATACCTGATCTTGCTTAAGCCTTACCTTGACTACCCTAAGCCTCTCATTCCTGAGTCTTCTCCCTTTTCTTTAGTCGGGTAAGTCTTGTTGAGTACCCCAGTACTCAGGGTTTGTTACCCATGCTGCAGGTATGATAGAGTCCCCGATGTGTGTTGCACCCTGCTGCGTGACCTCGTCCAGGAAGAGGCCGATGAGGCCAAAGAATAGTTGTACACCCTCGGGCTGGGTGATTATAAGTATCTTTGCTGTTTTCCACTACGTTGCCTATGTCTATCTCTATTATCAGAACTTGGTTTGTATATAACTGCACCTTAATTTCTATTTGGAACCCTGCTTTGTAAAACTATTGTTATTTAGTCTTCCGCTCTTATTCCGATGTTATTTGTAAAAGTATGCAATGCTGTAACCGAATTGTGAGATGATCCTGCGGACATTGGGCACTGATGTAGCCCGGCGAAGGTCTTAATCACTGGAACATGGGTTCGGCTTCAGAGGTTGACAGGGACACGTGGGCCATGAGTATTAGGGTCGTTCCATCACAGAGTGGTATCGGAGCATCTCACTTTAACGTTGCCAGTGTTCGTTTTTGCGAAAACTTCAAAGACCTTTGAGTTCAACAAACTAAACTTGACTATTTTGTGTCCAAATTGCTTCTCTCATCTTGTCTCTCATATGGCAACACTAGCTAGTGGAACAACATGATCTAAGCCCTATGTACCTTATTTATTTATTGCATTGCTTTGTTCCGTAGGAACGATTCATGCATCATGTCATAATCACTTAAGATAACTTCCTCTCTAAGTTCGTTGGGGTAGTATGCCCTATGTACCTTATTTATTTATTTACCTGTTCTTGCTAGCCTTTCTCATCCATCTAATCTTGTCCAGACACGGCCCGTATCAAGCTGACTGCTCGCAAGTCGACTGGACCCAATGGCGTGCCGCGCCATCAGCTGGCACCACGCGTTGGGAGAGACTGTCGAATCTTCTTCCAACAGTCGTCGCTTTCCCGCCGCACCCGTAAGAACTGAAGGAGGAGATCAAGGATCTGAAGGCTGAGCTGAAGAACTTGGAGCATGACTTCTACCACTCACGCCTGGAGTTTTATGAGGCACGAGCTTCCCTGGAGCAGCCAACCGGAAACACGGTTCGCGCTATCGAGCAGCGCAATGATGCTTGATCCGCGAGGACGTCACAAGAGCCGAGCTCCACGGACTGCAGCAGTACACAGCTCAGATTGAACAGTTCAATGATATGCTTCATGAGGAAGTACATCAGCTGTATGATCAACTCCACCCCTTGGTACCACCCCCGGTTATGGAAGACCCTGAGGACGGAGTAGTGGAAGAACCCGATGTGGAACAAGAGCTAGACGTGGACGAAGAAATTGAACCTGCTGAGGACGTCCACGCTGAAGACGAGGACGAGGAGGAAGAGCCTGAGCTCATCCTCGAAGAAGACGACGACAAAGAAATGATCATCATCGATGAGGACTAGACCCGTCTTTAGGAGATGGAGATCCGTGTGTCTGTACCACCTGCTTACCTAAAACTTAGTCTAGGTTGGGGAGCGTTAGTCTGTCTTTTTTAAGTCAGTCTGTATCTTTCTTTTTCGTACCTTTTTCTCCTTATCAAGTCAGTTGTGTCTGTCAGAAATCTTTACAATCTATCAGTCTTTGTATCAGAAGGAGCTATCAGTCTGTTGTTTTCAGAACTCTATCTATGAATGCTAAGTTCCAAGTTGCTTAACAGATGCCTGTGAACACTCGCACTGGAGCTGGAGGTTCTGATGATGCCAACCTTCCAAACCCTCCACCTGTTCCTGCTACGCTAGCAGATGCCATTGCAGCCTTGGCAGCCGCTGCTACCTAATGGCTCAAAATCAGGGGCAGCAGAACAATGGTCACCGTGTGGTTGCCATAACATCAACAACGAGACCACATATGTGGATTTCACCGAGACCCGTCCACCATTTTCACCAAAGCAGATGAACCCCTGGAAGCTGATGACGGCTCCGCACTATGGGCAAAAGTTCAGTCTTCTCCGCTGTACCGACATCCAGCCCCCGGTTCGCTTCCCAGCAGCTCGTGGTCCAGCAAGCGCTTGGTATGCCAACCTGTTGGCTGCCACATCCAGAAGGTCATCATTGACCTGGGAAGAGTTCCGCATAGTTTTTCCGTGCACATCACATCCCTTCGGGATTAATGAAGATGAAGCTTGAAGTTTTCTACTGCAGCAGAAAGGACTCCACAGTGATGCAGTATGTGGGTCAGTTCAACACCATCTTAGCCAGTATGCCTCAGAGTATGTCACCCAGATGAAAAGAAGAGGGATTGTTCGTATCATGATGCCGTTGATCGTGCTGTTGCATATGAGAAAGCAACCTCACAGTACCAAAGGAGAAGAAGAAGAAGAAAGCAGGATCCAACAGCTTCTCTGGCAATCACAAGCGCTAGAGGATCATATACCACCCCCAGTCACCACCAAAATCGCCTACCTTCCCCAACCAGCAAGTGGTCGTCCGTACCGCGACCACCACCCATAATGCCACCAGCAAGTGCCACACAGCCGAACGCCCCAGGGGTTCGTATCACACACTCCACAAACAGCCTACAACCATCCTGCTACACTGCGCCAGCTTGGTCACTGGTCTCGTGAGTGCCCAAAGCCCAGAGGTATGCCCAAATACTCAGAAGAATCCTGGAGGATCTCAGCAGCAGCAGCACCGTGCACAGCAGCAGCATGTTCAGAAGGGCAAGATTGTCAAAGAAGCACGGCAAGTCTACTACTACTACACTGTCGGCGACATCCCAGAAGAGAGCTCGTCATGATCGGTAGGTTTCCCGTTGCCAATCATCCTGCAGTTGTGTTGTTTGATTCTAGTGCATCGCATTTCCTTCATCAGTCGTACTTTTGTCATCAAGCATGAGATATCAATTGAGATTTAAAGACAGTTTCTGCATATTTTGCCTGGAGGGCGTATAGTACTAAGGAAGTGGTTCGCAGTATACCAGTAATGTTGGGGAAATGTATTTCCTACCACCATGATAGTGCTACGTGATCAGGAGATAGATGTCATTTTAGGCATGAATTGGATGTGCCCTATAAAGCCATGAATCGACATCCTGAATAGAGTTGTGAGAGTGGACATTCCTAACAGACCTCAAACTCCTTCTCCAACTTCCAATACCTCGAAAACCAGCAGCCACTCAAATAAATACCCGCCTATGTCCTGGAAACCAAGACATCCCCGTGGTCTGTGAATTCCCTGATGTTTTTCCTGAGGATTTGCCTGGTCTGTCTTCCTCCTGACCGTGATGTCGATTTTGCCATAGAGCTAAAGCCCGGGGACTGCTCCCATATCCCGCAGAGCTTATCGAATGCCTCCCAGAGAGTTGGCAGAGCAAAAATCCAATTACAAGATTTGTTGGACAAGGTTTCATTCGCCCAAGCTCGTCTCCTTGGGGCTGTCCTGCAATCTTTGTAAAGAAGAAAACAAGACTCTCAGAATGTGTATTGATTATCGCCCCCCTCAACGAGGTCACCATCAAAAATAAATATCCCTTGCCTCGTCGATCTTCTCTTTGACCAGTTAGCTGGAGCCAAGGTATTCTCCAAGATCGATCTCAGATCTGGCTACCACCAAATAAAGATACGTCCTGAAGATATTCCTAAAACAGCTTTCACCACCAGATACGGCTATATGAGTACTTGGTCATGTCCTTCGGTTGACCAATGCCCCTGCTCATTTCATGTACCTCATGAACTCTGTGTTCATGCAGAGCTTGATAGATTCGTGGTCGTTTTCATTGACGACATCCTTGTCTACTCAAAACCCCTGAGATCACGCCGAGCATCTTCGTATCGTTCTATCCTATCGTCTCAAGAACATCAGCTGTATGCCAAGTTCAGTAAATGTGAGTTCTGGTTAGACCATAGGATCAGATACAGTTTCTTGGTCATGTCCTATCCGCTGAAGGTGTGTCAGTTGACCCTGGTAAAGTGGCAGACATTCTGGATTGGAAGCCACCTACCATTGTTCATCAAGTCCGCAGCTTTATGGGAATGGCAGGATATTATCGTCGATTCATCCCAGATTTCTCAAGAATCGCCAAGCCTATCACTGAGTTAGTAAAGAATTCTGTGAAGTTTGTCTGGTCACCAGCCTGTGAGCAAGCCTTTCAAACTCTGAAGAAACTGTTAACTACATCACCAGTGCTAGCCCAGCCGAACATCGAGAAGCCCTTTGATGTCTACTGTGATGCATCTGGTACTGGTTTGGGCTGTGTTTTGATGCAAGAAGGTCGAGTGAGTGATCGCATATGCCTCCCGACAGCTTAAGCGACATGAAGAGAATTATCCAACTCATGATCTCGAGTTAGCAGCAGTAGTGCATGCCTTGAAGATCTGGCGTCATTATCTGTTGGGCAGTACCTGTAATGTTGTCGGTGTTTCGTACCCGGGGGGTATCACACCAACGAGTGATATGATCGCGTGCTTCTCTTCCTGGATGGTGATGCAAGAGGACACAAGGATTTATCCTGGTTCGGGCAAAGAAGGCCCTACGTCCAGCGGGGGGGATGTTCTTGTATTACTTGCACCTAAGTGCTTGTACAGGGGAGAATACAAGCTCAGTGAGCGTGGACCGGAGTCCGGACTCGTGCCTGTGTGTGGACTCGTGTGTTGTGTCCCTCCTGAATGAGGGCCCTAGTGTCCCCTTTTATAGAGCAAGGGGAGGCCAGGGTTACATAAAGGTATTACAGGTGTCGGGGCGTATGGTGCCCCATACGGAGAAGGGTAGGACCCTGTCTTTGCGGGGCCACTGGAGCCGATGTGATCGTCGCTGTTGAGGCGTCCTTGGGTCGTGGCTTCCATCCTGGGCGCGGACGTGGTGGCGCGACAAGGCGGGAGCCGTACAGCACCCATCCCGGAATGTACAGTACGCGGCGGGGTCCCTCCGGGTCTTGGGGTACCTGTCCTCCAATAGCAATGAAAGTAGTTAGGGCTCGAAGGGCGCGGAGCGGCTTCGAGGTGGTGCCACGGGGCTCGAGGGGCGCGGAAGCCGGCCTCGAGGGGGAACAGTGCAGGGCTCGCGGCGGAGGAACCGGGCCTCGAGGGTTACAGTGCAGGGCTCGAGGGGCGCGTAGCCGGCTCGAGAGGTTACAGTGCAGGGCTCGAGGGGCGCGTAGCGGCCTCGAGGGGGTACAGTGCAGGGCTCGAGGGGCGCGTAGCCGGTCCGAGGAGTTTGCAGTGCCTGGCTTGGCCGAACAGTGCTGTACTGGTGCCCTTTCGCCCATGCTTGTGGTGAAAACGAGACTTGACCTTTACACCGAGTTACTGTGGTACATGTTGTGCACTAGTGGACATGACCGGAGTAGGTGAAGGCATTAAATGCGTGGTATGGGCTGGTACGGCTGTCTGTACAGCTCGAGGTCCGTGCGTTAAGGCTCGAGGTGTGGGGGCGCGCTCGCCCGAGGCCTGGAGGGCTCGGGCGAGACGGAGAGCGATCGTGCTCGCCCGAGGCCTCGCTCGGAGGCTCGGCGAGGCGGAGATAGAGCGCTCGCCCGAGGCCTGGCTGGGAGGGCTCGGGCGAGAGGGAGATAGAGCGTTCGCCCGAGGCCTGGCTGGGAGGGCTCGGGCGAGACGGAGATAGAGCGTTCGCCCGAGGCCTGGCTGGGAGGGCTCGGGCGAGACGGAGATAGAGAGAGTCGTTCGCCCGAGGCCTGGCTGGGAGGGCTCGGGCGAGACGGAGATAGAGCGCTCGCCCGAGGCCTGGCTGGAGGACTCGGGCGAGACGAGATAGAGCGTTCGGGTGTTTGCGTTGATGGGGGTACCCTTTTTTCGTACCACCGACAGTAGCCCCCGAGCCCTTGTTTGAGTGCTTGTATTCGAGCAGGGGCTCCAGATTGGGATCTCGATGGATAGCCTACTGGTCTCGAGGGTTTTGTCGATTTGATTCCGTGGGTGTCGTGCGAGCGACACCCGCGGGTGTAGCCCCCGAGACCATGGGGGAGTGGTTAGAACTCCCTCGTGGGCTTCCCGAAGAATCCTCCGTCGTTTGTGAACCTTCTGCCCAGTGGGCGCGCCTTTTTAGGCGAGAATCGTCAGGGAGCGGAGATCGCGCGCCGTGCGTACCTGTCAACAGGCTCGAAATGTGGTTCGGAAGTAAGTATATAAATATTCGCGGTAACCTTTCCTTTGCCGTGGGATGCTCCGTCCGAGGCTTGGCTCGGAGGGCTCGAACGAGACGGAGAACGAGCGTTTGTCCTGGGCCTGGTCTCAAGGGCTCAGGCGAGATGGGGGTCGAGCTTTCACCCGAGGCCTGAAAATCTCATGCTTACACAAAGAAAAGAGATTAGTCGTAACTATCCGAGTTTTAGACCCTCTTTCGTCGAGGGGGTGCCAGGCTGCTGAACTGACTGGCCGGCTCCTCGAGCTGTCCGGCATGCCGATTGCCCTGGCTTGTCATCCCGCGAGTCCTTTCGATCGGATGCGAGGGGGGATGCCTCGTACTACCCCGAGTGGGCGAGTATCGAGGTTCCGGTGAGCTGGTAACGGGGAATCCAAGTGAGAGCTCGTGCCCCGTTCGTTAGGGGTCGACTGTGGCCTGAGGCGGTCTCATAAAGCTTGGGGGCTCAGTCTGCAGGAGTGCCGGGTCCATTCGATAGACCCGGTGGCTCGATGCCTCCCTCTGAGGGGATCTCACTGCACGTCGAGCTCCCCGCCTTGGATACACGTGAGGGGCCTCGAGGGCTCGGCCTCGAGTAATGCCGCGAGTGGCGCCTCTTGGTGTCCCTGACTCGGGTGCTCGAAGCCGGCTGTCGAAACCCTTTTCGAGGGCCAGCCTTCGTTGCTTCGAGACTTAGGGTCGGGGCCCGTTTTTACCTTTATGAAGAAGCCTCCATCGTCTAGGAATCCCTCTACCCGTTGGGCACGCCTTTTAGGCAGAAACCGTCGGGGAGAGCGGCGGGCGCGAAGCCGGAGCGACGGTCGTGGCGGGCCCGGGTAGTGGAGCGAATGGAGAGGTAACGCGTGTACCCTGCATCCGGCTCGAGACGTGGTTAGGTGGGCGCATTGAATGCATTCGGTTACCTTTTACGTCGTGGGGATCCCGCCCGTCTGGATTCCCCCTATAAATATCGAAAGAGGGGAAAAAGAACCCTTTACTTTGCCTTTGCCTTCGCCGCCGCCGTAGCCTTTACGCGCCCTCTCCTTCGAGCTAGTCGATTGGGATTTCCGGCCGCCCGTCCGCTGCTCGGATCCGTGCCGCGCCACCGTCACGGCCGCCCAGACACAGATGCTGCCGGCCAAGGACTGGAGCCCGTCGAAGGTGACGCAGAGCGAAATGGACTCGCTGGTGGCCCGGGCTTCTGCGCCCCAACCCGGAGGAGGGACCCGCATGGTGGGTTATCCGTCGGCGGAGCACCGGAGCCGCACCCGCCGGAGGGGTACGTGGTGAGCTTCACGCGCTACCCGTATGGGGCTCGGCGTCCCGCCGAGCCGCTTCTTGCGAGGGCTGGCCCACCATTTCGAGGTGGAGCTGCAACACTTCTCCCCCAACTCCATCTCGCACGACGCCATATTCGCCGCGGTGTGCGAGGGGTACCTGAAGATGGAGCCGCACTGGGAGATGTTCGTCCATCTCTTCCGGGGCGAGCTCTTCATCAAGTCCCTGAAGCCCAGCGGGAGGCGGCCCGTGCGCATGGGCTCCCTTGCCATTACCGCGAGGGCGGGGACCTCGTCGGCCAATGTCCCTCGCGAGTACCTGCGATACAAGCTTTCCACCAACCAGGCCGGGTGGGACGACCATTGGTCCTATCTGCGGAACGAAGGTGGCCTCCTTCCGCAGTACACCGGCAGGGTCCTCACTCAATGCCCGGAGAAGTGGACCTGGGGCGTTGCGGCGGACAGGCAACGCCACCTGGCCCCGCTGATGGAGATGATGAAGACGCTGTGGACGAGAAGAAGCTGACCGTGCAAGCGTCATTTGGGCGTTCCACCAGCGAAGAGTTCTTCCGCTGGCGGACCGCCCCCTCTTATGCACGAGATGGGCCCGCAGGCTCAGCTCGAGGCGCTCAATCGCTCGAGGATGGCCGAAGAGAGGTTGTCCCGGAACGAGGGCGTCTCCCGGGTGTCGATCACGATCCAGGGGCGTTCGTCCCTGAATACCAACCTGGTTGCGATGGCACCCGACGAAGGGTGTCTCGACCTGGTAAGCCTCCCTCGAGTCGAGCTATCTCGAGCCTCCTCCCCCTTTTTCCTCCTTCGATCCATTTGTATCCGTCTTGTGGTTTGTCTCACCACGCTTCTTCTTTCTTCAGGGGCATTTACTTGTCGCGTGTCGAGGCCCCCGGGTGAGGGAGGACGCCGCGGGTTCTCAGGTGAGGCGCCTCTCTGCTCAGAAGGACAAGGAGAGCAAGGATGCCAAAAAGAAGAGAAAGAGAAAATAAAAACTTGCGTCGCTTAGCTCGGGAGCAGAGACTGGCGAGGCTCGTCGTAACCGTCAGCCTGGGGACGGGTCCCCGAGCTGAGCTCCTCGAGCTCGGAGGAGGAGAGTGGTGACGAGGAGGAGGGCGACGACGAGGGGATGGATGTGCGCTTGATGCCGGCGGGGCTCGTTGATGACAGGGCTGACCGCTCCTCTGTGCGGGAGGGTACACTAGAGGTCCCACCGACAAAAGGGTCGCGCGGGACGCAGCCGTGGAAGGCGGCGCGATCCTGCCTCGTCGGGGGCCCGAGGTCCGTCGAGCTCCGCGCCGGATGCCCCTGGTCGTAAGGAAGCCCCGGACCCGGAGCGCCTCCGCCACAGCGCCAACGGAGGCCGCCCCCGCGTCAGCCCAGACGGGGGGGGTCTCGAGAGGGGGTCGGCCTCGAGAGGCGGTCGACAGGTCGAGAAGGGTTCTGGGCCCCGACCCCCGAGCGAGTCAAGGGCGCCGTCGAGCCCGCGGAGGAGCGGGGGCCAAGAAGAGGCGTCGAGCCCGCGCCATCACGAGCGTCGGGGAGGGAGCCCCCGAGCGTCTCGTGACCAGGGGGGCGCGAGCGTCCCCGGAGTCCATCGCCGTATCGCCGCCGGGACACGGAAGCGGACGGGGGAGGGCGCGACCACCAGCGCGGGCGCCGGTGCAGGTCCCGGAGCCCGCGCCGGGGCGAGCGCCACGACGTCAGCACGAGGGTGGTACGGTCGCCCTCCCGCGATGTGGGGGAGGGAAGGAGGGCTCTCCCTTGAGGTCGAGCCATGGGAGGCGTCGGGAGCCCTCCCCCCATCCCAGCCCCGTGGAGACGGCCCAGGCGCAGGGCTCGAGCCGTGGGTGGTCTCGAAGCCCCGAGTGGGTCCGACGATTCCGGGAAGAAGCCCAGCCGCCGCTTCGGGTGAGTAGTTTCCTTGGGTCCGTCGGTAGTGAGGCTTCACCTCTTTGCTTTTGATGACGCGTGCCATCTCCGTCTTCTCAGGGTAAGCGCTCCTACCAGGAGGGGACCTCGCTTCGTCCAAAGCGGGCCAAGACCTCGAGCCCCGTCGAGGCACAGGCACCTCGAGGTATGGCACCTCCCTCCGCTAGAGAGGCCGCTTGGCTGAGAAGGCCTGAGCTGCCATGGCTCGAGGGGGCCAGATGATCGTCGCGAATTTTGGTGAGGTCGTCGCCATCGACCACAGGGGTCGAGGTACTCTTCCTGGTTCTGATATCCGTCATCAAGTATTGCAGGGGCCTCAGCTCATGGCATCGAGCCTGCCACCACCATATCCGCCGAAGCGCTGCCTCCTCCCCCTCCTCCTCCTCCCGCGTGGTGCCAACTGGGAGCGCCATCCTTCCCCTCACCACGACGGCTGTTCCGGGGGAAGCGCCTGGGGGAGGCACGGCCCCGCCGGCGTCTGGCGGAGGAGGCTGTGCCCTTGTGGCTCCGACCAGCACGGGCCGGGCTACGGAGGAGGGAAGGGGGGAGAGGCGTCGGCGGAGAAGGAGCCGACGGTGGAGGACCTCCTGACGAACGAGTGGAGAGGGGCAGCTCTCGCCGCTGGGCTCGATGATGGTGGGGGCGCCCGAGGTGCCGGCTAGCGCCAACAAGGCGCCGGAGGGCCCGGCCAGGGAAGAGGGCCGGGGGGTCGAGCCTTCCCTCGATCGATCCGCAAAGGAAGTGCCGGCGGAGGGACGGAGGGAGTCGGGGCCCGTGCCGTCGGGCGGCGGGCGCTGTCGGGGCAGCTCGAGGCGGAGGAGGATCTGCCGACATCGAGCTCGACCGACCGATATGGCCGTTTCCGTCCCACTGAGCCCGCCCCTCGCCGTGGTTCCCATCGGGCAGCCGGCCCAGCGGGGGGCCCTCGCGCGAGGTGCGGTCCATCTTCCGGGAGGTGGCCGAGCTTATGGCGGAGACGGAGCGGTCCTGCTCCGAGCAGGCGGGCCCGGTCCGCACAGGTGTCAGCCGCCCTCGCGCGGGGCTGAGGCAGAGCTTCGAGATCTCCGCGCGGAGCTTCTGAGCCGGAACGCCCAGATGGCGAGCCGGCTTAACGAGGCGGAGGCGGAGGTCCGGGTGGCTCGAGGCGAGGTCGCTCGATCCAAGGAGGAGGCCGCCGTTCTCGAAGCGTCGAGGAAGGAGGCCGCGGACGCCCGAAGCGAGGCCACCTCTGCCCGGGCTGAAGCCGAGGCGGCGAAGCAGGAGGCTGCTGACGCCCGTGGCGAGGCCGCCGCTGCCCGAACCGCAGCGGAGGCGGCGAGAAAAGAGGCCGAAGACGCCGAGAGTGGTGCCGCCACCGCCAGCGCCGCCTGGCCGAGGGGGCGGCGCGGCAGGAGGTGATCCGCAAGGATCTGGCCCTGGTGGAGGCGGCCGGCTGATCGAGGACCTTAGGTCCGAGAAGCTCCTCACGCTGGCCGAGAAGCGCAGGCTGGAGCAGCGTGCTGAGGGCCTGACCAGCGACCTCGCCGCACTGGGGCAACACTGCGACGGTGAGGCTTACACCTTGTTCTTGTTTGGGTCTCGAAGTTTTTGTTACGCCGCAGTCTCACTCTTCCTTGTTTGTTGCGCAGAGGTCGAGAAGACGGTCGAGGAGCTCCGCGGGACGAACCAGGCTCTCTTGGACCAACTCCAAGACGAGACGATGGTGGCGGAGCGGGCTCGCTCTTCTCTCGACCGGCTCGGCCCCATGTGGGGTGCTCCTCCTGTGACCGCGGCAGAAGGTGCAGTGGCTCGGGGCGATGCCTTGGTCGACGCCTTGTGCTTCTTCGACGCAGCCGCGCGGGACCGTGTCCGGCAAGCTCTCCATCACGGCGTCAAGCAGACACTCGCGGTCGTTCGCTCCGGTTTCCGCTTCCCGGTCCACGTTGTCGCGAATGGCTTCATCGAGATCGAGGGGAAGGATGAGGAGTGGAACAACCGCCGTGTCGACAAAATTTTGGAGAAGATGGAGAGGCCGGGGACGTCGCTCGCGAAGATCTTCGAGGAGGACGTGCTGCCTCCTGACGCCAGCAGCGGTGTCGGGAGCCCTCCTCCTTCGAGCTCGGGCGTCGAGGTTGAGCCCGCCGCGGAAGACCTCGGGGAGGAGTACCGCCGACGAAGACTAGGGCCTGCGCGCCAAATTTGGGCACCGGGGCCTTGTAAGAATTTTATGACGTGAATGAGGGTACGTCGAGACCGAATGTATATATGACTTGTTTGTTTAAAAGGGTTGTTTTCCTTCAAATGCGTTTGACCACTTCTCTTTGTCGCAAGCTCGAGTTTCTGCTAACTTAGTCTGTGTTCCTTCGATACGTCGCGAGCCCCTCGAGGGGAGGCGTAGGTAGGGCACCGTAGCCGGGGGCGTAGGTGGCCGTCTACGTCGACGCCCCCCGACCTTGGAGGCTCGAGGTACTTTAGGATTTAGACGTCGCTAGTTCACTCGAGGCACGAGTCGAGACGAGGGTCAAAATTTTAGAAAAGAAAACGCGTATTTTTCCGGAGTCTGGGGGCGGCGTCAGCCCCCGAGGGAGGCTTGACCCTGAGCAAAGCAGGGTCGAGGCTACCTTAAGATGCGAAGCAAATGAACGACAATGCACGAGTTTGTTCATTCATTTGACATGTTTGTACAAAGTGATAAAATGAACAAGGCCTCGAGGCCTTTAAGGGTAGAAGCGACGTAGCTGAGATATGTTCCACGCGTTCGCCAGGATCCTGCCTTGGTCGTCGTAGAGCTTGTATGTTCCTGGCTTGAGCACTTCGGCCACGGTGTATGGGCCTTCCCACGGAGGGGTGAGCTTATGGCGCCCTCGATTATCTTGCAGCCGTCGAAGCACGAGGTCCCCCACCGCCAGGTCCCTTTTGCGCACGTGCTTGTCGTGGTAGCATCGAAGTGTTTGCTGGTAGCGTGCAGAGTTGATGAGCGCCACGTCTCGGGCCTCCTCGAGCTGGTCCTTGGCGTTGGCGAGCCTTTCGTCGCTGGTTTGCTCGTTGTAGGCTCGAAGTCGAGGTGAGCCGTACTCGAGGTCCGTAGGTAAGACGGCCTCTGCGCCGTAGGTTAGGAAAAACGGAGTGAACCCGGTGGCTCGACTCGGCGTAGTCCTGAGGCCCCACAGCACTGAGGGGAGTTCTGTAGCCCATCCCTTTCCGAAATTCTTGAGGGTCTTGAACAGCCTCGGCTTTAGCCCATGGAGTATCATGCCGTTGGCGCGCTCGACCTGCCGTTGCATTGGGGGTATGCGACCGAGGCCCAGGTTACGCGAATGTTGTTGTCATCGCAGAAGTTGGTGAACTTTTTGCCCGTGAATTGGGTGCCATTGTCGGTGATGATGACATTAGGCACCCCGAACCGGTACATGATGTTGGCGATGAACTCGACAGCCCTCTAGGTGGGGTCTCCTATCGGCTTAGCCTCGATCCACTTGGTGAACTTGTCGACGGCCACGAGCATGTGTGTGTGCCCTCCACTTGTCCTTTTGAGGGGACCCACAAGGTCGAGCCCCCAAACGGCAAATGGCCAAGTGATTGGGATCATCTGCAGGGCGTGTGCGGGCTGGTGCGTTTGCTTGGCGTAGAATTGACACCCATGGCACGCTTGGACCAAACGCTTGGCGTCCCTAATGGCGGTCGGCCAATAGAAGCCTTGACGGAAGGCGTTCCCAACCAGGGCCCTCGGCGCTGCGTGGTGGCCGCAAGCCCCGAGTGCATATCGTCGAGGAGCGCTTGCGCCCTTCCTCGAGTGGGATGCAACGTTGAAGGATCCCAGTCGGACTTCGTCGGTATAGCTCCCGCTCGTCGCCGTAGATGACGTAGGTCTTGGCCCTCCAAGCGATGCGTCGGGCCTCTGTCTTGTCTTCTGGTAGCTCGCCTCGCGTCAGGTAGTCGAGGTAGGGCGTCCGCCAGTCGAGGGGCCGTGATGACGAAGAGGCGTGTGCGTCGACCTGCATTGCCTCCGCGGACGTCGAGGGTCTTTCTCGAGGGGTGGCGTTGAGAGTCGAGCCCCGTGTCTTGCTCGAGGGGTGGCGTCGAGGGGCCAGCCCCGGGTCGATTTCGACGGATGGCTCAAAGACGACCCTCGAGAAGACATCTGGCGGTACCGTGCCGCGCGTGGATGCCAACTTTGCCAGCTCGTCTGCGGCCTCGTTGTACTTCCAAGCTATGTGGTTGAGCTCGAGGCCGTAAAACTTGTCTTCCAGCTTGCGCACCTCCCCGCAGTATGCCTCCATCTTGGGATCGATGCAGCTTGAAGCCTCATAACCTGGTTGATGACGAGCTGCGAGTCTCCTCGGGCGTCGAGGCGTCGGACCCCGAGCTCGAGGGCGATGCGCAGCCATTGACGAGGGCCTCGTACTCGGCGACGTTGTTGGAGGCGGGGAAGTGCAAGCGTAGCAGGTAGCGCATGTGTACTCCGAGGGGTGAGATGAAGAGCAGGCCTGCTCCTACCCCCGTCTTCGTGAGGGAACCATCGAAGTACATGGTCCAGAGCTCGGCTTGAATCTGTGCCGGCGGGAGCTGAGTGTCGGTCCATTCAGCAACGAAGTCCGCCAACGCTTGCGACTTGATGGCCTTCGCGGGGCATAGGTGATGGTCTCCCCATTAGTTCGGCGGACCACTTGGCGATGCGCCCCGTGGCCTCCCGATTGTTGACGATCTCTCCGAGGGGGAAGGACGACACCACCGTCATGGGATGAGCGAGGAAGTAGTGCTGGAGCTTGCGCCTTGTGACGATGATGCCGTAGAGCAGCTTCTGGATGTGCGGATACCGGACCTTGGCCTCGGAGAGTACCTCACTGGTGAAGTATACCGGTCGCTGGACCGGCAATGTATGACCCTCCTCGTGCCTCTCGACGGCTATGACCGCGCTAACCACCCGAGTGGTTGCGGCCACATAGAGGAGGAGGGGCTCGGGGGAATCGTCACCTTCGGCTGGTCGCGGGGGCACGAGAATTGGTGCAGAAGTTGTGACACCCTAGTGTCAAGCACTGCATTAGGATCTTCATTAGCTACTAAAAGGAGCATAAGCAATGCATTGCATCATTTCATGTGCACGAGAGTGCTTTTGTCTTTTGTTTATTTATTTGGATTTGGATTTCTATTTGACTTGATGATTTAATTGGATCTCTGTTTGAGGCTTTGTTATGTGGAGGCTATAAAAGTGGTTTCAGAAAAAGCCTTATATGAAAGTTGTAGAGAAAATTATTTCGAGCAACTTTTATTTGGGTCAAACCCTAGTTTAGAGTTTTTGAAACTGTTTTTGAGTGGTCAAACTTTGGAAAATTTCTGGAAAAAAAAAGTCATTTTTTTTTCTTCCCGCGCCCCTTTCGGCCCATCTGGCCTTTCGGCCCGCTCCCGCGCCAGCACCGCACCGGCCCGCTCGCCCGCCCGCGCGCGCTCGCCGCGCAACGCGTCGGTCGCTCTGACCGCGGCCGCGCGTACGCCGGCCAAGCCGCCGCGTGGCCGGAAATGCCTGAGCACAATCTGCCCTGGCCACTCCTCGCCCGATCCTCTCTCACCCGAGCACGCAAGCTATCTTCCCCGGCCACTCTCCGCTCGCCTCGCCTGTCGCGCCCGCTCGCCGTGCACGGCATCGCCGCGCTGCCTCGCCGACCGCGCCGCCGTAGCCCCGCCACGACCACCGGTCAAGCCGAACAAAACCCGAGCACCCCTTCACTCCCGCTCACACAACTCCCACTCACTCTCGCTCTCACTCCCTCTCCACTCCCACGAACACCAGCCGAGAAGCACTGCTCGCTCTCGCCGTGACCTCCACCGCAACCTCCCCTCTCCGTTCCCAATCCCACCGAGCATCACCGTCCGATTACTTCTGCACCAAGCTCCGCCTACGCCGTGCACACGGCGTGCGCACGTCGTCATCACCAACCGAGCCCGACGCCGCCGGAGGACGTAGCGCCTCTTTCGGTCCGTCAGTCGCCACCGCCGAGCCGCAACGCCGTTCTTCTTCAACCCGAGCTCCACCGTCTCCCTCCTTCTCCGTCGATCATCACCAAGCCAAGGCAAGGTGAGAACACTGCCCCGCTTCAACGCTACCGCTCTCTCCCACATCTTCTTCCCCGGCCGAACGCCATGACCGCCCACCGTGGACCTCGCTCGTGGCCAAGCTCCGCTAGAGCTTCACGGCCCAACCAACCCCGTAGCTTTATGCCTAGGGTTCGTGGAAGCTTTGCCTTCCCCAATTTCTACCGGCGACCGCCGGACACGGCCAAGCCGAGCCTCACCGCCGCACCGTCCGCCATGGCTCGTCGCCGGCGAGCTCCGGCCATCCGCTAGTCAAACCGACACCACCGCTGGACGCGTCTCGTCGAGACGAGTCTATCGAGCCTAGCCTCACCGCCGGCGACCTCACCGACGGTGAGCAGCCGCCGGCCAGATCTCTCCCCTGTTTTCCTCTCTCTGACGGGTGGGTCCCGTTGACCCACGGATTCCGCGCGTCAGCCTCTGTTTGTCCTTAACCGCATCCACCCGAACCCTCGGCGAGCCCTCGAGCTAGGCCTCGGACGAGCCAATGCGTTTCCGTCTCGGCCGAGCCCTCGGCCAGGCTTCGGACGAGCGTGTCAAGTTTCCGTCTCGCCCGAGCCCTCGACCCCGGCCTCGGACGAGCGTGTCCGTTTCCGCTCGCCCGAGCCCTCGAGCAAGGCCTCGGACGAGCGTGTCCGTTTCCGCCTCGCCCGAGCCCTCGAGCAAGGCCTCGGACGAGCGTGTCCGTTTCCGCCTCGCCCGAGCCCTCGAGCCGGCCTCCGCCGAACCTTCGGGCTGTCTAGAGCCGGGCCTCGAGCGAGCACACACCTGCTGCTGGCCCCGCGCGTCAGCCACTCGCTGGTCCATGGACGGGTGCTTGTAGCCAAGCCGGGAGAAATTTAATGTTTTTCCTTTTGGTTTTAAATTCCAGAAATGCTTGTTATTTTGTGCAGCTTGATTTATAAGTCTAAATGAAGTGCTTCCAGTTTTGTTAGCTTTCTTAAGAGCAGATCTTTCATAGAAAAATATGAATATAATGTGGATGGCATTTTATTTTACTGTTTTCAATTAATCCAGTTTACGTGCTTTTATGGGATAAATGGAAATAAGTGTTTTCTGATGGAGTTAATTCATGGGAAAAATTTGTATGGGTTCTTTGTTATGTTTCGTGCCTGTGAAAATTATGTGAAGTACTGTTTTATGGAAAAATTTTCTGTTATAGTTAAAAGTCTCTTTTGCTGATTTCTTAGGAAAAGTGTTAAGATGTTTATATGCGGAAATAAAATAAGGGAAAATTTGTACAGTCTCTGTATGCCTTGTAGAATCTAAGAAAAATATGAACCTGATCTGTTTATGGAAAAATTTGTAGTTGCTTTACAACTGTGCTTTTCTGTGTTTATCTTGGAAATTCCTGTAAGAAATAATACAATGTTTCTGTTCATGGAACTTCTTGAAAGCATAAAATGTTAAGTAGAATCTAGGAAAAATATGAAATAGAGTTGTGCACCCTTTACAGTAGGGTTGCAGTCAAAGTACCTTTTTGGACAGTTGCTTGTCATTTTTAGATCTGCAGCTCTGTATTTTATTTTTGGGCTGAAACTTGTTCAGTAGAGTCCAGCAAGTGTGGTTTGCCTTCTGGAATTTTTGTGGATTTTTCTAAGTTCTGAAAAATGCACTTGCAGTTCAATCGGAGTTCCTTTGATTTAATTAAATAAGAAAAAGGATGAGTATTGGATTTGTTTTATGAAATAATTAGATAAATCCTCAACGTCGAAAGTGGTTCAACAAGTTGGCTTTGTTGGATTGCAAGAAACATTCTTGTCATATCATCCTCATCTTGTACCGCATTTATTTAATTATATACCATCGCATGCAATAGGATCGATCCCGCAAGAACCCCATCAAGAGCAGGAGCTAAACGTCGAGCCGGAGATCCAGAGCGCAACAACGGAGGAAGCCGACCCCGTCCACGACCCTAACCTGCCTGGAGTGCCCCTCTCACGAGGCCTCAGTCTTCACTCAAGGCAAGCCCCGGAGCATATTAAGCCTCCTATCCTTTGCAATTAAATATTACTTGAGTCCTTTTATATTGTGATGCATTAGGTATAGGAGTTGATTGAATCCTATTTGTTGCATTACCATCCCTTGATTATTGATTATTACCTGCCTTGTTATCCTGTTACCTTTACTTTATAATGTAGACTGCTTAGCCTGCTTAATAAAAGTAGTTGTTAAGAATGTTTCCGTAATACCCGGATGGGTAGTACCGGATCACGGTTGGCTATATTTGCTATCGTGGAAAAGAACCTGAGTTGTAGTGAAATACGGTCAATGGGATGGCAGGGCACAAGTTCGGAAACTTGGGGCAACCCATCCATTGGATCGTGTAGGTTTGTATCGATGTTGGCCCTCGTTCATTTTTGAACGCGCCCTTTTACTTAGGGATATGTCGTTGCTGTAATCATCGACCCCAAAGCCGGTTAGAAGCTGTTCGGGCCGGTCTCAACCCGTGTCGTGCCCTCTAGTACAGAAGTTGCGATCTGCCGCGTGAGGCCATCGCCAGACTCTGATTGGGCGGTCCGTGCTTGAGCCGCGGCGATTACCACCACGAACAAGCGTCGAGCGGTTGCCCAATGCATGGACCCGACGGGGAAAGTGTGGGCTGGTATCAAAGGTCTTTCATCAGCTGATTTGGAATTCGATTCGAGTCGCCGTCTCCCCCGGTTAGTGGGAAACTATGGCGAGCTTCACCACCACGATACAACTCCATGTGATGTTTAAAGGTTCAACTAAAATGTGGATAAGTCAACTGGATATGGTTGTATTATTGATTGTTAGATTCAAGTGAGTGCTCTAGTACAGGTGATCATCTAGTATTAAGAAATAGGCTAAAAGTAACAGCTCATCTTAACCGCTAATTACCTCTTACCTAAATTTGAGCTTTTCGCAACTAAAAGATCCTAGCTCTACCTCAAAAGCCTTGCATACCCTTGGAGTCTTTAATTTTCAGTTAGACGGGTAAGTCTAGCTGAGTACATTCCCGTACTCAGGGTTTATCCCGTTGTTGCAGATGGCCAGGTCTACTTTGGCTATTGTAAGCACTGCCTCTACCCAGTGGAAGGTGATGAGGAGTAGGCCCAGGGCCGGGTCGTCAAGAAGCTTTCCTCTTTCTTTTGCCAGACTGAGACTACTGGTGGCACATTACCTTAAAAGGAGGAATGACTTGTGTTGGGTTTGTGTATCAAAACAATGTTTTATTTGGACCACGTGTGTGGTGGTCGTGTTTCAAACATATTTCAGCTTCCGCACTATTTGAACTCAGTATTGTAATAACTCTGTTTTATTTCCGCACTCTGATGTTTAAATTCGGTTTAAATTTGCTGTGATGTCTCTTTACGGATGTAACCTTTGAACAATGCGATCCTGTATGTTATGGTGAAAGAAATCCTTCGAGATTTCCGGACTACCGGGGTTATATGGGTTCAAGTGTGAGTCAAAGTCAGACGGATTTGGCTAAGACAATACTTGATCTCTTATAATCAGGGCGGTTCCGCCACAGCTGTATCAGAGCATGGTTCAAGTGATTACCTCCGTAGGGAGCTATTTTCGAACTAAATGGGTATTTCAAAACTATTTTCAAAACTATTTTCGATTACTAAGTGTGCCCAGTCTCGTCTTGAAGCCCTATACTAGGATTCAGGTGGCTTAACTGCTAACAGGGTTCAGGGTTTTGCTTCATGCTGGATCTTTATTTGCGGGTCCATTCTTGGAAAAAAAAATGCGTCGATCGCGAAAACATGCATAAAATGATTTTGTGAGATATGAGAGCATGACCGTCCAACCGTCGGTCTAGGTGAGAGTTCTTATACCAAGTATGTGCGAGCTCCACGCGGACACAACGAGGGTATCATATTTTCAAGGGTGTTTCTATGTTGGTGCATGGTGTTTAGTGTGGCTTCTATGTATTTTTGCATATTGGCCAATACTCAATTGTTTTATCATTGGAATTTCTTTGGGGTGCTGGAATGAATCTTCTGCAGGTACACTAACTATGCGAACGAGTAGAACGTGTAGATAACGCATGAGAGATCGTTCTTGCCACCGATTAGAACGTTAGGACTTGCGAGTCATGTTAGTGAGTGAGAACGTAAGTACGATCATGCATCATGTTTAAATTCATGCATTTACATTTCCTCCCCTTAATTAAAAGTTGTCTCTTTTCTATAAAATTTGCCAACTTAATATCTGTCTCACGAGAGTTCGAAACCCCTTTGTTTCTACAGATGGCCCGGACCAAGTTGACTGCTCGCAAGGCCACCGGAGGCAGAGGAGTTCCGCGTCACCGCTTGGCCACCAAGCTGACCCGGAAAACGTTCTTGACCTACTTCGGGTTGCCGACAATCCTCTGGAGGATTCTGCTGTTGGATATGAGGAAGGACAGGAACCAAGTACTCCTGGCAGAAGGAGATCTATGGGCAAGACTCACTGGTTATGGTGCAGATCAAGGTCAAGGCTCTACCTGCTAAGCCCCACTGGACAGGATGGACAGAGATCACCAGAGGCACGTGTGCCAAGGATGGAGCTAACAGGGCAGCATATCGTGTGCTGAAGGATATCATCGCTCGTTTTCCTGCCGACCTAGCCAGTGCGATGGCAGGGGTGTTTCCACGTGGATCACCTTTTCCTTTGCGCTGGGGACAGACGTTGGAGACAGTTCTGACCGGAAGCCCTGAGGAGCGATTCTACTGCGAGACGCCTGCGATGAGCACCACTGGAGCTCTGTTGGGTGTATGTGAGAGCTTGGAGCGCACTCTCGAGAGCGTGTCCTTCACTCTCGCCGCCACCTACCAGAACAAGGATAGACTTCAGCAGGACTTTGACGCCGAGGTTGCTCGTCTGCAGGAGAGGATTCAGCAGCTCACTCTAGAGCGTGACGACGCCCGCACCACTGCCGCAGCACAGTCTACGGCCAGGACAGTCGCCGAGCAGATGTATCTGACCGCATCTGTGCAGAGAGATGAGGCCCGCGCCGCGCTCGACCACCTCAGAGAGGGAGCCCAGCTTCTGATTCAGCAGATCCACGGACAGCAGGTCTATATAGAGCAGCTCCATGAGGCCGTCCATGAGTTCCATCATGCAGCACAGGAGGCAGCAGTACCAGCAGCTCCCGCAGCAGAGGCCCCGGATCCCCAGGACGGAGAGGTCTTTGGTCCCGACGCTCCACCAGAGGAGGCTCATGCTGATGAGCCTATGTTCGACGCTGACATCGAGGACGCCGCATCCGCCGCTGGAGACGTCTGAGCGCTAGTTTAGCTAGGAGACGTTTTTCTTTTGTATAGCTTGAGCTTGCTCGCTAAGTGATGTAACACCCTAAGACATGTGTTGGTTTTATGCTTAACTGCTTGTTGGTATGTAAAGCTTTTGGACAAAGTCCGGACTTCGATCCGGCACCTTTTTATGGAAATCCGTCGTTTGCATGTCCAAATTTTAGCAATTATTCTGTGATGTTGTATGGAGATGAGTAATTATACTTGGTTGTGTGCTAAATTTCCGAATTTTGTACAGCACAGTATTTATTCATGATCAATGTAACATCCCCTAATGATTGCTTATTAATGGGAAATGCAGATGCCGGCACACACTCGCAGCCAACGTGGACAAGGGTCTGGAGCTGAGGAGAATCTGCCACCTCCCCCACCGCCGCCGATGACGCCGGAAGCGTTCTTTGGCCAGTTCTTGGGTAGCCAACGGAACATGGAGGAGATGCAGAGGCACATGGAGGCCACCCTCCGCAACATCGCCAACAACACCGCGCAACAGCATCAGCAGCGCCAAGGCCCGGAGCCCAATCAGTATAGCTCCTACCGCGATTTCTTGGACACTCGTCCTCCAGTGTTCAAGGAAGTCACCGAGCCGCTCGAAGCTGATGAATGGCTCAACTCCATCACCCAGAAGTTCCGTCTGCTTCGCCTGACGGAAGAGCTCAAAGCGGAGTATGCCGCTCACATGTTAGAAGGAAGGTCCCGCAGGTTTGTGGTGGGCCCAGTACCGTGCCTCTCTGCCAGCTAATGCACGTGTTACTTGGGACCAGTTCTCCACCGCTATGCGCAACCACTACATCCCTAGTGGTCTGATGGAGATGAAGGTTGCAGAGTTCATGAGGTTGTCTCAGGGAACTAGGTCTATGTCTGAGTACTTGCACAGCTTCAACAACCTCGCTCGTTATGCCCCAGACTTTGTCAACACAGAGGCCAAGAAGATTGCAAGCTTTAAGCGTGGCATGAGTGCCACCATGCTTTCAAAGATGGGTAACAGTCACCGCACCACCTTCAGCGACTTTGTCAGTGACTGTCTCAATCAAGAGGCCAATGACAGCCGGCTAGCAGCAGAGACACGCCGCCGTGCGAATGAAGGAGGTTCGTCCCAGCAGAGGACTCAGTTCGGAGCACGCGCCCCCTACCGCCCGCCTGTCACTGGAGCAAGGTACCGTCCCCCACAGAGGAAGATCACCACCAACCGTCCCCGTCCCAGCTTCCAGAAACCGTACACCGCCCCTATGATGCCAAACAAGGGTAAGACTGGAAGTGCAGCAGGACCCAAGACTCCGTACGTGATTGGCCCATGCTACAACTGTGGTCAGACCGGACATCTGTCACGCCACTGCCCCCGTCCAAAGAAGCAGTACCATCAGCCCCAGCCTCGTACGGTCATGTGCACCACACCACTGTGGAAGAAGTGCCAGAAGGAGAGCCTGTCACCGCTGGTACGTTTCTTGTTAATCAATGCCCTGCAGTTGTGTTGTTTGACTCTGGAGCATCACATTCTTTTATAAGTGAGAACTTTGTTATAAGAAGTAATCTTGAGCTGATAGAGTTAGACCGGGGGGATATCAGATAAGTTCCGCCGGAGCTGTTCTCTCCGCGCGTAAAATGGCTAAAGGAGTGGAAATGACCTTTGGGGATAAAAAGGCCATAGTGGACCCCATAGTCATTCCTGGTCTAGGTCTGGATGTAATTTTGGGTATGGGTTGGATGAAACTTTGGAAGGTTAATCTAGACACCGCAGAGAGAATAGTGTCCATGGTTAGTCCCAGAAATGGGTCTACCTTTCGGTTCAAGTTACCTCGAAACCACCATGAGGTCGGAGTGTTGTTCAATATCACGGCAAAACAGATAGCTGAGATCCCAATAGTGTGTGAGTTTCCAGATGTCTTTCCTGATGAGTTGCCTGGTTTACCGCCTGATAGAGATGTGGAGTTTGCTATAGAGTTAATCCCGGGAACAGCACCTATATCCCGACGACCGTATAGAATGCACGCTAAGGAGTTAGCAGAGCTTAAGGTCCAAATACAGGAACTTTTGGATAAAGGTTTGATACGTCCTAGTTCGTCACCTTGGGGATGTCCCGCTATCTTTGTGAAGAAGAAAGATAAAACTTTAAGGATGTGTGTGGATTACAGACCGCTTAATGCAGTAACCATAAAGAATAAGTACCCCTTACCTCGAATCGATGTCTTGTTTGATCAGTTGTCAAAAGCAAAAGTGTTCTCCAAGATCGACCTGAGGTCAGGATACCATCAGATTAAGATCAGAAGAGAAGACGTACCAAAACAGCTTTCTCTACCAGATACGGACTCTATGAATATTTAGTTATGTCCTTTGGATTGACCAATGCACCGGCACATTTCATGTATCTGATGAATTCAGTTTTCATGCCAGAGTTGGATAAGTTTGTTGTAGTGTTCATTGATGATATCTTGGTCTACTCGGAAAACAAGGAGGATCATGCCAAACATCTTCGAGTTGTTTTAGCTCGACTTAGGGAACATAAGTTGTATGCTAAGTTCAGCAAGTGCGAGTTTTGGTTGAAGAAGGTACCCTTCCTTGGTCACGTCCTTTCAGAGGAAGGAATCTCTGTAGACCCTTCTAAAGTGCAAGAGGTTATGGAGTGGGAAGCACCCACGAGTGTTTTTGAGGTTCGCAGCTTTTTGGGTTTGGCCGGATACTACCGTCGGTTCATTCCGGATTTTTCAAGGATAGCCAAGCCTATGACCCGTTTAAACGCAGAAAAACAAGAAGTTCGAATGGACTCCAGAGTGTGAAGCAGCTTTCCGCACTCTGCGAACGTTGTTGACATCCGCACCTGTTTTGGCTCAGCCAAACTTGGAGGAACCTTTTGATGTGTTTTGCGACGCATCCAAGATTGGACTTGGATGTGTGCTCATGCAGAATGGAAGAGTTATCGCCTATGCTTCTCGCCAGTTGAAACCGCACGAAGAGAACTATCCCACTCATGATCTGGAACTAGCAGCCGTCGTGCATGCACTCAAGATATGGAGGATTATCTTATGGGAAACCTATGTCATGTGTACACAGATCATAAAAGTTTGAAATATATCTTCACCCAGCCAGAGTTAAATATGAGGCAAAGAAGATGGCTAGAATTGATTAAGGATTATAACCTAGAAGTGCATTACCACCCTGGAAAAGCGAATGTTGTAGCTGATGCCTTGAGTCGCAAGACTCATTGCAACTCTCTACAACCACTGTTCGAAGATGGATTTAATCTTATGCACCCCGTCATGTTAAACAATATCACTCTTCAGTGCACCTTGGAAAGTGACATCATCGAGAGACAGAAGACCGATGAAGAAATCTGTCAGATAAGGAAGAGGTTGGAAACCAGTAGTTCGTTAAACTTTAGAACAGATGAACAGGGAATTTTATGGTATAAACGAAGGATAGTCGTTCCTAAGGATTCAGAGCTGAAAGAGAGGATTCTGAACGAGGCTCACAATTCAAGGTTGTCTATCCACCCAGGAGGCAGTAAGATGTACCAGGATTTGAGAACCAGGTATTGGTGGTCAAGGATGAAGAAAGAAGTCGCAGCTTATGTCGCCAGATGTGATACTTGTTGCAGAATAAAGGCAATACACCTGAGACCTGCAGGACTGTTGCAACCGTTGTCAATTCCAGAGTGGAAATGGGAAGAAATCAGCATGGATTTCATCACTGGCCTTCCCACTACTCAAAAGGGAAATGATTCTATCTGGGTTATTGTGGATCGATTGTCTAAAGTAGCTCACTTCATACCAGTTAAGACTACACACCGCCCCCATCAGTATGCAGACTTGTATATTCAGAATATCTTGAGGTTACATGGAGTTCCGAAAAGGATTGTTTCTGATAGAGGACCCCAGTTCATAGCACGTTTTTGGGAACAGTTGCACAAGGAGTTAGGAACCAAGTTGGTCAGAAGTTCCGCCTATCACCCCCAGACTGCGGGACAGACAGAAAGAGTAAATCAGATTTTGGAGGATATCCTAAGAGCTTGTGTCTTATCTTCCGGAGAGTCATGGGAAAAGTGGTTACCCCTTGCTGAGTTCTCATACAACAACAGCTACCAAGAGAGTATAAAGATGGCACCTTTTGAAGTTTTATATGGACGAAGATGCAGGACCCCAGTAAATTGGGTTGAGTCTGGAGACCGAGGATTCTATGGATCAGATTATGTAAAAGATGCCGAGGAAATCGTGCAGACCATACAGCAACATATCAAGGTAGCACAGTCTCGACAAAAGAGTTATGCTGACACCCGAAGGAGACCTTTGGAATTTCAAGTTGGAGACTATGTGTATCTCAAGGTTTCACCTATGAGGAAGGTCCAACGTTTTGGAATCAAGAAGAAGCTAGCACCTCGATATGTAGGACCATACCGGATCATAGCAAGGAAGGGAGAAGTAGCATACGAAGTACAGTTACCCCCAGAGATGAGCGCAGTCTTTCCAGTGTTTCACGTATCGCAGTTAAAGAAGTGTCTTCGAGTTCCAGAACAAGAGGAAGTTCGGATTCCAGATGTCACCATCAGATCAGACCTGGAATACTACGAACAACCCAAGGAGATTTTGGATACCAAGACCCGAGAGACGCGTCACCGAACAGTGAAGACTTACAAGATTCTCTGGAGCAATCACGGACCCAACGATGCGACATGGGAAACAGAGGAGTACTTACGCGTAAACTATCCCGCTTTTGTTAAGAAATGGTACGTAACTCAAATCTCGGGACGAGATTTCTTTAAGGGGGAAGGGCTGTGACACCCTAGTGTCAAGCACTGCATTAGGATCTTCATTAGCTACTAAAAGGAGCATAAGCAATGCATTGCATCATTTCATGTGCACGAGAGTGCTTTTGTCTTTTGTTTATTTATTTGGATTTGGATTTCTATTTGACTTGATGATTTAATTGGATCTCTGTTTTAGGCTTTGTTTATGTGGAGGCTATAAAAGTGGTTTTCAGAAAAAGTGCCTTATATGAAAGTTGTAGAGAAAATTATTTCGAGCAACTTTTATATTTGGGTCAAACCCTAGTTTAGAGTTTTTGAAACTGTTTTTGAGTGGTCAAACTTTGGAAAATTTCTGGAAAAAAAAGTCATTTTTTTTTCTTCCCGCGCCCTTTCGGCCCATCTGGCCTTTCGGCCCGCTCCCGCGCCAGCACCGCACCGGCCCGCTCGCCCGCGCCCGCGCGCGCTCGCCGCGCAACGCGCCGGTCGCTCTGACCGCGGCCGCGCCGTACGCCGGCCAAGCCGCCGCGTGGCCGGAAATGCCTGAGCACAATCTGCCCTGGCCACTCCTCGCCCGATCCTCTCTCACCCGAGCACGCAAGCTATCTTCCCCGGCCACTCTCCGCTCGCCTCGCCTGTCGCGCCCGCTCGCCGTGCACGGCATCGCCGCGCTGCCTCGCCGACCGCGCCGCCGTAGCCCCGCCACGACCACCGGTCAAGCCGAACAAAACCCGAGCACCCCTTCACTCCCGCTCACACAACTCCCACTCACTCTCGCTCTCACTCCCTCTCCACTCCCACGAACACAGCGAGAAGAAGCACTGCTCGCTCTCGCCGTGACCTCCACCGCAACCTCCCCTCTCCGTTCCCAATCCCACCGAGCATCACCGTCCGATTACTTCTGCACCAAGCTCCGCCTACGCCGTGCACACGGCGTGCGCACGTCGTCATCACCAACCGAGCCCCGACGCCGCCGGAGGACGTAGCGCCTCTTTCGGTCCGTCAGTCGCCACCGCCGAGCCGCAACGCCGTTCTTCTTCAACCCGAGCTCCACCGTCTCCCTCCTTCTCCGTCGATCATCACCAAGCCAAGGCAAGGTGAGAACACTGCCCCGCTTCAACGCTACCGCTCTCTCCCACATCTTCTTCCCCGGCCGAACGCCATGACCGCCCACCGCGGACCTCGCTCGTGGCCAAGCTCCGCTAGAGCTTCACCGGCCCAACCAACCCGTAGCTTTACTGCCTAGGGTTCGTGGAAGCTTTTGCCTTCCCCAATTTCTCCGGCGACCGCCGGACACGGCCAAGCCGAGCCTCACCGCCGCCACCGTCCGCCATGGCTCGTCGCCGGCGAGCTCCGGCCATCCGCTAGTCAAACCGACACCACCGCTGGACGCGTCTCGTCGAGACGAGTCTATCGAGCCTAGCCTCACCGCCGGCGACCTCACCGACGGCGAGCAGCCGCCGGCCAGATCTCTCCCCTGTTTTCCTCTCTCTGACGGGTGGGTCCCGTTGACCCACGGATTCGCGCGTCAGCCTCTGTTTGTCCTTAACCGCATCCACCCGAACCCTCGGCCGAGCCCTCGAGCTAGGCCTCGGACGAGCCAATGCGTTTCCGTCTCGCCCGAGCCCTCGAGCCAGGCTTCGGACGAGCGTGTCAAGTTTCCGTCTCGCCCGAGCCCTCGACCCCGGCCTCGGACGAGCGTGTCCGTTTCCGCCTCGCCCGAGCCCTCGAGCAAGGCCTCGGACGAGCGTGTCCGTTTCCGCCTCGCCCGAGCCCTCGAGCAAGGCCTCGGACGAGCGTGTCCGTTTCCGCCTCGCCCGAGCCCTCGAGCCCGGCCTCCGCCGAACCTTCGGGCTCTGTCTAGAGCCGGGCCTCGAGCGAGCACACACCTGCTGCTGGCCCCCGCGCGTCAGCCACTCGCTGGTCCATGGACCGGGTGCTTGTAGCCAAGCCGGGAGAAATTTAATGTTTTTCCTTTTTGGTTTTAAATTCCAGAAATGCTTGTTATTTTGTGCAGCTTTTTTATAAGTCCAAATGAAGTGCTTCCAGTTTGTTAGCTTTCTTAGGAGCAGATCTTTCATAGAAAAATATGAATATAATGTGGATGGCATTTTATTTTACTGTTTTCAATTAATCCAGTTTACGTGCTTTTATGGGAATAAATGGAAATAAGTGTTTTCTGATGGAGTTAATTCATGGGAAAAATTTGTATGGGTTCTTTGTTATGTTTCGTGCCTGTGAAAATTATGTGAAGTACTGTTCTTATGGAAAAATTTTCTGTTATAGTTAAAAGTCTCTTTTGCTGATTTCTTAGGAAAAGTGTTAAGATGTTTTATATGCTGAAATAAAATAAGGGAAAATTTGTACAGTCTCTGTATGCCTTGTAGAATCTAAGAAAAATATGAACCTGATCTGTTTTATGGAAAAATTTGTAGTTGCTTTACAACTGTGCTTTTCTGTGTTTATCTTTGGAAATTCCTGTAAGAAATAATACAATGTTTCTGTTCATGGAACTTTCTTGATAAGCATAAAATGTTAAGTAGAATCTAGGAAAAATATGAAATAGAGTTGTGCACCCTTTTACAGTAGGGTTGCAGTTCAAAGTACCTTTTTGGACAGTTTGCTTGTCATTTTTAGATCTGCAGCTCTGTATTTTATTTTTGGGCTGAAACTTGTTCAGTAGAGTCCAGCAAGTGTGGTTTGCCTTCTGGAATTTTTGTGGATTTTCTAAGTTCTGAAAAATGCACTTGCAGTTCAATCGGAGTTCCTTTGATTTAATTAAATAAGAAAAAGGATGAGTATTGGATTTTGTTTTATGAAATAATTAGATAAATCCCTCAACGTCGAAAGTGGTTCAACAAGTTGGCTTTGTTGGATTGCAAGAAACATTCTTGTCATATCATCCTCATCTTGTACCGCATTTATTTAATTATATACCATCGCATGCAATAGGATCGACCCCGCCAGAACCCCATCAAGAGCAGGAGCTAAACGTCGAGCCGGAGATCCAGGAGCTGCAACAACCGGAGGAAGCCGACCCCGTCCACGACCCTAACCTGCCTGAGTGCCCCTCTCACGAGGCCTCAGTCTTCACTCAAGGCAAGCCCCGGAGCATATTAAGCCTCCTATCCTTTGCAATTAAATATTACTTGAGTCCTTTTATATTGTGATGCATTAGGTATAGGAGTTGATTGAATCCTATTTGTTGCATTACCATCCCTTGATTATTGATTATTACCTGCCTTGTTATCCTGTTACTTTTATAATGTAGACTGCTTAGCCTGCTTAATAAAAGTAGTTGTTAAGAATGTTTCCGTAATACCCGGATGGGTAGTACCGGATCACGGTTGGCTATATTTGCTATCGTGGAAAAGAACCTGAGTTGTAGTGAAATACGGTCAATGGGATGGCAGGGCACAAGTTCGGAAACTTGGGGCAACCCATCCATTGGATCGTGTAGGTTTGTATCGATGTTGGCCCTCGTTCATTTTTGAACGCGCCCTTTTACTTAGGGATATGTCGTTGCTGTAATCATCGACCCCAAAGCCGGTTAGAAGCTGTTCGGGCCGGTCTCAACCCGTGTCGTGCCCTCTAGTACAGAAGTTGCGATCTGCCGCGTGAGGCCATCGCCAGACTGATTGGGCGGTCCGTGCTTGAGCCGCGGCGATTACCACCACGAACAAGCGTCGAGCGGTTGCCCAATGCATGGACCCGACGGGGAAAGTGTGGGCTGGTATCAAAGGTCTTTCATCAGCTGATTTGGAATTCGATTCGAGTCGCCGTCTCCCCGGTTAGTGGGAAACTATGGCGAGCTTCACCACGATACAACTCCATGTGATGTTTAAAGGTTCAACTAAAATGTGGATAAGTCAACTGGATATGGTTGTATTATTGATTGTTAGATTCAAGTGAGTGCTCTAGTACAGGTGATCATCTAGTATTAAGAAATAGGCTAAAAGTAACAGCTCATCTTAACCGCTAATTACCTCTTACCTAAATTTGAGCTTTTCGCAACTAAAAGATCCTAGCTCTACCTCAAAAAGCCTTGCATACCCTTGGAGTCTTTAATTTTCAGTTAGACGGGTAAGTCTAGCTGAGTACATTCCCGTACTCAGGGTTTATCCCGTTGTTGCAGATGGCCAGGTCTACTTTGGCTATTGTAAGCACTGCCTCTACCCAGTGGAAGGTGATGAGGAGTAGGCCCAGGGCCGGGTCGTCAAGAAGCTTTCCTCTTTCTTTTGCCAGACTGAGACTACTGGTGGCACATTACCTTAAAAGGAGGAATGACTTGTGTTGGGTTTTGTGTATCAAAACAATGTTTTATTTGGACCACGTGGGTGTGGTCGTGTGTCTCAAACATATTTCAGCTTCCGCACTATTTGAACTCAGTATTGTAATAACTCTGTTTTATTTCCGCACTCTGATGTTTAAATTCGGTTTAAATTTGCTGTGATGTCTCTTACGGATGTAACCTTTGAACAATGCGATCCTGTATGTTATGGTGAAAGAAATCCTTCGAGATTTCCGGACTACCGGGGTTATATGGGTTCAAGTGTGAGTCAAAGTCAGACGGATTTGGCTAAGACAATACTTGATCTCTTATAATCAGGGCGGTTCCGCCACAGAAGTCAGCAACCCCTTCAACTTGGTTAAGGCCTCCTCGGCTTCGGCGGTCCACGCAAAGTGTTCCGTCTTTTTAGCAGGCGGTAGAGGGGTAGAGGGGTTAGTGCTTTTCCCCAGCCTCGAGATGAATCTGCTGAGAGCGGCTAGGCAGCCTGTTACTTTCTGCACACCCTTGAGGTCACGAATCGGGCCCATCCTCGTGACTGCTGAGATTTTTTCAGGGTTGCCTCGATCCCCCATTGTGAGACGATGTAGCCAAGTAGCATGCCTCGAGGCACACCAAAGACACACTTCTCGGGGTTGAGCTTCACATTCTTGGCCCGGAGGCACTCGAACGTGGTCTCGAGGTCGTTGATGAGGTTCCCGTTTTTTAGTTTTAACCACGATGTCATCGACGTAGGCCTCGACGGTCTTGCCTATGTGCTCGCCAAAGATGTGCTGCATACATCGCTGGTACGTTGCCCCGGCGTTTCGCAGGCCGAAGGGCATCGTAACATAGCAATACATACCGAATGGCGTGATAAAAGAGGTTGCGAGCTCATCGGATTTTCTCATCCTAATTTGGTGGTAGCCGGAATACGCATCAAGGAACGAAAGCACTTCGCACCCAGCAGTGGAATCGACGATCTGATCAATTCTAGGTAAAGGAAATGGAACTTTTGGACATGCTTTATTTAGACCAATGTAATCTACACACATCCGCATTTTTCCATTCTTTTTTCTAACTAGTACAGGGTTAGCTAGCCACTCTGGGTAAAATACCTCCTTGATGAATCCGGCCGCCAAAAGCTTGTGCACCTCCTCGCCGATGATCTTGCGCTTTTCCTCGTCGAAGCGGCGCAGGCGTTGCTTCACCGGTCTGGACCCGGCCTGGATCTCCAAGGCGTGCTCGGCGACTTCCCTCGGTATGCCCGGCATGTCCGAGGGGTTCCACGCAAATATGTCGATGTTCGCGCGGAGAAAGTCGACGAGCACTGCTTCCTATTTGGGCTCGAGGCTGGTACTGATGGTCAGCGTCTTGCCATTGGCCGAGGTCGGGTCGACGGGTATTTGCTTGGTGTGCTCAGCCGGCTCGAAGGTGCCGGCGTGACGCTTTGCTTCTGGGGCCCCCTCGGTGGCCAGAGCTGTTAAGGCCTCGAGCAAGTCGAGGTGGACGTTGGCCTCCCCCCGCTCGACGCACTCCACGTCGCAGTGGTATGCGTGCTCGTAGGAGGTGTCAACGGTGATGACCCCTTTTGGCCCCGGCATCTTGAGCTTCAAGTACGTGTAGTTAGGAATCGGCATGAACTTGGCGTAGCCTGGCCGGCCGATGATGGCGTGGTAGGTCCCTTGGAAGCCGACCACCTCGAAGGTGAGCGTTTCCTGACGGAAGTTTGCCGGCGTGCCGAAACAGACCGGCAGGTCGATGCGCCCAAGAGGGGTGGGCTTTCTTTCCTGGTACTACTCCGTGGATCCCCCGACGCTGGGTCGGAGCTGTCCCTCTGAAATCCCCAGGAGGTCGAGGGTCTTGAGGTATATGATGTTGAGGCTCGAGCCCCATCCATCAACACCTTGGGAGAACCGAACGTCGATTATGATGGGGTCGACGACGAGGGGGTAAGCCCCCGGGTTTATGACACGGTCCGGATGGTCGTCACGGTCGAACGTGATTGGCGCATCGGACCAGTCAAGATACCGGGGGGCGTCGTGGCCAAGCGAAAAGATTTCCCGGCGCTCCTTCTTTCTTTCTCGAGCTGAGAGCCCGACGGTCGGCCCCCCGTAGATCATGTAGCAGTCGCGCACCGGGGGGAAGTCGCCATCTGCGTTCCTGCCGCCGCGTCGATCGGTATCCTTTCCCTTAGGCGCGTCTTCCCTCTTATCGCCGAGCTTGGAGTAGTAGCCCTTCAACAGTCGGCAGTCTTTCAACTTGTGGTTTACGGGGCCCCTGTGGTAGGTGCAGGGATCCTCGAGCATCTGGTCGAAGACAGCCCCGTCAGGGGGGCCTCGGGGCTTCTTAGGCTCGAGGGCGCCCGCGAGCACCTCTTTGTCGTCGTCGTCATCGGCGCCACGCTTCGCCTTCTGGCCCTTGCGTTTGTTTTTCTTCCTTTTGTTGCCGTCATTGTTGTCGTTCTTGGCGTCGTTGCCCTTGTTGGAGCCCTCCGCGCGATCACCGCCTTGCCTTTGTCCGTGGAACGGCCAAAGAAGGCCCCCACTGCTTCGTCGCCCGAAGCAAAGCTGGTGACGCGATCCATCAGGTCCTCGACCGTCCCGGGACGGTAGCGTCCTAGCTCATGAACAAGCTCTTGGCATGTCGTGCCCGCGAGGAACGCTGAGATGACGTCCTCGTCAGGCACGTGGGGGAGCTCGAGACGCTGCTTCGAGAATCGTCGAGCAAAGTCGCGGAGGGGCTCGTCCGCCGCCTGCCTGCAACGCCGTAGGTCCCAGGGGTTGCCTGGACGCACGCAGGTCCCCTTGAAATTCCCGTCGAAGACCCTGACTAGGTCGGCCCAGTCATGGATCCGATCCGGCGGGAGCCCCTCGAGCCACCGGCGGGCGGTGTCCGAGAGGTAAAGTGGGAGTTGACGTATGATCACGCGGTCATCGTTCTTCGCTCCGCCCAGTTGGCAGCCAAGGCGGAAGTCCGAGAGCCAGAGCTTGGGCTCGACCTCCCCGTCATACTTCACGATGTTGGTCGGCGGTCGGAAGCGGTCGGGGAGGGTTGAGCTGCGGATGGCCCGGCTGAAGACTCGGGGCCCGGGGCTCGAGGACCTGCCGGTCCTCGTCGCTGTCGTAGCGCCCCCCTCGATGGGCGCTATAGCCACGCTCTTGGGCCCCCTTGTCCTTGCGCCGTCGGTTGATGTCGTTGCGGGCGTCGTTGGCGTCTCGAGGTGGCGGTTGTCGACGATCCGTTCGCGGACTGGCCTAGCTCGAGAGGCGTCCGGCTGGTGGACGGATGCCTCGCGAGCGTCGTGGGGCGTGTCCGCCGGTCTCCCCGAGGCTGCTCCGCGTCGGCGTGACGCCGAGCTCTCGGCCTGCTGTACCGCGGCTGTCTCGAGGAGGTTTTTCATTTCTCCGAGCATGCGCCTGGCATCGGGGTTGGAGACGGCGGGCAGGTCACGGAGCATCATAGCCGCGGCCACCACGTTCTGCCCAGCTCGCGGGAAACATACCTCGGGGCGTGCTGGTGCCCCGTCCTCGAGGATCCGCCGGTGGACCTCTCGAGCCCGGCCTCGAGCTCCGGCTCCTCAGGGCTGGGGTGGTTCCTGCATCAGGGTTTGCCGGAGCTGCAGCAGGTGTCGCCGTTCTTCCTCGGCTTTGGTGATTGCTCTTGCACTTGTGCGAGTTGCGCCGCCCGGCCATCGTCGTGCTTAGGCGGTACAGCCGGTGCTGGAGGTTCGTCCCTTCCCTGAACGCGTGATCCGCCTGCCGCGGCCACGTCGCTAGGTCCCTCTAGGTCGAGTGCCGGCCTGTCGTCGTCGCCTTCGTCCTCGATCGCGCACGACTCCCTCGAGTTGGAAGCACTCCCTGGTGGGATCCCAGAGGTCGGGGTCGTGGTAGTCGTATTCGTCGGAGTCGGAGCTGTTGACGGCACGCCGCCTTGGCGATGCTGGGACCGCAGCTCGCGGTACCATTCTCCGACGGTGGCTCGCCGAGGGGTGGCTCGAAGGGCGCAAGAAGTCGCGGTCGACGCACGCGGGGTGGACGATCTCCAGGCTGGCCATGGCCTGCAGCAGCGCGCCCGAACGCTGCTCCCGGTCCGCCACCGTCTGGTCCTGATGGCGCTCGTCGAGGCGGTGGGCGTATACAGCCGCAGAGTTGTCGAGGCCGACGGGAACGCTGGCGTCGAGCGCGGCGCGACCCGTGCGGGAGGAGGCTGATGAGCGGCGTCGACGGCACGGCTCGGAGGCCTCTGGCCTGGTTCCGGTCCGTACGCATGATGAATGCGAAGTCGCCAGGCGGGCGCGGGTGCGCCCTGGAGGTCTCCGGCCGCGCGCCGGGCTGGTTTCCCCTTGGGGACCCTGCACCGGCTACGGGGGCATAGGTGTTTGCCGCGGGCACCGCCTGCGCCCGGCGACGACGGTGACGACGGCGCCGCTCGCGATGTGGCGACGTGTGGTGGTGCGGGCGACGCGTCACGCCCCCAGCGCGGGGTGGGTGTGACACGCACTCCGCTCGGGCCCTCCGTGGAGAGCAGAGTCAGCTCGTTGTCGTTGCCTGCGGCCAGGAACTCGAGGCTCCCGAACCAGACGACGGCACCAGCCGAGAACGGAAGAGGGGATGAAGCCATCCAGGAATCAACGAGAAATCGGCTCGGACACGCGAAGTCCCCTACCTGGCGCGCCAACTGTCGGTGTTTCGTACCCGGGGGTATCACACCAACGAGTGATATGATCGCGTGCTTCTCTTCCTGGATGGTGATGCAAGAGGACACAAGGATTTATCCTGGTTCGGGCAAAGAAGGCCCTACGTCCAGCGGGGGGATGTTCTTGTATTACTTGCACCTAAGTGCTTGTACAGGGGAGAATACAAGCTCAGTGAGCGTGGACCGGAGTCCGGACTCGTGCCTGTGTGTGGACTCGTGTGTTGTGTCCCTCCTGAATGAGGGCCCTAGTGTCCCCTTTTATAGAGCAAGGGGAGGCCAGGGTTACATAAAGGTATTACAGGTGTCGGGGCGTATGGTGCCCCATACGGAGAAGGGTAGGAACCCTGTCTTGTCGGGGCCACTGGAGCCGATGTGATCGTTGCTGTTGAGGCGTCCTTGGGTCGTGGCTTCCATCCTGGGCGCGGACGTGGTGGCGCGACAAGGCGGGAGCCGTACAGCACCCATCCCGGAATGTACAGTACGCGCGGGGTCCCTCCGGGTCTTGGGGTACCTGTCCTCCAATAGCATGAAAGTAGTTAGGGCTCGAAGGGCGCGGAGCCGGCTTCGAGGTGGTGCCACGGGGCTCGAGGGGCGCGGAGCCGGCCTCGAGGTGTTACAGTGCAGGGCTCGAGGGCGCGTAGCCGGCCTCGAGGGGTTACAGTGCAGGGCTCGAGGGGCGCGTAGCCGGCCTCGAGAGGTTACAGTACAGGGCTCGAGGGGCGCGTAGCCGGCCTCGAGGGGTACAGTGCAGGGCTCGAGGGGCGCGTAGCCGGTCTCGAGGAGTTGCAGTGCCTGGCTTGGCCGAACAGTGCTGTACTGGTGCCCTTTTGCCCATGCTTGTGGTGAAAACGAGACTTGACCTTTACACCGAGTTACTGTGGTACATGCTGTGCACTAGTGGACATGACCGGAGTAGGTGAAGGCATTAAATGCGTGGTATGGGCTGGTACGGCTGTCTGTACAGCTCGAGGTCCGTGCGTTAAGGCTCGAGGTGTGGGGGCGCGCTCGCCCGAGGCCTGGAGGGCTCGGGCGAGACGGAGAGCGATCGTGCTCGCCCGAGGCCTCGCTCGGAGGGCTCGGGCGAGGCGGAGATAGAGCGCTCGCCCGAGGCCTGGCTGGGAGGGCTCGGGCGAGACGAGAGAGATAGAGCGTTCGCCCGAGGCCTGGCTGGGAGGGCTCGGGCGAGACGGAGATAGAGAGCGTTCGCCCGAGGCCTGGCTGGGAGGGCTCGGGCGAGACGGAGATAGAGCACTCGCCCGAGGCCTGGCTGGGAGGACTCGGGCGAGACGGAGATAGAGCGTTCGGGTGTTTGCGTTGATTGGGGGTACCCTTTTTCGTACCACCGACAAATGTGTACACTGATCACAAAAGCCTGAAGTATAATCTTCACTCAAGAAGAGCTGAATATGAGACCGAGAAGATGGCTTGAGTTAATTAAGGACTATGATCTTGAAGTGCATTACCATCCGGGTAAGGCGAATGTGGTCGCCGATGTACTCAGTCGCAAGTCTTATTGCAACTGTCTGATGAAGAAACCCTATGATCTTCTTTGTGTATGAGCTGGAAAGTTAAATATTGAAATGATTCCACAAGGAACTCTGAATAATATCAGAATAGAAACCCCTATCAAAGAGCAGATCATCGCTGCACAGAAAGATAACCCTGGAATCAAGCACATCATCGAAAGGTCCAATCCGGAAAGGCTGATTGTTTCAAGATTGATGATACAAGAGTAGTATGGTTTAAGAATCGGTTAGTAGTTCCTAAAGTGCCTGAGTTAAGAAAGTTAATCCTTGATGAAGCACACTTGACTAGATTCTCCATCCACCCCGGGCAGCAACAAGATGTACCAGGACTTGAAGCAAAGGTTCTGGTGGACAAAGATGAAGATTGAGATCGCCCGGTATGTCGCTCAGTGTGATACTTGCCAGAAAGTCAAAGCCGTGCACATGAGGCCCGGAGGAGAATTGCAACCTTTACTTGTACCTGCTTGGAAATGGGACGATATCAGTATGGATTTTATCAATGGGCTACCAAAGACACCAAAAGGTTTTGATTCCATCTGGGTGATCGTGGATCGCCTCACTAAGCAAGCTCATTTCCTGCCAGTCAAAACCAGCTACACCGTCCCCACATATGCCACTTTGTACAAGAACCACATAGTGAAACTCCATGGCATACCCAAGACCATTGTCTCTGATCGTGGTACCCAGTTTGTCGCAAAGTTCTGGAAAGCGTTCCATACCTCACTTGGAACCAAGCTCTTGCATAGTACAGCATATCATCCACAAACAGATGGACAAACTGAGCGAGTCAACCAAGTGTTAGAGGATATGTTGAGAGCATGTGTGCTCACCTTCGCAGATACTTGGGATAACTGTTTGCCCTTGGCAGAATTCTCATATAATAACAGTTACCAAGAGAGCATCAAAATGGCACCCTTTGAAGCACTGTACGGTCGCCGTTGTCGTACACCTCTCAGTTGGTCTGAACCTGGAGAAAGAGAATTCTTGGAGTTGACCTAGTGAAAGATATGGAAGAAAAAGTCAAGCAAATACAAGAGAATATGAAAATTGCGCAATCTCGACAGAAGAGCTATGCCGACAAAAGACGTCGACCTCTGAAGTTTCAAATTGGAGATTATGTGTACCTGAAAGTCTCACCCACCAAAGGAGTCACTCGTTTTGGAGTTAAAGGGAAGTTAGCACCTCGCTATATTGGTCCCTTTGAAATTCTGGAATGCTGTGGCAAGGTAGCTTATAAGCTAAGGTTGCCCGATCATCTTTCAGCAGTTCATAATGTTTCACGTCTCCCAACTCAAGAAGTGTCTCCGAGTGCCCGAATATGTGGTAGATGTTGAAGGTGTTGAGTTAGAACCCGATCTGTCATATTCTGAATATCCAGTTCGTGTGTTGGATTACAAGGACCGTGTTACCCGGAGGACTACCACGAGATGGTACAAGATCCAGTGGAACCAACACTCTGAAGAAGAAGCCACTTGGGAATCTGAAGACTTCTTGGCAAAGAACTATCCCGACTTTCTCGATACTCTGTAGATGTAAGGTTTTACCCTTGTTCTTCTTAAGACGCAGAATCTCGGGGCGAGATTTCTTTTAGGGGGGAAGGCTGTAACACCTCTGGTGTTTAATCTGTAATTAACCTGACATGTCATCATCATTAGTCATTAATCATTCTTGCCTTGCATTTATGTTTGCTTAGTACTTATGTAGCAATCTCTTTTCAAAAACCTAAAGCCCAAATCTTCCTTTAAGGGCAAAAATGGTAATTTCACCTCTGTGCCTAGTCTTGTGTATTTCTTGTTCAGTTTAGTGTCTTGAAGCTTGCTGTGTGTTGTTCAAAACCCAAAATCAAAAACAGATTTCAAATCCCTTTGAAAAACCCTAAATTCCAAACCCTGGTTTTTACCCCTCTTTTAATAATTTAAAAACTATTCAAAATTTGGAGTTGGTCCAAAAAGCAAAGTTGTAAATCTGATCTAGGAACAACTTTGCTTTGGTATTTGCAGATTTTCAAGTTTCTATATAAAATCAAAAGTAATTTTGAAATTATTCAAATCTTAAAAGTGTCTCCTTTTTCTGCACAACTTTGGTATTTTGAGTTTTGCTGCTCAGTTTAATTTTTAGGAGAAATTTGCAAAATACAGAAAGTCAAACCCTACACCCTAGCCCTGTTCATCTTCTACCTAGGGCCACGGGTGCCGGTCATGGCAGCTCGCCGGCGCCGCATGCGCCACGCGCCTGGCAGCTACTCGCCTGCCTCCAACCTGCCGCCGCTGTCCGCGCCATCATTCCGCATCCGCACGCGCAAGCGCTGACCTCCACCCCCGTCCCCCACTGCTCCCCGACGTCGCCGCCGCGTGGCCGTCGCCGGCAAGCACGACGCCCGGGTCCCAAACTGATTTCCGTCCCTTCTTCATCATGAGATCGATAGCACGCGCCACGGGCATTCTTATCCACCCCCGCGCGCTCCCTAACGGCCCCTGGCCGCGGCTATAAAAGGCCCGCCGGCCGGCCGGAGCAGCTCACTCACCTCCACCACCGTCGTCAGCTCACTCCAAAGTCTCCGCCGCTCCACCACCTAGCCAGAAGCTCCGCCTTGAGCTCGCGAAGCTTCCCAGCCCCTCAATTTTACCTCCGCCGCCTCCAATCGCCCGGCGTAACCCCATCTTCCCAAACTCCGGCGAAACACCGGTGAGCTCGGTTCGGGAAATCCCCACTCTCCGGCCATGATCATCTTTCTCCGACCCCTGTGTCAGCTTCCTGTCTTCTTGCGGCTCTGACCGTGCCATTGTGACCTTGTGCGGTGCACAGGATCGCCGGAGCACCGAGCGCCGCCGTGAACGCCCGCTGAGCTCCGTCGACCACCTTGTTCCGTCCCGCCGAGTCCTGCCTCCGACCCGTGGTAAGCACTCGAAGCCCCCGGTCTCTGCTTCCACTCCGCTTCGCTCGAGCCAGGCCTCGAGCAAGCACTCGCTCGAGCCAGGCCTCGAGCAGACACATACCCTCGCCACTTCACCGAGCCCAGCCTCGGAGCGGACTCACGCACCCTCAGCTTCGCCGAGCCTAGTCTCGAGCAAGCATGCACCTCCGCTTCGCCCGAGCCTCCCGGCCAGGCCTCGGACGAAACGATCGTTTTCCGCTTCGCCCGAGCCTCCGGCCAGGCTCGGACGGTTTTGGTTCCGCTTCGCCCGAGCCCTGCGAGGGAGGAGCACAGTGCTCTTTTCCTTTTTGGAAGTTGTGAATAGTGTTCCTTTTCATCTTTTTGTATGATTTTCTGTATTGCTCTAAAAATTCATCTGAAAATTTTACAGTTGAGTCTTTATACTACTGTTAGTATTTTATAAAAATATGAAACTTGACTTTTCTGCAAGAATTGAAAAAATGTAAAATCCCTCTTTTAATTAATAAATGGATGGCTTTGGATTTTAGAAAATCTTTTATAGCTCCAAAAATCATGAGATAAATTTTTGTGAGCTTCCTATGCTATTTTTAGTCTCTGGTGAAATTTTGAAGTCTTTTGGAACAAGTTGATTTGTGACATTTATCTTTAATTGTTAAATAGTGCCTTTTGTTTAATTAATTTCTGATTTTATTTGAGCACCTTAATGACCTCCAAAAATTATAAAATTGTTTTGCCATCTATCTACACCATAATGAACTTATGTGATTAATTTGGTAATTTTTGGAGCAACTGCATAAAATGACCTTATTTCAAATAATTAAGAAAAACAGAAAAAGGTGATTAAGGTTCATGTTGTATGCCCTGTGTTGCATTGTTCATGCTAGCATACTCATAAGCATACATCCTTGCATCCGTTTAGTGACCGAAGGAGAAGGCGTCAAGATCGAGGCAGCCGCTGACGAACCTGTCCTTGAGGCTACCCCGAGCTCCGACAACTGCCCTGCTCCCCCTCGAGCCTGCCCTCTTTGCTCTTCAAGGCAAGCCCCGGTGCATTTAAACCTCTTTCCTTGGATTTATAAATGTTTTCCTTAAATGATTTTGAGTTAAATTATTGCATTAGGTTTATAGGAGTTGTGTGCTATCCTAATTGATGCACTATCCACCTTGACCACTGATACAACCCGATACCCTGCTTTTCAAAGGTATTTGAAAAATGCTTAGCAATGCTTATTGAATTAGACTTTGCAATAAAAATGTCAATTTCAAAAGTATGATCACTGAAAGAATCTTTATGGGAATTTGGCTTTACTTCTCGTTCGATGACTGCTTGCCTGGCTAGCATGTGGTCATTGTCGAGAAGAGGTTGTCCGCGCGTACGGTGCCGTCATGTTGTGTCCTCCGGGACTCAACAGTTGACACCGACCGGGACAGGGTTGAAAAACCGACAGGACCTGTACTCTTGGGTTAGAGTCCCGAGGTGCTTGTCGCTGGCGGAAAATGTAGGGACCATCCGTATGGGGGCCTGCTGGTCAAGACTTGTAACTATTCACATACTTCGGAAAGCTCTGGCTCCGAGGAATCCTTTATTGGACCGACAACCGCGCACTGGGAGTGGAGAGATGGCGGAAGTAGCATGTACCACGTGGTCGTCGTACCTGGATAGGAGTGGTGTACTGTACTTCCGGGTGGCGTAGGACCGGGCCCAATTTTGGAGGAATCATGGTAGACGAGTTGGCATATGCAAACTTGGGTGCTACATATGCAGTGTGGATAGGGATCCTCAGCTGAGTATTATTTATCCGGATTAACGTTGCTCCTCGGTTATGGAGACTTGGTCCACTGACTGTCAACGGAGAGTGGTTCTCAACTAGGTATGTTTTGAATGTAAAGAATCATGAACGATGAGAATTGAGGAATACTGAATCTTTCCAAAATAAATAAGGTTTACAAAATGTTTTTCTGCAAAATACCTGATCTTGCTTAAGCCTTACCTTGACTACCCTAAGCCTCTCATTCCTGAGTCTTCTCCCTTTTCTTTAGTCGGGTAAGTCTTGTTGAGTACCCCAGTACTCAGGGTTTGTTACCCATGCTGCAGGTATGACAGAGTCCCCGATGTGTCTTGCACCCTGCTGCGTGACCATCGTCCAGGAAGAGGCCGATGAGGCCGAAGAATAGTTGTACACCCTCGGGCTGGGTGATTATAAGTATTTTTGCTGTTCTCCACTACGTTTGCCTATGTCTATCTCTATTATCAGAACTTGGTTTGTAAACTAACCGCACCTTAATTTCTATTTGGAACCCCTGCTTTGTAAAACTATTGTTATTTAAAGTCTTCCGCTCTTTATTCGATGTTATTTGTAAAAGTATGCAATGCTGTAACCGAATTGTGAGATGATCCTGCGGACATTGGCACTGATGTAGCCGGTGGCGAACAGGTCTTAATCACATGGAACATGGGTTTCGGCTGTCAGAGGTTGACAGGGACACGTGGGCCATGAGATTAGGGTCGTTCCGTCACAAGAGCACGCGATCATATTACTCGTTGGTGTCAGACCCCGGGGTCGAAACACCGACAATTGGAGATGCTCTAAGAAACAACTTTAACCAAGTAATATTAATATTTATGGTGTTTGATTAATATTATTGGAAAGATCTTCAAATCTAGTTTTTTAATAAATTTATTTGAAAATATAATATTACACGTATTTTATATAAATTGAGTTAAACTGGTAACACGTACACCAATGATGATAGATATTTAGAGATAAGAGAGAGCATGGTTCATTATTAGCCAACTAATTTAGTCCTAGGCAACTGATACACCAACTGATTCAAACAGACTCTTAATTAAGCTAGTACTCCATACTTGTTCCTTTGACCGTGCGGACGTAACCAAAGTTTTTAACCGTCCATTAGGTAATAATATAATCAGGAGTAAACAATTAATCACTGAGCCCAAGGATGCACATGGTGGTGTGGTGTCGTCGTTGATTTTCCATCATGGCTGCACAAAAATAAGCTGTCTCTGATTTAATCTCTGAAAGCGATGCATGGTTTGGTTACTTGCTAGACTGTTCACAGCTCTATTCGCTTGAGTTTATCAGTCAGAATCAATCCTGCTTTTTATCTATGAAATGGTGTTTTCTCTGATAACAAATAAACTTTACTTTTCAACACCGCAGCCATATAACCAGAAATAAGCCATAACAACTTGGGTTGTTACGCTGCCGTTGAGTCCATCGTCGTAACCATGAATGAAAGGTATAGAAATTAAAGTACGTAGAGGCTGACCCCCTACGGCCACACGAACCTTTGGATCGAGGCATCCGCCGAAACTTGATTGTTTAGTGCGTGAGTAAATAGCCTATGTAATGTTTGTTAGATGGGCGAAAGCATGTTCTACAATTAGTTGTCCCTCCTAGCGCGCTGAGAGAAAGGCGCGAAGACGTATACAGAGAGTCTATTTGCTTAAGCTTATCAGTAAAATCGATCCTACTTTTTTCGGAGAACATGTATTAGCATGTATTTCATTAAGCAGAAAATAGAGTATGTCACAACACTTGGTAATCCACAAATTACCAACAGAAGCATCTGCTCCAAGCAGTGGCGGATCTAAGATAAAAGTTTAGAAGGGGCTAAATTCAAAATATCTAGTAATTAAGACTTAAATCTTCTCTTGTGATATTATTTTTCACCTCAAACTCTTTTTAACATTGTCTAATGACTTAAAAATTATGCAGGGGCTAAGGAGGGGCTTCATGAACGCGGAGGCCGTAGGGGGGGCTGCAGCCCCGCAGCCCCCATGGCAGATCCGCCCCTGCTCCTAAGTTTACAGTCAAGGAACAATATTTTTTTCTCTCACAACAAAACAATATCAGCCACAGAATCAATCACAATAAGTTTAATCAAGCGGCCACAAAGATATGCAAACCTTTTGTGTATTTGAGAAAAAAATATAGTTTTTTTTGGAAGAGTTACCAAAGGCTTTAGCTCCAATGCAACCCCTAGAAGCTAAAGCCATTGAACTCTGACTCCACTGGTTTCCACCTCTTGCTAGTCCACGCTATATATTGATGCTGTATTTTTTTTGACAGTTGGAGTTGAAACTAAGCTTACACTGAGCCCTAATTGTGTAGGGTATATACCTTTAATAACGTGTGAAGTGGGGCGAGCATTTTTGTTTTTTAGCTACTCTCATCTATATAAGTCAATAAAGTTGGATGAGCTAGAGACCGATTGTTGTCAAATCTGGAGTCTAACACGTTCGAATCTAAACAGGACCTAATAAGTCAATAATTTTTAGAATAATTCAATTTTATTTGATAATAACACTTGGTGATTAATAGCTAGATTAGTCTTGCGTACTTTGGGGTTGAATTGGCGGCTTTCCTCTACGCGTATTTTTCCATATGGACGGCGTGTGCATATGGGGTTCAAAGTTTCAACCAAATTTGCACATGTTTTCCTCTCTATATATCGCATATTCACGTACGGCGTACTGAATCCGTAGTCCGCTAGAAAAGTATAAAGAAATGCACCACCTTGTGTTAACTGTCACCGCCCATCGATGGACGTCGTACGTTAACAACTTCACAATGCAGAAAAAAATTTCAAATACTGCATGTTAATCTGATTATCAAGCTAACCGTAGTATTTATAACCTCCGGCGACCCGGCGTTTGCAAATTGCGATTCCTGAAAGAACTGGCCTATGGACGACGGCTCGGTTGAGCAGCATTCACGAGCTGAGAATAAGCTGAAACGACTGATTTATTGTGAGAGAAATACTCTTCCACAACTGATTTGTATAGATTAAAGTCAGCTTGTAGCTCAAGCGAACAGAGCCGACGGTCTGGAGCCCCTCTGGTAAGGCTGGATATCGAGCCGAGCCGGCTCAGCTCGGCTCGGCTCGTTTTGGCTCGTTATCTTAACGAGCCAAAACGGTAGCTCTCGGCTTGCTAAAAACTCAAGTTGTCTCGTTAAGCTCACGAGTCAGGTATAAAAAGTATATAAAATATAGTATTATATTTATATTTATCTAAAGCTTGATAATAGTAATAATATGAATGTAACACATCCCACAACCTTAAATCGAACTAAAAATTAATAAACATTAACATATATACACATATAATAATATATAAGATTATTATACCATATATCCATTAGAAATAAAATGATAAAGTCATAATACTCACAAATTTATAGGGTCTAGATCAGTCATCAACCAATTATAAAGTAAGTAAGATACGAAGTAATAAAAAATTTATATAAGATTTATTGTTTTTTTTCCTTAGAAACTTGACTCGTTTGACTCACGAGCTGGCTCGAATTAGCTCGTTATAGCTAACGAGCTAAAATCTTGACTCGGCTCGGCTCGTTATGAGCGGAGCGAGTTAGCGAGCTTCGAGTTTTCTGTCTAAGCTTACCCTCTGGTAACGCACTATACATACGTATTACTTTCTGTACCTTTCATGACCATCGTGATGACGGACGACTCAACGGCAGCGCAACGCAAGTTGGAGGCTTGACTAATAAAAAATTAATTGACCTATTAGCCCCGTTAATTTGAAAAAAGGCTAGGAGGACTAGAATCAGTTGGCTAACACAATAAAACCTTATGAATCAAACGGAATTAACCATATGCATCAACAGCAAGAGCTAGGCCGTAAATGTGTTTGCGAAGCGTGGCAACCCGGCCGGCCTGCCGCTGCGTGTGCTTCTGATCCATGCATGTATCGCCGGCCAGCGATGGAGGCGAGAAGGAAGCTGCGAAGCACCCGGCGCCAGCGGGACGACGGCCGGTCGATCGACGCGCGCGCACGCGCGCGGCTAGCCAGCGACGGCGGCCGCGCGTCGTCAAAGCCGGCCGGCGGCCGCACGGACCGAAACAGCAGGACTACAGCGACAAACCCCCGGCGTAACGCACGGTTCCAGTTGACTTTTTGCAACGAATATACTACTATTATGTCCACTCACACTGTCAGTCTGTCACACATCACGGACGCTGTACTTTTTCCACCCTTTCGATCGAGTCGTTTATTTTTGCAAGAAAAAGAAGTGGGACTTGCCTCCGGTTTAGGTCTTGTTTAGTTTCCCCAACTTCCTCCAAATATTTCTAGATTTCTCGTCATATCAATCTTTAGCTACATGCATGAAGCATTAAATATAGGTAAAAAATAACTGATTGTACTTTTAGTATCTATATGTCGAGACGAATCTTTTGAGCCTAGTTGGTCTATGTTTTGATAAAGTTTGTCAAATAACAACGAAAGTGTTACAACGCAAATTCCAAATATTTCTCGGAACTAAACAAGGCCTTAATTTGTCAAACACGGAGGTTGTGTATCGCACATTGATTGGCTGGGTGACTCTGGACCGTGCGCCGGCACACCCGCCCAATGTAAACGAGTCTAGTACGCATTATTCTTCTTCACAAGCAGTTCTGAGCTTTTTGAAGCTTCTTCGCGCTTCGGTCATGACCAGTTTGTGCGACCTGTCTGTCTGCATGCAACGACTAGTAATTGGTTCCAGGGATTTATAGGAACACCTTGCAAGCCAAGTTTCCGTCTTCCAAGTTCCACCACCAGCGCGGATCTAAGCCCAATCTCAATGAGGGTTTCATTTGAGTTTCATTTGCATTAAATATGCTGCCACATAAGCACTTTTGATGACATGACATTGTATTTAAGAAGGAAGAGAAGAAATGAGTTTTATCTAGATGAAACTCTCTTGGCACGAATACCAACTCTCTATGAGTCATGGAATTTAATGTTTATGAAACATGAAACTCTCACTCTCAATGGAGAGTTTCATTCGAGTTTCATTTTGTTTCATATGACATGGCAGTCTTGGAAACAACAAAATGAAACTCACCGTTGAGATTGGCTTTATCACACCATGTTTAGACACATACATGAAGTATTAAATATATATTAAAATTAACTAACTGCACAGATTGTGATCTTTGCGAGACGATTTTTTTAAGTCTAACTAGGTCATATGACAATATTTTTGTGCTACAGTAAACATGTACTAATGATAAATTCATATCACAGTTTTTTATGGAATATGTGTATTTATTTTTTTTATTAGTTTATTTTTAAAAGATAATTAGTGTTGCAATATTCGATATAACACCCTAAAAACTTTCACCTACAATAATTAAACCACACACAAGCTGATAGAATTACTCCATCTGTACAACCTAGCGATCATGCATGTTCATTCGTGTCATCCTAGCAGCCAATATTCAGTGTAGGAATAGGAATATAAATATTGTCCACCACAACGTGATCCTAAACGCGCAGAGCCAAGAAATTGAAGGACCGAAAGTGTCAAACCAGGCGACCAGAGGGGGTGAATGGGAGCCTCAAAATTTCTTCACAGAAACTACGGCCTCAGTCCCAATAAAATCAACCCCCAAAAGCTTTGTTCTCAGAAGCGATGCCCACGACCCTTGGAAGAGGGTGGATGATCCCTAAGATCACAGCGAGGCACCACTGACCAGAGAATACGAAGAAAACCTGCGGAGAACTGAGCCAACGAGGCCTCGGGGCAAAACTCCGATTCGCCCGAGGCTCGAGGAAGGCTTCAGGAGAAAACACCGACTCGCCCGAGGCTGAGGGAGGTCTCGGAGGAAAACTCCGTCTCGCCCGAGGGTCGGGGCTCGAGAGAGAGAGGCCTCGGAAAAAACTCCGACTCGCCCGAGGCTTGAGGCTCGAGAGAGGCCTCAGAGTGAAACTCCGACTCGCCCGAGGCTGAGGGGACCTCGGAAAAAGTTCCGATTCGTCCGAGGCTCAAGAGGCCTCGGGAAAAGTTCCGCCTCGCCCGAGGGTGGTCTCGGCTTACTCGAGAGTCACCGTACAAAGGTGGCCTCGGCACGTTCCGACACCCGAGCCTGCTGCGAACTGCTCCCGCAGAAGCTCGGATCTGGACGCGTTCTCCCGAAAAGCAAATCCCTCCAAACTCGATCAAGACACAATCCCAAGTTTCCAAACTTGGAGAAGAAGATCACAGGGTAGTTAGGATACTATCCCCAAGAAATCATCTTCTCAGAACAACCAAGAACACAGGAAAATCAAAAGGGAAAGTGGATGAACGAAAAAGTGCCACGAAAACGAAATCGTCCCGATCTATTCGATCATGAGGAGTTAGATGAATTCCTTTGGTCGAAATGACCTCCTCAATGATACGAACAAACTGATTCAAACGGATTTCGCAAAGACACACTGGAGAGAGATCGATCGACGGGAAAAATCGAGCAGAGCCAAAACGCGACGAACACAGTGCACTACACTACCAATCGCAAGACTCAGCCGACACAGTGCACAACACGGATCTGCTCTGGAAGGATGAGGATACGGCCTCACTTCCGTGAACCAACAGAACACAGAACAAGTTTTCTGTGGATCTCAACTAGCTACAGCAGGGAATGGGAGAGCAGGAAACCCTAAGAACAAAAGCAACTAACTGAGATAAGGAAGGAGGGTGTCTCCCTCTATTTATACTACAACTAGCCTAAGTCTATTTCCTACTCTACCCCTCTCTAAGCTATTTACAGAGCAAGCCAGCTAAACCCTAAGGCTATACTGGACCAACTCAGTGGTAGGTGTATCCGACGGCCACGCCCGCACAACTCGTCCGCGTTGCCTCCGCGCAACCTTCCGATTGCCGCCACGTGCCGCCTTTGCTCTGTACCCCCGGTTTTGAGGCCCAAACCGGGAAACCAGCCTTCCAGTATCTGAGTTTTGAGGCCCAAACTCAGCAAACCGTCTTCAGCCCGAGTTTTGTGTGCCAAACTCGGAAACCCTCAGGCACCCAGGTTTTGAGGCCCAAACCTGGAAACCGTCCACCGGTGGTTTTTCCCTGGCTGAACCACCAAACCGGCGTCGTAGAGGGGATGCACCTCCCGTGCACCCCATCCACCGACACGTGTTCCCAGGTCCTCGACCTGAGCAACACATGACCGCACTTCTTTGCTTGTCGTCGTCACAGGCTGCCAGCCTCCACAGCTGATCCTCAGGTACTCCGGTCCCTCAGTCCAAGCCTCACGTCTGCCCTTCACCGCTCGGTACATTGGCATGGCACGTCCGCCGCACGGCACGCCCATCCTTCACCCGCACCCGGTCCGTCAGCACAGCACGTCTCAACTTGACCTTCACCTACCCTCGATCACTGTCTCCGTGCTCGACACCTGCACAACACAAGCCAAAGAACATGCGCATCATACCCGTTGACAATCACTCTCATCACTCAGAGCCTTCGGCATACACCCATGTATCCGCAATCTCCCCCTTGATGAGTGCATTGTCAACTACCCACACAAATCATAATAAAAGAGAAAGAGAGGAAAGGAGGAAGGAGAGGAGAAAAACTCAACCAAATGACCCAAAAGCATAGCAAAGCCGAAAAAGGTCAAGTGAAAAGAGCAGAACAACTTGGTCCCCAAAGACATGGGCAACGGCTCGACGCAACCAAGCAAAGCAAAGCTAGCCCTCAAGAAGAGGTAGAACAGGCTCAACACCGCTAGCAAATATCAATCGAAGCTTCCAGAGAAAAGAGCTCGACAACAACTGAAGCAATGGTGGAAAACGAGGCAAAATGCTAGTCCCTCAAGAAAGAGGCAACGGCTCAACACAACTAGCACAGAAAACTCGACACCAAAACCTATCAGCCTGCGAAAAAGCAGCAAGACTCGAGGCCCGGGGCTCGAGGCCGGGGCTCGAGGCTCGAGCAAAAACGACAGCTTCCCCTCGAACAATAAAGCTCGAGGCTTGTGCTGAGGCTATTGTGAAGCAACAGCAAGCTCGAGGCCGAGACTCCCTCCGCTCCCCCTTGACTAGTGCAGATAATAACTCCCCCTCGGATGAACATCCAGGGACGGAAACTCCCCTCGGATGAACATCCAGGGAACAGGGAACATATGATTTGCAAAATTCTCCCCCTTAGTTGAAAATGCACTTATCAAGAGACAAAATTCTCCCCCCTTCCATTATGCAAAGAAGTCAGAGATGCAAGTCAGGAGCTTCAGACTTATAGTCAAAAGAATGCAAAAATGCTCTAAACAGTATAGCCCGAGGACTCAACAGATGCATACAGGCTCGGCGAAGGCTCAGACTGATCACTGATTCGAAATATGAGCCATATGAGCAATAGTGAGCAGTTTTGAGTCAAAAAGGTATTCACCATCAAAATAGCACTAACAAAGCGTAGACAGGAGTCTGTACAAGTGCTAAACATGTATACAAGGTGAACTACCCCTAGCACAGTTCAATCATCATGCATAGGAATGAAGCATATACTTGTGATTTCAGTTTTATATCGGAGTTGCAGCGGTGAAATTACACAAGTTTAATTATTTGCATGTGAATGCGAGAGGTTGAAAGCTTGTCTTTGCCTTACTTTTCAACCGAGCGAAGCCTATGCCGAAGCAATCAGGAGCTTAAAGCTACGGTTTCGGTCATACACTACACGGCTCAAGTTTAACTCAAAATGCAATGAGAAACAGTCTTGATACCGTGAGGTGTTGACAAGCAATCCCATCTCGATCTTTTCATTTTACTAAAGCTTGGTTCAAATTTTAAACATTATATGAACAGACCAAGCAAGTGAATGACTCAGAACTAGAGACATAGCAACCTAGCATATATGAAAAGCGCGAGTAAACTCAACACAACCTACACATGCTAGTTGCATATCTTAATGGTGAACATTATTTAAAAATTTCACAATTTTAAAAAAGCTCAGCCCACAACATGTACTAGTGATCAGTAAGAGCATAAGCTACAGGCCTCCATCATAAGCCTCGGATCAGACTGAACAGAGTGTAAATACATTCTAGTGATTAAAAATCTGAGGCTCAGAATGTATGTTGAAACGCAAAAGGAGAAAGACAAATTAAAAAGTCAATCTGTACACAGCACAAAATGTTTCCCCCATCTAAAAGGGGAAACACACACCAAGCTCACCCCTCAACCGATTAAAGGTTGATTCGTCTAAAGGCTTGGTAAAAATATCGGCCAGTTGATGATGAGTATCGACATGGCGAAGGTCGATATCACCCTTCTCCTGGTGGTCTCGCAAAAAATGAAAGCGCACATCAATATGTTTGGTCTTCGAGTGAAGCACGGGGTTCTTAGCAACGCTAATAGCACTCGTGCTATCACAAAGCAAAGGAACACGAGAAAAGCTCAGACCAAAATCACGCAAAGTAGCCATCATCCAGAGTAACTGGGAACAGCAGCTAGCCGCAGCAACATACTCAGCCTCCGTGGTAGACTGGGCGACACTAGACTGCTTGCGAGAAGACCACGAAACAAGAGAACCGATAAACTGGCAAGTCCCAGAGGTGGACTTGCGATCAATACGACACCCAGCAAATCGGCATCAGAATAACCGCAGAGGGAGAGAGTGGATGAGGCCGAATACCAGATCCCGAGCTCGGGTGTGAACCGAAGGTACCTGAAGACCCTCTTCACCGCCTGACGGTGAGAATACGCGGTGAGGCCTGGAAGCGCGCGCACAGACACACCGCAAACTGGATGTCTGGGCGTGTCGCCGTCAAGTAGAGGAGCGATCCAATCATGCTGCGGTACTCCTTCTGGTCCACTGCTTCGCCATCCACATCCGCATCCAGGGCAGTCGTCGTCGACATGGGCGTTGGTAGAGGCTTGGCCTCACCCATGTCGAACCGCTTCAGCAAGTCAGTCCTTGGTGTACTTGCCCTGGTGCACAAACGTCCCCTCTCGGGATTGCTTAATTTGCAACCCGAGAAAGAATGTCAGCTCTCCCATCATGCTCATCTCGAACTCCCTGCTCATAGTATCTGCAAACTTGGCAACCAAAGCGTGAGAAGAACCACCGAAAATGATATCATCCACGTAAATCTGGACCAAGAGAGTGTCTTTGCCTTGCCTGAGAAAAGAGCGTTTTATCTACACATCCCATTTTAAAACCCTTAGCAAGCAGGAAGGTTTTTAACCTATCATACCAGGCTCTAGGGGCTTGTTTCAGACCATATAAAGCTTTGTGAAGTTTAAAAACATGGTTCGGAAACTTGGGATTTTCAAAACCGGGGGGCTGCTCAACATACACTTCCTCTTCTATGTAGCCGTTTAAGAAGGCACTCTTGACATCCATTTGAAACAATTTAAAACCTTTGGATGCAGCAAAAGCCAAGAGTATCCTAATAGCCTCCAAACGAGCTACAGGAGCAAAAGTCTCCTCATAGTCTATCCCCTCCTTCTGACTATAACCCTTCGCTACAAGCCTGGCCTTGTTTCTCACAACGTGGCCATCCTCTCCTTGCTTGTTTTTAAAAACCCATTTTGTCCCAATAGGTTTACAGTCTGGTGGAGGTGGAACTAGAACCCAAACCCGATTTCGCTCAAAATTTTCTAACTCCTCATGCATGGCATTGACCCAATCTGGATCCGTCAAAGCGTGTCCAACATCTCGGGGCTCAAAATTAGCGACAAAAGCAGAGTGAGCGAAGTGCGAGATTTGCTGAGACCTGGACCGAGTGACTCGGTCGTCGAGGCTGCCGATCATCTGCTGAGGCGGGTGCCGACGCTGGATATACTGTGGCGCTTCCCTTGCCGAGGTAGCCTCGGTCCAGCAGCAGCTGGTGCCTCCCCGGGTACAAAAGGTACCGCGCGGGGTGGCGGATCCCACGGCCCCCAGGAAGAAGAAGTCTCGGGGCCGTGGATCGTCGTCGAGGCCGCTCTATGCGGCTCGGCAGGTGGAGGAGGTGCTGGGCCGTCCAGACCCTCGGCACCCTCTTCCTCGTCATCGAAAAGAGGCTCGCCAACCTCATGATCACCTGCACGCTCAAAACGAGAAGAAGGACATACAAGAGTCTCGTCGAAGGTGACATCTGATGTCTCCAAGACTCGGTTAGTGTCAAGGTTAAGTACACGATACTCGAGTGTGAGTGCCATAACCCAAAAACACACCGTCAGAAGAACGAGACTCAAACTTGTCCAGGTTGCCTTTCTTTAATATAAAACAATGGCAACCGAAGACTCTAAAATAACTCACTTTGGGTTGGCGACCAAAACGCAACTCATAAGAAGTCTTTTTCAAGAACGCTCTCAGAAAAATGCGATTGGATATATAGCACGCAGTGTTCATAGCCTCGGCCCAGTAGCGCCTGGGAGTCCTATGCTCGTCGAGCATCGTCCTGGCCATCTCAATGAGGGTCCGATTTTTTCCTCTCTACAACACCATTCTGTGGCGGTGTGTAGGGGGAAGAAAACTGGTGCTCCAAACCCAGAGAGTTACAGAACTTCTCAAAATCCAAATTTTTAAATTCGGAGCCATTATCACTTCTAATAGCTCGCATCGAGTTCAAAGGGAACTCGTTCTGAAGACGTAAAATCAGATTGCGAGCAAAGGAAAAAGTCTCGGTCTTCTCTCAGCTAAAAAGAAGACCCACGAATATCTCGAAAAGTCATCGACAACGACCAAAACATACCACTTGCCACCAACCGAGCTCACCCGAGCCGGACCAACAAGGTCCATGTGTAAAAGCTCTCCAGGGTGCGAGGTCATGACCTTAGTCACTGGATGGTGGGGAGCAGCAACCATCTTCCCGTGTCTGCAAGAGTGACAGACTAGATCCTTCTCCATCGAAAGCTTGGGCAATCCTCGGATTAGGCCAAGTGAGCTAAGTCTTGCAAGCAAGTCGAAGCTTAAATGACCGAGCCTCCTATGCCACTTCCAAAATCAGAGGAGGAAGGACTAGCCAAAAGACAGCGAGAAGTGCCAAAAGACTCCGAGAAATTCGCACGAAAGACTTTCCCAAGGGCGAAATCAGACATACAGATTGCCCTGAGGGTCCAAAATACGACTGAGATTCGGTTTAAAACGAATCTCATAGTCATCGTCAAAAAGTTGCGAAACAGAAAGCAAGTTAAAATGCAAGTTAGAAACAAGAGCAACATCGCGCAACACAAAGTGCTCATTAACCCGCACTGATCCGCGGACAATACTTTACCTTTGCTGTTGTCGCCGAAGGTTATGTATTCCTTTCCGGCGACTGGACTAAGGCTGGAGAACCACTTGGCGTTTCCGGTCATGTGCCTCGAGCAACCGGAATCCACCAACCAAATGTCCTCCAACCGATTTACCTACATCAATAAAAAGACATAGGGTGAGCATACGGTCCAACACTGGGGTTAGTGAAATAAGGGGGATACCAGTGTTGGGCCGGCTGCTCAAAAGAACGGTCAGGATAAAAACCATTCCTATACTGTCTACGAGAGGAGCGATCACCATGCTGAGGAAAACATGGTCCGCTAGGGAAGGAGCGCTCACTGCAATGCTCAAACTGCAGTGGGGAAAACGCTCAATAAAGCCTCCGTCATGGGGTCCGTAGCCTGCAAAAACAGGACCCCGTCGGGCACGCTCTCTTCGAGGCTGAGGCCTAGGCTCTTCACTTCTGCGCCTAGTGTCTCTCCTCGGAACCCTCCGCTGCTGAGGCCTGGGTGCTTGAGGCTGAGGCCTGGGAGCACGAGGCTGAGGCCTTGGGGCACGAGGCTGAGGCCTCGGGGCACGAGGCTGAGGCTGAGGCCTCGGGGCTCGAGGCTGTGAGCCCCTGGTCCTAACAGCAGGCCTTGGTGCCCTCTCCCTGGCACGGCGCGCTTCTCTCCTGCGCCTAAAACAGAACTCACTCAAGTGACCATCTCTCCCACAAAAATCACACTGGTACCTCACCACACGCAAAGGGGTTGTTGGTACGCAGGGCTGTGGGTGTGGCTCACTTTGCCCTTCTGTGGCAAGCACTCCCCCTGGATGGGTGGCATTGTGTCGAGCTTGTTTTTGAGGTGGCTCGGCTTGGGTGCCCACACTTGGTTTTTGGGTGGAGCTCTCGGGGGTTCCTCAAATACCCCGTCCTTGGTGATAGGCTTGACAGGCTCACTGGGTGGCAGCTTGGTCAACTTGGAGTGGTGGTGGAGTTGGGCTTCTCACTAGGATTTAGACCACTCGACTCTCCAATCTTCCCAAAAGCAGAAAGGTCAACACCCGGAGCAAAACCTACACCAGGACCCCCAGCAGCTCGCTTGAATTGGGAAATCATCATCCCGAGCTGCGGCTCACTACAGGAGACCCATGACAAGATGGTCCGAAGGTATGTGTTTTCTTCCTCGGTTTGCATCTTGTCATGCTTGACATTTGCAATCTCCATCTCCAGACCCTCGCACAAGGCGCACCTCACGACACAAGTGCTATCCGAGTTGGCCTCTTCAAGAGACACAATCTTGGCATTCTTCTCTGCCAACTCAGATTGCAAGACAGGACAAGTCTTGCACGCACCCAACAGCTGAGGCCTAGCACGGAGCTCATCCACCTCTCCAACCAACGCAGCATACTTACCTCTCAAAGTGAGAAGGTCAGTCATGTGCGCTGTGCATGACTCACACTCAGCCTCCTCCGACACGACTACGGTGGACCGAGCGAACTCAAGCTCCTTCACCGTGTCCTCCCACTTCTGCCTAAACTCCTTGCGCTCTCTAGCAGCACGCCTAAGCAGTTTATCTTGGCTAAGGAGGGCAGCAGTAAGCTTCTCTACCTCAGCAGAGAGCTCGTCGTGGGTGAGCGATACCTGGGAGCATCGTCGTCGTCGTTCCGAGGGTTGCGCTCCAGCTCGCCTCCGACCTCGTCGCTGAGCGCCATGGTGCAGAGGCCGTCGTCGTCGGCGAAGAAGCAGAGGCCGTTCAGCTGGTCCTCGATCCTCTTCTTCTTCTCGGACTCGTCATCGCTCGAAGAAGCGGAGTCGTCATCAGAGCCGTCGACGTCGCTGAGCGTGGCGAAGAACGCGCGCTGCTCAGCCTGGGCCTTCTCCAAGTACTTCTTCTTGATGTACTCCTTGTCGAAGCCGCCCCTCTTCTTGTGCCTCGGAGGGACGTACTTCTCCTTGCGCTTGCTGGAGTCGTACTTGTGCCCACGATCGCCCTTCCCCTGATGCTTGTTCTTCTTGGGGCAGTTGGCGATGAAGTGGTCGGGGTCGCCGCACTCGTAGCATCCCGAGCGTCCTCCTCCACGGCGACGGTTCATGCGGTTGTTGTGAAACCGCGTGAACCGGTTGGCAAGCAAAGCCAACTCATCCCCTAGCGTCTCAAGCTGGTCCTCTGTGACAGAAAAAAGAGACGAGAGTGCACAGCCAGCAGAGAGGTTAGCGGAAGAACCAGAAACCAAAGCCATCGTCGGGCCGGAAGGGTTCGCATAAGAAGCCCTCGACATGGCGTCGATCTCACTGGACTTGAGCTTACTGAAGAGCTCGTCGCAGGTGAGGGTCTCATAGTTAGGCGATTCGATGATCGCCTGGACTTTTGAGTCCCACACCGACCGGTCAAGAGTGTGCAGAAGCTTCAAAGCACGCTCATGATCGTCAAAAGGCAACTGCTCCCTGTTAGCCCTCATCCTGTTGACAATCACCTGAAAGCGAGCGAATAAACTCTCTATGCTCTCGCCATGCTGATGTCGGAAGTTCTCATACTCTCTCTTAAACGACTCGTAGAGTCGGGTTTGACTTGAGAGGTACCCTCATGAAAACGCATGAGGGTGTCCCAGATCTCCCGAGCCGTAGAGAGGTGAGAAACGCGGTCAAACTCTCCCACGCTCAAACATGAAAAGAGAGCATTACGGGCTCGGCTATTGGCATCGTGCTCATCAATTTGCTGTTGAGTGACACGAGCAGCCAAGACCACGTAATCAGCGTTGTTGCAAATCTCCCAAACAGAAGAGCCCATGCTCTGGAGATAGGCCGACATGCGTATCTTCCAATACGCATAGTTCGTCCCATCAAAGAACGGCGGTTTGCCCACGCCGCGATCCATGTCGCCTTCTGTGGATCTGGAACCGGCTAAGGTGGAAGATCCTTAACCTGCTCCGATACCAATTGAAGGACCGAAAGTGTCAAACCAAGGCGACCAGAGGGGGGGTGAATGGGAGCCTCAAAATTTCTTCACAGAAACTACGGCCTCAGTCCCAATAAAATCAACCCCCAAAAGCTTTGTTCTCAGAAGCGATGCCCACGACCCTTGGAAGAGGGTGGATGATCCCTAAGATCACAGCGAGGCACCACTGACCAGAGAATACGAAGAAACCTGCGGAGAACTGAGCCAACGAGGCCTCGGGGCAAAACTCCGATTCGCCCGAGGCTCGAGGAAGGCTTCAGGAGAAAACACCGACTCGCCCGAGGCTGAGGGAGGTCTCGGAGGAAAACTCCGTCTCGCCCGAGGGTCGGGGCTCGAGAGAGAGGCCTCGGAACAAAACTCCGACTCGCCCGAGGCTTGAGGCTCGAGAGAGGCCTCAGAGTGAAACTCCGACTCGCCCGAGGCTGAGGGGACCTCGGAAAAGTTCCGATTCGTCCGAGGCTCAAGAGGCCTCGGGAAAAGTTCCGCCTCGCCCGAGGGTGGTCTCGGCTTACTCGAGAGTCACCGTACAAAGGTGGCCTCGGCACGTTCCGACACCCGAGCCTGCTGCGAACTGCTCTCCCGCAGAAGCTCGGATCTGGACGCGTTCTCCCGAAAAGCAAATCCCTCCAAAACTCGATCAAGACACAATCACAAGTTTCCAAACTTGGAGAAGAAGATCACAGGGTAGTTAGGATACTATCCCCAAGAAATCATCTTCTCAGAACAACCAAGAACACAGGGAAATCAAAAGGAAAGTGGATGAACGAAAAGTGTCACGAAAACGAAATCGTCCCGATCTATTCGATCATGAGGAGTTAGATGAATTCCTTTGGTCGAAATGACCTCCTCAATGATACGAACAAACTGATTCAAACGGATTTCGCAAAGACACACTGGAGAGAGATCGATCGACGGGAAAAATCGAGCAGAGCCAAAATGCGACGGGCACAGTGCACTACACTACCAATCGCAAGACTCAGCCGACACAGTGCACAACACGGATCTGCTCTGGAAGGATGATACGGCCTCACTTCCGTGAACCAACAGAACACAGAACAAGTTTTTCTGTGGATCTCAACTAGCTACAGCAGGGAATAGGAGAGCAGGAAACCCTAAGAACAAAAGCAACTAACTGAGATAAGGAAAGGAGGAGGGTGTCTCCCTCTATTTATACTACACTAGCCTAGTCTATTTCCTACTCTACCCCTCTCTAAGCTATTTACAGAGCAAGCCAGCTAAACCCGAAGGCTATACTGGACCAACTCAGTGGTAGGTGAATCCGACGGCCACGCCCGCACAACTCGTCCGCGTTGCCTCCGCGCAACCTTCCGATTGCCGCCACGTGCCGCCTTTGCTTTGTACCCCCGGTTTTGAGGCCCAAACCGGGAAACCAGCCTTCCAGTATCTGAGTTTTGAGGCCCAAACTCAGCAAACCGTCTTCAGCCCGAGTTTTGTGGCCAAACTCGGAAACCCTCAGGCACCCAGGTTTTGAGGCCCAAACCTGGAAACCGTCCACCGGTGGTTTTTCCCTGGCTGAACCACCAAACCGGCGTCGTAGAGGGGATGCACCTCCCGTGCACCCCATCCACCGACACGTGTTCCCAGGTCCTCGACCTGAGCAACACATGACCGCACTTCTTTGCTTGTCGTCGTCACAGGCTGCCAGCCTCCACAGCTGATCCTCAGGTACTCCGGTCCCTCAGTCCAAGCCTCACGTCTGCCCTTCACCGCTCGGTACATTGGCATGGCACGTCCGCCGCACGGCACGCCCATCCTTCACCGCACCCGGTCCGTCAGCACAGCACGTCTCAACTTGACCTTCACCTACCCTCGATCACTGTCTCCGTGCTCGACATCTGCACAACACAAGCCAAAGAACATGCGCATCATACCCGTTGACAATCACTCATCACTCAGAGCCTTCGGCATACACCCATGTATCCGCAGAAAAAAGGGTTAAGGAATACACGCACGATAACACGGGAAGCCATTGCTGTGGCCAGATGGCACAGGAGCAAAGAAAACCATAAAACGGCCGTGCCTTTGTCGTCGTTAGTGTCTTAGTGAGCAGTGACCCAGTGAGTAGTATATATTGTACAGTTGCGCTAGAAAGGAAAAAAAAAGAGATTACACTCCCGAGGTAAGACAATCCCGGACATTGTGTTTAAAAATAAGATATTTTGGTCGAGAAAAACCCGAAACTCATTCTCAGCCATACACAGCGGCACCGTAGCTCACGTGAGACTAAACTGATCTTAGACCTATGCTCAGTGGCGAAGCTAGAATTTTGTATTGTCGGGGTCACTAGGGTCTTTTTTGCAATCTTGTATTTTAAAGAGGTGATTTTCTATTCTTATGATATAATTACTGAAGGATTAGCAAATTTCATTAGGGTCGGCGGACCCCATGAATACATGTAGCTCCGTCATTGCCTATGCTTTGTCATAGAGTAGACGAGAGGATATTTTTTCAAGCACAGATAAATTGCCGATTCCTCCAGTCAACAAACTCATCCCCGAAGGGGTTCGAACTCTAGGTAGTAGGGTACAAAGCAAACAGCTACCATCTAAACTAGCGCTCGGTTGCGTTGCACTAGAAAGGAATTGTGACATGCCAGGGCTGGTTCCTGGATTCCTGCCTCGTTCTCTCGCTCCATCACAACTCACAAATCACATCGCCATGGTTGACAATTTGCCATGGCGTCGGGCATCTTCCCAAATTCTTGGGTGTTCTTGTCCAGGTACAATTCCGAGCATACGGCTTTAACTATTCTCTTAGCTAGTGCATGTTGCATTCGACAAGGGGACGATTTAGTAAATGCCGAAGCAGGTTTATTTTAAGTCAATTTTTGCACTAGCAATATCTATACAAATATCGATGTTGCGGGCTGCATATCTATATAAAATTTTGAATAAACAATAGCCAAAATTCAATTTGTTTGAATTACGATATTAGATTGATTTATTTTTATGGTAAAAAAGTAGTTATCTACAGGTCATTAGCACATGACAGTCAATTATTCACCGGTGAAAAATAAGCCATCATTATAACATGCAGGCTTACGGTTCAACATGTCACAAAACAGACATGGTTCAGGCTCCATTGGTTCGATGGTTTGAGCCACCGACATGACTTTCCTTTCCACTAGAGCCCCGCTTTAATTTCGAATGACGCACAAATTTTCCAGATTCCTGCTTGCATAATTTGAACAAAGTTCCCTTAAAGTTTTAACCTCCTTCATATCAAAACATAATTCCTTGCCGAATAATCAGAGTCTGCAAAAAGCTAGTGGATTCCAGGAGCTTCTGCAAATGATAAAGGTTCAGGCCGACATCCACATGGACAGCTCTCTGAAGTCTCAAATCCCTTCCGAACAAATAAAGCGAAATATTTCCCTCGAATTCTCTGAAATAAATAAAAAAGAACACCATAATACAACTCATATATGCATTGCACGTATGACGCTCCGACACAGGCCGCAACAACTCAACTTTCTTTACGTGATCTGATAGCCACTTCCCAAAGAGAAGCCGAGAGAGTATCATTCACCAACCTGGCAGTGCTTAATTCAGCTAAGTGATGCGCCAATCAGTGCTCTCCCAATGCTATTCTATAGATCACAGATCTATCAACACCACCAAACCCAAGCCGTCCCTTTCCAGCACACTGCAAAACATCAAAAGGAATGAAGCAAGCTGCCAAATGGCATACGTTGCAGGAACACCAACCCTGCGTGATTCAGAGTCAGAAAGGCAATTATATATATGAGTCCATGGGCATTGTCATCGACAAGGCAACAACAATACCTACTGGAATAATGAAGCACCGTGGCACGCTGGCCACTGGAGACAACAACTAGCCTATATTGGCATAGGCAGAGTGATAATGTTGGTGATAAACTGATAATGAATGCTACGTATACGCTATACACGTGAAACCTTCTTTCAGAAATAAAGGACTATATATAAAGACATGAAATAATGAAGCAGCACGATCTGAAGCACTAGGCCCCCCTCTTTTTTTAATAGAATGAACTGTACTGTGATGACATACCAAAGCCCAGTAGATATTGTATTATGTCCGTACCTGAATATTGTTGGTCCATCACCACTCTCTGTTTGTACTTGTGAACATGTGAGATCCAAGTTGAAAGCACATGATCGTTTTAACAGTGTTTCGTGGAAAACTACATTACTTAAGTAGGAGGCAGGGAACTGTACAAATTTAGTTCTGAAACAAATAGCTGATGTTCCAGATGGCAGCTGATGACCAAACAAGCATAATCTGGAAATAAGGGCTGTCACTATCACAGGAGAATAATGAGGGATTTATGCACAATGACATCAGAATCACTAAGGAAAAGATTAGGAGAAATGGAAGTTGACAAATGTTGTCTTACCACCTCGTATAGGATCTTGCGTGTGCTAAGTCTGGTCAGCTCAAGAATTAATAACTATTATAGCTACAACTACAATCACCACATAATTTGTTTCAAGAAGTCAAGTTTTGAAAGGTTACACCATCCTATAGAATTCAGCCCACAATGACAATAGTTGAGCCAAATATAAACTTTGTTTTTTCTCTCTCTTAAATTTAATTGAACAAAAAAAAGTTAAAGATAAGGAACACCAAGAAATACAAACAACGTGTTTAGTTTGGCAGAACAACTCATCTGACGTGTTGAACCTGCCGACATAGAATGGGTTGGTCCGGCACTTTTTACGGAGTGGCTTTGTACTTCAAGTCCGCTTACAAATAACTCTCCTTGGAAGTACTTTGATGATGAATGTTCAGTTCCACGCTGCACACCAAACAGCGTTGTCAGCTCCGGTTCTAGGATCGGATAATTCTGGATGACCTTGTGCCGCAAACCAAACATGTTGAAACTCTTACCACCTTTCCTTGTCTCTCTTTTCTCATATTTCATCAATAAAGCTGGAAATACTCCCATCATTCCAAATTATAGGTTGTTTCAGCTTTTCAACTATATATTTATGTGCATAGCAAAAGCTAAGTACCTAAAAAAACAAAATGACCAATAATTTGGGACAGAGGGAGTAGCACACAAATGGCTCCATAGGTAAATAGTTTTGTTTAGGATAAGCAAATCTTCAAAGTTCCAATCATTCTTTTAGATTATGTAAGTCAGACAGTATTGGAATATATAAGCTAAACCATTTGAATCCATTATCATGAAAGAAAGAGGAACAGTGGCTAATGGCTAACTTGTTGAATGTTGAGGATGTTACTAACTAGTGCTTGAATCACCTAGGAGAGAACCTGAACAATCTGTTTAATACTAATAGACAAAAAGCAAACTGACACAGCAGTAAAGCAGTAGAGAGCCATGTTCCCAGAATGGTTTGTTCAAATAACAACCACAAGTAGTGTTTTGTTGCTTTATCCAACATTTTGATGTCCTGCAGTGCCAGCCAGCGCATCAAACTTTGTTTTATCTTTGCTTACATTAGGATGCCCTTTTCAGGTGTCAGCACAGATCCCATTAGTGCTTTGGAGGCAAAGTCATGGGGATGCTGTGTGGCTGACTCTATAATCTTTCGGTACAGTACATGTTTAAAAATATGCATTTGATTTCTTGTATCTAGACAGCCTAGTGGTTGGTAGCTCAGCATACCAAACATAGGGCATGTCCTGTATACAAGAGAAAGTGTATTTGTTTCCAGTTACAGCTGACAAGACAAGCAATGCACTAACAGTTCTCATTGCCATTCAAATAGTTCCTGAAACAACGAAAGCATTTATAAACTTTAATTATAATATTATGACGAGCCAATAACACTTCTTAAAAAATGAAAGAAGTGTAAGACGAGCAGTTCACCTTCACCACCATCATAAACAAATCTGTTATAAGAGGAATCAACTATTGTGTATGAACAGTCAAATGAATACTTAATAAGAAACAAACAGATGCAATAGCTCCAAAAAGGATTTTTGTTCTAGAACATGCAAGAGAACTGTGTACCACTGTATTAATTGAAGAAGGAAAAAACTATATATATACTGACCCAATAGGACACGACCTCGACCTCAAACGCCTAAGCATCTATGACAGGGCTAGTTAGGAACAGAATCCCCTTAGGCCCTGCCAAACTCCAACATTTCATCTCCTCAGTGGCCAGCAAAAGAGCACAATGTAGATATGGTGATCCTCCATCAAACACACACCTATTTCAGAGATTCCATAGCATCCATGCTCCTAGGATGACCATGGAATTCAGTCCTTGCAGCACTTGTCCACTGACCATGTCATTTGTCCATGCCCAACCACCATCAAGGGATGTTTCTTCAGATTGTGGAGATAAACTCCAAAAGAAAAATAATTTAAAAGACCAAGCAGAAGTCGAAAGTGTGTGGTCATATTGTTTATCATGAAAATATCTAAAAAAAACTATTCAAATATAAACAAAGGCATATAAAAATTGTATATGCACAAAAAACTCTTTATCAATTGGCGAAAAAAGACCGTTTGAAAGATATTGATCTACCAAAAGAAGACATGAATGGAAAGGAGTGTTGTTCATTTAAGGGTTTATTTAATTTAATTAATTATAATGGAAGCATGTCACTTATATCTGCAATTCTACAACAATGAGCACTACTATTTTCAGTGAGGGCAGACATGTAGGAGCACATCTATTACCATAGCAAATCCAGATTGCTTATGAGTCAGGATTGCTTATGAGCACAAATCTATTAATACAAACAAGCTTTCACCAAAAAGCATTCCTTCTGAGCACCAACTAACGTAACTAAGGCCAAAGTAAGTTGAAATGACACCAATAGAAGTTGATAGTGTGTTTTATTTTAGGGCAGCAACATATCAGATCAGCAGTGTCGGATCATGCAAGATCTTGTAATAAGTCATGTGAAAGATGTCATTGTGGTGCAGGCATAATAGCAGGAGTTTTGCAGATCATAATTCTATGTAGATACATTCGACATTAACAAGAACCAAACCCAACCGAGAAGCCACATATCTACGATACCATGTCAGCCTTTCAGTTTCAGCTATGTGAACCCAACATAACTAATTTGTTCTTACAATGGGTGGAAAACAACTTCTGATTTTGCTTTTTTCCTTTATATAGTATATAATATATTCACTACATATTGAAAGATCAAGGAAAACCCCTTCGTCATTATTCAGTATCAATTGCTCAACTCTGTTGCAACAAATTGCTGTAATAACTTTTTTCATGCGCGTGATTTTCCTTCGTACTCATAAATTTATTCATTATGTATTGAAGGATCAAGGAAAATCCCATGGTGTGCTTATGCAGTGTCAATTTGTCAACTTTGTGCAACAGATTGTTGTACAATAAAATTTTTTTTCATACATTGGACAAAATCACCAAAATGAAGAGGAAGGAGCAGAAGGGCCAAATCTTTCATTCTAGAATAAATAGGAAATCCCTGCTGTAGACAGTAATCCATACTCTCTACTTCAAGCATTACCACACAAAAGAGCAGAGCATCAAGGAGACAGCAGTTAATCTCAATTTTCTGCTATAGTAACAGGCTCCTATAAAGCTCAGAATAGTGCAGTACAACTCAGCTCCAAATTAATAATGGAGTTTATTCCCATGTATCGAGGCTTGCACAGAAACCGATGAAGGTTCATCTCTACTAGCCTACTAGGAATGCCAAACATATATAGTAGAAGAAAGTCTAGCTTAATACGAGTTTATTCTGAAATTGCAAGCAACCAAGAACAGCTCAGTTTGCAAATTAATTCAACTAATGATTGATGAAGTACTTTTCTTTTAGAAAATAATTCTTGGAAGGGACAAATGTATTTTCCATGACTACAAATCATTCATGTGGACTTGGGTGGTCCTGCTAGTACCAAAGGCTTATAGCAAACATTAGCCAGAATATTCTTAATTTCTTATGTCATTATTCAGTGCTATCAAGTCATCCGATTAATCATGATTAGTTGTCCTAGTCGGTATCCTGGACTCGACTAGAGGCTACAGCTCGATTAGACCAATTAGTTTTCTGGTCATATCATTAGTTGACGGCTAACCACATCAGACGACCAGAAACATAATGGAATTGGACAACTAAGGACACGGGCTGCATCAGAGATGGCTTAGGCCACTCGGACTCATGTTTTTCGGCCCAATTTGCAACCCTATATGCGGTCACCACCCTAGAGTTATCTTCATGCTTGATTTGTACTCTAGAACTAGAACGTATAGTATATTAGTATATATTTGGTATATTAGTCCTGATAGGACCGACCAGGGCTGAGTTGCCCTGGTCAACGACTAAATGTGACTAATCGCCTTGTTGATCCCATGGTGAGTAGAACTGAATAGACGACTTGATAACACTGGTCGTTATTATTATAAGGATTGCAACCTTAACTACAGCACAGACCGTGTTATCCAAGGATCAAACACAAAAGGTCAAAACAGTGAAGATTTGCTGTTGAGCAATTACCATGGTGTGTGTATTAATATGCCATCACAGTGTCCCCTAACTTCTTTTTTTTTTTGAAATGGAAGCTTTTATTGATCCAAAGAAAAGTACATCGAGCTGATACAAAAATTTGAACCACTCCCAGCCTCTGCCTGACTAAGAGGCACACAGCATAAAGGGAAACGAAAAAGCAACAACTATTGACAATCAATCCGTAGACTAGACCGCCATCCAAATGCCTGGGAAAAGAAGACCTTCGCCACTTGCTCCAACTGCTGCGAGGCCACTACAGCTATACCCTGCATATCCAACTGCTGAAGAATATCCCAAGAACGGAGTCAGTGGGTAGCTGCATAAATAACCTACAAAGGAGAATGAATTTTTTTCTTTTCAAAAACAATGTCGTTCCTATACAACCATATATACCAGGCGATCACGCCTGCTCCTAATAGAAATAAGGATCTCAACTCTTTCTTGACACCATACAGTCAAGTACCAAACATATGCGATATACTTTGGGGTTTTGCTAAATTCAAAGCTATATGAGCAACATTCCAGACCGATCGCGCAAAACGACAATCAATAAACAGGTGCTGAATTGTCTCATCCTCATGACAGAAGCAACAAGTTTTGTTTCCTTGCCATCTACGCTTAATTAGATTATCCTTAGTTAGCACAACACCTCTCCTCAGGTACCACAAGAAAATTTTAAACTTAAGGGGAGCTTTCAGTTTCCACAATCTCTTGTTAGTATTAGGTACTGGAGTTTGTATCATAGCTCTATAAAAGGATTTCACCGAGAACTGACCATTTTGGTGCAAGGACCAATGAAATTCATCATGACCTTGAGATAATTGAAAACTGCCCAAACGTGTCTGCAAATGATTCCATGAAACTAGTTTTGGACCTATCAAATCTCTCCTCCAAGAGATATTTGGAGGCGCTGAAACGAGGACCTCTGAAATGGATACAAATTTTGGTCTAGCAATGTTATACAGACCTGGATACTGGATCATCAATGGATCATTGCCTAACCATTTGTCCTCCCAGAACCTAACTTGTGATCCATCTTTTACTACAAAAGATCCATACCTGAGAAACTCATTCTTAATATTAAAAGACTTGCCCAGAAATGAGTCTCCTTGTTTCCTTTCAACTTGTACAAGGGGTTTTGATCCTAAATATTTATTTCGTAACATTTGCTGCCAGGTACCATCTGTCGTTAACAGTTTGAATAGCCATTTACCTAATAGAGCAATATTCTTAAGATGCAGATCATGGATACCCAGACCACCCTGTTCTTTTGGCTGGCATAGAACAGTCCATTTAGCAAGACGATATTTTTTCTTGTGTTCATCTCCTTGCCAGTAGAATCTGGATCTAAAATAATCTAATTTCCTAAGAACCCCTTTAGGTAAGGTGAAAAAGGACATCATATACATTGGAAGGCTACTCAAAACAGAATTAATCAATGTCAATCTCCCCCCTATTGAGAGGTGTTTGCTCTTCCAACTACTAAGTCTTTTTTCAAAGCGTTCTACCACCACTCTCCAATCCGAATTTTTGAGCTTTCTATAATGTATCGGGATCCCCAGATACTTAAGAGGGAGGTCGCCAGACTTACAACCAAACAGGTCAACATATTCCTGTCGTGCAACATCAGCTTCCCCAAAACAGAAAAGCTCACTCTTATAGAAATTTATTTTTAATCCTGACACTTGTTCAAAAGCACATAACAAGAGTTTCAAGTTCTTAGCCTTTTCCAAGTCATGATCCAAGAATAAGATGGTGTCGTCCGCATATTGCAGATTGATAAACCATCATCAACAAGATGTGGCACAACTCCACTAATTTGGCCATCCTCCTTAGCTCTTCTAACTAGGACAGCTAAACATATCTGCTACAATATTAAAAAGAATAGGCGATAAAGGATCACCCTGTCGAAGACCTTTCTTTGTTTGAAAGAAATGTCCGACCTCATCATTAACATTAATAGCAACACTTCCCCCAGATATGAAGGATTTAACCCAAGCTATCCACTTAGGCGAAAAACCCTTCATTCGTAAGGTTTGAAATAAGAAAGGCCATTTAACTTTGTCATAGGCCTTTTCAAAGTCAACTTTTAGAATCACCCCATTCAAATTCTTCCTGTGAAGTTCATGCATTGTTTCATGCAATATGACGACTCCCTCTAGGATATTCCGTCCACGCATGAAAGTTGTCTGGGTCGGGCTAATGACTTTGTTTGCTACAAGATTCACCCTCATCGTTGCCACCTTAGTGAAAATTTTGAAACTTACTTTAGCAGACATATCGGTCTATATTGTGTAATAACATTAGCATCTTGAATTTTTGGCAGTAATGTTATGACCCCAAAGTTTAAACTAAATAGTGGTAATTCTCCCGAATAAAGATCGTGAAACATTTGCATCAGATCCCCTTTGATGAGATTCCAAAAATTCTGATAAAACTCAGCTGGAAATCCATCTGGGCCTGGAGCTTTATTATGTTCCATGCTAAAAATTGCTTTTTTAACCTCGTCCTCGGTAAAAGGGCTAGTCAACGGGTTATTTTCAGTTTCATCAACCTGAGGATATCCGCAATCCGATCCTCAAACAGACTGAACGCATTCACCTCAGGTTCACCAAAAGGTCTTTGTAGAAATTTGTGATGTATGATTTCAGATTCTCTTGTCCTTCTATTTTCCCATTTTCATCGTCAAGAGAAAAGATTCTTTTCTTCCTATATTGCCATTAGCAACCATTTGGAAGTATCTAGTGTTATTGTCTCCCAGGAGAATATTCTTGACCTTGGCACGTTGGTATAATTTTATTTCTTCTTCTCTAAGAAGTTTGGATAATTGATCCCGAGCTTGAGCTAACTGGTTGCGTTCATCTTCGGACAATTCCCTGACCTCTGCCATTGTGTCGAGGTCAATGATTGTAGCCTGGAATTTAGCCTTCTGCTGCTTATAGATTCCATTAGTATTGGAAGCCCAGCCACGCAGATGCCTCCGCAAGGCACTCAACTTATTGTTCCATTTCTGCACTGAGTTATTGCCCCTTACTTGTTTGTTCCATATGTGTGACACCCTCTCATTAAAAGTGTCATGTGTTAACCAACTAAGCTCAAATCGGAACTGTTTCGCATGCCCAGAGTATGCGCGTTTCACCCGTGTCTAAAAGTAGAGGAGTATGATCAGAAATTCCTCTGTCCAGAGCACGTACAGTAACTAAAGGGTACTTGAACTCCCATTCTGTCGTCATGAGCGCTCTATCCAGTTTTTCATAAGTCGTATTGGGCAGGGAATTTGCCCAAGTGAATTGACGGCCTGAAAGCTCTATCTCCCTTAAGTCAAAGCTGTCAATCACAGCATTGAACAGGAATGGCCATCGGTCATTAAATCTAGAGTTGTTTTTCTCTGTGTTGTATCTCATAATATTAAAATCCCTCCAATTAGGGTGGGAAAGGTTCTCTTGGCATGCCCGAACAAGTTCAGCTAAAAAGCTTGATTTAAATCATCTAAGCTGGACCGTAGACTGCCATTAGAATCCATTTGAATTTATCCACTTTATTTGTAACCTGAAATTTTACATAAATTCCCCTTCAGTGTGAAGGATAGATCCAAAGAAGTGGCATTAATCCCGAGGAGGATGCCACCTGATCTACCTCTTGGTGGAAGGCAATGCATATACAAAATCTGCACCTTCAGAGAGTCGTGACAGGTTTGTTTTGGACATATCTTGCTTCCCGTTTCCATTACAACAGCCACAAAATCTAAGTTGTGATCCTTAACCGCCTCAGCCACATACCTATATTTAGCCAAGTCTGAAAGCCTCTGCTATTTCCAAAAAAGCCTTTCATAAGGAAACCATTTTTTTATTAGTTTTTTTCTTATTCTTACTAGCAAAACAAGCTTTACTAGCTTTGGACGTAGATTTGGATTTGCGAGATGATGGCATTAGGTCACATATCCTTGTGTCCATGTCATCATCCTCAAAACCAACATCTGACACCTCATTGATCAAGTGTGCGAGTAGGTCTCTGTCTTCATTGACCTCGTCATCACTTGAATCAATCTCAAAAAGCTCAACTGATTTTCCACGGTTATTTTTATTTTTCTGAGCCGAATGAACCCCCGTTCGATCAATCTCAATATGTTTTAAGGCATTCATAGACATGTTAATACTTGAGCTATTATTTGTCCCTAACTTAAAACCCATGTTGTTTAGCTTCGAGGCACACACAACATTATGCATTGAAATAAAAGAGGCATGAGGTTCAGTACTGGGCATACCATTTGCTGGAAGGTGTACACCCGAAGGCGAATGTGGCTGTCCAATTTTGTCGGCCATCGTCTTGCTTTGCACAGGGACAATAAGATCGCGCTGGGCTGCTCGTTTCATTGCCTTACTCAAAATATCCTCATCTGCAAGAGTGGTCGCATCAACAGACGATCTATTATTACGTAAACTGCGACGATATCCATCTACAGTATTAAAATTAGCATCAGGACAATCAATTGCAAAGGGACCAAATTTTTTACCTGGCACAGAAGATGGAATAACAGCCGGCATCTTTGGGGTAGTAGCTTTGCTCACCCCCATATTCCAGTTCATTCCACGAGCAACGTGCCCTCGACTGACATCACTCAAAACCTCGCCAACTGCAGAAGCACCAGAACCAAGCTGCATGTGGTCCTTCTCCCCAAGCCTTTCAGTCTGACACGGGAACACATCTGTGACCGACCTGGACTCACTTGGATCAACGCCTGCAGTGAAAGCCAGTCCGATGGACTTGCTGACCAACGACACCCCTATAGGCAGCTGCTGCTCGACAACCTTGTGTACTGAACTTTGCGCTGCAGACAACTGCTTTTCAGTAGAAATGCGGCCTGTCTCCTGCACTGAAGTTTTTGGAGACTGCTGCCCAGTCTGCATGATAGAAACATCATCCATCAGAGGCCCAGAAATAGCAGGTAAACCAGCGCTCATCTTTTTCACCATACAAATTTTAGGAAGCAAGGTAGGCCTAGAACTCCCTCCTATTTTTTCCAATCCATTCACCGTTAGTTGCTTAGTAGTCTGCATAGTAGGGTCACCCTTCATGCTAGCTGATGAGGAAGCACCAGAATCACCCGCTGGCTTCTGCTTTTTAGCAAGGTGATTACCATCTTGTCCCTCAGGTGATGCATTCCCCATACCATCTCCGTCATGATCCATTGGGTCATCATCTATATGAACAGACTCCACTGGAACGAACTTGTCGCTCTCAATGGTGAAAGTAATTTTATGACCATGAACTCCAAACACAGTATCTGGCTTCACAGGTAACACTTTTCTATCCAAAAACCCAACTAGAATACGAATCACTCTCTTTTTCCTATAAGTTAACATGTCAACCTCCCAAGTCTTTCCAATAGCCGTTCCCAGCGCCCAAAAACCTAGGTAGTGTCTCCATGCATGCGGCACCCCCGACACATGCACCCACACCTCGTCGAGCTGGTAAGCAGGCACCACATCCCCATTTGACTGTCATGCTGATATCAAAAGAGTAACCCCGTGATTCTTCAGCTTAAACTCAATGTCTGTCATTCTCTGCAGCTCATCATCCGAAGGAAAAGCCACCAAAAAGGAATTATCCTCATGTGGCAAGGCCTCCCAATTCCAATCTGCTCGAGATAATTTGGCTAGCTCCCCTGAACAACTGATGCTTCTAAAGAACCCCCCAACACTGTCACCAAAGCAGTAGGTGACTGAACACAATCATCAGGCTTAACATCAAAATCAGGCATTCCGTAAAAACAAACTATTATTAGCGTACCCGTACATCGTGGTAGTGGGTTTAGGCTGCTTGAGAATGGGGCATCTAATAGGTAGATGCGAATTTCTCCTATTACAGATACAGCAGTCTAGCTTTGCCTTGCAAGCTTCAGCCAAATGACCATTCGTCTTGCATCTGAAACAGTGTGGAGGGTGAGGTTTTTTTGCCTTAGCTGATGCCCTTGCACCCTCCACGTCCCCATGCTGCTGCTCCACAACTCCCCTTGAATCCCCCACCTGATGAGTGTTGTGTGGAGACCCATTGCCGGATCCCACTGGACGATCCATTTGTCTCGGCTGATAGCGCTGTTGAGGTTGCCAATTTCCTGATCGGCTTTGTACAGGCCCTCTCCCGGTCTGCTGCTGAAATGGCGGCGATCGGTTAGCAGCCGGCCGATGATGAACAGGGGGTGGACCGGTCCTGCGAGGCAGCCCAGCTGAGTGCTGATGCTGCGACTGCGACGCGGACTGCTGAGCGTGGAACCTCGAATGCGCCTGCTGATGGTACGGCGGTTGAGCATTACATAATTACAAGGTTACCCTGGAATGTTTTGGTTGTCCGCAAACCGAAGAAAAATAGTTCGTTCCAAACATTCCAGGTACTAGCCTCTGTGCACCATGGCATGCAGAGGCTGAATTGATTTTTTTTCCTTTATCTGAAAAGAAATAGCTCTAAGCCTCTAACCATTTCTGCATTCTATGCAGTGTCAAACAGTCTCATCAGAGTGTTAATAATTAATCAAGCCTCCCAGAACTCTTCATTTATAAAGAGAAGTGAAACTACACGATGCCATCATAGCAAGAAGTTCCATGAGTAACAGGTCAGCAGATTCATTTTTCTGTACGTTATGTTTCTCATCCCTAAAAAGGTAAACTACCTTCACTTTGTATCAGCATTAACAATGAAGATAGAAACCAATGACAAGAGAAATGAAAAATGGAAACAACGAAAAGTTAACAAGGAGATAACAGCAATAGAAACAGATGCAAAGTTAAGGGGTTGAAGTTCTTCTGTCTATTTGACCTTTGGGTTGTAACATGAACAAAAATATACCACCTGCAACTGAAACATTCAGAGATTCAAAAGTACCTTCCATTGGGATGTTTACAAGCTCACATGCCTGGAGGGTCTCTGCAGAGAGGCCATTGCCCTCACTTCCTAACACTAAGCACAGAGACTCATTCAACAGTGAATCAGCTAGTTCTTTGGACAGCGAGTAGATTTCTTTGGATGCATCCCTGCTACTTTCTGGATGGCCTGCCATCATCTTCATACCATACTTTGTCATCAATGCATGCAGGTCATGCCAGGTACCAAAGACAATAGGAAGCTGCAAAGAGGCTCCACGGGCTGCACGAATAGCCTTTTCATTGAAAGGATCACAACAAGCCGGAAGAAGGAATACTCCATCCTGATGGCATTTGGGTTTAGAGGTTGTTAGAAGTGCAGGGTTCAAATGGCAAATACTAGCAAGTGCTTGATTTTGTCAACCAGAGATAGCTAATACAATAAATCAAGTATTGTGCACCCCATAAAAGTACAATGGAATCAGGTAAGGGCATTCCATCCTATCTTACATAAGAGCAGAATCAATTGCTCTTTTAGCAAAGGAGCACTATAGCAAAATGAAATTTAGTGGCATTCCCAAAACTCTCAGGCAAAGTGGAACTATATTATTTAACACTATGCGATGCAGCAGTAGTAATCTGACTCTGACATACTTCAACAAGTGACCTTAAGGAAAGAATATGGCATACCCATTTGAAAGCACAAGCTGATCTTATCAGCGTTCCGAGGTTGCCAGGATCCTACAAGGTAGAACCATGGTTAACATGAGACACACTGCACAAAATTGGGATATATACATGTAGACGTGCATATCTAGATCTGCTTCAAACAAAAACAGAATGCATGGATTGAATCATGCTTTGCATTCTACTGCATAGAGAATGACAGCAACCATGTCTGCACAATGGTGGCCTTGGTGGTGGATACTGCATATCCTCACCTGAATTCCATCAAGGACTAGAATCCTCTTTGGATAACTGAACAACCCATCAAGAGCATCCCCATCCTCATGGCTTCCGAGGTCGCGGAAATGGTTAGGCATGTGCATGACAGCAATCGCCTCGGTGGAATCAACCGATTGCATCCCGGACACCTTCTTCATCACCGCGGCGCTGACATGCACGACATCACCAGAGAACTCGCGCAGCGCCTCCGGGACCTCTACGCCGTCCAGGAGAAGCAAGTAATCGATGGCATCGAGCTCAAACCTACACACCTCCCTGTAGCAAGGGGCAGAAGCACGGGTTTAGGAAGAGAAGCCTCACAGCCTCACAGGACAGGTAAAGGTAAGACGACAAGGGCCTTGAATTGCAGAGGAGTACAGAATGGGAGCGAGGCCGACGAGGAGGAGACGGCGGCAGGAGCGGCGGTACGCGGCGGAGAGCCGCAGCTTGACGCAGTGCTTCACCAGCGGGTTCGCCACGCTCGCCACCTGCTTGCGCTTTTGCCCGCCCAGTGAGGGAGTCGCCGGCTTCGCCGCAGCAGCGGCCGTAGCAACGCCAACACGGGAAGAGGAGAGGCCGCGAAGGCGAAGGGGGCGCTCCAGGTTCGCCGGGAAGTTGGTCGCCACCGAGAGCGGCGGCGGAGACGGCGGGGCGTGCACCAGTAGCATCGGGGTGGCGACCGACGAGCGCGGCCGTGGCGAGAGCTGCGTTAACTGTTAACTTTGGCTCATGGCCTTGGCGCCCATCTTATCTCCTCCTGGATTCATGGCACTCAACGATCTAGATGGGCTCTGGAAATTATTCCTTCCCCAATTCTACTCGATATCACTACTCCCTGAGATAAAATTTGAACTTGGACACATTTTGATATATATTTGATTAAAACTTTCGCTTCATCTAGGACTAGGGTCCATTTAAGATTCTCGCGGATTACTGAAGCTTGGTCACTGACCATTCTACACATCAAAGAAGCATTCCCATTTGCCGTCTAGAATTTCACGTTTGCGACTTGCGACTTGTGATTTGCGACCTGCGACTTGGAGGCAAGTGACTCGTCCAGACCCCGGCGCGGACTGGAGCCAAGTCGCAGCACCCTGCCGGCTGCGAGCTGCCGCACCCTGCCGGCGACAGGTCCGCTCGGCACACAACAGGTTCAGCAACCGCTCTTCTGTAACAACACGACAGCTTGACACAACTTCAACCGGTTCTAGTTGAACTCTATAGGCTCTAGCTTCGCGCTGAAGAATGAATGCTGGGTAGTTTACTGCTTTGCGCACTTAATAAAGGGCATGTTTGAAATGTATTACCATTAAAAATTAGCAGCTAAAATTAGTATTTTTAGATTCAAACAGACCCGCTAATAAACATTATTGGTAAGAGATAAGTTCAGAGTTGCTAATATGTGCTTATAGTTTATATATACCTTCATCTCACTATCCAACCAACTATTAACAGTTGCATGTAAACGTCCTTCTAAAAATTAGCATCTACTAGCTAGCTAATTTTTAGTTCTAATAGATCTAAACAAGTCCTAACATGTGTCATCTACAGGAGGAAAATTTGAGAAGTGGTCATCTTTACAAGAGCATATTGTACGCGCTAGACTGCTAGGACATAACAGTGTTAGCCCTAACTAACTAGTATGGTAAGAAAAATCTTGAAAGGAGAGGAACAAATGCAGTTATAGTATTGTTCCTTTATTCAAAACTCACAAAGGTTTTACATGTAAATGAGGCAGTACCCTCATCATGCATTTAGGTCGGTTTGTTACGGTAACCAACCTGCTACAGTGCTAGTACATCTCATACATGCAGCTAAGCCACAACTAACATGTTATATTCGGTTCTATACAACAATTTAACACCACTAGTTAAATTGGTCTCATAGACCAATCCTAGATATATAGCTCTGTTAGGCAGAACTTAAACTGGCTTCTGCTTATTTGTACAACTGATTTATTGTGAGTTATTTGTATGACTTCTGCTTATTTGTACAACCAATTTGTTATGAGTTATTTGTATAATTGATTTGTTATGAAAAGAAAATACAGTTCACTGCTGGTTTGTACAGATTAAAGTCAGCCTATACCTAAAGCAAAGAGCCATAAACCGGGCCATATAATAATAAAATAATCATCACCGTTTATTTCCACTGCAGCATTTAAGATAAAGCCGTTTATTTAAGATGAAGCCTCTAGAAGACAGTAGCAACTCCTCAAAGGTTATGTATGAGTACTTGTACTTCAATAGTCAAAATCAAATTGCCGTTTTACTCAAGAAAACAAATTACTTATCCAACGTGCAGAACATGAAAAATAGGGAGTAGATCAATGATCAATCTATAAGCTACCAACCCCATATAAAAAACTTTTTTTCTCCTTCGTCAAAAAAGCCTTGACTCTGTCCGGTAAGACTTTAATATGACTACATCTGATTTGCTGTGAGAAAAGAACATTGTTCTATGACTTTAGAAGCTAAATAGCTCAAGCGAACAGAGTAAAGATTGGAATGGCGAGAGCTACAATACGTTTGGCGTGGCAAGAGCTCCCTGGCGTTCACACATGACAAGATTGGAGCGCTATACGGTCGTGGCAAATTAAGCTAGGGCTACTTTACACGCTAAACAAACAACCTAACTTTGATGCGCCGGCACACACCCAATGCTCGACTTTGTGCTTGGTTGTTTGGAAGAAACGAAGCTTACAACCATGATCCTGAGAGAAAGAAAGCTAAGAGTGAGATTTGGAGGCACAAAGAGATAATAGGCATATTCAGAACTCCTGCAGGGATTCAAATTTGGCACGACCTGTTACGCACAGCTCAAACACAGCTCATTCGTCTCCCATTGCAAGTTCCAACGCGTAATCATCTCTTTCCTGAAAAAAGGAGTCCATTTTGTCTTAGGCTTGTCTGAGAACTGACACAACTTTGTAGATCAGAAGTTATTATTACTCACCACAGGCCCTCGTGCAAAGTATCTCCCAAATTGGAGCCAATATACCTGCAAAATGACACAATTTGTTTTGTAGAGCGAATTTACTGTTACATATCGTACTAGATATTAATTAATTTCAAAATGTGTTTAGACTATGTGCTTGCCTCATCTTCATCTTGAGTCTCGACTTCGACATCACCTGATGGGAAACCAACACACAACAAAGCATAGCCCTGAAAAGGAAAGCATACAATAAAACTAAGTAATCCTCAAGTACATAGTTGATAGGCAACATCCCTCCATCCCAAAATAGTTGACACTTTAGCTATAAATCTAGACAATAAAGTGTCAAGGGAGCAAAGGAATATTTTATAACGGGTAACAGATTTGCATTGGTGAATCTTTCTATGTTGCTTGGCCAAGAATAACTACTCAATAAAAAATATGGTCATATCTGTAACACAAAAGATACAAATTAAATTGTGGATCACATTGTAATCATAATCCTTCCTAAAAGGTGATGTAATAGTTATGCATCAAACTTCTATCGATTGCCCAGGAACATTAAGGAATTTGTAGAAACTGACTAAACTGGAGAACAGGTTAACAGCGAAATAAAATCTCGCATTTCCAGACAGGGAAGAATAATATGACATGGGCACAGTATTCCAATCATGTTCCAACTAGTGGCAGGAAAAAATGGATGTACCTGATCTTTTAGTTCTGCAGATATCCCAAGTGCTTCTGGCTGCCTTATTTGTCCTGATTTTATTCGGACTGCACAACTTGTACAACAACCTGATTACCAACATGAGTTTTCAATTGTTATCTAGACCACAAGGAATAATCAAAGAAGAGATGCTGCCCAAACAAAAGTCATTCATAACATAGGAGTCCCAAATAATTCAAACATGTTCTACCTACATGTTCCAAAGCGAAACCATAACCTCGTATTGGCTAAGTTGGTGGTGTTAGTCTGTGAAGCACAACGATGGGATGAAAAATATGCAACCTCGTACATGTAACATGATGAAAAATATTGTGGGATGTTCTCAACTAGAGAGAACAAACCTATACGTTAGAAACGGATATTCTTAGATACTTTATCCCTAGATCCTTGATCTCATCACTCTCTGCTTGATCAAATGTCATAGCGTCTCTACATGGCTGCTAGTGCTATGGACAAGTAACATTGTATGTAACACTTTTCATTTAGAAGATCATGTCAAACTTATATATTTGTCTATTAGTGTAGCAACATCCAATTCTGCTAAAGGATGGATAATGATTGTCCTTTTAGGTTTTACAGATAGAGTATATCTTTGTTTAGCTTCAAAGTCGACATTGAGAGAACTTCAATATCTTGATTACTCTAGCATTTGCCAACAATTATAAGGGACTGCTAGGTTACAAATGGGTGGATCTTGAAAAAATACAGTTGTTATAGATTTAAACAGGGTATCCACACAAGGATTCTATTTTGGACGTAGGTGGTATCCTATCAAACTAACAACCCAAGAAGAACTTATGTGATCGAGTGCGGGTCACACTCGCACGCGTCACTATCTATATCAGAACAAAGGAGAATGAGGAATGGCCACCGTTCAGTTTGCACCACCATCTTATACAAGATTATATTGGGGCATTGAACAGTTTACTGTTAACAAGTAGGAAGGGGAAAGACCGAAGGACGTAGTTTTTAAGATTTCTGCTAATGGCCATTGTGAAGACAACGCTTAATCAGGCTCTGTTTGGAACAAATGAAGATGCTTCAAGCTGGAGGTAGACATGCATCCTTGGCATTCGTGAACTTATTTGGTGTAGTTGCTACTAACTAGCAATGCATAATGAGTCGCCCAACGGCTTACTTTAACATGTTCATGGTTACTACATGAATATCTGAACATATCATGCACTCTAGCTTGCGCAAATCTGGCACTCTAGTGAGTAGTACATGTAGTATGTACCTCGCTAAAGAGATACTGCATGATCAAAGTCAGAGAAGTTAGACTTATGACAATACTAAAGTGAACTATAATTTGAAATGGAGGGAGTCTCCCTTAACTGCATCATATGAATTATACTTGAAGGCACATAGTCCGGTTCTATTGGTAGGGATCATACTAGGGAGTCATCGGCTTGGCCCAGCCATTGAGTCAAGCCATGAGGCATGCTGCTGCTGAAAATGTAGGCTCATGTCATGTGTCATGCATGGATAGTTAAACATCGTACTAGCACAATCAAATGGCATTCCGTAGAGACATTGCAGTTTCAAATTCATCAGGAGTCAAGATAATAAGCTGCAAAAGACAGTATTTCTTTCTGAAACGGTAACTGAACATCCAAAATCGTTCCATTGTCATGAGACCATCATGGATAGTCAGTTAACTGTATACAGCAATCTGATCAGCAGAAGGCTAATGTCATCTCGTCTGTAGTTGTGTCAACTCATTAAAATCAATATCATGTTTAGGTCTTGCTTAATTCAGTCGCTGCCCAACAGTATACAGCACAAATGCGAGGGGCAAATGAGGGCAGAGAGTGGATGAATGCGGAGGACTGAGCCAACCTACCGTGGCGGCACGCGAACGGCAGCCTGATGTCCTGCGCCTCCGCGGTGTGCAGAATGTACTGGTCCTGTCACGAGCATGAGCCCACATGTCAGTGGCGGTTCCACGGCCGATAATGAGAAGCAAAGGATTATCGTAGAATGGAATGCGTTGGGGGGGAGGCTGTGTACCTCGGGCACGACGAATTCGTGCACGACCCCGCGCTGACGGTCGTGGACGGTGACCTTGTGCGTCGGGACGGTAGCGGAGGCCGGGCGGTGCGCTTGCTGCAGCTCCGAGGCGCGCGCCCTCGTGTCCCGGGCCAGGCGGTCCACGAGCAGGGACGCGGAACCGACGAGGACGCTGGCGCTCCTCTCGCTCCTCCACAGACACGGTCCTCTCCGCGCCCCGATGCGAGCCCTGCAGGCAGCAAAGGGCAAGGATCGCAAAGTTCAGCGTGCACCCAGGCAATTGGGAAGGAGTCGCGAATGGCGATCGTCTGTCGAGGCCGGGAACAAAGAGCACCAAACTACGGTGGCTGAGCTGGTATCATGAGAGGAGAGACAGAAGGGGGAGTGTACGTACGTGGTGGCGGCGGGGCAGGCCATCGTGCGGCCGTCGGCCTCAGACCTGGTTGAGGAGACGGGTCCGGCCCGCGGCGAGAGATGCGCTTCGGCGGACGGATGATGGACGGGTTGGGCGCCGACTGCCGCGGCCGCCGCGAGGGGAGGGGAGAGCGTGCGTGCCGAACTGCCGCCGACTGCGTCTGCCTGAGCGAGCAAGACGGGAAATCCTCTGGCGCGACGCCGCGACTGGCTCGGCCGCTCGCCTCGGAGTGGATAAGGCCATACCTTTCGGTGTCCGCCGCTCGTGTAATTCACACTGCCTGCGGATCTACTGCAGCCGAGTGGGTGGGCCAAGCCAGGTCGTGTTGATCGCTCGGCCTCGGCCCAGTAGGAGTGGAGGAGGAGGATGCTTTTTTTCAGTCGTTGGACTGGGCTTCAACAAGAAACAAGGGGGATCAAATCAAAATAAAAATTTCTGACACGGTTTCGGTCCTTTGAGCCCAAATGTTCCTCAACCCTTGTTCCTGTAAGAGAAGAGTGTTCCTTGTTCAGATCATCAGATGGATGCAGATTGCAGAACGATTGATATTGATTTAAGCCCTTGTGGCGTTCCAATTTTCAATTCAGACAAGTCTCAAACCCGACAAGGTGTATATACTAAAGACATGAGCACTACGATATAAATGATTTTTCAAGATATTATTCTTAAATTAATTGAGATGGGTATCTAGTGTTCGCCTCGGTTAATATTAATTGAGGCAGGCATCCAGTGGCTACCTCTATTAATTGATTAAATGAGGCGATCACCTTAAGACAACCGCCTCGGTAAATCCATTAACTGAGGAGGACATATTAAGTTATCCGTCTCGGTTAATGACTACAACAAAAAATAATTCATAATTCTTTCAAATGAATTTGCATGAAGACAAATTTTATATCAAAATTGAGATCTACAACTTTATAGTTGAAAAGTTTTTGAATTGAAATTATTTAGGGTCCCAAAATATTAGTATCAGTGTACAAATTTTGAAATTTAAAATTATCAAATGATCTCGTATGTTGACATGGTCTACATAAAGTTATAGTTCTCGATAAAACCTATAACTTTGTAGTTGAAAATTTCTTAATTTAAAGTTGTTTAGAGTCTCAAATATGTGTTCGAAAGTTATAGATTTTCAAATTTAAAATTTATAATTCCTAAACAATCTCAAATATTCACATAGTCAATACCAAAGCTGTAGTGGTTAACCTAAGCTACATCTTTGAAATTGATAAGTTTTTATTTTAAAATAATCTAGAGTTTTAAATATATGTTTGAAATTCACATGTTTTGATACTCAACTTTTTGAGTTTTTCAAACTATCTTTGATGGAGATACATCATATACCAAAGTTATAGTATTTAACAATATTTAAAACTTTGTAGTTATAAGTTTTTTCATTTGAGTTCATTTAGTAGTCCAATTATTCAATATAAGATTATGAAATATTAATATAAAACAATAATGTACTATATATAGACATTAGTGAGTGTGAGGTGGTGCAGTGGTAGAGACGTAGTAGTGTGGTGCATGAGGTTGTGAGTTTGATACCTAAGTCGGTTAATCGATTAATGTGACGGTAATCCTGGTTAACTGAGGTCTTTCCACCGAGGCGGTTGGAATGTTCATCTCGGTTAGGTTTTCTGCAGAACATTAACCGAAGCTGACACCTTATAAACGCTCATCTCGATTAATCGATTAACTGAGGTCTTTTCACCGAGGCGGCTGAAATGTCTGTCTCGGTTAATTAAAAATGTTTGTCTTGAAAAAGATTTGTGTAGTAGTGACATATCATATCATGTGACTCAGCCTAAACGTTGAACACGATCTCTTTGTACTTTTGTAGGGATGGAACCCAAATACCATAAACCTATATGTATGTTTCGTATAGCAATAATCTTTAATTTTCACGGCGCTCTCATCGTCATCAGAGTCCCAAACGAGGACTCGGCATCTGTCATTAACGATCGCTGTGAAATGTATCCCATTCTTGGACTTTCCAAGGTAAAAAATTAGTAAACAACACGTTTGATACATACGAGTAATAAATATATAGTGAAACTGAAAGTCGAAACAAAAGATAGTTTAAGGAACGCAAGGGGACAGAGACAAACCTCAGTATAAAATGGCTGTTGCCATGCACATAGATCGAGCACTGAATAGTAGCCGTGCTTCGAGCCTTTTGACCCATGATGATGAGGCGAGGCCATGCATAACCCATCATCGGCTTGGGTTGGGTGCCCCCGTGCCCCGCCGACGCCGAGGTTCAGTGCTTGGCTCTTCTAACGCCCGGGAGACCCGCACCAAAACGCACCGGGGCTGTGCTGTTCGTGCTTCCACATTTTTCTATCCTTTCTTATCATCAACCTACTCCTACTCCTACTACTAGGGTGTCTAGCTACAACGGTTTGCATGTTAAAAAAACAAAAAAACAAAAAACAAAAACGTTTGGTATGTTATGTTAGAAAAAACGTGCTCAATCAATCATGTACTTCCCCTTCAGCTTCAGGTACCTGAAATAGCACACGCAAACACAGCGCGTGAAGACCCAACAACAAGCCTCGAAAAATTCTGGTACGATCGCCGTCGCTGTCGCGACTTAACGGTGCTGTTGTGATCTGATGTGATTTCTTGGTATTTTAAATATAAGATTAATATTTAAAATTGATGACTTCAATCACAAGAATTCCTTTTTTTAGTTCAAATTTTATCAGAGGACCATCACTTCTTGGGTTGTAATTACTATTTTGGTAGGTTCAGTTATCATAGTTGTTCAGAATTCACAAATTATTTCGACCGATGATCAGAATTTCTTTGACTATGTCTTTGAGTTTATTCAAGATTTGAGCAAAACTCAGACCGAAGAAGAATATGGTCCTTGGGTTCTCTTTATTGGAACTATGTTCCTTTTTATTTTTGTTTCAAATTGGTCATGTGGTCTTTTACCTTGGAAAATTATATAGTTACCCATGAGGAATTAGCAATGCCCACAAATGATATAAATACCATTGTTGCTCTTTTCGATAGTAGGCGACGTGCTCATTGACAACGAGATGTATATGGTGACTTCGTCAATCTAGAAATTTACCACTTCATCCAATTCGTTTCTTGGCAGATGCTCATATATAGAAGTAAGATACGTGTGTATGCGTCTACAGAGGGTGAGTGCATGCTCGAGTATGTGTCGGTCTAGATCTGTAACTGTATCTCACAAGAAGAGAAGTATCATTAGAGGGTATTCAGTTTGTCAAATGAAGTGTTTCATTATCATCTTGCTTTTTATTTGGTTTTGTTGATGAAATAGAATAAATTAATCTATCTTAACCTTAATCTTTATAAGCTAATAATTAATGCTAATATGAGAAATAAAATCATTCTACTTAATTTGAAAAATGGATTCACGATGCATGATGACTTGATTTTCCAAACCAAATACTCTATGGGCTCGTTTGGATCCCTTCATTTTGGTGGAATTGGAATTCACTCAATAAACTAGCCTATTTGTCTTGTAATTTGACATTCCACCACTTTCTAAGGTTCACATATATGTCTACCTCAAATTCATAGGGTGAGAGAGGAAAATGAATTTCATACATCACCATACTATATTTCTACCTTGCAACTTATAACGTTCTCTTCAACTCATTCTCCTACGATAGAAATGTAACATATGTATCCCTCTCGTATAACCAACAATAATATACAAATATAATCCATATATAATTATATTAGCTTAATTAATATGTGTCTAAATTATGATTCTTAAAATAAATTCAATTCCAAACATCCAAACGGGCCTATGAGAGGTCGAACTGAATTTAGTGACGACTAAGTTTTGTCAACCGCTAGATACGCAGTACCTAAGATGACATATCACCTAGATGTACGTCACATCTTTCGTAATTGACACGAATCCTATATTTCTCAATATATTTAACATACAAATGGGTGGGATTTTGATAGCTAAGCGCACATGGTATTTACTACAATAATACCACTACTGCTCAACAAGGGCGGTACTCTTTTTGCATTATTTTCTCCCATGTTGTAACGCTGGTTGGGCATCATTCATCAATCTATGACTACATTATGAGAGCGTCTCCAACACCAGAAGAAAATTCTAACTTCAAAAATTCAAAAATTAGTTATTGGAGGAGATACAAAAGTGAGTTTTCATGATCTCCTCTCTAGCAGAATGACAAAATCTCATCCCCAATGAAAAAACAGTGGATTGCGGGGGGGGGGGGGGGGGGGGGGGGGAGGGGCGGAGGAGCTCTCCTCTTTATCCGAGAGGTTGAAGACTATGATTTGAGGGTCTGAGAAAAAAATTCTCATTAGGGGTAGAATTGAGAAACTATTGGAGCTACCAAATCTTCAATAAGATTTTTTTTCTCATTGGGAGTGAGAAAAGGAGAGCTGCTGGAGATGCTCTTTATTCATAACTAGACAATACTCACTCCATACTCGTAAGCAAGTTGTTTTGGACAAGATTTGAATCAAACGTAAAAATATAAACCATGAGTAACTTTTAAGTTGTTGAATTTAAAAATATGACAACTCTATAGATAGATTCGTCTTGAAAAATAATTTCATAAAAATATACATATGTCATTTTCAATAAATATTTTTTATAAAAATAAGAGTCAAAATTAAGTTTTGGAGATCATATCGCTGTCCAAAACAACTTCCTTTATGAGTATAGTATAACCGAGCACGAATATTGATTAGTTTATCATTTTTCTAGATTTATTTTAGCAGTTAACTGTGTTACTTTTTTAACATTAGCCATTAATTAGGTATCATTTAATGTCAGATGACATACTTCAACGACGTTGTGCTTGTGATAACTTCAATTTTTGTGGCAGAACCTCCTAAATTAAGTGGCCCACATGCACCCATCATTGCCCTAAGGACCTTTGATCGGCGTGCATGAGATCCAAATGACTTAAGAGGTCTGTCGGGTGTCCTCTGGAAACCCGAATCATCCACGTTACATTCTTTCCAGGATAATCCCTCATCAAGCATCACAGTATTACAACAGTTTTATAGATAAGATAAATCAGAGTAAGAGCGGAAAGATTATAATACATAGATTAAAACTTATGTTTAAAGTTTACATCACCAAAGTACTTATTACATAACTTGTTCGGAACTTTATATTACCTAACTCATTCAAAAGAGATTACTTGCCCAAGGTCACACATCAGAATCGTTATCACTTTCTTCTACCAGAGTGAAGTAGCATTGTCCATCAAAAGGTGGATCCATGTACTCACCTGCAACAAGGGTTAACAAACCCTGAGTACAAAAGTACTCAACAAGACTTAACCGACTAGAAAAGAGGAGAAGACTCAGGAATGAGAGGCTTAGGAAGTCAAGGTAAGGCTTAAGCAAAATCAAGTATTTTGCACAAAAAGCATTTTTGTAAACCTTGTTTTATTTTGGAAAGATTTCCGTATTTCTCAATTCTTCATTGTTCAAGATTCATTTTATCTTTCAAAAACATCCCTAGTTGAGAACCACTCTCCGTTGACAGTCGAAGACCAAGTCTCCATAACCGAGGAGCAACGTTAATCCGGATAAAGAATACTCAGCTGAGGATCCCTATTCACACGGCATATGTAGCACCCAAGCTTGCATAGGCCAACCCGTCTACCACGATTCCTCCAAGATTGGGCCCGGTCCTACGCCACCCAGAAGTACAGTACACCACTCTTATCCAGGTACGACGACCACGTGGGTACAAGCTACTTCCGCCATCTCTCCACTCCCAGTGCGCGGTTGTCGGTCCCAATAAAGGATTCCTCGGAGCCAGAGCTTTCCGTAGTATGTGAATAGTTGCAAGTCTTGACCAGCAGGCTCCCATACGGATGGTCCCTAATTTTTCCACCAGAAACTGTACCTTGGTTATATCTCACCCAAGCGTAACAGTCCTGTCAGTTTTTTCAACCCTGTCCCGGTCGGTGTCAACTGTTGAGTCCCGGACTACAACATGACGGCACCGTACGCTAGGACAACCTCTCCTAGCCATTGACTAGGTACGGATCAGATACTTAGCCAACAGTCGGGAGTAAAACCAAATTCCCATAAATATTCTTTAAGTGATCACACTTTTGAAATTGGCATTTTTGCAAATCTATTGTATAGCATCACTAAGCATTTTGCAAATATTTTTTAAACAAGGCAGGTGGATCTTCAGGTGGAGGTAAACAGTGCAAGGAGTAGGCCATCACACAACTCCTATAACCTAATGCAGTAGTTTATCTTAACAACATTTTAATAAAACCTTTATAAAAACAAGTAAAGGTTAAAAGCACCGGCGCTTGCCTTGAGAATCGGTGAAGTCCGAAGATTCTGAAAAACAAGAAAGGTCTGCACCCTCAGGAGAAATCCACTGAGAGTTAGGGCCTCCTGAAGCGGGATCTACACGTAGAAGTGCATATGCATGAGTAATGAGATGCTTATGATATGATCAGGGTAAAGATGGAAATTTTCTTAGCTATAACCTTTACAGAGTACAACTTTCCATCACGGTAAAGTTGCAAACCAACAAAACCACTTTAGCTATTAAAAACACTAAACAAGTTTTATTATTTTCTGATAAAGCAACTTACAAGCAATAAAAAGGTATTTGTATAAAGAAAACTCATAACTAGGGAGCAAATCTTGCTAGTTTCCCATTGGTTGTCAACAAATCCAAAAGTCACACAAATCTACAGGGATCAACTATTTTTATTTAATTTATTAACCATTTAATTAACCTTTTATTTAAACACTAAGCATACTTTGTCAAACAGAGATGAAATTAAACATGAAGGTGTATATCAGTGATATAAACTCCCATGTCAAATTTCATAAACAACAGAGCTATAGATTAGTTATAGCAAAAACAACAAAACTGATTACTGTCCAAAAGGCCACAAAAAGAAAAACTTGAAACGAGCCTAAACTGGCCTTTCGGTCCAAGCCAACTCGGCCCAGCGTGGCGCGAGCGCACGGCGGTGAGTGAGGGTGCGTTCGCTCGAGGCCCGGCTCCAACGAGACAGCGCCCGAGGGTCCGCTCGAGGCCTAGCTCGAGGCTCGGGCGATACGTTGCGCACGTGCCCGCTCGAGGCTTAGCTCGAGGCTCGGGCGAGACGAAAAAACGCTCGTCCGTCCGAGGCCTAGCTCGGGCGGGACAGCGAACACGTTCGCCCGAGGCTCGGCTCGAGCGAAGCGGTGTGTCCTGACAGCTTTGCAGAAAAGCCCTTTGGCTTGCGCTAAAACAAACCGCAGTCCATGGCGCTATTCACCTGAGTCTTGGACTTTACAACCAACACCCTGGAACTTCTCATCTTTACAACGAGGAGGTCCTCGACCATGGCCGGCGCGTATGGCGATGAACCGAGCGGCGGCGTGACTTACGCCGGCCAACTCTTGCCACTAGAGACCCAACGGACGCAAGCATCAGCACCGGCAAGCCCACCGCAACCGATTGAGCCCCTAACCCTAAACTCTACTGCTTCGGCGAGGTCTGGCCACGCACGGCGGCGGATTGGATCTCGGCACGGCCGTTCCGGCGAACCTAGGTCGGTAGCCAGTGAACGAAGAAGCTAGGAAGGTGTAGAAGCTCACCCTGGTGCTGATGGTGAAGTCGGTTTGAGCGGAGGTTGCTCGGAAAGTAGGAGTCCACGGAGCAGTGGCCTTCGGCGGTAAACTCCGGCGAAGACGACGCTGTTCCGGTAAAACCTGAGCACCAGACAAGGAACCAGCGAGCCGATGAGCTCTTTGGGATCAAGACGAAACACAAACACGAGAAAGAGAGAGTGAAGAAGTGCTTGGTTGAGCTGACCACGGTGAGGTCGAGCTCGGCGGCGCTTTCTGCTCGGCGGGAAGAAAACCGGCGAGTATGAGCTCTCTGGTGCAAAAGAGATGGAGAGGATAGGTCTGGGAGATGCGCAAAGAAGTGAAGTACTTATAGGCGCGGTGAAAAAGGATGGGAATGACTGGAGACGGTGAATCTGGAGGTTTGACCGGATTGTTCCCGTCGGTACCTTGGTGGCAAACATGGCGACGGCGAGCTCAGAGGTGACGCCACGACGCGAGGAAGAGTGCCAGCAGCAGCTTAACTTGGCCACGAACTCGGTCGCGCGTTCCTTCGGGAGAAGTCGCCGTCCACGCACGAGAGCAGGCGATCAAAAGATCGGCCTTGCTGCCGCCATGAACAGGAGCAAGAACTTATCCCCCCCTTTCCCAAATCTACCCTTTCCAAATTTTGAAATTACTTAGGATTTTTGAATATAAGCTGAAAATATGCCAAAATATCAAATGCTCAGAAATCAATACTGAACATCTTTCATTTTTGCAAGATACCCAAAATATGCTCAGATTTTGAATTAGGATTTGAAATACAAAAGAGGACAAAAAAGGCAAAAGAGGACTTTTACAATTACTTTTGATTTCACAAGAACACTTGAAAAACTTTAAACACCAAAGTTGTTCCTAAACAGAAATAGAGCAACTTTGCTTTTTAAAGCATACCCAAATTCTTTCAAAATTTTGATTTATAGAAAAGGGGATAAAATAGGGTTTTTGAATTATTTAAACTATTTATTTGAATTCTAACCAAAATCTAATTTATACCTCAATGATGACTTGAATCATGACTCAAATACACCTTTGAGACATAAAACCAAAGTTTGGTCCAAAACTTCACTACTATAAAAGAAATTACTATAGCACCCCAAACACAAATAAAAGCACTAATTACCAAATAAGAAAGCATAAACTAGGATTTAACTTAAGCACTCTTTTATCAACTAAACACAAGCATAAAATAATAAACTTGTTTTAGTGAATGCATATCCCGGTTATCACTCAAATGAAATGCCAGTGCATATGATGACATGCCAGGTTTTAGTTTGCTTAACACCAGAGTGTTACAGCTCTTTCCCCCTTAAAGAAATCTCGTCCCGAGATTTAACCTGTAGGCTAAGTAATGGAAAAGAAAATGTGTCAGACACTTCCATTACTAACCTTACATAAAGCAGGGAAAGATTCCCATAAGACAGATTACGAGGATGACCCAGAAGAGAGAAACTCCGGAAAACTTTCTAAGAGAAACTCTTCCGACTCCCACATGGCTTCTTCCTCCGTATGTTGATTCCATTGAACCTTGTAGAACTTGACAGTTCTTTTTCGCGTAACTCGATCTTTCTGGTCAAGAATCTTGATAGGATATTCTGAATATGTCAGATCAGATTCTAATTCAATTCTGATTGTGTGAAGATATACTTCAAACTTTTATGATCGGTGTATATATGACATGTATTACCCAATAAATAGTGCCGCCAGATCTTTAGAGCATGAACCACAACTGCTAACTCTAAATCATGCGTTGGGTAATGTTCCTCGTGCCGTTTCAGCTGTCGTGAAGCATAAGCAATGACTCTGCCTTCCTGCATCAGTACGCACCCAATGCCTTTGCCTGAAGCATCACAATAAACATCAAAGGACTTTTCAATATCTGGCTGAGCTAATATTGGTGCTGTTGTTAACAACTTTTTCAGAGTCTGGAAAGCTTCTTCACATTCTGATGACCATATGAACTTAGTATCATTCTTCAGTAAGGTTGTCATAGGTTTGGAGATCTTGGAGAAGTCAGAGATAAATCTTCGATAATACCCTGCCAATCCTAAGAAACTCCGAACTTGATGTACTGAAATTGGGGACTTCCAGTCAAGAACCTCTTGGACTTTGCTTGGATCCACTGCCACTCCTTCGGCTGACAGAACATGACCCAAAAATTGAACTTCATTTATCCAGAACTCACATTTACTGAATTTAGCATATAACTGATGTTCTCTCAGGCGAGTCAACACTATCCTGAGATGTTCTGCATGTTCTCCTTTGGTTTTGGAATAGATGAGAATGTCATCAATAAACACAACCACGAACTTATCTAGTTCTGGCATGAACACTGAATTCATCAAATACATGAAATGTGCTGGGGCATTGGTCAGACCAAAAGACATAACTAGATATTCATACAGACCGTATCTAGTAGTGAATGTTGTTTTCGGAACATCTTCTGGTTTGATCTTGATCTGATGATACCCTGATCTCAAATCTATTTTCGAGAATACCTTCGCACCGGTAAGTTGATCAAAGAGGAGATCAATACGGGGCAAAGGATACTTGTTCTTGATTGTCACTTCATTTAAAGGACGATAATCCACACATAGCCTCAGGGTATGGTCCTTCTTCTTTACAAATATTGCTGGACAACCCCATGGTGACGAACTAGGTCGAATGAAACCTTTATCTAGCAAGCCTTGTAACTGAGCTTTCAACTCTGCTAACTCCTTGGGTGGCATCCTATAAGCCCTTCTGGCTATTGGTGCTGTGCCTGGTTTGAGTTCTATTTCAAATTCCACATCACGATTTGGTGGCAGATCAGGTAAATCTTCTGGGAACACATCAGGAAACTCACAGACCACTGGAATGTCTTGGATTTCCTTGACAGAGGTAGCACACACTTGCTCAACTGCTCTCTTAAGAGTAGGAAGATGGATAAGAAGTTGAGACTTGCGATTAGGTACGTTGAGTTTAATGGTTCTATTCAAGGTGTCTATTACTGCACCTCTCTGGTTCATCCAGTTTATGCCCAAGTTCACATCTTTACTTGGATCTTATAAGACTATCATGGAGGTTGGAAATATATATCCACCCAGATCTATAGGTACCTGACGTAGCATTTCCTTAGTACTTAGTCGACCCCCAGGTGACTGTATCAAGAAGTTATCTTGGGTTTCATCAATAGGTATATCATGCCTTTCCGCAAATGTTCTATTCATGAAGGTATGCGATGCACCAGAATCAAAAAGTGTAAAAGCTGGGTGTTGAGCGACAGGGAACATACCAAGCATAACAGGTTCTCCTTCAGGAATAGCTTCTATTTGAGTGTGGAAAACCTTTCCCGTTTTCGAAGCACCTTTACCCTTTTGATTATTCTGTGCATTTCCCCGGTTCTGATTTGCTTGCTGATTTCCTGCTGGCCTTGGTGCATTGGTATTGGGAACATTCTGCCTTGGATAAGGACATTCACGAGCAAAATGCCCCGCCTTTCTGCAATTATAACATGGACCATTGGTAGCTTGTGGCACTGATGGACGAATGGTAGAAACATTTGACTGACGTTGAGTATTGAAAGGCATAACAGGCCTTGCAAACGTCCTTTGAGGATACTGTTGCTGCTGAGGCGGACGATAAGGTGGACGATAAGATGGGCGGAACTGCTGGATTGGATGATATACAAACCTCTGACGCTTCTTGTTGCCGCCAGGTGATCCAGGCCTTGACACAAGTCCCCTCTTCTTCTTGGCCTCCTTATGTTTGCTATTCTTTTCTTCGCTTGCTATAGCAATATTCACTGCTTCATTATAGCTGATATTGCCATAAGTAGTCATCATTGATTGAAGTTTTGTATTCAATCCCCTCATAAAGCAGGCCTTCTTCTTTATATCTGTATTAACTTGTTCAAAAGCATATTGAGATAAATGATTAAATTTCCCGACATACTGCATCACCGGGTCATTCCCCTGATGTAATGCCAGAAACTCTTCAAGTTTCATTTGCATGATTCCATCCGGAATGTAATGTGCCCTGAAAGCCTCTTTAAATCCAACCCAAGTTATATGATGACCGGCTGGCTGTATAGCCAAGAGATTTGCCCACCATACACTGGCAGCTCCCCGAAGCTGTTGTGCTGCGAAAACTGGCTTCTGAGTTTCTGTACAATTGATAAGACTAAACTTCTGCTCCATAGTACGGAGCCAATCATCTGCTTCCAAAGGTTCATCAGCCTTCATAAAGATTGGAGGACGTGTATCTGTGAAATCCACATAGTTTGTTTCATCCCTATTGAATCGACCATGACCACGTTGTCCGGCATTCTGATTCTGAGCTAGGAGAGTTGTGGCATTAACCAATGTCGCAATAGCATCGGCTAAGGATGGTGGAACTGGCGGTGGATTGGGTATATCATCTCCGCCACGAGAAGAACTAGCTCCACGAGTATTGACAGGCATCTGTTTAACACAACTATACTTGATTAACATATCATCTCACATATAATACATATCAAGCCCATTTTATTTATCAAACAAGCCACTCTGAGACAGAAGGATTACTGAGATTATAACATATATCACCAGGCTAGAGTTTTTTTTTCTGACTAACTATGTTACAAAGTCAGAATGATTCATTATGATACATCCCCATATTATTCCACCTCTAGATCTAGGATTCTGCTTCGGAGGAGATCTCATACTCCTCAGGTTCTAACTCTTCATCCTCCTCTTCCTCTTCGGTTTCTTCCTCAGTAGCGGTTGGCATAGCAGGTTTGGAATGCAACCGTGCAGTTAGTTCCTCCAACTGCCTATGCAACTCAACATGATGGTTTGCCATGAGAGTTTGGTTATCCCTCATGGTATCCACCCGGCATCGTGCCCGATTTCTCTGATCTACAGTCTGCCTCCACTTACATTCATATTCTTGGTGTTTCTTGTGGTGATATTGCAATTGTTCATTAAGCTCTTCTCTTTCTCGGTTACCCCTCATTCTTTCTCCATTTGCTCTAGCTAAATCCATGTATAGGCGGTCTACTTCCGCCTGTAGCCATGAAGTAGCGCTATTGCTGCCTTCGCCTTCATCATAAGTAACCAGAGGTTGGTTACTCCCTTCGCTTTCGGCAAGGTCGGCTTGCCTCAGGGCGAGAGCATGCCGAGGAACACCACGTGGTTCAGTGCACTTACATGTTGTTTCCTTGGTACGAGCCATCTGCTAAAATATATCCATTTTGAAGATTCGAACCATATATGTTCTAAGATAAAGAGATAGAGTTTTATAAATAAAAAGATATAACACTTAAGAGGGAAAGTAAATCTTATGTTAACAATAATGATGCATGAACCGTACTTACGAACAAAACATATATCAAACAAATAATCAACTTCAAAATATTCACTACTATAAAAGTGAATAAACTTTCTTTTCATAATTAGGGCAATAACATAATAAACATTGTTCCTTAGATATAAATATCACCATAACTATACTAAAAACATATCCATTTAGATAGAAGGATAAGTCTGAAGAATGAATTAAGGCAAGTCAGAAGAATAAGACAAGTCTTAGAAGCAATTTGGACTCAAACTAATTCAAAATTTAGTTTGACTCAAAACCTTTGAAGTTTTCAAAAATGAATACTGTTATACTTTCTAAGGGAATCCTGCTCTGATACCAGCTGTGGCAGAACCTCCTAAATTAAGTGGCCCACATGCACCCATCATTGCCCTAAGGACCTTTGATCGGCGTGCATGAGTTCCAAATGACTTAAGAGGTCTGTCGGGTGTCCTCTGGAAACCCGAATCATCCACGTTACATTCTTTCCAGGATAATCCCTCATCAAGCATCACAGTATTACAACAGTTTTATAGATAAGATAAATCAGAGTAAGAGCGGAAAGATTATAATACATAGATTAAAACTTATGTTTAAAGTTTACATCACCAAAGTACTTATTACATAACTTGTTCGGAACTTTATATTACCTAACTCATTCAAAAGAGATTACTTGCCCAAGGTCACACATCAGAATCGTTATCACTTTCTTCTACCAGAGTGAAGTAGCATTGTCCATCAAAAGGTGGATCCATGTACTCACCTGCAACAAGGGTTAACAAACCCTGAGTACAAAAGTACTCAACAAGACTTAACCGACTAGAAAAGAGGAGAAGACTCAGGAATGAGAGGCTTAGGAAGTCAAGGTAAGGCTTAAGCAAAATCAAGTATTTTGCACAAAAAGCATTTTTGTAAACCTTGTTTTATTTTGGAAAGATTTCCGTATTTCTCAATTCTTCATTGTTCAAGATTCATTTTATCTTTCAAAAACATCCCTAGTTGAGAACCACTCTCCGTTGACAGTCGAAGACCAAGTCTCCATAACCGAGGAGCAACGTTAATCCGGATAAAGAATACTCAGCTGAGGATCCCTATTCACACGGCATATGTAGCACCCAAGCTTGCATAGGCCAACCCGTCTACCACGATTCCTCCAAGATTGGGCCCGGTCCTACGCCACCCAGAAGTACAGTACACCACTCTTATCCAGGTACGACGACCACGTGGGTACAAGCTACTTCCGCCATCTCTCCACTCCCAGTGCGCGGTTGTCGGTCCCAATAAAGGATTCCTCGGAGCCAGAGCTTTCCGTAGTATGTGAATAGTTGCAAGTCTTGACCAGCAGGCTCCCATACGGATGGTCCCTAATTTTTCCGCCAGAAACTGTACCTTGGTTATATCTCACCCAAGCGTAACAGTCCTGTCAGTTTTTTCAACCCTGTCCCGGTCGGTGTCAACTGTTGAGTCCCGGACTACAACATGACGGCACCGTACGCTAGGACAACCTCTCCTAGCCATTGACTAGGTACGGATCAGATACTTAGCCAACAGTCGGGAGTAAAACCAAATTCCCATAAATATTCTTTAAGTGATCACACTTTTGAAATTGGCATTTTTGCAAATCTATTGTATAGCATCACTAAGCATTTTGCAAATATTTTTTAAACAAGGCAGGTGGATCTTCAGGTGGAGGTAAACAGTGCAAGGAGTAGGCCATCACACAACTCCTATAACCTAATGCAGTAGTTTATCTTAACAACATTTTAATAAAACCTTTATAAAAACAAGTAAAGGTTAAAAGCACCGGGGCTTGCCTTGAGAATCGGTGAAGTCCGAAGATTCTGAAAAACAAGAAAGGTCTGCACCCTCAGGAGAAATCCACTGAGAGTTAGGGCCTCCTGAAGCGGGATCTACACGTAGAAGTGCATATGCATGAGTAATGAGATGCTTATGATATGATCAGGGTAAAGATGGAAATTTTCTTAGCTATAACCTTTACAGAGTACAACTTTCCATCACGGTAAAGTTGCAAACCAACAAAACCACTTTAGCTATTAAAAACACTAAACAAGTTTTATTATTTTCTGATAAAGCAACTTACAAGCAATAAAAAGGTATTTGTATAAAGGAAACCCATAACCAGGGAGCAAATCTTGCTAGTTTCCCATTGGTTGTCAACAAATCCAAAAGTCACACAAATCTACAGGGATCAACTATTTTTATTTAATTTATTAACCATTTAATTAACCTTTTATTTAAACACTAAGCATACTTTGTCAAACAGAGATGAAATTAAACATGAAGGTGTATATCAGTGATATAAACTCCCATGTCAAATTTCATAAACAACAGAGCTATAGATTAGTTATAGCAAAAACAACAAAACTGATTACTGTCCAAAAGGCCACAAAAAGAAAAACTTGAAACGAGCCTAAACTGGCCTTTCGGCCCAAGCCAACTCGGCCCAGCGTGGCGCGAGCGCACGGCGGTGAGTGAGGGTGCGTTCGCTCGAGGCCCGGCTCCAGCGAGACAGCGCCCGAGGGTCCGCTCGAGGCCTAGCTCGAGGCTCGGGCAATACGTTGCGCACGTGTGTGACGGAACGACCCTAATCCCATGGCCCACGTGTCCCTGTCAACCTCTGACAGCCGAACCCATGTTCCATGTGATTAAGACCTGTTCGCCACCAGGCTACATCAGTGCCCAATGTCCGCAGGATCATCTCACAATTCGGTTACAGCATTGCATACTTTTACAAATAACATCGGAATAAAGAGCGGAAGACTTAAATAACATTAGTTTTACAAAACAGGGTTCCAAATAGAAATTAAGGTGCAGTTATTACAAACCAAGTTCTGATAATAGAAATAGACATAGGCAACATAGTGGAGAACAACAAAGATACTTATAATCACCCAGCCCGAGGGTGTACAACTATTCTTCGGCCTCATCGGCCTCTTCCTGGACGATGGTCACGCAGCAGGGTGCAAGACACATCGGGGACTCTGTCATACCTGCAGCATGGGTAACAAACCCTGAGTACTGGGGTACTCAACAAGACTTACCCGACTAAAGAAAAAGGGAGACAACTCAGGAATGAGAGGCTTAGGGCAGTCAAGGTAAGGCTTAAGCAAGATCAAGTATTTTGCAGAAAAAGCATCTTGTAAACCTTATTTTTATTTTTTTGGAAAGGTTCAGTATTCCTCAATTCTTCATCGTTCATGATTCATTTTACATTTCAAAACATTCCTAGTTGAGAACCACTCTCCGTTGACAGTCAGTGGACCAAGTCTCCATAACCGAGGAGCAACGTTAATCCGGATAAATAATACTCAGCTGAGGATCCCTATCCACACTGCATATGTAGCACCCAAGCTTGCATATGCCAACTCGTCTACCACGATTCCTCCAAGATTGGGCCCGGTCCTACGCCACCCGGAAGTACAGTACACCACTCCTTTCCAGGTACGACGACCACGTGGGTACATGCTACTTCCGCCATCTCTCCACTCCCAGTGCGCGGTTGTCGGTCCAATAAAGGATTTCTCGGAGCCAGAGCTTTCCGAAGTATGTGAATAGTTACAAGTCTTGACCAGCAGGCCCCCATACGGATGGTCCCTAATTTTCCAGCCAGAACTATACCTTGGTCATATCTCACCCAAGCGTAATAGTCCTGTCAGTTTTTCAACCATGTCCCGGTCGGTGTCAACTGTTGAGTCCCGGACTACAACATGACGGCACCGTACGCTCGGACAACCTCTCCTCGCTATTGACTAGGTACGGATCAGATACCTAGCCAACAGCCGGGGAGTAAGACCAAATTCCCATAAACATTCCTTAAGTGATCACACTTTTAAAATTGGCATTTTATTGCAAAGTCTAATTCAATAAGCATTGCTAAGCATTTTTCAAATACTTTTGAAAAGCAGGTATCGGGTGTATCAGTGGTCAAGGTGGATAGTGCATCAATTAGGATAGCACACAACTCCTATAAACCTAATGCAATAATTTAACTCAAAAGCATTTAAGGAAATCATTTTATAAATTCAAGGAAAGGGTTAAATGCACCGGGGCTTGCCTTGAAAAGCAAAGAGGGCAGGCTCGAAGGCGGCGGAGCAGTTGTCGGAACTCGGGGTAGCCTCGGGGACAGGTTCGTCGGCGGCTGCCTCGATCTTGACTCCTTCTTCGGTGACTATACGAATGCAATGATGCATGCACATGAGTATGCTAGCATGAACAATGCAAAACAGGGCATACAACATGAACCCTAATCACTTTTTCTATTTTCCTTAATTATTTAAAAAGGTCATTTTATGAAGTTGCTCCAAAAATTACCAAATTAATCACATAAGTTCATTATGGTGTAGATAGATGGAAAAACAAATTTCATAATTTTTGGAGGTCATTAAGGTGCTCAAATAATTCCAGACATTAATTAACAAAAGGCACTATTTAACGATTAAAGATAAATGCTCAAAAATCAACTTGTTCTAAAAGACTTCAAAATTTCACCAGAGACTAAACATGGCATAGGAAGCTCACAAAAATTAGCCTCATGATTTTTGGAGTTATAAATAATTTTCTAAAAAATCAAAACCATCCATTTATTAATTAAAAGAGGGATTTTACATTTTTAAATTCTTGCAGAAAAGTCAAGTTTCATATTTTTATAAAATACTACACAGTGCAAGGAGCATACCATAATTTTATCAGGATTTAAGGAACAACAGATTAATTCACACAAAAAAGAGAAAACAGAGCACTATTCACATCTTTCAGAAAAAGAAAAGAGCACTGTGCTCCTTCTATGAAGGGCTCGGCGAAACGCGCGGGGCTCGGGCGAATCGCGCGGGGCTCGGGCGAAACGGGCTCGGTCGAGTCGGAATCGACTGCTTCGTTCGAGGCCTGGCTCGGAGGCTCGGGCGAGACGGAAACAAGGGTTTCGTCCGAGGCCTGGCCGGGAGGCTCGGGCGAGACGGAAAATGATCGTTTCGTCCGAGGCCTGGCTCGGCGAAGCGGAGGGTGCGCAAGTCCGCTCGAGGCCTGGCTCGAGCGAAGTGGTGAGGGTGTGTCCGCTCGAGGCTGGGCTCGGGCGAGACGAAAACGTGTGCTCGAGGTCTGGCTCGAGCCAACAGTGAACGCGTGCGCCCGAGGCCTGGCTCGAGCTTTGCGCCGTAAAAAGGCAGAGACTGAGGGGGCTTCGAGTGCTTACCACGGTCGGAGACAGGGCTCGGCGGGGCGGTGGTTCGGCGGAGCTTTCTCGACGGCGAGCGGCGAGCGGCGCTCCGACGACCCTGCGCAACACACGAGACCGCAAGGGCCTGGTTAAAGTCGCACGGAACCAAGGAAACTGACACAGGGGTCAGGGGAAGATAATCGTGGCCGGAGAGGGAGTATTTCACGAACCCGAGCTCGCCGGGTTTCCGTCGGAGTTTGGGAAGATGAGGTTACGCCGGGCGATTGGAGGCGGGGGAGGTGAAATTGAGGGGTGGGAAAGCTTCACGAGCTCAAGGCGGAGCTTTCGGGCTAGGTGGTTGAGCGGCGGAAGCTTCGGAGTGGTCTGGCCACGGCGGCGGGGTCGAGTGCGGAGCTCCGGCTCCGGCGGGCCTTTTATAGCTGCGGCCAGGGGGCGGTAGAGAGCAAGGGATGGTGTGGATGAGTTCGGCCGAAGCGTGCGCACTCGATTGCGAGCCGGCGGGAAGGACGGCGTGCGCCCAGGGCCTGGGCGAAGGCTCGCCGGTGACGGCCACGCGTCGGCGACGCCCTGGGCACTGTAGGGGACGGGGCGGAGGTCAACTGGCGCGCGTGCGGGGGCGGCATGATGGCGCGGGCGCAGGCGACAAGTCGGGGGCGGGCGTGCGGCTGCCAGGCGTGCGGCGTGCGCAGCGCCGGCGCGCGGCCATGGCCGGGCCCCCCTCTACGGTGAGGAAGATGAACAGGGCTATGCCCTAGGGCTTGACTTTTGTCTGATCTCTGTATTTTGCAAGTTACTTCCAAAACTTGAACTGAGCAGCAAAAACTCAAAACACCAAAGTTGTTCAAAAAAAAAAGATCTACAACTTTGTCAAAAAGAATATTTTCAAAATTCAAATAGTTTTTGAATTAAATACGAAATCAGAAAAGGGGACACTTTTAGGATTTGAATAAATTCAAAATTACTTTTGATTTTACACTGAAAGTTGGAAATCTGTAAATATGAAAGTTGTTCCTTTTATCAAAACCTACAACTTTGCTAATATAACCTTTTTCTGAAACTCAATAGTTTTTAAATAAATTTTGAAAACTGAAAAGGGAACAAAAACTGGAATTTGAATGAATTTGGATTTACTTCAAACTTTGTACAGAAACTTGAAAATTTGTAAATATCAAAGTTGTTTCTCTTGGCCAGATCTACAACTTTGCTTTTTGGACCAACCTCAAATTTTGAATAATTTTTGAATTACAAAAAGAGGGATAAAATCCAGGGTTTGGAAATCAGGGTTTTGCAAAGGGATTTGAAATCTGATTTTGGTTTTTGAACTTTGGCCAACACAACAAAACTTCAAGACATCCAACTGAACAAGAATTACACAAAGCTAGGCACAGAGGTGAAATTACCATTTTTGCCCTTATAGGAAGATTTGGGCTTTTAGGGTTTTTGAAAAGAGATTGCTACACAAGTACTAAGCAAACATAAATGCAAGGCAAGAATGATTAATGACTAATGATGATGACATGTCAGGTTAATTACAGTTAAACACCGGGGGTGTTACAGCCTTCCCCCCTAAAAGAAATCTCGCCCCGAGATTCCACGTCTTAAGAAGGAAAAGGCAAAACCTTACATCTACAGAGATTCGAGAAAGTCGGGATAGTTCTTTGCTAAGAAGTCTTCGGATTCCCAGGTGGCTTCTTCTTCAGAGTGCTGGTTCCACTGGATCTTGTACCATCTTGTGGTGGTTCTTCGGGTAACACGATCCTTGTGGTCCAACACGCGAACTGGATACTCAGTGTATGACAGATCTGGTTCTAGCTCAACGCCTTCAACTTCAACCACATGTTCAGGTACTCGGAGACACTTCTTGAGTTGAGAGACATGAAACACATTATGAACTGCTGAAAGATGATCGGGCAAACTTAGCTTGTAAGCGACCTTGCCACAACGATCCAGAATCTCAAAGGGACCAATGTAGCGGGGTGCTAACTTTCCTTTGACTCCAAAACGAGTGACTCCTTTGGTGGGTGAGACCTTTAGGTACACATAATCCCCGATCTCGAACTGCAGAGGTCGACGTCTCTTGTCAGCATAACTTTTCTGTCGAGACTGTGCAATCTTCATGTTCTCTTGTATATGCTTGACTTTCTCTTCCATATCTTTTACTAGGTCAACTCCAAAGAATTCCCTTTCTCCGGGTTCAGACCAATTGAGAGGTGTACGACAACGGCGGCCGTACAGTGCTTCAAAGGGTGCCATTTTGATGCTCTCTTGGTAACTGTTATTATATGAGAACTCTGCCAAGGGCAAACAGTCATCCCAAGTATCTGCGAAGGTGAGCACACATGCTCTCAACATATCCTCTAACACTTGGTTGACTCGCTCGGTTTGTCCATCTGTTTGCGGATGATATGTCGTACTATGCAAGAGCTTGGTTCCAAGTGAGGTATGGAACGCTTTCCAAAACTTTGCGACAAATTGGGTACCACGATCAGAGATAATGCTCTTGGGTATGCCATGGAGTTTCACTATGTGGTTCCTGTACAAAGTGGCATAAGTGGGGACGGTGTAACTGGTCTTCACTGGCAGGAAGTGAGCTTGCTTAGTGAGGCGATCCACGATCACCCATATGGAATCAAAACCTCTTGATGTCTTGGGTAGACCGTTGATAAAGTCCATACTGATATCGTCCCATTTCCAAGCAGGTACAGGTAAAGGTTGCAATTCTCCTCCGGGCTTCATGTGCACGGCTTTGACTTTCTGGCAGGTATCGCACTGAGCGACATACCGGGCGATCTCAATCTACATCTTTGTCCACCAGAATCGCTGCTTCAAATCCTGGTACATTTTGTTGCTGCCGGGGTGGATGGAGAATCTAGTCAAGTGTGCTTCATCAAGGATTAACTTTCTTAACTCAGGCACTTTAGGAACTACTAACCGATTCTTAAACCATACTACTCCTGCATCATCAATCCTGAAACAATCAGCCTTTTCGGATTGGACCTTTTCAATGATGTGCTTGATTCCAGGGTTATCTTTCTGTGCGGCGATGATCTGCTCTCTGATAGGGGTTTCTATTCTGATATTATTCAGAGTTCCTTGTGGAATCATTTCAATATTCAACTTGTCCATCTCATAACACAAAGAAGAATCATAGGGTTTCATCATCAGACAGTTGCAATAAGACTTGCGACTGAGCGCATCGGCAACCACATTCGCCTTACCCGGATGGTAATGCACTTCAAGATCATAGTCCTTAATTAACTCAAGCCATCTTCTCTGCCTCATATTCAGTTCCTCTTGAGTGAAGATATACTTCAGGCTTTTGTGATCAGTGTACACATTACAGGTACTGCCCAACAAATAATGACGCCAGATCTTCAAGGCATGCACTACTGCTGCTAACTCGAGATCATGAGTTGGGTAATTCTCTTCATGTCGCTTAAGCTGTCGGGAGGCATAAGCGATCACTCGACCTTCTTGCATCAAAACACAGCCCAAGCCAGTACCAGATGCATCACAGTAGACATCAAAGGGCTTCTCGATGTTCGGCTGGGCTAACACTGGTGATGTGGTCAACAGTTTCTTCAACGTTTGAAAGGCTTGCTCACAAGCTGGCGATCAGACAAACTTCACAGAATTCTTTACTAACTCAGTGATAGGCTTGGCGATTCTTGAGAAATCCGGAATGAATCGACGATAATATCCTGCCATTCCCATAAAGCTGCGGACTTGATGAACAGTGGTAGGTGGCTTCCAATCCAGAATGTCTGCCACTTTACCAGGGTCAACTGACACACCTTCAGCGGAAAGGACATGACCTAGAAACTGTATCTGATCTAACCAGAACTCACATTTACTGAACTTGGCATACAGCTGATGCTCTCTGAGACGGGATAGAACTATACGAAGATGTTCGGCATGATCTTCAAGGGTTTTTGAGTAGACAAGGATGTCGTCAATGAACACGACCACGAATTTATCAAGCTCTGGCATGAACACAGAGTTCATGAGGTACATGAAATGAGCAGGGGCATTGGTCAAACCGAAGGACATGACCAAGTACTCATATAGGTCGTATCTGGTGGTGAAAGCTGTTTTAGGAATATCTTCAGGACGAATCTTTATTTGGTGGTAGCCAGATCTGAGATCGATCTTGGAGAATACTTTGGCTCCAGCTAACTGGTCAAAGAGAAGATCAATACGAGGCAAGGGATATTTATTTTTGATGGTGACCTCATTGAGTGGGCGATAATCAATGCACATTCTGAGAGTCTTGTCTTTCTTCTTTACAAAGATTGCAGGATAGCCCCAAGGAGACGAGCTTGGGCGAATGAAACCCTTGTCCAACAAATCTTGTAATTGGATTTTTAGTTCTGCCAACTCTCTGGGAGGCATTCGATAAGCTCTGCGGGATATAGGAGCAGTCCCGGGCTTTAGCTCTATGGCAAACTCAACGTCACGGTCAGGAGGCAGACCAGGCAAATCCTCAGGAAAAACATCAGGGAATTCACAAACCACGGGGATGTCCCGGGTTTCCAGAACATAGGCGGTGTTTATTTGAGTGGCTGCTGGTTTTTGAGGCATTGGAAGTTGGAGAAGGAGTTTGGCGGTACTGTTAGGAATATCCACTCTCACAACTCTATTCAGGATGTCGATCATGGCTTTATACTGACACATCCAATTCATGTCTAGGATGACATCTATCTCCTGATCATGAAGCACTATCATGGTGGTGGGAAATACATGTTCCCCCAACCTTACTGGTATACTGCGAACCACTTCCTTAGTACTTATACGCCCTCCAGGCGAAAATATGCAGAAACTTTCTTTTAAATCCTCAATTGATATTTCATGCTTGATGACAAAAGTACGACTGATGAAGGAATGCGATGCACCAGAATCAAACAACACAACTGCAGGGTGATTGGCAACAGGAAACCTACCGATCATGACGGGCTCCCCTTCTGGTATATCGCTGACAGCGGTGTAGTAGACTTGTCCGTGCTTCTTGACAATCTTGCCCTTCTGAGCATGCTGCTGCTGTGCACGGTGCTGCTGCGGCTGAGATCCTCCAGGATTCTTCTGAGCATTCTGGGCATACCTCTTGGGCTTTGGGCACTCACGAGACCACTGACCAAGCTGGCCACAGTTGTAGCAGGGATGGTTGTAGGCTGTTTGTGGAGTGGTGATACGAACACCTGGGGCGTTCGGCTGTGTGGCACTCTGCTGGTTGGCATTATGGGTGGTGGCCGCGGTACGGACGACCACTTGCTGGTTGGGGTAAGGTAGACGATTGTGGTGGTGGCTGGGGTGATAGATGATTCTCTGGCATTTGTGACCGCCAGAGAAGCTGCTTGACCCTGCTTTCTTCTTCTTCTTCTCTTCCTGGTACTGGCGATTGCTTTCTTCAAAAGCAACAGCCCGGTCAACAACATCGTGATAAGACCCAGTCAGGTTATTGGACAAGCTCCTGCGGATCTTTGGGTGTAGTCCTCTAAGGAAACAATCCCTCTTCTTCTCATCTGTGTTGACATACTCTGAGGCATACTGGCTGAGATGATTGAATTGACCCACATACTGCATGACTGTGGAGTCTTTCTCTTGGAGAGCCAGGAACTGATCAAGCTTCATTTTCATTAATCCGGAAGGGATGTGATGAGCACGGAAGGCAGTGCAGAACTCTTCCCAGGTCAACCGATGACCTTCTGGCTGGGCAGCCAACAGGTTGGCGTACCAAGCACTTGCCGGACCACGAAGCTGCTGTGAAGCGAAACGGGGCTTCTGGATTCCAGTGCAGTTGATAAGACCAAACTTCTGCTCCATGGTGCGGAGCCAATCATCAGCTTCGAGGGGTTCATCGGCCTTAGTGAAGACCGGTGGACGAGTTTCGGTGAATTCCACATAGGTGGTCTCTTGGTTGATGTTGTGGCGACCACGGTGAAAGTTCTGCTGTCCTTGGTTTTGAGCCATTAGGTTGGCAGCGGCGGCCAAGGCTGCAATGGCATCTACTAGGGTAGCTGGGACAGGTGGAGGGTTTGGGAGGTTGGCATCATCAGAACCTCCAGCTCCAGTGCGAGTGTTCACAGGCATCTGTTAAGCAACTTGGAACTTAGCATTCATAGATAGGGTTCTGAAAACAACAGACTGATAGCTTCTTCTGATACAAAAGACTGATGACTTGATAAGGTGACTGACAGTTGATACAGACCGATAAAGGGAAAAGATGCGAAAAGAAAGATACATGCCAGACTTGGCAACAGACAGACTAACGCCCCCAAACCTAGACTAAGGTTTTAGGTAAGCAGATGGTACAGACACTACGAGTCTAGTCGTCGTCGATGATGATCATGTCTTCGTCGTCGTCTTCTTCGAGGATGAGCTCAGGCTCCTCCTCCTCCTCCTCGTCTTCAGCGTAGACATCTTCGACAGGTTCAACTTCTTCGTTCTCGCCTGGCCCTTGTTCCACTTCTGGTTCCTCCACAACTCCGTCCTCAGGGTCTTCCATAACCGGGGGTACCAAGGGGTGGAGTTGATCATACAGCTGATGCACTTCCTCATGAAGCATATCATTGAACTGTTCGATCTGAGCTGTGTACTGCTGCAGTCCGTGGAGCTGGGCTCTGGTAACGTCCTCGCGGGTCCAAGCATCATTGCGCTGCTCGATAGCGCGAACCGTGTTCCGGTTGGCCTGCTCCAGGGAAGCTCGTGCCTCATAAAACTCCAGGCGTGAGTGGTAGAAGTCATGCTCCAAGTTCTTCAGCTCAGCCTTCAGATCCTTGATTTCCTCCTTCAGATTCTTGCGGGTGCGGCGGGGAAAGCGACGACCGTTGGAAGATTCTCCAGTCTCCTCCCCAGCGCGTGGTGCCAGCTGGTGGCGTGGCACACCATGTGGTCCAGTCGACTTGCGGGCAGTCAGCTTGATACGGGCCATGTCTGGATAAGAGAAGATGGATGAGAAAGGCTAGCAAGAACAGGTAAAGGCATACTACCCCAACGAACTTAGAGAGGAAGTTAACTTAAGTGATTATGACATGATGCATGAATCGTTCCTACGGAACAAAGCAATGCAATAAATAAATAAAGTACATAGGGCTTAAAACATGTTGTTCCACTAGCTAGTGTTGCCATATGAGAGATAAGATGAGAGAAGCAATTTGGACTCAAAATAGTCAAGTTTAGTTTGTTTGGACTAGAAAGGTCTTTTGAAGTTTTCGCAAAACGAACACTGCAACGTTAAAGTGAGATGCTCTGATACCACTCTGTGACGGAACGACCCTAATCCCATGGCCCACGTGTCCCTGTCAACCTCTGACAGCCGAACCCATGTTCCATGTGATTAAGACCTGTTCGCCACCGGGCTACATCAGTGCCCAATGTCCGCAGGATCATCTCACAATTCGGTTACAGCATTGCATACTTTTACAAATAACATCGGAATAAAGAGCGGAAGACTTAAATAACATTAGTTTTACAAAACAGGGTTCCAAATAGAAATTAAGGTGCAGTTATTACAAACCAAGTTCTGATAATAGAAATAGACATAGGCAACATAGTGGAGAACAACAAAGATACTTATAATCACCCAGCCCGAGGGTGTACAACTATTCTTCGGCCTCATCGGCCTCTTCCTGGACGATGGTCACGCAGCAGGGTGCAAGACACATCGGGGACTCTGTCATACCTGCAGCATGGGTAACAAACCCTGAGTACTGGGGTACTCAACAAGACTTACCCGACTAAAGAAAAAGGGAGAAGACTCAGGAATGAGAGGCTTAGGGCAGTCAAGGTAAGGCTTAAGCAAGATCAAGTATTTTGCAGAAAAAGCATCTTGTAAACCTTATTTTTATTTTTTTGGAAAGGTTCAGTATTCCTCAATTCTTCATCGTTCATGATTCATTTTACATTTCAAAACATTCCTAGTTGAGAACCACTCTCCGTTGACAGTCAGTGGACCAAGTCTCCATAACCGAGGAGCAACGTTAATCCGGATAAATAATACTCAGCTGAGGATCCCTATCCACACTGCATATGCAGCACCCAAGCTTGCATATGCCAACTCGTCTACCACGATTCCTCCAAGATTGGGCCCGGTCCTACGCCACCCGGAAGTACAGTACACCACTCCTTTCCAGGTACGACGACCACGTGGGTACATGCTACTTCCGCCATCTCTCCACTCCCAGTGCGCGGTTGTCGGTCCAATAAAGGATTTCTCGGAGCCAGAGCTTTCCGAAGTATGTGAATAGTTACAAGTCTTGACCAGCAGGCCCCCATACGGATGGTCCCTAATTTTCCAGCCAGAACTATACCTTGGTCATATCTCACCCAAGCGTAATAGTCCTGTCAGTTTTTCAACCATGTCCCGGTCGGTGTCAACTGTTGAGTCCCGGACTACAACATGACGGCACCGTACGCTCGGACAACCTCTCCTCGCTATTGACTAGGTACGGATCAGATACCTAGCCAACAGCCGGGGAGTAAGACCAAATTCCCATAAACATTCCTTAAGTGATCACACTTTTAAAATTGGCATTTTATTGCAAAGTCTAATTCAATAAGCATTGCTAAGCATTTTTCAAATACTTTTGAAAAGCAGGTATCGGGTGTATCAGTGGTCAAGGTGGATAGTGCATCAATTAGGATAGCACACAACTCCTATAAACCTAATGCAATAATTTAACTCAAAAGCATTTAAGGAAATCATTTTATAAATTCAAGGAAAGGGTTAAATGCACCGGGGCTTGCCTTGAAGAGCAAAGAGGGCAGGCTCGAAGGCGGCGGAGCAGTTGTCGGAACTCGGGGTAGCCTCGGGGATAGGTTCGTCGGCGGCTGCCTCGATCTTGACTCCTTCTTCGGTGACTATACGAATGCAATGATGCATGCACATAAGTATGCTAGCATGAACAATGCAAAACAGGGCATACAACATGAACCCTAATCACTTTTTCTATTTTCCTTAATTATTTAAAAAGGTCATTTTATGAAGTTGCCCCAAAAATTACCAAATTAATCACATAAGTTCATTATGGTGTAGATAGATGGAAAAACAAATTTCATAATTTTTGGAGGTCATTAAGGTGCTCAAATAATTCCAGACATTAATTAACAAAAGGCACTATTTAACAATTAAAGATAAATGCTCAAAAATCAACTTGTTCTAAAAGACTTCAAAATTTCACCAGAGACTAAACATGGCATAGGAAGCTCACAAAAATTAGCCTCATGATTTTTGGAGTTATAAATAATTTTCTAAAAATTCAAAACCATCCATTTATTAATTAAAAGAGGGATTTTACATTTTTAAATTCTTGCAGAAAAGTCAAGTTTCATATTTTTATAAAATACTACACAGTGCAAGGAGCATACCATAATTTTATCAGGATTTAAGGAATAATAGATTAATTCACACAAAAAAGAGAAAACAGAGCACTATTCACATCTTTCAGAAAAAGAAAAGAGCACTGTGCTCCTTCTATGAAGGGCTCGGCGAAACGCGCGGGGCTCGGGCGAATCGCGCGGGGCTCGGGCGAAACGGGCTCGGGCGAGACGGAAGCGACTGCTTCGTCCGAGGCCTGGCTCGGAGGCTCGGGCGAGACGGAAACAAGGGTTTCGTCCGAGGCCTGGCCGGGAGGCTCGGGCGAGACGGAAAATGATCGTTTCGTCCGAGGCCTGGCTCGGCGAAGCGGAGGGTGCGCAAGTCCGCTCGAGGCCTGGCTCGAGCGAAGTGGTGAGGGTGTGTCCGCTCGAGGCTGGGCTCGGGCGAGACGAAAACGTGTGCTCGAGGTCTGGCTCGAGCCAACAGTGAACGCGTGCGCCCGAGGCCTGGCTCGAGCTTTGCGCCGTAAAAAGGCAGAGACCGAGGGGGCTTCGAGTGCTTACCACGGTCGGAGACAGGGCTCGGCGGGGCGGTGGTTCGGCGGAGCTTTCTCGACGGCGAGCGGCGAGCGGCGCTCCGACGACCCTGCGCAACACACGAGACCGCAAGGGCCTGGTTAAAGTCGCACGGAACCAAGGAAACTGACACAGGGGTCAGGGGAAGATAATCGTGGCCGGAGAGGGAGTATTTCACGAACCCGAGCTCGCCGGGTTTCCGTCGGAGTTTGGGAAGATGAGGTTACGCCGGGCGATTGGAGGCGGGGGATGTGAAATTGAGGGGTGGGAAAGCTTCACGAGCTCAAGGCGGAGCTTTCGGGCTAGGTGGTTGAGCGGCGGAAGCTTCGGAGTGGTCTGGCCACGGCGGCGGGGTCGAGTGCGGAGCTCCGGCTCCGGCGGGCCTTTTATAGCCGCGGCCAGGGGGCGGTAGAGAGCAAGGGATGGTGTGGATGAGTTCGGCCGAAGCGTGCGCACTCGATTGCGAGCCGGCTGGAAGGACGGCGTGCGCCCAGGGCCTGGGCGAAGGCTCGCCGGTGACGGCCACGCGGCGGCGACGCCCTGGGCACTGTATGGGACGGGGCGGAGGTCAACTGGCGCGCGTGCGGGGGCGGCATGATGGCGCGGGCGCAGGCGACAAGTCGGGGGCGGGCGTGCGGCTGCCAGGCGTGCGGCGTGCGCAGCGCCGGCGCGCGGCCATGGCCGGGCCCCCCTCTACGGTGAGGAAGATGAACAGGGCTATGCCCTAGGGCTTGACTTTTGGCTGATCTCTGTATTTTGCAAGTTACTTCCAAAACTTGAACTGAGCAGCAAAAACTCAAAACACCCAAGTTGTTCAGAAAAAAGAGATCTACAACTTTGTAAAAAAGAATATTTTCAAAATCCAAATAGTTTTTGAATTAAATACGAAATCAGAAAAGGGGACACTTTTAGGATTTGAATAAATTATAAATTACTTTTGATTTTACACTGAAAGTTGGAAATCTGTAAATATGAAAGTTGTTCCTTTTATCAAAACCTACAACTTTGCTAATATAACCTTTTTCTGAAACTCAATAGTTTTTAAATAAATTTTGAAAACTGAAAAGGGAACAAAAACTGGAATTTGAATGAATTTGGATTTACTTCAAACTTTGTACAGAAACTTGAAAATTTGTAAATACCAAAGTTGTTTCTCTTGGCCAGATCTACAACTTTGCTTTTTGGACCAACCTCAAATTTTGAATAATTTTTGAATTACAAAAAGAGGGATAAAATCCAGGGTTTGGAAATCAGGGTTTTGCAAAGGGATTTGAAATCTGATTTTGGTTTTTGAACTTTGGCCAACACAACAAAACTTCAAGACATCCAACTGAACAAGAATTACACAAAGCTAGGCACAGAGGTGAAATTACCATTTTTGCCCTTATAGGAAGATTTGGGCTTTTAGGGTTTTTGAAAAGAGATTGCTACACAAGTACTAAGCAAACATAAATGCAAGGCAAGAATGATTAATGACTAATGATGATGACATGTCAGGTTAATTACAGTTAAACACCGGGGGTGTTACAACGTGCCTGCTCGAGGCTTAGCTCGAGGCTCGGGCGAGACGAAAAAACGCTCGTCCGTCCGAGGCCTAGCTCGGGCGGGACAGCGAACACGTTCGCCCGAGGCTCGGCTCGAGCGAAGCGGTGTGTCCCGACAGCTTTGCAGAAAAGCCCTTCGGCTTGCGCTAAAAACAAACCGCAGTCCATGGCGCTATTCACCTGAGTCTTGGACTTTACAACCAACACCCTGGAACTTCTCATCTTTACAACGAGGAGGTCCTTGACCATGGCCGACGCGTATGGCGATGAACCGAGCGGCGGCGTGACTTACGCCGGCCAACTCTGGCCACTAGAGACCCAACGGACGCAAGCATCAGCACCGGCAAGCCCACCGCAACCGATTGAGCCCCTAACCCTAAACTCTACTGCTTCGGCGAGGTCTGGCCACGCACGGCGGCGGATTGGATCTCGGCACGGCCGTTCCGGCGAACCTAGGTCGGTAGCCAGTGAACGAAGAAGCTAGGAAGGTGTAGAAGCTCACCCTGGTGCTGATGGTGAAGTCGGTTTGAGCGGAGGTTGCTCGGAAAGTAGGCGTCCACGGAGCAGTGGCCTTCGGCGGTAAACTCCGGCGAAGACGACGCTGTTCCGGTAAAACCTGAGCACCAGACAAGGAACCAGCGAGCCGATGAGCTCTTTGGGATCAAGACAAAACACAAACACGAGAAAGAGAGAGTGAAGAAGTGCTTGGTTGAGCTGACCACGGTGAGGTCGAGCTCGGCGGCGCTTTCTGCTCGGCGGGAAGAAAACCGGCGAGTATGAGCTCTCTGGTGCAAAAGAGATGGAGAGGATAGGTCTGGGAGATGCGCAAAGAAGTGAAGTACTTATAGGCGCGGTGAAAAAGGATGGGAATGACTGGAGACGGTGAATCTGGAGGTTTGACCGGATTGTTCCCGTCGGTACCTTGGTGGCAAACATGGCGACGGCGAGCTCAGAGGTGACGCCACGACGCGAGGAAGAGTGCCAGCAGCAGCTTAACTTGGCCACGAACTCGGTCGCGCGTTCCTTCGGGAGAAGTCGCCGTCCACGCACGAGAGCAGGCGATCAAAAGATCGGCCTTGCTGCCGCCATGAACAGGAGCAAGAACTTATCCCCCCCTTTCCCAAATCTACCCTTTCCAAATTTTGAAATTACTTAGGATTTTTGAATATAAGCTGAAAATATGCCAAAATATCAAATGCTCAGAAATCAATACTGAACATCTTTCATTTTTGCAAGATACCCAAAATATGCTCAGATTTTGAATTAGGATTTGAAATACAAAAGAGGACAAAAGGGCAAAAGAGGACTTTTACAATTACTTTTGATTTCACAAGAACACTTGAAAAACTTTAAACACCAAAGTTGTTCCTAAACAAAAATAGAGCAACTTTGCTTTTTAAAGCATACCCAAATTCTTTCAAAATTTTGATTTATAGAAAAGGGGATAAAATAGGGTTTTTGAATTATTTAAACTATTTATTTGAATTCTAACCAAAATCTAATTTATACCTCAATGATGACTTGAATCATGACTCAAATACACCTTTGAGACATAAAACCAAAGTTTGGTCCAAAACTTCACTACTATAAAAGAAATTACTATAGCACCCCAAACACAAATAAAAGCACTAATTACCAAATAAGAAAGCATAAACTAGGATTTAACTTAAGCACTCTTTTATCAACTAAACACAAGCATAAAATAATAAACTTGTTTTAGTGAATGCATATCCCGGTTATCACTCAAATGAAATGCCAGTGCATATGATGACATGCCAGGTTTTAGTTTGCTTAACACCAGAGTGTTACAATTTTGAAATGTACCAGTCCAAAATTTCCATCTTTCGAGCGTACATGTATGTGTTTATAGTGTGTTTGAAAAAACAGAGAGGATAAACTAATCAGGAAATTGAAAACTATAATGTGGCTCAGGAGTTACTTCCTTTGTCTCTTTTTATTTGTCATTCTCATTCTTTGAAAAGTCAAACATATTTAACTTTGACTGAATATATACAAGAAAATATTAATATTTATAGTACGTAATTGATATATATAATTAGACAAATCATTAAATTATTTTTAAAATAAACTTATTTGAAGATATAAATATTGCTAATATTTTCACAAATATAATCAAAGTAAGAGAGTTTTGACCATCACGTTCCTATGATGACAGATAAAAAAACATAGGGAGTATTGAACTAGCTGCATTATAGTACAGGGAGAAAGACACCTACCACTACTTTACCAAGTTATTGTGTTCGTTTGGATACAAGATACGTTTTAGATTCTCAAGTGAATTTGCAAAATCTCTACCAAACACTATCCAGTGAAGTGATTCTTTATAGAACCCTAGAAACATTTCTCTATTTTAACCTAGGAATGTGAATCGCCCAAATAGGCGTTTCACAATAATTCTAGTTTATTTCAAGGAGAATCTAGATCAGGAGCCAAATGGTTTCAATGATTCTTACAAAGTGGTTTCATCCTACAAAGAAATATTTTAGAGAATCAGAATCTAAAATGCCTCTAAGAGAACCATATCTCTACCAAATACTTCCTCCATCCCAAATTATAGTGATTTCATCTTACAAAGAAATATTTTAGAGAATCGGAATCTAAAATGCTTCTAAGAGAACCGTATCTCTACCAAATACTTACTCCATCCCAAATTGTAAGTCGTTTGACTTTCTTGGCGTCAAGTTTGACCACTCCTCTTATTAATTTTTTTTGCGCAAATATAGTCAAATTTAAGTTATTCTTTAAGAATTTTTATTAATAAAGTAAACCACGACAAAAAGTGATATTTTGCATAAAATTTTGAATAAGACAAGTGGTCAAAGTTGAGCTCAAAAAAGTCAAACGACTTATAATTTATGATGGAGGAAGTACATCCTAAGGGTTTGTTTATTTGAGCTAGAGCTTTTGGACTTTTGGCTCAAAATGGCTTTTTGGCTTCTTTTTTTTTTGCTATTGACTTTTGTAACAAAATTTTAGCTTCTTAGCACACCAAAAGTCAGAAAAGCTCTTCAGAACATGGATTTCAACTTTAGTTCATTTCCTTGGAAGCCAGTTTTCCATCTTTTTAAAAACCAGCTCAACATCTAAGATGTTTGTTTCAACTTCTAGCTCGTGGCTAGCAAAAGCCAGTAAAAGTAGGTCCTACGTTTTTCTTTTTTGCAAATTTATACTTCTCTTCTGGATATGTGGTGTACTGGCAAATCCGTGGGTCCACTCTACTCCTTAAATACGTTTTTCATTGGCCCAATTTACTCCTTAACAATAAATTGTTCCTTTAAAATTATTTTTGCATCACCATGTTCAAGTTGACTTTTAATTTCAAATCCGCTCAAAACTCTTGGTAAAATTTCCACGTTTTTATCAAACTATAATTCTTTTGAAATTCCTATGTTTTTTTTAACTCTCCGTCTAGTAACTGTATTTCCTACAGAATTTCTATGTTTTTATTTTCTGTATTTTTGTATGTTTCAAATCAAACAGGATCTAAATGTTAGTTTAGAGCATTGCCCGGACTATACAAAACTTGAAGGGAACAATTCAGTAATTCAGATTTTTTTTTTTTTTTGAAACCAACTGGAAGGGCCGAGGCCCTGCAGTGATTATATTTAAAAAGGGGAAGGTATTTACAGAAATAGAAAACAGCTAGAGAAAAGCAGGGAAACTAAGAGAGAAGATAAAGCTAAGGGAATGATCTATTGAGGATTTTGAAGGCTTTGAATCCATTGACCATAAGATGCTGGCAGGCCGGCCTTCACCCTTAGGGAGACAAGCTTTGCTTCTTTGAAGAAGAGCAATTTGCAATCCTAAAGACTCAGTTGGTTGTTGTTGACAACGACTTCATTTCTGGCTTTCCAGATTTGTCCAGCTGATTAGAATAATGGCTATTATGAAAAGCTGACTTTGCAATTGATCTCTGATGGCTGTTATGTTCACAAAAGTCCCTTCTGATTGTAGTATGTTAAGGTTTAGGATTCCCGAGCATTGTTGGGCGAAGGGGCAATGCCAAAACAGGTGCTCCACGGTTTCTTCTTGTGACGGAAAGCAGAATTCACAGTTAAATGATTCCAAAGGCATGTGTTTTCGTTTGATGATATTTCTTGTACTTAGCCTGTCATTCATCAACAACCAATAGAAGACTTTATGTTTTGGCTGGTAATATGATTTCCATAACCATTTGAATGCTGAATGGATTGGCTGATGCCCCAACATCACTTTGTAAGCAGCTTTGGATTTAAAACAGGATGCTCCACTAGAGTAAGTCCAGACATCACTGCTGTACTCATATAAGGTTGTGTCCTTTATTTGCTGTATGTCCAAATCCTGATTGAAGGCCACTTGGGACAGTGGTAGAGTAAACAATCTGTGATGAGGAAGAACAACTGTCTGGGGTCACCTTCCATAATAATTAGAGTATCATCTGCATAATGCACAATGGAAAGTTTGAATCACAGTAATTCAGATATTTGCTATAAGAAGAAAAAAAGAAGCTGGACTGCACTTTGGAAACTTCAGTGCTCAGTTAAATTGTCAACCTTGATGATATCTAGTAGGAGCAAGAAACGTCAATTTTTGTTTGGAGCAGTCAATGTTGAATTTCCCGGATTTTTGTTTGCTGCAAGTGACCTTACAAAACTATAACACTGTACCACCACATCTTTTTTTTCCAGTACTTCAACACCCAACTGTCATTGACATTGTACAGAAAACAAAATAAAACCCATCCAAGTGTCACCTAAAATTCCTTTTTTTTTTTCCTCCAAGCCTTCTTTCACATTTGTTGATCAAAGGCAGGAAGTCTACAATCCTTGGCTTTGTTGTTCCCAAAGGCAAGCCTAGATAAGTGAAAGGTAAGTGTTCCTTTTATCTGAGATGTTATTTGGCAGCATCATTGATTTGCTATAGTTTACTTTAAGCCCAATAGATTCAGAGAAGTTATGAATGACTGTTTTGAGGAAGAACAACTGTCTGGGGTCACCTTCCATAATAATTAGAGCGTCATCTGCATACTGCCCACAATGGGAAATTTGAATCATAGTAATTTAGATTTTTGCTATAAGAAGAAAAAAAAGAAGCTGAACTGCACTTTGGAAACTTCAGTGCTCAGTTAAATTGTCAACCTTGATGATATCTAGGAGCAACAAACGCCGATTTTTGTTTGGAGCAGTCAATGTTGAATTTCCCGGATTTTTTTTTTGCTGCAAGTGACCTTACAAAACTATACCAATGTACCACCACATCTATTTTTTTTCAAGTACTTCAACACCCAACTGTCATTGACATTGTACAGAAAACAAAATAAAACCCATCCAAGTGCCACCTAAAATTCCCCTTTTTTTTCCTTCAGTTCCAGGGAGATGTTCTCTGAATCTGGACTAAAATAAAATACGATTTAACCAGGACCAGCTTGTTCTTGCACGAAACATCCTCAGGTTGTAACCGTCCTGCAAAGCTGGCTTCGCTTCACTTATTAAAGTTTTGGATTCACGCATGCTGCATGGCTGCATGCACTGGAGAACGGAGGAGATGTGTCTGCTGCGTCTCTGCGAGCAGTGGCCGGCCACATGGATGGACGACATGGGATCGCAACTTTGGCAGTGATCCTGTCCTCCAGCTCCATGACTTGGTTGGGGACCCAGATCAGAAGAAAACAACAAGGTGTGGGAGGCCCACATGATCCGACTGCCTGTTTGGCTGCTTGTTTGTTTATTTCCAGTCTCAACATAACACAGCACAACAGTCTCGTTCGTCTCAACAGAACAGAACAGAACTAGCGGCGACTCTCCACGGCACCGAAGAGGTCACCTCCACGGCTCCACGCCCCTCTCGTCACCGCGGCTCCTCCCACCCACCCAAGAGCTCACCTCCTCCGTCCTCTCGCACCTTACCTTATCTTACCCGTTTAAATACCTGCGCTTCTCTTCTCGGGGGGAGAGAGAAACAGGCAGCAGAGATAGTCAGCTAGATACCAGAGAGAGAGAGGAGGGGCCGGTAGGAATAGGATGGCTGCTTTGCTGCAGAGCCAGAGCCTGCTCGGCATTGGCTGCAGCAGCATCGTCTCGGCACGAGCGAGGGTGCAGCAGTGTCTGGCAGCGGCGTCGCACTCACACGCGCCCCTCCTGCGAGCCAATGGCGGCACGGCGGGCCTCCCCTCCTCCTCCTCTTCCTCCTCTTCCCTCCTTAAGGCTGGCAATGCGATCGGCTTCAGCCGGCGGAGAAGAAGGGACCTGCGCGTCGTCGCGGAGGCGGCCACGGCGGGGGCGGCCAAGGTCGCGCCGGCCTCGTCTGGCGGCGTCAGCATCAGCGACGTGCTCTGGCCTTCCGCCGGTAAGTCCCAGACTTCGATGATGATTTTTTTTTGGCTATATATATATATATATATATATATATATATATATATGGCTGCTTTATTTCTCTCTTCGATCCGATCTGCTGACTGATTAATCATGAGCTGGCTCGCCTTCGAATGAAACTGTGTGTTGCTGCCAGATGATGATTGATGACAACTATTTCTTGCATATTTATTTCAGAAAACAAGTAGCTCTTGCCTACGTATTGGCAAAGCAGCGCAGAGTTTTGGGCTTTAAGAACAAGAAGCTTATTACGAAGAGAAAGATTCACGTTTGATCTGTTGCCATCTGCAAATAATAATAATAATAATAATAATGTTGATACCGTGCCGTGCAGGAGCATTCTTGGCCATGGCGGTGCTGGGGAAAATGGACCAGATGGTGGCGTTCAAGGGAGTATCCCTGACGATTGCGCCCCTTGGAGCAGTCTGCTGCGTGCTTTTCAGCGCTCCAGACTCGCCTGCAGCCAAGGTGCATGGTCAACGCACATTTTAAATTAGTTTTTTCTTTGAAGAAGAAGAAGAAAAATGCATTTTAAAGTATAGCTCCACAGTGTTTAGTTTATGACGGTTGACGGTAACGTAGGACTGGCAATGTTTCGTAGTGTTACATAATGTTCATGGTCAACTTGAGTGCTACATAGAAATCCTATGTTCCAAACCGTATTTTAGGGCATGTTTGGTATAGCTCACAACAACTTCACGAGCTGTTGTGAGCTGTTTTTTTTTTTTTTGTCAAACATCATTTTACAAAACAGCTTCACCTATGAAGCTGTTTTATCCCCCCTCTCACAAAAACAGCTTTACCCATGAAGCTGAAAAAAGTAGTTTTTCACAGCTTACACCTCCATTTCTCTCTCCCAACTATACATGAAGTTGTTGGTGAAGCTGTTTTACTAAACACTTTTTTTAAAAATAGCTTAGCTTCACCAAGTAAGTTGCTCATGAAGCTATTTTCTAAAAAAACAGTTTCACTAGTGAAGCTGAGCTGTACCAAACGGGACCTTATTATCCTTTTTCTCTCTGTATCAGTATCTTTTTCCAAGATTTTGTACGATGATAGATATATATAGGACACGAATTAGGCTTAGACACTTTTTACACTGAATCAGCTACTTGCCTACTTGATTACACTGAATCAAAGCTCTTCAAAACTACAGTACCTATGATAATTAATACTGACACAGTAACTGTATGTTTGGATTGAGGGTTCGAAATGAGATATGCCAGCCAGATGACTTGTTGTTTAATTTATGGGTTGAGTGAAAATGAATCAACTTAGGTTAGAATATTCCTATAAGATGCGGGTTCAGCCGATTCCTCCAAATCGAGAAGACTAAATGGGTTCAACTGAGTTGAAGAGAGGAGAGAACAAATCTGATAAACGGACCCTACATGTCAATGACCCAACCCACTTGAGATATTTTGTCAGCCAATCACAGAAGTAGAATCGACCTAACCTCGAAACCAAATAAGAGATGGGTCTCCACCCATCCTACAAAACTGGATTAGTCCAACCCATCCCACACTAGCCAATCATGGAACTAGAATCCACTCAATGAGTTCCCACCCATCCAACAAAAGTGGGTTAGGTTTACCTCATCTCATACTATCTCCAAACCAAACACATGATAACACTTCAACTGGCTTGTTAACTACTCTTACGACGAATCAAAAGTTCTCGTGCCTCATCTACGATAATCAATATTAAGAGCGAGTATTATGATGGGCTGGAAGCGGACGATATCTGACATGGAGGAGAGAGAAAACAAGAGAGAGAGTGGAGCGAATGTTTGTTGATGCGCCGATCAAAAGCGGACGAAGAGTATTGTGCTGCGTGTTTCTCAGTTTTTTATTGTGTCTTATGGCTGCATGTTGCTGTCCCAGGAGAAAAAAAATGATAGGAGAGAGTGCTGCATGCTCTCCACGCTAGATCCAGTAGGCAAAATTATTGATCTTGCTCTAACACACGGGTGGTAAAAATTTGCAGAAATATAATATGTTCGTCGCTCAGATTGGTTGCGCGGCTTTTGGCGTATTAGCCCTCTCGTTGTTTGGGCCTGGCTGGTTGGCAAGAGGCGCAGCTCTTTCAGCCTGCATAGCATTCATGACCATCACGGGTGCCTCACATCCTCCAGGTAAAACTCCCAAGACAAATATTTCATCTGGTTGTGTTGCCCCAGCCGTCCGTACTTCATCTCCTCCTTGCTGAATAATTTCTGAATTCTTGCAGCTGCAAGCTTGCCCCTCTTGTTTATCGATGGCCCGAAGTTTCACAGTTTGCAACTTTGGTACGCGCTTTTCCCTGGAGCTGCAGGCTGCATCGTCCTTTGCTTGATTGTAAGTATATTGGACCTCAGAACCGGCTTTCCGAAACAACATAAAAAGCTTAGTGCATAGAAAATAGAACATTAACCCTCATGCCACAATATTTTTGCAGCAAGAGGTGGTGCTTTACATGAAGAAGAACTTCAAGTTTTGACTCAAGCAGCATGACTCTATGGATTCTTGTGGCAGCGATTAGATTAATTATTCAATCATGCACCATAGATTACATTGCCTGCATTTGCGAGAAAGTTGCGAAATGAAGGTATATTGTCTCCTATCTTGGTAAAAGAAGAAAGAAGACTTTCCTTGATACCTTGTGCTCATCAAAATGTAGAGGATACAAGTGTGTACATACAGTTCTCCCATTATGAAGTCTGACAAATTGTACACAGCGGATTCTTGACAAATTTTTTTTTCTTCTAGTAGAATCAATCCTGTATTGTAATTGTGCAAACTGAAATAGCCATGAATACTTTATGAGAACCTCTGGTTATCTGAAGGGAGATAAAACCATTTGTTGTAGAGCAGAGTTGCAGTTGCATGGACAGAGCCCATACTTACAGATTGCTGACCCAGATTCAGTACAGCTCCGACTAACAAAAAGGTTAAAATTCAGAAGCATTTAGTAATGGAATGTAAGTGCAAGGATATGACACACAAAAAGAGTCTTTGAAAATTTACAAATAGTGGATATGTGCTAAACTTATATGGCAAACTGACGACAGTTCGTAGTTACATGAATGACATTGCACTCGTCCAGCACTCACCTGACTACCTTATAAACTAAGCAAACATTTTAAGAAACAAGAAAAGGCTACCCACATCTATGTCACTATACATCCCAGCCATCACCCCGGCTGTTAAAAGACCTCTTGGAAGTCAAATTACCAAAGATTCCTGAAAACATAGCAAGGCATTCGCTCCTAACATGGTAATGTGCTTGCGTGTTTCGACTAATGGCTACTCCTGAGAACTTAGACATGTCAATTGCCCAAGCTGGTTTTACATACTCCACTGTGCTTGCCGAGCTTGCATTCGCAAATAAGAAATTTAGGAGAACATCCTCACAATTAAAGAAACTATCAACAATCTGCCTTCCTATCTCAGCCTCTTTGCTCCAGTACCTCTTAAAGGCTACCTCATGATCCATAAATGCTGCTCCTGTTAGTATGATGTTATAGCCTCCTTGTTGCCGAGCATACCTCTCATTGCGGTATTCCAGAGGATAGCCCTCAGCAAGGCGTGGATAGTATCCAACAATCCTATCAGGGTGCTCCCTCCATACCTTGAACCCACGCTCTAAGTCATCACATGTCATCATGATATCATCATCAAGCTCCATAACAGCTCTGGTTTTAATTTCTTTGTCTATTTTGAATCTGTTGTTCAGAGTATTCTTATTTTCAACTCTGATCCTAACAGGCACCATAGACTTCAATTCACCTTGCTCTGGGGCTCGACCTTTGTTCCAGACCACTACAATCTCACTCACCGATGCACATTTAGAGTAATGCTCCACAAACATCTTCAGATTCCAAAATCGGGCATCATAGGTCATGGTCAACAATGTGAACCGTGAGTACCTACCCCTAATAGGATATGGTTCTTCTGCACCATTGCCACCAAAGATGTAGTTAGTCCCCAAAACAGTTAGGACTACTAATATCAATATTATAACAGCTATATAAACTCGGTCTTTCCAAGCTCTGTAATTAATTTTCCCACCAATAAGAGATCCCAACCTGTTCACATTGCAGATAAGCCAAGTAAACTTATGGCACAGCAATACCTGCTTCTCTATATTAAAGGTGTCACTCCGTTTCTCAGTATGTGGTAAATACCATCTAAGTGGAAAGGTGCACTTGATTGCACCAATAAGCCCACCGAGTAGAAGAACCAAAATGCAAGCAGCACCATAAAACATACAGCCTACGGTCAGACGATGAATTGAGTCACCTGAGAGCACTCTGTCACCATCCATTACCCCAATCCAATGTTGACCTAATGGAAGCTGCTGGACATCAAGGTGATGGGACCTTGCACCATTCCATGCATTTCGATCCTTGAGGGGTTTGTGAAGGACAAATGGGACTGCGACTTCCTTGTATTGATCTGCTGTCAAGACTTGAACTTTGAATACTTGGATGGTATAGCCAGATCCACCACCATGATCTTTGCCTATGCGATATAGATTGCCATTGTAAATGAATGGCCTGCCTCCATTTCTGGCACTTGGCCTGTTGTCTGTATTATGAATTGGGTTCTGCTTGTGTGGATTCCAAGGACCAAGAGGAGAGCTGCTGTACCAAATGAAGAGTTCACCTGTCTGTTTTGCGCCATAAGAACTTAAATCTGATCCAAGGAGCCAATAGGAACCTTTGAAATATATGATGACCGAATCCACAAGCGGCCTCTCCAGAAGGACCTTTTCTAATTCCCACTTAAGGGGAAAGTCCACAGCACGATATAACTTAAGGTTTCCTTTCTTGCTGCTTTCAGGAATCATGTAAGTCTGTCAAGTAAGGCAAAGGAAAGAAAAACATAGATAGAACAAGCGTTTCTTTGTTGACGATCAACAATGCACAATTTTCTCCAGTTCGTGAGTAAAATATTTACCTCGTTTCCATAACTAAACACATATGGATAAGAAAGGTGCCACTCCTCATCCAACACTACACCCAGTTGCTGCCATGTTGTGCCGGTGTCCTTGCTCACAGCAGCAGCAATGTCGCCTTGTGAAGCAATGGAGTTCTTGGTCTCGAAAAACATATAAATGGCGTCCCCCTAAAGACATTGTAGCATTGCATTATGCATTCACCAAGAGTGGAGACAAACTGCAAACTGAAACTAGTACTAGTTTTAGTTTGAAACCACAGCAGACGTCAAAATCGTGGCACTGTCATGAGATCATTATGATTAATATGCCAACTCTTTATGTAACTGATTGAGACTTATCCGCAGCAGGAGACGATCCATCCCTTATAACTGCACTATAAATTTCTAATAAGGCTAGAAAAGCAAAAGCAAAGCTCCCAACCTGGGTGAATAGAAATGGGTTAGCGACGAAACTGCTAGGGAATCCAGCCTTCGCCACGTCGGCGCACGTCACCACCGGATTCGCCACTGGCCATGCCGCTCCAGGGCCACTGGAGATCCTCCACTGTATCCACAAAAACCAAGCCAATTAAATTGAATAGCACCACCACGAGGAGAGAGAGAAGGGGGGATGAGCTCGGGGAGTCGGTTACGTGCTCGATGGGCTTGAGGGAGAACGGGGAGTCTCCAAGAAAGACGCCGGCGGACCAGGACCCCTCGGCGTCGGAGCGGCACCCGCGGGTGGCCGGCGGGTGCGGGAAGCGGGGGAAGGCGGCGCGGGAGTAGGCGACCGCGGCGAGGGTGAGGAAGGCGAGCGTCGCGGCGAGGTAGGCGGGCGCGGAGGGCGCTGGAGGCTGGCGGCGGCGATGCTCCATCGCCGGCCCCGGCCGCGGGGGTGATGACGGCATGGATCGGTAGCGATTAGAGATTTGTTGGACGATCGCGTGACACGGCAGCGGCACCGCCGCCGCGAAAAGAGCAGGCAGGAGGGGGACGAGGCGCGCCGCGCGCAAAAGATGGCGTCAGCGATTCTGCGTGGGCAGCAAAAAACTCAGAAAGGCTGAGCCAGCGGCGCGCGACACGGAATAAGGCTAGCAAGGCCGTGCGATGATCCATGAACAATAGCAGCAAGCGGGCCGAAGGGAAACTGGCTCCGGTTTCATATTTTCGGGCAACATCTGGTTGATGTTATGTTTTATGACTTTTGATGGTATTTATCTATTGATAGACTTTTTTTGTTACTAGATCTATCGGATTTTTATACGTTTGATTGTGATTTAGGATTTGTTCTATAACTATCTACTAGGTTGTATTTATTAAAAAAATTGACAGATTAAACTATGTAAAATTTGTCCACAAGTAAACAGACACTCCTAGATCTTAGTATAAGGTATTATGAAAGGTCCTATAGCGGTTACTCTTGATAGCACCTCAGACCTTGAGATCGACTAGTCCTAAGAGGAGGATGGGGTTTGACTTAGGATTTTTTTTAAAAGTAGAACCTTAAAAATCTATATAAGATAAATATAATAGTTTTTATTTGAGTGCCCTCCTCTAGATTTATCTGAGGTGTCTATTTATACTCTACCGATTATACACGCTAGAGAAAGGTTAGCTGAGGCTAAAAGTGTCATTCCCTTGGAGCATTTCCACCAAATTGGCTAAAACCATTCTCCTTTCCCTATAACAAGTAGTAAAAGGGATTAGATGACAAAAAATAATGAGGCCACTAGATCCTCGTTCTAATCTCTTTTTCTTTTTTCTTTCTCATCAATCCCTCTAATAAACCCCCATCCCTTCCCCAAAGAAAAGGGGATAAATCTGCAGGTCCCCCCTCTATCTTTCGCTAGTTTTGAATTGGGCATATGCAAGATTGAGCTTATTACGGCCATTTTACCCTATGCAAATGTGTGGTGTTCGAATTAGAGGTTTAGACGCTACGTCTTTGGCTTATATTATCATAGCTTCATTTAAATGCTTCTACACTATTAATTTACCTATGACATATTTAGCATTGCATCCACTAAATTTTAGTGTTGCGAGTATCATTATATGCACAGTGTGCTATGTTTGGTTGCACTCCGATCTACACTAATTCACATGATTGGCAGGAATTGAGGTCTTTATTGGCTCCACCCCAACAAACGTAGATGGAGGGCTTATTTAGATATTTATGTATCTACCTCAATCCATATATGTATTGGGTTGAGTTGGTGTGTAATTTAAACTAACTGTGATATTGCCCATGCTATCCTGTTGAAGTCAGCAAAGTGGATGCATGGTTGGAGCCTAATCAAGTTATGGTTGGTGGAAAGTCTGTAACAATTCTTCAAGCACTGATCGTAGAATATGCAGTCTCATCTTGTCCCCAGAAGGGTGAATTGAGTCGTTAGGAGACAAAGTGTGTGTGTGAGAGAGAGTTTGTTAATGACTAGAGTGTGGTTCAGTTGATGGTTTTCACAGCCGATTTTAACTATTTCAATAATATTTTATGAGAGAGAATAAACCACAGCACGATTAAAAATCGGCTGATAAGTTCAAACCAATAGGCAGGACTGCATGCCTTTTTGACATGAATTGGAAAGACGGAAAGGCCGGCACTGCAAATTTGTGTCTATTTGCTGTTGGAATGAATGAATCTAGTGAAATATTGTTTTTTTTAATTGAGCTTTGCTCGGGTGAGATTTGTATCAAGCTCGCACGAATTTTATGCAGCCCCAACAATTATTATTTTAAATTTAGAATATGATTACTATAGCCAAGACGTGCAACCTATTTTAGAGATCCAGAAGATGCTGTTGTACTCCTATCCATAGTTTTTCGAACCGGACCGGACCGGCGGTTGGACCGTAAAAGACCGAACCAGGGTCTACACCGGTTTGGTTCACTTAAAAGATCGTTCGTGCAATCGAACCGCTAAAAACCGGTTAAACCATTGCATCAATCATTACTGTAGCTCATGCATCAATCATTACAAAATATGTCTACAACCATTGCTATCCATTGTATCTAATGAGAAAGTTCACTAAGGTCATGAGATTCTCCGTCCAGCCCAAACTCGTTTTGCTACTAATTTTATTGCATTTCAAAGCATATATAAGCACAAGACTGAACTGCAAGCAATGGTTGTATCCAATGAGTGGACAAACTGTTCATATTATAAGGAATCACGAGCCAAAAAGTTTACCAAAGCTGTGCTAGATCAAAAGTTTTGGAAAGATTGTGCTATTATTTGTCAATTATCAGATTCTGCTAGAGAGGAAATTGTGAAAAGATTTCAGAGAAAGAAAAACTTAGTAAAGCCTTTCTTGGAATACATGGATGCACGTTGGGATAAACACTTTGATAGGAATCTTCATGCTGCGGGCTTTTGGTTCAATCCTAATAACCAATACAATGCTGAACTTAAAGACAAGTACAACTTCACCACTTCTGGAGTTCTTGATGTCATAGAGAAATATGCTGGCAAAGATATTGCCCTCAGAAGTGCTTTGACAAAAGAAATGAAAATTTTCAGAAATGGAGAAGGTGATTTTGGGCGTGCAACCGCTAAAAATGATCGCCATCTCATGCTTTCTGGTAAGTCAGCTGTTGTAGTTCATTTCAGCATCATTTAATTTTGTTTTTTCACACATTTCAGCAGTACTAAATTTTATTTTTCCACATAGATGAGTGGTGGCAAACGTATGGCTGCAGTGCACCAAATTTACAGAAACTTGCTTTGCGTGTGTTGAGCCAAACTTGTAGTGTATCTAGATGTGAGAGGAGTTGGAGCTACTTTGAGCATGTGCACTTGAAAAAAAGAAATAAATTAGAGCATCAAAGCCTAAATGATATTGTGTATGTTCATTGTAATCTGAGATTGCGACAAAGTTACCCCTTCTCTTGTTCCTTACATTCATTGTTTTTTTGTTAACTGTTTGCATAAATAATACATATCTGTAAATTCAAAACTAGGTCCAAGTTGTCTACTAGAAATTATGACCTGTGACGGAACCGCCCAATAATGTGGCCCACTTGCACACGTCATCGTCATAGGGAGCCCAATGACTGTGCAAATGAAACACGTTACTGGAAAGATCCGTCGGGTGTCCCCGAGAGGACCCCGAATTACTCACGAGCCACAGGACCATCATCATGAAGGTTGGAATAATTACAACATTACAACAGTTGATACAAAATACCATCGGAGTGCGGAAACAAGATAGATAAACTTTACAAATTATGAAGATGTTACTTTTTACATAAAAATAACTGGTATTGCGGAAGTAGAGTAGTATGACAGAACCACACTTAGGCGGAGTACCTAAGTTGGAGAAGAGGAACAACCAGATCACGTCAAGCCCACTGACATGATCATGATCAACACCACCTAATAGAAACCTGCAACAGGGGATTAACAAACCCTGAGTACTGGGGTACTCAACAAGACTTACCCGACCAAAGAAAAAGGGAGAAGACTCAGGAATGAAAGGCTTAGGGTAGTCAAGGTAAGGCTTAAGTATTTTGCAGAAAAAGTATTTTGTAAACCTTGTTTTATTTTGGAAAGATTCAAGCATTTTTCAATTCTTCATTGTCCATGATTCATTTTACATTTCAAAACATACCTAGTTGAGAACCACTCTCCGTTGACAGTCAGTGACCAAGTCTCCATAACCGAGGAGCAACGTTAATCCGGATAAATAATACTCAGCTGAGGATCCCTATCCACACTGCATATGTAGCACCCAAGCTTGCATATGTCAACTCGTCTACCACGATTCCTCCAAGATTGGGCCCGGTCCTACGCCACTCGGAAGTACAGTACACCACTCCTATCCAGGTACGACGACCACGTGGGTACATGCTACTTCCGCCATCTCTCCACTCCCAGTGCGCGGTTGTCGGTCCAATAAAGGATTCCTCGGAGCCAGAGCTTTCCGTAGTATGTGAATAGTTGCAAGTCTTGGCCAGCAGGCCCCCATACGGATGGTCCCTACATTTTTCCGCCAGCGACAAGCACCTCGGGACTCTAACCCAAGAGTACAGGTCCTGTCGGTTTTTCAACCCTGTCCCGGTCGGTGTCAACTGTTGAGTCCCGGACTACAACATGACGGCACCGTACGCGCGGACAACCTCTTCTCGACAATGACCACATGCTAGCTAGGCAAGCAGTCATCGAACGGGAAGTAAAGCCAAATTCCCATAAAGATTCTTTCAGTGATCACACTTTTAAAAATGGCATTTTATTGCAAATCTATAGTATAGCATCACTAAGCATTTTGCAAATAGTTTTAAAGCAGGGCTGGTGGATCTTCTGGTGGAGGTAAATAATGCAGGTAATAGGTCATCACACAACTCCTATAACCTAATGCAGTAGTTTAACTCAAAAGCATTTAAGGAAAACATTTTATAAATCCAAGGAAGGGTTAAATGCACCGGGGCTTGCCTTCGTTGCAGGGAAGATAAGATCCAAGAAAGATTGACACAAGTTAGTTCGTTTGCTGCTTGAAGTTAAGTCTTTTTCGACGAAGCCTGTCCAACAAGAACCCTCCTCCGAGGCTCGTTCGACAATGGTGAACACCAGAGCTTGATCAACACGACTTCAACACTCTTGGATACTACACGTGGATAAATGATGTATGCTTTAACATGATGCCATGGAATGCATGCTAAGGTGCAGGACAAGACTACTGATTCTAGAGTACAACTTTCTAACATGTGAGTAACTTCTAGGATAGACATAAAGATTAATTATCTTTATCTTTTTAAGCAAGATTAAACAAACTTATTAAGCATTATTTACAAAACATTGCAAGGCATCACAATCATCATAGACCAGAGGGGTGGGGTCTATGAACAGCAAACAATCCAAAAGGTCACACCATGATTACTTTTCTGTTTTTCCTAATTTATTTTAAAAGATCATTTTATACAGTTGTCCCAAAATTTACCAAATTAATCTCATAGGTTCATCATGGTGTAAATAGATGACAAAACAAATTTCATGACCTTTGGAGCTATACATGTTTTACTAAAAACCTAAAACTATCCATTTATTAATTAAAAGGAGGATTTTTCATATTTTAAACTTTGCAGAAAAGTAGAGTTTCTTATTTTTCTAAAATACTACACAGAGCAAGGAACACACAACATTTATCTCAAGATTTTTAGAACAACAGATTAAACCTCACAAAAAGAAGAAAACAAAACACTATTCATATTTTTAAAAGAAAAGGAAAACTGTGCTTCTCTCGAGGCTCGGCGCGCTTGCCTGTAAGGCGGACAGCGGACCGGTCGCTCGAGGTCTCGGCTGGGAAGGCAGAGGGTGGGGATAGCTTCGCGGGCTCACCAGGAGTTGGAAACGAGGCTCGGCGAGGCGGTGCAAGGGTCGGAGGCGGGAGCTCGATGGTGTCGAGGCCTTGGCAGAGGCTCGGCTAACCTCTCGAGGGTAGCCTCGGCGTGCTCGAGGCTCAGTCCGAGGGTGGCTGCGATTCGCCCGAGGCTGAGGGTGGGGCTCGGCTGCTTCGAGGGGGCGCGGTTCGCAGGCGTGCTCGAGGGTGAGGCTCGAGGGGACGCTCGAGGGTGAGGCTCGAGGCTGGCCTTGGCATGTTCGGGAGATGCGGCTCGAGGGATGTGGCTCGAGGGGACGCTCGAGGGTGTGCGGTTCGAGGGTTGGCTCGAAGGTTGGCTCGAGGGTGAGGCTCGAGCGATTCGCCGGAGTTGGAGGGGAGTCGCTGCGCCGGCGAAGGAAAGGACGGAGGGGTGAAATTGGTGGCTTGGGAAGGTGGAGAAGCTCAAGGCGAAGGCAGTGGCGGCCTTGGCGGGCGCTGGGGCTGCCTGATGGCTTGGGTTGGCGAGGAAGTGTTGGTGGTGGCAATGGGGAGCTTGGTGGCTTTTATAGGCGCGGGGTGATGCCGGGGTCCGGGCGAAGGACGGTGGGGGTCCGGGCGAAGAGGACGGTGGGGGTCCGGGCAAGAGGACGGTGGGGGTCCGGGCAAAAGGACGGTGGGGGTCCGGGCAAAGAGAGGTAGGGGCCGGGTGAGGATGAGGTAGGGGTCCTCCAGCTGTGCACAGTGAAAACCTATTCTTCTTTTGAAATCTTGAAAATTACTCCTAAACTTTGAACTGCACAAAGAAAACTCAAAACACCAAAGTTGTTTAGAATTTGAGATCTACAACTTTGCTAAAAGGACCAACTTCAAATTTTGAACAACTTTTGAATTAGAAAAAGGGGTAAAACTAGAGTTTGGAAATTTGGGGTTTTTCAAAAGGAATTTAAATTTTATTTTGATTTTTGAATTTTGGTCCTCATAACACAGCATCAAAACACTTAACTGAACAAGATCTACACAAAAATTAAGCAAACTTAAATGCATGGCAAGAATGTTTAAAGACTAATGATGGTGACATGTCAGGTTAATTACTTATTAAACACCAGAGGTGTTACAGCCTTCCCCCCTAAAAGAAATCTCGTCCCGAGATTTAAGAAGTGCTTAAAGGCTGGGGTTGAGTAATGAAAAAGGAAATGTGTCACACTTGTTTCTCGCAAGGAGTTCACAAGGCAACTGGGTTGCGGTTGGGATTACAACTGGGATCAGAACGCGATTGCAAGTAGCAAGGTAGAAGACATTTGAGTGGAGCAAGAAAAATTATCAAGAACCAAGAGAGAGCGTACATTAGCTGTGGGTTATAATGGATCATAACTGTAGACCTCGATACCTGAACGCACCCAATGAAAACTTGTGCAATCCGGCACACAGGATTCTTTGGGTTCCATCGCGGCACCGTGGTCGCCAATCATGGCACCATAATAGAGCACAACTTCTATATCCCTCATTTCAATAAGAAGGAAATTATAACCAGAAACAAAGGTTGGTTATAACTACAAGGAAAGTGGCTTTGAACTCCCTTTCGGGCATTCAGAAATGAAAGCACTTTCATAGTGGACTAGAAGGAATTATGACTATAGGCCTGGATATTAGCGAGCACCTGGCCGTAACGCTCTATGGTGGCCATCCATAGGCGACTTCAGGTTCCCACGCTTTTATCCGGTCCATAGATCAGGGTCCTTTCAAAGAACACAATTTCAATAACTTTCAACCACCATTCGTCGTTTTCACGACACCAAGCAACCAGCACGTGCCAATTCAAGGCATGACACGCGCTTTCCAGAAGAACCAAGGACTTTACCATGATTCTGACTTTATGTGGTAGAGTGTATGAAAGATATCCAAAAATTCCCAAGGATTAGGAACTTATGGAATGAAAGTAGCAAGAGCAACAGAATCTAGGGACGATCAACTATCGGGGATCATAGCTGCTTTTAGAATTTAGAGAAGAAGCACATTTTATTATTATGCATGATATGATGCATGCTCGTCCTATACGACCTCTCACTGACAGGAGATCTCTGTCTCCACCTGTTGGTTAGATATAGGGCTATACTTTATATACTAGCTTCACTGACTTGGTACCTTCTGTCGGAATCACTAGTATAGTCTTCACGAAGTCTTCCAGCAAAGCAAGAAACTTAGGGAAGGATCATTTTTAATTTGTTACTTCAAAAAAAACTTTTAGATTAAGAAACCATTTTGAAGTTTTTCAAAAGTAATGTTGTAACCAGTCTTCCCTTGATGACAATCCTGCTCCGATACCATTCTGTGATGGAACCACCCAATAATGTGGCCCACTTGCACACGTCATCGTCATAGGGAGCCCAATGACTGTGCAAATGAAACACGTTACTGGAAAGATCCGTCGGGTGTCCCCGAGAGGACCCCGAATTACTCACGAGCCACAGGACCATCATCATGAAGGTTGGAATAATTACAACATTACACCAGTTGATACAAAATACCATCGGAGTGCGGAAGCAAGATAGATAAACTTTACAAATTATGAAGATGTTACTTTTTACATAAAAATAACTGGTATTGCGGAAGTAGAGTAGTATGACAGAACCACACTTAGGCGGAGTACCTAAGTTGGAGAAGAGGAACAACCAGATCACGTCAAGCCCACTGACATGATCATGATCAACACCACCTAATAGAAACCTGCAACAGGGGATTAACAAACCCTGAGTACTGGGGTACTCAACAAGACTTACCCGACCAAAGAAAAAGGGAGAAGACTCAGGAATGAAAGGCTTAGGGTAGTCAAGGTAAGGCTTAAGTATTTTGCAGAAAAAGCATTTTGTAAACCTTGTTTTATTTTGGAAAGATTCAAGCATTTCTCAATTCTTCATTGTCCATGATTCATTTTACATTTCAAAACATACCTAGTTGAGATGCGGCTCGAGGGGACGCTCGAGGGTGAGGCTCGAGGCTGGCCTTGGCATGTTCGGGAGATGCGGCTCGAGGGATGTGGCTCGAGGGGACGCTCGAGGGTGTGCGGTTCGAGGGTTGGCTCGAAGGTTGGCTCGAGGGTGAGGCTCGAGCGATTCGCCGGAGTTGGAGGGGAGTCGCTGCGCCGGCGAAGGAAAGGACGGAGGGGTGAAATTGGTGGCTTGGGAAGGTGGAGAAGCTCAAGGCGAAGGCAGTGGCGGCCTTGGCGGGCGCTGGGGCTGCCTGATGGCTTGGGTTGGCGAGGAAGTGTTGGTGGTGGCAATGGGGAGCTTGGTGGCTTTTATAGGCGCGGGGTGATGCCGGGGTCCGGGCGAAGGACGGTGGGGGTCCGGGCGAAGAGGACGGTAGGGGTCCGGGCAAGAGGACGGTGGGGGTCCGGGCAAAGAGAGGTAGGGGCCGGGTGAGGATGAGGTAGGGGTCCTCCAGCTGTGCACAGTGAAAACCTATTCTTCTTTTGAAATCTTGAAAATTACTCCTAAACTTTGAACTGCACAAAGAAAACTCAAAACACCAAAGTTGTTTAGAATTTGAGATCTACAACTTTGCTAAAAGGACTAACTTCAAATTTTGAACAACTTTTGAATTAGAAAAAGGGGTAAAACTAGAGTTTGGAAATTTGGGGTTTTTCAAAAGGAATTTAAATTTTATTTTGATTTTTGAATTTTGGTCCTCATAACACAGCATCAAAACACTTAACTGAACAAGATCTACACAAAAATTAAGCAAACTTAAATGCATGGCAAGAATGATTAAAGACTAATGATGATGACATGTCAGGTTAATTACTTATTAAACACCAGAGGTGTTATAGTTGTTCAACCTATTAATTATTTAATTATATCATATATATGCACCGGTTTAAAATATTTGTGACCGGTTTGATTAATCGGTTCAATTAAATTGAACCGGCGGTTCAAACGGTTCTTAACGGTTGGACCAATGAACCATTGAATCGACGGCCTTGCCGGTTCGATCACCGGTCCGGTTCGAAAAACTATGCTCCTATCAACTTTTTTTCACTCTCTTTCCATCACATCAATGTTTGGATACATGCATGAAACATTAAATGTTGGTAAAATAAATAACTAATTACACAGATTAGTTGTAAATCACAAGACGAATCTTTTAAGCCTAGTTAGCACATGATTGGATATTTGTCAAATACAAACGAAAGTGCTACAGTTGAAAAAAAAAACTCACTCCCCACATCTAAACGAGGAGACGAGAGGGAGCATGATCAGAACTCGTTTACTGTTGGTGCCTCACCAGGTGCAGCAGCGTCCTGTCGCGTCGGAACAGGATTCTTGCATTGCATCCTATGACCTGCGCCAGTGGCGGACCCAGGATCTGATCAAGACTAGGACCAAGTTTTTTTTTGCGAGACCCAGTTACAGACGCAGACGCTCACAAACACGAGCACGCATTCACCCTACCCCTATGAGCACCTCCGAAGAACCGAGTTGGACCGGCAAATCTCGAGATTGACGAAGTCACCACATGCGTCTCGCTGTCGACGAGCACGTCGCCTACCACTGAAAGAATAGCGTCGTTAAATCCTGGAATAAATCCAAGAAAATACGAGCACCCGTGTCAAGTCGAGGACTTGAACCCGGGTGGGCAGGTTCCACCACAAGGAACCCAACCAGCTGAGCTACGCTCAGTTCGCGACTAGGACCAAGTTTTAATATCAAAATTATCAAGTTGAGTACGAAAGATCATCTCTCACATCAATTCATTGGATTGTGCAATATATGAACACAGAGAGAACATGTGGTAGTCTTATCGCTCTTCGTTGGACGAAGATGATTGACCTGGAACTGGAATTGTGAAGTTCAAGCAATTCATGAAGTTTCGAATCGAAGCCAATCACGGCATGGAGAGCAACCAATACTAAGGTCATGTTTAATTCCCCAAAAAATTTCAAGATTCTCTGTCACATTGAATTTTTAGACGCATGCATAAAGCATTAAATATAGATAAAAAAATAACTAATTACATAATTTATCTGTAAATGTCGAGACGAATCTTTTGAGCCTAGTTAGTTCATGTTTGGACAAAGTTTTGCCAAATAACAACGAAAATGCTACAAAAACTTTTCACCAAAATTTTTGTGAACTAAATATGACCTAAGTTGTATATGGATTAAAACACATAGACGACATCTGTCTATTTGAGGATTCAATCAAATATGTACACATACACAAACACGTATATGCATTCTTCAGTTGCTAATCTTCCGTGTCTGCAGTTCTCACAGCAGAGGCTGAACTATGTAGACTTCTAGTTCATGTATACGATGAGGCACGACTACTAGGGCCAAGACCCTACTGGCCTGGGTCCTGGGTCCGCTCATGACGCGCCGCCCGCGCGAGCCCAGCAGAGCACGAAGGCAAAGGGTTCCCATATCGATCTCTCGGCGGCGCGGCGACCGAGCCACCTGTCCGAGGGAACCTCGGCGCGGGAACAGATCGGATCGATGGAGCAGGTGCCTGGAGACGTGCTAGCCCTCCTGCCGCCGCGCGCCCTCGCCGTGTCGCGCTGCGTCTGCAGGGAGTGGCGCGACGTCGTGGACGCGCGCTGCCACCTGCGCACGGACCTCCTCCCGGTCTCGGTGGCCGGCATCTTCATGATGACGAACGAGGTCGCGTTCCCGGAATTCTTCGCCCGGCCCTCGATGGCGCGGAAGATCGCCGGCGACCTCCACAGCTACGAGGAGATGGACCATCACGGCTCGTCTCTCGCAAGCATCGCGGATTGCTGCAATGGCCTCATCCTTCTCGACGATCACGTCGTCAACCCGGCGACGAGGCAGTGGATGCGCTTGCCGCCGTATCCGACGACGACCTCCTTGCCTGATGATGAGGAAACACAGCGCCGTTACGATTTTCGGTGCCTCGTGTTCGATCCCACGTTATCGCCACATTTTGAGGTGTTTTCGATGAAAGATCCACTCGATTACAACAAGGACGAGTCGTTATTATCAGAGGGATCACAATGGCCGCCGTTAGAATACATGGTACGTGTTTACTCATCTAGCACACAGAGGTGGGAGGAGAGGCCTTTTCTCCGTGAGGAAGAAGAACAACACACAGCAACTGCTGCCAACGTATTGGATTGCGGACATTGCCAGGCTGTCTACCGGCATGGAGCACTCTACGTGTATTGGAGGTTAACTTTCATTACGAGGTACGTAGCCACTTGTGTCCCGTAAACCGATATGTTTAGTTTATTTTGATTTCTTCCATTGACGTTTTGAAGTATGGATTATATTGTCTTTTTTTTGGCCAATGGCTTTATATTGCAGGATAACCGTGTCCAACAATAAGTACCAAGTAATTAACCTTCCACCGGATGTTATTAATAACTCGAAAAGATATCATCAATTTCGTCTTGGAAAGTCAGTGAATGGGGTACATTTTGCGGTGGCTGGTTATTACGAGGGACTCCAAGTTTGGTTCCTGGATGAGTCTGGTAGGAAGACGGAGTGGGTGCTGAAGCATGTCACCAGGTACCCATTCATCAGTCCTGATCAAATCCAAACTGATAGGCCATGGATTTTACAAGATGGTTGCTACGGCTACGATGAGGATTAAGAAGAAGACAACAAAGAAGAAACAGCAGCGGAAAACGGTTCTGATTGGGACTCTGATGCTGATAATGCCGCTGACATTGATCTTGAACGGGCTGAAAAACACTCCTCCTCGTATTTTGAAGTGCTTGGGTTCCATCCTTACAGAGGTATTGTCTTCTTGGTTTCCTCGAGTCAAGTCGTGGCGTATTATTTTAATAGCTCAAAGATTCAACATTTGGGAGAGCTACATATCAGATACAGATATGAAAGCATAGAGGAGGGTTTCATATACACACCTACTTGGATTGGAGAGTTGCCTGGGGCCAATTATCTAGTAAGGAAAAGAAACTCGTATTATGATAGTACAGAAGAGGAAGAGGAGTTGCTGCATGATATAGAGGATTAGTTTGCAGCAGAGTTTGTGAGCCAATGCAGCAGATCGCAATGTGTAATAAAAATGGTGGAGAATGTCCTGATCATCCACCAGAACCAGAGAAGGCGAGTCACAATCTGGTCCGGTGAGATGGACTGGCTCTGGCAACAGGCCATCAGAAAGATGAATAGGATTAATTTGTTAACTCATTTATGGTATTACATATGAAAATCAAACTATTTTTTTTCATTTTAACATCAGTTTCAAATTCAGAATTAAGTTTAAGAGAACAATTACTTTAAAAAATAAGGACTATACTGAAATAGATAGAATTACCTCAAAGTTATTCTTCCAATTTACAGCCGGAAATCCGGAATCAAGCTAGGCTAAGGCACAAAGGCGTTTGAATGTCTGATCATGCGCCCCGCCTCCGCACGGTTTGGGTCGGTTAAAGTCAGATATAGAATGGCTTGATTGGAGTTTGAGTAAAATGTACCTTCAAGTTCAAGATAGCACATGATGACATGAACGAGTACCAGATATAGAAGACTCTGCTCAGATGTAGACACGAAATTTCAATATAAGATATAGGATACTAAAATGGACCTTCAAGAAAATCATCTATGATGAAAATCGAATATTTGTTTGAGTTCTAACCTATTTCCGGAAGTCCACAGGCACCGTAATGTATTTGTGTCAACGGGAAACTCTTAAGTACATAGAGAGAGTGACAACATTCTCGCCAGAGTATAGAGTACACCAACCATGCAATTAGTTTGGAGCACCGAAAACCATATCAAGAATAAACATGCATATCCATCACTGGATGTGCAAATGACATCAAAATTGCTTTATTTACAATTCTAAAAATAATTTAAACATACAGATGTTACAGGGTTCACAATATCCTCCTAGCCTTTAGATACGAGTACATGACAAAAAATCCAGCTACTGCTCCAACTACTATTCCACCAGTCGTCGCCCAAAATGCCCACTGCGCTCGAAAACAAACTTATTGTCAACGAAGGGGCAGGCATGCTATATTGACTATGGACAGTGCCGATACATGGCACAGAACCAGAAAAAAAGGTCAAGAGTGCAAGGCTATACCGCATTTGTTTCGAGATATGATTTAAGATTCATGCCAAATATTCCTACAAACAAAGTACCCGACATTAGTCTAAGGGTGGTGTGGCAAATATATCTAAAAAAAACTTGATATAAAACATAAAATTTACAAATTATAACAAAATTAAGATTCCTATACCTGCAATTAATGCCCCTATTGCTACACAAAATGTTCCCACTTGTAGCAGCAGCTCCACTCTACTTACTTCAAGTCGTCGGGAACTGCAAGGGTTCCAAAGCAATGGTAAGCAAAACATAACCCATTATATGTTCAAATTTAGAGCAAGTTTGACACATCCATTTTTCATGACAGAATTAGCACTATTTCATAATTCTTGATTGTAGGATTCAGAAAGCAAATACGAAACATGAGCCAGCAGAGAGAGCTGAGAGGCGGCAAGTAACATGCAGTATTTCCCATCTTCACTTTTGAGGCATGTAGACAATAAGTGGCCATATTTTGGATGACTTCTGTTTTATGAATTCGTAGTAATTCAGGTTGATGAAGCATGTTTCTATACAAACTTGGTCAGTTTCAAATTCAGAAAAAGGAACCAGTAAGAATGACGAAAACAATATCATTTTTTTACCCTGGCAGAAGCAATAAATATAATATTATATTGGCCAGGTGGCAGATACTAGTTTATTTTTATATTCAAAGTTGCGGCCATCTACTGAACTCTTATTGGTGCCTTTATTTAAATATTCAAATCTATGCCTATAGGGTAAGCCGATAGTTTCCACAAATGTATGAACAAGAGATGCGTTAGCGAAAGAGAGAACACGCAGCATCTCTTGAGCTCAGCTGGTGACAATGGACAGACCTTAAGTTCACAGCAATCGAGTCTTCCATTTCTCTTGCAGAATTCAGAAGTCTCTCTGCTTGACCATGGCATGATTCACATCTGAAAGAATGGACAATAAAATGATAACGGCTGCCAGCAAGAAAAAGATTAAGAACCCAAAAAACATAGTGTTTGCTGGAAATAATAGGAATACCGTTGAAGGTAATTTTCCAATAACATTTCAATTTCTTCCTCTTCCTCTGTTAAAGCGAAAAAAGATATTCATAAATCAAGTCAAAAACAACAATTTGCTTCGAAAAGAAACTTCAATGCTGTAAGAAAAAATAATCTCTTCAATCAAACAAAAACCCAAAGAAACCGTAGAGAAGTAGGAAGCACCAACACCCGTTAAGGGAGGGGTGACTTTCATATATATAGCCAGGATACAACTTGGAAACCAAGTACATATCTCTAATAGAAACACAATCTCCTAATTGAATAAAATTATGATCCACTCCAATTTTTTTATTCTAGTTGTCTTCTTTATTTCCACTGAAACCGTTTTTTATAAAACATTACATGGTTCTTGTTCTTTGACATATGAAATCCTTATGTGAAAAGTAATGTATAAATTGATAGATATGTACACATATTTTATACATGTATACAAGCATATGGCTATAAACACATATCTAACATAAATACATATGTCTGCTATAAGATTTTTTCCAGATAAATAAATAGCACAGAATTACATAGACTAAGCTGTGAAAATCCTTGCTAAACACAGGCATTTTTTTTTTTGCATATGCCAATTTAACTATACAACTAGTCTAATAGCATGACATTGATTGGTATATTAAGTATCCAGCTAAAGATTCAAGCTTTACCGAGATGAATACAGCAGTCATAATCTCCAGAGATATGCAAAGTTACAATGATAAATTACAGCTGTACCTTCAGCAATCTGCTTCTCTAAAGGAACAGAGCACTCCATGTTATCACTCAATCTATCAAGTGTGCAGTTTCTCCCCATTATGCATATTCGTCGGATTTCATGAGGATCATCTAGGAGATCAATAAGCATCTGTTTGAGGTCACCTGCTCGTGAACCCAGCTCAACCTTGACACATGAGTACATACATAAAATCAAAATAAAGTTTGAGAAGTGTCTGCTGAAATTGATTCCAGACTAGTAGTTTTTATACCAATGCTTGTTTACTTAGACGAAGCTGCTCCAACACATCAGCTGTCAATCGATTTGGTAGAACTTCTAGCAATGTAGCCACCTGAGATGCAAGTGGAAAGAAATATTTGTCATCAAAGTTTAGTGCTCGAGTAATATATGATTCAACACAAATGCAAAGACCTATGGTGGCGTTTAAACCACCAAGCAGCTCATAAACTTCATTTCACAATGAAATGAAAGCAAAAAACTACTAACTGCAGTAGTGAACTACTATGTCCCACCATACCTAGATCAGCACATTGAAAATGCAGAATCAACTTGGTAGGGCTCTTCCCTAATGTATCTCAAAGGAGCAGAGTCAAAAGCTGGCGACAAATTAATGGATTAACTTTCTGCAATGACGTTTGGCACAGCATGTCCTGTATGAGGTCTGCTGTAGAGTTAGTCAATTAGTAGCCAAAACTGGGAATATATAATCTCTTATTTTTGTACTGTTTGATGTATCTGAAGGTCAGAAGCTCGGATTAGTTAAGATGGGAAATGTGTTATAGGAAAGGGATGGACTGTGAATTTGTAGTTGGGGTTCTGAATGGCATATAAGAGATGGAAATAACTGGAAGCATTGCTATTTGAATTCCACTGTGTGCACTATAATGAAAGTTGCCTAAATTGAAATCCCAATGAAATAGCGGATGGGAGTAACATCTTAAAGGTATGAAGTCAATGATTGAGAAGCATGCAAGTGCTAATGCTTAAATGGCGTATGCAGTAAAAACAAAAGGAACACATCATCGTGTACAGTTTTCTACAAGAAGAACAAGAGTTATATGTAATATATAAAAAATTTAATATCCCAGAGACTTTTTTGGTACTCACATGAGGCTCAATTTTCATTAGTCTCTGCTCCAATCTTTGTATTCTAGAAATAAGTGCAGCTTCAACAACCTGAACACATGGAAATCATGATGAAAAATCAGTTCATATGTCCAACCAACACTTTAAATTTACATGAAAATGCAAGCACTTAACATTTTCTTAAATGCAGAGGACATACAATAAATACCACATTGTGCTACAAATACTTTAAACAAAAATAAGTGTATGATTAAACAAGATCAACCAGAATAGTATACATTCGTTGTATAATGGATGATGCTTATACAGTTTCTCAATATTCACAAATCAAATTAGCGATCACAGGAAAATCTTGCTTCGATAATTAACTCGGGTGTTGATGCAAATTTAATTTTCATAAGAAGCACTTATTGGTGCTTACTTAGCGTATCTGTTGAAAGTACAATGCAGATGTAAACAGAAATATGTGCTGTTTAATAATCCCCAAATTGGCGAATTCTATGCAACTTAAATTTCACAGCAGACTTTTGATGGAAAACATAGAAGAAAATGCATTTTACTTGGCAGAATATCAGTATATCACAAGTTCACAACTGCTAACAGACCACGAATTGGATTATTGGATATATCCGTTACCTCAAGCTGAAAAGGCATTGTGGGCCCACCATTGATGTTTCTTGGATTTAACCTAGGCAGTAATAATCCTAGAAAGGCCTTCCCTCCTGGGCTACACGAGTTAAAAAGATAATTGATAAGTTCTTAAAAAATTTGTAAGATCATGAAAAGGAAATAACTTATTATTATAAGATGAACACTGACCTGTTATAGTTGAATATAAGAACACGCTCATACATAGCAATTGCTCGCAAGGAACCAAGATTGACTAAAATAGCTTGTTCACGTACCTACAGACAGTAAATGATGAAACATTGTTTTCACATGCTATAGAAAGGATGGTCTTTAGGAGCCATACGAATATACAATGAAGGTGCAAGGAGACAATGTAAAGTACAAAGTACACAAAAAATACAAAATCAGGAAAAAAATGGAATCCGAACTAAAAGGCATGAATACATGGGTTAAAAAAAGGTTAAGAAAAGGAAGAAATATTCTAGAAGTAGAAAGCAGTAATTACTTAATAGTTAACTCAATATATCATGAAAAGTTTCTAAAACAGTTCGCTGAACACAATGTGAGCTGGGAAAGCATGACAGAAATGGTATGATCACCCTTTCAGACTATAGTCATCTAGTGTGTACATCATGCTAATATTGATCATCAGTATACAACTGAAAAATGCAGTATAGCATAAACGAAGGAAACTCAAAACAGCTATACATATAAAGGCGTCTTATTACCAGCAGGGAAGGCATTGAATTCATTAACCATAGTGACGGGTCAACGCTTCTAGTATCTCGTAGGCGGAGGCCTATCATGACAAAAGATGGAAATCAGAGGAAGTCTTTTGCATGTGCTTGGAATCATAAGATAGGTAGTCAATTACACGAATTGGGCATTTTACAGTTAAGAGTAGTACAAAACAAAGTTGGTGTATGTGGCATGCACGCATTGCTGAGAAACATGTTCCTTGTGCATACCACTAGATTTCAGTAGCTGCCGCCTGCTTATTTTCTTGGTGGACATCCTCCCATTAGATCTCACTTCTATCGCCTGGATAAAGTCAATTTCGGGATGGAGGTTAATGACCATATATGTATTTTGCAAGGTTGTAAATAAATTACAAAATATCTAACGGCCAGATATCGTCAAATCATCATAAAGCCAACCTAAAAGCACGTACGCTTATTTAGATTCAGATACGCAATGCTCAGATCAAAAAGTGTTCACTGGCTGGCAACAATGGAATACGAAACAGCATGTGAACAATGGAACAATCAGCGAGAAGCCATTTGCGGATTTCTGGCTAGCTTGCTGGCCGCTTACCTCGTAGACGGGCTCCCTGATGCCGAGCGAGATGTAGTCCGCCGCGAACCGCTCCGAACCCCTTGCCGCCGCATCCTTCGTGGCACCGGTGCCTCCTCCACTCTCCTGAGTGTCCTCCCCGCCCTCCTTGGTCACCTCGACCTCCTCTTCCTCCTCCTCCACCTCCTCCTTGGTCACGGCCCACCCGTCCTTGCCCTCCGCAGCCCGGGGAGGCACCAGGAGCGGCAGCGACAGGAGCCCTCCCTTCTTCACGCTCGAGAGCCCCGGAGGCACCCTCGGCAGGCGGTAGCGGAGGCATGCGCCGACGGACGGTCGCAGGAGCGGGAACGGGAGGACGAGGAGGCCGGCCTGCGACGGCGAGGACAGCGGCACGGACGCCATGGCGGGGGCATCAACCGCGGGATCGCGCCGGTGAAAACTTCCCCCCGACGCTGCTGACAGCCTTCGGTAATGGCTATTTTCCCGTTGGAGAAGACGACGGAGCGAGCGAGGCGGGAGGACGAGACGCTATCCGGACCTGTGGTTGAATTGGTGGCTGTCCGTTCTCCTCTTCGGAGAGGCACGGGCCGTCCGATCCTCCATCCCACGGCTGGGCATGCTGGCGTTCGTTCACGTGGGTTGGTGGCATTGGCACTTGGCAGGTGGGTACAGTTCGCGAGCGAGAGCGACAAGTGCCCGGGGCAGAATAGTTGGGGGCGACCGGGCGAGGCTGGGGCGGCGCCGCCGGCGAAGACAGGCGCAGACGAGACGCCGGCGTCAACTTCACTTCAGTTTGTCTTTTGTTTGCATAATTTTAGCATTTTTTTCTCCTTTTTTTCTCAGATATCGTTGCGTTAACACCCGAACACTAATAAAAGATAGAGAGAGAGAGAGAGAACAGGTGTGCAATCTGGACGGCATGTCTTTGCCATTGCCAACGTGGTGGAAATGCAAAATCAGAACTCTCCCGGAGTCTAACAGCTCTCTGTCTCCCTCTCGTCTCTTCGGCTTCGTCGAAGGGGACAACGTACGACGACGAGGAGGTGAACGACGGCTGGTGGGTCTGATCGAGTCTACGTGGCGAGTGTGACCTAGGCCTCGTTTGGTCACTCTGGGCATTCGGTAAATACCGAACCGATCGGTTCAGTTCCTCAGTACCTCGGTAAATTTGGTTCCTGAGAAATTGGTACCGATCGGTTCCTAAAAAATCGGTACCGGTTCGGTTCGGTATCGGTAAATTCGGTTCGGTTCCGGTATTTACTGAATAGTACCGAACTGATCATATATAAGATGTAATGGCATGTTTAAAAACTAATTTTGACATGATTTTGTAGATAATAATAGTGCAAAATACATATACATGTAAAAGTCCACAAGACTATAAGTGTGAGTGCCAAAAATACATAATATAATAGTCTACAATAGTACAATAAATAATATAACAACACTCAGACTTCTCACATTTCAGCTAAATTCGATAATTCGGTTCGGTTCGGTATTTACCTCGGTAAATTCGGTTCCTGAGAAATAGGAACCGAACAGGAACCGATTTTTTCGGTTTCGGTATTTTTCGGTTCGGTTCTCGGTATTTCGTGCCCAGGCTGACCGTTTGGTACAGCTTAGCTTCACTAGTGAAGCTGTTTTTTTTTTGGAAAAATAGCTTCATGAGCAACTTACTAGGTGAAGCTGAGCTGTTTTGAAAAAAGTGTTTGGCAAAACAGCTTCACCAACAACTTCATGCATGGTTGGGAGAGAGAAATGGAGGTGTAAGCTGTGAAAAGCTATTTTTTTCAACTTCATAGGTGAAACTGTTTTTGTGAGAGAGGATAAAACAACTTCATAGATGAAGCTGTTTTGTAAAATGGTGTTTGGCAAAAAAAAACAGCTCAAGCTGTTGTGAGCTGTACCAAACAGGCCCTTAGTCGTGGTTGACTCGGGTCAGCGATGCTGACGTGGTGGTCAAAGCATGATGATAGCTAGATGATGCTCATGAGTCATGAGTCGTCATGAACTGCTTAGCATGGTGATTTATATCTGGGATCAGTACAGCGGTGGTGATACAAGCCAGGATCACTAAATATCTAGACATTGTTTGGGTGCACTCAAATTCACTCCAATCCATGTGGGTTAGAATGAAACTTAATCTAAATTACATCATAATCTTTCTCAAACCACGTGAATTCGTGTCCAACCAAACAAGCTCTCAGTGAGCTCATGATGTGGGAGGGGGACTAGCAGCAGCTGAGAATGGCAAGTAAAATAAGTTGTACGCCTCAGCTACTTCCAGGTACCACATTGCTTCACGGTCTGGCTGAGAAGAGAGGTCCACCATCTTATGCACCTGCCAAAATCAAGTTCATAGATCACTTTGACTGGCTAAGGAATTAGATAGCCACTCCTCTGTTTTAAATTATAAGATGTTTTGACTTTTTTAGATGCATTGATTTACCAACGTATCTAGATATAGTATATATTTAAGTTCATAGTAAAAAGCTATAATTTGTTTTTTTTTAAAAAAGTTAAAATGTCTTATAATTAAGAACGGAGGGGGTACTTTACTGACAAAGATTGATATCTTTGAATCGCCAACATGGATCAAAAAGAAATTTCTCCCACATGATCCATCATAGCACCCGATTGGTGGATTTAAAGAAGCATGGGAAACATTACATGTCATGAAACAGCCTCTGTTGTTGTGTATAGAGCACACAAATAGGATTATGTAATGTGAATAACTATTATAAATTCCCTTTATTTTCTAGAAATGATGATAGGAAAGTCTTATGATTTATACATGTAAACCTGCTCAATCAAACGTCTTAAGAAATCAAGGAGTGGCATGTTATGTGAAGAGTGAAGACTTATCGATTTATCATAGCACCCTGCTGTCCTGGATGTAAGTAATTATGTTCAATGCTAAGCAGCTCCTATCAGTAAAACTAGTAAAATTTGTTCCTCATCACTGGAATGTATCAGCATAATTTGCAATGACCTCAGCCTAAGTGTAACTTACAGACACTTTCCTTTTCTACTTCCTCTAAGTCAATGAAACATCATCCAGGGTTTACAGAACATAAGTTCACTGAATCAAATTTTTTGGATCATTCAAAATGAAGTTTGCAGTAATATTAAAGAACAAATATCACAGAAAGAGAACCTCCAGTTCTCAGTAAATGACAACAAACAGAGGATCTCCAATATTCAGTAAACGGTTGGAAAAAGGCATACAAGAAGACAGGGGCAGACATGTGGAGTGACTAGTGAGGAATATGTCACCTTGATAGCTGGATAATTGTCCTTCGATTCTGCTGCAATGTATGCACCAATAACCATTACATACATCCCTACAGCACAAGAGCGGTCATCAGCCAGTGTAAACTAAAAAAAGGTAACCCAGAAAACAACCTGCCATTTATATAACACAAACAAAATACTCCCTCTGTACCAAATTATAGCCACTTTAGCTCTATCAGTTTATCCTAGTTTAAACTTATCTAACTTTGACAATTTTTATAAGAAAATACACCATCTACAACATCAAATTAGTTTTATTAAATTCTCCATGAAGTATGTCTTGATGGTGCATTTATTTGAACCTGTTGATGTTAATACATTTTTGTAACTTGGTCATTCTGAGAAGATTGATGTAGGACAAAGATTCAGTGACATGTAGTTTAGGACGGAGGGAATTATGCAAATAGTCACTCTTCAAGATTACTAAGAATAACATAATTGAATATTATTTCGACAATGTGAGAGCTATGCATGGAATGGTTTCTCACAACATAAAGGCAAGATCAAAGAACCAGAAAGATTAAGGACCGGCGTACCTGGCCGCCAGTACCCGCCCTCTGCTTCTTTGGGCAAGACGAAGAGGTCGGCGATGCAGGACCCATCATCCAGCAACAAGCGCCCTTCGCCCGCTTCGTTGTAGTTCGCTGACACGATCACACCCTGCCGCTGGGAGTCCTCAGGCCACGACAAACAAAATGCAGGTTGGAGAGTCAGAGAGAGGAGGTTAATTTGGGGACCTGGATCCAGGCGCGCTGGAAGCGGATGCCGAAGAGCATCTGCGCGGCAGAGGAACCCTCAGAGGACGGCGCCTCAGTGCAATCCGCGAGCTGGGAGCCGAAGATCTTCAGCGCTGCGAGGGTATAATCCATGGTCACCGGTCACCGGACATCCGGTCGCCGCCGCAGTGCCAGGGTTTCGGGGTCGCCAACCTTGCGAGTTCTTGCGTTCAAAAGCGCTGGCACTAAAGGTGTGTTTGGGCTGGACCGCTGTTCTGCACGGGCCGTGAACTGGCCATTTTCTTTGATGGATCACGTAAAAAGCCCATCAAGAGTCAAGAGAAACTCGCTCTGAGTAGGATGGGCTGCCTCAACGCGGAATCCCCAATCCCAAGCTTGAACGCGGAATCCCCAATCCCCTTGTGCAGCGCGCCGGCGCCGCCCTCCAATCTCGAAAGTGTCCTGTAGTAGTTCAAGCTCCGCCGGCCAATACTCAAGGTCGCTACTCGCTAATCTCCGCCTCCGCCGGCCACGCCGCAATGGTGCCAGGCGCTCCAAAGGAGGATGTCCTCGGAGGGGGCGGAGCGGCGCAGGACGAAGCGCCCCAGTCACCGCAGGAAGAAGCGAGACAGATAGAAGAGGATGGCGGCGTCGAGGAGGCCGACGAGGAGGAGCTGGCTTCCACTCACCTCCCGTTCGCGCCATCTTCCGAGGTGCGTGGCCCTCTTGCTTCCCTCTGTCTACTGCTCACGTCCCAGTCCCACTGATATGGTGGCGTCGATGTCGCCTTGGCCCTTGGGGTCTCCGCCTCACTGGCATTCCGTCGAGCTTGGTGACCTTCGTGTGCCCATCAATTACGGACGACATTATTTTAGATAAAGTCTTGGAAACAAGTGTTTGGCTGGCGTTTCCGGTGCTCTGCTGATGCTCGATCTCCTGCTTGTAATTTCCTGCAGCTGCCTGATGACACGACAACAGTTGATCCCAGCTACACTATCTCTCTTATACGGCAGCTACTACCCCAGGGTTCCAATGTGGAGAAAGAGTTCAGGTAAGGGATGCGTTTAGAGGTGAAATTTGTATGTTAGCAAACAAGGTGACTCTATGATACCAAACAGTGTGAAGCAAGGTGTCCCTGAAGAGAAGGATGCAAATTCTTGTAATGGGGAATCAGCACAACCTGATTATAAGGATCCATGGGAAGAGTGTGGTTGCATTCTGTGGGACCTTGCAGCTAGTAAACCTCAAGCAGAACTGATGGTGTGTTATCAGTATCTTCCATGTTTACAATGTAGATTGTTATGCTTTGCCCACCTTGTTATCTCATCTATGCTTTCTTTACAAAGGAAAAGGAGTGGAAAAAAAAATACCTTACATTGAGATTTCAATATAAGTACCTTATGTGTGTGTGGGGCTGTTTGGGATTTTAACATATAATGTTGTCAGATTGATGCACAAAACTTGAGAAACAAAATGCACGTATAAGTAATGCTGCTACGTCAGACTCCTTTTCTCTGCCCAAAGAGAATGATGAGGTGGGTTCATATTACCTCTTAATACTCATTACTGGAGGTAGGTCTGGTCCTTGGGTGTCATCTCTGAGTCCATCTGTTCTACAAATTTACTAGATACTCTTGTGAGCTAGATAAATTACAAATACCAGGAGAATATGCTTTAAAGTTGAAACTCTTTTGTTAAGAAAAGTTGAAACTCTACAAAATCAAAATACTTATATCGTCAGAACATGCTGAAAGTTATGCATCATATTATTCTTCCATATCAAGCTGAGTTAAATGATTTTAATAAAGAGTCTACTCATGCGAAGATTCATCCCATTTTTGTTTGGCAAGAGGGAGGCAGCGAATCACCTGGGCTACGGATTTGTTGGTTAGTTGATTCTCGAAATCAGGTCATTCGGGAAAAAAAACTGCCGGTTTCTTAAGGCTTCAAACGAACGACTAGTCATGTTGATGATGAAATCAAAGTCTATTTTTTACCTTCCATGAAGAAGCCTGCGTGCAAACTACCTAGCCCTTTTCAAAAGAGCGTCGATTTCCATCTCAACAAAGAAAGAACTCAAAATAAATGAAAGCAATACATCTAGCAAGTTTTATAGTAGTAAATATTCTATGTTTAAAACTTCACAAGAAGTTTATTAGACGTTGCTTGACGTTGAAGTCAATTCTAATGATTTCTAAAATTTATTGAATTTGTTACACTTTTATTTTTGCTATTTAGGAAACATGTTGTAGGCTTGTAGTGTAAGTGGATCTAGTGCTGCTGACAATGCAGATCTTTAATTTTTGTAGATGAACAATCTTGTACTTGAAGTGCTTTTGGCAAACCTCCATGTGACTCAATCTCCTAGAGTAAAGGTGAGGTAACACTTACCTTTTTTAATTCTTGCCCCCACTGCCCCACACTTTTTATAACCATTATCTCAGTTGCATATTGGATATCTTATCCCTTCAGGAAATCTGTCTTGGAATCCTCGGAAACCTAGCCTGTCATGAATCTCTAGTTAATGCTATCAGCCTGCACAATGGTTTGACTGCTACGGTTGTGGATCAGCTATTTCTAGATGACTCTGCTTGCCTTTCTGAAATATTCAGGTTGTGTTTTCAATACTATGGTGTAGATATATTATCTAATTATGGTTACCATACATTGGCTTCTTGGTGTCTGATTTGCTAAAGTAAAACTTGTACACTGTTAATTGTTTCCCTTTTCCTTAATTGTTCCGCTGTACATCACTAAATCGTTTATTGTACCAACATTGTTTTAGCGCTCTAAGGTATGTGGCCTTGGAACAAATCATGTGAAAGAGATCTAGCATCTCATTATCAGACTGATAAGTACTATTCAAGTTGTTTCGTGTTAACTTTACAATCAGTTTGTGCAATGTTTATGAAGTAGGCAAAAGGGTCCAAGGGAAAATAGCCTTTTGTTCTGTGCAGAGTGCAGACATACAGTTAGATTCAACTGTCATTTGCTGATTTGCAGATAATGTTTGAGCCAACAGCCCTTTTGGTAAACATGTATCTATATTTACTATTTTAGTGTAAGAAAATTTGAATTATGGTTTATGTTCTATACTTGACAACCATATATCTAAGTGATCATGTCAATCTGGAAAGGAAAGAATGGGAAAAAACAGTGAATGCATAAATTCTGCAAAAAGTTATTGGTCCTTTGTGCTTTTTTATTCTTGTGTGCTTGTGCTTTTCATTGTCGCTTGATATTGTATTGTTGCCCTTATGTAGTCTGCCAACTAAATGTCAGATAGAACCAGTGTTTTTCCCTAATATTTTTGTATAACAGGTTTTTGGCTGCTGTTCTACGATCCAGTGTGTCTGTTTCTTGGGCTGAAGCTCTCTTACCTGATGAAATTCTTTCACGTGTTCTCTGGATAGTTGGAAACACACTGAATTCTATGTTGCTTGAGAAGGTACAATACTGAATTTATATAGGCAATATGCCCTTGGGTAATCAGTTTATATGATTCTAAAAAGTTAAGTATTATAAGTTTTCCTTAATTCTTGATATTTGAATATTTGATACGGTTCGTTTTATCATTTTTGCACGATGAAACTAGTAGCTGCAAAAAGAACTTTCCAAGCCCCTGTTTTTCTCCATTTCACTTGCAGGAGATGCAGTTTTAGCAGCAAGACTGTAAAAGTGCTTATCCTAGAATACTGTATGGCAGCTGCTTCTAATGTTTTATTTATTTCTCTTTGTATTATCTTTTTTCTAGATGACAATTGTGCTTTCATCTTAGTTCTCTATGAGCCTACCGTATCATGATGCGGTGTTAAGACTTAAGAGGCAATTATAGTGATTTCTATTGATTATTGCAAACCTGCCTACAGTGATGACACAGTCTTCTTGATCACTGTTATAGTGTGTTTATTAAAGCATCCAAACAAATTTTAATTGCCTTTTATTTAGGATCACTCTTGGTTTTATTACTGGTAGCTGCCTATAGTGTGACTCTAATATGTTAACATTTTCGCTGTATTTCCCAAATTTCAGTTGCATTATCTTTTTAAAAATAAGTTGCACCATATGTTACTATCCTAGAGTGTCTAAAGTTTTAATGATGTGATTTCAACTTTGTAACTATAGTTTGGAAATGCAGTGATGTTTGCAGTCTATGAACTAGTATGTATTTGCATTCTTGATTTTATATAACTTCTTAGCCATTGGACAACTTTGCTGTTACCTTACTGTTATGGGGTTGAGCTGAAACTATCTCAGGGCATCTGATTTTTTATGTTCTCTGTGGAGCTTGCTTACTAAAACGTTAAAATTGTGGTTTCTTTTCTTTTTTGGCTAAATTGTTGATTGCAGGTTATTGACTTTCTGTCAACTGTCATTGATAATCAACATGTGACCGCCATTCTTCTTCAGCCGTTGATAAAAGTGGGTTTGATTAACCATACTATCAGTTTGTTAGCAAGTGAGATTGAAAAGTTATCTGATGAGGGTAAATTGGACAGGTATGGTGAGTAGTGTTCTGTATTCTCGTTTGGCTTTTAATTTTGAGCTAACAACCTAGGACAGCAATGCAGTATTATCAATATACACTTTATGAACAAATTTCAGGTCAGATTCTCTTGATTTGATCCTTAATTTCATTGAAGAATTATCTGCCATAGACAGCTGTTCAGGATTGATGTCACAAAGTGATCAGCTGATTCAAGTGCTTAAAAGCATAGTTAAGTTACCTGATAAATTTGAGGTGAGCTCCCATTTTATTTATTTCACCATGTCTTGTTCATCCTGACATCCTGTACATTCTGGTTTGATGCTCTTGTGTCTTGCTTCTTTGGTAATTGCATTGTTTTAGTGTAAGAACTAAGAAGCTAACTTGTATACAATAACAGCAAAGTCTTTTAGTCCCAAGCAAGTTGGGTATACAAGAGATGTAACACAACATGACTAGAGATGAAATGCAACATGACCCCCAAGATGCCAACATGTATTGTTCATAAATATGTTCTCTTTTTTTCCACTATCTGTAATTTTCTTTCTTCTTGAATATTTTATACCCTGTGAGATATTTAAAGTTCTATATATTTAATATGCGACAAAAAATATGTTAGTGGTGTTAAATTTGCAACCTCTGCCTCAGTTTTTTAAAAGGAAACAGGAGGTCCCGGACTCCTACTGATTACATATTAACTCTGCTTCAGGTTACAAGCTATTGCGCTTCTGTGGTTATCGTATTAGCAAATATTTTGGCAGATGGAAAGTATATTGCGCCTAGGCTCTCTCATGGTGGGTCACATTTATGAACAATGCATCTTATAATTTAAAACCTTGTTTATATTAGCACTATTACCACACTCTGGTCTCTTTATGCATTCAGATTTACCCTTCCTGGGGGGCCTCTTCGACATTCTTCCACTGGTCTCTGATGATATCCCAGCCCGGAATGCTCTCTGGTGTATCTTAGCATGTTTGCTGGCACAAGCACATCGAATCGATATGAACTCTTCTTCTCTCGAGCAATTTGTGTCTCTATTGCTTGGCAGGTTCACACACATTAAAGATGACCTTGAAAGCCACAGAGTTGACAAAAAAGAGTTGTCAGCTGAGGACGCTTACTTGAAGCATGGGGTATCCACATCTGTATCCTTCCTTCCCAACAAAATAGCTTGCTTTATTTTTCCTGAGAAAAATCATAACGACGTTATGGAGATATGGAAGTATTTATTCACTTTCTCAATTCTAACACGTCAAACTTGGAGAGCCATATTGGAGCAGCACCACATTGCATTTCCTATCCTAAAAATAATCAACAGCTCAGGGCGATCTGCTGTATCATGGAGAGGTGGATTGTGGAGAAGTCCTCCCTGGGCGAAGACTCCTCACTGACTGAAAGCACCATTGAAGATGCTAGACATCTTCTGAACTACTGCCAGAATTATGATCTGTAGCTTGCTTACTGCAACTTTACTGGACATAGCTGACCTGTGAGTGTGAGGTTCCAATCCGCGGCTGCTTAACCGTAGAAAGTCGTTTAAATACTAATGTTGCTGTAGAGGACAACAGTGCTATGGAGTATTGAGTTGTTAAGCTAGTTTGTAACATTTATATGTCAATTTGCATTACTGTTGCCTGCAGTATGGGATATATTTCGCTCCCATATGGATGCTGATAAATGGCTGAACGTGGTACAGATGAAGTTCCTCGCGAAAGGTGATACATGTACATAAACTATTTTTACTGGCAGTAAAAATTGATGGTGGCCAAGTCAACCGCCAGCGTGCATGGATTTCTACTAGTGCTCCTTTAGCAATTGCTAGTAGAAATCAATTTAAAAAACAGCATGAAAAAATAGGGGAAACATTGCGCACAGGCCCACATAACCAAGGACCCTATGGCCATGCCCCTCGCGTCTACCAAATCACGTTATTTGTGTCAAAAATACACAATGTGTTTCCTAGGATTTGAACCGAACCAGAATTTGAACTCAGATTTTATTTATCCCTTATTATGCAAGTCTTCCTTACCATCCACGCAGAATTTATACCTATTGTCTTCATTTCTTTTTGTATGAAGCAGTTATTAATTTTATATACGTGTCATTTTGAATCAATTTTATAGTGGTGGTTGCTACTTGCTTAAGACAACCACCACTACCATATATAATCTACAGCTAGTAAGAGTATATTTCTGCTAGCGGTAGTTTAAGTCAACTGCTACTAACAATATGAGTAGATCGCCAATAAAATTAATTTTCCAATGGTGGTTCTTGCCTTCTTGAGCGTGGGCGGTGCTATCCAAGTATCCAACTCAAGACTAGCTTGTCAATAACTCAAAAAAGAGTGAAAAAAAACAAAAATAGAAAACATCTTGGGAGGTGCCATCCAGCTCATGTACCTCCTACATCATCAATGTTGAAGCTATGTGCATTGTGTTAAAAAAAAGAGAGGGAGATAACGTTTTGCGTATGAAACCGATCACTCTCTGAAACTTAGTCTCTATGCAAAGGCTATGTTTAGATCAGGCAGCAATTTGTTAGCTGCTAGATAAAGGAAACCAGCTAGTAGTTTGTTACTAAAACAGTTTGTGAAGTTTGTGAAAATGATCCATTATTATACTGTCATGATCAAGTAGTTTGTGAAGAAAGAATAATTTAGTACATGAAAATGATCCATTATTATATTGTCATGATCAAGTAGTTTGTGAAGAAAGAATAATTTGGGGGGGGGGTGGCAGAGCTCCACGGAGCGGATTCTCAGAGATAATTACTCTCTGTCAGGCAAACGTATTTTTTCAGTGAGAAGTGATTCTTTGCTGATTCTATGAAGTGTTTCTCTGAAATGAACTACAAGGTTGAGAGCTGAAAAAAGTAGCTTCACCTGATTATGTGAAGTGATTCTCTATCTTGATTTTAAGAGTTTAGTCTAAAGAATCAAAAAGAATCTACTTTCAGTCACAGAATCACTTCACTAGAGAATCTGGGAGCACAACTGTAGAATCAAAGAGCACAACTCTTCCAAACAGGCCCTTATGTTGTAAGTGTTTAAAGTGACAAACCTTAGTTTGTGAAGAAATAATTTATGGTGCAAGTGTTTAAAGTGGCAAACCTTGAGGCGACCTTATACATGGTAATAACCATAGGTGTTAGAATCAATTAATTTAAAACTTAGCTTCAAGCAATAAAATCTATACCTATATATATACCTATACCTATAATAATATTAAAGAGGCAAAATTTCAGCCAATTTTTTGGTCTGGATGTTTTTTGTCTGGCCTACTTATACTCGCAATCACAATCTCCCGAAAGCCTCTTTTGATAGACTCCTGAACAAAATCTAATAGGATCTGACCAAATTTCGATCTACATTGTTCGTTCCCAAACACACAGTACCCATCCAGATCTCCTGAAGTTTCCTTCCCAAAATTGATTCGAATCTAATACAATACAAATACAGATCGATCGAAGAGGAAATCGAAGAAAGATTGGAATCAACAAAAAATTCCTTTTCGATGCAGGTGCAACTCTAAATCCAATACTGATATAACACATCTAAAACACCTTGGATTCGTATTCCAAAAACAAGAACAACAAATCTGATATAAATTGAGACAACAATAGACGAAATCGACTAAGCTTTGCCTCTCTCCCTGATGAGATCCGTCGGCCCAGGTCAGTTTGCCCCCGACATGTGCACGAGCGTGCAGGGAAGACGACCATTCTCATCGGACGAAGAGAAGGAGTCGCCGGACGCGGCCTCGGCGCCGAGCTGGGACACGTGGACGCCGTCTTTCGGACATGGCGTGTCCCCACGACGGTCGCCGCCGCACGAGCTCACCCACTATCGTGCGCCGCACCGTGGGGACGCGACCCGATCGAGCGTCATCGCCACGCGGACACGCCTCTGGACGCACGAGCGCAGCTCAAGGCCAATCCTGCTCGTCCACGCCGGAGCACCGAGGTTGCCGCGGCACCGCACGAAGGTAGCCGCACCACCATGGGGGCAATCCAGCAGACAGGAGGAAGGAAAGACTGGGAGCAGTGATGGCTGTGGGAAGGAGGCTACGGGAGGTGTTTGGAAATGAGGAGTTAGGGTTTGGAGATCCTTATATGCTCTTATCTGATGGCTAGAATCTATCCTCAAGTCATCCAATGGTTAGAAAATATCGGGCCACATCGAGCTGCCCCAATTTCCGTGCCGGCCCAGGAGGTGCGTACGGACATACAGTGAAGGTGATAACGAAGTGAGAGATTAGGGAGATGGTAAAATGATTAAGAAAAATATGTGAGGAAAATTTAAGATATTTTACCATAAATATGTAAGGAAAATTTAAGATATTTTACCATCTAGAGGTCCATCACTGATGACAGGTTTATTATATTATCGTTCATGGTCTCTGTCTAATCAACTGTCTTATCACAGTAGGGATATATATGTATATCTATATCTACATCTATACCTAATACCTAATAATAAAGAGGCAAAATTTCTTCACTATTTTTGGTATGGCCGTTTTCGTCAAGCCTATTTATATAGACTAACTAGGATTCCCACAAGATTAGGAGACCGATACGAGACTAATAGCCTGTCTGAGTTTATTTATAGTTAGAGTTTAAAAATTTAAACTTCGAATTAAATTTAACCTAAAAGATTTTTAGAGTCTCTTTCTTCTCCCGTTGCAACGCACGGGCATTTGTCCTAGTAATATAATAAATAGTGAGAAATAGGTGGGAGCTAAGATTGCTAGCTTATTTCACTTGGACGTGGGTTTTCACCTTCTAGCTCATCGAGAAACTACACCGGAGTCCGGACCCTATAGATGTAGATTCCACCTTAAGCACTCTTTTGATGCTTTGGACACCTGTTAGTAATTTTTTTATAAAAATAATAACATAAAGCATGTACGATGTTTGGTTTTGCTAATTTGTTAGGGCATGATCAATAATAGAGCCAAGTGCTTGACTATAAGCCAAGCTCTAAGAGCCAAGCTATACAATAGTTAGTCTTTTATTTTGCTACAAACCATTTTTCTTTCTTATTCCTCCTCACATACATATTTATTGGGACCCACTACTACCTATGCTTCTGTGCCCAGCTTGGTGCTTGCATAAGAGCCAAACTCTCCTCTCTCTCCTCCATTCTCTCCTCCACATCAGCATTTGCTTGGCTATAAGCCAATTATTGTACCTGCTCTTAGTAAATGTACTTTGCCGATTCCTCTAAATAATGAATATAGCACTATACCAATTAAGTAGTACAAAAATGGATATGACGTACTCCATCTAATCTAAATTATAAGACGTTATAAATTTCTAGGTGCATAGCGTTTACTATATCTAAATACGTTATGCCTAGATACGTAATAAAAATTATATATCTAGAGAAATCAAAATGTCTTGTAAATTGAAACGACGAGTGTACGAGTTCAAGAGTCTTCCAACGTTTGTCTATTTGACCAAAACACCATAGATTATAAGTTGAGTTATAATACTTTGACCAACCTACAATTATAATATAATATTTTTCAACCATAATCTAACACTAATCTAGGGATTTAGATAACCTAGACTATTATAACTATATTAACCTAAGTTATTATAATCTTACTTATAATCTGGTCCTAATAATCGAAAGGTGGTCTAAACATACCCTGAAAATGTCCTTACAAATTCTAGGTGAAATTATCGATTTCGACTAAAAATCATTATTTTTTGAGGTTGTATGCGCAAAAGGGAAATCTGACTCAGCTATTCGTAGAGCTATTCCTTCGCATCACCACACGTTACGCACGAGCAGGGAACCCAGTTACACCAATACAGCTCCCGCCCAGCATCATGGCCTTCCATTCCCCAATCTAGGGTTGCGAGCTCCCCGCCACCGCCGGCCATGCCCGACACGGACGTCGACACCGAGATGCGCGAAGCCGCCGCGGCCGCGGCCGCGGCCCCAGGCGGCGATGACGACAGCGAGGGCGACACCGAGGAGGAAGAGGAGGAGGAGGACGACGAGGTCGACGAGGACGAGGAGGAGGAGTTGCCCGCCGCGTCGCCGGCGCCGGCCGAAGAGCAAGCTGCCCCAGCGCCCATCTCGGCCATGCCGGGGAACCCGAACCAGCTGACGCTGGTCTTCCAGGGCGAGGTTTACGTTTTCGAATCCGTCACCCCCGAGAAGGTCTCTCCTCGATTCATTTCGTTCTGTTTTGTAGTTCACTTAGAAATGTTACTCGAAAATTCTTGCGATCGAATCTGAAATTTGACGTGTTTAGTTGAACTGTAGTAATCAGCGACAGATGGACATATGCTTGATTTTCCTGTTTCTGTTTGGGGGCCACTTCGTTGTCGACTAGTGTGCATATTTGAATTTCAAGGTTTGCGCAACTGTTCTCACAGTTCGTGCTGTCCGAAATCTTTTCTCACCTGATTGATTTTGTGTTGGGGTTGGACCGGTTAATCAATTTTGGCTCGCCAAAACATAATCATCATCAAGTACATAAATGAGTTACGTCGTGACAATGGCTTTTATGTATTTTTCTTCTTTGTGTTGACTTGAATAGCAATAGACTGATGGTTTCTTCGGCTGATAAGCCGGTTGGTGCACTTTTGTTCTAAGCGAAAAACACTGTACCATGGCCTGTGCAGCTGTGCATCTGTGTACTGTGTAGAAGCGCTGTGCTTCTGATTCAAGGTAACTTAATCCCAACAAACCAGTAGCCACCACTGCGATTATGTGATTCAGTAATTGGTTGCTGGGCTATATGCAGCCTCAATGTATGATAGTTTTGGTTTACTACAGTAAAAAAGATACAGTCCTTAGCCACTGTGGCTTGAGGCAGTTTTCAACCCTGTCATCCTCTGTTTTTTTCCTGTAAGGAGCATGTTAACCAAACAGCACATTGTATGTACTACTTGCTACTGTCATTATTCATGTGTTACCATAGTACTCAATTATTCATCTTGTTATACATCTTATAGGTAATTCTGTTTTCCTTTTAACCCCTTGGTCCACTTCTGTTTTTTTTCTGAGCTGAAGTTTATTTTCCAGGTTCAAGCTGTACTGCTACTGTTAGGACGCGGTGAACTACCACCTGGTTTAGCTGGCATGGTTTTACCGAGTCAAAATGAGAACAAGGTATGCACAAATTAATGGGCAGTTTGTATGACAATAATTCTATCCTTGAGTTCTGTGTAATAGTATCCTATTACCACTCTTCTGTAGGGCTATGATGATATACTTCGGAGGACAGACATTCCAGCAAAAAGGGTTGCTTCATTAATCAGGTTCCGTGAGAAAAGGAAGGAAAGAAATTTTGATAAGAAAATACGTTATGCTGTTCGCAAAGAAGTGGCACTCAGGTTTGTAGCTCGTCTTGACTCTTGAGCAAGCATCAATTTTATTTCTATTGAATGTGGCGTGGTGCACTAGTATATATCTTCAATCACCAGTGAACCTTGTTATCTTCAATCACCAGTGAACCTTGATTGTATCTAATGGTGAAATTACTTTTGTGCCTATTGGAGCAGAATATATTTCTGATGAGTAGTTCCAGCTATTTTTATCAGCATGCCATGCTTCTGCTGCTTAATTGAATAAGTTATCACTATTGGAGGATAACAATTGGTTTCATGAGAGATGAAACAAAACTCTGGTCACCCTTTTTACAAATAAATGTGATAACCGAGAAACATGCCATTAGTTTTCTTCTCTTACTGAAAGTTCAACTTGACCACCTTATATATGAGCCAAGGAACCTGAATTTGTCCGAGCTACTGACTTTACTTGCTTGGTCAATTTGTTTTTTGTATTTTTGTAAATATAGTCAGTTAAGGAAAACTGAAATAGTTTTTTTCATGACGATAGCAATAATGTGGTAGTAGTATTATTAAATCCTACATATACAATATAACAGTCATTAGATGTGAGGCCATATGTTTCTGCAAAAGCCATGGATGTAACCTAGATTGGAGTCTAATCAGTGGCGGAGAACAGATAACCGAGGTGTGGCATAGAGTTAACATAGTTTGATTAATGGTACAGACATTAACGTAAAACACATGTTCGCCTGGATAAAGAGGAGCAAAATATATTTGAGGTAGGGCAGCTGCCACACCTAGCCCTACCGAGAGCTCCGCCACTTCAGTCTAATAGGATCATAGGATAGCCTAGAGCCTAGGATGCAGAGGAAGACATATCCTCTGAACTTCTTGAAACATAGGAACATACGATTCTTCTACGTCAAAACATGAAGCCAACTAGCAACTATAGTGCACAGCTAGCAGGTATATTGCATATCTTAATAACTGGTGGTGCTTTTTTATTACTCTCAGGATGCAGCGTAGGAAGGGGCAATTTGCTGGAAGGGCCAGTCTGGAGGGAGAATCTTCAGCTCCTGGATTTGATCCTGGTTCGCAAGGTTCAGGCCTAGATTTTGCATCTCGAGAATCAAAGTATGTCTTGTATTTCATTAGTTGATATGTTTTTTTTCTGTTCATTTTTAATGGAAAATTGACCCCTTTTTTCCCTCCATCTCATACTCTGCAGGTGCCAGAACTGTGGTACTAGTGAAAAAATGACCCCAGCAATGCGTCGTGGTCCAGCTGGTCCAAGGACTTTGTGCAATGCCTGTGGATTGATGTGGGCAAACAAGGTACAGTAACATGCTTAAACATGCTGAATTCTTTCTTTTTGATGGCTGACATTATCATAGGTTCATAACTTCATATCATCTTCATTTTGTATTGTTAGGCGATCCCTTTTGTGCCTTCTCTTGTACTTCTTCAGGTCATAGAAAGGTGACGTAGATATGAAAAGAGCCCCTAGACCACATCTTTTGCCAATAATTTTATTAAAAGTTTATGTGTGAAACTGAATAAATTATGGCATTACCAAAGCATCGTCCAAGATAAATATATGCATATGTTCTCACTAGATGAGTCTATTCTTGGTCAAACTTAAAATTGGTTGATTGTGCTCTAACATTCCACTTTTGTGAGTAGAAGGAGAACACGGTATTATTGCCTGTGGTGGAATTATTTTGTGTGGTTGAACTTGGAAAATAATTCTTCAAAGCATGGATAACCCATACTTCATTGGTGTGACATTACATGCCATGACATGCTAAGGCAGAAAATTATGTTTTGCTGTTATTGTACTTGCAGCAGTAGTATATGTGTGGTTGCAGCTTGGTAGGTAAAATCATGTCATGTGTCAGCCGAATCACGAAGATATGGCTATGTTTAGTCATGTACTCCTATTCCTCTTATAATTTGTTATAAATATGAATTTTCAGTTGCAGCCCCTTGTCCTTTTCTTTTAAGTAAAGAAAAATGTCGCCCCATGGAGGTCTGCTAAATGTTCTTCATTGGCGAGATGTCAGAATATTAAGTATGTTGTCCTCTAGATATGAGCATAAGGAATGGTCTTATAAAACATGAAAGGTGAAGGGAGCCAATTGTTTCTGTTGTGCTGTTAGTAAACTGCTCCTTTGGCAATAATTTCTGTTGTACGAAGATTGGAAGAAAACAACTTGTTCTCTGTGCTATGAACATATCTCGCATATCATCCAGACTTGATCCCCACCCCCACTAAAATCTTTGTACAGATTCTGGAAGTTTCTTTTATGCTGGCACTGGCCACCTTATTAGACTTGTATAGTTACTACGTTTGGTGGCTGCAGGGTACCCTGAGAAGTTGCCCCAAGGCAAAAGTTGAATCTCCTGTGGTTGCAATTGAGCAGGTTCACTTTTTTCTTAATTACTATATCAGCATTACTTTCTGCAATTTCTGGCCTTTGAATATTTTCAAACCCCCAAAGCAATGCTGCCGTCTCTCAGGGAATAAGTGACAACAAAGCACTGGTGACACCGAATAATGACAATGTTGCTGCAAGCAATGGCGAAGCATAAGTGTTGAAATCGTTTGTCCTTTTTCAATGGTAGCTATGCAGGCAGGGAGCTCATGAACTGCTGCAACTGTGTGTCATCTTCTCCAGCTCAAGGGCAACAGAGATAGGAGTGCCGAAGGCGCCATGACAGTGTATAGACATTATTGCCATAGACAAAGATTTCGGATTCTTTGCCTATAGCTAGACAGGACACCCCCGATAGAAAGATTTGCTAATGAGGATACTGATTCTCATCAAGTGTACATTCATTCTTGCTTGACAGTGTTAGACATATAATTAACATAAGCTATCCGAGTGATGACTGTTGTGTAAACTGTAAACCCAGATGGCATCTGTTGTGTTACATTTTCTAATTTTCTTCGTTCTCATGAAATCGTAATCAAAGACTCCCTGCCACCAGTTTAATTTGTGGGTGAAAAGTTTTTGCGTGTCACCAAATATTTCGGCACTAATTTAATCTATTAAAAATAGACTAATAAGAAAAAACAAATTACATATTCTGTCTGAAAGCCGTGAGACGAATATTAAGACTAATTAATTTGTCATTAGCACATGTTTACTGTAGCACAATATTATCAAATTATAGACTAATTAAGCTTAAAAACCGTCTCTCAAAGTTATTGTAATCTGAGTAATTAATTATCTGAGTAATTAATTATTTTTTTAGTTTATACATTTAATACTCCATGCATGTGTGTAAACATTCGATGTTGGTGAAAAGTTTTTGGGGGGGAACTAAACAAGATCTAAACATCCCTAAACAATCTTTGTCTAATTTTTTTTCAACTTTGCTACTGTAGCAGTTTCATTTGCATTTGACAAATATTGTTGAATCATGTGCTAACTAGGTTTAAAAGATTCGTCTCGTGATTTACAACTAATCTGTGTAATTAGTTATTTATTTTATAAACATTTAATGTTCTATGTATACGTTCAAACATTAATGTGATGGAGAGAGTGTGAAAAAAGTTAGAAGTTGGAAGGAATCTAAAAGGCCTAGCAAAAGGCCTAGCAGTAGTATGTCTAAACACCCCTAAACAGGAGTATGGTTCCTGTAATTTTCAGTTGTTTAGATTGCAAAAGTGAGAATTTTTTATAACTGTAGTACTTTCGTTTATATTTGATAAATATTGTTCAATTATATGTTAACTAGAATCAAAAGATTCGTCTCATGTTTTACAACTAATCTGTGTAATTAGTTATTTATTTTACCAATATTTAATGTTCTATACATGCGTCCAAACATTGATGTAACAGTAATATGATGGGAAGAGAGTGAAAAAAAGTTGATAGTTTGAGGTTAAGTTGTACACAATCAATGCTCAGACTGGACAAGCTAGGACTAGCAGTAGTAGAACTGTTTTTTTTTTTTTTTACGAGAGCAGTAGTAGAACTGTTGAAGCCGTACGACTTCTCGGCTGCTGTACATTTCGAAATCGACCCGGCGCACTTCCCCACTCGCGAGTAGCGGCTCGGCACGCCCCGTGACGAAAACCTCCGCCCGTGCCGTGGTCGAAGAGAATTTTTTTTTATTAATAACCCAATTAAATAAAAAATTTCATAATTAACACTGTTTATTTTTTTTTTTCAAAACTAACCCTTTTGCCGCGCCGTGCCGCATGGCGCGGCAAAAGCGTTAGCCGCGCCATGCATGGCGGCGCGGCAAAAGTGCCACCGTGGCACCGGCCGGCCACGCAGGCCCGCTTGGGCCCCGCCTGTCAGTTTGCCGCGCCAGGCGGGCTGGCGCGGCTAGTGCGTTTGCCGCGCCAGGCGGCCTGGCGCGGCCAACGGCTTTGCCGCGCCAGGCGGGGTGGCGCGGCAAAGCCAATCTAGATCTGGCCGCCGCGCCGAGCAGCAGGCTCCTCCTCATTCCTCTCTTCTCCCAAACCAATTCAATCCAATCCAATCCATTTCATTCCTCCTCTCTTCATCTCCCTCCCCCAATCAAACTTGTCTACAAGAGGTATTTTGATCCATATGATTGTTCTTTATCCATATTTGCAATGTAGGATTGAACCATATTTTTGTAAGTTAGGGTTTGTAGACAATATTTATTTTGATACTGTCGTGACGTTAGTTGTTAATTAATGATGGATTTGTTCATGTATTAGACTTTTATATCTGTTTTGCTTAATATTTTGTTCATTTTGTGTACATTTTTTTGTGTAATATTTGTTACGTCATTATGTAGATTTATAATTAATCATGAATGTATGTGTAGCGTTGACATATTTTTTATTGTTAGGATGCCGCGGCGTGGCAAAGCTAGTAAGGCAAGGTAAGATCGGTACATTGTTGATTTATTTGTCTGTTTTAATGAAGTAATTTTGTGTTATGTTCATTTGTTATTGCGTTGATGATTGTAGGCAGCCTCTCACGGGCAATGCCTTTGCCCGTTTGCCATTGCCTAGCGGTGTTCCGGTGCCCATGTGCTACTGCGGCGATGATTGTAAGGTCGCAATATCTGATGAGGAGCACACATACGGTCAGAGGTATTGGATGTGTGAGAATTATGCCTTTGACCCTACACCTAAACAGATCCGTATTGGACTGATGGTGAGAAGCTGATGACTTGTTCTATACATGAATGACAAATCATTTATATTTTATTACCTAATTGACTTAGTCGTATTTTGCAGGAGCCTCCACCACTATGTGACTTCGAGCAGTGGATCGACACTGAGATGAAGCCGGAGGACAAGGAGCACGTAGAGAGGATGAAAAAGTGGGCTGCGGAGGACAAGGAGCGTTTGGAGAAGAGACGCAAAGAAGAGGCAGCACAAAAGCAGCATGAGGAAGAGGCAAGAATGAGGGATGCAGCTAAGCGTAGGGGGGAGAGGGAGAAGAGGCTTGAGCGTGTGCGCCGTGCCAAGGCTGCCATGGAGCAGGATCCGGATGCTGTGAGGAAGGGAAAGTGGCCTCGTTGCACTCAGTAGTGTGGTAGGTTCAATAGTCATTATTGAGTAATGAACATCGTTGTCATTTGGTGGACTTGTTAGTCTATTGTACTGTTGGCTTGTACTCCCCTGTACCGTTTATTTCGGATCCTCGATAATGTAGTCTTGAACTGCACTTTGTTCAGCTTTATTATATGTTGTTGTATTGTTTGCGGTAGTTCATGTGTCGTTGATTTTTTGTGGGATAAAGTACGAGAAATAGAATAGAGCAAACCATTACACGAACAACAAACTAGTACATGGCATGTGAGGACCTTTTACCGTAACTTGGTTAAAAGGTCCTAGACTAATCCTAACATGCCTTAGGTAATTGATTGTCACAACACAACACGCACATAGTGATCTAAGTAGTCTAGAAGCCGTCCCACATAGCAAACTGAGTAGACCCTTCTCCGTAATAGCCTCCCATTGCGGGTGGTGGTGGTGGTGGCGGTGGTGGGGGCGGCGGTGGAGGCCCCTTGTTCTTGTGATGCGGGCAGTTGCAATATGGATCAAGGCATATTGCTTCATCTGAACCGCCTGCATCGCTGTCGTCATCATCATAGTCCTTGAGCATGCTTTTAACTTCTCTTTCAAGATCGTCGATACGACGCTGCAGATAATAGATGTATTCCTGATGCGGCCATATTGGAGGAGGATCCACCCATCTGGTGAAGCCGCAGTTTTCTTCGGAAATAGAAGACTGTCATTCACAAAATGACTAAGTATTAGCAAACATGAGAGGCATAGCAACAACAATTAAATAAAGTTACCCATGCTCGCGGGCATTTGAAGAAACGTCGGCCTGCCTCCAGGTCGTCGTGGAGCATCTGCACCAAACAGTCCTCACCATGGCGGCATTTTGGCCAGTCCTCTAAACGGTTATCGTATCCCCTAAGAGGACGGTCCCGGCTGAAATCCTTTTTGCTCTCAACGGGAAAGTCATATAGTGCCTCTAAGAATAAATCAGGACCAAGAGATCACTCCCACACAATGGGAGGTCCCTTCCTCCCACCCTTTCCTCTCCCGCCTTTGGACGAACCTCCAGACATCTCTACTACGAACCTCGCAAGCTCTGCTGAAGGTGTTGAATATGCAAGGCACTGATGGGTTTATATAGGCGGGGCCCTGGTTTTGAACTTGTGAATTATCTCAGCTGCATTGTGAGTGTGTAGTTAATGCAACTGAAAAGGCTATTCGCTGAAAAATCTAATCACTGAAAAGCCTATATACTGAAAAGCCTACAAACTGAAAAGCCTATACACTGAAAAGTCTATGGGAATCAAAACTGCAGAGCACTTATGAGGACAGGACACGACACTGAAAAGGCTGTGCAACAAGATGCCAGCTTTTGCCGCGCCAACCCTGGTGGCGCGGCTGATGCTTTTGCAGGGCCTTCTCGCAACCGCCTTCCTTGCTCTTGCGATGCGCGTCGTCCTCCTCCATCTCGAGAGAAGATTCTTTTTGAACAAGTACTGCTGGCACAGAAACGATGAGTTGAGAACATTGCTTCCTCTTCCACTTCCGGCAGGTAAGCACCAGCACTTGAGCGTGACTGAAAAGTACTGCACACATGACAGAAAAAGAGTACCATTCGATCAAACAGAGAGAGAAAAATCCTTACTAATGTTCATCGTAGGGACAGTCGGCATGCCAGCTTTTGCCGCGCCAACCCTGGGGGCGCGGCTGACGCTTTTGCCGCGCCAGGCGGGCTGGCGCGGCTAATGCATTTGCCGCGCCAGGACGCCTGGCGCGGCAAAAGCGTCAGCCGCGCCCCCAGGGTTGGCGCGGCAAAAGCTGGCATGGTCGCCACGCAAAGCCCCAAGGTTTCCCGCCGACTGACTGGTCAGGTTTCCCGCCGACTGACTGGTCGAGTTCCTGATCGATCTTCGTCCTAATGTGTTGTCTCTGTTCAGTTCCTGCTCGATCTTCGTCCTAATGTGTTGTCTCTGTTTGATCGAATGTGTTTTTCCGTTTTTCCTGTCTTTTTCCGCAAACGGAATAACAAGGAACCAAACATTGACACAATTTGAATAAACGGAAACATAATAGCGCTCATAAAAACCAGGCTTAGTGGCTCAAGCTCCACGAAGTACATAATAGGGTTCTCAAACAAGTTATCTAACATATACATCACCTATCCATATAGTCTAACACTAAGCCTAGCTAGGTGTGTACGGCTGACGAGGCCGCCTCCGACGCCTCGGCTGCGACAGATCCATGTTCGGCGTGAATGTGACGTCCGTGCGGTCTCGTGCGCGTGGCTGCCGGCGTGGTGACCCCTGCGTCTGACTAGGTCCCTGCAACATTCAAAATAAATGTTAGCACACAACTTAAATATATCTGACGAACTTAAATGTATAGCGGTCAACTTATGTACCTGCACGTCCTCCTGAGTAGGTAGTGGAGCTCCACCTAGCTGTGAGTACCCCAGCTCATGTGCTGCGCCCTGCTCTGGCCAAGGCTGCCAGCCAGGGCCGGTGTAGTAGCCACTAGGGTAGTCGTAAGCACCAGGTACCTGCCACGCCGTGTCGTCCACACCTGCATTCCAATTCGAATCAGTTAAATGACTGTAAATTTGTAAAAGCACACGCACGCACGCAAGAGGTATGTACTTACCGCCTCCTCTCGTACGCGGGGACGACCCACAGGCAGCCGCTGCCAGGCCCAAACCTGGAGCAGGGGCAGACACCCTCCCAAGCTAGAGGAGGCCTGCCTCCGCCGGCACCCCTCGCACAGCTGTCTGTACAGCCATGCTAGAACAGCGCTCCCCCAGCTGTAGCCGGCGATGTTCTCCCACGGCTGTGCGAGGATGGGGACGAACATCCAGCTGATGGTGTTCCCCGATGAGTCGGGAAACAGGAAGGCCCCAATAAAGTGCCAGAGCCACACTCTGGCATACCTCTCGACTACCTGTGGGTCAGCGTTGAGGGGGCAATACGAAAAGTGCTGGGTGATCCACGACGAAGGCACCCCAGTAGTCTTCCTGTTTGTTTACAAAAAGTAAAAGTTAGGAAAGGATAGTAGCACATCGTATGCAACTAAATTAGAAAAAAAAATTAGCTTACTTGTTCCTCTTAGCGTCTGCGTCGTCGGGGGGCGTACGACCACAGAACTGGTGGACGGTGTCCATCCACGTGTCGGTGTCAAGAATCCCCGTCACGGGGAGGCCGCCCAGGCGTAGACCAAAAATCTTGGCCACGTCCTGTAACGTCACGGTCATCTCCCCACAGGCTAGGTGGAAGGTGTGCGTCTCGGGACGCCACCTGTCCGCCAGCGCGGTGAGGAGCGCGGGGTCGAGCTGCAACCCCACGTCGTTGGCAACGCGGGCTAGCACCAAGAAGCCCGCGCGCCGCAGGAAGGGTGCGTAGCGCTCGTCCCACCGGTGCCATAGGTGGGTGCGCGGCCTCAGCAAAGACAACCTCTCCGGAGGGGCGTAGTCGGTGAGCCTGTGCGCCCGGTGCTCGCCGTCGTAGAACGGCTCAAGGAGAGGGTACGCCGGAGGGTTCGCCATCCTGTTTAAACAAAACATGGTAACAAGTTAGTACAGCGTCAAAAATAATAAAGCATTAAAACAAATGAAAGACATATGTACAATAATAGCAAAAGCATTCAAATAATTAATATAAGTAAAGATAACAATAATAAAGCATTAAAACAAATGAAGACATATGTACACCTGTTGTGTTTGTCTACGATGGAAGGCTGCATTATGCCCTGGCATGTGGCAAACAGAGCATAAGTTCGTGCTCGGTGTCTGGTCAAAGTCCCCCCCGCCATACCTATCCATATTGTCCATGTCACCCTTTAGTCTCTTCTTCCTCCTCCTACCCTTACCTAACTTCAGCAGCTCAGGATCAGGCATGAAGTCTCTACCCAAGTATGGAGGCCATTGAGTGGGATCAAGGTAAGGCTCGAAGCTGCTCTGCCATATTGCGACGGTGTTGCTCCGGCGATAGTACTCGGACATATATGGTACGGCCTTGTAGTTATATCCGCGCGCTCTACAGGACGCAATCATGTGAGAGCAAGGGGCATGCATTATCTGCGGCACGTTACAACTGCATTCCACTCTTTGAAGATCGATCCGATAGTTGCGACCACCGTAGCGTTCCCCGCCCATGGTAGTTCCACCCTTTGCTCGAACATTATAGATTTGTCTGGTTGGTCCATAAGCCTCACAAGTTAGCTGCGTTGCCCAGATCTCATTTTCCTGAATGTGCTCATTTCCCGCCTTTCCAAATTCACCATCCGTTTGTAGGTTGTCTTGAGCAATGGACCACCTTTTCACAAAATACTCGTTGGTCTTGTGAAACGAGTACTCAACGATTCCAGAAACGGGCAAGGCTCTAACACCGGTGAATACCTTGTTGAAAGACTCCGATGAGTTGGTGGTCATTATGCCGAACCGGAAACCGCCCTCATCGTAAGCAAGCGCCCACTTCTCCTTGTGTTCCATCTGTCTCTCGATCCAGGCCCTGGCAGCACTGTTTAACATTTTGTCCAACTCTTCCATTGTTTCTTTGAATTTGTGCTCAGTTTTAACACAACATAGCTCTTTCACCTTGGCACAAACCTCCTTTTTTCTCTGCCGACGCCAGAAATTGGCGGCAAAGTGACGCATGCACCATCTGTGCACTAGAGGAGGACAACCCTCTATCTCCTCCTCTGCGGCACGAAGCAACCCAACATGACGGTCCGAAATCAAACATATTGTCCGAGAAGGCCCTAACACTTGTATCCGTAGCAGGGCCATGAACCAAGACCAAGACTCAACGTTCTCCCCCTCAGCCAAGGCGAAAGCAATTGGAACTATCTGGTCCTCGGGATCAACAGCCGCCGCCATCATCAACACACCCTTGTACGCTCCGGTCAGGAAAGTACCGTCCACAAGTATGACTGGACGGCAGTACTGATAAGCATGCTCTGTTTGTGCAAAAGACCAAAATACACGCTGAAGCACATGTGTAACCTTGCCGGTGTTGCGGTCTATATACTGCCCATTGGTGTGTGGAAACCATTTTAGGCCAGGGTTATAGTATGCCATTGCACACAAAATCCGTGGAATCCTGTTGTACGCTTCATCCCAACCACCCCAACGAATTGCAAGGGCGATCTGCTTCGCACGCCACGCCTTTCCATAAGTCACCTTATAGCCTGTGAATCCAAATATGGAGATAAGCAATTGTGAAACAGATACGTCGGCGTCATCATCAACAAATGCCAAAATGCGCCGTGCAAGGTATCTTGCCGTCAACTGAGGATGTTTTTCTTGTCCCTTATTTGTAAAACAGGTATGCGGTTGTACTACTTTACTGATTCTCCACTTGCCATCAGTTCTCTTGCGAGCATTCAGCCTCCAGGGACAACTATGATGCATACACCTGATGTGGTACCTCAAACTAATATCAGAATGGCTGACCGTGTACGGTCGATGATGATGCACAGCATAGTGCTGAAGGAAAAGCTTCAGCTCACTCATAGTGTTGAAAATCATACCCTTCTGAAGAATACAATCTGTATGGTCATGCAGTGTTTGCTTGCACAGGTTCAATCCAGTATCACAAACAGCCTGGTCCACCATACTGACATCCCTATAACTTGGAACGCCTCTAAACTGCATGTTAACCGACCTCAATTGCTGCAGCTCTGTCTCAGTCAAAGGATCAGGCGGAACATAATACCGTGCTTCGCTAAAACGCCCCCACGCATCAAAATGTGTATGATCCTCTGGTATATCAGTGACTAGTCTCCCTGGAGGATGCATATTCTGAGGAACCGGCTGTGGCATAGCACGAACCGGTTGTGGAATAGCACGAACCGGCTCTGGCATAGCAGAAATATAACTGTCCTCTTCTTCGTCATAGTCTGAATCATCATCAGAATCATAGTTTTCATCAAATAGTTGTGCCTCATGCTCCTCCTGCTCCTCCCGCTCTATGTCGGCCACATCAAAATCATTGTTTATTTGACCGACGTCAGCGTGGGCATCTTCAGTTGCATACACCGTCTCCTGCGTGGGGTGACCATCAACGTCCATAGTCATCGGAGCTGCATCGTCATCATCCCCTACCTCCTGTGCTTCACCATCGTTGCCATCATCGGACGCCTCTGCCTGCTTCCTCAAACCATCCACTACCACGATCTCACCCATTGTCGAATTGGATGCCATAACGATCGCCTGGTATTTTGCCCAGTCAGCCTGGTTGCGCAAGGGCAACAACGCATAGTTCGACCTAATCTTGCCACTGTCAAATCTCCCTTTCAACGAGAAATCACCATCAAACTTCTCCTTCAGACGCAACATAAGGTCCGTAAAGGAAGGCCGCTCATCAAATACTTCGAGTTCTTGTTCCATGTTATCATCAAACAAACCGTCTCGTTTACTAACTGTGCCTCCATAAAACAATGTGAATACAGTGTCCATCTACAAAGTCAATAGTGCAACTAAGGTCAAGTGATGGTCAAGTGATGGTCTTCTCTAAAATACAGAATGACATAAATACTATGTTGTCTTCACTAACCTAACTAACATATTAACGTAAACCCTAAACCCTAAACCCTAGACTAAGTAACTAACCTAACTAAGTAACTAACTAACTAAACCTAACCTAACTAACCTACCTACCTAACTAACTAACTAACTAACTAACTAAAACTAACCTAACATAAACCTAACTAACTAGCTAGCTAACTAACTAACTAACACACTAACTAACTATATAACTAACTAACTAACCACCTAAACTAACCTAACCTAACTAACTAATCTAACCTAACTAACCTAACTAACTAACTAGATAACTAACTAAGCAAATAAATAAATAAATAACTAAATTACTAACCTATTTAACTAACTAATTAACGCAAACTACAAAAAAAAATAACAAAAAGAAAAAAAAATACCTTCCGGTCGTGGACGATGGTGGAGACGGTGGTGGAGGGGGGCGCCGGTGGCGGCCGGGGGCGGCCGGTGTCGCCGGGGGCGCCCGGGGGCGGCCGGTGGCGGCCGGGGGCGCCGGTGCGCACGGGGGCGGCCGGCCGGGACGGGGACGGGGACGAGGCTCGGGGGCGCCCGGGGGCGGGGACGAGGCACGGGGACAGGGACGAGGCACGGGGGCGGCGGCGCGGGGGCGGCCGGCCGGGACGGGGACGGGGACGGGGGCGCCCGGGAGCGGCCGGTGACGGCGGCGGCGGCGGGGCTCGACGGCGGCGGCGGCGGGACGGAGGCGCGGGCGGCCGAGAAGGAGGAGAAAGGAGGAAGAAGCCGCGGGCGCCAGATCTAGATCGGCTTTGCCGCGCCACCCCGCCTGGCGCGGCAAAGCCGTTGGCCGCGCCAGGCCGCCTGGCGCGGCAAACGCACTAGCCGCGCCAGCCCGCCTGGCGCGGCAAACTGACAGGCGGGGCCCACGCGGGCCTGCGTGGCCGGCCGGTGCCACGGTGGCACTTTTGCCGCGCCGCCATGCATGGCGCGGCTAACGCTTTTGCCGCGCCATGCGGCACGGCGCGGCAAAAGGGTTAGTTTTGAAAAAAAAAATTAAACAGTGTTAATTATGAAATTTTTTATTTAATTGGGTTATTAATAAAAAAAAATTCGTCGAAGACGCGTCTGTGATCTCCGCCCCCCCCTCCTTCCTTCCTGCGCAAGCGTGCGCCTCCCCGCCTACCTGCATCCGCTACCAGCCGGCGATGTCGGTACCTCCCGCCGGCAACCGCCAGGTTCCTCCCCCGCCTCCTTCCCCTCGCCCTCCGCCCTCCGCCCTCCTCCCTCGCTGGCTCACTATTCCTTTTCCTCTTCTGCAGGTGTCCCTGCGGGGGTCAAGCGCGAGGGAGATCACACGCGACGCGCTGCTGCAGAAGGTCTCCGAGGAGCGCCAGCTCCGTAGCCACCTCCGCCGCGCCGCCGCGGCTGCCCTCTCCATCCAGGTACCTCCCACAAGGCCGCCACCAGCCAACGCCCCCCTACCTAACCACTCAACAATTCCTCTCTGAGCTCTGAAAAATTCGCTTGCTGCTCATGACACGTTTTTTTGCTTTTGAGTTTTTGGCTAGTTTAATCGACCTGTGAGCCTGTGGTTTGTTTCAATGATACACATGATTTTGATGTCTGTTTGGAGAGAGATGATTGCAATGGCTTATGAGTATGTGTTTCTGTTTCAATTTTGCACTATGTTCTGTTGTCAAGTGTGCATGGCTAATGAAGTTGATAACCTGATTCCAATTGTTCGCTGTATCCAGCATTTATACTACATTATCGGAATGCATGAAAAGCATTCTGAAACACTATGTTTCAACTAAATATGCAGGGGATATGATCATATGAACAATAACAATAAGCTTGATGCATACACTGTACTTATTGGTCTACAGTATATAAAAAACGTACTATATATAACTCCATGAGCATGAAAATGTGCAGTGGCTGTATAGTTGTGCTCTCATGCACTCATTAAATTGATGGTCACTGTTCTTTTTATTTTCTTGTGCCAGCGAATGTGGAGAAGGTACCATGTGATAAGAAGGGTTTCAGAACAGCTCCATGAAGACTGGGAGCTATTAATGAACCAGCCTAACATCGACTTGACTACTCAATGGATATCTAGAAAGATGCTTAGGCCGTTTCTTTTCTTCATTACTCAACCTCCTAGCTGGTACAATGGACAACGGAGCAAGACTGAGAAATCTATCTTAACATGCTTCAAGATTATCTTCAATAGTATAAACTCAATGGGTATGTGATTTTTAGTAATATTACTTTTGCTTTGACCGTTTTATTGTTTGTGGTCTACTTGAGTGTTTGCGGTTCAATCTTTTTTAGGACTACAATCATCGAATTACTCAACCTTGTACAGGATGGCTCAATACTAGAAACAGATTAGCTGACTTAACATAAATATACAAAAGTGTTTTGTTTGATGTACTTAGGTATTGATGGTTGTGAGTCGTGACCATACGAGACGACAATGATATGACTAGAGTGTTTGTCTTGAACTCGTGATTTATGGTCTGTTTCTGGCACACTTTGTTTAACTTGTTCATGAGTTCTTAAATAAATTAAATTACCTTAGTGCCATCACTAAGATGCATATATTGGAAAGTTCCATCCATTGCGAGGATGGCTGATGACATGCCAGCGGCACATTGTATGCCACCTTGGCAATCTTGTTTATGGTACTGCGTAATATCTTCTGTGAAATTTAACAATCAGACAACCAATTCCTTTGGTAATATCTTCTATGAAATTTGACAATACAATCAATTCCTTTAGTGCTGACTTTATTTCATGGTATTATTCAAACTGATTTAATCCAGTGCTTTAAGTTAATATGTATTCCAAGCTTTTGATGTATAAAGTAGAAATGGATCTAACCAGCTACAGCATAACCTTGTTGATGGCAGCTCAACAACAGCTGCATGCTAAGCTTGAAAAAAAAACATCCCACTATGAGTATTATAGTTGAAACTATAAGATGAATATTATTGCATCATGGTATGGAATTTGATGGCATCCACAATGGTCTTGCTTTGCTATACGATAGATTAGGTTATGCGCCAAAAGTTTTACTTGATTAGATTTAGTCATATTGCAGAAGACCAAATTGTTGGGCAGGTTCCTCATGTTATTGCTTCTGATCAACATGCATCCCTTTACTGACTTGTATCTTTTATCTGTAGATGCAAGCAAAAACTTCTGCTCCTTTGCTGTGGGTACGCCAGAAGAGAGGTCTATTTGGCTTTATCAGGCCAAAAAGCTGATTTCACTGTGCTCTTTCATTCTTGCCAGGTGTGACCATTCCTGTTGCAAGGATGGAAACATAGTTGACATGACTGCCATTGCTATGAGATTGGCTGTGTCTTTAACTGATTGCAAAACATGGAAAAGTTTAAACAGTGAGAACACTAGAGCTGCAGATGCCTCTGTAGAGAGTTTGATTGAATTTATTGGTTCATGCCAGAGTGGCACATATAGTTGCGTTAGGCAATATATAAAGTGTCTTGGCCCTCATGTTACTTCAGGGAAGAAGAGTTCTGCAACTGCAACAGATGATGATTTTCCGATTACTGCTAGTGCAGTCACTTTAGCCTTGCGCCCATTTCACTCTAAGAAAGCAGAGAGCGGTGCTATTCTGAATGGCGCTTCAAAGAAATACTTCACATTGATACTTACAATACCATATCTGTGCAAACGCATACCACCTCTGTTGTTATCTGCTCTTAAGCATTTTTCTGTGCTGCAACCGAGTCTCAATATTTTACTGGTAAGGGTCTTATTGTTGATATGGACAAATTCTGCTCTGGCATTTTCCATGTTATTGGATTAATTTTTACGAAATCATAACTCTTCCAGCTATTACTTTTTCTTTGTCTTTACATGGCAAGATAGAAAGAATTATTCATGTAATTGAACCCGTTAACTTGCAAAGTGATGTTTATTTTTTCTGTAAAAGGATCTTACTTTACTGATTGTGACCAATATACTCCTCCGTATATCGGTGAAGAATTGCAAGATACTGCCATGGCAATAATACTTGCTACGTAATTTTTAGTGTGAATGACCTAGTCATAAGTGAATAAAAAAGATTATCAATCTTATTCTAGTCTTTCATTTTCTATTTATCTCCAAGTTCTTGTAGTGTTTATATCAAATTATCATTATTTTCTTCAGATCTAGACAAAAAAAAATGGGTAAATAAATTCCATGCTGCATTTGGATTTAATGGATCCTTGACACTTATGCTTCTAGGTGTTGTAGTTGGTACCTACCATTGCAGTAGTCAGCAATTTTTATTTTACATGAACCATCACAGTTTATTCATTGTATTACTTTAAGAATGCGTATTGTAAATGTGGAACTGATCAAGCCATGGCAGGTGGTGGCAGATCTCCAAGGATAAAATATTTGAAGAAATAATAAAATTGGAACAGTCAGAGGTTTCAGCTAGTATTATTCCTGGTTCTGGTTGGGCTCTTGGAAATGTAGTGAACTTAGCTACCAATCATGATGACTTATCCAATTCAGGGTGCTTCATTCAAGAGCTAGATTTCTGCTTATATGTTGACGTTATTAATTGTCTTTCCCAACACTTACTGGAAACTTTTGAGAAAAGCAAGGGAATGTATCAAAATGTTGTTAATATCACTCTCCATGCCGACACATCTGTTGCAGAGGAAGGGGATACCAATGATGGCTGCAGAATGAGAACATTTTTTTTGGACCTTCTGAAGCCAATTTACCAGCAATGGCACCTTAGAAAACTTTTGATGTTGGCGAAAGAGGATCTTTCGTGCTGCAGGGCGGCTAATTATGATCCAAACCCGAAGAATATTCATTTTCGGAGCCTAAAGTTGTCTGATGTTGTATGCTTCTACTATCACATGCTTAGAATTTTCTCATCACTTAACCCTTCTATTGGTGAACTGCCTATTCTCAACATGCTTGCATTCTCACCTGGATTTCTAGTTGATTTATGGGGGGCACTAGAAATGTCCATTTTTGGTCCACCTATCCAGAATTCACAAGAAACAGGACATGAGAAACAGTTGGCTACAAGTAGTTCAGGTGAGCAAGTATCCTCCATGAGGCAAAGAAGGAATGCCAAGGACACAACAAACAAGTGGGCAAATGTGCTCCAGAAAATTACAGGAAAATCTAATGATTCAGAGGAGGGCACTTTACCTGATAGCATTTTATTTTCTCAGCAGTCTAATGATGATGCATTAACTTCATGGGATATTGAAGCCATGAGACATGCATCCGAAGGTATTGGAAATGACTTAATGTGCATGATGTATCTTTTCTGTGCTATATATGGGCACCTATTACTTGTCCTAGATGATATTGAGTTCTATGAAAAGCAGGTAATATACTTTGTGCTCATGCCCCATACACATCTCTATATCTCTGTCTCCTCACATTTTTTATAACATGATTTTGCCTTCTCTGACTTCACAGGTTCCTTTTACTTTAGAACAGCAGCGGAAGATCGCATCAGCACTTAATACATTTGTATACAATTCTTTCATTCAAAATAGTGGAAGCTACAGCAAGCCTCTTGTGGATGTAGCTGTCAAATGTCTTAATCTACTCTATGAAAGGGACAGTAGGCATAAGTTTTGTCCTATTTCCTTGTGGTTGGCACCTGCTAGAAATGGCCGGATTCCAATTGCTGCTGCTGCCAGGGTTCATGAGGCAGCATTTGGTAATTTATCAGGAAATAGTTCTTCAGGAGTTCCTTCCCGTAGCTCTGTACTTACCACATTACCACATGTATATCCATTTGAAGAGAGGTACTTCACTGTATTTAGGTCTGAAAATTGTCAATAATTTTAATGGACATCGTGAACTTAATAGAATGATGTTTTGAACTTCTTTTTTTTCAAAAAAAGGAGATCCTAAACTTATGCTTATGATCTTTAAGTCAATTGTTCTTACCTACCTTACCTGCTTATCATGTGCTCCTTTTTGCAGCAATTTTTTTTTTCTTCTCAAACACATTTACATTGAATCTGGTTATCACTAGGACCTTTGATTGTTGTTGCTTTTCTCACACATAGAAATCCACTAAAGAGATACTTGCACAGAATGATACACTTGGTCCCGATTTTTTCTTGCTGGATCAAAACTTATACTTAGCTCTTATCTCTGATTGTAGAAACATGATATTTCACAAAGCTTACATGGTAATTCTATCTATTGGTTGATGAAAGTTTGATACACTTGTACTCATTTACTAATGGCCAAAAAGTTACCCTTTTTAGGAAAATGTTTAAATTTGGCATACAAAATTCTACCTGTTTTCATCTGAGATTTATTGAATGAAATGGTACACAAACATTATCTGCTCTGGAAACTCATGTAGTGGTCATACTGTGCTTGTGTAGTTGTGTACTTGCATGTTATGTTGCTATAGTGTGACAGACATGTCTCACTAGTTCCTATTCACATTTTTGTCTATAGTAGCTATGTAGCATATATATTCCTTTTACAAGCTGCACACTTTGTTAGTACTTAAGCATTTCTAGCAATGCTAATTTCTTAGCATCATTTATGGCTTTTACCCAGAGTGCAGATGTTTAGAGAATTTATTGAGTCAGACAAAGCATCGAGAAGAGTTACTGGTGAAGTTTGTGGGCCGGGCCCAGGATCCATTGAGATAGTTATTCGTCGAGGTCATATAATTGAAGATGGATACAGGCAGTTGAACTGCCTAAGATCAAAGTTGAAATCTTGCATTCACGTGTCATTTGTGAGTGAATGCAGTCTTCCTGAAGCTGGCTTGGACTATGGTGGGCTGTCAAAAGAGTTCCTTACAGATCTGTCAAAGACCGCTTTTAGTCCGGAGTAAGCATACTGTTAAACTTTTAGCTCTTAAATCTTTTATTTCTCTTGTTATTTACACATGTTTTTGTCAAAAGTGAAAACCATGAAGGTGATTTTGCTAACCTTTTTCTTTTATTTCTGACATCACAATAGGTATGGGCTGTTTTCGCAAACATCAGCATCTGATACTAGCTTAATTCCCAGCAATTCTGCTAAGCTTTTGGATAACGGCATTGATATGATTGAATTTCTTGGTCGAGTTGTTGGCAAAGCACTCTATGAGGGGATTCTGTTGGACTATTCTTTCTCACCAGTATTTGTGCAGAAACTTCTTGGACGGTATAATTTTTTGGATGAACTATCAACGCTTGATCCTGAGCTTTATAGAAATCTTATGCAACTAAAGGTACTATAGATTTTTGCTTTGGGTTGGTTTCCAAGATACAAGCAAGTTAAACTACTACTTAGAATATTACCTTTTCTATTGAAAAAATCATAAGATGGGTGGATGGCTATTATGCACTCCCTTTGTTGTAGTATTCTCCTGGGATATTATTCATGAATATGTGATGTCTTATTAATCTTTCAATGTATATCCTTAGTTTGTACTTTGTAGTTATCAAGAGTCAATCCAATGCATCTATTTTTGCTCATAATTTTTACAGGATCTTGCCATTTAGTATTTAAGCATTGTTAAAATGATTGTACTTTTGGGATTGATGAGGTTTCTCTATGTAGTTGTTATGTATGATATTAGTTTGTTGATCAGCTACCTCTGTACCATTTTCGTTTTTTTTTTAGTGCTAGCATTAATATAATAAGACAATAACATTTTGATGCTATTACCGATCTATAACAACAATTTCTACCAAACAGCACTATGATGGGGATGTTGAGAATCTATTTTTGGATTTTACTGTAACTGAAGAGTTGGGTGGTAAAAGAATCGTCCATGAGCTTATACCTGGTGGTAAAAATATATCTGTCACAAACGAAAACAAGTTGCACTATGTTCATGCAATGGCAGATTTCAAGCTTAACCGACAGGTTCGTGACGCTCTGTTTTCTCTTCATTTACAAGGTTTTGTTCGGTACCAGTAATGCTTTTTGTTAGCACATTTGTCCTTGCAGATACTTCCATTTGCAAACACATTTTATAGAGGACTCAGTGATCTCATTTCACCATATTGGCTGAGTTTGTTTAATGCAAATGAATTTAATCAGGTAACTCTTCTCATTTTCTTTTTTTCCTTGAGAGGATTCTCTTATCCATTTTCTATACTATTGAAACTGGCATTGCCCCTGGTATACTCTTGGGAATGGACTTTGATCTAATAGTGATAAATAAAATATAAAACTTGAATGAATTCAAATAATTAAAATAAGAAAAAAAATCTAACTTTTTTTTTGTTAAAAAACGAAATTGTGTTGTAAGTGATAGAAATGAAGAGAAATTGAAATTTGAGTTATGCTTGTGAATAATAATACTCCCTCCGTTCCAAATTGTAAGTCGCTTTGACTTTTTTGGTTCATTCATTTTACTATGCATCTAGACACATTAATACATTATATCTAGTTACATAGTAAAATGAATGTACCAAAAAAGTCAAAGTGACTTAAAATTTGGAACAGAGGGAGTACTTGTTATGTGGCTGCTAGGGTTGAGGAGAAAGAGAGCAGTGGCGGCCTGTCATGCTACAGTACCCATGGTGCTACAGTACCCGCGGGTACCGTTCACAGCTGATGTTGTGGCGGCTGCTAGGGCTGCTAGGGAGTGAGGAGGGCTAGCCGAGGGCCTTTGCCCACGGCCGGGTAAGAGAGAAGGGTTTTCCTTCTTAATTCTTTCTTGATTAGATTGATACATCTCTCCTTATATAGAGAGGTTTACTTGACCCTTAATCAAGTGATCCTTATCTCTAATTAACTCTAACGGGCTATACCGCCAGCCTAGGACCAATAGGCTCATGACATACTCTAACACTACACCCCACCTGGACAAACCTAACACCTAAAACCAAGCTTTTTACATCTCGACTTTGTTTTATTATTCTCAAATCGAAATGGACTAGGACTCTTTGTTTTTGACTCCTGAAGATAAGGTGGACACCATCCGCACGCCGGATCTGCACGTATACAACCACCAGAATCTCATAGAGACCATCTGGACGAAAGAGGTGCATGTGTATGGCCACCTGGAAGTGGTCACAACAGCGACAAGCGAAGGCACCCTCGTGGCGGCCGGTGGCAGCAGAGGCGCTATGTGGTGCGCTCCCGCCGGTGACCCCATGCCTTCTACCTGTCGGACAGCCACTGGTCTGCACCGCATAGAGAAGAGCAGAGGGATATCGATGGAGAACGGTGAAGAAGGGTGCACCTCTCCAATCGTCGTTGTTGCATACTTTGAGTTGACTACTTGCAGGGAAAACATCATGCTCGCCGCACGTGGGAGAAACTGCATGCCCAAGATCTCCGACGTAGTAGATGAGAACGAGGTCCTTTGCATGGTGTAGCACAACTTGGAGCAGCTGCGAAGGGATGTAGGGCTGAATGATCACGCATCTCCCGCACCTGCTGACGCGCTAGGAGGCCACGCGCAGCAGCCTGCAGTCGTACCGCTGCCGACACCTGGCGCGCAAACGACGTCTGAGGCATGGTGTCCGGATTCGCTCGGCACAAAACAACTTAAAGGAACTGCGAAGGGGTGCGGTCTGAATCAGCTGCAAATCGCACAGTCACCGCACACGTCGGCTCGTCAGGAAGCCGCGCGCTACCGCCTGCAGCCGCACCACTGCTTACACCTGGCGAGTAGGCATCTTCCTTGCCGGCTCCGTCACGATATCCACCTGTGAATTGATGCTGGTGGCTCGACGCACTGTGGAGGACAAGAGCGCCGGTGGTGGCCGCTTGGTCAACCGTCGTCGTGGCCACTGGGGCCACAGACGCGACCGTGGTGGCCACGGACAGCTGTAGCGGCGCCATGGTGAAGATTGGTGCCATCGTCAGCGTCTACGCGTAAGACAGAATTGGCGACGACGAGGGCGGCATCCGCAACTGATGGATCAGCACCAAGGCGGTCGTTGTGCCCTGAAGCAGCAACAACGAGGCGGAGACACCCTGGAACGGAAGGGCCGTCGTGGCATAACCAGACATCCCATATGGAAAGGTCGGCGACAGAGAGGCCACAGGCGCAGGCAGCTGCGACCAGGCAGCCGGTGATGGCATGGTGACGAGATACGATTGGATGTCAGCGACAGGGTGGGAGGGCTCGGTGAGGACTGCAGTCATGTGCTCCAGTGAGAGAACATGGAACGCAGCAGGCGCCGAGGTGGCCGGCAGCGGCACGGAGTGCGGCAACAGCACAACGGAGGTGGCTGGCAGCGGCGGGATGCTGGTGGTGGGAGGAGTGCTTGACATAGCTGATACCAGATTGTTATGTGGCTTCTAGGGTTGAGGAGAAAGAGAGTTGAGAGAGCGGCGGCGGCCTGTCATGCTATGGTACCCGCGGTGCTACAGTACCAGCGAGTACTGTTCAGAGCTGATGTTGCGGCGGCTGCTAGGGAGTGAGAAGGGCCTGCCGAGGGCCTTTGCCCACGGCCGGGCAAGAGGGAAGGGTTTCCCTTCTTAATTCTTGTTCGATTAGATTAATACATCTCCTCTCCTTATTTAGAGAGGTTTACCCCTAAGCAAGTGATCCTTATCTTTAATTAACCTTAACGGGCTATATCGCCAGCCTAGGCCTAATAGGCCCATGGCATACTCTTAACAGTACTACATTGCTCTTGTTTTTGTAAAGAAAAGAGAATCATTAATAGCTGGCCAAACACCCAAGCATTCCCTTGACAGATTAACCAATATTTGACTAGCTCATCAAACATCCTGTATACAATGTGTTAACTGGCGTAGTGCATGTAACATTTCAAAAGTGAAACCGCGGTAGCCCACTGTTTAAAATCCTGCTAATTTATCATTGCCACACACAGTTACTTTCAGGCGGGCTGTGGGATTTTGACATTGAAGATTTGCGGAACAACACCAAGTATACTGGTGGTTATACTGAGTCAAGTCGAGCTGTTAAACTCTTCTGGGAGGTACATATATTTGTATAGTTTTGCTCATTTTGCATTATATATTTTGGGATGCATGTACTTGGTAAGATCCCAAGATATCAGCTTCGGTACCTACGTTCATGCAGTTACATACCCAATTTGGAAAGTATCTGGAGCAGTGCAGCTGTTAAAGTATTTTCTTGTTTGGTGATAATGACTTTGGGAAAAAAACATTTTGTATTCTGTAATATAATTGTGATTTTGATCCTGACATACTGACAGCTGAAACTTGCCTTGTACACTAACACTCCCGTAGTCTAGTCATACTTCACTGCATTTCTGGCCTATCTTTTCTATGCTATATAAATAATTTGATCTGTTTGCTGCTTTGATATTTCAGCCAAATTTGGTGAAATAACTATTTTTGTTTACCAACAGAAAATATAAATGTTTTTAATGTGGTTCGCACATTTTTTACTCATTATGCAGGTCATCAAAGGATTTAAGCCAACAGAGCGTTGTTTGCTCCTAAAGTTTGTGACAAGCTGTTCACGAGCTCCATTGCTTGGATTCAAGTACCTGCAACCTTCTTTCACAATACATAAGGTTTGAACAAATCCCAACTTTTCCTGTTTTATTGCTATGTGATAGATTGAATTAAGGAAGGTGGCGAACTGCATTACTTCCTTATTACACTAACTTCTCAGGCCCTGCATAGTTCAGATTCCATATGAAATAGTACGATTTAAGATGTTAAGTGATGCAAATGTTGGTCTCAAATGTTTCTTTCTTGTTTTTTCAACAGTGATATTAACCTAGACTCATAATGTGCTCTAAATTTGTCTATGCAAGAATGATAATTAGCGAGGTTGCTTGATGGTATTGCCGTTAATTCTGCAACAAATTGAACTTTTGCAACGGGGTTTCAATCCATTGTATTATTATTTTTTACTCTATCAGATTCATCAATCTTCTCATTGCCCTAGGTTCCATGTGATGTAACACTTTGGGCATCAATTGGAGGCCAAGATGTAGACCGCCTTCCATCTGCTTCCACATGCTACAATACGCTCAAGGTATATCACTGACCGGTGACATTCATACTGGCATGCATGCTCTCTTCTAACCATTTCTAATCCTTTCTGTTACCTTCAGCTTCCTACATACAAGCGGCCAAGCACGCTAAGGAGCAAGCTGCTGTACGCCATTAGCTCAAATACTGGGTTTGAACTCTCATAGAGGTATTAGTGGTGGTGGTTTGGTAATCATGTCTTGGTTTTGCTGTGAATAGAGGTATAGCAAAATTCGATCGGATGTACAAGTGCCGCAATTGCATTTTTGGTTATTCGGAATAACAGCTTCTCTGAAGGTAACGCGACTTTCTTAGCGCATAAAAAAATGTATGTTTGGCAAGTAGAAGTGCCAGAGTGGTTTTTTTTGGAGTAAGAAGTGCCAGAGTCGTAGTGCGCGTATTTTCTACTTCTTTGGCTTTTTTTTTTCCGGTCAGCGGTTGCTAGTAGCTGGGCCACAGTGGGGCTTGGCTGTCCAGTGGTGGTCGTGGTCCAGGTTGAATACCAATATACCATACTCGGTGCTCGCTGGCTCGCTGCACTGCATAAAAACAGTACATTCAAATAGTATGCCACGGGCTGCACGTCGATCACTCCAAATTCAAAATTCAGCTAAGAGGCTGGGAAGACGTGGAATGTAATTATACAGAGCGGCACTCTTAAGCAGTCCAACTTTTTCCATGCATCACAAAACTATGGGAGATGATGGACAAACAGCAAACACACACAGACTAGCGCACAGTAGCAGCACAGAACGACAGAAGCAAAGAAGGTACAGCAGCAGGACGACTGGCGGTGGGAATGTATTTCTTGGAGGCCGTTTGCGTGGCTCGATCACGCGATGAGCTGGAGGCCCTGCAGGAGGAGCGCGTCGGCGAGCACCTTGTTGGCGGCGTCCGTGGGGTGGAAGCCGTCCCAGAAGACGTAGCCCGTGGCGTTGGTGCACGTCCCCGGCGCCCCCTGGTGGCACAGCACCGACGTCTCGATCGTGCCCGTGCCGCAGCACGCCCGCCGGGACTCGAAGAACCCTGCGGCAGCAACCATATCGACGTCTATCTAGTGTTATATATTGATCCTCACCCTTGCCATGCCATAATAAAAAATAGCAGGGAGGAGAGCAGATCGATGCAGAGCATCGTTGGCCGTGTGCTCTATAGCTCGATCGTCCGTACCGGCGTTGGTGGGGTTGTCGACGAGGTCGAGGAGCGGCTGGTAGATGTCGAAGACGACGAGCTTGAGGTCCGAGTGGCGGCGCTTGACGGCGTCCGCGGCCGCGCCCAGCTTCCGGTTGAAGGTGAGGGAGTCGTTGTTGAGGCGCTCCACGCAGCCTGCGCTCCCGCCGCCGCCGAACAGGGTCACGGACGCCGGGAGGCACCCCATCGGCGGCAGCGACGTCACGCCGATCCGGCGGGCGCCCAGACTGTACAGGCCCTGCATGCATTTTGGTTGGCAAATTAAAGATGCAAAATGGTACGTACGTACGGTGATCAGCCACGCACACTGCCTGGCCAAAGGAATTACCGTCGTAGTACTAGTACTAACGGGGTTACGGGGGAGCTGATTCCTTGCGATAATGCGATATGCTACTGCTGTTGTTCAATTGGAAGCAGACAGAGCATTTTATCCTGACTCCATGGATATAGTACATCACTCGGATGGCTTTCTGGAACAAGATTTGGCGTGTCCTTGGCTGCTCACTGGATCGCACTTACACCGGCCATTAGATTTCACTGCCACGGCCACAGGCCGTGTCGGTATTCTTCCTGTACAGGGAGGCCAATCAAAGGCACATGCATGTACTCCCTCCATATACTCGTAAAAAATATTGTTTGGAACAAGTTTTAGATCAAACATTAAGAATATAAATTATCAATAACTTTTTAGTTGTTGAGTTTGAAAATGCAAAAATTATATGAATAGATTTGTCTTGAAAAATATTTTTATAAAATTATACATATATTATTTTTTTATAAATATTTTTATAAAAAATAAGAGGTCAAAGTTATGCGTTGTAGATTGTACCACTGTCTTAAACGGTAATTTTTTTATGAGTAGGGAAGGAGTACTACAGCGGCCGGCGTCCTGCTCCAAGGATCGATGCATGTGATGAACCGACGATACACTGTAATTATGCAATACTGGTAGTACAGTATGCATCCATGGGCATGGCGAATGCATGGCTATACTACCAGTAACGAGGGTTTACGCGTACGTAGTACGTGCGGGGCTCTGGACACCGTTGCAGAGAGGTACACTACTAGCATGCATTGCATGGAAGTGGAGGTGCGTTCATGCCGGCAGTGCAGTGGCGTGACCCGTGACCGTGCGAGTGGTTGGGGAGAAAACAGCTGAACCGGCCGGCCGGCGCCACCAGGCTGCCAGCTGATATGATGTTGCAAAGAAACTTGCAACTTTATTTGCACAACGGCTAGCAGCTAGGCCAGCCACCGTCTCGACCTGCTTCCAGTTGTAAAAGTTGTACTTAACGTGCATGCGGTTGGTCTCGTCTGATTCTGATCGATCACATGCACCACACCCAGCATAAATCTAAAACCAAACCGCACCAAGCAATCTCCAAGCAAGCATAGCAACTTGTGAGGGCATGTGACGGCAGTAAATAAGACCAGCAGCAGTGGTCTGCTATCGAGGTCATTGATGTCACAACAACAACAATACTGTACTGCTACGTACGTGCAGGCACAGTGAATGGGCAGCAGGCAACCATGTTCAATTCGATCAAGCACAGCAGAGACGAGAGGCCATTTGCACTGCATTCATTCCTACACGGGCCTACCGGCTGTGCAACCTGTGACTTCTTCATATCTCCACCACTACGCCCCCCGCAGACGTCATTCAATTGCGTATTCGCAATTGCATGCCCATGCGGCCATGCATGTCGATTCTCATCAATGTCTGAACTTTTTTGATCTTGTTGCGTTGCATTGCATGTAGTAGCTAGGGGTATTACCATACTTGCAACATCTATACCATTAATGAACCATCCCAATCCCAACTAGTAATCAAGTTGCATTAGCTAGGGGAAAACAGTTGTTAATTAAAGATAGCCCCTAGCAGTACGTCGAATTTGGGACGAGTGGTAAGGAGCATGCGTGGCCGTGGATACCGTACCTCGACGAAGGCGGTGAAGGGCTGCATGAGCGCGTCGGCGAAGCGGTCGGGCGTGTAGGCGGCGCTCAGCATCGGGTTCACGTAGTAGTTCTGCACGTAGTCGCTGGTGCCGGCGCTCACCACGTAGATGGACCCGGACGTCAGCTCCCGGGCGCGCCGCTCGCCGGCCGACGCCGCCACCCGCGACTGGTACTCCCGGAAGTACTCCGCCTGACGGCTCAGCGAGACGGCGCCCTGCAGCAGTTCAATCCGTGATGTGTACTACTGATGAACGGACGGTGCTCCATCTTGTAACATGCAGCATGCGGCGCAGCGCGTACGTACGTAGAGGGCGGCGGTGGCGTCGAGGTAGCCGGCGGCGCCGGACGCGAAGTTGGCGCCGTGGAGGAGGCTCTTGTTGCTGCTCTGCGCCTCCTCGCCCAGGTACGCCGGCGGGTACGAGCTCAGCCCCAGGCTATCCACTGCATCGCAATATCGCATGCATGCATGCGGCATTTCAGTACGTAATTCGTCGATCGGTCGGTGGACTAGATCGATCTACTTGTACTCTACCTACCGGTGTAGTCCGTGGCGAGCTTGCCGTTGCAGAAGCGGCCCGTGGGCGCGTGCGTGGCCGGGAAGTCGCGGCCGTAGGGCGGGAAGTCGGCGCGCACCAGCGTGGCCAGCCGGTTGTTGTTGCCGGCGTCCACCACCGAGTCGCCGAAGATCATCACGCCCGGCACCAGCGCCTGCCCCGTCACGGTCGTCGTCGTCGCCGCCGCCGAGAGCAGCACCATCACCATCGCCACCTCCGCCGCCGCGGGCGCGGAGGACCTCGCCGTCTTCATCGTCGTCGTCGTCCTCGCGCCGGCGCGCGCTCTCAGATCGATTAGCCCGTCGTGTAACACGCCGATCGGTCGGTTTAATTTGCTAGTACTTCACTAGCTAGCTGGAGTTGCTTGGGCAGTGGACTGTGGTGGTGTGGAGTGTGGGCTAGCTATGGACGTGTCAGTGTGATGATGGTTGAAGATGGCCAGTCCAGTCTCCACCGCGTGGTTTTAACGGGGTGGAGTGAAGTGAAGTAGGAGTACTGCTGCTATGTTATTAACTGCTTGTTGGAAGGTGGTGGGAAGAGGTGGGAGCACGCATTCAATGAGCTAGGTGGAATGAGGGAGTAGCTGAGCGGCTCGCTCGATCGAAATCGAACGGCTTGGTTTTATTGGTTAATCTGGTGTGGTTGCTTCTAATATTGAATGGCATTTTTTCAAAAAAAAAAAACGAATGCAAATGTCCAAATGGGTCATGTCACTCCGGCGTGCATCAATGACCCATGAGTTTTCAAGATACAGCCCAACCAACCATGCTCAATTCAGGCCCATTAGTTTCCTCATCCGTAGCTTTAAGATTTCTATATTTCTAATAAAAAATTTTTGCTACCCGACCATATCTCTTCCTGTTGAGATTCTCCAGCAGCATTAATTAGGTTTTCTCATCCGTAGCTTTAACATTCTAAATGGGTCATGGTAAATAATCTGGGAACGAGGCAGTCCGCAGCGTGATAGAGGCAATACAATCTGGGGACGCGAAGGGGTGTTTAGTTAAAGGATAAACATCAAATGTTACGGTACTAATTTAGTATATTAAAAATAAAGTAATAAAAATTAAATTACATATTTCGTCGGGAAATCCTGAGATGAATTTACTCCTGCAAGGTTTGAATTAAATCTAATATATCCCTATCGTGCTTTGAGATGATCGATTTGGCTCTCCCCCTCTAATATATACTCTGTAAGTCCCTCTATCGAACAATGATCTAGCATTGCCTATGTTTGCCCACCGACACACACACACGTCGAGATTTGTTGTTCGGAGCCTTGGAGTGGACATGCGTTGACCACCAAACCACGAAGAGTATTTTCAGTGTAAGCTAGAGGGACTTTGGGCATGTTTGTTTCCCTGGCAAATTTTTTTTCAGTCACATCGGACGTTGCGGCCCTAATTTAGCCTATTAAAAATATAGTAATTAAAAAACTAATTTATCAGCCGAAGACTAATTCACGAGATGAATCTATTAAACTTAATTAGTCCATGATTTGACAATGTGGTGCTACAGTAAACATTCGCTAATGATGGATTAATTTACCTTAATAGAATCGTCTCAGTAATTAACATATGACCCTGTAATTAGTTTTATAATTAGTTTATTTTTAATAGGCTAAACTAGTGCCGCAACGTCCGATGTGACTGGCAAAAAAAAAATTACCGGGGAAACGAACACACCCTTAGGCCTCGTATACCTGTCAATGGCGGCTTTGTTCCTTGTCCAGTCGTTTAGCGGTTCATCTGGTAGTGAATTTATTATTATTATTATTATTATTATTATTATTATTATTATTATTATTATTATTATCTGTTTATCTGACTGTCCATATATACTCCATACCATGCATGTCTATACACTTTGGTAGCCAAATTAGTTTCATTAAATTTAACATCATTTTTTTCTTGCTAATGTCTTCATTTGTTAATGCTCATATAGATCCGGTGAAATTTAGAGAGTTTCACTTATGACAAAAATAGTCTACATTATTTTGAAACAGAGGAAGCGCTGGTGACTCTAATTTGTGTTAAACACAATAAGAAGGCTCCATACATCCAGCAGGTCTATAACCGCGTAAATACATTTTCATACACAATTTATTAAAACAGTTTCAAAAGTTTATACGTATTGTTGGAGTTGTTCCAAATTCACTTTAGGATATTGGTCGGGCTTCTGACGGAGCGAAGCAGAGGCCCGTCGCCGGAGGCTTGGGCCGGTTTCGTGGAGATATGATTCTCTTGTAAGCCGTCATAGGCGTGTAACCCCAAAACTCTTGATATAGTGAGATTGTTGTCGGCTGGTGCGCCCGTGGTTTTCCCCTTTCACATTGAAGGGGTTTCCACGTAAATCGTGTGTCTTCTCTGTGATTGATTTTCGTTTACTTCATATTTCTATACGTTGTTCATAACAAGTGGTACCAGAGCTATTGTTGCTGTTAGGGTTCATGACGACGTCGATGAAGTTCGATCTTCCGCTGCTGAACTACGACACGCGCTTCTCGCTATGGCAAGTCAAGATGCGGGGGATTCTGGCGCAGACTCATGACTATGATGAGGCGCTTGATAATTTCGGCAAGAGGAAGGCTGAGTGGACTCCTGAGGAGGCCCGCAAGGATCAGAAGGCGCTCGCCCTAATTCAGTTACGTCTTCATAATGATATTTTGCAGGAATGTTTGAAAGAGAAAACTGCTGCAGAATTATGGCTGAAACTGGAATCGATCTGTATGTCCAAGGATCTAACCAGTAAGATGCAGATGAAGATGAAGTTGTTCACTCTGAAGATGAAGGAGGAGGATTCGGTGATGACCCACATCGCTGAATTCAAGAAGATCGTGGCCGACCTAGTGTCGATGGAGGTGAAGTATGATGATGAGGACTTAGGTCTTTTACTGTTATGTTCTTTGCCAAATTCGTATGCAAATTTTCGTGACACCATACTTTTGAGCCGTGATGAACTAACCCTAAAGGAAGTTTATGAGGCTCTCCAGTCTAGGGAGAAGATGAAAGTCATGGTGCAGAATGACGGGACATCGTCCTCAAAGGGCGAAGCTTTGCATGTAAAAGGCAGAACTGAAAACAGGCCCTCAAATGAAAAGAGCTACGAAAGGAGAAGCCGTTCAAAGTCCAAGCCGCCTGGTAATAAAAAGTTATGTGTTTATTGCAAGCTGACAAATCATAATGTTGAGGATTGCAGAAAAGTACAGAATAAGGAGAAGAGGAAAAACAAGTCGGCCGGTAAGGTCTCTGTTGCTGCTGCTGCTTCTGATGATGATTCTGGAGATTGTCTGGTAGTATTTGCTGGTTGTGTTGCTTGTCATGATGAATGGATTCTTGATTCTGCGTGTTCATTTCATATTTGCACTAACAGAAATTGGTTTAGTTCATATAAGCCTGTGCAGAAAGGGGATGTTGTGCGGATGGGAGATGACAACCCATGTGACATTGTGTGGATTGGATCAGTTCAGATCAAGACTGATGATGGCATGACACGCACGTTGAAAAACGTCAGGTATATACCAGGGATGTCCAGAAATCTTATCTCATTGAGCACGCTTGATGTAGAAGGTTACAAATATTCCGGTTCAGATGGCGTTCTAAAGGTATCAAAAGGTTCTCTTGTCTGCTTGAAAGGTGATCTTAATTCTGTAAAATTGTATGTCCTTAGTGGGTGTACTTTACCTGGTTCTGATTCCGCTATTGCTGCTATTACTAATGATGAACCTAGTAAGACTAACCTTTGGCACATGCGTTTGGGACATATGAGTCACCATGGTATGGCAGAATTGATGAAGAGGAACCTGTTGGATGGCTGCACTTCGAGTAAAATCAAGTTTTGTGAGCATTGCATTTTTTGGAAGCATAAAAGGGTACATTTCAACACTTCTGTTCACACCACTAAAGGTACTCTTGGTTATGTTCATGCTGATTTATGGGGTCCTTTTAAGAAGCCCTCACTTGGTGTTGCTCATTATATGCTTACAATTATTGATGACTACTCTAGAAGGGTTTGTCCTTATTTTCTGAAACATAAAGATGATACTTTTGCTGCTTTTAAGAACTGGAAAGTAATGATAGAAAGACAAACTGAAAGGAAGGTAAAATTGCTTCGTACTGATAATGGTGGAGAATTTTGTTCGCATGCCTTTAATGATTATTGCAGACAGGAAGACATTGTTAGGCATCACACCATACCACATACTCCACAGCAGAATGGTGTGGCCGAACGTATGAACAGGACCATCATATCCAGGGCCTGTTGCATGCTGTCTAATGCAAGGATGAGCAAGCGTTTTGGGGCTGAAGCTGCTAATACTGTCTGTTACTTGATAAACAGGTCGCCTTCTATTCCACTAAATCATAGAACTCCCATTGAGGTATGGTCTGGTACGCCTGCTGATTATTCACAGTTGAAAGTTTTTGGATGCACTGCTTATGCTCATATTGATAATGGAAAATTGGAGCCTAGAGCTGTTAAGTGTCTTTTCCTTGGTTATAGTTCAGGAGTCAAAGGCTATAAATTGTGGAATCCTGAAACTGGAAAGACTTTTATGAGCAGGAGTGTTGTATTCAATGAATCTGTGATGTTTACTAACAGTTTGCCCTCAGATCATGTTCCAGAGAATGAGCTGCAGCGTATGCGCATGCAGGTGGAGCATGTTGATGATAATACAGGTGTGCAGGTGGAGCATGTTGATGAGCAGGATGACCATGATAATGATGTTGCTAAGAATGATGGTCATGATGATGTTCAGCAAACTCCTCCTATTTTGCAGCTATAGGAGGATTTACCTATTGCTCAACGAAAGTCAAAAAGGATAGTTGCACCTCCTAAACGTCTCATTGAAGAATGTAATTTGTCTTGCTATGCTTTGAGTTGTGCTGAACAGGTGGAGAATGTTCATGAGCCAGCAACCTATAAAGAAGTTGTTCGTTCTGGTGATCGTGAGAATTGGATTTCTGCTATGCATGAGGATATGCAGTCTCTCGAGAAGAACAGTACATGGGAAGTTGTACCTTTGCCTAAGAAGAAGAAGACCATCAGCTGCAAGTGGATCTTCAAGAGAAACGAGGGTTTATCTCCAAGCGAACCTCCAAAGTATAAGGCAAGGTTAGTTGCTAAAGGCTATAGTCAAATTCCGGGTGTTGACTATAATGATGTGTTCTCTCCAGTGGTAAAACATAGTACAATTCGTACTTTTCTTAGTATTGTTGCTTCACATGATCTTGAGCTTGAGCAGTTAGATGTGAAGACTGCGTTTTTGCATGGAGAGCTTGAGGAGGACATATACATGGACCAACCGGAAGGGTTCATAGTGCCTGGCAAAGAAAAATATGTGTGCAAGTTGAAACGATCCTTGTATGGTTTGAAACAGTCCCCTCGTCAGTGGAACAAGAGGTTTGATTCATTTATGTTGTCACACAGTTTTAAAAGATCTAAATTTGATAGCTGTGTTTACATCAAGCATGTTAATGGATCACCTATATATTTGTTGTTATATGTTGATGATATACTGATTGCTGCCAAGAGTAAGATTGAAATCACTAAGTTAAAGAAACTGTTGAGTAGTGAGTTTGATATGAAAAATCTTGGTAGTGCTAAGAAAATTCTTGGTATGAAAATCAGTAGAGACAGAAAATCTGGTTTGCTATTTCTTAGTCAACAAAATTATATCAAGAAGGTTCTTCAGCGTTTCAACATGCAAAATGCTAAGGCTGTTAGTACCCATATTGCACCTCACTTTAAGTTGTCAGCTGCTCAGTGTCCTAGTACAGATGCAGAGATTGAGTACATGTCAAGGGTTCTTTATTCTAGTGTTGTTGGGTCTTTGATGTATGTCATGGTTTGCTCTCGTCCAGATTTGTCATATGCTATGAGTCTTGTAAGTAGATATGTCTAATCCTGGCAAAGAACATTGGTGGGCAGTTCAGTGGATTTTCAGGTACCTCAGAGGCACAACAGATTCTTGTTTAAAGTTTGGAAGAACTGATAAGGGTCTTACTGGTTATGTGGATTCTGATTATGTTGCTGATCTGGACAGGCGAAGATCAATTACTGGTTATGTGTTTACTGTTGGCAGTTGTGCTATGAGTTGGAGGGCTACTTTACAGTCTATTGTTGCTTTGTCTACTACTGAAGCAGAATATATGGCTATTTATGAAGCGTGCAAAGAATTAATTTGGCTGAAAGGTTTGTACGCTGAGCTTTGTGGAGTTGAATCTTGCATAAGTTTGCATTGTGTCAGTCAAAGTGCAATTTACCTCACTAAAGATCAGATGTTCCATGAGAGAACTAAGCACATAGATATCAAAGTATCATTTTGTGCGTGATGTGATTGAAAAAGGTAAGCTGAAGGTATGCAAGATTAGTACTCATTATAATCCTGCTGATATGATGACAAAGCCTGTTCCTGTTGCTAAGTTTGAGTTGTGCTCAAGCTTAGTCGGTTTAATTGGATAGTCCAAGAGACTATTGTTGGCACTGGTGGTTTTCTATCTTTATTGTGTTCAGGATAATGGGTTGATTTATGATACAAGATGAATTTGTCTCAAGGTGGAGTTTGTTGGAGTTGTTCCAAATTCACTTCAGGATATTGGCCGGGCTTCTGACGGAGGTTTCGTGGAGATATGATTCTCTTGTAAGCCACCATAGGCATGTAACCCCAAAATTCTTAAGATAGTGAGATTGTTGCCGGCTGGTGTCCGTGGTTTTTCCCTTTCACATTGAAGGGGTTTTCCACGTAAATCGTGTGTCTTCTCTGTGATTGATTTTCGTTTACTTCATATTTCTATACATCGTTAATAACACGTACTGTGCGTACCTAAGTACCTAACCTGTGGTATATACCTACAGCTGTTTTCATATATATATACACACATGTACAAGTGTACATAGAAGCTGTTATAAAAGCACACGTACTACGTGACACCACCGCTTTTATTGAAAAAAAAAAGTCAACAACTGTATGTAACTATTAGCTGGGTATGTATGTTCAACAACAACAACAAAAAATTAAAAAAAAACATACAAAAGGCTTCAAAATAAACAATTATTTGAACTTACAGTTACTCATTCTTGGGCTAAATTAATAAATACAGCACGACGTGTAGCTTCAAGTTTGCCGGCCGGATTCCCGTCCATGTGCACCGCGTCGTCGCCCTACCTATATTACGCCAATTATCTATTGGAATGCTCGTTTATTTATATTCTCCAAAAAAAAATATTTATGTTGTCTTCACGGCAAACCAAAGGTTCGGGCCAGCGCGCGGGCTTCTTGGGAAGAAGCATACTACGACGTCTGAACTCTGAACTGCGGCGCCGCCTTGTAGGCTGTTGGCTGTAGCACTCGCTTGTGCTGATGCACCTGCGTGCCTGTGCCTGTACGATACGATCCAGCCAGTGCCCGGCGGGCATCAGTTCCACGTCCACGTCGGTCCGTCCACGGAGCTGCTGGTGCTGGAACGTCCTGCCGCGTGCGCGCTGCATATCCTGTGGACTGTGGACGGCTACCTGCCTGCGTCTTCATATTTGGAGCTACTCCACTCCCACTACATGTCTCTTGTGATGTTACACCCATTTTTCCTCCGGACTGAAATAAAGACGCCAAAATTTAGATGACATCAAAGCCGAGCCGTGCGTCATACGTCAAAAAAAAAAAAGTACAGTGTAGAGTAGTTTTCGATCGCATATATTTCCTCGACCAGTGTTTTTTTTTATCTTTTATTTAGTTCGTTTCTTCAGAAGCGTAAAAAAAAAGCTCACTATATAGCTAAGCTACTAGTTTTAGCTTCTGGCATTTAATTCACACAAGTGAGATAAAAACTAAAAAAAAACAGGGCTATAATTCTACTCTACTCCCTCCATTTTTTACATGTCGTTTTGGTTTATCTTAAGTAAAAAATTTCTTAATTTTGACTTCGGGTTTTAAAAACATCAACATGTGAGCTATATATTAGGAAAGCATTTCATATAGGGCCCGTTTGGATCCCTTCATTTTGGTGGAATTGGAATTCACTCAATAAACTAGCCTATTTGTCTTGGAATTTGACATTCCACCACTTTCCAAGGTTCACATATATGTCTACCTCAAATTCATAGGGTGAGAGAGGGAAATGGATTCCATACATCACCATACTATATTTCTACTTTGCAACTTGTAACATTCTTTAAAACTCACTCTCCTACGGTAGAAATACAACACATGAGTATCTTTCTCATATAAGCAACAACAATATACAAATATAATCTATACATAATCATATTAGCTTAATTAATAGGTGTATAAATTATGATTTTTAAAATGAATTCAATTCTAAGCATCCAAATGGGCCCATAGTGAATTTAGAAAGTACAAATCTTATGTTCTTAAATTTTTTAAAAATAAAATAAAATTCCATAAAATTAATGGCTAATAAAAGAGAACTGTTTGACTTAGTATAGAACTATTAGGACATGTAAAAAACAGATGGAGTAATACTCATGTACTACGTAGTCACATATCATACTCCGTATAACGCAATGGTCCTATATATGTGCTGTGCGATCACGACAGTTATTACTACAGCACTGGGCATGATGTACAAATCTAGGCAAACATTATTACAATTTATACAACAGCACTAGGCATGATGTACAACTTTGTTCAAATGCTCCTTTGAAATATGGCTATCAGCATTCAGTATGGCCATTGCGTAGAACAGATCGAATATTAAAAATCACATGCTTGTACAGTTGGACTAACCAATGAGGCATTGAAAAACAATACTCCCTCCGTCCAACAAAACATGCAACTATGGGTTCCGTGCCATGAAAAGTAGCTTACGTTTGACCAAACTTCCAGTAAATACTATTCACATTTACGACTCCAAATTAATTTATTAAAATAATACATTTCGTAACGAATCTAATGGTATTTATTTCATATCATAAATATTAATATATTTTTATCTATAATTAATCAAACTAGAGATACTAAACCATGACACTGTGCTAGAATTGCATGTTTTTATGGACGGAGGGAGTAGGTTAATTCCTCTCTTCCTGCCGTACGTGCATATATATATATATATATATATATATATATATATATATATATATATATATTCCTGCTGCAAAGGTTAAACGATACGACAGAGGGTTTTTTTTAAAAAAAAACAAACAAACAAACGTCACTTCAAAATTCAAATAGAATTACGAGCTGATCGATGCTAACCAAACGTTACTTCAACTGTACGTAGTATTTTTTCTTATTCATCCATGATCCATATGGCGGCGCGCGGCGGCCAGCCAGATCGATCAGTGCGTGACTGGACGATCAGGCGATATTGTAGCATATCCGCTTGAACTCCTCGAGGTGGCCCTCGAAGAGCGACACGTAGGCCTCGATGCCGCCGTCGCCGAGGAAGGAGGACAGCAGGAACATGGTGCCCTCCATGGGCACGTACGACGGCATGAAGTAGAACGGGCACCCGCCGCCGAAGTCGAGGTCGTAGAAGCTGATCCCCAGCCAGCTGTCCACCTCCAGGTCCGGGCACATCACCACCTGCGACTCGTCGGCGGTGGGCGCCAGCCCCTCGGCCTCCACCGCGCCCGACGACGCGAAGTCCACGAACGACCGGAAGTAGGCGTCGTCCACGCGCGCCACGGCGCGCCGGATCAGCTCCGCGGCGTGCTGCGCCGGGCGGGACACGAGGTCCCCGGCGTCGGACCGCGGGAACGCCCACAGCACCATGTTGCCGAAGTAGTTGTGCGGCACGCGGGGCCGCGTCCGCGCCCGCCCGTTCACGGAGATGCGCAGCCTGGTGGTCTCGCCGGCGCCCAGCCCGCGCGCCGCGGTCACCGCGCGCCACAGGTGCCCCACCACGCTCTCGAAGGCAGGGTTTTTTTTACCGACCGTTTGATGGTTACCGCCGGCCACCGGTAGCGGTTTACCGGACCGGTTTGGTCGGTAACCGCCCGGTACCGGCCGGTTTGAAGTTTGAATTCAAACGCCTCAGTTGTTCGGTTTCGAATCGGTAAACCGGTCGGTTTAGGTCGGTTACCGACCGGTTTGAGCGGTTTACCGGTCGGTTTGAATCTCGAATTCAAATGCGGTTCCTAGTCGGTAACCGACCGGTTTGGGTCGGTTACCGACCGGTTAGATCGGTAACCAGTCCAAACCGGTGGGCTGCCTTTTTTTGGATAAAAATGATTTTTTGGTACTTCCTTTGGACATATAGATATAAAAAAGACCGCACACTGCGGCAATAAATTCATTGTCTCGAAAACATGAACAAATAGTCGCATACAAATAGATATTGTCTCGAAAACATCAACGAATGCATCAACAACACATCCTCACAGTCACAGGAATACATGATCATCTACGCAAGATGTATGGAAAGACCCCTTGTTGGCATGACATTTCATACTCGGCGATGGACATAAGAGCGATACCTTTGGTTTGAAGCAGGGTTGCCTTGTAATCTTGCCACGTCTGGCCCGTCCAAGCTGCGGTTGTCTCCCATTCTTGAACCAACATACTGTAAAAGCTGGGATCTTGCCATTCGTACACCCACCTAGTCTGAGGCTGCGTGCTCACGTCAGGAATGGGATAGCTATAAGAAGGTTGTGAGGCATCGCTGTAGGACGAAGTAGAGTAGTCTGGAGTGTCGTAGTACGTGGGTGCAAAAGAAATTGATCTCCTCTGCGAGTCCTCTGGATTGTCGTCGTGTGTGCGTCCAAATGAAACTGATTTCCTCTGGGACTGTGGTTGTCCATGGTCACGATCTTGCGTAGCATGTGTGTATTGGGTCTCGCCTGCAATGAACCATAATTAGTAATCATGGACAAACATATAGATACTTAACTAAAATAGCAAGAAAAGGGGGGAAAAACTTACCTCAACTCCCGGAAGAAACCGCTCGGTAACCGAGCAAAACCGCTCGGTTACCGAGCTGACCGCGCGGCTAGCCGACGGGGCGTCGCCGGAGCGGTTAGCGCCCGCTCCCGCTCGGTAACCGAGCCTAACCGACCGGTTAGCCGGCGGCGGAGAGCGGACGGCGGCGCTGGGGGCGGAGGGCGGGGGCGCGGGCGCGGATAAGGCTCGGGAAGGAGGCGTTCTGCCCCCCCGCCCGTGAACGCCTGGTTTTGTGCCCGTGAGCGCCTAATGGGCCTCATGGGCCTTAACGGGCCGACTTTTTTTTTTTTTCAATTTCCAAACGTCCAATTTCAAAAAATTTTATACCATTGGTCTCCATAGATTGTAATCTATTTTTAGGAATTTTTTGGGCATTTTTTTTTCAAATTTTCAAATTTCAAATTCAAATTTTGGTAACCGGTCCGTTTGGTAACCGTACCGGACCGGTTACATCGGTAACCGACCAAACCGACCGGTTACCGATCGGTAAAAAAAACCCTGCTCGAAGGTGCTGTAGTGCCCGCGCCGGTGCTGGTGCGGGTGCGTCGGCGGCGGCGAAGCTACCGACGCCTTGAGCCGCGCCACGAACTCCTTGGTGAAGAGCACCTTGTGGACCTTGATCTTGTCGTGCGCCACGCCGCCGATGTCGTCCTCCTCCTCGACGTCGTCGTCGCCGCCGCGGTGCTTCTTGGAGGGCATCACGGGCAGGTAGTACTCGGTGTCGCGGTGCGGGAACTCCACCAGCGGCGTGTCCCGCGGCCGGAACCGCGTGGCGCGGTCGCACACGGGGAGCGGCTCCACGGGCAGCCGGCGCGTCGCGAGGCCCCACGCCACGAGGAAGTTGCCCGTGGCCTGACCGTCCGCGACGCGGTGGTGCGCGGTGAACCCGACCACGAGCGACCCGCACGCGAAGCGCGTCAGCTGCACCTGCACCAGCTCCTCCACGTCGATGCCGGGGTGCAGCCGCAGCAGCTCCGGCGACGGCTTGAACGGCATCGACGTGGCCAGCGGCGCGTCCACGGTGGCCTCCACGAGCCGCGCGCCCGCGTCGTTCAGCAGCACGGCCGGCCGCCCGTCGGGCCCGTCGCCGAGGCGCCCCGCCCACTCGCGGTACACGGCCAGCGCCCGCGCCAGCCCCTGCTCCAGCGCCGCGTTCGCTGGGTTCGGCGGCCGGAACGCGTAGATGACGGCAATGTGCACGTCGTACGTCACCTTGTCGAACACGTTCAGCGGCACGCTCTCGGCGGTGCCCGGCGGCGCCACGCCGCCGCCGCCGCCGCCGCGCGCTGGCTTCACCATCTTGGAGCTCGTGATCTTCACCTTCATGATGTCGTTACACCGGCCGGCCGGCTATATGTGCATGCACGTACAAATGAAGAAAGTGGCTACCTGTGCTGCCACTTGGTGTGTGCTCTGTTAGCTGTGAACTGGGAGCCTATCTATGACCCTAGCTAGCTTAGTCGAGAGATGAAGTAGTCAAGTAGGGGTTTGGTTTTTGTTGGCTAAATACTTGGACAAACACAGCATATATATATATATATTGTTGTGCAACACCTTGTTTGCAAGCTTGGAGTTGGACGTCATGGTCATGGCATGGATATGTGAACCAGAAATCTTGGCACGACGGTACCATATCAAGCTGGTGCTAGCAGGGAGATTGAGTTGGAAGGCTTGAACCGGTCCCGGTGCACGGAGCTCCGTCTAGGGGCCGTGTGTCTCTATCACCGCTAAGCTCTTAACTATGCATATACATGACACTGTATATATGGTCGCGAAAAATACTCTTTTTTACTTTGTCTTAGCCTAGATAGCTAGGTGATGCATATAGTTTTTTACAAACTATACATGACAATATAATTTTTTTTACTCTATCACGCAAAACTTGCAATTCAAGGCATAATCCATTGTTCAAGTTGTGAATGACTGTAACTTTAGGTTATAGGCGGAAGTTCAACTTAACAGTCTCTGCTAAAACACCAGTATATCAAACAGTAGCGGGAACAGGCAAAACTCTAAATGGGCATTTGGGATCTAGTGGGGGATTGTTAGAATTTTATATGGGCTTGACCCAATAATAAATTCAGAAGTTCCTAATAAATCTCAAAAAACCATTCATGTGTGTAAAGAGGGAAAGTGAAACTCTTTAGTCCCACCTTGCTAGTAGAAGCGGAGGAGGACTTGCTTAAATATGGAAATCCTTTCCACTTCCTCAAGTCTAGTGTGAGGAGGAGAAAGAGAAGCCCACACGCACGCGCTTGCCTCGCCTTGCCGGGCGTGGCGTGGCGACGGGTGTGCGGCACCTGCGTGAATGGTCCGTCGAAATCCGGCTCCTCGGTCTCCTTTTGCAGTTTTAGTTTTTTGGTTTCTTGGCCTTCAAGTTGCAGAGTCCTAAATGGACGGTTACAAGTTTATAGTCCTAAAACAATTTAGATCGTGATCGCAACACGAGGTTGGTTGAACAGGACTATATAAGCAACCAATCGACAACGCCTCAATACCTCTCGAGCTAGGGTTTTGCCTCATCTCGCTTTTGCGCTGCCGTCTAGTCGTCTCCAGCCCGTTCGCTTGCGTGCACCAGCGACCGGGCGAGCAGGTCTCCAGAACCCTCGTCTTTGCGATCCTGCACCGGGAGAAGACGAATAAGGTTTTGGAAAGAGCTCGTCGTGTGACTGCTCTCGTCTACAACAACGGGTCGTCTACCACCCAAGTCGGGCGGCGCTACGTCCATACGTATTCGTCGTCAACTGCTCCGAGCTCTTCCTCCACCGCTCATCGATGATCAGCCAGCACTGACTCCACCACTGTCTTCTTCAGCAACAGAAAGTTACACTGCTCGTGATCTAATGTCTTCGCTTATATAGTTCAATCTATCTGGTGTACGAGCTATGCTTACACTGGCTGTTATGTTTGACATCATGTTATGCCTGTTTTATTATGCTAGTAAACAATATAATCTGAGATATCTAGATCATCAATTTATCATGATTTATATTCTGGTTTTAATCCGGATTCTATTCTTTTAACACCCTGCGCCGTCTCGTGAGACGACAGACTCGGCTCGTGCTCCCAATTTTGTCCACGCGTTGGATCTAGATTCTAGATGCGACGAAGGCTATTTTGTCTTTTCGCCACCAAAATCCATCCAGGCAAGAAGGCAGTGTTGGTCGACTGCTCGTCTCTATTATCACGCGACCAGTAGTTCATTTTGGCTGACTCTATTTGGTATACCTCAATTGAAAACCCTATTGAGGAATGACAGAAGGTGATTGAGTTCGTATAGAAAGTTATATATTGGCTCTAATTAAAAGTATGGTAATATGGAGTGGATAATTTTTTTAAACAAATTGTTGACACTCAAAAGTGTCTCAAGCGTATAATAGACTCCACCATCAAGTTTCTATCGTCAAGATGACTGGAACCTTTTGAGAGACTTCTGACCAGGTCTCTTGAGAGACTTCCGACCAGGTAAAACTGGTCGGAGGCGGCGAGTCAGCAATGGAGACCAGCTCGTATTGTCAAAATATGAAATGGACTTCACCATTGTGTTCCTCTCATCGAGATGGTCGAAAAACATATATGGAACGTCCAATTTGGAGCCCGGATGGAAGAGTTATGACCTAATAGAGATGGCTCACTGTCGGAAGTTCTGACCCTCTGAGTCGGAACTTCTGACCCCCGGAAGTTCTGACCCCCCCGGAACTGTTGACCTTCCGAGTCGGAACTTCTGACCCCTCAGAAGTTCTTACCCGAGTCGGAAGTTCTGACCCCGTTCGGATCTGTCCTTTTGGATTCTGATCCGAACTGTTCCAAACTCGTGGTAAACATGGAAAATAAGGTTTGGAAGGGTTTTCTACTGGGATAAGACCACCCCTCTCTATATATGAGAGGATCATGGCCGATTGAGACCCCCATCTATCCAATCGTCAAACTAATCTACTACAACTCTTTTACCCTCTTCTCCAACCTCATGTTGTTCATCCCTTGATCCGACAACCAAGGATGGCGCCCTAGGCTCGTCGGCTGACCTAGGGCAACCCGGCGATGTCCTTGCCCTGACGGGGTCCCTCCCGGGCAAGAGCTTCGACGGATCCTTTGCTAGTTTGCCCGAAAACTAGTCGTCATTCGCCACGTAAGTGCATTAGCTCTCCTTTGCCGGTTTGCTTGTAAACCTAGCCGTTCTTCACCACGTAAGTGTGACCTCCTCGCTGCGTTCTTCGGTCCGTGGTGACCCGGGCGTCCAAAGCCCTAGATGGTGTGTGATCCGGAATACTTTCGGCGTCAACATACTTTTTGGTGACTCCGCTGGGGATGAATTTGCTTCGGTTCTACTTTGCAGCCGAATCCTCTTTCCCTAGCCCTATTATTTATTGATCTATCTTCTTGTTCTCGCCATTACCGTCGCATTCGGCCCCAAAGGCCGATCACATCTGGTTTTGACCCCTGGTGATCTCGTTTGCTATTTTGCAACACGACATGCTACATATTAGAAAATTCAGCAAGGCGGTCAAGCTCTAAAACATGGAGTACCAAGATGTCACGTCACAAAACTACTACAATTACCCCGAGGTACGACTTGCGAATACATCTTATGGTTATAATAATTATCTTGCAAGTTCTATGAACTCTTATGTTGGTGTTGCTAGTCATAATGATAGTAGATATGTTGCATCGGTTAATACTTCTGCTAATGTTCCTCATCATACACATCATAATTATGAATATTGTGGTCAAGAGCCGTTGTCAATTATGAATTCTTTGAGTTTTGATGATACTAGCAATATACAACATGTAAATTCTTCATCGGCTATAAGTTCACAATACGTGGCACCACCACAAGACGTGCCGATGAACGAGGGAATTGGCTATGACAATAATGATTATTTAGCCAATTGCTCTCAAAATTCAGCATCAAATGCAAGTGCTACTACTCATGATTCGGCCTCATATGTTGGTAATAACTATGGCCGAATACATAAAAATTCAACAAAGCATTTAAGTGCAAGTACTTATGATTCGGCTTCACTTGTTACTAGTAACCATAGCCGAACCAAGAAAATTCAGCACCTTATGCAAAGATCACTCCTCACAATTCGGCTTCAAATTTAATTCAAAACCATAGCCGAATTAGTGAAATTCCAGCAAGGTATTCGAGTGCAAAAACTCATGATTCGGGTCCACATGATACTATGGCAGAACCTCCTGAATTAAGTGGCCCACATGCACCCATCATTGGCCTAAAGACCTCTGATTGGCGTGCATGAGTTCCAAATGACTCAAGAGATCTGTCGGGTGTCCTCGGGAAACCCGAATCATCCACGTTACATTCTTTTCAGGACTTCCCTCATCAAGCATCACAGTATTACAACAGTTTTATAGATAAGATAAATCAGAGTAAAGCGGAAAGATTATATAACATAGATCGAAGCTTAGATTTTAAAGTTTACAACCCATAAGTACTTATTACATAAAAGGTTCAGAACTTCATATTACATATACCACACAAATTTTTGTTACTTGCCCAAGGTCAAACATCAGAGTCATTATCACTCTCCTCCACAAGAGTGAAGAAACATTGACCACCAAAGGGATGATCAATGAACTCACCTGCAACAAAGGTTAACAAACCCTGAGTACAAAAGTACTCAACAAGACTTAACCGTCTAGAAAAGAGGAGAAGACTCAGGTATGAAGGCTATAGGGATTCAAGGTAAGGCTTTAGCAAGATCAAAACATTTCTTTTGCATAAAAGCTTACTAAAAGTAAAGCCTATTTTCAAGTTTTAACTCAAGATTAAACTTTATAACTATCCAAAGATTCTCAAACCTTTATAAGCATACCACATCTTTCGTTCTCATCAAGATTCCAGTCATTACTACGGTGTGGGTCAGTGGATTGAGGTTCCATATCCGAGGAAACACGGCGATTCGAATCGTTTAAACCCAGCTGGGGATTCAGTACCACACGACATATGTAGAACTTAATCTTGCATACATCAACCCTATCTATAGATCCTCCCATACAAGACCGGGTTCGCGCCACCCGAGAGTACAGTACACCTCGAACCTGACTATCTCATAGCCCCGAGGGTACACGCTACTCCCGCCATCTCTCCACTCCCAGTGCACGATTAGCCGTTCTCAAGTATCAGAATAGCTATAGACGAGGCTTACCACTGCATGTGGGCTGTACTCAAAGGTCTCAAACACAGCAGGCCAACAACGATAATGTCCTATGTTGAGCAACACTACAACAAGACTCCATTCTTGATGTAAGTTACTATTGTTATCATGTTATCTCAAGATTCATGATTTCCAAAACATAGCAACCATTTTCAAAAGCACCTACTATTATGAAGTAGTAAAGCATGGCTAAGCATACTAAGCATTTTCATAAAACGGGTATCAAGGTTAAGTATTGGAATCATCAAGGTTGGTAATGCATCAAATAAGGCTCACATACTCCTATTCACTTAATGCATCATATTAACTCAAGTGATATAAATAACTTTATCAAAATACAAGGATAGGTTTAATGTCCGGGGCTTGCCTTGTTGATTAGCGAAGTCCGGAGATTCTGAAAAAGTAGAAGGATCCACACACTCAGGAGAAACCCACTGAGGATCCGGTCCTTCCGAAACGAGATCTATACGTAGAAGTGCATATGTATGATCAATGAGATGCTTATGACATGATCATGGTAAAGATGGAAATTTTCTAAGCTGTAGACATTTATTCATACAATCTTTTATCACGGTAAAGTTGCAAATCAACAAAACCAAATTAGCTATTAAACTACATATTATTACTTAAACAAATTTTATTATCTCTATTAAGCAAAGCAAGGTTAGGTAACTAACAAGCAACAAAAGGTCATTAGCATAAAGGAATCCATAACCAGGGAGCAAATCATGCTAACGTTACCCTAGTTGTCAAACAATTCCAAAAGTCACACAAATCCAAAGTGATTAACTATTTCTTTTTATTCTATAAACCACTTTAATTAACCCTTTATTTATACACAAATCATACTTATTCAAATAGAGCTGAAATTAATTATGAAGATCAATATCAGTGACATAAACTCACATGTCAAATTTCATGATTTTTGCAGAAACATAGAAAATCACATAATTCATCAAAGTTGCATTTATTAATTAAAGCACTGATTTTATTGGCATAGAAAAAGTGCTCCAAACACAAGTTTCATAATTTTTATATTAGCACAGACATGCTATCATCTATCATGTCAAATTTCACAATTAACAGAGCTATAGAAAAATTATAGCAAAAAGAACAAAACTAGCTACTGTGCATAAAGCCAGAAAAAGAAAAACTTGAATCTAGCCCAAACTGGGCTTTCGGCCCAAGCCAGCTCGGCCCGACACGCGCAAAAGCCAGCCCGGCCTGGCTCCCGCCCGCGCGCCCTGGCAACTTTGCAGAAAAGTCCTCCGACTTAAACGAAACTAACCCGCAGTCCATGGCGCTATTCACCTGAGTCTTGGACTTTGCAACCAACACCCTGAAAGAAGTCGTCTTCGCAAACGGGAGGTCTTCGACCCTGGCCCGAGCGAACGGCGGCGCACCGAGCGACGACGAGCCTTACGCCGGCCATCTCCGACCAGTAGAGACCCGACTGACACGAGCATCAACACCAGCAAGTCAACCACAGTCGATTGAGCCCCCAACCCTAAACGCTACCGCTCTGGTTAAGCCTGGCCACGCACGGCGGCGGATCGGATCTCGGCGAGACTGTTCCGGCGAACTCAGGCCGGTAGCAAAAGAACGGAGGGGCTAGGAAGCTTCAGTAGCTCACCCTGGTGCTGCTTGTGTAGTTGGTTCGAGTGGAGAAGGAACGGGAAGGTGGAGTCCACGGAGCAGGGACTTGCGGCGGCGAACTCCGGTGAGGCAAGCGGTGTTCTGGCGAGACCTGAGCACAAAAAGAAAAACCACCGAGCCGATGAGCACCCTGGGGTCAAGGTGAAACGGAAACAAAAGACAGGGAGAGAAGAGGAGTGCCCGGTGGAGCTGGCCACGGTGAGGTAGAGCGCGGCGGTGATTTTGCCCGGCGGAAAGAAGAACGGCGAGCTCTTGCTCTCTGAGGCAGTAGAGTTTGAAGTGAGAGTTTCTAGAGGTGCGCAAGGAAGTAAGGAACTTATATCCACGGTAAATTTTGGATGAGGATGTTCGGTTTGCCGTGAATTCAAGATTGGGACAGAGGGGAGCTCGTCTGTGCTTTGGTGGCGCGACAACGATGACGAGCTCGGGAGAAGACGCCACGGAGCAGGGAGAGCGCCAGCAGCTGGTTAACTTCGCCACGGAGACCAGCACGTGCTCGTTCGAGAATAAACGGTGCCCATCGTGCTGGCGTTGCCGACCCTAGCTCGGTCGGTCACCGCCATGAATAGGGAAGAAAGCTTATCCCCCCCTTCACCTTTAAACCTTTTCGGAAATTTTGAAATTACTTGAGATTTTTGAATATAAGTTGAAAATATGTTAAAATATCAAATGCTCAGAATTCAAAACTGAACATCTTTTATTTTTGCAACATAAACAGAAAATGCTTAGATTTTGAATTAGGGTTTGCAAATCAAAAGGGGACAATTAGGGCAAAAGGGTATTTTCACAATGGCTTTTGATTTCACATGAAAACTTGAAAAGCTGTATACATCAAAGTTGATCCTTATCAAAAATGGAGCAACTTTGCTTTTTGAAGCATACTCAAATTCTTTTTAGAGGTTGATTTATAAGAAAGGGAATAAAATAGGGTTTTTAAGTTAATAACATTACTTAAATGAATTCTAACCAAAATTTGAATTATACCTCAATGGTGATTTGGAACATGATCCCAATACACCTTTGAGACATAATACCAAGATTTGGTAAAGATTCCATTACTATATTAGAAATTACCATAATACCCTTATAGAGCATAAAAGCATTATTCACACATAAGAAAACATAAACTAGGGTTTTAAACTTAAGCACTTCTTATCAACTAAGCACAAGCATGATGAAATAAACTTGTTTTTAATGAATGCATAATTAGGTTATCAATTCAGATGAAATGCCAGTGCATATGATGACATGGCAGGTTTTAGTTTTCTTAACACCAGAGTGTTACAGATACCGATAACTATAGCCGAATCAATAAAAATTCAGCAATGAGTGTGCATGCTAACAATCGTGATTCGGCTTCATATGTTACTCTCAAATCAAGCCGAATCGATGAAGATTTAGCCCATGCTAGAAATCCTTATGGCTCCTCTAAATGGAAGGTCCCCGCTTATCGTAGACCATACCTATTATACTATGATTACTTAGAAGATCCTGATAGTTGGTGGGTACCTGATTTTTATAAATTTAGTGGTGAAGATGATAAGACCGCTGTGGAACACATTAGTATTTATCTCTCGCAATTGGTTTTTGCCGGTAAAGAGGACTATATGAGAGTGCGAAATTCTCCTTTATCTCTCCCTGGTATTGCCTTTGCATGGTTTACATCTTTACCCGAATGTACTGTTTGGTCATGGTCTAGATTAGAGGAGTTATTTTATGAATACTTTGGAAAGACCAATGACAAAAGACCGATTACAACTGAGTCATCAGCTAAAGGGGCGTTGCTAATGGGCATGAAAGAAAGAGTCGGTTCAGATGTAAGCGAAAGTTCGGCTACCAAAGCCGAACAACGTAATATTCAGTCCAAACCAATCACATCTCAAGAAATAAGTCTTGCTACAGAAAAGCATGAAAAGCGCCAGAAAACAGCTAGACTTCATTTTTCAGGAGCTAAAGGGGTTATACGCTTATCCAGTGATTACCGCATCATTGATGGAGATCAAATCCCTACAAGCGAGAAAGAAGGACCGCTTGTCTGCCCAAAATCGGCTAAGCCAACTTTAGAGTCGGCTGAGTCGATTACTACTTGCCCAGAGTTAGCTAGGTCGACTTCTAAGTCGGCTAAGACAACTCTCCCTGTTGCTGCCTTACCTGTTAGTGCCCAAGTCGGCCGAGCCGACTTCCGATCGGCTAAACCGACTTCCTCTGTTCCAGCAACTACCGAAGCGCTTTTGAGTGATTCAACACCTATTGTTGATCGTTCTCTCGAGATGAATAACAACGTCATTCAAACCAAGAATATATTCTTCTCCGACATGATCAATAAGGTACCAAATATGAATATTTTGCTCAAATTCCAATCTGGTCAAACTATTTCAATTTCTGCATCCATAGGCAATATTCTTGCTAGTAGTTGTAAAAGGCCGATTAAGAATAGCATTTTATTTGGTAATGTTAAAACAAATTCAGATTCTATCGGCCAACATATTGTGCCATATGGCAAGGTCGGTAGTAGTAGTTTGTCAAAGATAAAGTTTCCCAAAAGCAGTCACAAAGGTGTGGCCGAATGGATTGATATTAAATCTGATCCCTTCATTTGTCTAGCTTTAAAGCCGACTCCACAAAAGAATCGGCTGAAGAAATCAAAGTACACCTTCGACTTTACTTTTTGTGATCATGTCTTTGATATCTTGTTAAAGAATAATTTTATTAGAATCATTGATCACAATGTTTTGCCATCTATTCAAAACTTAGAAGAGCTTACATATTGCAAGTGGCACAATTCTTTTGATCATAATACTTCTCATTGCAATGTGTTTCGTCGAGTGATCCAATCGGCCATTGATAAAGGACGATTGAGATTTTTTGAAGCTCAACAAATGGACCAATTGGATTCAATTGATCTTGATGGCAAGCAAGTTTAGGATCGGCTTGCATTAGCCGATTCACTCGAAGCTCAATGCTCGAATGCCCAAGAGAGAGATGTGGAGCCCTCAAGTGAAGACAAGGTTGTTGTTCAAGAATTGCAAATGGAAGATATTCCAAAAGACAACAAAGTTATCACAATTCCAGAAGCCACTGGGGGGCAGGTAGAATCTCTCCAGCTAAAGCAAAAGTCGATTGATCCCGTTGAGCAAGGGGAATCAGCTAAAGATCCTCCTTTGGAGCATTTCTATCAAGATGGAGAAAAGAAGGAGGATGCTCATAAAGCTTTTGGAGGTAAAGGCCGTGACAAGCAAAAGAGTGGAAGACCGAAGCTTAGCTTCGAGGAGCTTCTAGCTAAATATGAGAACTTAGCAAAAGCCAATGTCACCAATCGGCCAAAGAAGGTCCGAACACCAAGATTTCCTCCAAAGCACAAATCTCAAGATCGGAATTGACAAGGGAATAAATCTCAAATAGCAACAACACATTTTCCTTTTGAGCAACCAATTCCCATGTTGTATGGATCGCAACCCATATATTTTCATCCTTATTCATCTTGGGGCTGGTTCGGTCAAGAGGCACACATTCCACCATGTTCTCAGCCACAATATGTAGCTCCTAGACGCTTAGAGAGGTCATCATCTTATAAAGACCGTTTTGATCTAGATCGGTCCAGAGCCCACGATAAGAAGAAAGTGGTAAAACAGGTTTACCGGGTGAAATATCATGGCCGCAAAGATAAAAGTTCAGATCTGAATTCAACTATTGAAAAACCGATTGCAGTGTTGAAAAATCTGGCTATTGATGGCATAAAAGTAGGAGAATCATCTGTTGATATTCTAGGTGCCAAATCTGAACAAAAGAAAGTGAGAGCGCCTAAAATCAAGAAAGATCTGTCGTTGTCCAAAGCAGAAATAAAACCGGTATGCTCAATCGGTTTACCAAAGTGGCAAGAAAAGAAGTTGCAGAAGCTTAGTGCAGAGAAGTTGAAAGAAAAAGGCTTGGTGTGGGTTCCTAAAGGAAGTGTCCAAGTTCATAAAGATGATGCTCAAGCAAGTAGTGCAACGAAGGCAAAGGAGGGAAAAGGATTCAAGAAGCAGTTGCCAAGATGGAGATTTGCACCGAATCATCAAAATCAATGGTTTTGGCATCATCCATATTCTCTACCTATGTCTATGTGGAATTCATCCCAAGGTATGCATGGTTACCCATTAGCCCCTTATTTTGATCATTGGTATAAATGTCTATATTATGGAGAGTTGCCAAATTATTTTGCTTATCGATGATCCAGAGCCGGAATGCCTTGTTTCGGCTATGCATACTCACCTGCATGAATTCATATGGTTGATGCTTTGCTATCTCCCTTAGTGTAATAATATAGCCGATGAATGCTTGCAACCATCGTGCTATTAGGAAAACGCCATAGAATTCACTTTGATGGCTTTAAGGTTCGGGGGGCATGATATATGTATTTCTACTTCATGGGTGTGACAATATGGTTAATCGGCTTACAGAAAGAGCCAAAGTGTTGGCATGCTCACTATTTCTCATAACAGTGCTATATGAGACACCGAGCCGATTAAGACTATATTTGCACCAAGTTTCTAGCCGAATGTGAACTTTTCTTATTCGGCTTGGCCATATTGCGATCCATGGAGTATGATATGTTGAAGCCTGTGGTGATTCTTTACTAGTGGTACAACAAGTCACTCGTATGTTTTGGTGTTTTAAAGGATCACATAATACATATCTTATGATTTTAAGGCCAACATTTTAGCTTGATAAGCATCTGGCTATGACGTCGATTTTTCACATTAAAGGAAATGTCGATGCATCAAATTTTATGAACAGTTTATAAAGAATCAACTCAATCGGCTTGCCCGATCGACCAGGTTGAATCTAACCAACTCAATTGGCTTGTCCGGCCGACCAGGTTGAATCTAACCAACTCAATTGGCTTGTCCGGCAGACCAGGTTGAATCTAAACCAACTCAGTCATTTTGTTCGGCCGACCAGGTTGAATCTGAACCAACTCAGTCGGTCTGCCTAGTCAGCCAGGTCGACTTTGAGCCGATTCAGTCAGTTTGCCAAATCGGCTTGGTCAGCTCCGATACAGCGATTCATCCATAGAACTCCCAGATCGGCTCGAATTAATTCTTAATAAAAGCAAGGCCGATTTGGAAGATTGGAGAACTCCCTTGTTGAAATTTTTTTCGTGATCCAAGCGCTGAAGTTGATGACAATTGTGACACCCTAGTGTCAAGCACTGCATTAGGAACTACATTTAGCTACTAAAATGCATAAGCCATGCATGGCATCATTTCATGTGCATGAGAGTGTTTTTGCCTTTTTCTTATTTATTGGATTTTTGGATTTCTATTGGACTTGTTGGTTTAAGTGGATTTCTGTCTTGGCAAATAATCTTATAAAAAAAGAATATTGAGTATAACACTTTTCATGTTGGCATCTTGACCTAGTTCAAAATGGTTGTAAGTGCAATCAAGCCCTAATTGTGGGTTTTGGTGATAATGACCACACGATTAGAGGACTAATAAGATTTATGAAGTTGACAAGCAGGTTATGATAAGAAAGGTTGGTGTATATGCGTTGGTGGACCCCTCACACTACATTTCATCGGTTCCGGACTCAAAGTGCTTCAAAGAAATTCTATTTTGGTTATTTGAGTTTTAGGAATGCCGTACTATAAAGGGGGAATGCAAATTCATTGATATGGCTGAATGGCATGTGCTCAAACCAACTCAAACCATCCACATTTCCAACCAAAGACAGCTGCACCCATTGTAGATCTGTTCCTGTCTGTTTGGTGGGCGCGGCAGTGCCGCTCTAGGCGCGGCAGTGCCGGGCCGCGGCACTACCGGGCTAAGGCCGGCACTGCCGCGACTTGATTTGCCCGTTGGATGGCTGGGGGTATTTACTTCACCCCCTCTGCCTCCCAACGGTTATCCACGACCATTCACTCCACCTACCTCCAGACAAGCTCTCTCTTCTCCATTGAAGGCCCTTCAAGCTCCCAACCACCAAAATCTTCATTCCCATTGATTCCAAGTGGTTGAGAGGCTCAAACCTTCACCAAAGAGGAGCCCTAGCTGAGATCTACTGCCTAGAGCACTTGATTTGAGCCATAGCCGGTGGATTTGCTTCTATTACTCTTGGGTTCTTGGAACCCTAGCCGGCTAGGCGTCGCCCTAGAGCCTTGCCAACTTGTGTGGCGGCCTAGGGAGGTTTGTAATCACTTGTGCAGCTAGTAAGATTACCCCTCATCTCAAGGATTTGGTTCCTTGACTTGAGAACGAGGTTGAGTTGCAAAGCTCATGACCTAAGTGGTCAACCTCAACAACGTGGAGGTAGGCAAGCCTTGGTGGCGAGCTGAACCACGGGATAAATCACTTGTCTCGCGTGCTTGCTTAGTTTCATTCTCTATGTTCATGAGCTTGTGATATATTCTAGGGTTTGGCTCGATCTACTCTATCTTTCATATTTGGCTTGGAGTAGTTGTTTCTGCTGGTTCATATAGCCTATTGTTACATTCCTATTCATATAGAATCTGCAGATTGTGGTTAGATTTCGAATTGCAGCTTCTGGTCTTCATCTGCGCGGCAGTACCGCGCTGAGGCCGGCAGTGCCGGGGAGCGGCAGTGCCGGGCACAGGGCGGTAGTGCCGGGCCTATCTAATTTGTTTTTAAGCTGTGATTTTTGACAGGCCTATTCACCCCCCCTCTAGGCCACACAGGTCCTTACAAGTGGTATCAGAGCCTGGTCTCTCAGCAGCACTTAACCGTGCGAGAGTATGGCCACTGACGGAGGAACGGGTAACGCTAGTGTTGTGCAACCCAAACCCTTTGAAGATCCGGATGTGCACACCACTAGCAGCAGCGAGAGTATCTCCACAGCTAGCGGAAGGACACTTCCACAATTGGTTGTGTCGGCCGGAGAGCTCGCAAGACGAAAGGAAGAAAGAAGGTTGAGAAGAGAAGCTAGAGCCAAAGCAAAAGAAGATGCAGCAGCTCTCAAAGTAAAGGAAGACAAGGCTCAAAGAAGAGAAGAAAGAAAGATTAGAAGAGAAGAAAGAGCCAAGAGAAGAGAAGAAAAGAAGAAGAAGGAAGAGCTCAAAGCTAAGAAGAGTGTGCACTTGAGTGAAGACTCAAGTAGCACCGAAGATGGTGATGATGACATCTCCTATCATCTCAAGGGTGACAAGAAGAAGAAGGAGGAGACCAAGAAGACATACGGAGCCGTATCCTACACTTATTCTTCTATGTCTAACCATGATTCTAGGCCTCTCATTAATGTACCCGCGGGCAAGTTGCCTCGTTTCGACGGGACCAACTTTGCCAAGTGGAAGCACATTATGAAGACCTATCTTATTGGTCTCCATCCAGGTATTTGGGAGATTGTGCACAATGGACTTGAAGCACCGGTTGATCCAAAGAACCCCACTCAAGATGAGTTCCGCAACATTCATCTCAATGCCCAAGCCACTAGTGTGCTACTTAGTGCCTTGGATGGTGATGAGTACAACAAGGTCATGGGAGTTGAGGTTGCAAAGGAGATTTGGGACACATTGCATATTGCTCATGAAGGGGTTGATAAAGTAAGGCAATCCAAGATTGATTTGTTGATGGCCAAGCTCAACCGGTTTGTGATTTGTGATGGTGAAGGTCCTCAAGAGATGTTTGATAGGTTGATGGTCATTGTTGGCAAGATTAGAGGGCTAGGTGGAAATGAAATCAATGATCACAAGGTTGTGAAGATTATGTTGGAAGCTTATTCACCAAGAAATGAGACCGTAGTGACATTGATTAGAGACAAGAAGAAGTTTGAGAAGTTCACACCTAGTGATGTGCTTGGGAGGATTATCACATTTGATATGCAAAGAGAGGAAGCTAATGAAAGAAGGAAGCTTGGAGAGTTGCAAGCAAGGCTAGATGGGATGAAGATCAAGGAAGTGGCACTCAAGGCAAGCAAGCCAACAAAACAAGCAACATCAAGCAAGTCAAGTTCAAGCAAGCAAGCCTCTACAAGCAAGCCCAAGCAACAAAAGAAGAAAATAGAGGTTGAGGACAGCACATCATCCTCTTGCAAGAGTGAGAGTGATGGTGAAGAGTTTGAGAAGATTGATGATATAGCTCTATTCATGAGAAGATATCGCAAGGGGCTCAAGAAAGAAGGTTACAAATTTGTAAAGAGGAAGTTTCCTAACAAGAAAAAGAGAACTTGCTACAATTGTGGTAGCACCGAGCACTTCATTGCTCATTGCCCAAATGAGAAGAAAGACAACAAGGGCAAGAAAGATGACAAAGCCACTTACAAGAAGCACAACAAGAGATACATGGGAGAAGCTCACATCGGACATGAATGGGATTCAACCGCACAAACCTCAAGTGAAGAAGATGAGAAGATGGCAACCATTGCATTTCAAAAGTCATCTCCTTCACCAAGGCTATTCAACAACTTGTCCGATGATGATGAAGGCAACTCCCACACTTGTCTCATGGCCAAGAAAGAGAAGGTGAAAAAGACTCATACTCCTAAACCTTCTCTTCCACTTAGTGACATCTCTAGTAGTGAACTTAGTGACTCTTCTAGTGATGATAGCTCTAGTGATGAAGAGATAAACATGATAACAAAGAACTTAGATAAGAAAACCAAACTCTTTATCACTAAGCTAATGGAGGAACTAGAGGGTGTACAAGCCGAGCTAGAAATAAGTGAGGATGCTCTTATCAAACAAGAGGATCTCTATATTGCTTGCAAGGAAGCTCTTGCATTAGAGAGAAGTGAGTTGGATGTCTTACATGAGGCCTTGGCCAAAGAGCAAGATGAACATGCTTCCCTAAAGAAGGCTCATGTTGAACTCAAGAAAAAGTATTGTGACTTGGATGTAAAGCACAAGGAACTTGAGCTACAATATAACCTTCTTTGGGAAAGCAACTCAACTCTCCCTAAGGCAAATGTCACTCCTATTCCCTCCACTAGTGAAGGTTGTGGAAAATGCTATAATCTTGATTTGAATGTCTATTCCACTAACCTTGCAAACATGGAGGTCATGAGAAAAGAAATAGCAAGATTGACAAGTGTTATTGCAAGTGGTTGTGTCAAGGCTACTATAAGTGCTAGTGAGAAGACCCAAAGCAAGAACATGCCCAAGTTCAAGAACGGAAGACGTCCTTTCATAAAGGATGGGTTGGGGCATGTAAAGGGAGGCAAAACCAATGGAAGGAAGAAGGTGAATGGCTATGAGTGTGTGAGGTTTGAGAAGAAGGGTTACATTGGTACAGTTCAGCCTGCACAGACCGCGGCAGTGCCGCGCCAGAAGGCGGCAGTGCCGGGCCCCGGCAGTGCCGCCCCCAGGCCGGCAGTGCCGCGCCCCAAGAAAGGGAAGGCTACCAGTTCCCCTTCCGCTCAGTCTCACACACAGCCCAGGCAGATGCCAAATCAGAAGCAAGGGTCTCAGAAACCAAAGGAGTCTATTTGGGTAACCAAGAACAAGTTCATGCATCAACCCAAGATAGAAGCTCCAAGAATGAGCATGTCCTCTTGTTACTTTTTAGGACACAACAACAGTGGTAAAGTTGTTGCAAAGTATGTTGGTAATGACAAGAGGGCAGCCGACAAGTTTATTTGGGTTCCTAAGATACTTGTGACTAACATGCAAGGCCCCAATATCAATTGGGGACCTAAACCAAGGAACTAAACTTATTTTGCAGGCTTACTCCTCCGGTGGATCAAGTTGGGTGCTTGATAGCGGATGTACAAATCATATGACCGGAGAAAGGAGTATGTTCTCATCATATTCCCCAACTACAAATGCAAGTGAGAACATCATATTTGGTGATAACTCCAAGGGGGATGTGCTAGGTCTTGGTAAAGTTGCTATCACACTTGAACATTCAATTACTAATGTCTTACATGTTGATTCGTTAAGTTACAATTTGTTGTCCGTTTCGCAATTGTGTGGAATGGGTTTCAATTGTCTCTTTACGGATGAGGGTGTGGAAGTCTTTAGAAGGGAGGATTCCTCTATTGTCTTTACAGGTCGTTTGAAAGGGAAGCTTTACTTAGTTGATTTCAACAAAAGTGAAGCCAAACTTGAGACTTGTTTAGTGGCAAAATCTAGCATGGGTTGGTTATGGCACCGCCGACTAGCTCATGTTGGGATGAGGAATTTGGCCAAACTTCAAAAGGACAACCACATCCTAGGACTAACCAATGTTCATTTTGAGAAAGACAGAGTATGTGGAGCTTGCCAAGCCGGAAAGCAAGTAGGCGTACCTCACCCACCAAAGAGCTATGACACTACTACTCATCCATTAGAATTGATTCACATGGATCTCTTTGGACCGGTTGCCTACCTTAGCATCGGCGGTAACAAACATGGTCTTGTTATTGTTGATGACTTTTCTCGTTTCACTTGGGTATTCTTTTTGCATGATAAGAGTGTAGTGCAAGAGAAGGTGAAGATGTTCATACGAAGAGCTCAAAGGGAATTCGGTTTCAACATCAAAAAGGTTCGTAGTGATAATGGAACCGAATTCCGAAACACCCAAGTGGAAGAGTTACTTGATGAAGAGGGCATCAAGCATGAGTTCTCAGTGCCTTACACCCCTCAACAAAATGGTGTGGTGGAGAGGAAGAATAGAACGCTCATTGACATGGCAAGGACGATGCTAGATGAGTACAAGACGCCGGACATCTTTTGGGCCGAAGCCGTCAACACCGCTTGCCATGCAATCAACCGCCTCTACCTCCACAAGAGAAGAAAGAAGACCTCCTATGAGCTGCTAACCGGTAACAAGCCTAAGGTATCTTACTTTAGGGTATTTGGGTGCAAATGTTTCATATTGAACAAGAGACCCAGAGTCTCTAAGTTCGCATCCAAGGTTGATGAAGGTTTTCTTCTCGGTTATGGATCAAACGAGCATGCCTATCGTGTTTTCAACAAGGCCTCCGGCAAGGTTGAAATAGCGATAGACGTGACGTTTGATGAAACTAATGGCTCTCAAGTAGAGCAAGTTGATGAGGTGGTTGTAGGTGATGAGGAACCTCCTTGTGAAGCAATCAAGCAACTAGCCATTGGTGATATAAGACCACAGGAACTGCAGGCTACTGGTCAGGATGGTCCTCAAGCTGAAGCTCCTGCTGGGACTGGTCAGATACAGTCCCCGGCAGTGCCGGGCTCGTCCCCGGCAGTGCCGGACCCCGGCAGTGCCGCGCGGAGCCAAGCAGTGTCGGGCACACCCAGAGCAGCTGCAGCTACTCCACCTCATGGAGTGAACCTGCAACCCATCTTCGAGCGAGATGAAGAAGAGGAAGCCGAAGATGAACCAGAACCCATCGATCATCCAAGACTCAAGCAAACTATTCAACGAGATCATCCCGTTGATAATATTCTTGGGAGTCTACGAAAGGGGGTAACGACACGCTCTCATTTGGCAAATTTCTGTCAATATTACTCGTTTGTCTCCTCTTTGGAACCTCTCAAGGTAGAAGAAGCCCTGGATGATCCGGATTGGGTGATGGCCATGCAAGAAGAGCTCAACAATTTCGAGCGCAATCAAGTATGGTCACTCGTGGAAAGACCAAATACCAATGTCATTGGAACCAAATGGGTCTTTCGCAACAAGCAAGATGAAGAAGGTGTGGTGACAAGGAACAAGGCAAGATTGGTAGCTCAAGGGTTCACACAAGTAGAGGGCCTGGACTTTGAAGAAACATATGCACCAGTTGCAAGACTTGAAGCCATTCGGATTCTTCTAGCCTATGCAGCCCATCATGAATTCAAGCTATATCAAATGGATGTGAAGAGTGCATTCCTCAATGGCCCTATACAAGAGTTGGTATATGTCGAGCAACCACCGGGCTTTGAAGATCCCACGTTTCCCAACCACGTCTTCAAACTCCGAAAGGCGCTCTATGGGCTTAAGCAAGCACCTAGAGCATGGTATGAATGCCTTAAGGAATTCTTGCTCAAACAAGGCTTTGAAATAGGCAAAGCCGATCCTACTCTCTTCACTCATAAAGTCAATGGAGATATCTTTGTGTGCCAAATATATGTCGATGACATAATATTTGGTAGTACTAACAAATCCTTTTGTGATGAGTTTAGTAGGATCATGACTAAAAGATTTGAGATGTCTATGATGGGTGAGCTCAAGTTCTTCCTTGGGTTTCAAATCAAGCAATTAAAGGAAGGGACTTTTCTTTGCCAAACCAAGTACACCCATGATATGTTAAAGAAGTTTGACATGGTGAACGCTAAGCCGATCAAAACACCCATGCCAACTAATGGACATCTTGATCTTGATAAGGAAGGAAAAGTCGTGGACATCAAGGTATATCGTTCCATGATTGGCTCCCTCCTTTACTTATGCGCATCTAGGCCCGATATTATGCTTAGTGTGTGCATGTGTGCTAGATTTCAAGCTAACCCGAAAGAGTGTCACTTAGTGGCCGTTAAGAGAATCTTGAGATATCTAGTTCACACTCCAAACCTTGGCTTGTGGTATCCTAAGGGCTCCAAGTTTGATCTACTTGGCTATTCGGATTCCGATTACGCCGGTTGCAAGGTAGATCGAAAAAGCACTTCGGGGACATGTCAATTCCTTGGACGCTCCTTAGTGTCTTGGAGTTCTAAAAAGCAAAATTGTGTAGCCCTATCCACAGCCGAGGCCGAGTATGTTGCAGCAGGTGCATGTTGTGCGCAACTACTTTGGATGAGGCAAACCCTTCGTGATTTCGGATGTCAATTTACTCATATCCCACTCTTGTGTGACAATGAGAGCGCCATAAAGCTAGCAAACAACCCAGTGTGTCATTCAAGAACCAAACACATAGACATCCGGCATCACTTCTTGAGAGATCATGAAATCAAAGGAGATATCGCCATCAAACATGTGAGCACCGACAAACAACTAGCCGATATCTTCACTAAGCCTCTAGATGAGTCAAGGTTTTGTGCTTTAAGGAGTGAACTAAATATACTTGACTCTCGTAACTTAGTTTGAAACCTAGCATGCTTGATTGATCAACTAGTTTGACCTAGGTAAAACAATTTCAAAACTTTCATATTGTGTTTCAAAATCTTTGAAAGAAACTTGCTTGGTGTGACCATTGTTCTGTATTGATTACTTGCTGCTGGTCATATCATGCAAGAAGTACCTGTCCACTCCAAGAATAAGCTGTAGTATCTTAGAGAATAACTCTCTCTGTAGGTAACTGTCCGGCAGTGCCGGGCCAGGCGCGGTAGTGCCGGGCCCCGGCAGTGCCGCGCCAGGCGCGGTAGTGCCGCGACTTACTGATTCGACTGAATCAGTTTGTTACCGAGTGGGGTCATTGGGAAAACTTTCCTACTCTACCCGTGACCCCCTCTCTCTCTATCTCTCCCTCATCCATTCACCGCACCCGTGCCTTCTCTTCACCTTCTCTCTCTCGGGCGAAAAGGGCAACCGCACCTTCCTCTCCTCACCGGCGTGCTCCCCGGCACTTCCGGCCACCGGAGGTGTTGCTTGGGATCCTCGTCGGTGTTGCTCCGTTGTCCTCTTCTCCAAGGGTCTCCTTCCCTCTCCTTCCTCTCAAGGTGAAGGTTCAAAATCCCTAACCCTAAGTTTTTCCCGATTTATAAAATGCGCCATGGGTATTGTATTTAGAGGTTGTAGAAGGGTTTGTAGATGATAGGGAAGTGGTAGAGATGATGGATGTGGTGTTCCTTGGCTCAGATCTGACCTGCCTGCGCGGCAGTGCCGCTCCCAGAGCGGCAGTGCCGGACCATGAGCAGGGATTTGATCCAAGTAACACCTTATCCATCAAAATCTATCGCCTCACTATAACCTATCAGCCCTTATGCAGTCTTCTAATCCACAGTTTCCATGTTTTAGATGTCGGGCGGAGGTGATGATGAGAGGAGGACCAAGAGAAGGATGGATCCGCTCAGGGGGAGGAGCAAGCAGCCAGCCCGTCGTGGTGGCGCTAGCTCCCAAGGAGATGTGACAGCTAGACAGCAGATCAGAGATGAGGCACGTCGACAGATGCAGGGTCGACAGATCAGGGAGGACCTTTACCCTGCCACCCCTGAGCATTTGGCAGAGGTCAGTAGGGCTCATGTGCAGCCCTATGAGGAGGATGTCCAGGAGAGGCCACCGCAGGACACAAGAGCAAGGCAGCCTGTGTCCTACTATCAGCAGTTCAGCTCGGTCAAGTCCCAGCGACAGCATAATCCATACAATGCTCCAAAGGATATGGGCATTGACTACAGGTTCTGGAATGAGTTTCATTCTGACTTCTACCGCTCAGTCCTGTACAATGCCAAGAAGTCCAAGATTCTGAACATGAAGTACGTGGATTGGGAGCACCTAGAAGCAAAGACTGACCGTGATATCAACAGGGTAGTGGCTGCGTGCAAGCAAAGGAACATGTATGACTTGATGGGATTCAGCCACAACTGGAACACAGAGATTATCCACCAGTTCCATGCCACCCTGTATGTTGACAACGTGGTTGAGGAGATGCACTGGATGACCGAGGGTCGCCACTACAAGGTCACTTATGAGACCTTTAGTAGGATCCTTGGCTTGGGCAGCGAGGACAGGGAGTTTGACAATCTACATGATGAGAGGACCCTGACAGAGAGTGAGATTGCCCACATGTATGAAGACCCTAGCAAGGCTGATGGGTTGGTGAAGGGGCTAAAACCTTTTTATTACATGCTCAACAACCTTTTCAGACAGACGCTCAACCCAAAGAGTGGCTCGCACTCTAATTTATATGGATATGGCAGGAACATGTTGGCTAGGATGGCCCCTCAGGCTACTCCCTTTTCCATATCCAGCTTCATATGGACCTGAGCTACAGGTTGTAGCTGAGGATGCTAGGAAGGCGGTTCTTTATGCACCCTACGTCATGTTCATGATAGAGATGGTCTCCGGCCATTCTTTTCCTAAGGATGGGTTGCATGAGCCGTACAGGGCCGAGAAGAAGAAAGGGGCAGCAGGAGGTTCAGCAGGGGCAGCAGCAGCAGCAGATAGACCTGAGAGCTCCCATCCTTCCTATCAGAGGAAGAAGAAGAGCAAGCTAGCAAGATGGATCAAGGCCATCTTCTCCACCTGCACCTACGCAGCCCAGACAGCGCACCAGGCACTTGTTGAGCAGCGCGCCGAGCGAGAGCGGGCGGGTCGTTCGCCGTTACCTCCACCCCGCTCTCCACCTCGCTTCGACCTCTCCAGCCTTGATTCAGATGATATTGATGATGATGATGAGGAGGAGGAGCAGGAGGAGATCGTGCCAGTGCCACCTCGTCGTTCTACACGTGCTTCCACCTCGACCCGCTACACCAGTTCCACACACCGTCAGGGGAAGGCCGTGGTAGAGTCCGATGACGACGACGACGATGATGATGAGGAGGAAGAAGAAGAAGTTCAGTGGGACACGATAGCTTCGGATGATGATTGAGTGCTTGGACACTCTTCTCTTCTCTCTTTCTCTCTTTTTGGTGACTTGTTGCCAAAGGGGGAGAATTAGGTGAAGAGAAGGGGGTACAACCACTTTTTTCTGCTTCATGTCCCCATCTTTAGTTGTAGTTGTGAGTTGTGAGAGAGTTTGATACGATCAAAACTCTATGTTATGTAATAATACTCTATAGTACTACTTCTTAGGCTTGGATGTGGACATGTATCTTTACCTGCTTATTTAGCTTGTGCTATCCTGTTTAGATCAGTTTTGTTATATGCTTTGTGGTTACGTTTTTTTGTCCGCTGCGTTTGCTGTCTATTGCCTGAGCGGCAGTGCCGCTCCAGGGCCGGCAGTGCCGGGCCCGGGCAGTGCCGCGCCCAGAGCGGCAGTACCGCTCTGGCAGAAGACAGCAAACATCTCTGATGTGTGCTTAAACTGTCATTCGCATCACGTATTATTATTGACACAGTTTTAGTGCACCCCACAAAGCTATTAGATGTGAAACTGAACCTATCTCTCACTTTCAAATATGTGAATGTTGGCCTTTAATGCCAAATTGAGATTTCAGCTCTCATTCACACATTTAGGGGGAGGTTTCACACCTAAGCTTCAAAATCTCAGTTTTATACCCTTCTCTTGTAAGCTCTAATTGTGTTGTCATCAATCACCAAAAAGGGGGAGATTGTAAGTGCAATCAAGCCCTAATTGTGGGTTTTGGTGATAATGACCACACGATTAGAGGACTAATAAGATTTATGAAGTTGACAAGCAGGTTATGATAAGAAAGGTTGGTGTATATGCGTTGGTGGACCCCTCACACTACATTTCATCGGTTCCGGACTCAAAGTGCTTCAAAGAAATTCTATTTTGGTTATTTGAGTTTTAGGAATGCCGTACTATAAAGGGGGAATGCAAATTCATTGATATGGCTGAATGGCATGTGCTCAAACCAACTCAAGCCATCCACATTTCCAACCAAAGACAGCTGCACCCATTGTAGATCTGTTCCTGTCTGTTTGGTGGGCGCGGCAGTGCCGCTCTAGGCGCGGCAGTGCCGGGCCGCGGCACTACCGGGCTAAGGCCGGCACTGCCGCGACTTGATTTGCCCGTTGGATGGCTGGGGGTATTTACTTCACCCCCTCTGCCTCCCAACGGTTATCCACGACCATTCACTCCACCTACCTCCAGACAAGCTCTTTCTTCTCCATTGAAGGCCCTTCAAGCTCCCAACCACCAAAATCTTCATTCCCATTGATTCCAAGTGGTTGAGAGGCTCAAACCTTCACCAAAGAGGAGCCCTAGCTGAGATCTACTGCCTAGAGCACTTGATTTGAGCCATAGCCGGTGGATTTGCTTCTATTACTCTTGGGTTCTTGGAACCCTAGCCGGCTAGGCGTCGCCCTAGAGCCTTGCCAACTTGTGTGGCGGCCTAGGGAGGTTTGTAATCACTTGTGCAGCTAGTAAGATTACCCCTCATCTCAAGGATTTGGTTCCTTGACTTGAGAACGAGGTTGAGTTGCAAAGCTCATGACCTAAGTGGTCAACCTCAACAACGTGGAGGTAGGCAAGCCTTGGTGGCGAGCTGAACCACGGGATAAATCACTTGTCTCGCGTGCTTGCTTAGTTTCATTCTCTATGTTCATGAGCTTGTGATATATTCTAGGGTTTGGCTCGATCTACTCTATCTTTCATATTTGGCTTGGAGTAGTTGTTTCTGCTGGTTCATATAGCCTATTGTTACATTCCTATTCATATAGAATCTGCAGATTGTGGTTAGATTTCGAATTGCAGCTTCTGGTCTTCATCTGCGCGGCAGTACCGCGCTGAGGCCGGCAGTGCCGGGGAGCGGCAGTGCCGGGCACAGGGCGGTAGTGCCGGGCCTATCTAATTTGTTTTTAAGCTGTGATTTTTGACAGGCCTATTCACCCCCCCCCTCTAGGCCACACAGGTCCTTACAATGGTTTAAGCAAATAAAAACAAGGTAAACAAAATGATTTATGTCTCAAAATTGGCTTTATTTATGTGGAGGTTGAGAAAATGAGTTTCAGAAAAAGTGTCTTATATGAAAGTTGTAGAGAAAGTTATTTTGAGCAACTTTTATTTTTGGGTCAAAGCCTAGTTTGGAGTTTTTGAAACTGTTTTTGAATGGTCGAAGTTTAAAAAGTTTTTGGAAAAAAAAAGAAAAAGGAAAAGATTTTTCTCCCGCGCCCTCACTTCCGGCCCAGTTGGCCTTTCGGCCCGCCAGCGCCACACCGGCCCGCTCGCCGCGCCTACGCCGCTCCCGCGCCGCGCGCGCGCCCGACCGCGCGGCCGCGCCGTACGCCGGCCGGAGCGCCGCGTGGCGGCCCATCCCTGCCGGAAATCCGCGCTCGCCTATCGCCTCCCGATCTTTGCCTCCACGATCGCGCCACGATCCGCCTCGCCCACTCCCGCTCCGCCTCGCCTGTCGCACCGCCTCGCCGCTCGCGCCGCTCTGCCGCGACGTCGCGTCGCCGTGGCCCCCGCCACGACCACGCATCGTCGCCGGCCGGGCAAAAGGCCCCGCGCACCGCACTCCCCTCTCTTCACTTGCCATTCTGCTCGCCCTCTCTCGCTCTCGCTCTCCCTTGCCCACACTGCCAAGCAAGCCGAGCACTTGAGCCCGCCGTGCCCGCCACCGTTCGGCACCGAGAGTCCGCACCGCCGTTCCGACCACCTCCGTTCACCTTTTTCCAATCCCTCGCACACACCACTCCGCCTCCATCCGGGACGTCCGCTGCTCGCGCTAGCGCCACCAGCCGAGCCTCGCTGACGCCGGAGTCCGAGGAGCGCCGCCGCGGTCGCCATCAGCGCCGCTCGGAGCCCGGAGTCGTTTGCCCCCGACCAAAGCTCCGCCACCTCCCTCGTTCACTCGTCAGCTTCGCCAAGCAAAGGCAAGGTGAGAACACTAGTTCGCGAGCTCTCTACCGCCCCGTAGCTCTCCCTCCACCTCCGGCCGAGCACCATGGCCGCCGCCATGGCCGTGCTCGAGGCCAAGCTCCTCTGGAGCTTCACAGGCCAAATCAAGCCCTCCGATAGCCTCCCTAGGGTTTGCTAGTTCCCCCCTTCCATCAATTTGGCCGGCGACCGCCGGAAACGGCGTAGCCGTGCGACACCGCCGCCGCCGTCCGCCACCGCTCGCCGCCGGCGAGCTACGGCCATGCGCTAGCCAAACCAACCCCACCACTCGGTCCATCTCGTCGAGGGGAGCACGATGAGCCCGGTCCCACCGCCGGCGACCTCGCCGCCGGCGAGAACCGCGCGGTCAACCCTCTTCCCCTGTTTTCTCTCTCTGACGGGTGGGTCCCGTTGACCAATGGGTCCCCGCGTCAATCGCTCGCGGTCTATGGACCGGGTCTGCGCAAGTTGAGCCGGGAAGTTTAAAATGATTTTCCTTTTTGTTTTAAATTCCAGAAAGGCTTGTTATTTTTGTGTAGCAGGTTTTAAAAGTCCAAATGAAGTGATTTCAGTTTTGGTAACTTGCTCATGAGCAGATCTATCAGGGAAAAATATGAAAGTATTTTTGGTGGAAGTTTATATTACTGTTTTTATTTATTTCAGTTTATGTCCCTTTGTTGAGATAAATGGGTTTATATGTTTCCTGGTCGAGTTAGTTCATGGAAAATTTTGTGTAGGTTCCTTATCAGGTTATGTACTTGTGAAAAATATATAAGGCCCTATTTATGTAGAAAAACTGTCTGTTATGGGTTAAAGTCCTTTTTAGCTGATTTCTTGGAATAAATGTTAAGGTATTTTATATGTCAAAATAAAATATGGGAAAATTTGTGTAGCCTATGTGTGTTATGTTCCAGTTAGGAAAAATGTTAAACCTAGGTTGTTATATGGAAAAATGTGAAGTTACTGTATAAATGTACTTTTCTGTGTTTTTCTTTGGAAATTCATGTAGAAAGTAATATAATGTTTCTATTCATAGCACTTTCTTGATAAATATGAAATAGGGAGTAGAGTCTGGGAAAAATATTGAAATGAGTATGTTACCCTTTTCCAGTAGGGTTGTAGTTCAAATGGTTGGTTTTGGGTTAAATTTGTTTATTTTGTGTAGGGTGATATATTTATGTTTTGGCAACACACTTTCTGCAGTAGAGTGTTTATGAGTAGATGAAGCTATGAAAATTATGAAGTCTACTGTTTGACACTTTTTGTGTGAAAAGTTAGTTCAAAGCACTTTGTGAGTAGTGTATTTCATCTTTTTGTAGCCGCTGTTCTATATTTTATATCTTGCTAGAAATTGGTCAGTGAAGTCCAGTTAGTGTCAGTTATCTTCTAGAATTTTTGTAGATTTTTCTGAGTTCAGAAAAATACACTTGCAGATCAAACTTGAGTTTCTTTTGAATTTCTAAATGGGAAGTAGTTGAAATAATGATTTTGTTTTATGAGGTAAATAAGTATTTACCTCAATGTCAAAAGTGGTTCAACAAGTTGGTTTTGTTGGTTTGCAAGAAATGTTACTTTCATACCACCATCTTGCACCTGGCATTATTTAATTTTGTACCACATTGCAAATAGGATCGACAGTCTCGGAGCCGACCCCGGAGCAGGAAGCAAGCACCGAACAAGAGATCCCGGAACTTCATCAAGCCGAGGAGGTCGACCCCGGACAGGAAACTAACTTGCCCGAGTGCCCCTCCCACGAGGCCTCGGTCTTCGCTCAAGGCAAGCCCCGGAGCATTCTTAAGTCTCCCAGTTTTTATAATTAATTTACTTGAGTATTTTATATTGTGATGCATTAGGTGTAGAAGTTGATTGAATCCTACTTGCTGCATTACCATTTCTTGATTATTGATTAATATCTACCTTGTTATCCTGTTGTTTATTTATAATATAGAATTGCTTAGTCTGCTTAATAAAAGTAGTAGTTAAGGATGTTTCTGTAATACCCCAATGGGTAGTTATCGGATCACGGTTGGCTATATTTGCTATCGTGGAAAGGAACCTGAGTAGTAAAGAAATACGGTCAACTGGAAGGCAAGGCACAAGTTTGGAAACTTGGGGCAGTCCGTCCGTTGGATCGTGTAGGTTTGTATCGATGTTGGCCCTCGTTCATTTTTGAACGCGCCCTTTTACTTAGGGATATGTCGGTGCTGTAATCATCGACCCCGAAGCCGGTTAGAAGCCGTTCGGGCCGGAATCAACCCGAGTCGCGCCCTCTAGTATGGAAATGCGATCTGCCGCGTGAGGCCATCGCCAGGTTCCAATTGGGCGGTCCGTGCTTGAACCGCGACGATTACCACCATGAACAAGCATCGAGCGGTTACCCAATGCATGGACCCGACGGGGAAAGTGTGGGTTGGTATTAAAGGTCTTTCACCAGCTGGTTTGGAATTCGATTCGAGTCACCGTCTCCCCCGGTTAGTGGGAAACTACGGCGAGCTTCACCACGATACAACTCCATGTAATGTTTTAAAGGTTCAACTAAAATGTGGATAAGTCAACTGGATATGGTTATATTATTGCTTGTTAGACTCAAGTGTGTGTAATAGTTCAGGTGCAAAATCTAGAGTAAGAGATAGGACTAAAAACTGACAGCTCATCAATGTCATTAATACTCCTTATCTTAATTTTGAGCTTTTCGCAACTAAAGATCCCAGCTCCACCAAAAAGGCCTTGCATACCCTTGGTGTCTTTATTTTCAGTTGGGATGGGTAAGTCTAGCTGAGTACATTTCAGTACTCAGGGTTTATCCCGTTGTTGCAGATGGCCAGGTCTACTATGGCTATTGTAAGCACTTCCTCTACCCGGTGGAAGGTGATGAGGAGTAGGCCCAGGGCAGGGTCGTCAAGAAGCTTCCCCTTTTCTTTTGCTGGTCTGAGACTACTAGTGGCACATTACTTGAAAAAGGAGGAGTGAGTTGGGTTGAGTTGGAGTTATCAAACAATGTTTTATTTGGACCACATGTGTGGTGGTCGTGTTTCAAAACTTATTTAAGCTTCCGCACTTTAAATTCGGTATTGTAATAACTCGGTTTTAAATTCGTACTCTGATGTTTTAAATTCAGGTTTCGTTTAACTGTGTCGTCTCCTTTCGAATGTAATATTTGAACGATGCGATCCTGTATGTTGTATGATGTTGAAATCCTTCGAGATTTCCGGACTACCAGGGTTATATGGCTTCAAGTGCGGGTCGATGTCAGACGTAATTGACTAAGACGGTACTTGAGTCCTTATAATCAGGACGGTTCCGCCACAACAATGTTCGGCGGAATGCATTTAAATATGTGATGTGTAGCAATAGCTCTATCAAAGGACTGCCGAAGATTCATTGCTTAAGCGTTTGAGATCTGGTCAAGCAAGACTGGCTATGGGAGTCATCCATGCACTTTGATTAGACTCATCAAGAGAGAAAATTGGGATAATCCAAGGAGGTGACCTTGAACAAGCATCAAGTTGGAAAGTCTTGTATAGAGTGATCAAAGTGGTGTTCGAAAAATTCATATCTGCTGGAGACGTTGCAAGGTGAAAGTCTCACAAGAGCAATGAATGAGAGTTATTTGAAAAGTTACTTTCCAAGTGTTTGACAAGGAGCTCAAGTGTTCACCAAACCATGACCGACACATGTGTCACCCTTAGTACAAAATATGGTCGATGTATACATCGTCCTTAGATGCTAGGTAGCCGATGAGTTGGGCATCGTTGCTATTTAGTGCTTTAATTGTGTTTTTAGGTTCAGTGCATCATTCACCTAAAAACAGGGGGCATATGTTGACACTCAAAAGTGTCTCAAGCGTATAATAGACTCCACCATCAAGTTTCTATCGTCAAGATGGCTGAGACCTTTTGAGAGACTTCCGACCAGGTCTCTTGAGAGACTTCCGACCAGGTAAAACTGGTCGGAGGCGGCGAGGCAGCAATGGAGACCAGCTCGTATGTCAAAATATGAAATGGATTTCACCATGTGTTCCTCTCATCGAGATGGTCGAAAAACATATATGGAACGCCCAATTTGGAGTCCGGATGGAAGAGTTATGATCTAATAGAGATGGCTCACTATCGGAAGTTCTGACCCCCGGAAGTTCTGACCTGAGTCGGAAGTTCTTACCCCCCAAGAACTGCTGACCTTCCGAGTCGGAACTTCTGACCCCCGGAAGTTCTGACCCGAGTCGGAAGTTCTGACCCCGTTCGGATCTGTCCATTTGGATTCCGATCCGAACTGTTCCAAACTCGTGGTAAACATGGAAAATAAGGTTTGGAAGGGTTTCCTACTGGGATAAGACCACCCCCTCTATATATATGAGAGGATCGTGGCCGATTGAGACCCCCATCTATCCAATCGTCAAACCAATCTACTACAACCCTTTTACCCTCTTCTCCAACCTCATGTTGTTCATCCCTTGATCCGACGACCAAGGATGGCGCCCTAGGCTCGTCGGCCGACCTAGGGCAACCTGGCGATGTCCTTGCCTTGACGGGGTCCCTCCCGGGCAAGAGCTTCGACGGATTCTTTGCTAGTTTGCCCGAAAACTAGTCGTCATTCGCCACGTAAGTGCGTTAGCTATCCTTTGCCGGTTTGCTCGTAAACCTAGCCGTTCTTCACCACGTAAGTGTGACCTCCTCGCTGCGTTCTTCGGTCCGTAGCGACCCGGGCGTCCAAAACGCTAGCTGGTGTGTGATCCGGAATACTTTCGGCGTCAACACAAATGAATCACACATAGAACGAGAAATGCTTCGTTGCATTTGGAGGAGGTTAGGTTATTCACATTTGTTTTGATCATCGTTGGCGAATTTGAAACTATGTGTGGTGGTAGTTTAGTAGCGAGAGCTATACCATTTTTTTACTAGAGAATACCTACCGCATTGTCACGGGAACTTCTAGGTAAATTACATAAACTGTTTGTCGGCCTCAACGAAGGAAACACGATTTGGCATCGTTCTTTCGGCACCTTGCTTCATTGAGATCTTGGCCTTCTTGGAGCCAAGCATCAGTCAGCGACTCAGCGGGCCACTGCTTCTTGATTTCTTTGAGCAAGTTTTTTTTTTAATAATTGAGAGAATGGTTGGATCAGGTAAGTTGCTAAGTCATGCTTGCTTGTGGTACATGAAAAGATAGATTTTAACTAAGATGTTTTTTTTACCGAGGAAACTCTGCTTTTATAAATCTACAAATAGTTCTAACGAAGATATTAAGACATATCTAATTAAATATACTACTCTTTAACTCTTTGAATCCATCGTGGCTAATCATTTTAAAAGAATGTTATATAACATAACGCTGAAGCGGTAATCACGTTTTAGAACAATCAATTTCTAATTTGCTAGAGTGGCCTCGAAGATCCATGAGCATGAGATTTTACTGAGTCGCATAGACGTATAATACACATCCAACTTGATAGAGTGGCTAATAATTAGGCCCCGTTTGGTACAGCTCAGCTTCCTTGTTTTTTTAGAAAATAACTTCATGAGCAACTTACTAGGTGAAGCTAAGCTGTTTTGAAAAAAAAAAATTTGGCAAAACAGCTTCACCAACAACTTCATGCATGGTTGGACAGAGAAATGGAGGTGTAGGCTGTGAAAAGCTACTTTTTTCACTTCATGAGTGAAGTTGTTTTTGTGAGAAAGAGGATAAAACAGCTTCATGGGTGAAGCTGTTTTGTAAAATGTGTTTGGCAAAAAAAAAAACAGCTCACAACAGCTCAAAAAGCTGTTGTGAGCTGTACCAAATAGGCCCTTAGTTGTATATTTTTTTAGACGGAGGAGTATTCAAGAATCACATCCAACTTGATGGAATAATTAGGTGTGTCTCCCTCGTGTGTGGTTTGTACTAAAAAAACTCGGAACCACTTGAGATTATTACTTGAGAGATTTAAATCGATTATTTCTATATATAAGCATTTGTACTTCAGTTTACCTTTTTAGATACAGCTGAGGTTGATGTTTTCCTGAATTTTTGGATCTCACACGTTTGATTTAAAAAATGCATCGTCACCGGAAATCACATTTTTCACATGAGATGTATATTAATCGGAACCCCCAGTAGTCCCCACTAACGCACTAGTGGGATTACTGGATTAGGACTTCCATTATAATGGGATGGATAAGTAATGCATTCCTCTCCTTATTGGGGCAGTTGAATACTGTTCTATTCGAATTTCAGGATGGAATCCAACGACTACGTTCAAACAATACCGCTGTTGTACATGTACTGAAATGCTATATACGGAGTATGGCCTATGGCCAAGAATGAAACGTTTCCAAAGTCAGAGCCAAAAGTGAAAGCTTACTGTCCAGGTACCTAATTTGTAACTTTTTTTTTTTTGGCAAAGTGCACCCTGATTATGTGTTACAAAGTCAGCGGCCGCAAAGAGCCCTGTTGTTGGTAAAACTCCACCATTCACATCTGACGGTACCATCGATCCACTGCTGCGGAAACGGGTTTTACCACACATCTGACGGTACCATCGATCCACTGCTGCGGAAACGGGTTTTTTTTCGGTCAGTCGACTAAGCGTGTGTTTGGTTTGGGGACCAAGTGGGTTGGGTTAGGTCCAACCCAATTTTTAGGGTTGGGTTGAACCCATCTTGTGTTTGTTAAAGGGATAGGTTGAACCTAGTTTTTTGTTTGGTTGGAAGGTTGAACAGGAATAAAATGAATGTCATCTTGACACCGTTAACAACAGCTATGAGGGAGGCCCACATGTCATCTTCTTCTCTTCTCTTGTTTCTTCCTCTGCTCGCTCGTACCCAACCCAAGCCCGTCCCGTCCCGCAGCCGCTTCTCACCCTGCCCCTCATCGCGCCGCCCTGCACAGCTCCGAGTCTGCGCCGCCGCTCACCACACAGCCGTCCTCAAGTACATCGCCGGTCGCCGCCAACTCCCCGAGCCATGGCCGCCACCGCCCCGAGCTTCGAGCTCGCCCGCCATGGCCGCCACCTGCCCGTGCGTGAGTTCGTCCGCCATGGCCACCACCGCCCCGAGCCTGAGGTCGTCCGCCAAGGCCGCCACCGTGCCAAGCCAAGCTCGAGCTCGCCCTCCATGGCTACGACCGCCCTCAGCCCAAGCTTGTCTGCCATGGCAGCTGCTCGCCCAGATCCAAAAGCTGGTGGAGTGGATCTGTCGGGGACGCGAGTGACGGGGACAGGAGAGTTCGCGGCTAGGGAAGAAGAAGGAGACAGAGGTCGACAGCGCCGATCTGGGTCGAGCTCGTCCGCTCAAATCGAGCGGACCGTTCCAACCCGCATCTGAGAGTATATTCGCTTCTGGATTCGACCCAAACCCACATGGCTCCTCAACCAAACAGGAGGTCATCTGGTCAAACCCAGAATATCCAACTTCAACCCACAATCCAAACACAACCTAAGTGATCGATCTTAAGGAGCATTTTTTGAAACCAACACTATACAATCGATTATAAAGATGTGTCATTTTACAGTGTCGGACTTCCAACCGTCTCTAGTAATCTAATTTTATAGATGAATTGCTTAAAGAACCACCCCTAAAATATTTTAAAATTCTTTGGCATATTTAAATCTATGTCTTTATGGTATACTGCTAATCTGCAGTTAATAATTTTTTTAACGGCGTGTAAATAAAACAATTAATCTTGGAACTTTTACCTCAAAGTTTTTTAGTGTTGAAGTAATATGAAATGAAAATGAAGAAAATCTTGGAAAAATAAAATAAAATGTTTAAGTTGTGTTGGTTTTGCATGGACTAATTCTGTAATGGAAACGGGGAAATAGGCTGTTTTACTTTTGGTTAAAAAAATAAAATTTAAATAATATATACAAATTAATTTTTATATAAAAAATGGAAATAATAGGCTCCTGGCAGTTAACTGGGCTGCGGCTGGTCAGCCCGGCCGAGCAGGACCCGCCCGCGAATCCGGGGCGAACTAGTATGCGCAAGTACACCGCCGCGGCGCCGCCCATGCGCGGCGCTGTGCGCCAAGTCGCTCCTGTCTCGCGGGTCCTGTGCTCCACAGCGTCGTCGCTCGTCCCTTCGGACCTCCGGTCCAATGCCGACGTCGCCGTTTCTTCATACCATATCATGGCAGTATTAGACTACTGGACCATTAGTTATGGACCAAAATAGGAGAGTAACAATGTTTTTAGACTGAATTCTTCACGGATTATTTATTTACTCTTATTTTCTTCTTTTTTTTTACATACTCCATCTGTCTCATGAAAAATATCGTTTTAGATTTCCAGACTTCTCGTTTGACCATTCATCTTATTCAAATTTTTTGTATAAAAATTATTTATTTTATTATAATTTATTTTATCACTAGAGATATTTTAATATTAATTAATTTATTTTATTATTTATATAATTTTTTGAATAAAATGAACGGTCAAACGCGAAGTCAAGAAGTAAAAAACGTCACTCCTATAAGACGGAGGGAGTATATATACTTATATAAACATTATATGTATAAAATTTTTATCAAAAAATTGGTATTTAACTGAATACTCTTGATACGAGCTGGGCCCGCCCCTGCCATGGTCGTCGGTCGTTCTCTCTCCCTCCCTCTCGCACTTCTCCGCTGTTTTTCTCCAAATTCGTGGTGCCCTCTCGGTAAGCACCTCCCTCCCCCCCACCCCACCCTCTTTGTCATGCCGCCCACTCCTGGTCGTGCCAGGGCTGCGGCCTTGCCGTTGTCGCGGCCGCCATGCTCGGTGCGCTACCACCGCGCCACGAGCTCAGGGAGGCGGGACAGTGCCGCCACCAACAGCTAGCCGCCGACGGCCGGGGCTGACCACCAGCCGGTCCTGCTCTACTTTTGTGAAGGAACAGAGGACCATGCGAATAGAATTTGAGAAAATATAGAGGCTTAATGCATTTTTCGTCACTCAGTTAAATAGTGCCCAATAGTAGGACATGCTGAGTTGTAATTTATGCAAAGTATGAGGGCTTTTCTGCGAGTTTGCAGGGTGCTTGACCGCACTGGGCTGCTTTGGGCCACGCGGGTCACAGCCGAGAGCCGCGCCTGGGCCGCTGGCCGCCGTGGAGAGGAGCAGGCCGAGGGCTTTTTCGTGAATTTAGGAGGAAGTCCGTTTTCTTTTCTTTCCCCTTTTATATGTTGGGAAGCTTCTAAAATTCGCCAAAATTCAAGGGAAAAAACAGAAAAACGTCAAACAATTTTTGTTATCTTCCTAGATTTGTATTCTTCCAAGGAATATTATGCCACATGTACCGCTCTGTTTTGTCTACGAGTTAATTAAAAATCGTCTTCCATGTGTGTTGCATGCATGTAGGTTCTGTTGTGACTGAGAACATATTAAAGGAATGAAGATAGACCCAAAATACAAAGATGTTAATCTAAGAGTACAAGGAGGAGGTCCTCATCAGTGGTGTTCCTGAAGACAAGCCTCGGTGCATAATCCTTATTTACAGGCACCTTATTATGATATTGTTTGTGCATTAAGTTGTATAAGTTGGTTGAAACTCACATACATAAAATAGGCTTACCTTGTGAGTCTTACTAGCATGACAGTTTTCGTGCAGCTACTATGTTTATGATTTGCGGTAGCATGTAGGTAAGTTGTCATTACCCACCATATTACCATGCCACTTGGGTATCATGTGGATGGAGATGATAATAACTAGAGATATATCATAAACTAGAGACTGGACATGAGTTAGAGGTTAGTGAAGTAATACGAGTATAGGACATAGAGGTCCTTGTACTTTAGTCTCGTTTGTGTTGATCTTAATCAAGGATCGTACGGTTTCCTGAACTACTAGTCAAGTTTAAACATACTAGACACATAACAGGGACTGAGTTACAATTGACAATATTGCCATGACACTCTTGCCTTGAGTTAGTATTGTTTTTCATAGCAATAGGTAGGTGTAAACATTTTGTAATATCATCTAGTAAATTTGTGGTCACACATCGGCTTAGATGGCTTTGCATTCAGAGACTTAGGTTCAAAGTCTATAATAGGCTAACAAACGAGTGGGAGTTAAAGACTTAGAGAGTTGAGAGGGTGAGAAAACGCCAGCAGAAGAAGAGAAGGAATCCTTGCCCTACTTGGCCTATTTAGGCCCTTCACAGTGTGGAAGTAGAGCCACCCAGAAGATCAGACCCCACCACCAAAACCAGGAGCGCTCTTCAGTTGTTTACGGCGTGTAGAGCTGCTGGCACCACTAGTAGGACCCATATGAGAGATTTAAAAAAGTACACAGAACCCACTAAGGACGAACTAGTACTCTTGATCTGTCAGTGAAGTGTCGACAAAATCCTATTATATTGTTTGGGCACCGGAGCAAGTAGTTGCTCCACTCTTTATTTTTTTGGCACAGGTGTAGGATCTCTAGAGGCCTAGAAGGGGGGGTTGAATAGGTCTGTCAAAACTCAAAACCTAATTCGGTTAAAAGCCTGATCGGCACTGCCGATCCTATGGTCGGCACTGCCGACCTGCTCAGGAATAAAATCAAGCTGCGTGAGAGTGAAACAGAAAATTGAGGACAGATAGAGTGAGTTTCCTGCAGGGTTAAACAGTTCACAGATATAGCAGAAACATAAAGCACAGGTTGAACCGAAACCCTAGAAATCACTTTACAAATAGAAAGGAAACCAAAGCACAAGGTGACACAAGATTTATCCCGTGGTTCGGTTTACCACAAAGGTTAACCTACTCCACGTTGTTGAGATACGCCACCAAGGCTCAAGCTCACCACTTAGGTTTGCCCTTTCCTCGTTCTCAAGTCAAGAGACTTAACTCTTGAGATGAGGGGTGATTTCTTAGCTGCAAGTAGTTGGTTACAAACCTCCCTAGGCTGCCACAATCGATGGCAAGCTCAAGGGCGACGCCTAGCCGGCTAGGAGCAAGCTCCAAGAGTAACAAACCCTAGAACCTCCGGCCAAACATGAACCAATGCTCTTGAGACTTTGAGAATCAATGGATCTGCTCTCTAATCGAGTTTTGCAGCCCTCTCTTTCAAGTTTTAGTGGTTGGAATGAGAGATCCACTTGAAAGCTTTGAGAGCAACAATGGAGGAGTGAGAGAGAGAGAAAGAGCCTTTTGCAACGGTCAGAAACGCGAGCTGGAAGAAGCACTGGTTGACCGAACCGTTATGGGCTTTCTGAAAAGGTATATATATAGTCTGGGCCCAACGGTTCGATTATGATCGGCACTGCCGACCATAAGGTTCGGCACTGCCGACCTCCCCAAAAGGATCTGATCCATATGAATCCTGTGGGGTTAGAAAGGTGGCTGGATGTGTATCTATCTGGCAAAGATTGAGCATTGGTAACACAATTTGACAGTGGGCACTAGAATCCCTCTTGATAGTACGGCATTTCTAAACTCAAATTCGAAATGGAAAATGAATTAAACCTCCTTCAAGTCGGAAACCATCACGAAAACAATTGGATACCCATCAGTCATGTATGCCATCCTTTCGTTTGCTATTCCCTGCTTGTCAACTCAACAAATCTCATTAGTCCTCTAATTCGGTGGTCATCAACACCAAAACCCACATAGGGCTTGATTGCACTTACAACAGGTGATTCTTGGAATCACTTGTTGCAGTGGAAAAGTGTGTCTCCTAAAGTTTCTATTTCCTCTACAAGCATCGCTCAAGGCTCACATTCACTACAAGAATCCTGTTGATCCATGACGGTTTTCTGGTGATGGTTTCTGAAACTGTCATCGCATAGTGAATCTATGACATCCTTATGATGGTTTGAGAATCAGGTATTTGCTCTGTGACGATCTGAACCGTCATCGTCTATGTACTTGTCTGTGTAGTTGACTATGACAGTCTAAAGAAACATCATAGAAACCGTGCAAGGTGACGGGGGCGGTGGGACCGTGTTGATGTGGATGACGACACACATGCTTTGCTATTTTTTTTAATTTCAATTAATTAATTAATAATTAGTAATAACTAATAATACTAGTAATAGTAAATTATATATATTTCCTACACTCGGCTCTAGGTTTGGATAAATTGGTTGGACATATTTGATTAAATAATTTATGGAGCCAAAATTATAATTAAAGTTCTATATTTTAAAATTATATAATTTACGAACGGTCAATAGGAAAATAACATGGGATAAAACCAATGTAACAATTCCTTAGCGTCCCATTTTGAAGTCCGCAACGTCGCGTTATGAAGCCCAGCTCGAAGCCCAGCAACCGTCTTCATATATAACCATAAGTTAGGGTTTGGCCACTCCACTCCTCCTCCTTCCTCAGACGCAATCGACCGCACCGGCGCTCCCTCCCCCACTCTCTCCACTGGCGAACTCCCTCCCCCACTCTCCACTCTCTCCACGCGAACTCCCTCCCCCACTCTCTCCACCGGCGCTCTCCTCTCCTCCCGTGGCCACGGTGGCGCTTGGCAAGGCGCGGCGCTGCCGGCGACCCCCGTCTAGGCGGTGCACGAGGCGAGTGAAGGCCGGCGGCGGCGCTCCCCTCCCCTCTCGTGGCCGCGGCGGTCCTAGGCGGCGCTCGGAGCGAGGGGCGGCGACTAGATTGGGGATCCGGCGACCTCCATGGCCTCCACCATGGCTCCTCCCTCTCCTGCCCGGATCCGGCCGTTAGACGCACGGCGGCGACGGTCCTGCCCAGATCTGGCCGGTGGAGGTGCTCGTGGTCGCGGATCCGGCCGCCGGAGGAGCAAGGGCGGCAGGATCCAGCGCAGATTAGCAAGGGATCCGGCGACCGACGGTGCAAGGTGTGCCCCTCATCCTCCCTCCTATCTCCTCTCTCTCTCAGATAAGTTTCACATCCTTCTTCTCGTGTAGGTCAACTCAAGGTCGTCTGCGGCGCCGGCTGGCTCCCTCCAACAGCGGCGAGCGCACGGTGGATCCGTGGTGGCGGCAACGGCGGCGGCGCTGCGGCCCTGGATGGGCTCGTCGGGCCTAAATCTGCTCCATGTTGAGCTTCTTACTATTATTGTTTTTTTCTTGTAATGATGAGCTGGTAAGTTGGGTTTCTGTGTAGTTTAAGTATAGCTTAAGGCTATAGTTGTTCTGTTTCCTGTAGTAGGTGTCGCGTAACTGGTTTCATTCTTTATCTAGGATTGGTATTCTATTGCTACTGGACAGCCAGCTTCACTGTCATTCACTGGCTCCATCACTGGTTGTTGCTTATAGATAAGTGCTCCTTTTTGGATCCCCTTTGAGGCTCTTATAGGTAGTATTATTGTTGCCGCAAAAGTAAATAGGCTAAATAAGGTTCTACTGATGCTACATCAGATGTGTTAGTGTTAGTAGCTTACAGTTCTAGTAGCTATTGCCTTTTAGTTGATCACTTCCTATAATATAGCATGCTAATCTAATGGTTGCAATGTTTTTTCTTGTACACATGGAGTACTCTGTGATGCGCTATTCCTTATTGTTACTATTACTATAATACTATGTTGCTGAACTGCATGTTGTCACTTGCTGGATTCTAATGTAGGCAAAGTTACAGTTAGTTCCAATAATCACTAATTTAGATGTGAATGTAATTCATAACTAGAGTTGGCTAACTGTTTAAACAAAGGTGTAAATTGGTTATTGTCATTATTTGTGAGATGGAGAAGTTTAGCAGTTTGTAGCAGGACAAAGGTTTTAGTCTGTCTTTGTTTCAGATAGTCTTGTGTCTTTGTTTCAAATGGTAAATGGTCGTAGTAGTAGCTATTTTCGAATTTCTATTAATTATGTTTGCATAGTCAGGGAAAGAAAACATTCTATTTTGTAAAGTATGCAGTACTTATCCGTATGTGCTAACCTCTTATTTCTCCTACATGTGTTTGCAGGAGGCAAGAATATTAGAAAATAAAGCAATTGGAATTGAACTCGAGCCTGTTTAGGGTGCATGCATTTTGTATGACACAGTGACTTCAGTAAACATCTAAGCGTGATGCTTCTGTGATGTAATGTAATATTTTGGAGATTTAAATCTGTGGATGTATTTGAATCTATGAATGTATTTGAATTTGTGGTTGAATTAAGTCCACAAAAAAATCTTGGGCTGCTAGTATTTAGCTGGGCTGGCCCTACGTGTGATGAAATGGGCCGTTGCAAAACTAAAAATAAACTGGACTGAGTGCAATATAAAAAGGAAATGGGCTGAGTGAAATATAAAATGAAAATAAAATGGGCCGTCTAGCCCATCTTGTCAGCCCAGCCCATCTAACATTTCAGAAAAAAACAAAAAAATGCTGACGTGACATGGTGAGCCACGTCAGCAAGCTGACCTATCAATTATAGCAACGTCAGATTCCACCTCGCCATGCTTAGATGACAGTGGTGACATGGCATTAAGTCCATGACGTTCTGTTTTGTCACTGATGTAGCCTATAAATCAAACGAACACTTATTCTGTGATGATCGTAGCCGTCATGGATCCAGCGAGTCTATGATGATTTTTTCTCGCACTGAAGGTTTATGACGCTGATTCGGTGATGGGTTTCTAAGACCCTCACAGATAGTTACTGATGACGGTTTTTCTAGTGTTTATGACCAACTGAAACCGTCATGTATCAACACAATCCTTGCAGTGATTGTGGAGGGCCTATCCGCCCATGGAAACTAGAAAATGTGTTCCAAGGAGCAATAGAAGGCCTCACAAAAAAGGCAAAAGAATAAAATAATTCTTATACATAGAAAAATAGAGATATGATCAAAGATATAAAGTAAAGTAATACAACTTCTTCCTTTTAGAAAAAAATCCCCAAATCCACCTTTTTTTGTTCAAAGAAAGAGGAGTTTGCCTTATTATTTTTGGCATGTACTTTCTTTACCATACTACCAACATGGTGATAATCATTTATTTGTTATTTTAAAATACTTTTTCCCAACGTTTTAGATTTACCTCTACCAATATAAACCCCTCAATGCTCCCTACTACGAGCTTAAGCTCTAGCGTCCTAGTGCCTTACCGTGTGGTCCCCTAACTGTGTCATATGTAGAGAATAATTTAATTTTTGTTTGACTGTCTAAAATAGAATATTCAAATTTTTGACCGTCTGATCATGACTCATCGTCTCCGATTCAATTCTACTAGGCAAACCCTAGTCCACCTTAGACACACCTCTCCTCCTCTTCTCGGCGCCGCCACGACGAGCACAAGCTCATCTCTACCTACCCCTCTATACTCGCTTATATTTCCTTCCTTGATCCTCATCGTGGTCGCCAGTTGTAGACTCTCCACTCTGAGTGAGAGTCACTATTGGTTATTGTGTGTCTTCCACCTCTTACAACAAAGATCACATCAACTTCATGTAGCATTGTTGATATGATGGACCACTATTCACCATCGCTAGAAATGTTTTATTGGGAGAGGGTTTTGGATCAAGGATCCAAATCCCCAACCCTATGCTGTCTAAGCCCGCTGGAGGAGTAGACCAAGGCACAAGAGACCTCGAGCGTATATAGTCAAGGTATGAAATTATATATCATGGTTTTTCTCACGTGGTGGTAAGTAAAGGTAGTGCGTAGCGGAGCGGAGCGATTCAGCATCACAGAACTTAGGGTGTGTTTGGTTGGTGACCAGAACTTGTCACGCCACAGATTCGTCGTGCCACAGTTTTTCTGGCAGCCGTTTGGTTTACTGCCACAGCTATGGCACGCCATACTTTCTTAACACCATGTCCCACACGTCATAGACTCATTTTCGTCCCAAACTTTGCAACAAGTATGACTTCGATTTTGTTCGCCGCACTTTCTGTGGCAGTCATAGTTTGCCGAAGGTCTGGCGTGGCAAGTTACGGCAAGAAACCAAACAGGCCCTTAGAATCCTGTTCCGTTTACAAGCACCATCTTGTCCAAATTTTGTGCGCATAGCTAGATCGGGAGGTGAGGAATGCCTGCTGGGATCACAGTCACACGAGCTGGTCGAGCCAGAAGCAAGAACACGGACTCCGCATGCGCTGGTGAAACGCTGATCTTCTTCTTTTTTTTTTTCTTTCCCTTTTCCCGAGCCGATCCAGAAGCTACAAGCGCGAACGCGCGGCCCTTCGGTCACCCAGCCGAGCACTGTGCATCATCGTCATCGACCACGATTTGAAAGGGCGGCTAATCACTGCGAGGCCTGCGCGCGGCTGCCACGCACACGCCACGCGAGAGAGGACGAATCGACATGACGGGGCGAACGACGGCAGGCTGAGATCTGCCGCCCGACAGGAGATCTCCGGGGCCCCGCCTCCGCGACCGTGCATGGGCTCGGAGTCCAAGCGCCGCGAGGCTGCCTGCACGGCGCATGCCCGGCTGCCCGCGGATGCCGATTGCCGAGCGCGCCGGGCCCGCACCCGGACCTTACACATTGCTCTGTTTGCCCACTGGAGACTGGCAGTGGGGCTCTCTTGAGCGCACCTAGTACTTCATTGATGAATCGTTTGCCGCGGCCGCCGCCGTGGGCTGCGTGGCCTCGTCTCGTCTCTCGGCTCTCGTGCGACGCTGGCTCTCTCACAGCCGTAAGGCTTGGCTGAATGGATTGCCGGCAGCACTTTTCAGGGTCACCGACGCGTGGGGCCGACCACCAGTGGGGTCCGTGTGTCAGAGACACGGTGGGGCGTCATACCACGTGCCGCTTGGAAATCGCTTTGTCCTCGCCCTCTTTCCATCCGCACCCGCAGCCTTTTTATGCGAAACTGAAGCGATCGCGGACCACGTCTTCGTCGTCTCACAAACACAACATCCATCCTCCTTTTCTCTCGGTGGGTTGGTTGTGCTGTGCGTGCTCTTAGGGTTTTCCGCCATGTCCACGCGCGGCGGCGGAGGGGGCCGGCGCGGAGGCCGGGGCGAGCAAGGGGGAGGCCGTGGAGGCGGGAGCGGCGGCGCCGGTGGTGGTGGTGGTGGTGGTGGCCGAGGGCGCGGCCACCAGGGCGCCGCGGACCTCGGAGGACTCCGCGAGGACACGCGCGGGGGACCTGGCCGTGGCCGTGGCGATCGCGGCGGCACCCAGGGAGGGGGCCATGGCCAGTCGCAGTCCCCGCATACTGCGGCCGGGCCCGGGCGTGGCGGGTACTCCGGAGTGCCCCCTCAGCAGGGGCGCGGCCAGCAGGTGACGACGACAGCGCCGGTGCCGGTGCCCTCCGCGGCGCCGACCCCGGCGGAGGTTGAGGCCATGAGGCGCCAGATGGAGAGAAAGGCGGTGGTGACCGAGGGTCCGCGCCAGGGCTCGTCGTCCTCACAAGCACCGCCGCCGCCGAGACCGGCGATGCAAGGTAAGGCGCCCGGTCAGTTGGCTCCTGCAGGGACAGGGACCCCGTTGTCGTTCCCAGCGCAGTCCCCGGCGTCCTTTGAGGCGCCTGCGGTGCGTCCGGGCATGCAAGGGACCCCGCTGTCATTCCCAGTGCAGTCGCCGGCGCCCGTTCAGGTGCCTATGGCTGCGGTCCGACCGCCGGCCATGCAACAAGGGAAGCCGCCGGGTCAGGTCGCACCGGCAGTGCGCCCATCGTCGCTCCCAGGAACGGCGCCGGTTCAGGGCCCTGCGCCCGGGCGACCGGCCATGCAAGTGAGGCCGCCGGGTCAGGTTGCACCGGCAGTGCGCCCCTCGTCGCTCCCAGGACCGGCGCCGGTTCAGGGCCCTGCGCCCGGGCGACCGCCCATGCAAGTGAGGCCGCCGGGTCAGGTCGCACCGGCGCCGGTTCAGGGCCCTGCGACCGGGCGACCGGCCATGCAAGTGAGACCGCCGGGTCAGGTCGCACCGGCAGCGAGCCCATCGTCGCTCCCAGCGCCGGCACCGGTTCAGGGCCCTGCGCCCGGGCGACCGGCCATGCAAGTGAAGAACCCGCCGGCTCAGGTTCCACCGGCATCGGGACCGCAGATGCAAGGGAATACGCCGGGTCAAGTGGCGCTTTCGGCGCCTTCTGGCACGCTGCCTCCGGCTTCAAGCCAGGCAATGGTGTTCCCCGCGCGGCCGAGCTACGGAACCGTCGGGCGGAGGTGCCGGGTGCGCGCCAACCATGTACAAGTCCAGCTCGCCGACAAGGATATCTACCACTACGATGTACGTATGCATGACCTCTAATTCTTATTAGCTTCAGCCTTTGCAAATAGTAATCCAACAAAACCCTACATGCTGTTTCAAGAATACCCACACACTTTTCATCTTTGTATCTAACAAGTTCAATTGGTACATGTACGTCTTTATATTTCACAGGTGGCGATCACACCTGAATCGGTCTCACGGGCAAGAAATAGATGGATCATCAACGAGCTCGTTAACTTGCATAAGCAACACTTGGACGGGCGGCTTCCTGTTTATGATGGAAGAAAAAGCCTGTTCACGGCAGGCCCACTGCCATTCAAATCCAAAGAGTTTGTGCTCAATCTAACAAACCCTGAGAGAGCAAGCCAGGGGTGTGTTTGAATAATCCCTTACCATCCAATCAAGTCCTATGCATTCTCCAATATGTTTATATGCATGTGTGCTAATCAATCCTTCATATAATGAGTTGCAGTGAGAAAGAGTATAGGGTGACAATCAAGGATGCTGCAAAAATTGATATGTACAGCCTTAAGATGTTTTTGGCTGGCAGGAATAGGGAACTGCCACAAAATACTATCCAGGCTCTGGATATTGCGTTGAGAGAATTCCCAACTGCTAGGTAAGATATCGCATCCCCAACTGCTAGGTAATGCATCGATGCACTCATGCACAGGCATTTCGTATCTAGGGTGTGTCAAGTGTGATGCATCATATTTTTCTTTGACTTATGAATTATATATGGGATGAAGTGTTTTTGATTCTTTACTTCAATTTCGGTGGCAGGTATACATCGATCTCAAAATCGTTTTTCTCACCACATGCATTTGGAAATGGTGGGCCTCTAGGAAATGGTGTGGAATGCTGGAGGGGTTACTACCAGAGCCTACGCCCTACACAGATGGGGTTGTCTCTTAATATAGGTGGAGTTGTGTGCTTGTACCTTATGCTTTCTGCCTTGAATTGCTTGGCTAATGTATTGTTTTCTTTGTGTATTATACATGATGGTATTGTAACTTTTACATCGACCTGTCGCTTTGCCATGAATTGCTTTCAAAAGCAGGCTTCTGAATTAGAAAGAACCTATATTATTCCCATATTTTAATAAGTCCTTTCTATACCTTTATTATTAATAGCTAGGGCTGCACATGCTAGTTTTTGTTATCATGCTAAATGTTTTTTTTGTACTGTACAAATGCACTAAGATAGATCTTGGTGTATAAGCACAACAAAGTATTTGAACTCCAAAGTTTAGCTAGTTTAGTTGAACAATTTGGAGTTAACTACTAATTCAACTAAAATTCTGATGCTTTTCACCAACCATGCAAATTATTTAATACACTTTAAAAACTAAATTCTGAATAAATCAAGCAATCAACAATGTGATCAGGTATAAGTATATCTAGCAGTCATAATTTATAGCATATTTCCCTTTTTTCCTGCCTACTATAACAGTATGGTTTTATTTTATATTGAGTTATTATAACACATCTTCAATCCGATGAGCTCCATGTTGATAGTTGTATTAAAGTTATGAACTTTGTTGTTGAAAACCTGTACTTTTGATATTGATGAAATTTATATTTCTTCTCTCTCAGATGTTTCTGCAACGTCGTTTTTCAAGGCTCAACCTGTTATTGACTTCGCAGTGGAGTATCTGAACCTCCATGATAGTTCAAGGCGTTTGTCTGATCAGGATCGCGTAAAAGTATGGACCATATAGCCTTTATCTTACCATACCCTCATTTAAATGTTTGTATGATTGTTTCACCATATATCACCACTTTTTTTCGCATCACAGCTGAAGAAAGCACTTAAGGGGGTCCGAGTCGCAACCAAGCATAGACATGATATATCCATTCGCTACAGGATTACGGGGCTAACATCGGCTCCATTAAATGATTTGACGTATATATTTATTCTGCTATATCTTGTTGCATTCCATTTATGCAATCACATCATATCCTTAAATATTTCTTTTTGTGTATACAGTTTTGATCAAGATGGCACAAGGGTATCAGTTGTGCAATACTTCAAACGACAATATAACTATTCCTTAAAATACACTCACTGGCCATGCCTTCAAGCTGGCAGCGCTAGCAAGCAGTGCTATTTACCTATAGAGGTTGCACTTCTATGCTTTTTTTTCTTTGCCAATTCGATTACTAATATTTTAGGACAACTATTTCCATGAATATAATTATCTTCAACCTCCAAAATATATCGATCTATTCACATGTTATTATAACGTTCATACTTATATGCAGGTCTGCAGCATAGTTGAGGGACAACGCTACTCAAGTAAGCTGAATGAGAATCAAGTCAGGAATATCCTGAAGTTGGCCTGTGAGCGACCATCAGAGAGGGAGAGTAGAACTTTTGAGGTGTGTCACTAAGCCTATTTGTGACTTCATTTTGTAATTTGTACCTTTTCGTGTGCGTATACATAGGGGTGGTAATGGATCATGACCCTTATCCATTCTTCACAATCCAACTTAGCCCTTTCCAATTTTAGTTCAAAATCATATAGTATAACAGCCTGATTCTTATTGAGCCTGATCCTTAAATTTGCTAGGCTAAATTAGAGGGCCCTTTACCACCCCTATGTATACATATTTCTTTTGTTCACGTTTTTTTAAAAAGTGAATACGTTGTGTGCATTCTCAGGTATTCAGTAGGAACAGCTCTGACGACTCTTATGCAAAAGAATTTGGCCTTAAGGTGATGAACCAACTGACGTTGGTTGATGCTCGAGTCCTCCCAGCTCCAAGGGTAAATGTGTTTCTTCTATTTCAGTATGAAAGAACATCAATTTTTTAGTTACCATCTACTAACATTCAACCAATATTTTTTAGCTTAAGTACCATGACTCTGGAAGAGAGAAGGTTTGCAACCCTTCTGTCGGACAATGGAACATGATTGGCAAGGTACCATGTCTTGGTCTTCTAATCTCCATGTCTTTTCTCTTCACATAATTGTCTCTCATTCATGTTACTCGGTTTAGTTGATTATTTGGTTGGTAACACTTGTGTAATCCCTAGCTATGTCAACAAATGAAATAATTATGCAATGACTGCAATGGATCTATTAGATTTGTAGTCTATATATATGTATCTTATATTGGAATATTTGGTGAAATTTTCAGAGAATGGTTAATGGAGGATCTATCAAATATTGGGCATGTATAACTTTCGCCTCTCGTTTGCATCCAAATGATATTGGGATGTTTTGCGAGCATCTTGCCGGCATGTGTAATAACATTGGCATGGTAAGTCTGCCTATAGATCGCACTTCTCACACCATCAAATATGGTAGTTAAAATTATTTTACATTTTTTTTTGTAGCAAATGAGTAGCAGACCGTGTGTAGAAATAAAGAAAGCACACCAAGACAATTTAGAAGCTGAAATCAGGGGTATCCATTTGCGTTCTGCACAAGTGCTTGCTCAACAAGGTCTAAAAGATCAACAACTCGAGTTACTCATCATAATTTTGCCTGATATGAGTGGTTTTTACGGTAAGTTGTTTGAATGGATCTTCAAGCTGAAGATTCTTTGACCCTTTTTTTTTCCCAAGTTAAAGTTCTAATTGCTTGAATTTTACCTGATATGTAGGAAGGATAAAACGACTTTGTGAAACTGAGCTTGGTTTAATCACACAGTGTTGTGCACCTAAGAATGTAAGGAAAGGAGGAAATCAGTATCTTGAGAATCTTTCCTTGAAAATCAACGTAAAGGTAGGACTAAGTTTCAAGTGTCATGTTACTGTCCACTTCAAAATCAGGTTGAAATAATAGTTACAGCATTGCTTGCAATTAGGTTGGTGGGAGGAACACAGTGCTTGAAGATGCTTTAAACCGGAGAATACCGCTTCTGACAGATTGTCCTACAATAGTCTTTGGAGCTGATGTTACTCACCCATCTCCTGGGGAAAGTTCATCTCCATCTATTGCAGCAGTATGGGTTCTCTCTGAGTTTCACTTTTTTTCTTAGTCTTACTCTTAGCTTTTAGTTCTCATTTGGATAGACACGCTGCTAATCAAATGCATTTGTTGGTCGTTGTAGAATCTTGTTCTTAATTTATTCGGTTTCAAACTTACCTCCTTAAATATTCTTCGTGGACAGATTTTAGTAACATGAGTTTTAAATGAAAAATGCATGGCATTTCCATACTTGTGCTACTAGTTCTTCCAAACTTTCGCTGCCAATGATGTATGCTGTGTTCGGGATTTAAATATTTTCTAATTCAAATCCATTTAGGTTGTTGCATCCATGGACTGGCCGCAAGTTACAAAGTACAAATGCTTGGTATCTTCACAAGGTCATAGGGTTGAAATTATAAATGGTCTTTATACAGAAGTGAGAGATTCACAGAAGGGCACTGTTAGAGGTGGAATGATTAGGTTTGTTGAGACAAATTAGTACTTTGTTTTCTTTTTTTAACGTAGTACTGACATTTATGTATTGCAGAGATTTGCTTGTGTCATTCCACAGGTCAACTGGCCACAAGCCTTCAAGGATTATATTCTATCGGTTTGTAGAGATAATTTCATACTTTTGCATATCTTTGTTTTATTTGATTTGATTCTGATATTGCATATCCTCCGTTTTTGCAGTGATGGTGTTAGTGAGGGGCAGTTCAGCCAAGTCTTGCTTTATGAAATGGATGCAATTCGGAAGGTCTTTTCCTGTTTAACCCCGCTTTAGCCATTTCCATTTCTGGCATTTAATGGCTACTTGACATGCACGTTGTTTGCCATCATTCTTCCAGGCATGTGCAAGTTTACAGGAGGGGTACCTCCCAAGAGTGACATTTGTAGTTGTGCAAAAGCGGCACCATACCCGCCTGTTTCCTGAAAATCATCGTGCACGAGATCAGACAGACAAGAGTGGAAACATCTTGCCTGGTATGCAAGTCACTTAGCTAGGCAGCAGTTAATGTGATTATTCTTGTTTTGAACCTACTTTGAAGTTTCAAGTAAACTTTGTCATCAGGAACTGTTGTTGATACGAAGATCTGCCACCCCAGCGAGTTCGATTTTTACCTATGCAGCCATTCTGGTATTCAGGTAGTATACTGCATATATGAATTGTGTTCTAGTCCATGCTACTTATTGTTATTCTATTTTACTTGTGATTCTCCTCAATTATTATATTGATAATGATTCTATAGTAACTTGCACAGTGTATTCAGATATTTTTTTTCCCATCTTGGACAGGGAACAAGCCGCCCAGCTCATTATCATGTTCTTCTGGATGAAAATGGTTTCAGTGCTGATGCGCTGCAAACCTTGACTTATAATCTTTGCTACACGTAAGCTTCACTGACGATGTTCCCTCAATTTGCATAAAATGTATCATTTTACCATGGTTTGACCTTTTTCATCATATTGTTGTCTTCTTGCTCACAGCTATGCCCGGTGCACTCGTTCAGTCTCTATAGGTGAGCACTGATGCAGTTATAAAACTATTTTACAGATCACACAAACTGTTTGTTCATCAGTCCAATTTGTCTTGACATTCATGTATTTCCTTTTGCTTAAAATTTATCCTTCTTTTGGTATTGTGTAACAGTTCCTCCAGCATACTATGCACACCTGGGTGCGTTTCGAGCCCGTTACTACATTGAGGACGACTGTTCTGACCAGGGCTCATCAACGGGGGCAACTCGGACGTTTGATCAATCTGTTCCAGTGAAGCAACTCCCCAAGGTCAAGGAGTACGTTCAGCAGTTCATGTTCTATTGCTAAAGCTGGAGTAGAGTAGTTCCCAAAAAGCGTGCATATATGCGACATTTTTTTTGGATCGTTTTATGATGTCGTAACTGTGAACTCACTCTTTTGTCGGATGCATTCGGTCGTGCTTAATTGCTTCTAAACGGAAGCCTTTTGCGAATCTGAAATGGTTATGGTCGCTGGACTAGGAATCTAAAGATGTCTAGAGCAATATATGGGTCTGTTTTGTTGAATGACACTATGACAGTGTGGCCTGGATGCTCCTTATTTGAGTCTTGTTTGGGTACGTGAACCCTGGGACATTTGCTTGCACGCACCAGGCAACGATTCGCTTCAGCAAAATCGGCCTGGTGTGCAATCAAGTGTCGTGTGTTAATTTTCTACTCCCTCCATTCCAAATTATAAGACATTCCAAGAATCTTGGAGAGTCAAAGTTTTTCAACTTTGACCAAAATTATAGAGAAAAATATAAAGATTTATACCATCAAATATACATATTATGGAAATATAACTAATGGAGAATCTAATTGCACTTAGTTGATATCATAAATATTATTATCTTATTATATAAATTTGGTCAAAGTTGAAAAACTTTGACTCTAAAATTCTTGGAATGTCTTATAATTTGGGATGGAGGGAGTATCATATTAATTGACAGAATAATTGTATCTATCAAAGTACTATGCTATTATTTAAATGTTCGAGCTATGTCGTGGTTTTCACCGAGTTTTGGTTAGTCGGCTCAGTGAGTGAAGGGTTATATGCAGTTGGTAGTTGATAGGTCTAAATTTTTGGGTAGTGTGGCACTTCCTATCCTTTGTGTTTTTTGGGTCCGGTTTTCACTAAAAAACTCGAGCGACGTTTATTTTAGTTTTCTTCTAATAAAACTAACAACAAAGCTTTTTACTGTCGCTTCTGATTAAATTGCTGCTTCTACTGTTCGTTGACATTGCTGCTTAAAAGGTCCGGAAGTTGAATTGCAAAAGTTCCTCTAAAACATTTGAAGTTCAGACCTGATAAAAAAAACAGCCTTCGAAACAACAGAGGAAAAATCCAAAACTTGATCCAAGCACTTCCAAATTATGTTAATGCTTAAAGTAGCTTTCTAATAACATGGCGAAGGTATTCTCATGGGATATCTTCCAAATTCTGTGAACGCTTAAAGTAGCTTTCTAATAACATGGCGAAGGTATTCTGATGGGATATCGCCAAAAAGTTTGGGCTCTACCAAGAAGGCAAGAACATTGAAATTCTTGATCGATTTATCAATTTAAACCAGGAGTTTGTAAAAGAAACTCAAAATCAAGGATTCAACATGATTAAGGAAAATGTTCTACTCTCTATTTTAATTACAAGATGTTTTAGCTTTTCTAGTAGTTTTTGCTATGGGATTTAGATATGTCTAGATACATAATTTAAGAGAATGATGTATCTAGAAAAATCTAAAATATCTTATAATTTGGAGTATAGATAGTATTTATCAAGACTATATATGTTCACTAGATGTCATTAATCATTATACTAAGGTTGAGCACAAAATAAAACCAAAAAATGTCCAACTCAAAGAAACCACGTAATTCAGTAAAAGTTGTGAGGACAAAAAAAACACGCACACACCAAAGTTGTGCCAAAAACTCAGCCAAGTAGTTGTAGGGACACGTGAGCCCGGGAGGGGAAGGATGAATTGGGGTCACTCAAAAACTAATCATATTGACCTAACTTAATTTACACTATAAAAAAATGAACTAAATAGTATAGTGTGCACATTATGTTTTTTTATAGAGTGCTCTGGCCTAAATAACGTATTAAAAAAAATACAACCCAAAGTCAAATCATATCAACGATCCTATGCTAATCTTTAGCGGGCGGAAACATACTCTCTCCGTCCCTAAATGTCTGTCTCTAGAAATTCGTGTTTCCCTCACAGACACGCTTTCCGGACAACACACATCAAGGGACGGAGGGAGGGAGTAAAACATAACTATATTCCTCGTTCCCGGAGCATTTATGTTTCTATAGTACAAAAATATTATAAGGTATCGGTCTACGTTCCTACTTCCATTCTCGACGTTCCCGTTCCAATGTTCCCGTTCCCTTTCGAACTTACGGAGTACTAGCTGCTAACGTCATGTTTAGTTCCAAAATAAAAAATTATACATCTGTCGCATCAAATCTTTGGACAAATATATATAGAGTACTAAATATAGATTAAAAAATAACTAATTACACAGTTTGCATATAATTTGCGAGACGAATTTTTTAAGCTTAATTAGTCCATGATTTGACACTAAAGTGTTACAGTAACACATGTGCTAATAACGGATTAATTAGGTCTAAAAAATTTGTTTCGCGATTTATGGACGGATTCTGTAATTTGTGTTTTTGTTAGTACGCAAACACCTCATGTAACACTCTACGTAACATTTGACGTGACATTCAAAAAAATTTACGCCGTGGAACTAAACATGTCTGGTAAAGACCACACCAATCAATCATAATGCAGGAACTTTAACGTAGCTCTATATCAAGTTTTTGGTATTGGAGTTTTATTTCCTTCTTCCTGGTGACGGTGAGGAAGTAGGGTGGATCCGATTTTTCCATGACGGCTTTATCGAAGATGAGGACGACAACTTTGGCGTCAATATCTTTATGGACATGACGACATGAAGACTTTTGTTTTTGGACAATGACATTAAGACAGAGATGATGTCGACGCCATGAAATAATTTTTCTGGTCCTTTCTTCATTTTGTTGTTGGATCTGGCCACGACGAAAGTTTAGGGAGAATAATTTTCAGATCAATCTTCCTCATTCTTTGGTGGCAAAAATAAAAAGGAAGACATAAAGAAGAAGAAGTTTCTCATACCTAAAACAACTGTTGCCGAGTATTTGCATATGCGGTCATCCATACAAAGTGTCAAACATGTTTAGATTTAAGAGTTGGAGTCATTTATAGCGTGAGTAGAATATAGATAAAAATTAGTTTCTAGATACGTTTTTTTTTTCCAGAGTGCTCTTCCTCTACTACGGGTTGCTGCTAAGGGTTCACGTCCTTTATAATAAAAATGTAGAATTTATTGCACTCCCCTTGTCTACAAAAGGATCTAAAGTTATAACTGATTTGAAATCTGATTAAAGTTATATATAGAAAAGTTAAATAACACCAGCAACCACCGCACTTGTCAAGAGATACCACTTAGGTCAACGGACTTTAAAAACATATTTTCAGGTGTCCAAACTTGTTAAGCGGTACTCCGTGGTCCGTGGTGATCAGTATAGTCCAGAAATAGATTTGTAGTGCTCCATTTTATAAGTTTAGGGCTCGACAATATTTAAAGATCTAGAAATATATTTTCGAAGTTTGTCATCTAAATGACACTCTCTGACAAGTCCAATGTCATGATGTATTTGATTTTATAAAAAATACTACTCCCTCCATCCCAAATTATAAGACATTCCATGAATCTTGGAGAGTCAAAGTTTTTTCAACGGTAACCAAATTTATATAATAAGATAACAATATTTATGATATCAACTAAGAACAATGAATTTTGGAAAACTTTGACTCTCCAAAATTCTTGGAATGTCTTATAATTTGGGATGAAGGGAGTAATATTTATTGACACAAAATAAACATCGTTAAATTAGTTATGACAGTACTGTTTTTTTAGTACTATTTTATATTAGTACTGTTTTTTTTTACGAAGGATTATTGTTGTTTGTATCCTTGGTGGAACAGAAGGTAGCAGCCGCATTGGTACAATTGGGTTCAGCTAGATGAAGGGCCGCGCGCGCCGCTCACAAGTTCATTGCTGGACCTGAACAGTGACTCCATCTCCATCTCTCAAGTCGTATTGTCCCAGGGCCAGGACCAGGCCATCATCATCTGTGGTGCAAATTAATGCATTGCGTGACAGCAGCGGCGACCAAAAGATCTCACGCTCCGCCGTTTCCGGGATCTTCTCGCTGCCGCCGACGCTCCATCTGTTGGGTCAATCACAGTCACACACACGATCGAGTACTGTAGGGAGATTTTTCTTTTCTTTCGGTCTGCGGCTGGCACTGGCGCCAGAGAGTGCATGCGGCATGCAGATGCAGAAGTTGAAAAGGGAAACGCCGAACGCGAGGCTCCTCCCTTTGGCTTCCTTCCGCTCAGCTCCTCCATCCGACCACTAGCCACTACTAGTAGTCGCTTCGATCTCCTCCTGTGCGGCGGCGTCGCATAGAGGTTTTTTTTCCCCTCCTCCTGCGCTGCGTCTCGCTCTCGCCGGACGCGCGGGCTCGGCGCTGGTGGTGGTGGACCACCCATCAGTTGAAACGCCGGCGCTTTTCATTTCATTCCTTCTTCAATTCGCGTCCCTCCCGCCTTTCCCAGAGGCCGACGCCGATATAGATCCTTTATTATTATTATTATTTTTACCACTTTTTTAAAAGATATCAAAATTAACATCGTTTTTTTTTCAAAACTAACATATTTGGGCACCCGGCCCTGCCACTCGCTCAATCTACTGTTGTCACGTTAGCGCGGCAGCGCCCGCCACATCGAAATCTAATATGAAGATAATTTTTATATAAAAATTGTAGCCCATGACAAAATCTACGACATTTTAGTTTTGAGTTCTTTTTTTTTTAAATTTGAGATCGTTAAGATATTCAAAAAATTAAATAAATTTTGAACAATATATTTATTGTATACGAGCGCTTGTCACCTTAGAAAAATCGTATCTTCATTGTATCCCGTCAAATGAAGATATTTTCTATATGAAAGTTGTACACCTTTCTAGTTTGAGTTTTTAAATTTGAAGTCTTTAAGCTGTTAAAAAAGTTAAAGAATTTTTCAGTAGTATATTAATCGGAGGTCATCTTGAAAAAATCATATCGTTCTTATATGCTGTCAAATGGAGATACTCTCTATATAAATTATATATTTTAATGAGATTCACTAGTTTTTTAATTTTAGGTCTTTAAGATGTTAAAAAAAAAATTCAGGGTTGAATGAACCTAGATGACAATCGAAGTCAAGTTTAGGGACTTAGATGATATCTGAAACTAAGGTTAAAGATCTAGAAATGATATTTTAAAAGTAGAGTGATCAAAATAAAATAACACCCGTTGCTAAACCGGGGGACTCTTCGAAGTGACATTTTAAAAGTAGAGGGACCTTGATGACACCTGTTGCCAAGCGTCATAAATTTTCCTCTCTCTCTCTCTATATATATATATACTAGGTGAAATGCCCGTGCGTTGCCACGAGACAATAGATTCGGCACTCTAATGATCACAACCGATGTCCTTTCTGATGTGCAATAATTTTGTGGTGTATCAAAGAAACCTTCTTTGTAGAAAACCAACACCAGATGTCATGCATAGAACAATTGAATTGGATTATCCAATGGAGGCAAACATAATTAAGAGCTAAAACAAAAGATAAAACCCATGCACAACCAGCCACACATGTCCAGCATGGGTCTTGTGTATGCCTAAAAAACAAAATAATACAACAAAGAATAACATGATATATGACAAAGTAGCTAATGCTCTGTGCATAAATATATAGCAGTGCTAACATGTCAGATCACATTCCTAAGTAAGCAACATTGTCCTCACGTCGATTCAGTTCTAGAAATCAAGGGAACACATCAAGTTCTAATTCTCAGCTACAACTCTCATTCTCACCGCTATCATCCACACAAGAAAAATGTTCACCTGAATGTACTGCACTGGAGACGTCCTACACTTGAGTCCATCCCAAGGCAGGTGAATCCTGCAAAGGTAGCAATGTCACAGCAGCACGCCCGAACTAAATGCCCTTCCCCTTCGCTTTATTTCTCAGGTGAAGTAACAATGGAGGCTAGCTTTGGCTGGTTGGAGATTCTGAATTTTCCATGTGAGATCCCAACAACATGAAGGGTTTACATCAACAACTTGAACCTGAATCAAGAATGAAACTGTTACATTATTGCCCTCAATTATAAGATATATACACTAATAATGCAAATACTAATATCCAAGATAGAAATTTGACTATGTGTGCAAATCAGCAAAAGATCATTATGTTTCTTCTCTAATAAAATGAATCATTCATCAAAAGATCCTCAACTCAAGGCCCAAATATACAAATATCCTTATTTATAGTAATATCTGAAGGCTGATTTTTTTTTGGGAGAGTAATAACGAAAAAAACACGCAGGATTCAGAGAACAAGCAAATGAAACATCTTTGACCTGACCATGGTGGCAATCTCCTAGTCCTCATGGTGGGTGTCATTGGTGTATCCCTAGCTAGCAGCCAGCCCCCTTGCTGTGGTAATGGTGGCTCAGAGGCACGCACAACAGTCCGAACAAATGTGATTGTCCAGAAAAACAGAGACCGAATGTGACCATGACCATCAACTACAAAACACGGTGGTAAGTTGACTAATCATCATAAGAAGTTGGAATAACCAAAATACATTAAAATCGAGCAGCTCAAACAAAAGGGTTGACAATTTTAGATCAAACACAACAGTAAGTTGCCTAATCATCAAGTTTAACAACGAATCAACGTTGCTCAGCTAAGTAAGGTACCAATCAATTTCACAATCAGACAATGGATCAATACAGGTTCAGGACACATTCAGACAAACCAATATGGGGAGATGCACACTTACACGATCTCTGACCAAAAGGAATGAACAATTGACTGCATATAGATTTGTTTTGGATTCGTCCTGCTACCAACCGAACAATTATGACATATAAGAAACTCATAGGAACCTACAAGAGGCAAAGAGTGAACACACGAAAAGGGAGCTGGTGGAGTGTTATGCCATTTATTTCTGAAGATACCTGCCTGTTAGGTGTACAGTTACATGTAAATAACTTTTGAATGTTTCTAAATGCATGAAGCATATTTGTTGAATTTTACCAATCAAGCTTTTAGGATTTTCAATGAAGATAAGGTAGGTTTCTTTGGACATCTATAGAGGCATGCTTCATGTTTGAAATTTCTTGTTTATCTTATCTATAACTGTAATGGAATTTTCCCCCTTTTTTGCTTGGTGATTATTAGGCCTTGAACTTTGTAAAGTTCACTGCAGTTTCAAATAATATATCATCTTCATTTTGTGAACACCAAAAAACCCCATTTCCATTAACTTGTAACAGAAATATAGAATGTTTACAGAAGAAGAAGATAGACAACATAAATGTGAAGGACCTAGCAGAACCAGAAAGCTGGCTCATCATACAGACCAGCAACAGCTACCTGAAACCAGTAATGATTAACCAATATATCATCTTCATGAGGTGGTGTCGCAACAGCTACCTGAAACCAGTAAATAAACAAGAAGTTGGAAAGATGTCAATATAGCACACCATACATCCCAGTTTGCAACTGTGCCACGCTAGACATCTTGAATTATAGTAGCAACATAAAATAAGTCATCCATTTTTTTCTCACCTGAATCACCTCGGTGTCCACTGAAGGTGTGATGTCTAGGACCAGGAAGTCAGCTATCTCCGCCAGCAGGTTTGCAGAAGCACATGCCACCATCAGCACCACACACGATTCTAGAAATGTAAAGCATTTAAGCACATGATGAAACTGAAAGCTTACATTGGATCCTGTTGTTCTCCTCGTCGAGGTCCAAGCTACCTCTGGCCCCTGCCACTTCTACTGCGTGAATGGATCTATCACCTAGCACCCTCCAGAAAGCACAAACCGAGCAAGTAGTCAGTTCCCCTCCTGAATCGGATCACAGCTCCCAAACAGCAGGATGAGAGGAGAGGAAAGGAAATGCGGGGCAGGTGAGCGGGCAGCCGGGTATGTACTGGAAGTAGAACCACTGGAGGAGGTTGTGGCACTTGACGCCAGCGAAGAGGAGGGGCTACATGAGGGTGTTGCCCTGTGTTTGTTCTGTATCCGGCGTACTGCGTGGCTCCTCCACAACTGGTCATCCAATAGCGGTGTTGCCTCACGTCTGGCAGGAGTGTCGCGGTTCCTCCGCCACCGCCCGGCAGCGGCGATGTCGGGCCTGGCTGTCGCTGGCGCGGTGGAGATCCACTTTGTCTGTAGAATCACGAGGAGGTCGCGACGGCCGGGGTGGCGCGGAAGGGCCTTGGCCGGGGCGAGGAAGGGCGGCTGTGGCCTCGGCGGGGGGCGGGGGGGCGGGGGGGCTCGGGTGATGTGGTTTCGCGAGGGGAACGGAGCGCCGGGGGAACAAGGAGCGGGGCGACGACGATATCATTTGAGTTTTTTTAGCTGTAGAGATATGTGCTCGCGCGCAGCTCAACGACCCCTCGTCTCCTCCGCTGTCCGTTCCGCTCGAGTCCAGCTTCACCAGATCGAGTTGGCGCTTGCTAGCTGTGCTCATCGTGTTAGGGTTCCGTAGCCCGCCCATGTCGACGCGCGACGGCGGAGGCGGCCGGCGTGGCGGCCACGAGGTAGGCCGTGGAGGTGGCGGCCGAGGGCGGGGCGGCCGTGGCCCCGCGGAGCTCGGTGGCCGAGGTGGTGGCGGCCAAGGGCGGGGCCGGGGCGGCCCGGGCCCGGAGCTCGGTGGCCGAGGTGGCGCCGTCGGCACGGCGCGTGGCGGCCGTGGAGGCGGCGAGAGAGGGGGGCACCAGTTCTTCCACGGCGCCCACCAGCCGGTCGGTGGTGGGCGAGGCGGTGGCGGACACTACCACCATGGCGTGTCTGCTCAGGGTGCTCAAGGCCAGCCGCGCTGGCAAGTGGCCGCGCCGCCGCCGCCGCCGCCGGCGTCGAGGCCGACACCTGCGGAAGTCGAGGCGCTGAGCGGCGAGGTGGAGAGGAAGGTGGCGGTGGTAACTGCCGCCGATGCGCGCGAAGGGCCGTCGGGCACCGCGCATGAACAAGCTGCCGCCGCCCCGCCGCGCATCGAGGGACGACAGCAAGGGACGACGTCGTCGCTCGGGGCGGCAGACCAGGCGGGGCCCGCTGCCGCTCAGGGGAGGCTGCCTCCGGCGTCGAGCAAGGCGCTGGTGTTCCCGGCGCGGCCGGGGTACGGCACGCTCGGCCGGAGGTGCCGCGTGCGCGCCAACCATTTCCTCGTCCAGGTGGCGGACAAGGAGATCTACCACTACGATGTATGCATATATACATGGCCCCTCTCTCGATCTATTTCGTTTAGGTTTTATATACTTCTGTTTTTATTACAAGTTTCTTTTTTAGAATTTGCTTTAGTTTTATTTGAATCGTAAAATGTGCGCGCTTTACGCGATTTCGGCGCTTGCATGCATGCCGCCTCCTGTTTAATTTATTCCCAGTTTGAGAACTATATATAATCAACATACCATAACATGCATATTTGAAGTCTTAAGTTTTAAGTTTTTAACTTTCAAGTGCATTTTCTATCCTAACTTTCTTTCTTTTACTTGTGCTTGTGCAGGTCGTGATTACTCCAGAGTCGGTGTCAAGGAAAAGAAACCGATGGATCCTTAACGAACTCGTTAAATTGCACAAGCAATACTTGGATGGGCGACTGCCTGTTTATGATGGTAGAAAGGGCCTTTTCACTGCTGGCCCACTACCGTTCAAAGCCAAAGAATTTGTTCTCAAACTAACCAATCCTGAGAGAGCAAACCAGGGGTATATGCATTGTGTTTTAATTTGTGTCTCATGCTCGCGCTAGTGTTTACTTGTGTTTAATTAAGCCTTGCCTTCCTGCCTGCAGTGAGAAAGAGTACAGGGTGACCGTAAAAGATGCTGCAAAAATAGATATGTACAGCCTTAGGCAGTTCTTGGCTGGTAGGCAGAGGGAACTGCCACAGGATACTATCCAAGCCCTTGACATTGCTATGAGGGAATGCCCAAGTTCAAGGTACTAGTTAGGGTACAATATATCCATGCAAATTTCATATCCATTGGTTCGTGTCAGCTTATATATTGTGTGCCTGACTTGCAAGTCTATATATGAACCCTCTGCACTTCATCAGTTCTGACTTTTTTTTTTCAAACTGTGACAGGTATATATCCATCTCAAGCTCATTTTTCTCACAGGCATTTGGACATGGCGGTGATATTGGCAGTGGCGTGGAGTGCTGGAGGGGGTACTACCAAAGTCTACGTGCTACACAAATGGGATTGTCCTTAAATATTGGTATAGTTGTGGCTGACTCTTTCGCCTTAAATCACACGCTCTATTCCCCTAGTTATTTACTTGGCATGCAGTATATAGTAGCATATGTACTTTGTGTATGTGCACCAAAGTAAAGAGTAACAAGCTCAATTTAAAGCTTCTGGAGTGGGCATAATGTATTACCCACATTTGTGCTTCGTGGTGCCCTTTGTTACTCTCAATAAATAGGTTTGATTTGTTGTCTTTGGTTTAATAACTTCTTATACAAGGAAATATTTTCCTGATAATTGCCACTATTTTTTTTCATCCTTGTCTACTGGAAACCAACACATGGATTGTAATTTTTTCATCCTTTTGATAATGTATATCAGATCTATTTTTTTATAAGATGAGATTTAAATTCCATCCATCTCATGTGCTGTATTATTGATGTGGATTTCAATGTTAACCAGTAAGGGTGATAAAATTTGTCTATTTTCCTTTCAGATATTTCAGCAACTGCATTTTACAAGGCTCAACCGATTTTGGACTTTGCATTGGAGTACCTCAACATACGTGACACCTCGAGGCGTTTGTCTGACCAAGATCGCATAAAAGTATTGAACATCATACTTTTACTATATCCTCATTTAGTTCTAAGGTTATATTTTCTGATTGTATCATATTTTGCCGTTTCTTTTTGTAGTTGAAGAAAGTCCTGAAAGGAGTGCGGGTTGTGGTAACACATCGCCGTGATATTAGCATACGTTACAAGATAACTGGGATAACCTCACTTCCCTTGAATGATCTAACGTATCTATTCAATTTTAATTGATCTTTTCCTTAATTCATGTTCCCTCCTGTTTTTTTATGACACATATATTCAAATATTTATGTTTGCTTACATAGGTTTGATCAAGATGGGACAAGGATTTCAGTTGTCCAATACTTTAAACACCAATATAATTACTGTTTGAAACACATTTACTGGCCATGCCTTCAAGCTGGCAGTGATAGCAGGCCGACTTATTTACCCATGGAGGTCGTGCCTATATCTTCATCTGTCTTGTTGCTTTCATACTTTAATACAAGACACCTGTTTGTGTTAATGTTTTTTGTCAGCTTTCTTCAAGATGTCTCTTATTTATGCAGATTTGCAATATACTTGAAGGACAACGCTATTCTAGAAAGCTAAATGAGCGCCAAGTTACAAGCATCCTGAAGATGGCATGTGAGCGACCAACTCAAAGGGAGGGTAGCATTTTAGAGGTGAATTTTTGTAACTACTACCCCATCATTGACTCTTTGTTTGTTCTTGTACGTTGTATGTTATAGTTTTGTTTGGTATACAGTATTTATTTATTTTTAGTTTTAAATAAACCACCTTCTCTGTTTTTTTCTCAGGTTGTTAATAGGAACAACTATGGTAATGATCATTGTGCCAAAGAATTTGGCATTAAGGTGACAAATGAACTTGCCTTGGTTGATGCTCGTGTGCTGCCACCTCCGACGGTAAGTTTATTATTTTCCTGGATGAATTTTCTACACTCTGATGTTCCAGTTGTCTATACTGATGATCATTTATATCCATTTTAGCTTAAGTACCATGACTCCGGGCGAGAAAAAGTGTGTAGTCCTTCCATTGGTCAGTGGAACATGAACAACAAGGTATTACATGTTATTTTCTTTCTGAGCTCCACTTTACCTTTATTCAGTCACCAAAATTATCTTTTTTGGGGCCATATGGTCCTTAAACTCTAAAAAAAATATCTTTTTCATAAGAATTCTAGTTTCATGTGTACCTGCAATGTTGTTGGTGTCACTTTTATTAAGTACTATATTTACTGATTCACAAATGTAGTAATTGTTAGGTTTCCACATTCTTTTACTGAAATGTTTCCATATGTTTATTGGTAAACAAGTTTTCTTGATGAAAATTGGTCAACGATTTTTTACATGTGTTTATCAGAGATTGATCGATGGAGTATCCATTAAGTATTGGGCTTGTGTGACTTTTGCTTCTCGCTTGCATCCAAATGATGTCCGAATGTTTTGCAACAACTTGGTTGGGGCGTGCAATGATATTGGCATGGTAAAGATGCAACATTTAATCATGCACTCTTTTCACAATTATTTATGCTGGTTTATAAGTTGTTCTCATTTTGTGTGGTAGCAAGTAAATGGGAGACCTTGTGTTGATGTTGGACAAGCACGCCCAGATAACTTAGAAGCTGCACTCAGAAATACTCATAGACAATCTGCACAAATGCTTGCCCAACAAGGTGTGACTAGGCCACAGCTTGATATACTAATTGTTGTATTACCAGATGCAAATGCAAGTGTCTTTTATGGTAAGCAAGTCAAATGGCTTTCAAAGTTTGTAGTATTTGTTCTCTACTTTTTTGTATGCATTCTTGTTTAAACTTTAGCTCTGGCATTTCTTTCATGCAGGAAGGATAAAGCGTCTTTGTGAAACTGAGCTTGGTGTAATAACTCAGTGTTGTATGCCTAAGAATATCCATAAAGGTGGCCGACAATATCTCCAAAACCTGGCCCTTAAAATTAATGTTAAGGTAATGTGGCCTAGGCAGTTTCTAAATATGGCCTTTGTAGATACTCTAATTCAGTTCCTGTACTGTCATTTTGGGCTGTGTTGAGCTTTAGTGTAATTGGGATTTCATTGAGGGCTCGTTCGGTTGTGTTGGGATAGCCTCCAGGATAGATTCCGGCTGGATTGGATTTGTTAATTTGAATAAGCTTCATCAACAGGAACGTTCCTGGCCTTGTTCCGCCACAACCGAACGAGCCCTGAAGTTGTTTGTGGGTTTGGATTTTATAGCTCAAGAATGAAAAAGTGTGGAACTAATGTTGAGATTACTTTTGTTAACAATTTGCACATAGGTTGGTGGCCGCAATACAGTTCTCGAAGATGCTTTAAATAGGAGAATACATTTGTTAACAGATTTGCCTACAATAATCTTTGGAGCTGATGTTACCCACCCAGCTCCAGGGGAGGATGCATCCCCGTCTATTGCCGCGGTTTGTATTCTCTCTCTTTTCCTTGTTGTCAACTTGATTTGTGTAGATATTTTCATCATAGGACTGTCAAATAACTTAGTAAAGCATGGAACCTGCTTTTCATTTATGAGAATAATTTACTCTTACCTTGTCAGAACTTTGAAAAAATAATTTGTTATTTCACCTTGGCTTCTTGTTGGCATTGGCATGTCCTGTTCTTGTGCTTCTGGTTTCTAATTAGTCATGTTAAAGTTATGATAGGTTGTTGCATCAATGGATTGGCCGGAAGTTTCAAAGTACAGGTGCTTGGTGTCTTCTCAAGGTCATAGGGAAGAGATCATAACTGATCTTTTCACTCAAGTGAAGGATCCACAAAAGGGACTTATTAACGGTGGAATGATCAGGCATGCTGAAAATCTTAGTTGTCCAACTTTGTTCTTTTCATGCTGAACATCTTAGTTGTTTAAGTTCTTCGGGCCATTTGCAAGACTGCCCTTGTTTTAAAGTCCAATTGCACGTTTGCCCCTGTTTTTTTTAACTTTGCATGTTTGCCCCTATTTTCTGTCTTCCAATTGCATAGATGCCCTGAAAACATGAAAAACAGGTGTAGTTTTGCAATAAAACAGGGGCAACCATGCAATTGGAAGACAAAAAACAGGGGCAAACATGCAAAGTTAAAAAACAGGGGCAAACATGCAATTGGACTTTAAAACTAGGGCAATGTAGCAATTTTCCCAAGTTCTTTTGTTAAATGATCTCTTCATTTTTAAGAGTCATATTGTTGCTGCAGGGAACTACTTGTGTCATTCTACAGGGCAAATGGGAGCCGCAAACCAAGCAGGATAATTTTCTATCGGTTCGTAATTGTCTGTTTGAATGGATTATGTTGCTGCCTGAACTTAGATCCCGTTTCCTTGCATGAAAAGGCAGAGGACCTGCCATTTTTCGTCATGTCAGCGCATTCTAAATTATTTAACTATATATATGGTTATTTTGGATCTATTCTCAGCTTGTTGTATATGTCTCAACAGCTACACCTTGTATATTTTGGGAAACAATCCTGGAGTTAATTGCCTTTGTGCGCTTGAGAAATGAGAGAAGAACTGATTTTACTTGTTTCCTTGACTTGCAGAGATGGTGTCAGTGAGGGGCAGTTTAGCCAGGTCTTGCTTTATGAAGTGGATGCAATCCGAAAGGTACTTCTCTTCACAATATTATTCTCTTTTGATGTATTCTCCTAAGTCCTAACTCCGCTGATCTTTGTGTTTTTACTCAGGCATGTGCCAGCTTGGAAGAGGGCTACCTTCCTCCAGTTACATTTGTTGTGGTGCAAAAGAGGCATCACACACGGCTTTTCCCTGAAGATCATCGTGCGCAAGGACAGACAGATCGAAGTGGAAATATTTTGCCAGGTAAAATAGGTTCGCTATGAGGGCGCAATTGTTCTTGATACTGATGGAGCCACATGACCTGTTCTCTTGTTTGATGGATCATACATATGCAGCTCTCGTTCGCGTTCTTATTGTTTCTGGCTAATAATTCTATTGTGCTCTTAGGAACTGTTGTTGACACGAAGATATGTCATCCAAGTGAATTCGACTTCTACCTTTGTAGCCACTCCGGCATTCAGGTGAACAGATGCTGCTAAAATGACGTGATGCATCTGGAACGAATTCTCTGCTCAAAGTTTGTGTTTTACTCATCTTGCACTTCTGGCAGGGAACGAGCCGGCCAACACACTACCATGTTCTGTTCGACGAAAACAATTTCACTGCCGATGCGCTGCAGACGTTGACCTACAAACTGTGCTACACGTAAGCCGTTTTTACCGCTTGTGATCTTTAACAGAATAGGTACCTTTTCACTGTCCGAATTGTGGCCACCGTATTTACCTGGTCCCTGATCTGGCTTTCTTTCAGGTATGTGCGGTGCACGCGATCGGTCTCTATAGGTCAGTATCTGAAGTTACTGCTGGTGTTCTCCATGTTTTGTATGTCAGATTCCTTCCCAGTACGTAGTTCATGGATGACCAACCGAGTTCCATGTGTTGTTGTTGCATACAGTTCCCCCAGCATACTACGCGCACCTGGCGGCTTTCCGTGCGCGCCACTACTTGGACGATGGCCTCTCCGACCAGGGGTCGTCTTCTGTGGCGAGCTCTCGCCAGCAAGATCGCGCTGCTCCGGTGAAGCCGCTGCCAAAGGTGATGGAGAGCGTCAAGCAGTTCATGTTCTACTGTTGAAGCTGGCCTCGCAAGAACCGGCATCAGCGCTTTTGTAGCCGTGAAACTCCAGGTCCCAGTAGTTTGGATGTGAAACTAGCCCTGAAGGCCGGTCGCATCGATGGCCTCCAAATCGTATTTTGGGCCGGGCGAGCCTCCCATCCAAAACTTGCAGAAAAAATGGCGAACTGGCTGCCGACGTCGCGCTGGCTTCAAATCTTTTTTGGTGGACTTTGTAAAGTCCAGCTGGGCAAGTGCGAAGTGCTTGTGATTTTGAGGTCTTTTCAGTGGCAACCTTGCAGCAATTGCTTCTGCAATTCCCTGTACAGCACGGTGCTGAAGTGCTTTGACTTATCGCATCTTCTATATATATAAATATGCAGCTGATCGAGCCTGTCAGTTTGTTGCATTTGGGGCACGCAATGTGCGAGTCACGGTTTCGTCGCCAGCATCCGCGTGTCAGTATTATCCAGCTGATTTAAGTACTAAATGGATCGAGGTAGAATTCATCAATATTTCTAATGGAGCTTCTCGACTTCGCTGTGGCATGTGTCGCGCAGCGATTGGCAATGAGAATGCAGACTGCCCCAGGTGGGTGAGAACTGAGAAGCCGGCGTGCTTATCTGTCTCTGAAACGACCTGGAAACAACGCTGTTCGATACTTATCAGCATGCAGCCGGAGTATTATATAGGGTCATTATTGGCGAGAGGGAGAGGGCCGGGAGTCGTCGTCTGACTAGAGAGTTCATATCGGCGTCTGTCGTTTGAAGATTCTAATAACACGGTTTTGGTCAGAGAAGAGAAGATAGTGACGATTGACAGAGAGATTGGGTTGAATGTTCTTGTGTGATCACTTTGCGTATTTCTCAGTTCGCAAATTATTGGCAGTCGCCGTCGTCGACGCGCTTCCGGGAGGCTGAAAGGCCCGGCGTGCGTCAATGATCCCTGGCATTCGGGGAAACTTATTCCCTCGCAAACCGCTAACATATTGTGTGTTTGGCGACTACGTGGGAGGAGACATGGAAATTAGTGGTGAGAGTTGTAGGAAATTAAGGTGGAAATTTGACTTAAGTCTTAATTTCTTGTTTGTTTTGTGGAGGGAAATCGAAGAGAGAATTCATATTCCATGTTTTGATGTGGAGGACGGAAGGTGAGGTTCCTTTTCTTTTTCTTTATTAAAAACTAGCAAATATATCCATATGTTGCCCTCAACACAAGCATATATTTTCCCAACGAGATAGCACGGGTCATAAGTTTAGGTCAAAAAATAAGCTGAAGTAGGAAACGGTCATGACAAAAAATTGGAATGTACTCTAGAAAATAGCTACAGAAAGAAAATCAAGAACATATTTTGAGGCAAGTGAAAAACGTTCAAATGAGAACGTAAAGCAAAACATACTCGGAGCAAGTAAAAACAGACAAGCCAAAAAATAGTGAAAAAATAAAATAAAGGAACGAAACAAAGAAATTCTACCCTTCTTTCCTCTTTATTAGATTTCTAATCTTATATTTTTCTATTTGGATTAAGATTCCTATTCAGGTTACTTAGAATCAGAGAGATCTAATTGATTAAGATTCCTAGCTGTCCATATTATGATATTTCTCTATTTGGATTAAGATTTTTATTCAAGTTACCTAGAATCAGAGAGATCTAATTGGATTAGGAGTCATAGATATCTAGATTACCTTAAGTAATCTTACACTGTTATATAAGACCAAAAAAAATAGGGCAGAGGAATTTTACCTCTTTAATATTAAGTTAATAGACACAATTTCCATCCCTCTTCTAGAGAATTGAATAGTGGAAGTTGGCCCTCTAAACTTTCATTTACCCCCAACCAAGCTGTTAGGCATACAACTCTAGAGTGAGATAGGTCTATGGATTTTAATGTTTTTTTAAATTATTTGTAATTATCCTAAGTTTGATCATTATTTACAGTATACCAGTATCAAATGATCATTTACAATTGCTTCGCCCCTGATTAGAGCGTGTACAGTAGTGACAGCCCATGCCTCATTAGACTAGGATTAGCCTAGATTGTTATCCAACTTGATGTTCTTAAATTCATATCAAAAGTACTTTTTTATATAGAACATATTAAAACCTTGTTCTTGGATAAATATGCCTTCCAAAATTTCTAGAGTAATGTTAAACAACATTCAATTGTTTTGGCGGCTGACGACGCGTGATTTTCTGACCCCCTACATTTGACACATATTTCTTCATCTGTTGTCTGATCCCTTCCTGCCTGTTTAGCAGGATCCACTTGTTGGCACAACTTTTTCATAATTAAGTCACATCTGAATTTTTAGTTTCTTTGTCCTTTACTTTCTCAGTTTCATTTCCCCTTGTGTTCCTCCCCATATCGGTTTTTTACTGAAGATAGACAATTGGTGACTCCTAGGGTTTATCAATGTTCCTTGCTTTTGCTACCTTCGAGTCCTAGAAAATCTTCTTTTTTAGGGTTCGTTGACGTGTTATTCATCCCCCGATGTTTGGTTCATATTTTATTTGATTTGATTCTATGATTTTGGTGATGTATTTTGGTTGGAGGACGAAGGATCCATGACACTGTTTTTGTTGTGTTCCTTGTGGGGATTGGTTACCTGGTGATCTAATTCATGGTGATTTGATCTCGATTTGTAGATTTTGTTCTATAGATCTGCTTCGTAAGGTACTCTACGCTCCCTCCCCCATTGTGGCATTAGGCTAGATCTCCATGATTTAGGTTTGAGCTTGTTCGTCTAGTAGCATTAGCTAGTTGGTTTGTACATCATTCACCCTGAGCTTATGTTTGTTCTAGTGCCTTGTGTGGATAGGGCGTTAGGACATCTGCCCGGTGGCTGCAGCGTATACAGTTGGTTTTCAGATATTTAGAATGGCTGATGTTTGATATCTATGAATAATTAGCTGAAAACTGAAAGCAGGTAGATAGATTACTATAAGAAATCTAACCAACTTTGTTGTGTTGAGTTTGTAATTTCATCTTTGTAATACAATATCTGTTAATATTTCAGGCACATATTCATTTTATTTTGTTATTTTTATAAAGAGTTAAATGCATCATAGGTGTATTAACTTGCGAGGTGTGGTTTCAAGGCCTATTAACTTGCGAGGTGATTTCAGTTAGGTCCATCAACTTTCAGGTCCATAAACTTTGTATGTTGTATCACTTAGGTCCATATCGCTCCACCTATGCTTCTCACACTGACATGACATGCTGACTTGTCCATATAAAACAACTCTTGACAATGTATTTCATCAAACAGGTTGTGGGTGAGCACCACTACCTCGACGCCTACGCGTGCATCCAGTGGCGGATCTACAGGGGGGCTGGGTGGGCTCCAGCCCCTCCTAAGCACCTGATTATCACTAAAATTACTGTCGCAAAAGCTTAAAATCACCATTAATTTTTTATCCAAATCAACATCTCTATTGTTTTAGCCCTCCTATCCCCAATCCTGCATCCGCCACTGCGTGCATCCATGTGACCACCGCGAGCCTGCCCACATGGCCGCAGCGGCTAGCTAACGCGCTTGCGGCTGCGGCTACGGTACCAGCTCGCACACTCACAATCTATTTGACAAAAAAAAAACCCTAAATTTTTCAGCTATTTCGTAAAGCCAGGTCATCTAAGGGGTCACACTAGTATGTATGGTGCATATGTCATAAGATTAATCATAGAATATATTTCTTAACAAATTTATCCATAGACATAAAAGTTGGTCGTTATTATTATTATTATTCATAAAATTATTTAACAAAGTATATTCAGAATTATGTATAGTTATGTATAAATTTATAACATTAATTATTTATAAAAATATTTGGCTACTTGAAAAGCAAGATATGTACGGGTTTTTTTGACAGAGTATGTTGTTGCATATATGATAAGAGCCTCTGGAATTCTGCGCCTCATATATTAGACACAGGATCGCACGAGTGCATCTAGAATCGCTCAGAATTCCTGTTCCTGACGTTAGCTCCTGGAAGAAATTCGCGTGAGCTGTTCGTATCGTGGTGCTTCCGTCAGAATTGATTCTGTTCATGGCTAAATGCCGCAGGGAGGCGTAACAGGATTTTTCGAAACGAACGCGATGGCAAGTGTGGACGAGAGCAGCACGCCTGCTCACTTTCTGGGTCAAGGGAATTAAAGTATTTCGCTCTCTACTACTCAGGGAGTATTAGTCAATGATCTCGCGTTCTCATGGGCTGATTTGTCTGCGCTTGCATTTTACATTAGTCAACAGCAATCGCCTTCCATTTGACTATCAGTATTTCGATCTTTCCTAACCAAAAAGTTTGTGCTATTTAGGGGTGTTTAGGACTGCTCCGCTCCCGTTTTTACTGCTCTGCTCCAGCTCCATAGTGCTAAACACGTTCAGCTCTGATAACTCTGCTCCGCAAAAAATATAGAGCTAGAGGCCAACTCCATATTTTTTTCCTGAAGCACCTCAAGGGTACTTCAGTTTTTTGAGTTTTGTACTCCCACATAGAGTTGTGAGTTAATTACTCACCTTACCACTCATTAATGATGTGTTGTTTCTTCTAATATCTTCATCTCCTCGTGGTTGTGTATTTATTTAAAAACGACTGGTGTTTGGTATTCTAGTTTTCTAATCTCTTCTATTTTTTTCTAATCTCTTCCCCTCAAAAATATTTATTTAAAATCTCAGTAATAATAATATCAAGTGCAATTTTAATTAGGGGTATAATGAACTATTTGTATACAAACAACTCATTCCTAGAGCTGGAGCAGAGCTGTGTGTCAAACAAGATCATCAGCTCCACAAACTCCACGATGGAGCTGCTTCATGGTGGAGTTCATGGAGCGGAGCAGCAAAAACTGGAGTAGAGCAGTCTCAAACACCCCCTTAGGTCTTAGTTTAGTTCTCAACTAAAAACTTTACGTCCTATCATATCAGATCTTTAGACACATGTATAGATACTAAATATAGACAAAAAAAATAACTAACTAAAATTTGTTAGACAAATCTTTTAAACTCAATTAGTCCATAATTTGATACTAAAGTGTTGAGAATTTTTACAATGGTTGGAGAGGCGATTGGAAGCGATTGTTGAGTCTATGGTCGGTGGGCCCAGAACATGAAAAGCGATGGGAGGCGATGAGAGCAACGCGATTGGATGCGATTGGTGAGTCTATGGTCGGTGGGCCATATGCTTCCAATCGCTTCCCATCGCGTCTGAAATTGAGTGAATCAGTACCCAAAATATGAGAAGTGGTAATTCCTTTTTCGTAGTTCTTTTTTTTAATGAAGGGTAAAATGGTCAATCTATAATTATACAAATAATGTTTTGGGTAGTATAGTTGGGGTGGATAATACAAATAGTATAGTCCGATTATTTTTTTAGGGTTGATTCGAATTCATTCTTTTTTGTTTGTCGATTTGTCGTCGTCCGCCGCCGCCGCCAATCCGTCCTGCGCCGCTCCTGCTTCCTCGTCGTCGCATCCAATCCTCCAACCTCGTGGGCCCCTCCACGTCCGAAGCACCCACGCCAACCTCTATCCCTTCACATGCGCCTATTGCTCGGAGATGCCATTTCGACGAGCTCCTAGACCTCGTTCATGGCGCCGCCGCATTTGGGTGTCGCTCCGGTATTCTCCACCCCCGCTAGTTGGGTCTGGGGTGGTCTAAATCACTGTTCCGGTGAGTCCGCCGCCGTGCTCCGCCGGCGCCCATGGCGCGCCGCCGTGGATGCGCTGCTCGGCCGGCCGGATCCTTCCCAACCTATTCTGCGCCGTCGATTTGATCGCGGACGGCCGAGATTTCAAGATACCCCTTCGGGGCTCATAACTGGTGCTAATCAATATTTTGTACATAAATGTGTTTTAAAAATTGTGAAGCTAAAAGCATGAGATCACGTCTTTGGTTTAGGCATGGTTAAGCTCAGGGGTCCCTCGTCCATCAGCATTATTCTGAGGAGAGTATTTATTTTCTACACTTTTATTCATTCATTTTAAAGATAAACTTATTTAGCTTGAATGTGTTGAACATCCGAGCATAGCTTAGTGGTATATGGTACAACTCTGTATGTAGAGGGTGTAGGTTCGATCACTGCCCCTGATGTAACTTTTTTCAATTTTTTAGGTTTTTGTTCTATTTATTTGACTTATTTGAGGATTTTTTTTGTATTGGACTTAATTTTTATGACAATATGAATTCAAATTATAAAGTGGTTAACTATAAAGTTGTATAACTTTTTGAGATCTACTACTTTTATTTTGGTTGTTTCTCCATCCGAGGTCGTTTGAAAAATCATATTTTGAATTTGAGTACTTTAAACGTAGTTTTCCTTGACAAGATGAATCGTAACAAAAAAGTTATTACCTACAGAGTTCTATAAGTTTCGGAGATGTACAACTTCTATTTTGGTGATTTTGTTCATCAGATATAGTGGTAGTAACATTGTTCACTCATTTTATATATCCTTCTTATAGTGTATAGTTTGTGAAAGTAAGATTTGTAAAATTTGTGAATAACGTTAGTACCATTTTGTCGGATGAAGAAATAATTAAAATAAAAGTTGTAGATCTTGATCAACTCTACAACTTTTATGTTTATGATTTTTCCATTCAAATCATTTAGTATGTCAAAATAACATCTGCAGTTGTCATTTTTTAAAATTCTAATTTCAAATTGATAAAATACAGTAGCACGACAACAATAGCTGTAAGAACATAACAACTTGATACAACATGATTTTAGAAAAATTTAGAAAAAAATCATCAAATTTGAAAATTTAGTACTTAATTTGAAAATAGCCAAAATAAATGAATTTGGCCCATCGGAGTAGTTGGCTAGCACTTTCTAACCTGGGCTTAGGCCTTTTTCCGGGGTGAGAAGCCCGCGCGGAAATTAGCCACGGGCTGGATTACACATCGTCCTTTGGAAGCCCACGTGGAGGGAAAGCATTTTATATCATTCATTTCAAAGATAAATAACGTCTGAAGTTGTCATTTTTTGAAATTATAATTTGAAATTCATAGAATACAGTAGCATGAAAAGATAACCACAACAATAGCCGTAAGATCTCAAAACACGTCGTGTCATTAACAAAAAATTCCAAGCAATAAAGAGTGACATGAGTCAAGCACATACAATCATCAGACCTCAAGTACTACCTCACATTGTCATATAATCTATTTGAGCTTATGTGAATCCCATCAAAACACACACATGCATGCTCACATATTTACACAGGTACCAGGTCGATCTGCATCCAGCACACTCATACTCAGAAATGATTGGACACACAAAATACATAGCACCATATATATAGTACCAGGACTTAATTATATATTTACAAAGTACCAACATCTAAGTCTACTAGTTCAGATTCTAAGTACCAACGTCTAAGTACCATATATATAGTACCAGGACTTAATTATAGTACCAGATTCTACTAGTTCAGATTCTAAGTACCAACATCTAAGCACACTCATATTTACAAAGTACCAACATCTAAGTGTTTCTTCCCAAAAGCACCACCACAGTCCTACTAGTTCAGATTCTAAGTCTACTACTGCTAGATACTAGATCAATCTGCTCCATCATAAGCCCAAAGGTGTCCATACATATGGTAATCCCAAAGCAGCTTCCTCCACATCTGCTCCATCATATGATCAATTTTTACCTTCACCTCCTGCTGCATCTTGTCACAGATTGTGTCACTGTCTTGTCCGGTCTGCAGATCATTCTTCATCTTCTCAAAGACATCAACAATGTCTTCTTGCACCTGTTGTTTTGTAGTTTCAGCCCAGAAGCGGAAAGTAGCTTCTGGTTATTCCGGCTCCTGTAATTGATAATATGCAACAGATTTTATTGATAAACAATTAAATCTGACCATGCAAAACTAATATTGATGATATGTTGAATTATCAGATTTTCTAATGCAACACACTTGTGATAAACATAAAGTAATTACGTCAAAACTAGACGAACAAACATATATGAAAACCTATTTCATTTTTTTAATTTTTTTATTGATAACCTTTCAAAGCATGTACACTAGGAATCTTCATTTCAATTTATTTGATTTGAACCTAATCAATTAAAGCATCAGGACTGTAAACATATAAGGCAAAACGTTAATTAAAGGAACAATGCATGTAGGCCAAGCATATGATCAATAATGCATAAATAATTAACATCAGAAATAATCACTACAATAATGTTAACAAAAAACTTAAATCAATAGGCCAAACATATGGTCTATATACATATCAACCCATAATAAACAGTAAACTTCGGATTGCCAACAAAATTGTAAAACCTGACAACCAACTTAGAATCTGACCATGCAAAACTAACATTGATGATATGTTGAATTATCAGATTTTGTAATGCAACAAAGTTGTGGTAAACATAAAGTAATTACGTCAAAACTGGACAAACAAACATATGTGAAAACTCATTTTATTTTTTAAATTTTGTTATTGATAACCTCTCAAAGCATGTACACCAGCAATCTTCATTTCAATTTATTTGATTTGAACCTAATCAATTAAAGCATGGAGGATGCAAACATATAAGGCTAAACTTTAATTAAACAAACAATGCATGTAGGCCAAGCATATGATCATTAATGCATAAATAATTAACAACACTAATAATCACTATAATAATGTTAACAAAAACTAAAATTAGTAGGCCAAACATATGGTCTATATACATATCAACCCATAATAAACAGTAAACTTCAGATTGCCAACAAAATTGTGAAACCTGACAACAAACTTAGAATCTGACCATGCAAAACTAACATTGATGATATGTTGAATTATCAGATTTTGTAATGCAACAAACTTGTGATAAACATAAATACGTCAAAACTGGACAAACAAACATATATGAAAACTCATTTCATTTTTTAAATTTTGTTATTGATAACCTCTCAAAACATGTACACCAGCAATCTTCATTTCAATTTATTTGATTTGAACCTAATCAATTAAAGCATGGAGGATGTAAACATATAAGGCCAAACTTTAATTAAACGAACAATGCATATAGGCCAAGCATATGATCATTAATGCATAAATAATTAACAACACTAATAATCACTACAATAATGTTAACAAAAACTAAAATCAGTAGGTCAAATATATGGTCCATATACATATCAACCCATAATAAACAGTAAACTTCGGATTGCCAGTTCAATCCCAAACCGAAACCCTAATAAACTATAGTAACTAACGAATAGATTAGGCCATAATCTCAATTTGAACCCTAATAAACCTAAATAAACCCTAGCTCCTTGGGATTGGGCGAGGTCGCGGTGGAGCATACCTTGTCCTCGCCGATGACTGTCTTCTCCTTGTCGGCGGCTGGGCGTGGGAAGGTCGTGGCGCCGATGACCGTCTTCTCCTTGCCGGCGGCTGGGCGTGGGAAGGAGAACGCCGACTCCATGGAATCAGCATAAGACTCCATGGGGCCGCCACCCAAGGAAGAGTTGGTGTGGTGCCTCGGCTTCTTCACCACCTCCTCCGCATCGTGAGGGCGCCTCCTCCGGCCAGTGCCGTCCTCACCGCCGTCGCCACGGGTTCCGCGCTCCATCTCCAGGCGGCCTCGCCACCGCGCACAACGCGTTGCGAACCGCCCTCGCCTCGCCGACTACGGAAGAAGAAGAGACACGCCGACTGTGGAAGAAGAAGAGACAAGGAAGCCGAGGAAACCGCACCGAGTAGCTCACCGTGCTTAATATGGGTCGGCTAATTGCGAGGTCGCACCCAGTAGGCCCACCGAGTACTCACACCGTCCCTAAAGTATGTTTTTGATTTAATGAATAATAAATGAAAAAAACCTAAGGTAACAAGAAAAATCTGAAAACTTGCATGGACACCTCATTTGGGTGTATATTGTTGAGAAAAAAATTTCAACTGATTCTGAGAAAAGTTGTGATGCATATGATTACAAAGTCACACATCTCTTACACATGACCTTGTGAATAAGTGATAGATGCTCATCTGTTTATGGATGTGTAGTACAACTTTGACGAAATCGTTTGAAATTTTTTGGGGATGTTTATGTAGGTGTCCCATGATGGTGTGTGCATCTGTGCAATTTTCAGACCAAGTTTACCTATTACTATAATTATTTGATGACTTTCTCAAGGATAAATGGTAAAATATCGTAAGCTACCTACAAAAATCTAAAAACTTGCATGGACACCTCATTTGGGTGTATATTGTTGAGAAAAAAGTTTCAACTGATTCTGAGAAAGTTGTGATGCATATGATTACAAAGTCACACATCTCTTACACATGACCTTGTGAATAAGTGATAGATGCTCATCTGTTTATGGATGTGTAGAACAACTTTCATCAAATCATTTGAATTTTTTTGGGGTGTTTATGTAGGGGTCCCATGATGGTGTGTGCATCTGTGCAATTTTCACACCAAGTTTACCTATTACTATAATTATTTATTGACTTTCTCAAGGATAAATGGTAAAATATCGTAAGCTACCTACAAAAATCTGAAAACTTGCATGGACACCTCATTTGGGTGTATATTGTTGAGAAAAAAAATTCAACTGATTGTGAGAAAAGTTGTGATGCATATGATTACAAAGTCACACATCTCTTACACATGACCTTGTGAATAAGTGATAGATGTTCATCTGTTTATGGATGTGTAGTACAACTTTGACGAAATCGTTTGAATTTTTTTGGGATGTTTATTTAGGTGTCCCATGATGGTGTGTGCATCTGTGCAATTTTCAAACCAAGTTTACCTATTACTATAATTATTTGATGACTTTCTGAAGGATAAATGGTAAAATATCGTAAGCTACCTACAAAAATCTGAAAACTTGCATGAACACCTCATTTGGGTGTATATTATTGAGAAAAAAGTTTCAACTGATTCTGAGAAAGTTGTGATGCATATGATTACAAAGTCACACATCTCTTACACATGACCTTGTGAATAAGTGATAGATGCTCATCTATTTATGGATGTGTAGAACAACTTTCATCAAATCATTTGAATTTTTTTTGGGGTGTTTATGTAGGGGTCCCATGATGGTGTGTGCATCTGTGCAATTTTCAGACCAAGTTTACCTATTACTGTAATTATTTGTTGATTTTCTCAAGGATAAATGGTAAAATATAGTAAGCTACCTACAAAAATCTGAAAACTTGCATGGACACCTCATTTGGGTGTATATTGTTGAGAAAAAAGTTTCAACTGATTCTGAAAAAGTTGTGATGCATATGATTACAAAGTCACACATCTCTTACACATGATCTTATGAATAAGTGATAAATGCTCATCCGTTTATGGATGTGTAGAACAACTTTCACCAAATCATTTGAATTTTTTTGGGATATTTATGTAGGTGTCCCATGATGGTGTGTGCATCTGTGCAATTTTCAGACCAAGTTTACCTATTACTGTAATTATTTGTTGATTTTCTCAAGGATAAATGGTTAAATATCCTAAGCTACCTACAAAAAACTGAGTAATAAATGGTAATAACTTGATGCGACATGATTTTAGAAAAATTTAGAAAAAAAATCATCGAATTTGAAGTTAGTATGAAGGAGAAAGACTAGTTATTAGTTTTAGCCAAAGATTAAAAAGAGAAATCAGAGTTCTTCAGAAATTAAAAATTAAATTTCAAAAAAGATTTTGAAGCATCAAATGATTTCAAATGGAAAAATTGTAAATATCAAAGTTTTATAACTTTTCAGGATCTACAACTTTTGTTTTGATCATTTTTCCATCTGAGATCGTTTGAAAAATCAAATTTTAGTACTTAGTTTTGAAAATAGCCAAAATAAATGAATTTGGCCCATCGGAGTAGTTGGCTGGCACTTCCTAACCTGGGCTTAGGCCTTTTTCCGGGGTGAGAAGCCCGCGCAGAGATTAGCCACGGGCTGGATTACAAAATTGATGGCCCAATTGATGTTCACAAATACTTTCAACGCCGCCGCAATCGCATCTCGTCCATAACTAGCGCAATCCCATTCTCCAACTCGCCGATGTCCCTCGTTTGGGAGTCTGCAACATCTATCGTCCGCGTTCCTGACATCCTGAGTTCTTATTGCAAGAGGTTTGGATCTCATACCGGTAATCCAATTTGCTGGTTTAAGGTAAACTTGGTTTGGATCTTTGTCTTATTTTGGATGTTGTACGAGAATTCTATATCGAGATCTCATCTAAATCTGCTGGTTTAAGGTGAAGTCAGTTTGGATCTTTGTCTTATTTTGAATGTCGTACGAGTAATCTAGATGGAGATCTCATCCAAATCTGGTAGTTTAAGGCGATGTGATCACCATTAGTTATTGGTAGTTATTTGTTCTCTTCCATTTGTCTGTGTTTTTATTTTTTTTTATTTGTAAACATGGGCGGGCAGGGAACCTAGGCCATGTTACCCTAAACACTTGTCAACTCGGCAAATTCCTAATCTCGTTACCCTGCCCTACCAAGTACTTCTCTGCTCAAATCCGAGGGAGAGTTTAGGATCTTTAGCATATTCAATTGAATGAGGAAGAGTGGATCCTTCGAGCAACAAGGTCCTCCCAGAACAGATTCCACCAAAACAGCAAATAGTGGGTTCATCTGGGTTGCGAACCTGTCATGTGGGTTCATTTCATCCCTAAAATCTTGGTTGGAGCCAACCCATCCCTCATGATCCCCAAACCAAACACATAAACTAAAGTATCACAACCAGGCATTATGGGTCATAGCCACCATAATAAAAGAGAGAATCAGAGCCATAATGAGTAGCATAACAACCGGTGGCACAACACCATAGATAGCAAGAAAGAACATAAGCAAAAGACCACTAGTAGCTCCATTCTTCATCTTCATCAACCTGTCGAAATGGAGACCGTTATCTTGGCAGCTCCATTCTTCCTTCTTGGTTCATTATTGAGCTGGATGCAGACAATTGGAAAAGAGTATATGGCGTTGTGACAGAAAACACCCAAACCAAAAGCCCATATGAAGGTAGACAGTATGACTGAAGAAGCAAAAACAACACTGAAAACAAGGGGAGCCTTGGCCCCCAGAGAAAATGAAAATATTGATGTGTCTTCATTTCTCCTGATCTTCTGACCGCTTGGAAGCATCCAACTCCGAAGGAGGGACACCACAGAATTGAACAGCAATCTCCTGCATAACTGAAATTGGGATCATACTATCATCTTGGAGACTTGGTTCTTGCTCCTTCTCCAACTTCTTCTGTACCTCTTCCGAACTTGGCACTGCAGCCTGCTTTCTAGGCCTTTTGGGGTCAGGCAGAATCAAGAGCTCAGTTGAAACAGTCTTGTTTAATCTGGAGCTCCTGCAAAGGCCAGTGTCCACAATTGGAGTTTGCTTCTTCCTAATTCTTTTACTTATCACCTTTTTCTGTCTGGTTTGATCCTGAGGCTGATCATTTTGCTGCTGAGTTAAGGTATCACAGACTGAAACCCCAATTTCTGCTGGAGAAGATGAGAGGGCTGCCCCCATCTCTGTTGATGAGCATGGGAGAGCCATGCTGCTATCCTGCACATTGACCTCCTGGGATATCTGTTGTTGATTGGACATGTCAGCAGACATTAACTGTAATCGAGGCCTTGGTAAACTAGAGGAAGAAGAGGCCTCCCAATTGTTTCCCCAGGAGGGGTCAGCCATCACTTGAGGTGGGTGCCTTTTCCAGTTAATCACAAACCCAGGCCAGTGCACTACAGGGACAGAGTCTAGCTCTCTAAAAAGGCCCAACTGAGCTAGAGAAGTTCTCGTGGGCTGGGGTATGCAGATTTGGTGATGGGCTGCTGCCAGAATATGCAGGATGTCAGTTATCAGCATCTGAGCTGAAGGGGATGGCCCATAACCTTGATGCAGGCCCAATCTCTCTGCCAACTGAAAAATTGGGTAGTCACTCTGAACATCCATGCTACTATCATAGAATGTCACTAGTTCATTGTTGCTTGAAACTAGGGGGATGCCATAGATTTGTTGCATTCTGTCAGGTAACTAATGACTGTCTGAGCATCACCAGTGACAATTGTCTCCACCTTATTGCGATGGCAGAAATTGTACAGGTCCCTTATTGTATATCCGACCTTATCGTACCCACCATACTGCTTTTGCATAATATCCATTATTTGGTGTTAGCGGATCCCAGAAATCTGCATCTCCAAAATCTTAGCTTTCTGATCATCGCTGATTCTTCTATGCGAACGCAGCAGACAAGCAACGTCTGGATCTGCCATCGTATGGTTGTGTCCATCGATGAAATCCTTCACATACCACTGCCCTATGTTCTGGTCCCGTGCAATCACAAGTTTAGCACGACATTCAACACGAGTAACATTGTGTGGCTTCCGCTTCTTAGGCTCCCTTTTCAACTCCTTCTCTTCGCGGAAACCCTCACGACTGCAGACAAACTTCCGAAGGATCATCTCATTGTGGCCATTATCCCACTCACAGTAGCTTTTTCTAACACTAAATCCTCTCTCCTTAGCATAGTTGTTATAAACTGAAATCCTTCTTCTTCATTACCAAACAGCTTCCTAACAATTTCATTGTGCTCCGGCAAATAATCAAGACCCGACATTTTCTGCAGGCTAAGGATTAGTAATACTACAAGGATATAGCAGACTCATATAAAATTGGTCATCGGCTTTCTTTGCATCCGTTATGACCAACTCATATTCTAAATACATGGTTGCAGTCAACCAAAATATCAAGATGCAAGTGGAGGACATATATTTGGTATAATACCTTAAAGTTGGTAATTAATCTCAACATTTATAAAATATTCATGACAATTCACTACTTTTCTAGACCACGGCTAAACCAATTATGAGCAAGCACCAAACAATACTTGATCAATACAATGATTTATTTACTTACTTTCCATTAATTTTTAGTATCAAGGATAACCTTCTTCAGAAAAGGGAGAAGATATGTCAATGTGATAACCTGCCAAGAGAAGTCATTCAAGATCCATGTGTGAATCTGGGAAATGCTACAAGGTCTAGACCCATTGAAACCACATATGAACAAAACTAATGTGCGACCTGTCTAACAAAACTCATTTCGATGATGATAACAAGGTTAAAAGCAAAACCTAACTATGAAGGTTCTGTGGCATAGTACTGAATATGAAATTGAAGCTGTTCAGTGGCTGATATTTCAAGTGTCTATGTGCCAGCTATAAAAATCCATTACTGACAAATTGACAATCAGAATGTCATGTGCATAAATGTCATCCAAAGCCTTAAGACAGTAAAAAGATTATGATTAAAGTGTATACACCAAAACTAGTGTGCGAGCAAGAGAAAATCCATGATTTATAGTAGATTTATCTTATATATATGCTCATGTACTTTTCTATAAATTTGGTTAAAATTATTAAAATTTGAAGTGTCCAGCTAATACTACATCAATGTACGAACTAATAATTAATTAAAACAACATGCTAAAACACTGAGTGAGACGAAAAGATAACACGCCTTGATTGTGGATCTAAAGCTTCGTGATGCGATCACGGCTGTCGTGCCGGAGATGAACGAGCTCTCCCTATTCAAGTCCCTCTCGTTGAACGAGGTAGCCGGATCTGCCGCTACCTGGGGGGAACCGCTGCCTAGGGCGAACCGCTGCCTGGGTGCCTCGCAGGCTAGCTGGGCGCCGCGTCGGTGATGTTGGCTTGGTGTCGCGCCGCTGCCCTGGTTGCCGACGTCGACTTGGGGCCGAGGGCGGGCGAGGGCAGGCCGGTGGCGCCGAGGTAGAGCGATGGAGAAAGCAGAGCGCCGACGGCTTAAGAGAGGGAGACAGCAGGGCGGGGACGACTGATTTGTCGATGGAGATTGCTCGCTGTCGCGCCGCTTCATGGCTGCGCGCCGCTGCCCTAGTTGCCGCCGTCGACTTGAGGCCGAGGGCACTGCGCCGGGATCCCTGAGATGCGTGTGGGCGAGGGCAGGCCAGTGGCGCTGAGGTCGCACGCTGGAGAAACCGACGGCGCCGACGGCTTCGGAGAGGGAGAGAGCAGGGCGGGGAGAGACGACTGATTTGTTGGAGGGGGATGGCGGCGTCAGGCGTCGGCCCACGGGGGATGGGGGCGCGGCGGGATGGGGATGGTTTCACGAAACTTTGCACAATGACTATATTACCCTTCCACCAATTAAAACAATCAAAAGAGTTATTTAGCGGAAGCGATTGGATGCGATTGGAAGCGATTCCAACCATTGTAAAAGGTCTCTAAAGTGTTACCGTAATACATATACTAATGACGAATTAATTAGACTTAAAAAACCTATCTCGTGATTTACAAACGAATTCTGTAATTTATTTTTAATTTTAGTATCCAATCACCCCATATGACATCATATATAATATCCGGTGTGACATTCAAAAATTTTACAGCCACAGAACTAAATAAGACCTTAGTCTTGTCTCTTGCAGTACAGGAAGTTTTGGAATATTGTTTTGGAATATTATATTATATATATTGTTAAAAAAGACTGTAGTAGTGTTTGCAAAAAAAAAGACCGTAATAGTAACACTCAGCATACAACCTGTTCTATTCGGTAGAACTTATTAAGATGATGACTGATTTGTAGACTGATCTGTTATGAGAAAAAAATATTTTATAGTTAAAAATTAGGACTGATTTTAACCAAATAACTCAAGCGAACGGAGCCACTCTAAAAGGACTCTTTTGGACCATGCAAATATTTGCCTCCCTCCATGAGAATTAAATTGTTTCCCTGAGATTCACGCGGTTGTGATGTATACGTACTTACGACCTACGAGAGCACCTCTTATTCTCAGGCCGGACCGGCCAGTAGATGTTTCGCATGTGTAAGCATGCTAGCTACACGTACGTTATTACTACGCAAAACGACCAGTTAAGGAAAATCGCATCATTAGGAGAAAAAAAAAGAAATGCAGAAAAAGAAAGATCGATCACGACAAACACCGTACCGATCGCATCATTGTGTAGTTTCTTCAACCCTTCTAGTAGTTTGTTTAGGAAGCGATTGACTATTGTGGGCCCCTCCCGTATGTCTCGAACGTTTTACAATCTATGGCTTACCAGGAAAGGGCGGTTTGACCCGTCGATTCAACACGTCACAGTAGTTGGTCTTGTTCGATAGAGCTCCGCCTCTAATAAAAAATATGAATTTCAGGCATATATACCTGTAATTCCACTGAACCAGAAAAAAAAAGGGTCAATTTCAATCCAATTGATAATAACCCCACGACGAGGGAAAATTGTAAGCCATGTACAAGTATCCCTGCCATAAAAGCTATCGCAAAACGGTGTGATTCTGAATAAGTAGCAGAGATAACTCGATCTGTGCATCTTAGTTTGCTCGCCACCAGTGATGGCGGTGGTAGTGATGCCTAACAGTTTTCAGTCAATTTTATTGAGTTGCATTCACCAAACAGTTTAACCTAAAACTTAAGCTGATGGAAGCTGGTGAGAAGAGATAGACAATTCACTTAATATTAATTAGTTCAACCCAAAAACTTAAGCTAATGAGTAAAGGTGGACAATTCACTTAATACTCAAAAAAAAAATTGTTCTAAACTTTTAAAATGTCTATTTTAGTCTTCAAGCATTACTTTTAGGTGAAATTCTATTGTAGAACTATCAAAGCTATAGCTTCAGTTCTAAAACATTGTCTTTTGGGCTTAGTTTCATCATGGACATTTAAAGTGGTCGTTACAATCTTCAGAACTTTTATTTTTGGCTTAATCTTGTTCCTCATTTTACATGGCATGCTACGTTGTCATGCACTCATGCCTCGTCAACTCTAGCACAACCCATGACTGGAGATGAACAACCATCTTTAAGAGGATTGTGGGCTATGCTAAACCTCTTGGATATGCACGGGTGACATGGTGAGTTACCGACCACATGTGTCACAAGTAGTGATTTTCACAAAGCGCCACTATGTAGGTGTCAACTCTAGAGGCGACACAACTCAGAGTTATGTGCGATGAGATGGACACGTGAGAATGATTGGTGGAGGAAGGTTGTGAGCAGACATAGGCAATGGAGTATTATGGTGGATGCATGAGACCTTTGAGTTGCAACACTGTCTCTAGGATTTTCTTAAGCATCTCAACATCCAGATCCCACACTAGATCCATGCGATGCTACTCTATCTTATCGCAGAGCAGCGACAACAACACTAGTGATAAACCATTGTAGCGACTGACACTAACCTCTCAAAGAAGGATGGCTCACCGGTTCCAGCACTCTCTCGCATCTTTGGGATGATTTTTTAGGCCATGGCTGCAATGTTGTGTTCTCCTCTCAACGCTGATAAGTAATTATGGTCATACATTTTTGGTTCCAGCCACGAGGGAGGAGGTTGAGCTGAGAAGAAAAGTTTGATATATAAAGCTACGACTTTGATAGCTTGGAATGAAATTAAGTACAAAAGTAAGTGGCATTGTCCCTTTGATAATTTTAGGATGAAATTGAGTCTAAAAGTAAAGTTAATTAAAGTAGCTATTCTGAAAGTTCATAATGTCGGACCATAACTAAGAGATGAAAATGACTATTCCGTTAAAGACATGTTGGAGCCACACCAAGGGAGGAGAACACACAATCTGCTGGACATAAACAACGATGATGATATAGTAAAAACAATACTCACTCTTATGTATATACCGTATCTATATAGGCATCGTATGTCGCCTTGTTATTAACAGACACTACGTCTACCATCGGGACAATTTGAAAATTATCATTATAATTTTGCAAAATTAGAGATATGCTACTGGTATCTCACTGATATGTGGGGCACACATTAGTCAATGATATGTGGGTCAGAATGACATATCTCTAATTTAGCAAAATTATAATGACAATCTTTAAATTTTCTCATTTTCTTTCTTAGCACTAAATCAAGATGTAATAGCATTCACGAATAATCATGATCATCAGTTCGTCACCTTCTCAGAAAAACAAAGGACCCGTGGCCAATATTCTCATATTCTGTAACACACGCCATGTGTGTGAATTCAAAGACGTACGAGAACTCGATCATTGATAATTTGAAATGCAAGGTCGTATGTGTGTTTAAAAAAAAATTGATGTCACAAAATCTTTTAATTTGACATGTGTAGAAAAATGCACGTGCTGATATATACTAAGTGCACGTGTACAAGCTGGTGATGACTAGAAGACAATTATTTGGACGAAAAGTATATGCCAAGAGCAAGACTGCAAGAGAGACCTTGCGCACCGTATCTGATCACATCTTGCCAAGTTGTAGTCAAACTGGGAACTTATTTGACACATTTTATTCCATTATAACCGCAATCCACCGTCCACGTACACACGAGCACACAGTCGCATAAGTGTATAGAGGCATATCTTAGCTAGGATAATTATCAGCCAACCAGACAACCAGTGTATCACTTGCGAGTACGTCAAGAATAACCCGGTGATGATATACTTGTGCGCAACTACATGCATGCATGCTGTTTGCCTGCAGTTATCGGTTTTTCTTTTGCCTTGCTGCATGATTACAAAGTTGATTTATGTAGTGGAAACACGTGTTAAGAATTCCTTTTGGTTAGGTCTATTTGGATCCACACAACAAGCACCAGTTACTAGCTGCTAAAAAATAGGTGCAATGAATCCAAACAGATTAAACTAATAAGAGCAAGACTAATAATATAGACTGTTATTACTCATTGTATAGATCTTTGTAGCTCATCTCTCAGTCTATCTATATAATTGTTAGTTCTCCACTATTAATACATATATACTAGCTAGTAGAGAATAAACTTTTGATCTACATCCACATTTGAATTTAGTTTTGGCTACAACTGGACTCGGGACTAACTGAGCATTAATTATGGTTGGTGTTACAAACCCATACTAAAGAATCTACGTTAGTCTTGGTTGATAACACCAACCCATATTAAAGGTCTCTCAGCCGGGACTAAAAGTCCAATGAATTCAAAAGGAGAGCGTCCAGAATTATGTCACATGTGTTGTGTAACTGAGGTGATAAATAAGTTATGTGTGAGGCGAGAGATTTTGACTTCGAATTTCACGAAGTGCAAGGGAGATTTTCCTGGGTTTAAATATTTTTTTTTTGTCTTGAGCATAGGCTTTGGTCCCGATAAAGTAACTTTGGACTAAAAGGCTGAGAACTTTAGTCCTGGATTGGTAGTCCCAGTTTGCAAAACCAGGTCTAAAGGGTTTTTTCAACCGGGATTGAAACTCATGTGTCTACTAGTGACATTATTCATTTTCTCCTTTCACAAAGTTTCTTAGTTCTCATGTATAAGGTGTTGTAAGCTTACATCTCACTTTTCTCCTCTTTTTTCTATGTCAGCGTTCACCGCATTACAGTCAACTATTATACTTTGGCCCCGTTTGGCACGGCTTCTCCACCGGCTCCTAAAGCCGTTTGGAGCTGTTTTGTGCCAAACGGGGTAAAACCAAACGGCTTCACGCAAGGAGCCCCTAAAATCGTGCTCTCACAAAAAATATGTGATAGGTGAAGCCAAAAATAGTGGCTTCACTCGGCTTCACCTCGCCGTATGTGAGAGCATGTTTTAAGGGGCTCTATATATGAAGCCGTTTTACCAAACAATTCATCAAAATGGCTCTGGCTTCATCAATGGAGTTGTTCATGAAGCTGAAGCCAAAAATAATGGCTTCACTAGTGAAGTGGAGCCATGTCAAACAGGGCCTTTCTCTAAGTGAGTTAATTGTTAGTTGGATAATAACTAATAGAATGTAAAAAAAGCATTTGTGTACCCCACGTATCGCGGAAAAACAAATATATATAGAAAAGGAAGAGTGTTATAGACAAAATTATGAATGCATCCATGTTTTAGCAAGTGGATCCAAATAACTTTAAGCTAATAGACGACCAACTAATATAATTACTATCATTAACTGCGCGCTAGTGGATTCGAGCATGACCTTAGAACAACTATAATATTTTTCAAAAGCAATCCATAGGCAATAAAAATTTACTTACAGGTTAGTCGAACCATTGTAGAACACCACTCTATAGAGAAGACCAAAATAACAAGTATCAATGGATATATAAACTACCATAAGAAATAAAAAAACATTAATTCTTCTCACTCCTTTTCTATTGGTTCTGCCACATGAATGCCATGAGCACGTGAAGGAGCTCCTCAGCATGCCTAGGGTTGAGGACAATCGACATTTGGTTGTTTTCGTCATGGGTGGTGGGTATTCCTCCTCTGAATGGTCGCTGATAGCGGTCACATAGTGCCCACCAATATCCGGTATGAGAAGAGAAGTGCTCGTTGGAGGGGCCACAACTACAAGACCTACTCATCGGCTACCGAGGTGCTCACCCTAAGGTCACAAGGTTCGGTCATCGCGTCACTTGCCCTAGGATCATTGGTGATGGGAGTTTGCAGCACCACCGGATTTGGGTCCATGGACGATAGCCACTCATATGCACCACCAGATCTGGCCTAGGTGAAATTGTGTGTCGTGCACTAGCGGGCTTGGAGGAGCAGCGACATCAACATCAGAACTAGCTTCGAGGGAAGAGGAACAACAATGCAAATTTGAGGCAAATTTGAGGGAGACAAAGAAAACTATGATAGGTCCAAGGAGAGAGAGAGAAACAACGATGCAAAAAGGAAAGCGATAGTTGAATGAGGGATTTTTTATCACTTCGGGATCTATCTTCTGGACTACTTGTTTGACTATTGTGAGGAAATAATAATAATTATAGACTTGATCCATATATAATGGCACATTATGGTTTCCCTTAGTATCACAGTTACATATACACATCCCTCACGAAGTAACTTTTGGCCTTTTTATTTAAAAGTTTGCTTTCTAGTTTTTAGCTTGTATATTTTTTTTTTTTGGCAAAAGTCAGAAAACAACTTAGAACATGTTTTTTTAGCATTTATTTTATTTTCTCTAAGTCATTTTTTGACTTTTCAAAATCCAGCTCACTAGCTAAACCGTTTGTTTCAATTTCTCGCTTTTAGCTAATATCCCTCCATTTCGAATTATGTATAAGACATTTTAATTTTGTTAGTTCATCTATTTGCTATATGCATAGTAAGATGGATAAAATAAAAAAAAATCAAAGCGTCTAATAATTTAGAACGGAGGGAGTATCAACTAACAAAAAAAAAAGAAACAAAACAAAACAGTCCTCGGTCTCACAGCTAGACACACACCCTCGCGTCCTCGCTCGGGCCTCGGGCAGTTGAATCGGATGGTGACACACTCCACAGACCACAGCCTACTTTTACTGTGTGAGTACTCACTACATATAGCAGCAAGTTAGCCCAGCACAAGTACGGGCCGGGGCTCACACAAGTGGTAGTAGTTCGCTCAAGACCTCTTGTGTCCGTTCCGTTGTCTCGTCCCGACAACCAACCAGAGCCGGTGGATCGACATGGTGTTCGGCGGCGACCGTGCCATGGGGGCCGGCCCGGGCGCCGACGCCGCGAGCACGATGCGGTTCGCGCTGCACGTCGTGCGCGGGCGGTGGTTCATGTTCTTCGCGTCGATCCTGATCATGGCGGCTGCCGGCGGCACGTACATCTTCGGCATCTACTCCAAGGCGATCAAGACGTCGCTCGGGTACGACCAGCAGACGCTCAACACGCTGAGCTTCTTCAAGGACGTGGGCGCGAACGTGGGCATCCTCCCGGGGCTCATCAACGAGGTGACCCCGCCGTGGGTGGTGCTGGCGTGCGGCGCCGGCATGAACCTGGTGGGCTACCTGATGATCTACCTGGCCATCTCCGGCCGCACGGCGCAGCCGCCCGTGTGGCTCATGTGCGTGTACATCGCTGTCGGTGCCAACTCGCAGTCGTTCGCCAACACCGGGTCTCTCGTCACCGCCGTGAAGAACTTCCCCGAGGACCGCGGCGTGGTGCTCGGCCTGCTCAAGGGCTTCGTCGGCCTCAGCGGCGCCATCTTCACGCAGCTGTACCGCGCCATCTACGGCACCGACAACGACGGCGCCGACCTGGTGCTGCTCATGGCGTGGCTCCCCGCCGCCATCTCGCTGGTCTTCATCCCCACCATCCGCATCATGCCGCGGAACGGGAACGCCGCCGCGGCCGCGCGCGGCGGGGAGCGCAGGGTCTTCTTCCTCTTCCTCTACGCCTCCATCGTGCTGGCCGTGTACCTGCTCGTCATGAACGTCGTCGAGCTGGAGGTGATCGGCTTCCCGAAGCCGGCCTACTACGTCACGGCCGTGGTGCTCCTCCTGCTCATCTTCTTCCCGATCGTCATCGTCGTCAAGCAAGAGCTGAAGACGTACCTTCGTCACCCGCCGGCGGCGACGACGGCGACGACGGCCGCCTCCGCCGCCATCGTGACGATCACCGTCGACGAGAAGATGCGGGCGTCGTCCAACAATAATAATAACGTGGCACCGGCCGATCAGTCGCCCGACGACGACCATCATGCTGCTTCCGCCGCCGAGGACCGCTCGCCGTCGTGCTTCCAGGACGTGTTCCGTCCGCCGGCGCGTGGCCAGGACTACACCATCCTGCAGGCGCTGTTCAGCGTGGACATGCTGGTGCTGTTCGTGGCCACCATCTGCGGCATCGGCGGCACGCTGACGGCGGTGGACAACATGGGGCAGATCGGGCAGTCGCTGGGGTACCCGCAGCGGTCCATCACCACGTTCGTGTCGCTGGTGAGCATCTGGAACTACGCGGGGCGCGTGGTGGCCGGGTTCGCCTCCGAGTACGTGCTGGCCCGGTACAAGGTGCCCCGGCCGCTGGCGCTCACGGTGGTGCTCCTCCTGGCGTGCGTGGGCCACGCGCTCATCGCGTTCGGCGTCAGCAACGGCCTGTACGCGGCGTCCGTGATCCTGGGCTTCTGCTTCGGCGCGCAGTGGCCGCTGCTGTTCGCCATCATCTCCGAGGTGTTCGGGCTCAAGTACTACTCCACGCTCTACAACTTCGGCGCCGTGGCCAGCCCCGTCGGCTCCTACATCCTCAACGTCCGCATCGCCGGCCGCATGTACGACCGGGAGGCGCTCCGGCAGGGGGGGCGGCGCGGCAGGGACCTCACCTGCATCGGCGTGCGCTGCTTCAGGGAGTCGTTCCTCATCATCACCGGCGTCACGCTGCTGGGCGCGCTCGTGTCGCTGGTGCTGGCGTGGAGGACCAGGAACTTCTACCGCGGCGACCTGTACGGCCGGTTCAGGGGCGAGGTCGGCATGGCCGCCGGAGGAGCGGAGGAGCGGCGGAAGAAGGGGCACGAGGAGGCCGAGGCGAGCAGCAGCGGTGCTGGTGCAAGTGACTCTGACACCAAGGACACTAGCACTAGCAGTGAGACCGCTAATGGCAGCAAGGTCGTCTGAATTGTTGGCGTGGTGTGCCTTTCTCAGGGTCAATATTTGAGCTAGTGGCTTGTTACGTACTGTACTGCTAGAGATGAAAACGGTTGAGAAAACACCTCTACCATTTTCGTTTCTATATTTTTTAGCGGAAACGAAACGAAATCGGGATAAAAACGAAATTAAAAACGGATAGAGATATACAGAAATCCGAAAACGAATAAATACGGACGAAGAGTCGAAAAATTAAGTTAGAATAATATGATCAAATTTTCTCAAGTATATATGAATAAAGTCACAAAATAGTATACACGTACGAAGTTAGAGGTCTAATATTCACTAATATGAGTTGTGTTAACATATTAACATACATAATTGATGATTAGAAGGTCTATGAACATATAAATTTCTAGATATATCTAACAGGGATTGAAAACAGGATCAAAACGGAATAAATACGGGTCAATTCCGGTTATAAACGGAATTTTTTAGAAACGATTGGAAAAACCCGTCCATTTTCATCCTTAGGTACTACATTACAATTACACTGTGTTCGCGAAGTTGTGCACTGTACTCTCTGTACCTCTATCTACCTCAATACTTCTGCGTGCGATCACCCTCCGTCGCCTCGCTGCACGGTGCACGCACGGCCGCGCCACCAACTGCGTGCGCGCGCACGGAACGGAACTGGTCCAACGGCACGCGCGGCGCGGCCCGGGTGTCCCGGCGAGCCGGCCGGTAACATACGTCTCGGGCACGGCGCAACAACAAAACCGTAAGCGGTCCTCCCGGTGCTAAGGCCCATAAGCCCACGCGCAGTGAGCCTAGATCGAATGGCCGAGTGCATCTGGCGCATCGAAAGCGGATTTTAAAGGGAAAATGAGGCCCATTACTCACTGAAAAAAAAAGTTCAATTTAGTACCTCCCTCAAGTCCTCAACTAACTTGGTAGTCTGGGTTTCTTTCCTGAACTATAGAACTATTTTTAAAAAACTTCCTTCAACTTTGAAAACCATTTGTTTTCCAGACCAGATGGTTTTGCTAATGTTCGTCACGTTAGAGGGGTTAAGTCAAACTAATTTGAAAGTTCATGAAGGTTAATCAGATTAGAGATATTTAAAAATCCAAAAATTCATAAAACAAAATTTCAAAAAAAAACAAATATTCTTACATGGAAAATAATGAAATTAAAAAAACTAAAATATGGCTTAATCTTAGAAAATTCATAAAAACTTTGTTTTGCCTCAAAATATTATGAAACTTGGTTCGTATTTCTTCTAAAATCATGATTCATCTTATGATGCCTAGCTTGAACTTGTTTGGATATTTATGGACTCACTTTCATGCTTATTTGCTAGTACAATCTCTTATTATGTATTATAATTAGTTAATATCAATCGTCCAAACTACGTTCATCAGTGGAGCATCGTTAGGAACATATATGCCACACGATACATGCAGCCACACAAGTTGACACAGCTACTTTGAAAATTTATTTTTCAACATGTTTTCGGTCCTTGTTCATGAGCTTTCTATGATATATAGGGATACCCAAATATCTAAACGAAAACAAACACAAATCGGGCCCAAAAGTTTGTACATAATCAATTTGATCCGCTTTGGTTACTTCGTAGCAAAACAATTCACTTTTATGGAAATTGAACTTTAGTCTTCATAGTTGTTCAAAAGCACAAAACAATAGCTTCATATTCTTCACCCTCTCTAGATCATTATCCATAAAGATGATAGTATCATCTTCATATTGGAGGATTGAAAGCCTCTCATCTACCAAATGTGGAACAACCTCCTTGGATATGTCAAAATATCAACCACTATATCAAACAAAATAGGAGATAATGAGTCCCTTAACAAACTTATTTTTAGATGATGCTTGTACTTTAAGCTGTCTCTAAAAATGCTCATATCTTTAGAGACTACGGGAAGCTATCTCTAAAAATCGATTTGCAGATACAAAAGGATTTAGAGTCATAACTAAAATAGGCATATCATAGTAAAATTCACAAATCTTTCAAATTAAGTTAGATGAAGACAAAATTTAGCATATCTCTAAGAGACCTACAAGTTAATAGTTGATGACTTTTTCATTTGAAATCATTTAAGTCTTATAAATTATGTTTTACGTTAATAGTTAGGCGAGCCGGCAGGTAACACAAACGTCTCGGCACGACACAACAACAAAACCGTAAGCGGCCCTCCCGGGGCTAGGGCCCATAAGCCCACGCGCAGTGAGACCAAATCGAATGGCCCGAGTGCATCTGGCGCATCGAAAGCGGATTTTAAAGGAAAAATGAGGCCCATTACTTACTGAAAAAGTTTAATTTATACCTCCCTCAAGTCCTCAACTAACGCATCAAACCGGTCCCGTGGCCCTTCGCGACCCGCTCCCCGCCGCCGCCGCACGTCGCTCCTTCGTGCCGCCGCCGTCCTCCGTTGGTCTCCCTCTCTCCTCCCTCCGGCCTATGCCGGAGGTTGAGAGAGTGGGGATCCATCGCTTTTGATACTTTTTCCCAATAAATCGAATTTTTAGGGTTTGAGTCTCTCTATGCCAAGTATTGTGGTATTGGAGATTTATCTCCTTCTTCTCCTCTTCGGCGACGAAGAAGGGGAAGGATGAAATTATCTTCTCCATGGCGATTTCGTTGAAGATGAGGACGACAACTTCGACGTCAACATCTTCACCAGCATGACGACATGAAGATTTTTGTTTCCGGATGACGGCATCAAGGCGGAGATGATGTCGTCGTCATGTAATAATTTTCTCCGGTCTTTTCTCTGTTTTGTTGTGGTTAGATCTGGCCACAATGAAGGACTAGAGAGAATAAGTTTCAGATCAGTCCTCTTCACTCTTCGGTGACAGAAAGAAGAAGGAAGACACGAGAAAGAAGAAGTTTCTCAACTCCACCTGCATGAATGTTGGTCGTCCGTTGCACATCTATTGTCTGGCCTAAAACAATTGTTGCCGAGTATTTGCCTGTGCGGTCATCCATATGAAGCGTCAAATAGGTTTGGATTTGAGAGTTTGAGCTATTCACAGTGTGGGTACAATATAGATGAAAATCAATTTCTAGATATATGTTTTTTCCAGAATACTTGTAATGTGACGATGTACCCAACTATATTTTAATACAATTCTTCTTTCGTCTAAAAAAAGAAAGGTCCTCAACTAACGCGGTAGGTAGTCTGGGTTTCTTTCCTATTTTTTTTTAACTTCCTTCAACTTTGAAAACCATTTGTTTTCCATACCGATTGGTTTTGATGATGGTTTTGCTGATGTGCGTCACGTCAGAGGGGTTAAGTCAAACTAATTTGAAAGTTCATGAAGGTTCATCAGATTAGAGATATTTTAAAAGGGAATGTAGGCTATGAAAAATCAACCTCTTGTGCAAACTATAGAAACTGTAATTAAGACCACAGAAATCTAATCTGATGGTAAGATGTGAAGGTGAGTTATTTTAGCACTTAAACCCCTCCAGTATGGCCACGCCTGTTTGGATTGGGATGAGATGTGTGGATGGGTTTAAGTGCTAAAATAACTCACCATCAGATTAGATTTCTGTGGTCTTGATTAGAGTTTCTATAGTTTGCACAGGAGACTGATTTCCATAGCATACGTTCCCATTTTAAAAATCCAAAAATTCATAAAACATATTTTAAAAAAACAAATATTCTTACATGGAAAATAATGAAATTTAAAAAAAACCTAAAATCTGGTTTAATTTTAGAAAATTCATAAAAACTTTGTTTTGCCTCAAAATATTATGAAACTTGTTTCGTATTTCTTCTAAAATCATGATTCATCTTATGGTGCCTAGCTTGAACTTGTTTGGATATTTATGGACTCACTTTCATGCTTATTTGCTAGTAGAATCTCTTATTATGTATTATAATTAGTCAATATTAATCGTCCAAACTACGTTCATCAATGAAACATCGTTAGGAACATATATGCGACACGATACATGCAGCCACACAAGTTGGCATAACTACTTTGAAAAATTATTTTTCAACATGTTTTCAGTTCTTATTCATGAGCTTTCTATGATGCATAGAAATACCTAAATATCTAAATGAAAACAAACACAAATCACACCAGAAAATTTGTGAATATCAATTTGATTTGCTTTGGTTACTTCGTAGCAAAACAATTCATTTTTATGGAAATTGAACTTTAGTCCTCATAGCTGCTCAAAAGCACAAAGCAACAATTTCATATTTTTGGCCCTCTCTAGGTCATTATCCATAAAGATGATAGTATCATCTGCATATTGGAGGACTGAAAGCCTCTCATCTACCAAATGCGGAATAACCCCCTTGGATATGTCCATCCTCTTTGGCTCATGAAATAAAGATAGCAAACATATCAACCACTATATCAAACAAAATAGGAGATAATGAATCCCTTAAGAAACTTATTTTTAGATGAGGCTTGTACTTTTAGCTGTCTCTAAAAATGCTCATATCTTTAGAGACTACGGGAAGTTGTCTCTAGAAATCGATTTGCAAATACAAAAGGATTTAGAGTTGTAAAATTCACAAATCTTTCAAATTAAGTTAGATGAAGACACAAATTAGCATATCTCTAAGAGATCTACATGTTAATAGTTGATGACTTTTTCATTTGAAATCATTTAAGTCTTATAATTATGTTTTAAGTTCTCATATTTTGGAATTTATTGTTTTTGAGTTTTTCAAATGACCTTTGTTGTAGAAATGAACAAAATCAAAGATATATATCTTGGAAAGATCTAAAACATTACAATGGATAATATTTTCATTTCAAATAATCTATAGTACCAAAATTCAGTTTAAAGTCCTCAAATTCTAAAATTCTAAACGATCTCAAATGGAGAAAGAAAAAAATGTTATAGATCTCTAAGAGCTATACAATTTATAGTTGTAACTGTTTTTATTTAAAATTATTTATCCAAGAAAAAAATCTATTTAAATTTCTTATATTTGAAAATTCATTGAGAAACGGCCAAACTAAGTTGCAATACTCATGATATCTTAGTTGAAACTTTTTTCCATTTTAATTTGCTCAGGCCTTCCACGACATGGGGTGAAGCCTAACAAAATTTGGGACCCACCGTAGAAAAAAACGACTTCACTCTTCATGGCTTGTAGTGTACAAGCAAACAGGCATCACTGTGGGTCCTACACATCAAATATTAAAAAAGAAAAGAAAATCCGACGAAAGAGACTTGGATTGCCTCACTATGGAACTGCATTAGCTAAGCAACAAATACTTTTTTACTAGCTGGGCATCGGTGCTCATGCATCGCTCTAGGAATTTTCAGCATCACTCGAACTTGGCTTCGCTAGCTGCAACATATGAAATGATGCTTGAATCTTCTCTCACTTGTTTTGGCATCACTCTTGGCTCGCACTACGAAAGCCCTTAGAGTTCCAAATTTTATTTCAAATTTAAGTAAAATGAAAACAAAACAAATATATCTACCCTAGTCACTATTGACTTTGGAGTGAAGTGGTTCAAGAAAGTGCCCATGAGTCTAGGCCAGTAATGGGTTTCATATGACTTTTATGAACATTAAATATACTGACATGTTATTATATTAGTGAAGAGATAGATGATAAGAGTTTTATGAGAGTAGAGAAATTTTTATGAGATAAAATTCTTTTATACTATTTCTAAAATATAGATGTATTGAAAACTGAGTCTTGAAACTCCGGTTGAGACGCCAAGGTTTTAGGGTCGGATCCAGTGATATTTTTGCATTTTATCTCTTTTTAAAAATATTTTTTTTTGCAAACAAACCTGTTTGGAAACTTTGTTCAAAAATAGGACAAAAGGGTCGGCGTGACATGACGCCGGCCCCCTGCTCGGCGTCCTTGGGCATGACGCCGAGCCACTGTAGCTCGGTGTCATGTCCCATGACGCCAACCTTTTTTACTATTTTTGAACAAAGTTTCTAAACAAGTCTGTTTGCAAAAAATATTTAAAAAAGGGCTAAAATGCAAAAATATCACGTCGGATCCAGTCGGCAGCACGCGTGTATATGTTAACAAATTCGACTAGCACATAATGATTATAGGGCTCCTCTTAATTCGACTAGCACTAATGATTATATGGCTCCTCTATCTAGAAAGAGGATGTAATTTTGGCATATAGCAAATCAAATTATGTTAAAGTAAGTTTATATGAACAAATATCAATATTTATGATATCCTACAAAATAGACATTATAGGATTTATGGTAAAAATTAGTGTGATGAAGTTAAAAGACCTTAAGTTTACCTTTAAAAAGTACTGTAATAATCATGATAATGTTTCCGGGTGCCATTCTATAATGCCCATGCGGCCATGCCATAAAGCCTGCCTGCTCACCACTTTGCCTCCATCCACTTTAAGCATTTGCCGCCCATTCACATCAGATATGGTCATGCATAAACTTGAACGCACCATCACAGGAGGAGAAGAGAGGTCGCCTGATCCTTGGAAACTGTCAACCTGCTGAATGATCACTGATCCTTGGAAGATGTATGTAGTGGGCCCCTCCGATGAATTAACGGAACAGAGTTGATGGGCTGGACTCGGGGCTAGGTTGTTGGGCAAGTTGAGCCCAACCGTGACCGAGCAACAATCAAACAGAAAATAATTAATTTATTTAATTGGCTGCTTCTAGATTCGTGCCGTTTTTTACCGGAGCAGTTGCCTAATCAATTTGCACATATATCAGTGTTACTATAATTTTGTAAAGTTGGAGATATAAATATATAATAAATAAAAAGGAAAAAAAACCCGAACCAAGCGGTGTCCGGTTCGGCGACCCCTATTTTCCTCTCGCAGCCTTCTCTTCTCCCCAAACCCTAATCTTGCTCCTGCCTGTCTCGGCTCCAACCGTTGGTCGAGCGGCGGCGATGGAGGGGAAGGAGGAAGGCCGGATCTTCGTGGGCGGCCTGTCGTGGCAAACGGACGAGCGGAAGCTTCAGGACGCCTTTGGCCACTTCGGCAAGGTCGTCGACGCCCAGGTACCCGTGCCTTCCCGTCCGTCTCCGTTAGTGTTCATCCCGGCATCGGGTAGTTTTGCGAGATCTATCAGTTAGTGTTGTCCGCGGTGCGATATTGTTGGGTATGATGGTTGGAAGTGCGGTGAGTGAGGTGGAAAGGCGGATCTGTCGAATGTTTTTGCGTTCCGTCGAACAGGGACATGTGTTTTGCGTAGAAAGGAGGATTGCGGTTTCTGCTCAGTTTTATGCCTTTTCGTTGTTCAGAAAGAGGCGTAACTTGGTGAGAGAGAATATTTTTCTTCTTTAGTTTGAAGTAGCAAAGTCGAATTCTTTGGCTTCACTAAGAGCGAAATTAAAAATGATGAAACGGGGCTTCTTGTCATGATAATGGGCTAAAAGAAATTAGTATTCTGTATAAACATGCATTCTTGTTTCTCAAAGAGAGTAAAGAATTAAATAGTGTAGTGTCATTTGTCTACTATGATATGATTCATGGTTATTTTTCTATGTTCATGACTTGCTCTCAGAAATTAATGAATACTCACTGCTCTTGTCTTTTGCATTTTTCTTTGCAACTGGGCTCTGTTCTATCGGCCATTCTTTGTTTGCTGAGGCTGAATGAGCGGCAGATTCCAGAGCTGGAATGCAAAGTGATAATTGTTGCTTTCCTGAGCTGAATTGCTGATGAGGTTCATTACAGTTAGATGCCTGATTTGAGCACTTTGTCTGTGAAATTGGATTGAATAAATGGAGAACAGCCATTGGTCCTGCTGTTGCTGGTGTCCTGCTATTTCTTAGTTCAGTTTTGTCTGATGAAAGAGAGGGGATGTTACCATTGATTTTTTTGGGTAGAATTGGATGAACAACACCTGTCAATCTGTCATGCCTTCTTAGTTTCTGATCCGTGGAAAGTCTGCTCGGCCAGCACAAGAGTTGTGCACACCTTAGAGAACAACAACAGGGACTATGCTCATGACACAGATTGATAGATGAAGTTGGGTGGCTCATTGCCAGATCTGCACACATTACTGCTGTAGTGGGTTAAACTGATTTGATTGGCTCATCATAATATGCAACAGAAATCATCAATTTGTTACAAGTGTTTGGTTGTGTTCACTGCCCTGGTCATGTTTTCAGTTGGGTTCATTGGCATCCTTGCTGCAGATAGAATCATGACTGCAGTTGACTTGTTTCGTTTTTATTGATATGACTTGCCTACATAATTCCTCATCCTGCTACCTTCGTCAGCATTTAGTGGACTGGCGACAAGTTTGATCTTTTTTCGCGTTCTGTGTTTTGTTAGAACTAGATAAAGCTTGCAATGATATATGGCTGCAACTCTTTACGCAAATGCTTATTTCTTAACAGCTCTAGCGAAATTATGTTTCTGCACTTTTTTCTATTCAAATCTCAAGCAACTTCTTTTCTCAAGGACCTCTTTTTGAAGCTGTTTCTTGTGTAATACTTTTTTTTTATTAGTACCATTGCTGCTTTAGCCTTGAGGAAAGTAAATGCTTGCCTTCTGGTAATGGAAGCTGAATTTTATTTATGGTTAAGATTTGCATATTGGTACATTATACAGTATTCGGCGATCAATTATGGACACTTGAAGGACAAATTCTGGAGCAGAAAATTGATGCTACCTCCATGTCTGTGTGATAGCTTTCAGCACCTCCATATGTTGCATTGCAGTTTTGGGAAGACAAACTGGGTTCACCTAGGAGATCAGCTAACCAGCAGCTCAGACTTCCAGTGTTGTTACCATGGAAATGCTAGTCGTTTGCCTTTAGGTTTGTGCATTGGTTTAGATGATTTGGTATGCAAACTAGAGAATATGGCAGTGGGCATATCTGCTACATTGTCCTGGCTCCAGAATATGCTGATTTTTTTGAGAAGTTAGTTCATGTTGGTAACGGTAAAACTGGTTCCTGGTTGGAAATAGTCCAGTTCTCCAAAACATGATTCCCAGAGGTTCTATAGCTTTCCTTGTCCGTGTTAAATGAGCTTCTGTCTTGGGAATAGACTATTTTATGATGGTAGTTACAGCTAGTTGCATCTGTGTCAGGATTATGGTTTGTTCTTGAATTACCGAGATCCAGGAATAACCTAATCTCATTGCTTCTCTTCTGAGGTAATGTCCTCCTGTTGTCTGTCAATTATCTCTTAATTTGTAAGCAGAAGTGATTCTGCTTAGTGTAATCTGTTTCACATAGTGGATACTGGATACTATTAATTGATATGGGTGTGTTTCAATGGTTCTCTCATGTACACTGTCCCTTAAGATATCAGTGTTACAACTTTACAAGTGGCAACTTTTTTTGAGTATTGGTACTATGCTTTGTATCAAAAAATGTAAAGATACAATGCAACTTTTTTAATACAATAGTATTAAATAATGTTAGCACAACCTTTTTTTTGTAATAATGAATGACGATTATATTTTGCTGAAATTAAATAATTTATGGACCCTTAGGTTCATCTCAAAGTTCAAGTACTTGGATGGTGCAAATAATTGTTTGTTTGAGGTTAATATTGTTACAATTGTTTCTAGGCCATTTGTTACTGACATTTATATTCTTATTATTATCACTTAGCTTTGGTAACTGTTTTTCTTCATATTCTTTATGCTAATAAGTGATCTTCTTGTAGATCATGCTGGAGAGGCACACGAACCGCCACAGGGGCTTTGGCTTCGTGACATTTGAAGATCGGAGGGCAGTTGATAGCGCTATCAAAGAGATGCATGGCCAAGAGTTAGATGGTCGTACCATCTCAGTGAACAAGGCTGAGCCTAAGATGAATACTGATGACACAAGGTATGACAGTGGTGGTGGACGAGGAGAGTATCGTGGTGGTAGAGGTGATGGTCCACCCCCTGGCAATTGCTTTGAGTGTGGTCGTCCTGGTCATTGGGTCCGTGACTGCCCTAGTGCTGCTGGTGGTCGTTCTGGCAGATTCTCGTCCAAGTTCAGTGGTGGCGGTGGCAGGGGAGACCGCTTTTCTGGATCAGACAGGTTTGGTGATCGTTACATGGATGATCGTTATGATGGTGGTCGTTATGGGTACCGTGATCAAGTTGATGCAAGGGACAGGTATGCTGGGGGCCGAGACCGATATGCCAATGATCGCTACACCTCTGGTGGCGACCACTTTGGTGGAGACAGGTATGGAGGTGGCCCGGATCGCTACGCGCCAAGTGGTTATGGTAGGGAGCGAGAAAGAAGCTACGAGAGAGATGGAGTTCGTGGTGGCGGTGGTGGCGGCGGTGGTGGCGGCGGTTGATAGGAGGGCCAAGGGGTGCTGGTGGATATGACAGGGATGGCCCTAGAGGTGGCGGGGGTGGTGGCTATGACAGGGATGGTCCACGTGGTGGTGTCTCTGATCGTTATGGCGGTGGAGGACCTGCACGCTATGATGGAGGAAGTTACAGGGAGAGGCCTGGACCATATGATCGCCCTAGCAGGGGAGGACGTTTTGATGATCGCTACTGATGAAGAAGTGCCTGTAGACTCAAGCTCCTTTTCTTGTAGTTTAATGTTTGCAGTTTCGCATAGCTGAATGCTTAATGGGCTATGGAAGATACTTATTTTACCCCCTTTGGCACTTCAATGCCTGCTCTGTATTTCAACCAGTACTTGGGCCTTCTTGATAAGTTTATATCCGGCTGACTGTTTTTGCATGAGATGAGTTGTGCTCTGGGCTATTACCCAGCGTGTTGGATGTTTCAGTTGTGCATGGCGTGCGTCCTGCAGTTGTCGTGGAGTTGAGGTTCAGTGATCGTGTGTCGTTGTTGATCTGAATATCGAATATCTGGTATGCATGGACTATGATTTCAGTGACTGCCTGTCACCGGTGGTCTGAATAGCTGGTGAGCATAGATTTGTTCAGTGATGGTGCTTGTCATTGTTGTTGGTCTGGATATCTGGGTTTGCAAGGATATATTTGCAGTGCTGAGATGCAAGGTCTTAACAGAACAGTTGCCGAAGTGCCTTATGCTAGAAATAGCTGGCAACCATGTTAATCGCGCTGTTAGTTTTTGTCGGCGATCTTAAAATGCCTTACAGAAAAGCAGCGAGTCAGATCAGATCACGTTGGGTGTGGGGTCTTCTATTAGCAGAAGTAGAGCGACGTTTCTGACTTCTGTATAGCAAGCCAATATTTCGTTTTCATACTATGGTTTGCCATTGGTAGCATGTATCACAAATTACATAGTCTGAAAGTTGGTTCGGTTTTTTTGTTTTAAATCTTGGCATTTGCGTTGCTTGAGTTCACAACTACGTACGTACATGTTTATTTTTTTTCTGTTTCATTCATATTAGCACGGGGAAAAGTGCAGGAAACACTGATAAAATATGGGAAGCGAGAGAGATTCTGAGGTGGAGCACGGTACGGTTGGTCCAATCATAGCCGGTGCCGCCTGTCACCGTCTCCACAACTCTACCGTCCAGCGTGACTTATCCAAAAGTTCCCCCGTCTCTATCATCCCGCGTCTTTCCAATTAGGCTCGTTAAGAAAAAAAAATCACGATCTGTCAATCTCGGTCCCGTGATATACTCCAGTCCACCTCCTGTTTTAACTTTTAACGTTAACACTTAATAATCCATGGCCGCCGGGTAACGCTAAATTAATAAATAATCGCTGTCGCCAACGGCGTCAAACGACGGCACATTGCTCAAGCTATTCTAGTGGAGCACTCTCAAGTGATAGTATTTCTTTACGCTGTGATCCATGACCAACTTTGGTATTAGCTCTTCTTTATACGTCCTCCGTGTTAACATAGCTCCGAAGCGGCAGAGCCCAACAGCCTAAAAAAAATGTTAGATACTCCATTTTTTTTATGTATCGATAGCATGAAACACAAAATTCTTTTTTCTTTTTACTTTTGACTTCCATTTTTTGTTGATTCTCTCCATTTTTCCCAATATCGAGGAAAGAAAAATTCATATGATTAGCGAATATAGAATTATACTTTGTCGTTTCGATGGTATTCCAACGGTGCTGAACAACGTACGTGGTGGTGCTGAGCAAATATTACGTGTTATTTTGGTTCGTCAACGGTAACGCAAATAGAAACAAATTAGAGCTGTGGACGTTTCGGCAAGACATGTGATTTGAATTAATTTCGTTTCCAATTACTGTACGTTATTATTGAAGAACCAAACAGCACATACCTATACTATGCAAACACCTGTATTAGCTGCCCTTCAACAAGTGGTGTAGTGGAGAGTATAAAGCGATAAGTTTGTCACATTCATCCTAATCCGCACATCGAAATGGAAAACCGTTCAAATAACTCCCAAAATAAAAAAATAACGCCTACCATAAATACAAAATAAAAAAAAATACAAAAAATGAACCAGAAAATCTCCATTCCTCCTCCTCGGCCTTTCTTTCCCCTTCTTCCTCCCCCATTGATCCCCTTCCCCCACCTGGCCACCTCCACTCGTCTCCCAAATCGCCAGCGGGAGCCATGCCGCCTCCTCCCCTGCCCTCGCCGACCCTGACCGGCTGACCCCACCGCCCCACTGTTCTTTCCCTTCCACCCGGGCCCCACAGCGCCCCCCTTCCCGTCACCACCAAATCCCCAAATCCCGGAGGGGACGAGGAGGGAATTCGTCGCCTGATCGATCGGCCGATCCACCGCCGCCGGCCTCCCAATCCGCCGCCGCTGCCGCCATGTTCAACAAGATCATCAAGAGGGGGAACCGCAAGGGGCGCGCGGGGGACAGCGCGGAGCACGCCCGCGCCCCGCAGCGCCCTCGTCGTCCTCCGGGAGCGGCGGCGGCGGCGGCGCGGGCGGAGCCGCGCCCGTCACCGTCAAACACGCCCTCCCGGGCCACAGGGCCTTCGCCCGTCCTCGCCCACTTCGCCGCACGTCGCGCCGTCCGCGCTCGTGGCCAACCGGCGGCGGGGGGGGCGGCGTCGCCGCCACTACTCGAGCCGCTCCCGCTCCTCCGCGATGTCGCCGCCGCCCCCAGACCGCCCGGGCCTCCTCCTCCGCAAGCTCCGCCTCGTCGCCGCGGTCTTCGACCTCTCGGACTCGCTCAAGCACCCGCGAGAGAAGGAGGCCAAACGCCAGGCGCTCCTCGAGCTCGTCGATTACGTGCAGGCTCCAGCTCAGGCCGCTGGCGCCAACGCGCCCACGCGCCTCCCGGACCACGTCCAGGAGGCGCTCGTCGCCGCCATCTCTGCCAACGTCTTCCGCCCGCTGCCACCCGCACTGCACGAGTCCGCCGCCGCGATCGACCCCGGCGCCGCGCCCGACGAGGAGGAGGAGCCATACCTCGACCCCTCATGGCCGCACCTCCAGCTCGTCTATGAGCTCCTTCTCCGATACGTTGTTTCGCCCGACACCGACACCAAGGTCGCCAAGCGGTATGTGGACCACGCCTTCGTCCTCCGCCTCCTCGACCTCTTTGACTCCGAGGATCCGCGAGAGCGCGAGTACCTCAAGACGGTGCTCCACCGCATCTATGGCAAGTTCATGGTACACCGCCCATTCATCCGCAAGGCCATCAACAATGTGTTCTACCGGTTCATATTTGAGACGCAGCGCCACAATGGCATAGGGGAGCTCCTTGAGATCCTTGGAAGCATCATTAATGGTTTCGCCTTACCAATGAAGGAGGAGCACAAGCTATTCCTTGCCCGTGCTCTCATCCCCCTGCACAAGCCCAAATCTGTTGCGATCTACCATCAGCAGCTGTCCTATTGTATTGTTCAGTTCGTTGAGAAGGACTACAAATTAGCAGATACAGTGATTAGGGGTCTGCTCAAGTACTGGCCGGTCACAAATTGCCAGAAGGAGGTGTTGTTTCTGGGGGAGCTTGAAGAAGTGCTCGAGGCAACACAGCCTGCAGAGTTCCAGCGGTGCATGGTGCCACTGTTTAAGCAGATTGGTCGATGCCTTAACAGTTCCCACTTCCAGGTATGTCTTCAATTGATTTTTTCGGCTTCTGGTTAAGTATACTGTCATCAGCATGCCTGCATACACTTCTTAGTTTTGTTTTTTAGTCAAATGAGCTCCATGTGTTCCGAGATATGCCTTTTTGAGTGGATATGCCTCTTTGCAAGTTCCAAATCACTATTTGCACGTTGAGGAAAACAAGGGCGTGTTTGGTTGCTGTGTGACCGTGCCCTGCTATTCCCAATGTCTTGGCCGGCCAAATTGGCCTCGCATCGTCTGCAAAATGAACTGCGCTTCAGCCTCGTAGGCTGGGCAGGCCAAAATACGGTAGGAATCCAAACATCGGTTTTCTTGGTCAATGACCAAATTTTGGCTTGGCAGCCATCGGCGTTCAGCCAAACACGCCCCAAAACTTTTTTACAAGGCTGTGTTAATTGATAGGAAAAAATGAAACTTACATGCATTGCTTTGTGCATGATATTTTTGTAACCTAGCATAAAAAGTTCCATTAAGTGCACGCAAATGAGTTTTGAGTCAGTAGTACACCTTTGAGAATTATCATTTTGCAAACTGGAGGTATAGGTTTTGTGCTCTTCTTGGACGCTAGGTTTTTGGCTAAGAAGAAGACCTGCGGTTGAGAGAGAGAGAGAGAGGGGGGGGGGGGGGTAAGACAGCCCCCAGGCATTTTTGCTAAGAAGACCTTCGCACACAAGTTGAGAAAACCCACAAACCCCTGCCCACCCATACACATTGGCACCGTAGCCCATGTGAGAACGACCACGACCTGGGCCACATCTGGGAATCAGAAAATGCATCCCAGCATGATTTTTGAGGCGCCGCCTAGTTATCGCCAGGTGTTGAGGCGTGCTCCAGGTGCCACAGGGGTTTAGTTACGTCATATCGCCTATGGCGTCCAGGTGTGTCCCTAGCACCACAGGACACCACCACGCCTCAAAAACTATGCATCCCAGGATAAAGAAATGTTTTCATCATTTTTGCAGTTTCTTTTTCATTAGTGTCTTCTCCTGTTATTGGTCAGAAAAACATTATTTCTATTACAGTGGAACACCCTAGGTGATAATTGATTGTTTCCAGACAATGTAGCAGCAGCTTAATAGCTTTCACAGGATAAATGGCCATTGTTTGATTTTTTTTTTTGGCAAAATAGCTATTGCTACATAGATATATCTGAAGCTGGCACTTGCTCAGTTGCTCTAGTTTGGTTTTTGTAATTTTGATTCTTTGGTAAATTAGTCGCCAGCATCACTCAAAGGCACCTTTAGATCACAAGAATTTATGGAGTCTTGAAATGTTAGCGATATTCATAACAGTCAAGCACATATGTTTAATAAGTTTTTAGTTTTGCAATCTTGGAATTGTTACGGAACTTGGATGCTATGGGATGGAAGAATCTAAGCTGGGTTTAGATAGAAAGGACTAGCATACAATCTTCCTTTCCCATTTATTTCCTCATGTTATTGGTTTATGTCAGTGTATCCAGCTTTTACTGGCTTCTATTTCCTTTTTACATAGCTAAGCTACCTAATAGCTGTAGATGCGGATTATCTGCAGCTTTTAGCAGTAGAAGCATACAAATATTGGATTCAATATGAGATATTTCAGCAGTACAAGCTGCCATTTGCAGCAATCAACTGTAGCATGGAAATGTGTGTGAACATTGAAATACTTCAAAGATACTGTGCAATTACTTCTTTAAATACTGTACTATGTCCTCAGAGGAGAGATTACTCGCTTTCCACACTGCACTGGACCTGTAGACTGCAAATGTACCATCTATAAGTTCTGGAAGAATGTACCATCGCTATCTATGAGAAGCCAGATCGATCGATTCTTGTGTCAGTGATTGCTAGTACAACCTTTGGTGTTATGTCAAATGTTCACTGATCTGGGAGAGTCATGGGAGAGTCTAAAACATGCATAAGATAACACAAGCTATTAGACATGACTGGTTCCCCAGTGAAAACTGTTTGTTGTGGGCATGTTTGGAGATATCGTTGCTAGTGTTTAATTAAGATAGTCATGTCCCTTAACAGTAGTTGATAAATATCTGCTGTTTCAAGTTGGTCTGTTCTGTGGGATCTTAGGTACCAAATATTTAAGTGTTATTGACAAGACCGGTTCCCTTATGTAGCAACATGCCACATTATTTATAGTTTTTACTACACAATATTTCTGTACCTATCACTGAAAGTTTTATCCACTTGTCATTACATTCTTCAAAAAATTTAAAGGCAACCAAACTGCTCTTTGTTCTATTTTTAGGCAAGTCTAGGTCTAGCGGTAGATAAGTTCAGTAAGTTAAAATAGCTGGATCACTCACTGTTGGTAATAATGATTTGTTGTTTCTCTTTTTTTTTGGCAAGAAAAAGACTTGCAATTTTTCTCCCGATTTCATCATTTTTTTCTTTTGTCATGTAATATAAATGTGTAGCTAATTTTCTTTGGCGGGACCCATGTGGTGCAAATGTGCAATAATCTTTTTAGTATATATAAACCTAAACCTGTCATACCGAAACAAAGCGTGCTGTTGTAGATAACTCTTCTCTGGTTGTAACAATTCTTGTATCAAATTGACTCCAGAATTCACTGTACCTAATGAAAATCCAATATTCTAACCATGGGTGTCATATGCTTGATGGTAAGGTTAACTACATGCTAATTAATTGGCCACTGTTTCTTTTTGTTTGGTTATTGTTGGAGCTAATTTCTAGCTAGGCACATTGATTTTAGTAAACTGTAGCATACTGATTTCATTTTCATTATAATCCTTACTTATGCTATTGGATGACTAAATAAACAATATTTTTTATTCCACACTCACACTTTTGAGCTATACTGTTGGCAAAAATTATTCAAATTCCATTTCTATGTGTAATATTCTGTTTTTAAGAGAACTTATCTAGATGGTCCAGTACCAGGACCTTCCTATCAAACAATGAAATAAGTTGCTTCCTTCCTCTGCTTACCATCTCACCATGCATCTCTGCGCCCTGTATACATTCTACAATGATATACTCTTTTATTCTCGGCATTCCATTCTTGACATTTGCTAAGTACAGATTTTTTTCTATCCTTATTACCATTTTTTGTGGATATATCTAGGCCTCTTGTTTTAATTCAATTTTCATAAATCTCAGGAAGCGGCTCTAGCATTAAACAATTTATTTTAGGATTGTCACATGTTTGACTCTGTGTGCAGTAGTACTGCATTCTGCATTTAAATCGCATATTTGGTACCTGTAGTATGTTAAATAATCTTGGCTTGAATCTCTTGACAGTTATATATATTCCTGGTCCGTGTCTTCAATTGAAGTGAAATCTCCCTAGGGCTTACAAAACCACCCAGGCACCCACTCATGGATGAGTGGGTAATGTGACCTATTCCTTCTGTTCCTTAACTTTTCTATCTAGTGCTGCATTTGTCAATAACCTGCTTTATAATTAGAGCCAGCTTGTACAAGTATATGATACACTTAGGTCCCTTACCCATTCCACCACAGACACCCTCTCCCACAAAAACGGGCTGTGCACAGCCAGTGTAACATTTAAAGTAGTGCAAAAATTCACTTTTATACTTGTGTATTTTTTAATAGCATTTTGAGCAACAGAATTTTAGTTGGTGTTGTTTTCAATTGCTATCTGTAGATGGTTGATACCATGCTGTTGTGCAAATTACTTGGCACTTGGCAGTGGTCCTTCACTAGTTGAGTTACCATGGTAGAGGCTAGGGATCTTAGGGCGCAATTGTGTGTCATGGCGGGTCAGTGCTTCCACGAGCGACGTTGTGCAGGCGCCATTGGAATGGGGGAGGGAGGGAGGGACGGAGGGAGGGAGGGAATTGTTCCCCTATACAAGAGTTTGCGTTTTATCAATTTGAACAATCAAACTCCTAATCCAAGTGGTTTGCCTTGTATCCGCGGACGTGCGCACGTCCCACGTCCCGTGACGTCGTGCGTCTCATGCCCACATAGTCCTTTGCCTATACCCGATCGCGGTCATAACATAACCTTGCCTAACAAAATATGCTTTATGTTGCTGCTTCTAATTTCTAGAAAGTATTTTATTATCTTATTAAGTTGGTAGTTCCTGCTCTTGTGATACATGATTACTCCATCTCTGACATTTTTGCTTGATTATTGATTTTCCTTGTCAGGTTGCTGAACGCGCTTTGTTCTTGTGGAACAATGATCACATTGTAAGCTTGATAGCGCAAAATCGTGGTGTTATATTTCCAATTATATTTGAAGCACTTGAGAGGAATATACAGAGCCACTGGAATCAAGCAGTTCATGGTCTCACTGCAAATGTGCGCAAAATGTTTTTGGACATGGACAGTGAACTATTTGAAGAGTGCCAGCAGCAGTACATGGAGAAACAAGCAAAAGCCAAAGAGATGCAGGAGCAACGAGAATCAGCATGGAGACAATTGGAAGCTGTTGTTGCTGCCAAGGCTGCTGGAGATGATATGGTTTTGGTCAACTAGGTAATATAACCTTTCCACTTCATTTCTTTGTTAGTGTTGTGTCCGTAAGTTGTTTTTAGTTTTGTAACCTAAAACTGTACTACCCTGTTTATGTCCTCTTGTTGTTGTCGCTTTGTTTTAGCATATCTGTGAGATGCATTTGCCACTTTTTGTACTGCTCACCTTTTGTTTTGACTTGGTCATGGCAGTTCACAAAAAGATGGAATATATCTGTACCAAAGTTTCAATTTATTATGGACATTTGATTTTAGTAATGTCATCAAACCATGCATCCATAAGTATGCAAACATCGTTTGAAAGGATGTTTATGCTTCCTCAGATGATTGGTGCTCGCTTATTTCACGAGCATCATGTGCACCTATCGAGACAACAAGGTATTGGTGCTAGTTGCGGTGCTCTTATATCAACATTGTTGACTTGGGACTACCAGATCCGTGTTCCTTGCATCAGTGAAAAAATGTGGACCGAATTTGAACACATTGGTGGCAGCGAAGGCTATTTCATGCAGAATTTCTATGCCTAGTGAGGTCCTTCTATGGTTCTGAGCCGTTCCTTTATTCAGCCCCTCCTTTCCTGTCGTGTTAATTTATGAATAATTGGACTCTGTATTAATCCTTCATTGTTTGCCCTAGTTTCGTACCCGCAATTGGGAAAATCCACGTAGAGAAAATGACTGAGCTAGATTGTAAGATTTTTTATTTATTTATTTTTCTTTTTACTTCTTTCTCCTTGGGAGTTATTTCAGCTCATGTTGTATGGAGGTACAGTACAGCACAAATGCAGATAAAAGCTCTTTTTAACCTAGTGTCTGGCCTGATAGCAATACAATGGCTCTTCTGTAGGATCTGTTTTGACGTTGCTGCGGTAAGGTTTTAGAAATAATGGCTCGCTCTGGTACGCTGGACTAAGTTCTGGTTACATGTTAATTCGTGGGTAAATGGCAGGGTGCTCGATGTATGCAATTTATAAGTTTAGGCCTTATCATAATGTGAGTTTCCTCTTTCCTGGTTACGATATGTGCACAAGCCGTCGGTTCATGCATAGTCGCATGCCTGTGACATTCATTTTTTCTTATGCCCGCTTCATTAGTTTCTGACTCTGCTCGTGAACAGATCATTGCCATCTTGGGTTGGCCGGCTTTTGATGTTTAGCGGTTGGCAAAAGTGCACAACAGATTGCAATCTCTGAGACTTGGCACTCGTGACTCTTGAGAGAAACAAGTCGATGTTGTAACTACACGTGAAAGCTTTTCGGTCGGTCGGCAGTGAAATATATCGTGTACTGTACTCTCGGTAGATATCATGCTCACGTGCATGCAGCGTCTCCTGCCGAAAAGGAACGGTGGAACACATACTCATCACATTTTTCTACGAAACAGTTGGTAAAATTTTATTATACTAGGATGGATGTAGACCATGCGTTATCGTCGTCTTGTCTCAAGGACATGTTTGGATGCACTATGCATCCGAATAGAATGCACTAGACATCCAAACAGTTCAGTTAAAGTTTAGTTAAACAGTCTAGCTATAGCTAAAGTTTAGTTAGGTTTAACTATTTTAACCTTAAAGCAAGCTAAAATTTAGTTGAGTCTATTACATAGAGCATCCAAACACTATGATAAAATTTAGCTAAGAAACTTTTAACTAGCTAAAATTTTACATTGAAATTTTAGCTAGTTAAATTTAGTTAGGTATATCCAAACAGTCCTTGTAAGTGCTTCTCAAACCGAAATATAATGTTGGAAAACTTGAAGTTTTAAAGATAAAGTATATGTGTCAACACTCACCAGTCGCCGCTTGCATCATGTACATGCGTGTACCTGGCTGGCCAGATAATTTTTAACTCTTTTAATCAATACTTTAAATATTAGCTTATAGTTTTTTAAAAAAAGTATTTGCAGATCTAGCCCTTTTGCCGGACCTTTTTTTTTGTCGAACCAATGCACTTGGCACGATAGGAAATCAGGTTGATCTTTAGAAGTTTCCTCAGCTGAGACCTTAGCTTGGACTCTACTTGCTCAGTTGCTCTCTTACTGACTAGTCGGAGGACCGTCGTCTGCGCCACAACACGTTGGGTTGTTTGTCCTCGGTAGTTGATGATTTGATAGGCAAAGACACCGATGCTTCGAGTGTGAATTTTTTTTTATTAATAACCCAATTAAATAAAAAATTTCATAAATAACACTGTCTATTTTTTTTTTGCAAAACTAACCCTTTTGCCGCGCCGTGCCGCATGGCGCGGCAAAAGCGTTAGCCGCGCCATGCGGGCTGGCGCGGCAAACGGTGCCAGCGTGGCACCGGCCGGCCACGCAGGCCCGCGTGGGCCCCGCCTGTCAGTTTGCCGCGCCAGGCGGGCTGGCGCGGCTGGTGCGTTTGCCGCGCCAGGCGGCCTGGCGCGGTCAACGGCTTTGCCGCGCCAGGCGGGGGGGTGGCGCGGCAAAGCCGATCTAGATCTGGCCGCCGCGCCAAGCAGCAGGCTCCTCCTCATTCCTCTCTCCTCCCAAACCAATTCAATCCAATCCATTCCATTTCATTTCATTTCATTCCTCTCTTCATCTCCCTCCCTCAATCAAACTTGTCTACAAGAGGTATTTTGATCCATATTACTGTTCTTTATCCATATTTGCAATGTAGGATTGAACCATATTTTTGTAAGTTAGGGTTTGTAGACAATATTTATTTTGATACTGTCGTGACGTTAGTTGTTAATTAATGATGGATTTGTTCATGTACTAGACTTTTTATATCTGTTTTGCTTAATATTTTGTTCATTTTGTGTACAATTTTTGTGTAATATTTGTTACGTCATTATGTAGATTTATAATTAATCATGAATGTATGTGTAGCGTTGACATATTTTTATTGTTAGGATGCCGCGGCGTGGCAAAGCTAGTAAGGCAAGGTAAGATCGGTACATTGTTTATTTATTTGTCTGTTTTAATGAAGTAATTTTGTGTTATGTTCATTTGTTATTGCGTTGATGATTGTAGGCAGCCTCTCACGGGCAATGCCTATGCCCGTTTGCCATTGCCTAGCGGTGTTCCGGTGCCCATGTGCTACTGCGGCGATGATTGTAAGGTCGCAATATCTGATGAGGAGCACACATACGGTCAGAGGTATTGGATGTGTGAGAATTATGCCTTTGACCCTACACCTAAACAGATCTGTATTGGACTGATGGTGAGAAGCTGATGGCTTGTTCTATACATGAATGACAAATCATTTATATTTTATTACCTAATTGACTTAGTCGTATTTTGCAGGAGCCTCCACCACTATGTGACTTCGAGCAGTGGATCGACACTGAGATGAAGCCGGAGGACAAGGAGCACGTAGAGAGGATGAAAAAGTGGGCTGCGGAGGACAAGGAGCGTTTGGAGAAGAGACGCAAAGAAGAGGCAGCACAAAAAGCATGAGGAAGAGGCAAGAAGAATGAGGGATGCAGCTAAGCGTAGGGGGGAGAGGGAGAAGAGGCTTGAGCGTGTGCGCCGTGCCAAGGCTGCCATGGAGCAGGATCCGGATGCTGTGAGGAAGGGAAAGTGGCCTCGTTGCACTCAGTAGTGTGGTAGGTTCAGTAGTCATTATTGAGTAATGGACATCGTTGTCATTTGGTGGACTTGTTAGTGTATTGTACTGTTGGTTTGTACTTCCGTGTACGTTTATTTTGGATCCTCGAATATGTAGTCTTGAACTGCACTTTGTTCGGCTTTATTATATGTTGTTGTATTGTTTGCGGTAGTTCATGTGTCGTTGATTTTTAGGGATAAAGTACGAAATAGAATAAAGCAAACCATTACACGAATAACAAACTAGTACATGGCATGTGAGGACCTTTTACCGTAACTTGGTTAAAAGGTCCTAGACTAATCCTAACATGCCTTAGGTAATTGATTGGCACAACACAACACACACATAGTGGTCTAAGTAGTCTAGAAGCCGTCCCACATAGCAAACTGAGTAGACCCTTCTCCGTAATAGCCTCCCATTGCGGGTGGTGTGGTGGTGGTGGCGGTGGTGGGGGCGGGCGGTGGAGGCCCCTTGTTCTTGTGATGCGGGCAGTTGCAATATGGATCAAGGCATATTGCTTCATCTGAACCGCCTGCATCGCTGTCGTCATCATCATAGTCCTTAAGCATGCTTTTAACTTCTCTTTCAAGATCGTCGATACGACGATGCAGATAATAGATGTATTCCTGATGCGGCCATATTGGAGGAGGATCCACCCATCTGGTGAAGCCGCAATTTTCTTCGGAAATAGAAGACTGTCATTCACAAAATGACTAAGTATTAGAAAACATGAGAGGCATAGCAACAACAATTAAATAAAGTTACCCATGCTCGCGGGCATTTGAAGAAACGTCGGCCTGCCTCCAGGTCGTCGTGGAGCATCTGCACCAAACAGTCCTCACCATGGCGGCATTTTGGCCAGTCCTCTAAACGGTTATCATATCCCCTAAGAGGACGGTCCCGGCTGAAATCCTTTTTGCTCTCAACGGGAAAGTCATATAGTGCCTCTAAGAAGAAATCAGGACCAAGAGATCCCTCCCACACAATGGGAGGTCCCTTCCTCCCACCCTTCCTCTCCCGCCTTGGACGAACCTCCAGACATCTCTACGAACCTCGCAAGCTCTGCTGAAGTTGTTGAATATGCAAGGCGCTGATGGGTATATAGGCGGGAGCCCTGGTTTTGAACTTGTGAATTATCTCAGCTGCATTGTGAGTTTGTAGTTAATGCAACTGAAAAGGCTATTCGCTGAAAAATCTAATCACTGAAAAGCCTATATACTGAAAAGCCTATACACTGAAAAGCCTATACACTGAAAAGTCTATGGGAATCAAAACTGCAGAGCACTTATGAGGACAGGACACGACACTGAAAAGGCTGTGCAACAAGATGCCAGCTTTTGCCGCGCCAAAGCTGGGGGCGCGGCTGACGCTTTTGCAGGGCCTTCTCGCAACCGCCTTCCTTGCTCTTGCGATGCGCGTCGTCCTCCTCCATCTGAGCCCAGAGACTCGGGAAGTCAACATGAAACAGGTCGTCGAGCTCATCTGCATTCAAAGAAGAAATAACATGAACTCAATAAAAATGTGCGGTGCTTTCTTTGTTGCTTGCGCACATCCTTTGTAACAAAGCGTCGTTCTACCTTGAGAGAAGATTCTTTTGAACAAGTACTGCTGGCACAGAAACGATGAGTTGAGAACATTGCTTCCTCTTCCACTTCCGGCAGGTAAGCACCAAGACAGCTGCGACGCCTGCCGACACAAGACCAGGGGGTAAGTGCACCAAGTACAGAAACACAAACAATAGTTGAAGGACATGATATATTACCACGTAGCTGTGCAGAGGGGCTCTGTCAGGCTGAGTCGATGCCCTAGTGGTAGCATCGTACGGGTCCTCGTCGTCGTCCGACTCGTCCTCAGCGGTGACCTCGTAGTACGGTGGCTTAATGTGCAACCGGGTGCTCCGGTGCAGCCACTGTAGGTACTGGTCGAAGACGGCCTGGTCGTACGGCTCGCCGTCGTCAACGTCCTGCTGGTACCTGTTGTCCAACTCAGGACATGATCGGCGTGCTCCGCGCGCCAATCAACGGGATTCTTCCGTTGCTTTGGCGCTTCACCCTGCATTGCAAAGGAAACTCATCTGTTAGAGCATAAGATAGAATTTACTAGAGTAACTGAACAACACTGTGGAGGATACTTACTTGTGCAACCTCTGATCCGTGCTAATCAGAGGTGGAGGAAACTCCTGTCGTAGGCCGAACTGACGCATCACCCTGATGGGCAAGTGCATCTCGACCACGTAGAAGCAGATAAGAGGGACGGTGGCAACGCCAATCTAAACGGTCCAGCTCCGTGGCGGGGTCGAACACGTTCTCGTACAGGTCCCAGGGGTCCCAACTGACCTGTTTGTAATGAACAGACATAGTTAGTGATGTTCCTTTTTCAATATAAAAAAATTGAACTCATTCCGGAATTACCTGGTGCTGTGTCAGGACGTCCAGCAAGTCCGTGTACAGGTGGTAGCGGCGCTGGGGGTTGCTCTAACTGCCTCTGCCGTGGACCAGACAAACAGAGCAGTGGGTCGGGTGTCCGGGTGCCTCCACACCTGCATTCCAATTTGAATCAATTAAATGACTGTAAATTTGTAAAAGCACACGCACACAAGAGGTATGTACGTACCGCCTCCTCTCGTACGCTGGGACGACCACAGGCAGCCGCTGCCAGGCCCAAACCTGGAGCAGGGGCAGACACCCTCCCAAGCTAGAGGAGGCCTGCCTCCGCCGGCACCCCTCGCACAGCTGTCTGTACAGCCATGCTAGAACAGCGCTCCCCCAGCTGTAGCCGGCGATGTTCTCCCACGGCTGTGCGAGGATGGGGACGAACATCCAGCTGATGGTGTTCCCCGATGAGTCGGGAAACAGGAAGGCCCCAATGAAGTGCCACAGCCACACTCTGGCATACCTCTCGACTACCTGTGGGTCAGCGTTGAGGGGGCAATACGAAAAGTGCTGGGTGATCCACGACGAAGGCACCCCAGTAGTCTTCCTGTTTGTTTACAAAAAGTAAAAGTTAGGAAAGGATAGTAGCACATCGTATGCAACTAAATTAGAAAAAAAATTAGCTTACTTGTTCCTCTTAGCGTCTGCGTCGTCGGGGGCGTACGACCACAGAACTGGTGGACGGTGTCCATCCACGTGTCGGTGTCAAGAATCCCCGTCACGGGGAGGCCGCCCAGGCGTAGACCAAAAAATCTTGGCCACGTCCTGTAACGTCACGGTCATCTCCCCACAGGCTAGGTGGAAGGTGTGCGTCTCGGGACGCCACCTGTCCGTCAGCGCGGTGAGGAGCGCGGGGTCGAGCTGCAACCCCACGTCGTTGGCAACGCGGGCTAGCACCAAGAAGCCCGCGCGCCGTAGAAAGGGTGCGTAGCGCTCGTCCCACCGGTGCCATAGGTGGGTGCGCGGCCTCAGCAAGGACAACCTCTCCGGAGGGGCGTAGTCGGTGAGCCTGTGCGCCCGGTGCTCGCCGTCGTAGAACGGCTCAAGGAGAGGGTACGCCGGAGGGTTGGCCATCCTGTTTAAACAAAACACGGTAACAAGTTAGTACAGCGTCAAAAAAAAATAAAGCATTAAAACAAAAGAAAGACATATGTACAATAATAGCAAAAGCATTCAAATAATTAATATAAGTGAAGATAAAAATAATAAAGCATTAAAACAAATGAAGACATATGTACACCTGTTGTGTTTGTCTACGATGGAAGGCTGCATTATGCCCTGGCATGTGGCAAACAGAGCATAGGTTCGTGCTCGGTGTCTGGTCAAAGTCCCCCCCGCCATACCTATCCATATTGTCCATGTCACCCTTTAGTCTCTTCTTCCTCCTCCTACCCTTACCTAACTTCAGCAGCTCAGGATCAGGCATGAAGTCTCTACCCAAGTATGGAGGCCATTGAGTGGGATCAAGGTAAGGCTCGAAGCTGCTCTGCCATATTGCGACGGTGTTGCTCCGGCGATAGTACTCGGACATATATGGTACGGCCTTGTAGTTATATCCGCGCGCTCTACAGGACGCAATCATGTGAGAGCAAGGGGCATGCATTATCTGCGGCACGTTACAACTGCATTCCACTCTTTGAAGATCGATCGATAATTGCGACCCCCGTAGCGTTCCCCGCCCATGGTAGTTCCACCCTTGCTCGAACATTATAGATTTGTCTGGTTGGTCCATAAGCCTCACAAGTTAGCTGCGTTGCCCAGATCTCATTTTCCTGAATGTGCTCATTTCCCGCCTTTCCAAATTCACCATCGTTTGTAGGTTGTCTTGAGCAATGGACCACCTTTTCACAAAATACTCGTTGGTCTTGTGAAACGAGTACTCAACGATTCCAGAACGGGCAAGGCTCTAACACCGGTGAATACCTTGTTGAAAGACTCCGATGAGTTGGTGGTCATTATGCCGAACCGGAAACCGCCTCATCGTAAGCAAGCGCCCACTTCTCCTGTGTTTCCATCTGTCTCTCGATCCAGGCCCTGGCAGCACTGTTTAACATTTTGTCCAACTTTCCATTGTTTCTTTGAATTGTGCTCAGTTTTAACACAACATAGCTCTTTCACCTTGGCACAACCTCCTTTTTTCTCTGCCGACGCCAGAAATTGGCGGCAAAGTGACGCATGCACCATCTGTGCACTAGAGGAGGACAACCCTCTATCTCCTCCTCTGCGGCACGAAGCAACCCAACATGACGGTCCGAAATCAAACATATTGTCCGAGAAGGCCCTAACACTTGTATCCGTAGCAGGGCCATGAACCAAGACCAAGACTCAACGTTCTCCCCCTCAGCCAAGGCGAAAGCAATTGGAACTATCTGGTCTCGGGATCAACAGCCGCCGCCATCATCAAACACACCCTTGTACGCTCCGGTCAGGAAAGTACCGTCCACAAGTATGACTGGACGACAGTACTGATAAGCATGCTCTGTTTGTGCAAAAGACCAAAATACACGCTGAAGCACATGTGTAACCTTGCGGTGTTGCGGTCTATGTACTGCCATTGGTGTGTGGAAACCATTTAAGGCCAGGGTTATAGTATGCCATTGCACACAAATCCGAGGAATCCTGTTGTACGCTTCATCCCATCCACCCCAACGAATTGCAAGGGCGATCTGCTTCGCACGCCATGCCTTTCCATAAGTCACCTTATAGCCTGTGAATCCAAATATGGAGATAAGCAATTGTGAAACAGATACGTCGGCGTCATCATCATCAACAAATGCCAAAATGCGCCGTGCAAGGTATCTTGCCGTCAACTGAGGATGTTTTCTTGTCCCTTATTTGTAAAACAGGTATGCGGTTGTACTACTTTACTGATTCTCCACTTGCCATCAGTTCTCTTGCGAGCATTCAGCTCCACGGACAACTATGATGCATACACCTGATGTGGTACCTCAAATTAATATCAGAATGGCTGACCGTGTACGGTCGATGATGATGCACAGCATAGTGCTGAAGGAAAAGCTTCAGCTCACTCATAGTGTTGAAAATCATACCCTTCTGAAGAATACAATCTGTATGGTCATGCAGTGTTTGCTTGCACAGGTTCAATCCAGTATCACAAACAGCCTGGTCCACCATACTGACATCCCTATAACTTGGAACGCCTTTAACTTCATGTTAACCGACCTCAATTGCTGCAGCTCTGTCTCAGTCAAAGGATCAGGCGGAACATAATACCGTGCTTCGCTAAAACGCCCCCACGCATCAAAATGTGTATGATCCTCTGGTATATCAGTGACTAGTCTCCCTGGAGGATGCATATTCTGAGGAACCGGCTGTGGCATAGCACGAACCGGTTGTGGAATAGCACGAACCGGCTCTGGCATAGCAGAAATATAACTGTCCTTCTTCGTCATAGTCTGAATCATCATCAGAATCATATTTTCATCAAATAGTTGTGCCTCATGCTCCTCCGCTCCTCCCGCTCTATGTCGGCCACATCAAAATCATTGTTTATTTGACCGACGTCAGCGTGGGCATCTTCAGTTGCATACACCGTCTCCTGCGTGGGGGACCATCAACGTCCATAGTCATCGGAGCTGCATCGTCATCATCCCCTACCTCCTGTCTTCACCATCGTTGCCATCATCGGACGCCTCTGCCTGCTTCCTCAAACCATCCACTACCACGATCTCACCCATTGTCGAATTGGATGCCATAACTATCGCCTGGTATTTTGCCCAGTCAGCCTGGTTGCGCCAAGGGCAAAACGCATAGTTCGACCTAATCTTGCCACTGTCAAATCTCCCTTTCAACGAGAAATCACCATCAAACTTCTCCTTCAGACGCAACATAAGGTCCGTAAGGAGGAGGACGCTCATCAAATACTTCGAGTTCTTGTTCCATGTTATCATCAAACAACCCGTCTCGTTTACTAATGTGCCTCCATAAAACAATGTGAATACAGTGTCCATCTACATAGTCAATAGTGCAACTAAGGTCAAGTGATGGTCAAGTGATGGTCTTCTCTAAAATACAGAATGACATAAATACTATGTTGTCTTCACTAACCTAACTAACATATTAACCTAAACCCTAACCCTAAACCCTAGACTAAGTACTAACCTAACTAAGTAACTAACTAACTAAACCTAACCTAACTAACCTACCTACCTACTAACTAACTAACTAACTAACTAACTAACTAACTAACTAACTAAAACGAACCTAACATAAACCTAACTAACTAGCTAGCTAGCTAACTAACTAACACACTAACTAACTATATAACTAGTAACTAACTAACACCTAAACTAACCTAACCTAACTAACTAATCTAACCTAACTAACTAACTAGATAACTAAAAGCAAAGAAATAAATAAATAAATAACTAAATACTAACCTATTTAACTAACTAATTAACGCAAATAAAAAAATAACAAAAAGAAAAAAAATACCTTCCGGTCGTGGACGATGGTGGAGGGGTGCGGGTGGGCGCCGATGTGGGGGAATGCGGTGGGAGGAAGGGGGCCTGGAGGGGGCGGAAGCGGGGTGGCGCCGGGGGCGCCCGGGGGCGGAGGGGTGGGGGGGGGGCGCAGGGGGAACGGGGGGGGCGCACGGGGCGGCGGCGGGACGGGGACGGGGACGAGGTCGGGGGAGCCCGGGGGGCGGGGACGAAGGCACGGGGGACAGGGACGAGGCAACGGGGGCGGACAGGGCCGGGAACGGGGACGGGGACGGGGGGGGGCGCCCGGGGCGGCCGGTGACGGAGGGCGGCGGCGGGGGCTCGACGGCGGCGGGCGGCGGGGGGAGGCGGCGGGCGGCCGAGGAGAGGAGGAGAAAGGAGGAAGAAGCCGCGGGCGCCAGATCTAGATGCGCTTTGCCGCGCCACCCCGCTGGCGCGGCAAAGCCGTTTACCGCGCCAGGCCGCCTGGCGCGGCAAAGCCACCAGCCGCGCCAGCCCGCCTGGCGCGGCAAACTGACAGGCGGGGCCCACGCGGGCCTGCGTGGCCGGCAGGTGCCACGCTGGCACCGTTTGCCGCGCCAGCCCGCATGGCGCGGCTAACGCTTTTGCCGCGCCATGCGGCACGGCGCGGCAAAAGGGTTAGTTTTGAAAAAAAAAATTAAACAGTGTTAATTTTGAAATTTTTTATTTAATTGGGTTATTAATAAAAAAAAATTCTCGAGTGTTTAGGGAGGACAAAAATGGGTGACGTTCTCAAATGGGTGACGCTGGCGAAACTAAAACAACCTTTGATCAGGAAGAAGAAAATATATTTATCCCAATAATGAATTATCTGATAGAGTGATACTACACCTGTTCCCTAAAAAAATGCAACTACGGGTTACGCTAGTTAAAGTGGATCACGTTTGACTAAATTACTATTGATAGTATTCACAATTATGACTTCAAATCAATTTATTTTAAAAATATATTTCTTAATTACTCTAATGATATTTGTTTGTTATCATAAATATTAATATTTTTATTTATAATTGGTCAAACTTGGTGTACTAAAAACACATGATACTATGCTAGAATTACGTTCTTTTAGGATAGAAGATATGTCACATGAACATTACTGTCGGTGTGTTACACGGGGTATCACACCAACGAGTGATATGATCGCGTGCTTCTCTTCCTGGATGGTGATGCAAGAGGACACAAGAATTTATCCTGGTTCGGGCAAAGAAGGCCCTACGTCCAGCGGGGGGATGTTCTTGTATTACTTGCACCTAAGTGCTCGTACAGGGAGAATACAAGCTCAGTGAGCGTGGACGGGGTCCGGTCTCGTGTGATGTGTGTGGACTCGTGTGTTTGTGTCCGTTTTTTTGAATGAGGGCCCTAATGTCCCCTTTTATAGAGCAAGGGGAGGCCAGGGTTACATAAAGATATTACAGGTGTCGGGGCGTATGGTTGCCCCATACGGAGAAGGGTAGGAACCCTGTCTTGTCGGGGCCACTGGAGCCGATGTGTGTGTGATCGTCGTGTGAGGCGTCCTTGGGTCGTGGGCTTCCATCCTGGCGCCGGACGTGGTGGGCGACAAGGCGGGAGCCGTACAGCACCCATCCCGGAATGTACAGTACGCGGTGAGGTCCCTCGGGGTTGGGGCTGGGGTACTGTCCTCCAATAGCACGAAAGTAGTTAGGGCTCGAAGGGCGCGGAGCCGGCTTCGAGGTGGTGCCACGGGGGCTCGAGGGGCGCGGAGCCGGCCTCGAGGTGTTACAGTGCAGGGGTCGAGGGGCGCGTAGCCGGCCTCGAGGGGTTACAGTGCCTGGCTTGGCCGAACAGTGTCGTACTGGTGCCCTTTTGCCCATGCTTGTGGTGAAAACGAGACTTGACCTTTATACCGAGTCAATGTGGTACATGTTGTGCACTGGTGGACATGACCGGAGTAGGTGAAGGCATTAAATGCGTGGCATGGGTTGGTACGGCTGTCTGTGCAGCTCGAGGTCCGTGCGTTAAGGCTCGAGGTGTGGGGGCGCGCTCGCCCGAGGCCTGGAGGGCTCGAGCGAGACGGAGAGCGATCGTTGCTCGCCCGAGCCTTGCTTGGGAGGGCTCGGGCGAGACGGAGACAAGCGTTCGCCCGAGGCCTGGCGGGAGGGCTCGGGCGAGACGGAGATAGAGCGTTCGCCCGAGGCCTTGCTGGGAGGGCTCGGGCGAGGGCGAGACGGAGACGGAGCGTTCGCCGAGGCCTGGCTGGGAGGGCTCGGGCGAGACGGAGACGGTGCGTTCGCCCGAGGCCTGGCTGGGAGGGCTCGGGCGAGGCGATGATGGAGACGGAGCGTTCGCCCGAGCCTGGCTCGGAGGGCTCGGGCGAGACGGAGACAGAGCATTCGGGTGTGTGGTTGATTGGGGGTACCCCTTTTCGTACCACCGACAGTAGACCCCGAGCCCTTGTTTGAGTGCTTGCATTCGAGCAGGGGGCTCCAGATTGGGATCTCGATGGATAGCTAACGGGTCTCGAGGGTTTCGTCGATTTAATTCCGTGGGTGTAGCCTCCGAGACCGTGGGGGAGTGGTTAGAACCCCCTCGTGGGCTTCTGAAGAATCCTCCGCCGTTTGGGAACCTTCTGCCCAGCGGGCGCGCCTTTTTAGGCGGGGAAATCGTCAGGGAGCGGAGATCGCGGCGCCGTGTGTACCTGTCAACAGGCTCGAAATGTGGTTTGGTAGTCTCATTAAATGTTTACGGTTACCTTTCCTTTGTCGTGGGAGACTCCGTCCGAGGCTTGGCTCGGAGGGCTCGAGCGAGACGGAGAACGAGCGATCGTTCGAGGTCTGGCCTCGAGGGCTCGGGCGAGATGGAGGACGAGCGTTCGCCGAGGCCTGAAAATCTCATGCTCACACCAGAGAAAGAAAAGAGATAGTCGTAACTGTCCGCGTTTTTAGCCTCTTTCGTCGAGGGGTGCCAGCTGAAACGACTGGCCGGCTCCTCGAGCTGTCCGGCATGCCGATTGCCCTGGCTTGTCATCCCGCGAGTCCTTTCGATCGGATGCGAGGGGGGATGCCTCGTACTACCGAGGGGGAGGAGTATCGAGGTTCCGGTGAGCTGGTAACGGAGGAATCCAAAGTGAGAGCTCGTGACCCCGTTGGTAGGGGTCGACTGTGGCCCGGAGGCGGTTCATAAAGCATGGGGGCTCAGTCTGCAGGAGTGCGGGTCCATTCGATAGGACCCGGTGGCTCGATGTCCTCCCTCCGAGGGGATCTCACTGCACGTCGAGCTCCCCGCCTTGGATACACGTGAGGGGCCTCGAGGGCTCGGCCCTCGAGTAACCGCGAGTGGCGCCCCTTGGTGTCCCTGACTCGGGTGCTCGAAGCCGGCTGTCGAACCCTTTTCGAGGGCCAGCCTTCGCTGCTTCGAGACTTAGGGCCGGGGCCCGTTTTTACCTTTATGAGGAAGCCTCCGTCGTCTGGGAATCCTTCTGCCCTGCTTGGCACGCCTTTTTAGGCGGAAACCGTCGGGGAGAGCGGCGGGCGCGAAGCCGGAGCGACGGTCGTGGCGGGCCCGGGTAGTGGAGCGAATGGAGAGGTAACGCGTGTACCCTGCATCCGGCTCGAGACGTGGTTAGGTGGGCGCATTGAATGCATTCGGTTACCTTTTTACGTCGTGGGAGATCCCGCCCGTCTGGATTTCCCCCTATAAATATCGAAAGAGGGGAAAAAGAACCTTTTACTTTGCCTTTGCCTTCGCCGCCGCCGTAGCCTTTACGCGCCCTCTCCCTTCGAGCTAGTCGATTGGGATTTCCGGCCGCCCGTCCGCTGCTCGGATCCGCGCCGCGCCACCGTCATGGCCGCCCAGACACAGATGCTGCTGCCGGCCGAGGACTGGAGCCCGTCGAAGGTGACGCAGAGCGAATGGACTCGCTGGTGGCCCAGGGCTTCTGCTGCCCCCAACCCGGAGGAGGGACCCGCATGGTGGGTTATCCCGTCGGCGGAGCACCGGGAGCCGCACCCGCCGGAGGGGTACGTGGTGAGCTTCACGCGCTACCACCGTATGGGGCTCGGCGTCCCGCCGAGCCGCTTCTTGCGAGGGCTGGCCCACCATTTCGAGGTGGAGCTGCAACACTTCTCCCCCAACTCCATCTCGCACGCCGCCATATTCGCCGCGGTGTGCGAGGGTACCTGAAGATGGAGCCGCACTGGGAGATGTTCGTCCATCTCTTCCGGGGCGAGCTCTTCATCAAGTCCCTGAAGCCCAGCGGGAGGCGGCCGTGCGCATGGGCTCCCTTGCCATTACCGCGAGGAGGCGGGACCTCGTCGGCCAATGTCCCCCGCGAGTACCTGCGATACAAGCTTTCCACCACCAGGCCGGGTGGGACGACCATTGGTTCTATCTGCGGAACGAAGGTGGCCTCCTTCCGCAGTACACCGGCAGGGTCCTCACCCAACGCCCGGAGAAGTGGACCTGGGGCGTTGCGGCGGACAGGCAACGCCACCTGGCCCCGCTGATGGAGATGATGAAGACGCTGGTGGATGAGAAGAAGCTGACCGTGCAAGCGGTCATTTGGGCGTTCCACCAGCGAAGAGTTCTTCCGCTGGCGGACCGCCCCCTTCTTATGCACGAGATGGGCCCGCAGGCTCAGCTCGAGGCGCTCAATCGCTCGAGGATGGCCGGAAGAGGCTGTCCCGGAACGAGGGCGTCTCCCGGGTGTCGATCACGATCCAGGGGCCGTTCGTCCCTGAACTCTCCAACCTGGTTGCGATGGCACCCGACGAGGGGTGTCTCGACCTGGTAAGCCTCCCTCGAGTCGAGCTATCTCGAGCCTCCTCCCCCTTTTCCTCCTTCGATCCGTTTGCATCCGTCTTGTGGTTTGTCTCATCACGCTTCTTCTTTCTTCAGGGGCATTTACTTGTCGCGCGTCGAGGCCCCCGGTGAGGGAGGACGCCGCGGGTTCTCAGGTGAGGCGCCTCTCTGCTCAGAAGGACAAGGAGAGCAAGGATGCCAAAAAGAAGAAAGAGAAAAATAAAACTTGCGTCGCTTAGCTCGGGAGCAGAGACTGGCGAAGGCTCGTCGTAACCGTCAGCCTGGGGACGGGTCCCCCGAGCTGAGCTCCTCGAGCTCGGAGGAGGAGAGTGGTGATGAGGAGGAGGGCGACGACGAGGGATGGATGTGCGCTTGATGCGCGCGGGGCTCGTGATGACAGGGCTGACCGCTCCTCTGTGCAGGAGGGTACACTGGAGGTCCCCCGACAAAAGGGTCGCGCGGGACGCAGCCGCGGAAGGCGGCGCCGATCCCTGCCTCGTCGGGGGCCCGAGGTCCGTCGAGCTCCGCGCCGGATGCGCCCCTGGTCGTAAGGAAGCCCCGGACCCGGAGCGCCTCCGCCACAGCGCCAACGGAGGCCGCCCCCGCGTCAGCCCAGACGGGGGGTCTCGAGAGGGGTCGGGCCTCGAGAGGCGGTCGACAGGTTGAGAAGGTTTTCGGGCCCGACCCCCGTGAGCCGTCAAGGCGCCGTCGAGCCCGCGGAGGGGCGGGCGCCAAGAAGAGGCGTCGAGCCCGCGCCATCACGAGCGTCGGGGAGGGAGCCCCCGAGCGTCTCGTGACCAGGGGCGCGAGCGTCCCCGGAGTCCATCGCCGCACCGCCGCCGGGATACGGAAGCGGACGCGGGAGGGCGCGACCACCAGCGCGGGCGCCGGAGCAGGTCCCGGAGCCCGCGCCGGGGCGAGCGCCACGACGTCAGCACGAGGGTGGTACGGTCGCCCTCCCGCGATGTGGGGCGGAAGGAGGGCTCTCCCTCGAGGTCGAGCCATGGGAGGCGTCGGGAGCCCTCCCCCCATCCCAGCCCTGTGGAGACGGCCCAGGCGCAGGGCTCGAGCCGTGGTGGGCTCGAAGCCCCCGAGTGGGTCCGGCGATTCCGGGAAGAAGCCCAGCCGCCGCTTCGGGTGAGTAGTTTCCTTGGGTCTCGTCGGTAGTGAGGCTTCACACCTTTGCTTTTGATGACGCGTGCCATCTCCATCTTCTCAGGGGAAGCGCTCCTACCAGGAGGTGGACCTCGCTTCGTCCAAGCGGGCCAACCTCGAGCCCCGTCGAGGCACAGGCACCTCGAGGTATGGCACCTTCCTCCGCTAGAGAAGCCGCTTGGCTGGAGAAGGCCCGAGCTGCCATGGCTCGAGGGGCCGGATGATCGTCGCGAATTTTGGTGAGGCCGTCGCCATCGACCACGGGGGTCGAGGTACTCTTCCTGGTTCTGACATCTCCGTCATCTCGTATTGCAGGGGCCTCAGCTCATGGCATCGAGCCTGCCACCACCGTATCCGCCGAAGCGCTGCCTCCTCCTCCCCTCCTCCTCCTCCCGCGATGGTGCCAACTGGGAGCGCCATCCTTCCCCTCACCACGACGGGTGTTCCGGGGGAAGCGCCTGGGGCGAGCACGGCCCCGCCGGCGTCTGGGGCTGAGGAGACTGCGCCCCTTGTGGCTCCGACCAGCACGGGCCGGGCTGCGGAGGAGGGAAGGGGGGAAGAGGCGTCGGCGGAGAAGGAGCCGACGGTGGAGGACCTCCTGAACGAGCTGGAGCAGGGGCCGCTCCTCGCCGCGGGCTCGATGACGGTGGAGGCGCCCGAGGTGCCGGCTAGCGCCGACAAGCGCCGGAGGGCCCGGCCGGGGAAGAGGGCCCGGGGTCGAGCTTCCCTCGATCGATCCGCAACAGGAAGTGCCGGCGGAGGGACGGAGGGAGTCGGGGCCGTGCCGTCGGGCGGCGGTTCGCTGTCGGGGCAGCTCGAGGCGGAGGAGGATCTGCCCGACATCGAGCTCGACCGACCGATATGGCCGTTTCCCGTCCCACTGAGCCCGCCCCTTGCCGTGGTTCCCATCGAGCAGCCGGCCCAGCGGGGGGCCCGCCGAGGTGCGGTCCATCTTCCGGGAGGTGGCCGTGCTTATGGCGGAGGCGGAGCGGTCCTGCTCCGAGGAGGCGGGCCGGTCCGCACAGGTCAGGCCCTCGCGCGGGCTGAGGCGGAGCTTCGAGATCTCCGCGCGGAGCTGAGCCGGAACGCCCAGATGGCGAGCCGGCTTAACGAGGCGGAGGCGGAGGTCCGGGTGGCTCGAGGCGAGGTCGCTCGATCCAAGGAGGAGGCCGCCGCCGTTCTCGAAGCGTCGAGGAAGGAGGCCGCGGACGCCCGAAGCGAGGCCACCTCTGCCCGGGCTGAAGCCGAGGCGGCGAAGCAGGAGGCTGCTGACGCCCGTGGCGAGGCCGCCGCTGCCCGAACCGCAGCGGGGCGGCGAGAAAAGAGGCCGAAGACGCCGAGAGTGGTGCCGCCACCGCCCGAGCTGCCGAGGGGGCGGCGCGGCAGGAGGTGATCCGCAAGGATCTGGCCCTGGTGGAGGCGGGCCGGCTGATCGAGGACCTTAGGTCCGAGAAGCTCCTCACGCTGGCCGAGAAGCGCAGGCTGGAGCAGCGTGCTGAGGGCCTGACCAGCGACCTCGCCGCACTGGGGCAACACTGCGACGGTGAGGCTTACACCTTGTTCTTGTTTGGGTCTCGAAGTTTTTTGTTACGCCGCAGTCTCACTCTTCCTTGTTTGTTGCGCAGGGGTCGAGAAGACGGTTGAGGAGCTCCGCGGGACGAACCAGGCTCTCTTGGACCAACTCCAAGACGAGACGATGGTGGCGGAGCGGGCTCGCTCCTCTCTCGACCGGCTCGGCCCCATGTGGGGTGCTCCTCCTGTGACCGCGGCAGAAGGTGCAGTGGCTCGGGGCGATGCCTTGGTCGACGCCTTGTGCTTCTTCGACGCAGCCGCGCGGGACCGTGTCCGGCAAGCTCTCCATCACGGCGTCAAGCAGACACTCGCGGTTGTTCGCTCTGGTTTCCGCTTCCCGGTCCACGTTGTCGCGAATGGCTTCATCGAGATCGAGGGGAAGGATGAGGAGTGGAACAACCGCCGTGTCGACAAAATTTTGGAGAAGATGGAGAGGCCGGGGACGTCGCTCGCGAAGATCTTCGAGGAGGACGTGCTGCCTCCTGACGCCAGCAGCGGTGTCGGGAGCCCTCCTCCTTCGAGCTCGGGCGTCGAGGTCGAGCCTGCCATCGATCGACCAGTACCGCACCGACGAGGACTGAGGCCTGCGTGCCAAATTTGGGCGTCGAGGCCCTTGTAAGAATTCTATGACATAAATGAGGGTACGTCGAGACCCGAATGTATATGTGATTTTTTTATGAAAAGTTGTTTTCTTTTCAAATGCGTTTGACCTTCTCTTTGTCGCAAGCTCGAGTTTCTGCTAACTTAGTCTGTGTTCCTTCGATACGTCGCGAGCCCCTCGAGGGGAGGCGTAGGTAGGGCACCGTAGCCCGGGGGCGTAGGTGGCCGTCTACGTCGACGCCCCCCGACCTTGGAGGCTCGAGGTACTTTAGGATTTAGACGTCGCTAGTTCACTCGAGGCGCGAGTCGAGACGAGGGTCAAATTTTTGAAAAGAAAACGCGTTTTTTTTCCGGAGTCTGGGGGGGGGGACCCCCCCGTCAGCCCCCGAGGGAGGCTTGACCCTGAGCAAGGCAGGGTCGAGGCTACCTTAAGATGCGAAGTAACATGAACGACAATGCACGAGTTGTTCATTCATTTTGACATGTTTGTACAAAGTGATAAAATGAACAAGGCCTCGAGGCCTTTAAGGGTAGAAGCGACGTAGCTGAGATATGTTCCACGCGTTCGCCAGGATCCTGCCTTGGTCGTCGTAGAGCTTGTATGTTCCTGGCTTGAGCACTTCGGCCACGGTGTATGGGCCTTCCCACGGAGGGGTGAGCTTATGGCGCCCTCGATTATCTTGCAGCCGTCGAAGCACGAGGTCCCCCACCGCCAGGTCCCTTTTGCGCACGTGCTTGTCGTGGTAGCATCGAAGTGTTTGCTGGTAGCGTGCAGAGTTGATGAGCGCCACGTCTCGGGCCTCCTCGAGCTGGTCCTTGGCGTTGGCGAGCCTTTCGTCGCTGGTTTGCTCGTTGTAGGCTCGAAGTCGAGGTGAGCCGTACTCGAGGTCCGTAGGTAAGACGGCCTCGGCGCCGTAGGTTAGGAAAAACGGAGTGAACCCGGTGGCTCGACTCGGCGTAGTCCTGAGGCCCCACAGCACCGAGGGGAGTTCTGTAGCCCACCCCTTTCCGAAATTCTTGAGGGTCTTGAACAGCCTCGGCTTTAGCCCATGGAGTATCATGCCGTTGGCGCGCTCGACCTGCCCGTTGCATTGGGGGTATGCGACCGAGGCCCAGGTTACGCGAATGTTGTTGTCATCGCAGAAGTTGGTGAACTTTTTGCCCGTGAATTGGGTGCCATTGTCGGTGATGATGACATTAGGCACCCCGAACCGGTACATGATGTTGGCGATGAACTCGACAGCCCTCTCGGAGGTGGGGTCTCCTATCGGCTTAGCCTCGATCCACTTGGTGAACTTGTCGACGGCCACGAGCATGTGTGTGTACCCTCCACTTGTCCTTTTGAGGGGACCCACGAGGTCGAGCCCCCAAACGGCAAATGGCCAAGTGATTGGGATCATCTGCAGGGCGTGTGCGGGCTGGTGCGTTTGCTTGGCGTAGAATTGACACCCATGGCACGCTTGGACCAAACGCTTGGCGTCCCCAATGGCGGTCGGCCAATAGAAGCCTTGACGGAAAGCGTTCCCAACCAGGGCCCTCGGCGCTGCGTGGTGGCCGCAAGCCCCCGAGTGCATATCGTCGAGGAGCTTGCGCCTTCCTCGAGTGGGATGCAGCGTTGAAGGATCCCAGTCGGACTTCGTCGGTATAGCTCCCGTTCGTCGCCGTAGATGACGTAGGTCTTGGCCCTCCGAGCGATGCGTCGGGCCTCCGTCTTGTCTTCTGGTAGCTCGCCTCGCGTCAGGTAGTCGAGGTAGGGCGTCCGCCAGTCGGGGGCCGTGATGACGAAGAGGCGTGTGCGTCGACCTGCATCGCCTCTGCGGACGTCGAGGGGTCCTTCTCGAGGGGTGGCGTTGAGAGTCGAGCCCCCGTGTCTTGCTCGAGGGGTGGCGTCGAGGGGCCAGCCCCGGGTCGATTTCGACGGATGGCTCGAAGACGTCCCTCGAGAAGACGTCTGGCGGTACCGTGCCGCGCGTGGACGCCAACTTTGCCAGCTCGTCTGCGGCCTCGTTGTACTTTCCGAGCTACGTGGTTGAGCTCGAGGCCGTAAAACTTGTCTTCCAGCTTGCGCACCTCCCCGCAGTATGCCTCCATCTTGGGATCGATGCAGCTTGAAGCCTTCATAACCTGGTTGACGACGAGCTGCGAGTCTCCTCGGGCGTCGAGGCGTCGGACCCCGAGCTCGAGGGCGATGCGCAGCCCATTGACGAGGGCCTCGTACTCGGCGACGTTGTTGGAGGCGGGGAAGTGCAAGCGTAGCAGGTAGCGCATGTGTACTCCGAGGGGTGAGATGAAGAGCAGGCCTGCTCCTGCCCCCGTCTTCGTGAGGGATCCATCGAAGTACATGGTCCAGAGCTCGGCTTGAATCTGTGCCGGCGGGAGCTGAGTGTCGGTCCATTCAGCAACGAAGTCCGCCAACGCTTGCGACTTGATGGCCTTTCGCGGGGCATAGGTGATGGTCTCCCCCATTAGTTCGGCGGACCACTTGGCGATGCGCCCCGTGGCCTCCCGATTGTTGACGATCTCTCCGAGGGGGAAGGACGACACCACCGTCACGGGATGAGCGAGGAAGTAGTGCTGGAGCTTGCGCCTTGTGACGATGATGCCGTAGAGCAGCTTTTGGATGTGCGGGTACCGGACCTTGGCCTCGGAGAGTACCTCACTGGTGAAGTATACCGTCGCTGGACCGCTGTATGACCCTACCCTCCTCGTGCCTCTCGACGGCTATGACCGCGCTAACCACCTGAGTGGTTGCGGCCACATAGAGGAGGAGGGGCTCGGGGGAATCGTCACCTTCGGCTGGTCGCGGGGGCACGAGAATTGGTGCAGAAGTCAGCAACCCCTTCAACTTGGTTAAGGCCTCCTCGGCTTCGGCGGTCCACGCAAAGTGTTCCGTCTTTTTAGCAGGCGGTAGAGGGGTAGTGCTTTTTCCCCCCAGCCTCGAGATGAATCTGCTGAGAGCGGCTAGGCAGCCTGTTACTTTCTGCACACCCTTGAGGTCACGAATCGGGCCCATCCTCGTGACTGCTGAGATTTTTTCAGGGTTTGCCTCGATCCCCCGTTGTGAGACGATGTAGCCAAGTAGCATGCCTCGAGGCACACCAAAGACACACTTCTCGGGGTTGAGCTTCACATTCTTGGCCCGGAGGCACTCGAACGTGGTCTCGAGGTTGCTGATGAGGTTCCCTACTTTTTTAGTTTTAACCACGATGTCATCGACGTAGGCCTCGACGGTCTTGCCTATGTGCTCGCCAAAGATGTGCTGCATACATCGTTGGTACGTTGCCCCGGCGTTTCGAAGGCCGAAGGGCATCGTAACATAGCAATACATACCAAATGGCGTGATAAAAGAGGTCGCGAGCTCATCGGATTTTCTCATCCTAATTTGGTGGTAGCCGGAATACGCATCAAGGAACGAAAGCACTTCGCACCCAGCAGTGGAATCGACGATCTGGTCAATTCTAGGTAAAGGAAATGGAACTTTTGGACATGCTTTATTCAGACCAGTGTAATCTACACACATCCGCATTTTTCCATTCTTTTTCCTAACTAGTACAGGGTTAGCTAGCCACTCTGGGTAAAATACCTCCTTGATGAATCCGGCCGCCAAAAGCTTGTGCACCTCCTCGCCGATGATCCTGCGCTTTTCCTCCTCGTCGAAGCGGCGCAGGCGTTGCTTCACCGGTCTGGACCCGGCCTGGATCTCCAAGGCGTGCTCGGCGACTTCCCTCGGTATGCCCGGCATGTCCGAGGGGTTCCACGCAAACATGTCGATGTTCGCGCGGAGAAAGTCGACGAGCACTGCTTCCTATTTGGGCTCGAGGCTGGTACTGATGGTCAGCGTCTTGCCATTGGCCGAGGTCGGGTCGACGGGTATTTGCTTGGTGTGCTCAGCCGGCTCGAAGGTGCCGGCGTGACGCTTTGCTTCTGGGGCCCCCCTCGGTGGCCAGAGCTGCCAAGGCCTCGAGCGAGTCGAGGTGGACGTTGGCCTCCCCCCGCTCGACGCACTCCACGTCGCAGTGGTATGCGTGCTCGTAGGAGGTGTCAACGGTGATGACCCCTTTTGGCCCCGGCATCTTGAGCTTCAAGTACGTGTAGTTAGGAATCGCCATGAACTTGGCGTAGCCTGGCCGGCCGATGATGGCGTGGTAGGTCCCTTGGAAGCCGACCACCTCGAAGGTGAGCGTTTCCTGACGGAAGTTTGCCGGCGTGCCGAAGCAGACCGGCAGGTCGATGCGCCCAAGGGGGTGGGCTTTCTTTCCTGGTACTACTCCGTGGAACCCCCGACGCTGGGTCGAAGCTGTCCCTCTGAAATCCCCAGGAGGTCGAGGGTCTCGAGGTATATGATGTTGAGGCTCGAGCCCCCATCCATCAACACCTTGGAGAACCGAACGTCGATTATGATGGGGTCGACGACGAGGGGGTAAGCCCCCGGGTTTATGACACGTCCGGATGGTCGTCACGGTCGAACGTGATTGGCGCATCGGACCAGTCAAGATACCGGGGGGCGTCGTGGCCAAGCGAAAAGATTTCCCGGCGCTCCTTCTTTCTTTCTCGAGCTGAGAGCCCGACGGTCGGCCCCCCGTAGATCATGTAGCAGTCGCGCACCGGGGGAAGTCGCCATCTGCGTTTCTGTCCCGCCGCGTCGATCGGTATCCTTTCCCTTAGGCGCGTCTTCCCTCTTATCGCCGAGCTTGGAGTAGTAGCCCTTCAACAGTCGGCAGTCTTTCAACTTGTGGTTTACGGGGCCCCTGTGGTAGGTACAGGGATCCTCGAGCATCTGGTCGAAAACAGCCCCATCGGGGGGCCTCGGGGCTTCTTAGGCTCGAGGGCGCCCGCGAGCACCTCTTTGTCGTCGTCGTCATCGGCGCCACGCTTCGCCTTCTGGCCCTTGCGTTTGTTTTTCTTCCTTTTGTTGCCGTCATTGTTGTCGTTCTTGGCGTCGTTGCCCTTGTTGGAGCCCTCCGGCGCGATCACCGCCTTGCCTTTGTCCGTGGAACGGCCAAAGAAGGCCCCCACTGCTTCGTCGCCCGAAGCAAAGCTGGTGACGCGATCCATCAGGTCCTCGACCGTCCCGGGACGGTAGCGTCCTAGCTCATGAACAAGCTCTTGGCATGTCGTGCCCGCGAGGAACGCTGAGATGACGTCCTCGTCAGGCACGTGGGGGAGCTCGAGACGCTGCTTCGAGAACCGTCGAGCAAAGTCGCGGAGGGGCTCGTCCGCCGCCTGCCTGCAACGCCGTAGGTCCCAGGGGTTGCCTGGACGCACGCAGGTCCCCTTGAAATTCCCGTCGAAGACCCTGACTAGGTCGGCCCAGTCATGGATCCGATCCGGCGGGAGCCCCTCGAGCCACCGGCGGGCGGTGTCCGAGAGGTAAAGTGGGAGTTGACGTATGATCACGCGGTCGTCGTTCTTCGCTCCGCCCAGTTGGCAGCCAAGGCGGAAGTCCGAGAGCCAGAGCTTGGGCTCGACCTCCCCGTCATACTTCACGATGTTGGTCGGCGGTCGGAAGCGGTCGGGGAGGGTTGAGCTGCGGATGGCCCGGCTGAAGACTCGGGGGCCCGGGGGCTCGAGGACCTGCCGGTCCTCGTCGCTGTCGTAGCGCCCCCCTCGATGGGCGCTATAGCCACGCTCTTGGGCCCCCTTGTCCTTGCGCCGTCGGTTGATGTCGTTGCGGGCGTCGTTGGGGTCTCGAGGTGGCCGGTTGTCGACGATCCGTTCGCGGACTGGCCTAGCTCGAGAGGCGTCCGGCTGGTGGACGGATGCCTCGCGAGCGTCGTGGGGCGTGTCCGCCGGTCTCCCCGAGGCTGCTCCGCGTCGGCGTGACGCCGAGCTCTCGGCCTGCTGTACCGCGGCTGTCTCGAGGAGGTTTTTCATTTCTCCGAGCATGCGCCTGGCATCGGGGTTGGAGACGGCGGGCAGGTCACGGAGCATCATAGCCGCGCCGCCACCACGTTCTGGCCAGCTCGCGGGAAACATACCTCGGGCGTGCTGGTGCCCCGTCCTCGAGGATCCGCCGGTGGACCTCTCGAGCCCGGCCTCGAGCTCCGGCTCCTCGGGGCTGGGGTGGTTCCTGCATCAGGGTTTGCCGGAGCTGCAGCAGGTGTCGCCGTTCTCCTCCTCGGCTTTGGTGATTGCCTCTTGCACTTGGGCGAGTTGCGCCGCCCGGCCATCGTCGTGCTTAGGCGGTACAGCCGGTGCTGGAGGTTCGTCCCTTCCCTGAACGCGTGATCCGCCTGCCGCGGCCACGTCGCTAGGTCCCTCTAGGTCGAGCGCCGGCCTGCCGTCGTCGCCTTCGTCCTCGTGTCGCATACGACTCCCTCGAGTTGGAAGCACTCCCTGGTGGGATCCCAGAGGTCGGGGTCGTGGTAGTCGTATTCGTCGGAGTCGGAGCTGTTGACGGCACGCCGCCTTGGCCGATGCTGGGACCGCAGCTCGCGGTACCATTCTCCGACGGTGGCTCGCCGAGGTGGCTCGAAGGTCGCAAGAAGTCGCGGTCGACGCACGCGGGGTGGACGATCTCCAGGCTGGCCATGGCCTGCAGCAGCGCGCCCGAACGCTGCTCCCGGTCCGCCATCGTCTGGTCCTGATGGCGCTCGTCGAGGCGGTGGGCGTATACAGCCGCAGAGTTGTCGAGGCCGACCGGGAACCGCTGGCGTCGAGCGCGGCGCGACCCGTGCGGGAGGAGGCTGAGTGGCGTCGACGGCGCACGGGCTCGGAGGCCTCTGGCCTGGTTCCCGGTCCGTACGCATGATGAATGTGAAGTCGCTAGGCGGGCGCGGGTGCGCCCTGGAGGTCTCCGGCCGCGCGCCGGGCTGGTTTCCCCTTGGGGACCCTGCACCGGCTACGGGGGTGTAGGCGTTTGCCGCGGGCACCGCCTGCGCCCGGCGACGACGATGACGACGGCGCCGCTCGCGATGTGGCGACATGTGGTGGTGCGGGCGACGCGTCACGCCCCCCGCGCGGGGTGGCGTGACACGCACTCCGCTCAGGCCCTCCGTGGAGAGCAGAGTCAGCTCGTTGCCGTTGCCTGTGGCCAGGAACTCGAGGCTCCCGAACCAGACGACGGCACCAGCCGAGAACGGAAGAGGGGATGAAGCCATCCAGGAATCAACGAGAATCGGCTCGGACACGCGAAGTCCCCTACCTGGCGCGCCAACTGTCGGTGTTTCGTACCCGGGGGTATCACACCAACGAGTGATATGATCGCGTGCTTCTCTTCCTGGATGGTGATGCAAGAGGACACAAGGATTTATCCTGGTTCGGGCAAAGAAGGCCCTACGTCCAGCGGGGGGGATGTTCTTGTATTACTTGCACCTAAGTGCTTGTACAGGGAGAATACAAGCTCAGTGAGCGTGGACCGGGTCCGGACTCGTGCCTGTGTGTGGACTCGTGTGTTGTGTCCGTCCTTTTGAATGAGGGCCCTAGTGTCCCCTTTTATAGAGCAAGGGGAGGCCAGGGTTACATAAAGGTATTACAGGTGTCGGGGCGTATGGTGCCCCATACGGAGAAGGGTAGGAACCCTGTCTTGTCGGGGCCACTGGAGCCGATGTGATCGTCGCTGTTGAGGCGTCCTTGGGTCGTGGCTTCCATCCTGGGCGCGGACGTGGTGGCGCGACAAGGCGGGAGCCGTACAGCACCCATCCCGGAATGTACAGTACGCGGTGAGGTCCCTCCGGGTCTTGGGGTACCTGTCCTCCAATAGCACGAAAGTAGTTAGGGCTCGAAGGGCGCGGAGCCGGCTTCGAGGTGGTGCCACGGGGGCTCGAGGGGCGCGGAGCCGGCCTCGAGGTGTTACAGTGCAGGGCTCGAGGGGCGCGTAGCCGGCCTCGAGGGTTACAGAGTGTCTGGCTTGGCCGAACAGTGCCGTACTGGTGCCCTTTTTGCCCATGCTTGTGGTGAAAACGAGACTTGACCTTTACACCGAGTTACTGTGGTACATGCTGTGCACTAGTGGACATGACCGGAGTAGGTGAAGGCATTAAATGCGTGGTATGGGCTGGTACGGCTGTCTGTGCAGCTCGAGGTCCGTGCGTTAAGGCTCGAGGTGTGGGGGCGCGCTCGCCCGAGGCCTGGAGGGCTCGAGCGAGACGGAGAGCGATCGTGCTCGCCCGAGGCCTGCTGGGAGGGCTCGGGCGAGACGGAGACAGAGCGTTCGCCCGAGGCCTGGCTGGGAGGGCTCGGGCGAGACGAGAGGAGCGTTCGCCCGAGGCCTGGCTGGGAGGGCTCGGGCGAGACGGAGACGGAGCGTTCGCCCGAGGCCTGGCTGGGAGGGCTCGGGCGAGACGGAGACGAGCGTTCGCCCGAGGCCTGCTGGGAGGGCTCGGGCGAGACGGAGACAGAGCGTTCGGTGTGTGCGTTGATTGGGGGTACCCCTTTTCGTACCACCGACAATTACCCTATATATCTTTAGTAGGTATCATGAAACTTACCTATATAGTCGTTTTTTGACTCCTTGACTATGAGGCACGACTTCCTAGTTCCTCTTCCACAAAGGTGCGCTTCGCTCCCGAAAATAATTTTGACTAATTATTATCGTACAATATTCTAGTTATGGTACTAATTAGTATCATTATCAGATCTTTGAATCTAGTTTTTTTAACAAATTTTTTAAGATTTAAATGTTGCATGGTATTTTCTATAATGAGTCAAATCTGTGGCAACGCATCCCATACGACATTCTTTTAGGGACGGAGTGGAGTATTCAGTTGTATAACCTCCGTGAAACACTAAATTTCAAATATATTCAGGAAAGGAAGTGCAGATGTATATATTAAGAGTAAATGCAATTGAGTCCTAGAAGAACATGTATCAAAACATGCAGCGGGGCCACTATGCAGTGTTTTAGCACATGTTTTAGACAACTCAATCAGAAATTCTGAATGATCAGCGGTGCGCTGTGAGAAATTTGTCAGGATGTGACTGACAATTTTCATCTTATATAACATAGGGAGCGGGATTAATCTATAACTTAATCAGATGTATTTTATATAAACTATGTTGCCTATGTCGGTGGTAGGACTAGGCGATGATATCTGGGGGTGTTTGGTTCCACCCCACTAAACTTTAGTCACTTTTAGTGGCTAAAGTGCCAAACACTCCCACTAAAAAGGACTAAATGTTTTTTAGTCTAAAAAATACTTTTTAGTCCTTTTTAGTGGGGGTATTTGACATTTTAGCCACTAAAAAGAACTAAAGTTTAGTGGGGTGGAAGTCACGTGCCTCTGCTCTACTTTGCCCTCACCGGTTTTGTCAAGACGGGAAAGTTTGGAGCCTACAAATCCGGTCAAGACGATAAAGAACTGGGAAAAAGATTAGGGCCATTGAGCATGAACAGTAGAGCTAGTAGTCCCATTTATTGTTATACCCTAGTGTGTCGGCCACACCATGAGTTTGGCCTACTTTTCTCCAACAAATGCTCCCTTTATATTCATCAGAGTTTTTTTGGTCGCAAAAAAAGGTCTCTGGTGATATAAGGGGGCTAGGTACTCTGGAAAGAGGATTATGAAATTCTAGGCTCAGTAATAATATAACCCACCAAGTCTCAAACATAGTAAAAGAATATAAATAAACCCACTAATAATATAGTAAACCGAATATAACCACTAATAATAGTAAAACGAATATCCCCTTATATTCTCTTTTCTATTTATTCACACACCTAGACTCACCAGTCTCAAACATAGTAAACGAATATAAGTCTCAAAATAGTAAACCAATATAAATCCACTAATATATAAAGTGGACACGTTGAGAAGGTTGAGAACCGAGATGACATTGCAGCAATCGACCGGCCGCCTTGGGCCAGCCTAAGGAACTAGTGAAAATTAAAATCGAGCATCTCCAATAGTTTTACATATTTTGTTTGATAAAATTGAAATTGTCAAGTCTCAAAAAAATATGACAAAGATAAAAAGAAACAATCTTCAACGATTTTGCATTATCACTTAGCAAAATACGGCGACGATAGCGGAGAACGCACGGGGGAGAGAGAAAACGCACAGGGAACGAAAATCGCGCGTGGACGGCAATGCCAAGCACGGACGAGGTTTGCATATATGTCTACTTATCCCAAGATTTTGCCAGTCAACAAAAATATCAAGCTCATTTGTCCACCGTTGGATAGGAGATTTTTTAACCTTTTTTTTTAAAAACAAGTATGCAAAGTTCATTTGCAAAACCATTGAAGATGCTCTAAGAGATTCATGCTAAGCTTTTTTAAGTATCGGAGCAATACATACTATAACCTTAAGTTGCTGATGCCTCCCCCCTCACACACCACTGTACATGAACAGTTCCCTCTCACAAAACACTGTTCTAAGCACAGTACCGCCTGTTATTGTTCACTGCACCACGGTTTCTGTTCACTGCGGGTTATAACTGTCCACTAACACTGTTACTGTCCATTGTTTCCCTGTTACTGTTCACTGCATCACCTGTTACTGTTCATTACGGGTAACGTACAACTACCCACTAACAGGTGTGATGCAGCTGTTTTATAACGGACTGAAATAACCACGCCCTCTACGTCTGTTATGGGTATAACTATCCACTAAGGGTTCAAGAATGCTCACTAATGGGTCTAAACAATGTTAAATATGGAGCTTGGAGCTACTATACTGGTCACCCGTACTTTGCACGGTTCCCTGCTAGTATATATAATAGAGCTAGACCCTAGAGAAATCCATATAACTTAGAAAGAACCACAACCAGGACGCATTTAGTATTCTTTATTTCAGTCAGATCTAATTACGTACTACTAGTCTGCTACTGTCGCTATCGCAGAAAATCCAACTTTGACGAGTGTTGAGCTCTTTGTCGAATGTTTTTTTGGTAGGAGCTAGATAAAAAAAACACTCAGCAAAGAAATTTTTTGCCAAGTGCATGACACTCGGCAAAGAAGCTTCTTTGCCGACTATTTTACACTCGACAAAGCCAAATTTTAAATCATATTTTAAAGCAGACAATTAATTTAAATGAAAAAGTTTTCAACTAATAAAAAAGTTCTAAAGACTAATAAAAATTCAATCCGCTTGCAATGTCAATGTTAAAGATAAGAGAAAATTTCTTATTGCTCTGGTTGAAACTTGCCTTCCTTTCTTGACCCTGAAACAAATTCTTACCTATTCGACCTCACTTAAACTTTTGGTTTACCAATCTAACCCTACCATCTAATGTTGTCTCTAACATCATTAGTAATATACATGAAATGGCCATTTTACCCCTGAGACACTATGAGAAACAAAAGAGCAACAGGTAGCATACGGAGCACTTTGGTTCCTCATACAATTTGGAGGTAGATTTTTTTTGAATAGATTAATAACAAACTCTTCAAGATTTTAGTTTATATGCATGTATTCTATTAGGAAATGAACACGGGTCGGACCTTTCTTTTTCATTCACTGTTGTGATTGGCGTCCCAATCATTTTTTATTAATGTGGCACGTCTATGCAGGAGAGAGAACACCAATTATTTACTCCTCCTTGGTTCATTAGAAGAGAAATTACAGTGAAGAAGATTATTGAACATATAAACTGCATCCCCAGAATAAAGCAGTGAAGTCCCACCAGTTTGCCAAGGCCTTGCTTGTTATCCAGATGACATGATACGCAGTCAGGTACGCATTCACAACATATACATACCTCTACACCTATTATTGAATATAATAATTAGTTCTGCACAGATTGCATTCTCCGTTCCTGCTCCACTGCACAGAAACGTAAGTTCCACAGGTGAGATTATGTAAACTAATGAGTTAAACTATAAGTTAGCCATGCACGTGTTATATATGAAACACCGACAGAAGTTTTACAGCAGGTTCTATGTGCATTCTTATTTTCAGTTCATTAGTTTTCTCTACTAGCCCAACATTTCCTATGCAACTTAGAGAGAAACAAATTAATGCTGAAAAAAAAGTATTTGCTCCACTAGGTTTTTGTAAAGTTTGACAGCTAATGTTGTTTAGCCAATCCACAGAGAAATGCAAAATAACAATGAAACAGAAACCCGGCATAAAATCAAGAGAAGAAATAATCTGCATACAGATCAAACTTAACAGAATGATAGGTGCATGATAGTACTGGTATCATTTCTGAAGAAATCAATTATATTGGACATCTACTGTACATCTTCACAACCTTTTTCTCATGTAGTTGTTCAACTAGATAAAACACCTTTGACTCAATAGTTGTGATGTAGTTCAAATCTCAAGTGTATTCTCACAAATTTTCATCATTCTAGTAGACAAATGTTTAGGTTGCAATCCATAGTATAGTCAAGTTGGAATGCAGGTGTTTCCAGCCAAAAAACTAGTGGACAGTGACAACAAGTACAAATGTGTTGCTCGTGCTTAACCATTTTAACATAAAGGAGGACAAAGCCACTAAAGGATAACTATTGACAAGGTAACTATTTGTGTTTTACCTTGCAAGGATCGCTGAAACTTCTCTCCAGCTGGGAAATAAACCCCTCATTAGGAGCCACTTGAGGTCGTTTACTTCTAACTAGCGACAAGCACTTTCGAGGCTCATTTCATACTTCTTCATGAGATATGCAACAACGATTGTCACACTGAACATTTTGACAAAGACAACTTAGCAGGGAAGAAAAAGTAATACTATGCATATGACTATCATGGATTAAGACAGTCTACATGAAACTGACAGTATGAATTAAGACACTCTACATGAAACACAGTAGGTTAAGGGACATGTTAATTCATCGTTTATCCAATAAATATGAGTTCTTACTAAATGGACTTAATATAAGGAACATGTCATTTCATCTAAATGGACTTAAAAATAAGGAATATATTATTTCAAAACAACCAACCTCGTAATCAGACTGGGTAGCTTAGCCAATCAGCCATTTGGGTTGCACGAAATTAGAACGCAGTGGCATACTGCATTGGTGGGCCACATATATCACTTACAACATCTCCAGCAGTTTTGGAAATCAACTTGCTATCCTTAATATTGTTGGAAAGAGTGAATGGATTATTGGGCTAACCTAGGAAGGGGTAGCTATATCAGTTGCATACATGGGCCTCATGGGCCTAACACATATATACTCCAACACCCCCCGCAGTCTGAACTACCGGCGCAGCGGAGTTGCAAGACTGGGCACGAAAAGAAGCACAACACAAGGAGCCCCCCACAGCTCACTAGCCACTAGTGATGTTGAGCTGGATCAAACTCGGAGAAGGTCGAGGACGGGAGGCCCTTGGTGAAGATGTCGGCGAACTGGGAAGTGGTCGGGACGTGGAGAACCCGAACATCGCGATGGCCACCCGGTCACGGACAAAGTGAAGGTCGATCTCGACATGCTTGGTCCGCTGGTGCTGAACGGGGTTGGTGGAGAGGTACACGACACTGACGTTGTCGCAGTAGACCAACGTGCTCCGAGTCAGGGGACTGTGGAGCTCACCCAAGAGCTGCCGGAGCCAGGAGGCCTCAGCCACGCCGTTAGCAACAGCACGGTACTCCGCCTCGGCACTGGAGCGGGAGACCACCGGCTGGCGCTTGGACGACCAGGACACCAGGTTGCCGCCGAGGAAGACAGCATAGCCGGAGGTGGACCGGCGAGTGTCCGGACACCAGGCCCAGTCCGCGTCGGTGTAGACGACGAGCTCGGTGGAGGCAGACCGGTGGAGAAGCAAGCCGTAGTCGACGGTGCCGCGGAGGTAGCGGAGGAGGCGCTTGAGGGCCGTGAGGTGAGGCTCCCGCGGATCATGCATATGAAGACAAATCTGCTGAACTGCATATGTGATGTCCGGGCGAGTGAAGGTGAGGTACTGAAGCGCCCCCGCAAGACTCCTGTAGGCGGTAGGGTCAGTGACTGTGGCGCCCTTGGTCTCTGACAGCTTGGCCTGAGTATCAACAGGGGTGGAGCAGGGCTTGCAGGCAGTCATCCCAGCACGCTCCAGGATATCAAGAGTATACTGCCGCTGGTGAAGAAAGAGACCCCCCGGACGAGGCTCAACGGTGACCCCGAGGAAGTGATGGAGCACACCGAGGTCCTTCATCGCGAACTCCTGCTGAAGAGAGGAGATGATCCGCCGCAGTAGTGTTGGGCTGGAAGCGGTGAGCACAATGTCATCAACATAGAGCAGAAGATAGGCAGTCGCCCCACCATGGTGGTAGATGAACAGCGAAGTGTCTGATTTGGCCTCCACAAACCCCAGAGTGAGCAGGAATGTAGCAAAGCGAGAGTACCACGCCCGAGGAGCCTGCTTGAGGCTGTAGAGTGACTTGTTGAGGGCGGCAGACCAGATCAGGCTGAGTAGAGTCAGCGAAACCCGCCGGCTGACTGCAGTATGTCTCAGCAAGTGTCCCGTGGAGAAAAGCATTCTTGACGTCCAGCTGATGCACAGGCCAGGAGCGAGAGAGAGCCAGTGAGAGAACCGTGCGGACTGTAGCTGGCTTCACCACTGGACTGAACGTCTCGTCATAGTCAACTCCAGGTCGCTGAGTGAAACCTCGTAGTACCCAGCGAGCCTTGTACCGATCAAGAGTGCCATCCGCCCGACGCTTGTGAGTCCAAATCCACTTGCCGGTGACAACATTGGAACCAGGTGGACGTGGCAACCAGATCCCAGGTTTGGATGGCGAGAAGGGCCGCGTACTCCTCCTCCATTGCACGACGCCAGTGAGGGTCGGCCAGGGCGTCGCGCACGGAAGAGGGTACCGGAGAGACCCGCGTGTCGTCGTGGGTCGCGGCGAGAGCCCGAGGCCGCAACACCCCCGCCGCATGCCGCGTCACCATGGGGTGAACATGACGCGGTCGCGGTGAAGAATCGGTGGGTGATACACGGGCGGCTCGACCCGAGCAGCCGGCGATGGTGGAGGCGGCGGCGTAGGCGTGGACGGCGGAGAGCCGGCCACGGGAGGAGGCTGAGGTGGCGACGACGGTGACGGAGCCAGCACCGGGGGCGGTGGGGCCGCCCCCGCGCGGCGCTGGTAGACACGCACCGGCTGGGCGAACCGCGCAGGAGGTGCCGTAGACGTCGGACCCGCGGTGGGCGCAGGGTCGGGCACAGCCACAGGACCGGCGCAAGGTGCAGGGGCCGACGCAGCACCTGGTGGCGCGGCAGCCGGACCCGCGTCGGGCGCAGGGTCGGGCGCAGCCCCGGGGAACATGGTCGCCGGACCGGTGCACAGCGCAGGCTCCGTCGTAGCTCCAGAGGGCGGGGAGCCAGGGCATGATCCCGGCGGAGGGCGCAGTGGAGCAGCCCCGGAGTGCGGCGAGCCGGGGCACGGGCCCGGCGGAGCGCATGGAGGACCTGCAGGGTAAAACAGGAAAGGTGGCTGGACCACCGCGTCAGTGGGAAACAAAGAGATGAGGTCAAGGTCGGAGGTGGGAGGTGGTGTGGAGGTGGGAGGAGGGGTGGTGGTAGAGAAGGGGAAGTCGGCCTCGTCGAACACAACGTGTCGGGAATTGAGGACGCGACGAGAGGAGAGGTCATAGCAACGGTACCCCTTGTGATCTGGGGAGTACCCGAGGAAGACACACCGAGTCGACCGGGGAGCCAGCTTGTGAGGAGCAGTGGCAGTGATGTTAGGGTAACACGCACACCCGAAAACACGGAGGTGGTCGTAGCGAGGAGGGGTACCGAAGAGGGCGTGGTGAGGAGTGGGAGCGGGACAGGCAGCGGAAGGTAAAACGGTTGAGGAGATAGGTGGAGGTGTGAAGACCCTCGGCCCAGAAGCGGGCAGGAAGAGAGGCCTGCAAGAGGAGGGTGCGGATGGTGTCGTTGGTGGTGCGAATCATGCGCTCGGCCTTGCCGTTATGGGAGGAGGTGTAGGGGCACGACATGCGCAACTGCATGTCGTGAGAGAGAAAAAAAGCACGAGACGTGGAGTTATCGAACTCACGCCCGTTGTCACACTGAATGGCCTTGATGGTGAGGCCGAACTGAGTGGACACCCAGGCAAAGAAGTGGAGGAGCGTGGAGAAAGTGTCAGACTTGGCACGAAGAGGAAAAGTCCAGGAATAGTGAGAGAAATCATCCACCAACACAAGATAGTATTTATAGCCAGAGATGCTAGGGACAGGAGATGTCCACAGATCGCAATGGACAAGGTCAAAGATATGAGCCACATGGGAAGAGGAAGTAGGAAAAGGAAGACGAACATGTCGGCCCAGTTGGCATGCATGACACAAATGCTCATCGCGAGCTGGAGTACATGGTATGGCAGAGCTACGACGAAGTTGTGTCAAGGCATCGCGGCCAGGGTGACCAAGACGACGGTGCCAAGTAGTAGAGGAGGTGGTGGTGGCAAAAGCAGCTGACGGAGGGGAAGGTGAAGACCATGGAGCGGAAGGAGGAAAACGAAGAGTGTAAAGGGGACCCGTGCTGTCACAGCGGAGAAGAGGACGCCGGGAAGCCAAATCCTTTACGGTGAGACCAGAAGGGTCGAATTCAACAGAACATGAATTGTCAGTGGTGAAACGGCGAATAGAAAGGAGGTTGTGGACCATCTGGGGAGCAACAAGGACATCGGGAAGGAGAAATGAGCCATGAGTGTTAGCAGCCCCGACGGACGTGACCGGAAGGCAAGAGCCATTCGCGACCATGATGGACGAAGGGTGAGTCGAAGAGGGAGGGTAGACGGAAGAGAGGAGGCCAGGGTGGGGAGTGGTGTGGAAGGTGGCTCCCGAGTCAGCGATCCAGTCGGAATTGACCGGCGGTGTTATGCCCAGGGTGCTGAAAGAACGGGCCAAGGCCGTCGGATCCCAACCGACAGGCCCCGACAGGGTTCCGGGAGGTGGAGTCCACGGCGACGGGAACGGGGAAGCGCATGGGACAACCCCAGCGAACATGGCGATCGGTGGACTCCCATGGCTCCCCCCCACACCCGCTCAGCCCGGGAGGAGTGCCAAGAATAGACGATGTAGGCGGTGGCGATGGTTGGGGAAGCGACGAATCGGCCGCGGACCAGCCAGCCGAGAAGCCTCCTGCCGCGGCTGTGCAGAGTGGAGGTGGCGACCAGCCGTCCGGCATAGAAGGCGATGGTTGGGGAAGCGACGAATCGGCCGCGGACCAGCCAGCCGAGAGGCCTCCTGCCGCGGCTGTGCAGAGTGGAGATGGCGACCAGCCGTCCGGCATAGAAGGAGTGCCGGAGAGGAGGCCCCTCTGCAGCGAGGAGGCGCCGGGGGCAGACACATCGTGGCCATGGGCGCCAACAGCCAGCAGTCCGTGAGGCAGTGGAGGTGGCTGCAGGCTGCCTGCGCCTGGCCGAGCGGCAGGAAGGCCGCTGGCAGCCTGGAGGAAGCCAACAGGCAGTGGAAGGGGCTGCAGGTCGGCCGCCGGTAGAGGACCGCCCGGGAAGAGACCTGCGGGCAGCGGCACCACGCTGGAAGGTTGTTGCGGGCCGCGTGCATCGGACAAGGGAGCAGCAGGGAGGCCGCCGACACTGGATTGGGGCACGCGGGGCGGCTGCAGCTGGGCAGCTCCGCCTGGCCGGGAGCTGCGCGCGGGGACGGGCGACTGCAGCTGGGCAGCTTCGCCTGGGAGGGGAGTTGCGTGCAGGGAGGCCGGTCGTGGCCGCGCCGGGAGCAGTGGGGAGGCCGGCTGCGGCGCCTGGGAGGGAGCAACCCGGGCCGGCGCGCAGCAGGGGAACGGCCCCGCCTGGCCGGGTGAGGTGCGGGCCGGCCGTGCTGCCAGCGCCGAGAAGGAGGGCGGGCCGCGCGTGTGGGGGCCGCACCGGCAGCAGCGGCGGAGGTGGACGCGGCGCCCGCGCCTGTGGTGGTCGCGCCGGCAGCGGCTGCGGAGGAGGAGGGGAGGGGAGGTGGCCCGCCGGCCATGGTGGCTACGGCACGCCGTCAGGAAGGGAGGGAGGGTGGGAGAGAGAAGATACCCTAGCTTGATACCATGTTGGAAAGAGTGAATGGATTATTGGGCTAACCCTAGGAAGGGTAGCTATATCAGTTGCATACATGGGCCTCATGGGCCTAACACATATATACTCCAACACCCCCCCGCAGTCTGAACTACCGGCGCAGCGGAGTTGCAAGACTGGGCACGAAAAGAAGCACAACACAGGAGCCCCCCACAGACTCAACTAGCCACTAGTGATGTTGAGGCTGGATCGAAACTCGGAGAAGGTCGAGGACGGGAGGCCCTTGGTGAAGATGTCGGCGAACTGGGAAGTGGTCGGGACGTGGAGAACCCGAACATCGCCGATGGCCACCCGGTCACGGACAAAGTGAAGGTCGATCTCGACATGCTTGGTCCGCTGGTGCTGAACGGGGTTGGTGGAGAGGTACACGACACTGACGTTGTCGCAGTAGACCAACGTGCTCCGGGTCAGGGGACTGTGGAGCTCACCCAAGAGCTGCCGGAGCCAGGAGGCCTCAGCCACGCCGTTAGCAACAGCACGGTACTCCGCCTCGGCACTGGAGCGGGAGACCACCGGCTGGCGCTTGGACGACCAGGACACCAGGTTGCCGCTGAGGAAGACAGCATAGCCGGAGGTGGACCGGCGAGTGTCCGGACACCAGGCCCAGTCCGCGTCGGTGTAGACGACGAGCTCGGTGGAGGCAGACCGGTGGAGAAGCAAGCCGTAGTCGACGGTGCCGCGGAGGTAGCGGAGGAGGCGCTTGAGGGCCGTGAGGTGAGGCTCCCGCGGATCATGCATATGAAGACAAATCTGCTGAACTGCATATGTGATGTCCGGGCGAGTGAAGGTGAGGTACTGAAGCGCCCCCGCAAGACTCCTGTAGGCGGTAGGGTCAGTGACTGTGACGCCCTTGGTCTCTGACAGCTTGGCCTGAGTATCAACAGGGGTGGAGCAGGGCTTGCAGGCAGTCATCCCAGCACGCTCCAGGATATCAAGAGTATACTGCCGCTGGTGAAGAAAGAGACCCCCCGGACGAGGCTCAACGGTGACCCCGAGGAAGTGATGGAGCACACCGAGGTCCTTCATCGCGAACTCCTGCTGAAGAGAGGAGATGATCCGCCGCAGTAGTGTTGGGCTGGAAGCGGTGAGCACAATGTCATCAACATAGAGCAGAAGATAGGCAGTCGCCCCACCATGGTGGTAGATGAACAGCGAAGTGTCTGATTTGGCCTCCACAAACCCCAGAGTGAGCAGGAATGTAGCAAAGCGAGAGTACCACGCCCGAGGAGCCTGCTTGAGGCTGTAGAGTGACTTGTTGAGGCGGCAGACCAGATCAGGCTGAGTAGAGTCAGCGAAACCCGCCGGCTGACTGCAGTATGTCTCAGCAAGTGTCCCGTGGAGAAAAGCATTCTTGACGTCCAGCTGATGCACAGGCCAGGAGCGAGAGAGAGCCAGTGAGAGAACCGTGCGGACTGTAGCTGGCTTCACCACTGGACTGAACGTCTCGTCATAGTCAACTCCAGGTCGCTGAGTGAAACCTCGTAGTACCCAGCGAGCCTTGTACCGATCAAGAGTGCCATCCGCCCGACGCTTGTGAGTCCAAATCCACTTGCCGGTGACAACATTGGAACCAGGTGGACGTGGCACCAGATCCCAGGTTTGGATGGCGAGAAGGGCCGCGTACTCCTCCTCCATTGCACGACGCCAGTGAGGGTCGGCCAGGGCGTCGCGCACGGAAGAGGGTACCGGAGAGACCCGCGTGTCGTCGTGGGTCGCGGCGAGAGCCCGAGGCCGCAACACCCCCGCCGCATGCCGCGTCACCATGGGGTGAACATGACGCGGGTCGCGGTGAAGAATCGGTGGGTGATACACGGGCGGCTCGACCCGAGCAGCCGGCGATGGTGGAGGCGGCGGCGTAGGCGTGGACGGCGGAGAGCCGGCCACGGGAGGAGGCTGAGGTGGCGACGACGGTGACGGAGCCAGCACCGGGGGCGGTGGGGCCGCCCCCGCGCGGCGCTGGTAGACACGCACCGGCTGGGCGAACCGCGCAGGAGGTGCCGTAGACGTCGGACCCGCGGTGGGCGCAGGGTCGGGCACAGCCACAGGACCGGCGCAAGGTGCAGGGGCCGACGCAGCACCTGGTGGCGCGGCAGCCGGACCCGCGTCGGGCGCAGGGTCGGGCGCAGCCCCGGGGAACATGGTCGCCGGACCGGTGCACAGCGCAGGCTCCGTCGTAGCTCCAGAGGGCGGGGAGCCAGGGCATGATCCCGGCGGAGGGCGCAGTGGAGCAGCCCCGGAGTGCGGCGAGCCGGGGCACGGGCCCGGCGGAGCGCATGGAGGACCTGCAGGGTAAAACAGGAAAGGTGGCTGGACCACCGCGTCAGTGGGAAACAAAGAGATGAGGTCAAGGTCGGAGGTGGGAGGTGGTGTGGAGGTGGGAGGAGGGGTGGTGGTAGAGAAGGGGAAGTCGGCCTCGTCGAACACAACGTGTCGGGAATTGAGGACGCGACGAGAGGAGAGGTCATAGCAACGGTACCCCTTGTGATCTGGGGAGTACCCGAGGAAGACACACCGAGTCGACCGGGGAGCCAGCTTGTGAGGAGCAGTGGCAGTGATGTTAGGGTAACACGCACACCCGAAAACACGGAGGTGGTCGTAGCGAGGAGGGGTACCGAAGAGGGCGTGGTGAGGAGTGGGAGCGGGACAGGCAGCGGAAGGTAAACGGTTGAGGAGATAGGTGGAGGTGTGAAGACCCTCGGCCCAGAAGCGGGCAGGAAGAGAGGCCTGCAAGAGGAGGGTGCGGATGGTGTCGTTGGTGGTGCGAATCATGCGCTCGGCCTTGCCGTTATGGGAGGAGGTGTAGGGGCACGACATGCGCAACTGCATGTCGTGAGAGAGAAAAAAAGCACGAGACGTGGAGTTATCGAACTCACGCCCGTTGTCACACTGAATGGCCTTGATGGTGAGGCCGAACTGAGTGGACACCCAGGCAAAGAAGTGGAGGAGCGTGGAGAAAGTGTCAGACTTGGCACGAAGAGGAAAAGTCCAGGAATAGTGAGAGAAATCATCCACCAACACAAGATAGTATTTATAGCCAGAGATGCTAGGGACAGGAGATGTCCACAGATCGCAATGGACAAGGTCAAAGATATGAGCCACATGGGAAGAGGAAGTAGGAAAAGGAAGACGAACATGTCGGCCCAGTTGGCATGCATGACACAAATGCTCATCGCGAGCTGGAGTACATGGTATGGCAGAGCTACGACGAAGTTGTGTCAAGGCATCGCGGCCAGGGTGACCAAGACGACGGTGCCAAGTAGTAGAGGAGGTGGTGGTGGCAAAAGCAGCTGACGGAGGGGAAGGTGAAGACCATGGAGCGGAAGGAGGAAAACGAAGAGTGTAAAGGGGACCCGTGCTGTCACAGCGGAGAAGAGGACGCCGGGAAGCCAAATCCTTTACGGTGAGACCAGAAGGGTCGAATTCAACAGAACATGAATTGTCAGTGGTGAAACGGCGAATAGAAAGGAGGTTGTGGACCATCTGGGGAGCAACAAGGACATCGGGAAGGAGAAATGAGCCATGAGTGTTAGCAGCCCCGACGGACGTGACCGGAAGGCAAGAGCCATTCGCGACCATGATGGACGAAGGGTGAGTCGAAGAGGGAGGGTAGACGGAAGAGAGGAGGCCAGGGTGGGGAGTGGTGTGGAAGGTGGCTCCCGAGTCAGCGATCCAGTCGGAATTGACCGGCGGTGTTATGCCCAGGGTGCTGAAAGAACGGGCCAAGGCCGTCGGATCCCAACCGACAGGCCCCGACAGGGTTCCGGGAGGTGGAGTCCACGGCGACGGGAACGGGGAAGCGCATGGGACAACCCCAGCGAACATGGCGATCGGTGGACTCCCATGGCTCCCCCCCACACCCGCTCAGCCCGGGAGGAGTGCCAAGAATAGACGATGTAGGCGGTGGCGATGGTTGGGGAAGCGACGAATCGGCCGCGGACCAGCCAGCCGAGAAGCCTCCTGCCGCGGCTGTGCAGAGTGGAGGTGGCGACCAGCCGTCCGGCATAGAAGGCGATGGTTGGGGAAGCGACGAATCGGCCGCGGACCAGCCAGCCGAGAGGCCTCCTGCCGCGGCTGTGCAGAGTGGAGATGGCGACCAGCCGTCCGGCATAGAAGGAGTGCCGGAGAGGAGGCCCCTCTGCAGCGAGGAGGCGCCGGGGGCAGACACATCGTGGCCATGGGCGCCAACAGCCAGCAGTCCGTGAGGCAGTGGAGGTGGCTGCAGGCTGCCTGCGCCTGGCCGAGCGGCAGGAAGGCCGCTGGCAGCCTGGAGGAAGCCAACAGGCAGTGGAAGGGGCTGCAGGTCGGCCGCCGGTAGAGGACCGCCCGGGAAGAGACCTGCGGGCAGCGGCACCACGCTGGAAGGTTGTTGCGGGCCGCGTGCATCGGACAAGGGAGCAGCAGGGAGGCCGCCGACACTGGATTGGGGCACGCGGGGCGGCTGCAGCTGGGCAGCTCCGCCTGGCCGGGAGCTGCGCGCGGGGACGGGCGACTGCAGCTGGGCAGCTTCGCCTGGGAGGGAGTTGCGTGCAGGGAGGCCGGTCGTGGCCGCGCCGGGAGCAGTGGGGAGGCCGGCTGCGGCGCCTGGGAGGGAGCAACCCGGGCCGGCGCGCAGCAGGGGAACGGCCCCGCCTGGCCGGGTGAGGTGCGGGCCGGCCGTGCTGCCAGCGCCGAGAAGGAGGGCGGCCGCGCGTGTGGGGGCCGCACCGGCAGCAGCGGCGGAGGTGGACGCGGCGCCCGCGCCTGTGGTGGTCGCGCCGGCAGCGGCTGCGGAGGAGGAGGGGAGGGGAGGTGGCCCGCCGGCCATGGTGGCTACGGCACGCCGTCAGGAAGGGAGGGAGGGTGGGAGAGAGAAGATACCCTAGCTTGATACCATGTTGGAAAGAGTGAATGGATTATTGGGCTAACCCTAGGAAGGGTAGCTATATCAGTTGCATACATGGGCCTCATGGGCCTAACACATATATACTCCAACAAATATTTTGGCAAAACCACAAAAATCTCTCTCTAGTAGTTCCTCAAAACACGTTGCTATTTTTAGCAACTTGGCATCGAATGGGCTCGTGCGCCTATATATCGGCGCGCGGAAAACTTTTGTATCGCAGTTCTTGATGGAGGAGGATCCATCCGATGGACAGCAGAGCACGGAAAAAAATTACATGCATACTGGATTCACCCTGGTGCCATGCATACATGGTTGGTTAAGAGACACGTGTGCATGGGGTTGGTTCCTGTTTGTTTACGCGGACTGGAAGTTGAGCTCGGCCTGGTTGGAAGCACCATTGGTCCAAATCAAGGACGTCTCCGATGTGTTCGTGGGACACGTGACAATCATCCAACCCATGTATGCATTGCACTACGATGGATACGGTATGTATGCAATTTTTTCCCATTCTAGTGGACAAGGAGGGCCTGGCCGGCTTCTGGACGACGATGAGCGACGTGGCGGCGGCGCCCTTCACATGCTTGCGGCGAGAAGGGTCGCAGCGGGAAGGACGAAAGTCCCGACGAGGAGGAGGGCCTGGCCGGTTGGATTTCTTACTATGTGGGCCTACTTTTTTAATTTTACCAAGTTAGAATAGCAAACTATTGGAGAGAGTCCTTTTTTCCACTTGCTATATAATTTAGCAACTTGCCAAATCACAAGATATACCAAGTAAATTTTACCAAACTGCTGGAGTTGCTCTTATATGATGTTAACTCTTTTGATAGTTATGACCTAATTAGCCATACTAAACACAGGACCATTTTGATTTCATAAGTGCCGCCAACTTTTTTGCAGAGCTACCCAGTAGAAGTCACCATTGTTAAATCAAATCCAATGTTTAAGATATGGAACATGACATACTGGAGACAGATTAGCTATTTCCCTTTTGCAACATGCTTGTCTTGTTCACTGAATTGAACATATAAGAGCACTTCATACCAAAGTATGACAGGTTGGTGCTAATATAAGTTAACATTTCACTATTTAAAAGAAGAGAGACATTACCTCCTTGACCGCCCGGCAAAGCAATGGACTAAAACATTGCCTCCAGAGCTTATAGCTTCATCCATGAAACTAAAGCATTCATTAGAATGCTTTAACAGATCAGTGTCTGGGCTGTCAAGTACTGCATTCATTAAACAAAACGCATGGCTTAGTGGTGCATGGAAGCTTGGATTACAAAATAATGAGGTAAATTAAGGTATCAGGCAAATCAATGGGAGACAAAACTGTCAAACACTACACAATTATTATTGTAAAACTATTATAATACAACACATTTCATTTTTTAAAATTTTGTATAAATACTCATTTAAAACAATTTGATCAAGGAACATAATTCTGTAATATTTGTCAGAATAAGCAGGGCGGACCTGCTGCCTGCATATCAGTAGCAATGCAGCATTCCATATGAGCCTGACAGACCATTGTCAGGAAATCGCCAGAGATACTTCACTCACGTATGCCAGCATCCACACCACAAACTCAAAGGATTCACACCAGAACGCTGATGGACACAGCATAAACACTTGGTTTTGATGCTCCTCTGAAGTGGAGCATTTTTCTGACTTCATTTATATATAAAGCAATGGTTACAATCTAAAAACCCAGGGTCATGAAGCAGTGATTACATGCGCGTCACACCATTCATCGACGAATGCCATCCAGACGTCTTGGTCATGGCACACAACGTGCTCCCACACAGACACAGCACGCATCAGAGCGTCAAACGCATGTATCCAGTTAACAGCCATGTCCACAATTCCACACACACTAAGAATGCAGAAGGGGAAAAGGCTAACTAACATACATGCACGAGAATTATTTAAACATTCTCCTAAACCTTGTGCACCTGATTGTTCACCTTGGGACAGGCCAATCTCCTTGATAAGCTGAGAGGCTTTGTGATTATGTCTCCCAGCTGCTCTTCGGTCCTAATGAACTTCACCTCAATCTGGCCATTGTTTGCATACTCCCGCATCAAATGAAAATGTGTACCTATATGCTTCCTACGGTCATCATGCACAGAGTTTTTTTAATCTTCGTGGACTTGTCCACCCTCAGTACCGGCCTGTTAACATCTGACTGTAGAATTTCAGACAACAGCCAGGAAAGCCACACACCTTGGCAAGTAGCTGTAGCAGAAGCAAACTTGGCCACCTTTTGCTTAGTAGATTGCCAACTGATGTCACTATCACCCAGGAAGAACAGAACTCCAGTAGTAGTGTTGCTACTGTTCACATCTCCTGCCAAATGACTATCACTGAAACCAGCAGTGCGGCTGTTGATTTCTTTTCCTAGCATAAAACAGCCCCAAATCTTTTTTTAAAACAATGGCAGGAGCTCTGCCTTTCAATTAAGACTAATGCAATTTATGTACAAGAACAGCCCCAAATCTCTTATCCCAGCAACATATCTCAGGATGTGTTTCACTACTGCAAGATGATCCTCATGAGGCTCCTTAATGAATCTGCTGGCATATCCCACAGAGAAAGCAAGATCAGGCTGAGTGTTGACCAAATACTTAACTTCTGTACATTGTTGTATCAACAGGTGAGCTTGAGATCTCTCTCGGCAGCTTGAATCTCGGTTCCATGGGCACTTGAGATTGATTGCGACCACTCATTCCAGCTATCTCCCGTATTTTCCAAGCATAGGCTCCTTGGCTGAGTGAGGTCTCTGCTTCCTGCTGCTTCACTTCAATACCCAGATAGAACGCAACAGACCCAAATCACTCATTTTGAGCAAATGGGCCATTTGCTTCTTGAACCTCTGAATGCTGCTGCTGCTGGCTACAGTTATCACAAGGTCATCTACATACACTCGAACTACTAGTTGCTCAGGACCTCTGACCTCTGCCATAGATAGCATAATTGATAGATGTTGCTGCTGCTGGCTAAGTGATCACAAGGTCATCCACATACACTCCAACTACTACTTGCTCAGCACCTTGACCTCTGCCACAGATAGCATAATCTGGTGGACACTTCTAGAGAGACAACAGACTCTCATCCAGCTCCTGGTTCCAGGCTTGAGGACCTGATGCAGCCCATACAGGGCCTTGTCAAGCTTGTACACCCAAGACTCACTCCCCACCTTGAATCCTGGCGGCTGCTCCAAATATACCTCATGCAGATCTCCATTCAAGAACGCCGATTTGACGCCCATTCGCTGAATATCCCAACCTTCATGTGCGCCAATTCCAATCAACATTGTTTTTCCACTCTATTGTCGCCAGCCTACATCTTTTGACCCAAGCTTTAGATGATGATACTCAGTGACCGCATCCAGTATCAATCAGTATGCAGGCCTACAACTCCTCCTCCTCCAGAGCAACGTGGGCCTCTTCCTTCTTGAGCATGGAGTGCCCATATTTCCCATACTGTTTGTTAACCGGCCCAGAAAACGACGACAGGCCAGAATACCTCCCACACTCATGCCCACGTCTTTTGCCATGACATGCTTCTCTTACTGGGCACGAGAAACCAGCGATTGTGAGCATGGCCACGTCAAGACTCAAGAAGTGTCGGCAACACGATCTGCTTGAACCGGGATGGCAAATGCAGAGAATCTTCTCCATGAATGTGTAGAGTGGCCTCGCCGAGCGTTGCAAGAGTAGCCATCATCCTGTTCAGATGTATAGCATAATCTTCCACGGTTTCGCCATCCTTGAATTTCGCCAACACCAAGTTGAACTGCCGCCACCGCAGTTGCTGTGCAGTAGACTCCACGCGGTTAGTCCCAATTCACATGGTCATGATGGCGCCCTACACCTGCTTTGTCGTCACCTTAACGGTGATTGTGAACACCATCTCTGGCAGCACGATGATCCACAGTGTGTCGAGCGCCATCATGTCCTCATCTGGATCAATGCCACCTTGGTTGACATAGTCTAGCTCTGTGAGCTATAAGCCGACTTTAATGCCTTGAGCTTGACCTTCATCAGTAGCACCCAGTCTAATTAATTGATCTTGATGAGAACAGGGTAGATAGTCCTGCTGCCCACCTCATGCACTACTTGTTGGAACCACAATGCCATTCTTGGTGCCGCTTATCCCGTCACCCTTCCCATCACCCGTCGCTCGCCACTGGCAATGGTCCCATCATGGCCCGCAACCTCGCAATCTCATTTCCAACGGCCATACCTCGCCATGATCAAGTCCTTGTCCACAACTGACTCTAACGCCACTTGTGAGGAAATCGTCAGAGGAAATTTGCTCCAGTACACTGGCAAATACACCATGAACTCACATGATTCTCTTGAGAACAGTGTCGGAGCTTGGGAGAGCAATCAGCAGGGGGCCAAACAACAAAAACCAATTAATTTTGATAGATTGAGCTGATCAGTTTCAAGCCTAGTTAAGAGCTGCTGATGGACATGACCAATGAGTAGGGGGGAGGGGGGTGTATGGCCCAGGTTGGCCTTAAGGAAGCTCCGCCCTTGCTTGAGAATGTTGATAAGCACAACGTGAACACACGGTTTTGGTGCTCCCTTGAATGGGAGCATTTTCTGGACTCTTAATATATAAAGCAATGGTTACATGCTAAAAACACAGGCACACGAACCCATGAACCCCAACATGCATGCCACACTCCTCATCGACGAATGCCATCCCCGATGTCTAGGTCGTGGCGCACATGAGCTTCCACATGAACACAGCGCATGTTAGAGCTCCGAACACACACAGCACACATTAAGAATGTGGAATGGAAAAAAAATGCGAACTTACATGCACAAGAATTATTCAAACAACTATGATGTAATTGGCTAGAGATGAGGTACGACAGGTTTACTAAATTTAGCAAACTACACTCTATACGCATTTGTTGACTAAACTAAAGAAAACTCTAAGTGAGTTTTAAATCCACAAAACAATGCTACGGAAGATTTGATCAAACGGCCAGAGAAAATGGGGCCCATTGGCCACTGTGGTGGTTATTGAATAATGAAGATGGCACATCTGGTCTTGATCAGATGTTGTGCAAAATGTAAGCTTAAATGGGCTGTTTCCTTTGTAGCTTGCAAATATTTTGTGCAGTGCACATGGAAAGTTCTTGGCAGGGCACGACACCAATGAGTCCTTAACATGCAGACCGTGCCAATTTATGTGGGCATGATGAATCTAGGTTTTGACAAATAATAAAATAAATGTGCAGTTTGCAGATTTTATTAAAAAGGGCAGAATCGAGTTTTAAATGATCCAAGCACAAGAATAAAATATAGAAGTTATGTACAGCCAACTCACAACACCTTTCTGCAGATTAAAAAAATAGTGAAGAATTATAGGAAGGAAAAGAAAGAAAGCTGATGAAAAGTTACCCTCGATCTTCTTGTAATTGAATTCAGCTGGAAATACTGGGTCCAGTGACCTTGCAACGATCAAGATATGGGTGATGTTCAAGCTCTTGAGAGCCTCCTTATTGAATGCTGCTCCAACAGATCCCAAGTAGACACCCTACGAGGTACCGAGAGGTGTCAATTAGACATATGCAACAATTTTGAAACAACAGTTAACTATGGTAGAAAAGTAAAATCTCTTTCTCCTTGGGAGAACAAATTAGCATGAATTAGTTGAATTGGAGATCTCTTCTTATCGAAGAGAAACACTTTCCCAACTAATTAGCTCAACGTTTTCCATTCGCGAAACCAACACCGACCCAAATCTGAGACCAATGGTGCACTATTATCCTCATACTTAACCACAAAACAAAAGGCGATCAATGTCCTCGTGACATTCTCCCGCGCCAAGACCATCCGTCGCCTAATCCATTCACCCATCACAGGACCGACAAGAAACGAAACAGGAAACTAGATCGAGAGGAGAGGGAAAGAGCGAAAGCCAGAGCCGTCGTCCAGACCTGCTTGATAGGGCAGGGCGCGTTATCGGCCTTGCGGTACCGCACGGCGCAGATGCCCTGCATCAGTGCCTTGATCGCCTGGGCCTGCTGCTGCTCATCCCTCTCCGCAGCCTGCCCCGCCTCCGGCATAGACATCGCGTCGCTCCTCCTTTAGGGTCGCTAGCTGATAGTTGGGAGACGGAAATCGAGGATTTGGTTGCCCCGATGATCGCTGCCGACGATTATTGTTGCCGACCGAAAAGGGAGAGGGGAGCGCGGAAACGGTAATCGGACGAGAAGAGGGGCTGCGGCGAGGAGGGAAGTGCGACGGAATCAGAGAGGAGCGTGGAGGAAGCGAGCCGAGTGGATGGGGGAGTCGTCGAGGAGAGAGAAACGCCTACGAGAAATCCATGGCGGTTGCGGTGGGGAACGACGAACTAGGCATCGAAGATTATGGCTGGGAAATAAATATTTTTAGCTAATTCTCTCTGGGCCACCCGATTGCTAATGAAAAATTGTCCGGCCGTCACTAGAAAACTTGCGACTACAGTTTTCCCCCCGAAGCATTAAACATAGGCTTAAAAAAATAACTAATTACATAAATTATGTACAATTTTGTGAGACAAATTTTTAAACCTAATAATTTTATGTTTTGACAATATTGTGTTACAGTAAATATGTACTAATAATAGATTAATTAGGCTTAATAAATTTGTCTCACGGTTTCTGAGAAAAATATGTAATTTGTTTTTATTAGCTTATTTTTAATAGACTAAATGAGTGTCGGAACATTCGATGTGAGACACAGAAACTTTTTAGGTTGCTCCTTGTGAGTTGCGACTGCCATTACAACCGTTTAGGTTGTTGTATCGTTTAGCTTATCAATTACTACTCGTCCATTCAAAAATAAAATGCAATTCTGCAATTTAATTTATTTTAAAAATAATCTACACTGATGTGAGATGTGATGTACTGGGCGTGGAGTGTTTAGTTGATGGATCAAAAAGTTTTTAACTGTCACATCAAATGTTGTCGTACTAATTGAGTGTATTAAAAATGTATTAATAAATTACACATTTAGTCAGAAACCGTAAGTCGAATTTAACAAAACTAATTAATCTATCACTAGTATATATTTACTATAGTATAACATTATTAAATCATGAACTAATTAGACTTTAAAAAATCATCTCACAAATATTTAATATTTTATATACTCCTCTGTATAGGAAATATATGACGTTCTGGACATCGATACGGTCTTCAACGTATAACTTTGACCCTTTTATATAAAAAATATTTATCAGAAATATATGACGTTCTGGATATCGATACGGTCTCCAACGTATAACTTTGACTCTTTTTATATAAAAAAAAATATTTATCAAAAAATGATATATGTATATTTTTATGAAAGTATTTTTCAAAACAAATCTATTCATATGGTTTTTATATTTTCAAACTTAATAATTTAAAAGCTATTCATGATTTATATTTCTAATGTTTGACCAAAAAATCTTATAAAAACGTCTTCTATTCTTACATGGAGAGAGTATAATGTTTTTTTTAAGAACTAAACACCCTTAAGATGTGAGCACCAAGGGGAATGAACTACGCCGCATGTTGTCCAACCGCGTGGTGGCAGACCGTGGTTCCAAATAGGGCCCAGACTAGACCTTTTGCTATACTTTTTGTAGAGCTGCAGTCCAACCGACGGGACCCAGAAAATTGCAAAGCAAAAGGCCGGCAAGTCGAGTCCTGTTTTATTTTCCTCATTTCCCTTGGTGCTGCCGCCCCACCACCAATACAACACAGCGGCCACTGCCCCCTGCGCCTGCCCCTGCCCCTTGCCCCCCTCCTGCTCCTGCCGAGCGGCGCACGGCGCACAGATACCTTTCCTCTCCTCTCCCGTCCCCCTCGTCCGCGGCAACCCCGGCGCAGCATGGCGAGCCCCTCCTCCCCCTCCTCGCCCCCGTCCCCGTCCCCGTCCCCGTCCCGTAAGGTAACGAACCCTAGACCTCTTCTCTCGATCGCCCACATCCGATCTGCGCCGCGTGCGAGGTCGCCGCTCGATTTGATTGATCTTGCTGATTCCCCCTTTGTGTGGGACTGTGGGGGACGTTCCTCCTTTCTCTCTCCTGTGCGCATGGGTGCGCGCGTGCATGCAGGCCCTGAGCAAGATCGCGTGCAGCCGCCTGCAGAAGGAGCTCGCGGAGTGGCAGGTCAACCCGCCCGCCGGCTTCAAGCACAGGGTCACCGACAACCTCCAGAGGTGCCCCTCTCTCCCCATCGCCGCCCTTCCTATCCCCCTTAACCACCAAGCAATCTCTGCGGTGCGGGGTCTCTTAGGTTCCTTTCTCCGTCGGTGGCTCGGTGCTTGGCTACTGTTTTCTTTTTCGCGAGTCTAGGTTAGTCCTGCTGAAACCGCGTCCTGGTTGACACGAGGCGCGACGCGTTGCGTGCGTTTCGGGCGTGTAGATGTTGGCTTCTTTATTATTTCTCTCGTATTCTTTTCCAAAGGGGTTCTCAGTAGAATTTTTCTAGTGTTTTAAACTTAATGAATGGAAAATTAATGGTGGATGAAACAACAACAACAACAACAACAACAAAAGGTGGGTCATCGATGTAGCCGGGGCACCAGGCACGCTCTACACTGGCGAGACCTACAAGCTGCAGGTGGATTTCCCAGAGCATTATCCCATGGAGGCACCTCAGGTCAATATCTTCAGTCCTGATTGATTATTATGTGTGCATCGGGTTTTAGTGCCTTTTTATTTAAATGTTGTTTTCCTTTGTTGCAGGTTATATTTCTGCATCCAGCACCAATGCATCCGCACATTTACAGCAACGGACACATCTGTTTAGGTATGATCGCTAATTTCTATTTCCCTGTTAACATTTTTTGACCTACTCTTGTATTTTAAGTTCACCAGCACTAGGATGCAGTTTCGTTCCATGGTCTGGTCGTTATTGATGTCTTCTCTGATCTCTAGTGAACTTGGTCATGACTGAAGACCAGCCCTTGCATATCTACCATTTGTAAAATTTAGCGCATATGAGCCTGTCCTTTCCACTAAGAGGCCTCTCTTTTCGCTCCAAGTCAGCATCTGCACATTTTGTCCGGCCACAACTCAAGCTATCTGTTTCGTGATGTTAGTAGAACACATTGACAGTATTCTCACATACGACATATGCGGCATGCTAAAGTACATTGCACTTGGCATGATGCCATGACCAGTGGTTGGTATGCGTTATCGTGCCACCCAATCTTTGTAATTCTATGTAAGCTTTCACGTGTAATGCAATGTTGATTGACAACAATAATGGTGTACTAAAATGACGCTTAGTGAAGACAAGATATGCCAACATCAGTGGAGGTTTCCATGCAAGTAACATTTCTAGAAATCTCGATTAGAACTTTCAAGTACAAAACAATTCTATTAAATCCCAATAATATATACTATTTGGGCTTTTCATTATGAACAGCATAAGCTTGTTGGAACGCTGCATTGTTATAGAGAATTTTTGTTACACTGTTGTCTTGTTTTCCAGCTTGGTCCACTGGCTATGCCACAAAATTCCTAGAAATATGAGCACTAAGCATGATTCCATGACCATTAGTATCTATCACTGGCCTCTTGAGGTTATTTTTCTAGAGCATGTATATATTTTGTATACACCTACATCTATTTCATGTGTTTGTGCCTCTTTTTTCGGTCTTTAGATACTTTTCCTCATTGACTTGAATTACCAATATGATCTACCTTCTCTAGCTTAAATTATTTAAATTAGTTAGCATGGCACAGTTGAAAAATGTCCTCCATGTGTAAACTGGGTACTGTAGAAGATGGAACTTGCAACATTTCCTGTGCTTTTGTTTTTGGATGTAAGACTAATCCCTGATAACCGACATCTTGATTCAATTTTTTGCCATGAAAGAGCCATTCTAGTAACTATTGATTCCTTCACTTACCTACAGATATATTGTATGACTCCTGGTCCCCTGCGATGACTGTCAGTTCTATCTGTATCAGCATATTATCTATGTTGTCCAGCTCACCAGCAAAGGTTACATATTTTCTCTACATGTCCTTGTTGAATTGGTGGATCTTGCTATCTGACTACAATGCATGGACTGATTGCAGCAACGGCCAGCCGATAATGATCGCTATGTCAGGAACTGTCGCAATGGGAGGTCACCGAAGGAGACCAGGTGGTGGTTCCATGATGACACTGTGTGATGGATGTTCCGATTGTTGTTGCCCTGTCCGCATTTAGTTGCCAGACTACATGGGAGATGATTTAGGCTTATTTCAAACGACCCATTTGACCAGAAATTAACATGCTTTTGTGGTTTGTAAATGAATGTGCTTCAGCGTCAGCATCAGGTCCTGTACTTGTTGATCCTTACACCGTCGATGGTATATAGAATAATGTTTGTATCTTGTCAATTACGTAACAGACATGAAATGCTGTTCACTTTTGACTTGCAAGATTTCTGAATCCTTGTAGTTGAAACGAGGGTATCGCTCATAATCTGCTCTAGATGCACCAGCTCTAGCTCTAGTTCCACTTCACCTGCTCGAACGTTTGGTATCGCTACGTCTCAGAGCATAGCTCGTGTTGGAGTGGCTGTGTGATCGTGTAATATCTGTTGTATTATTAGTTATTCTATTTTGGTGCTTTGGTGAATCTCAGCTATGAATATACTAATACATGAATATTGATGAACCAAACTACAAATCCGTTAAAGTGAGTAACATACTTTAATATTGATGAACCAAACTACAGATTCGTTATAGCTGAGTACTCCCTCCGTCCAACAAAACATGCAATTCTCACGTATCGAGGAGTCAAACAATTTAAACTTTGACCAAAATTATATAAAAAAGTACTAACATTCTTGATGCAAAAAATATACCATTAGATTAGTAATAGAATATATTTTTATAATAATTTTATTTAATAACATAAATACTAATACTTTTTATTATAATCTTGATCAAACTTGAATCAATTTGACCGACATGGATCCCGTAATTGCATGTTTTTATGAACGGAGGGAGTAACATACTTCCTCCGTATAGTAAATAGATGACGTTTTGAACATTAACATAGTCTTCAAAGTATAACTCTATACTTTTATGAAAGTATCTTTCAAGACAAATCTATTCATATGGTTTCTATATTTCCAAACTCAATAATTTAGAATGAATAAACTCAATAATTTAGAAGTTATTCATGATTTATATTATCAATATTTGACCGAAACCTTGTCCCTATTTCCTATACGGAGGATGAATATTGGTGATGCACAAATACACCAGATCTTTTAGACTCCCATGACCCATCGACATGTAATTTTTACCTGTAGCTTGAGCAACACATTTCTTTTTGACATGGAGCAATGCATTTCTATCTTCCTAACTAGTCCGGCAAATGAATCACAATGAAGTACGCAAATAACCCTCTCCAAAATGCTGCAAGGGTTCTACCTAGTCACTTGCTCCTTTCTCTATTGTTTCTGCCATAGTTTTGACAAATTCTTCAACAAGGAAACTCTACTGAATAAATATTGCTACACCTTCACCATTGAATATACATCCATACTAGTCCTGAAGTACAAGGAAATGGGAATGCCCTGTGCCATAGATCATGGATTTTGTTTTCTAGTAGTACAAGCTGGCCTCTCATAATTACGGATTAATGCCTAACCACTATACATGATACATTCGGATATTTTGATGCTGCATCCCCAATACAAACTCCACTACACCCTATTATATACACAAGGGGCTGACTGATACAATGCCATGCGACCACCGACTATGACAAAGCAGCTTCATATTTTGAAGGACTACATCACTGGACAATGATCCAATCGTCAAAAATGACAGCATCTTGTCCACCAAATGTAAGCTGAGAACAGCATCACCAGGTTGTTTTACTGCTCATGGAAGTCCTCGTAAGATAAACTGGAGGAATCACTTTGATATGGCGTTGTTTCCCGCGGGCTAGATGGGAGTGAATCTTGCAACGACAGACCTAAGAAGACAAGGGAAAAAATGGCTAGTCCTATTGAGTAGAATTTGCAATTGAGCTAGAGGTGATACAAAGTATCAACATGGAAGGAATTATACCTGAGTTCTTTTGCCCCCTTGGACGGAATTTCCTTCGTATGAGCTTCTTTGCCTTTGTAATAGTAAGCTGCCTCGCAAAAGGATATTCACCATCACTCTCGCTCCATTCGTCCTGATATTCATCATTATGCCCTTCGCCACGCATTGTCCGAATCACAAAGGCTTTTGCTTTACGGCGTTGTGTATTGAAAAGCCCCCTGATTGACGTAACAAATCCATCACCTGCACCATCGCCTGGCCTCTTCAACCATGAAGCCGTTAATTGGTCATGTCTTCCATGATGACCAACATCACTGTCACTCAAGTTAAGATCATTTTCAGGAATAGAACCCTCAAGTGTTTCCCTATGGTTGCTAAACTTCTTCCCCTGCTCAAAATTAGCACCATTAGTTACCCTTTCAGAAATAAAGTAATTATCGGGAAGAGTTTTCCCTAAAACCTGTAGATGCTGGTATGAACAAAATTACCAGATACATTGGAATAATATAACCAAAAACAGTAGCTATGTTGCCTAGATTTTCAAACAGAAAAGGTGCCATGTGATTTCCATAACTCTAAAGACTATCAAGTATCAACTAAAATAACATGAAATAACACCGATTTAGATGTTAGAACAAACAGAATTTCACAGTTAAGGGGCAAGGATAATTCATAATTTTTCAGAGGCAGGCCCAGTAAAGTTGCAGAAAGAGAAAAACCACATAGAAATTACTGCTTAGGTTGTCGAACCATCAATCTTGATAGGGTATTAGACTCCAAAAGTAATAAATCACATAAGCCAAGACCTAACAGAAGTACAGAACAAGTGCTTTTGACATATATAAAGCGGTGATAAATTGGATCTAGAATACGATACAGCTAACTGTGAACAAAGATTTTGTAATAACAAAATTTGTGCCCACCCAGAGCACTTGCCTGCATTCCAGTCACCGACTTCAAAACTCCCCAAATGATATGTTTTTTGACTCTAGAGAATAGTCGCCTCCATGTACCAGTAAATTCTGCCTTGTGGAAAGTATCCATAAGCAACCTTAGGTCATTAATAGCAAGCCTTGACCCCTCATATGTAACAAGAAGTTCAACCTAGAACATCAGCAACAGTTAAGACAAACTGAAAGAATTGTTATAGGACCACTGGATGCAGTAATAAAGATAATACCTGGCTAATCTTGATGTTATGAAATTCCATGGACTTCCGAGGTTTTGTCTTCTTTTCATCATTAGACTTCCCAAGTTTTTTTTCCTCGTGAGATAGACGGCCAGACTTGGCCGTTTTAGAATCTTTTGTTTTACTTCTCCACATCTCACTTCCCACAACAGGGTTCTCTAAGACAGAAATGCTGGCATCTACTTTTGAAGAAACAGTAGAAGAATTCATGAATGATACCACATCATTACTTGCAACACTTTCTGACGCGCTTTCTTCCCAATTCCTTTCAAATGAAGACGACCGGTGCAACTCTTGATGTGAACCACATACCATATTTGCTTTTATGCTCTGAAATTTTGACACCTGCATGTAGACTAAGCATTAATAAAATTTATTTATACTAGGGGGTTGGGGCGACCAATGCATTGGTGAACTAGGGTTGCAACTGAATCATAAACCTAGACCAGTGATACCATGTTACGATATTAGGGACTGAGTTGTATGGTTGTATTGAGGCCCAATGGGCATATATATAGAATACAAGAGAGAAAAACAGAAGAAACTCTAGACCAGTCACAAAGTTCCCGGGTCGACGGGATCGAGGAACAGGGTTACACTACTCATGAGAGGTTTTTACACGGTGGAGTCGAAAACGGCCCCGCATACCTGTTTTACGTGATTATGCTTATAGATTAGGAGATTATTCTAATAATAGTAACTGTTGACTTTTTATGTTTTTTCAAGGTACAACCTTGACTGCTATTTTTTCTACTAGAATATTGTTGTCAAATCTAATAAATATGAGATTATGAAAATATGTTACAAGACAAATCTATACATGAATTTTATGTTCATAAACTAAATATTTTGAAAGCACGGGTAGTCAAAATTTTAATAGTTTGAGCTGATTTTGGTCATAGTGTCCTGCATTTATGACTGGAGGTAGTATACCCACCTCTCAGAGCACCCTTTCATTGGAAAAAACAACTCTCTATGACACCCTACAGAAAATTATAAGCACATTTCGATGAACGGGCATTGCCCTGTACATGTAGTTGGCAGAATAGTTGTGTGAATAAGAAGCCACCACATAGTAAGGGCAAAAAAAACTTGGGAGTGTGTAAGCACAGTATCAGACATAAGAACAGAAAATATAGCTGTTTTCAACGAGACGTGTAGCCGTTACACCAATGGGCAGTGGCCATTATTCAGGTCAGGACTGCTTAATACTGGGTGTCAAGTACTGATTGGTGGTTGCCAGTCTAAGTGCAGTAATCAGTCCAACTACCAGCTGGGGCGCAGTTGTTCGTTTCTGGAGAGGGGTCTCCACATATAGCATCTGAATTGGGTACCAGTCTACTTTCAGGCAAAGTTGACTAACAATGAAAACAACATACTCACCTTCTGCTGAATCCTGACATGGCCCTGTACATAGGTAATTGGCAGAATAGATGTGTGATTCAAAGGCCAAGCCATAGCAAGGGTTGATTCCTGCTCGTTTCAGAAAATGCAAACTAAGAAAACAGCTACTGCGATCAGGTGAACTAGTGAATAATGACATTTCCCTCCCCACAACCCCCACCCAGATCTCACCAGTCACCCCTCGACCAGAACTAGCACCTTCTGGGTCGTGGAGAAGGATCTGGAAAACCTCGGCTCCCTCACACTGTAAGTTTTTCATCTGGTTGGTGTTTCACTACCAGGTTTGGACAGCTGATCGACTAGCAAAGAGGAATCTGCCCCATCCTGAGTCTTGCCCCTTATGTGATCAATGAGGATGAAACCATAAATCATTTGCGTCGGCCGTGTGTTCGCTCGACAAGTTGGGTCCCTGGTTTAGCAACAGTTAGGGCTGCTGCAGTTAGTACCACAGCCTACTGTGACTCGTTTCTCGGGGTGGTGGAAGAGGTCAACTGCAGCTGCCCCCAAAGAAGCGTGTAAAGGCCTCAACTCCTTGACAATTTTGGTGGCTTGGGAGATTTGGAAGCATCGCAACACTTGTGTCTTTGATAATAAGAGGCCAAGTGTTCAGGAGGTCCTTAGGGCTATTAGCTCAGAGGGAGGGCTCTGGTGCTCGGTAGGGAGCCTCCAAACTCCAGGAACTTGTATTCAGGTCGCTGCCAGCTGGAGCTTAAATTTCAGAGGCATTTGATCGTTTCTGATCTTTGTGTGGCGAGTCTGTAACTTAGTGTCCAGGATGTGTGGTGTGTGAGTTGAGTCACTTAGACCCGTGTAACATTTTTTATACCTTAATGAAATAACGTGCAGTTCTCCTGCGCTGTTCGAGAAAAAAAAGTAGCACCTTCTTTATTCGCAATGGTATATGTATATGCAAAGAACAAATTGTGCATATAAACTTGACTTACCTGTGAATTATCGCTGAGTAGACCTTGCCAACTTGAGACATTTGTTGACGTAGATACGGTTGTACTTGATTTCCCAGGAAGATCATGATCTCTGACAGAATAGCTGCTAGAAGTAACAGCATCGACACCAGAAGAAACCCTTCTTGTTCTTCTAGGACCGGTCGATGTTGAAACTCTCCAGACTTCCTTTTCTCCCCACCCCACCCCCCAAAAAAAGTCGGAAATAAGCATGTAGGACAAAATTGTTTGGGTGGCTCTTGTTTCCTGCTTGGCTCCACAGTGCATCAGGAATAAATCGGAGAAGGTCACCTTTGAGAAGCTCGTTTCAGAAGCCATCACTTTTCAAACAGATAGACGGCAGAAACGGGCTCCTCACAAGGAGGCTTCTCTAATTGGCTCCCATTGCATTAGAAGTCAAGCAGAAGCCAGTAGGAGCCAAACCGAACTGGGACTTGCAGCTTACCTGTCGTCGTTGTGAATCATCTTCTTCAGGGAAGAAGTAATCCCACATCATTCTATACATTGCTTCGGATAGATATATTCTCAGTGGGTAGATCTCCACCTGAAAAACTTGAGTTAATATCAAAATATAATAGAGCTAGTAAAGCAAGAGTGTAGACACTAGACAGTGACACTTGGTGTTTAGAATCATGAAATACTTAGATCACCTCCATTACAAAATGATCCATTTGCATTAAAAGAACTGCCACACAGCACACAGCAAGCAAAAAAAAAACTACCAACAATATCTGTGAATGCTTAGACTGGCCTATGAAAATATTAAATAACTAGCAGCAAATAAACCTCATAATATTTGTTGGAGTATGAGTATATGGCCCATGTGGCAAGGCCCTTGAGGCCCATGTATGGAACCTATATTGCTACCCTTGTTAGGGTTATGCTGAATCAATAGAGAGTAATTCCAACATGGTATCAAGCTAGGTTAGGGTTCCTGAGTCTTCTTCCTCCCTCCCTCCCCTGCTACTGTAGCGCCGCGCGCGCCGCCCCTCCGCACGCTGCCCTCCGGCGCCGCCCCTCTTCTCCGCGCCGCGCCGGGCCGCCTCCGCGACTTCGCCACACGCGCCGCCCCTCCGCGCTGCCCTCCGGCGCCGCCCCTCTTCTCCGCGCCGCGCCGGGCGTGACTTCGCCGCGCGCTGCCCTCCGGTGCCGCCCCTCTTCTCCGCGCCGCCCCCGCGACTTCGCCACGCGCGCGCGGTCTTCCTGGCCGCGCCGAGCCGCCGGATCTGCGGCCAGGAGCTCCGCCGCTGGATCCGCGCCCGCGACGGCCGGAGGAGACGCCACACCGCCGGTTCCGCGCGCGCCCAGGCCGCCGCCGCCTCTCCATGGCCGCCGGCCGGCCGATGCCGTCGCCTCCCCTCTCTTACTCCTCCTGGGCCGCCGTCCTTCCCGGTGCTGCTCTGGCCGCGGCTGAGCGTGCCGCCGGCGCTGCTGCTGTCGCTGCGAGCGAGCCCGCCGCCCTAGGCGCGGTCGTTCCCGCCCTCCCCCAGCCGCCGCCCTTCTTCCCGGCGCGGGCACGGCGGCTCCAGCCCTCAGCGCGGGCGCGGCCTGCAGCCCCGGCGCGGGTTTCCCCAGCGCGGGCGCGGCCTGCAGCCCCAGCGCGGGTTTCCCCAGCATGGGCGCGGCCTGCAGCCCCGGCACGGGATTTCCTGGCGCAGGCGCGGCCTACAGCCCCGGTGCGGGCTTCCCCAGCGCCTACAGCTCCGTCGCGGGCGCGATCCCGGCCCATCGGCTTCGCACAGCGGGCCCCAACTCCGCACCCGCCGCCAGGCCCGCCGCCGCGAGCTGGCGCGCCGCCGCCCCATCTGCTCTAGGCGCCGCAGCCTGGGCCGCCACCCTTGGCTGGCCCGCACGCGCTGCCGCCCCGGGCGCGGGCGCCGCAGTCCCGGACGCGGGCTGGGCAGCCGCCGCCGCTGCCTCCGCCGCGTGGCACGCTCATCCCCAGGCTTCCGGCGGTGCGCATTGCCCGTCGACGGTCACTGGAGCTCCTCCTGGTTTTCACATCGCATCCCCATGGCCTTGTCCTCCTGGTGCCTCGCCCGGGCCGGTCGGTTGGGACCCGATGGCCTTGGCCTACTCTTTCAGCACCATGCCCTTGACACCGCCTGTCGGTCCCGCCTGGGTCGCCGACTCGGGTGCCACCTACCACACTACTCCCGACCATCGTATACTCTCCTCCGTGTACTCACCCTCTTCCGCTCACCCTTCGTCCATCATGGTCGCGAATGGTTCGTGTCTTCCAGTCACATCCGTGGGTGCCGCCGGCGCCCATGGCTCCTTTCGCCTTCCTGATGTTCTTGTCGCACCCGGTATGGTTCACAACCTCCTCTCTATTCGGCGCTTCACGGCTGACAACTCCTGTTCGGTTGAGTTTGACCCCTCTGGCCTCACCGTGTGGGATTCGGCCTCCCGGCGTCCTCTTCTCTGGTGTGACAGCGCAGGGCCTCTCTACACCCTTCGTTTCCCCAGTTCCGCTGCTTCTCCTTCGGCATCTGCCTTTACCACCACCACCTCCACCACTTGGCACCGGCGTCTCGGCCATCCTGGTCGTGATGCTCTGACGCAGCTCAGTCGTAGTACCGACATTCGGTGTCCCCGGACTCACGATGAGCACTTGTGTCATGCGTGCCAGTTGGGTCGTCATGTTCGGCTCCCTTTCCCTACCTCCTCCTCACATGCGGCTCACACCTTTGATCTAATCCATTGCGACTTGTGGACATCTCCTGTACTTAGCATGTCTGGCTATAAGTACTACTTGGTGGTGGTCGATGATTTCTCCCACTACTCTTGGACCTTTCCCTTGCGTGCCAAGTCGGATGCTTTTCCCACTCTTCTCCATTTTTTCGCTTGGGTGTCCACTCAGTTCGGCCTCACCATCAAGACCGTCCAGTGCGACAATGGCCGTGAGTTCGATAACTCAACCTCACGTGCCTTCTTCCTCTCTCACGGTGTTCAGCTGCGCATGTCTTGTCCGTATACCTCCTCTCAGAACGGCAAGGCCGAGCGCATGATCCGCACCACCAATGACATCATTCGCACCCTTCTGCTTCAGGCATCCCTACCGCTCGCTTCTGGGCCGAGAGTCTGCACACCTCCACCTATCTCCTTAACCGTCTTCCTTCCGCTGCTTGCCTAGCTCCTACACCTCACCACGCTCTGTTCGGTACCCCTCCTCGGTACGACCACCTTCGAGTCTTTGGTTGTGCGTGTTACCCTAACACCGCCGCCACTGCTCCCCATAAGCTGGCCCTCCGGTCCACTCTCTGTGTCTTCCTCGGGTACTCCCCGGATCACAAGGGGTACCGGTGCTTTGATCTTACCTCCCGTCGGGTTCTCATCTCTCGCCATGTGGTGTTTGATGAGTCTGTCTTCCCCTACTCCGCTACCACCACCCCCACTTCCACCCCGGATCTTGACGTCTCCTCGTTGTTTCCCACTGACACGGTGGTCGAGCCACCTTTTCGGTTCTCTCCTGCAGGTACTGCTGCACCGTGCCCCAGCTCGCCGTCCGCCAGCGACCACCTCGACCCTGCTCCTTGCCCGGGCCTGGAGGGGTCCTCGGCCCCCGTCGCTGTTCCTGACGCGGGTACCGAGCCGGTTGCTCATGCGCCACCTGGCCGCTCTGCTCAGCCGGCGTTGGTTCACCAGCGCCGCGGGACGGCCTCCGTCGCTGCTCCGGATGTGGTTCCCGGGCCGTCGTCTCCAGCACCACCGGCACGCTTCGCCCAGCCGGCGCTCGTCTACCAGCGCCGTGGCACGACCACCGACACTGCGCCTGACGCGGGTCCCGGGCCGTCGACTACAGCACCACCGGCACGCTACGCCCAGCCGGCGATTGTCTACCAGCGCCGTGCACGGATGGCGCCGCCGCCGCCACCGGTGCCTCCTTCGCCGGGGCCGTCGCCCTCACCCGTAGCCTCCTCTCCGCCAGCGACCCCGCCACCGGTGACTCCTTCGCCGGGGCCGTCGCCCTCACCCGTAGCCTCCTCTCCGCCAGCGACACCGACACCGCCGCCTCGGCAAGCGGCTGCTCGTGTCACGACGCCAGTGTACCACCCGCCGCTCCTTCACCGACACCCGCGGCATGTTCACCCTATGGTGACGCGGCACGCGGCTGGTACCCTGCAGCCCCGGGCCCTTGCGGCGGTGCCCGGGGACTCGCAGGTCTCTTCAGTACCTTCTTCCGTCCGTGAGGCCTTGTTGGATCCTCACTGGCGCCGTGCGATGGAGGAGGAGTACGCGGGTACAAGGCTGATGGCACTTTGGAGCGGTACAAGGCTCGCTGGGTTCTTCGGGGTTTCACTCAACGTCCTGGAGTTGACTATGATGAGACGTTCAGCCCAGTGGTGAAGCCGGCCACCATCCGCACAGTGCTCTCTCTGGCTCTCACTCGCTCCTGGCCTGTGCATCAGTTGGATGTGAAGAATGCCTTTCTGCATGGTCTTCTCACAGAGACAGTGTACTGCAGTCAGCCGGCCGGGTTTGTTGACTCCTCTCGTCCTGACATGGTGTGCCGGCTCAACAGGTCTCTCTATGTCCTCAAGCAGGCTCCTTGGGCGTGGAATCATCGGTTTGCCACTTTTCTCCGGACACTGGGTTTTGTGGAGGCCAAGTCAGACACCTCTCTGTATATCTATCACCGTGGAGCTGAGACTGCGTATCTGTTGCTCTATGTGGATGACATTGTCCTCACGGCCTCCAGTGAGTCACTCCTTCGCCGGATTATCGGCTCTCTTCAGCAGGAGTTTGCTATGAAGGATCTGGGTGTGCTCCACCACTTCCTTGGGGTTACAGTTCAGCCTCATCCTGCCGGGGTCCTTCTTCACCAGAGGCAGTACACTCGGGATATCTTGTAGCGCGCTGGGATGACTGATTGCAACCCCTGTGCCACTCCGGTTGACACACAGGGCAAGCTGTCTGAGTCTGAGGGCCCTCCAGTGGCAGATCCTACTGCATACCGGAGTGCTGTTCAGCAGATCTGTCTCCACATGCATGATCCCCGGGAGCCACACCTTACCGCTCTTAAGCGTCTCCTCCGCTACCTCCGCGGGACTGCTGACTACGGCCTCCTCCTCCACCGGCGGTCGTCCTCCACCGATATGATTGTGTACACCGATGCTGACTGGGCTGGCTGTCCGGACACTCGCCGCTCCACCTCCGGCTACGCTGTCTTCTTGGGCGCCAACCTGGTGTCCTGGTCGTCCAAGCGCCAGCATGTGGCCTCCCGCTCCAGCGCCGAGGCGGAATACCGCGCCGTCGCCAACGGCGTGGCTGAGGCTTCCTGGCTCCGGCAGCTTCTTGCCGAGCTCCAGAGCCCCCTTCGCCGAACCACGCTGGTCTACTGCGACAACGTCAGCGCCGTGTACCTCTCCACCAACCCTGTTCAGCACCAGCGGACCAAGCATGTGGAGATCGACCTACACTTTGTCCGTGACCGAGTTGCTATCGGCGAGGTGCGCGTCCTTCATGTTCCGACCACCTCCCAGTTCGCCGACATCTTCACCAAGGGCCTCCCGTCCTCGAGCTTCGCCGAGTTTCGCTCCAGCCTCAACATCACCAGTGGCTAGTTGCGTCTGTGGGGGGACTCATGTTTGTTGTTTGTTTGTTTTCATGTCCAGTCTGTAACTCCGTTGCGCCGGTAGTTAAGACTGCGGGGGAGTGTTGGAGTATGAGTATATGGCCCATGTGGCAAGGCCCTTGAGGCCCATGTATGGAACCTATATTGCTACCCTTGTTAGGGTTATGCTGAATCAATAGAGAGTAATTCCAACAATATTCTAACTTCGTTCACATTTACAACTATGTTTACAAAGAAATTGGTGATCAGCCCCTCAAAACATAACTACATAAGTGGGTGGTCAAATTCCAAAGTTGGACACTTGGACTGCAAATCCTTCCTGTGTCCAAAAGAAGGTGACATCCAATGTAGAAATGCCATTTCAAATATCAGGGGAATAGCACAGTATTCTATGTAACTTTATTTTTTGCATGGCCCAGTTCCATTCATGGGTCATAATATTAGCTTTCCAAACTTATTCCACCGTATACTTTCCTCATGAAAAGAGTATACACATAACTTTGCACACACACTCACATAGCTTAATCTTTCAATATCACAATCACTGCCTTTGAGAATTGCACGATATGTCCCCAACTACCTGTCCCTGATCATCTAACAGCTCCCCTTGAGTCATTTTATCATTTTCTAACATTTCCCTAGTTCCTCGTAGGCTTAGGGAGAGAAGAGGACAATTCATAAGTGTGTTACTCCACTGAGGTGATTTAGGGAATCAACAGAAGGCCTTATAGGGAGTTACAAAATAAATGACTTCCAACGATGTTCGCTAAAAAAAGTTTGCACTGATAGACCTCTTAACTCTTGTGCTTATCTATTAGGAGAATATGCTTAGTATCTACTTTAGAATATGTTGTACTTTTGCATCAACTTGGCAGCCAAGTTGAGGCTCCTTGGCAGCCAAGTTTGCTGCCCTATATGTATCCCTGCACTTTATTTGCCTCAAGGCTAATGGAAATCAGATCTAGCCCCAATTACCTGTGTCTATATTCAACAAATGGTATCTAGATCCTAGTTCTTCCCTGGTTCTTCCCTTCCCCATCCCAATCCCGTACCCATAACAAGCAGAGCCCGTTCCGGTCCCTCAGCCTTCTACACCCGGTGACGCTCAGCTGGAGGCGGCGATTTCCGTCGGGCGGACCTGGACGCGGAGGCGGCACGCGACGCGCGGGCTCAGGGAGCCGCAATGGCCGCGCGCGAGCGCAAGCGCGAGGAGGAGCCAGCCGTGTGGAACTGGGCGCGTCTCCAGGCGGCGGAGCAGAGGAAGATGGAGGCGGAGCGGCGGGCGGCGGCCGCTGCTGCAGCCGCAGAGGCAGCCGCGGCGGAGGCGGTGGCTCTGCGCCTGGAGGCAGAGCCACGTCGGGCAGGCGCAAGCGTGGCAGGCCGCGACGCCGACGCTGGCTTCGACGGCTGCGAGCGGGCGCGCCCAGGCGCCGCTACGGCAAGGGCGGAGCTTAGTGTAGGCCAACATGGGCCATGGCCCCCCTACCATAGTTGATTCACCATTAGATTTATATCTTATGAGCTTGTTATATTATACAATAATCACAAAAAATTCCTTCATCATATAGTGTCATTTGATGCTTGGCCCCTCCTGTGTTTAACCTCAAGCTCCGCCACTGCGCTACGGGCCGCGCGGGGGATGGGAGGTGGAGACGCGGACGGCCTCGACCACGACTCAGACGGCTACGGCAGCGACCCCGGCAGGCGCGGCTTCGAGAGGGATGCGGAGCTGCGCGCTGCTGCGGGCGCGGGAGGCAGAGCTGCGGCCCGGGAGGCTGCGGACGCCGCCGCGGCCCTGTACGCGGGAGGCGGACGCGACTGGGAGCACGCGAGCGAAACCGCGCGGCTTTGAGCTGGCCAGGCGCGAGGCGTGGGAGGCACGTGCAGCCCGCGACGCCAACTGGTGGCTGGCGCTCGAGACCCACGCATCTAGCGTGCGCTCGAGGACCAGCGTAGGCGCGAGCAGCTGGAGGCGCAGCGGGAGATGCGGGCGCGTGATGCTCGAGCGAGGCTCGCACACGACACGGCCTGTACGGACGCGACTTGGACGTCTACGACGACCGCGAGCACTCCAGTGTGTGTGTGTGTGTGTGTGTGTGGAAGTTAACAGTGCCAAATTTAATATTTGCATGGCAGCCACAGAAGCATAAAATTGACCAACCTGGAAGAGCTCAAGTGGATAACTTCCATCCTTAGGAGCACCTTGCTTGGCATCCACACGAAGCATGTTAATTCTGTAAAAAATCCAATCAAATTATCATTCAGTGGAATCCCATTTTTTAAGAGGAACTCACTGTGCCAGAACATTACGAAGAAAAAGAACAAAACAGTACTTGATAAACATAGTCCATAAAATATTCAATAATATGCTCAAATAACAAACAGAATAGTTTGGAAAGTGATCAAAGAGTGAAATAAAAAGTAATTCTTACTTCCCAGGAGGTGTGTTCCAGGCAGACAATAAGGTATCACATTTCGCATTGACCATACAATTCCTCACAACAAAGTATTTAGTTGTAAACTGAGCAATGCCTATATCTTTGTAATCCCGATCAAAATCGTACACCTGCAAAAGATTTTCAAGTGTTATATGCAACCACATATTGGTTATTAAATAAAAACAGTTCGCCAGATCTCGAAGAATGGTACTTATATATAGGTGAAGATTCATCCATAAATAATATGGACCATGCAATTTTTGAATCATTATTGAGGTTTGTATATTTTCCACTAAATAAGACAATTGCATATTTGACACTAAGCATGCCATCAAACATTCCATTGGACTGCTGGAGGGCATGAATGGAATGCACATACAACAAATGTCCCTTTCTATTCCTCCCGAGTTCAAATGCTAAACATCATCTTCGGTGCTTCTCATCCCTGCACCCCGCCTGTCCATCCTCGTTGACGCCTCTCACCCTCTCCAGCCTGGTTGAAGCTACAGGCAGCCACAGAGGTACAGGGATCCCGTTCAGCCAATTCCTTGTTAGCCCACCAATATTCAACTATGTCCTCCCCACCTAAGACCTTACCTTCCAGCCAGCCACCATCCATATGACTAAGGATCCGCATGCGAAGCCAGGCAGCCACAGTGGTGCAGAGATCCCGTTCAGCCAATTCCTCGTCAGCCCACCAATATCCAACTATGTCCTCCCCACCTAAGACCTTCTCTTCCAACCAGCCACCATCCATAGGAATAGGACTAAGGGTCGGCATGCGACGCCAGGTTGCTCCCCCTCACACAGATCTGCACAGGCTCAGCTTTTTAGTAGTAAAGCCCATGTTCCTCTCCATAGTGATGTGATGGTTGCAGCAGGCAGCGGCGGCGGTGGAGAGCATGGCACCACTGGTGGTGAGGACCAGCAGGACACTAGAAGACAGGCATGGGCCAGCACAGGGATGGGGAGGTGCAGAGCCAGGGAGAAGGAAGGGTCCAGTGATGAAGATGGGCAAGTCTTGCTCAGGCCATGATGACTGGAATCGGGAACAAGAGCTCAGCACATTAGATAGATGACAGCTGTCTTTTTTTCCCTGTCTATATGGTTTACAAAATCAATTTAAAGAAATATTTTTACACTAATGGACACCTATAGAAACTAGTGGCAAGCTGACTGGAGGGGATTTCAATGGCAAATTTACCTTTTTTTTAGCGGCATCCCAGTTTGAGGGTCAACCTAGTGTTTGTGTGATGATAAAACCTCAATGAAAAGCAATAATAAGTGAACTCACAAGAACTAAAACATTCAAGCAAGCAAAAGAAGCATACAAAAAGACCAGAGAAATTAAAAATAAACAATAAACAATTACTAGAAAGACTGAGCACACACCATATCATTGATCTCAGCTTCTGCAAAAGTGTTTCCATCTGCGAGCATGCTCCATACAACCTTGCTAATTTTCATAGAAATCCGCATGGCACAAGAAGTGGTCTTGTTCTTTTCTTTCTCCAAATGTGATTGTGAAGCATTTGAAAGTGCTTTCCTCAATGCTGATGATGCAGATATTCGAGACTTCTGTAGATTTGCGAAATCCCTTTTCAGTCCATCCACCTGATAACAGTACAATATTGATCAAACATTGTATTTAAATTATTCTACAAGTGGATGAGTTCCATTGCTCCAGAAATAAGTGGTTTTACCAATGAAGCTTTCCCATTGTTGATCATCCATAAACAATCACCCTTTTTTGCAGAATGACATTGATCAGTCCCATTATCACCATTTCCAGTGAGAGACCTTATATCATCAAGCAGTAACTTAATTTCCCTTTCCCTCTGTTCGAGTGTGATTTTCGCAAGCTCCACTTCTTCAACTCCATCAGGGACTACCTCATCAGCTTCTTCTTCAATATCTTCATCATCTGATGGATACTGAAGACTGTTTTTCCTAGGCCTGTGACAGGAAACTAGTACTGTGAAGTTCAATAGGTTGTATAAAAAGGAGCAACTTTAAAATTTAATGCAAGATATGAACATTTAAGTCAATAAAGACGAGGGCAAGAGATACCATACTTGAGAAATCTACCAAACATAATATATACATGTACTAGTACCTCCTTCTCTTATAGCCTCAAACAGATAAAAATAAATTAAGCTTGTCCGGTTGGTATTATCTTAGGCCTTATTCCTGCTACTTGCATATTTGCATCACAGGCCTGGGAACCAATTCGATTTTGATTAGGTAGCGATTCTTTTTTGATTGACCATTGACCTCCAGTCCAGAAAGAACGCCAACTTGGAGTTGTGATTTGACTTTGGACTTTATTTTAAAGTTATTTACTGGCACAAAACATTTGGGTGTCCTTAGTGTTACAAACTTCTGGCCACAAAAAATGACCAAAGAGTCATTGATAATCTTCATGTAATAATAAGAACATACTCCCTCCGTCTCGGCCGTTGTAGGATGTCACTCATACCAAGGCTGATGAATAATGACCTTACCCCTATTGATACAAGGTGCATTAATTGCTCATCTATCATGTCGTGTACTACAGCACAAAAACCAACATGCACAGCTCGCCACTGCACCCACCTTTTCACACAAAAATATGTACATGCATACTCCGTACAATACTTTACTTTGATTCGAGACTGCAGACCAGCTTTTAAGAGGAAGGAAGCTGCCTACTTGTAGACTGACACACTCTAAAACGACGTTCTTTACAGAACAGAGGGAGTAGATATTAGTATCTTCGCTGAACAGCATTACAAAGATCCAATTTACGTCCCACAGCATGATGGTTTCCATGTGCAGCACACCTCGTGTGCTGGAATGTTGGCCAAAAGTTCAAAACACCCAGAACTGGTAAACCAAACAATGTAGGTACACACTGGCACAGTTCTGTAAATAAGAGATATCTATTCTGGTTGAGCCTGTCACATTAAGTCTCTTCATTTTTTAGTACGTTCCATAGTCACTTTGGTGACCTTTATAACCAGAGCACCACAAAAGCTTCAAGACCCCGCAAGAACATATAGGAACACCAACCCACATCATCCTTAAACTTCCTGCACACTGTAAACCTAACCACTAACCTCAAACTTCCTCCACTTCATTCATGTGTGACCACACTTCCCACAGTACCAAAGGCTCACAACCCTTACCCCTTCCTCTACCTTACCAATACCAACCACTGTCACGATTCTCTAATCTTCTGTACCCCACCCCACCCCCCCACCCACCCCGCCGAAGGCCGTTTTATCACGTCAACTAGATGTACAAAACTTACACCTAGAAATCATAGCACGGAGAACGTTCAGTGAGCCGAGCATGTTGTATTATCATATGAACATCAATAGCTATGCATACATGACAAAATGAGTTGCATGGTTCATATTAAAGTTGTCAACCACATAAATCGACCTTTGCTTGTAGTCACTGAACAAAATTTAGCACAGATCAAATGCTAAATTTGGATACCGCTAAAGGATGCTAATTTCAATCTTTTGGAATAAATTATAAATGCCTGTTTAAGGAAATACATGTTCATTTGGAACCAAGCATAGCATTTCTAGTTCATCACTAATTCCACTCCTGCATGGAAGAAAACAAAAGCTCAAACACCCATCGCAAGCAGATTGATTCCAAACTGTACTGTTGTACGTACCCTAGGAAGTAATATCCATGCTCTAATAAATTTTAAATGATGAACAGAAAAGAAGATACTGGACCAAAAGCTAGCATCAAACCATGAAAGTAACATACTAACATCTATGAGAAAATAAAAATGAATTCATGAAACTCAGAAGTCTCACTTGGGGGTTCTTGCGAATAGAAGATTTCTAAGAACGTCAAACATAACTTGAAACTGGCGAGAGGTCATTGTTGCAGTAATGTCTGGAGAATTAAAGCGTAGCTCCTTTAGTGGCTTAACCTGGATTACATAGAACTAAATCAATTAACCATCACAAAAAAAAAATATTTTATGTGTTTAGCTTTCTAACTGAGGTGCATCCAATACAAACAAATAGGTATATCAGATCTAATTTACCCTCAAGTCTGCAGTTCCACCTTTGTGTCTAGTGTAACGGAAGTACATTTGACAAGGCAAGAACACTCTCTCTAACAAGGGACCTGTGCGCTTCAATTTCTCAGAGCTACCTAGAACCTTAGGTAGCCACTGTAGACCAGCACCAGGGTCCACATCAGTGGGGGCTACATGAGCTTGAACATCTTTAAGCATCACAGAGAGTTCAGACTTGTTCCAGGTCATTTCAGGTTGTGACTCAAGAATATGTGCACTGCTTGTTCCAAGTGCTTGCTCTAGTATTTCTTTCCCAAGATGAACAACTGAATGAAATGAACGAGCCAGTACACGACCACTGGCTGCAGCAAGTAGAAACCTTCCCTGGTACATAGAAATCATAATTTACTTCAGTTCCACACATGGTTTAGAGTGGTTTTACTCAACTTGGCAACCATAACCATTGGGTAGGCATTCATGGTTATCTAGTGGCTTTTATGAAAACAAAAACGTAACCTGCTAGAAAGGATGCAAGTTGAAACCAATTATTGTGGTTGTTAATATGGAAAACTGATTTATGAAACAAGTCTACAAATGAAAATCAAATCAAGGTTAACGTTGAATATTGGAATGTCCTCAAATTTTGAAATCTTGAAATACAATGGATTAAATGAAAGGCAACGTATCATATGCAACCCAGCTTCATGTGCAACCTATGCAACCACCAATTAAGGCCACAGGATCTAGATCCAACGTCTGATGATGTTTTTTTCACTTAAACCCCTCCACCTGTGGGTTTAAATCTAACCCGTGTGTATCCAGGTGGAGGGGTTTAAGTGAAAAAAACATCAGACGTTGGATCTAGATCCTATGGCCTTAATTGGTGGTTGCATAGGTTGCACACGAAGCTGGGTTGCATATGATACGTTGCCTAAATGAAATGCATGATGTAGATCACCTAGACAAACTACATAGTATAACCATTTATCATGGCGTACATAACAAACTAAATTCATAACATAACTGAAACTCACCAAGTGATAACAAAAGAAACAAATATTTATGAAAAAAACTTACATTTGCTTCTTCAGGGTGTAGGTTGAATTGGGGTGTTATAACATTAACCATATATTGGGCTGTCCCTCCTTTATCCGAGTCATCAAAAATGTCATGCTTTACTGCATTTATGGTACAAGCTCAAGATCAACTAACAAAGTCCAGAATAGTTTAAAACAGTTACAGTGTTTAGCTTTTGATGGACTCAGAAATAAGATTACCAAAACTTTCAACTTATGTCCCAGCATGAAAAACATATATAGCAAAAATAAGCATACCAGCCACATCGGAGGAGTGATTCACTTTACTATGCAACGAGGAAGATGAACCCGAAGCATCCAGATGTTGCACGGAACAGCTGGAATCTTGCGCCAACTTAGAGCCCTCAGCATTCCTTTCTTCAATCATCTTTCTTTGGGCATATTGTCGTGAAGGAGAGGGTTTTGGAGGCTCAAATGCTTTGGAAATTCCTCCAACCCACGACCAAACCGCGTCTCGATTCCCAATAGTCCATAAAATCCTAAGGCCATAAACAAATACTCTTTGGCAATTGTCCGCAAGCACCACATTAAAATCATCATCATCATCACTAGGCTCAGATAGAGTGTGATCACTTTCACTGTCATCATCAAACTCAGACCTAACATACGTTATCTCATGACTCCTCCCAGTATCCTGCCATCCCATAAGCCTTTCAGGATCTGCCTTACGTGTTTGCCTTCTTATCGTGATATAGTCCGAAGACAAGAGGAAGCCATCCTCATGCTTTTCATGGAAATTGCCCATGTTGCATCTGTCATGAATAAATTTGCCCTGGGACTGTTGGACCGTAGTCCTTACTTTGGATACATTTTCAACTGAAGACAAATTGCTATCTCGTGTCAGATAAACCTCTGGCATGTGAAGATCCAGGCCACGATAAACAAGGTCCAACGATTCACGTTTACAATCAAATGTGTACTGCTGTTTACCTCTACTGTAACATAACTCATACTTCAAATTTGACATCTTAAACGTCAAGCCAGAAGCAGGGTCATCATCCTCACCTAAAGGTGCATGCCTTATGCAACAGGGAGTAGCATCAACACGAAAAAAGAATTCAACCAAAACTTTGTCCAGCGAGAGGTTACCAGATCTAGTAGCCCGAGGAATTCCAAAACGACGCCATCTAGAAAAAGAACGAAGTTTGTGAGGGGGGCTGTAATTCAAGCTCCACCATTTGAAAACCCAAGCAAGGTCATGAGCTCCCAGGTTCATGGTAGGGAAGTCATCATCAGCCATTTTGCAAGGACTACCAACCATGGTCCCACAGAGCATTGAATTATTTCCGTAAAAGGGAGGTGATGGGCGATTACCATACTGGGATTGCAACGGTCTAAGGGAAAAGTTCCACCTAAGAGAGAGATAAGTAGATCGAAATGGGTCATAAACTTTCTTCCGAGGTTCACCCTCTACAGGGAGTGCATGCAAATAATGATTCAATGGATTCCTAGATTCACACTGCCAATCAATAACCACATTTAGGGAGAATAGAGGAGCATATATAAAAGGTCTGGGCACACGAGATGGAACTTTTAAGCGGCGATTCTTTGTAATACTCTCTACGCTGCTTATGTATATCTTGAATTCTTTCGCGGAAACATCCACATGACCATCAGTTTGCTGGATCTCCATATACTCAGAAACAATTTGAAGTTTGTCCACATGCTCATAAGGATTAGTTGTCGCCAGGAACTTCCATTTGGTCTCATTGAAATATAAAATTATCTTTCCATGCAAGTAATATCTAATGTCATCCCACCATGGTAAGCTGCGCTCCTTTTTAGGCGATTGGACTGCTGGACCAGAACAGCTTTCCCTGGTGCCAAGATTAACTTTCCGCAGGGCTACTTGAAATGCATAGCTTATATCAGCAAAAGATGGCTCATAACCAACTCCAAAAGATATCTCTCCCTTCTGGAAATAAATAGGTAAATTAGAGTACATTTTCATTGCTGGTGTAGTACCACTGGCAGAACGTAGCATCGTGACCTTTTGCCATCTTCCAATATACAATTCTTGATGTATTTGGGGTTGAAAACATGTTGCCTGAAAAAGTGGATAGAGAGAAAGAAAAGTGAAGAAGAGGATGGACAAAGGATTAAAAAATATATATAAAAAAACACCTGTTCGATATAAACAACTCAAATTTAAACATTGAGATAACCTAAGTTCTCATTCACATGGTAATCAGCATTGGTTGAACATGAACTGATTTTCAAAATGAAATGTTGATATGAATCTGAGTTAAAAGGTACTGGAAAAGTTTTCTCATGACTAAGTTTATTTATGTCTGATGCTACAATGTGACATAGCATATAACAGGGTCTCCTCATTTCCCAAATCTCCCAAAATGAGAATCAGGCCATACTCAAAATCCCATATTCACCAGTTTAATAGTTCATTACTAATACTACTACATCCCTTCGGGTTTAGATGGCGTCTTTTGGGGGTTCAAAGACCAAGGGTGTGGCACAATGGTCAGCACTGCCCTTGCTTAGGAGTTGATGCAGCAGCAGGCAGGCAGTCATGGCTGTGCACCACTTGCAGCATTAGTTTAAGATGCATGCCTTCACATGCACTTCCCAAATTGATTATATGGAAGTAATAAGAGGTTCGTTAACTGCATGCATGAACTTACTTAGGGGTATATACATTTCTTAATTAGGAAAAGTGTGTGTTCTCTATACCCGACAGCTAAACAATAAAACAAAATATGCGCCCAATAAGAAATAGAGGGAGTAGTAGAGTACGCCTTAAGTTCCTTCTCACATAATCAGAATGACAAATATAGTTCTCAATGTGAGGTATATTCTGACGGATTGCTTAATATTGGGTGCCATGTGCTAGTTGCCAGCCTAATCACAGTAACCAATCAAACTACCAGTTGGAGCAAAGTCGTTTCTTTCCAGAAAGGGGTATCCGCATAGCATCTGAATTGGGGATTGATCTGCTTTCTGGCGAAGCTGGCTAACCAGATAAACAACATAACAACTCCCCTTTCTCAATTTGTACAGCTATGCATTGCAGCCATGTCAAATTGAGGTAAAACTAATATGTGAAGATCAAACCAAGTTATGCATCTAGAAAGTACTCCCTCCGTATCACAATTAGAAGACGTTTAGGACAGCGACACGGTCTCCAAAACATAACTTTGACCATTTATTTTTTAAAAAATATTTGTTGTAAGTGGTATATATATACTTTTATGAAAATACTTTTCAAGATAAATTTATTTATATGATTTTTACATTTTTAAACTCAATAATTTAAAAGTTATTCATGATTTACATTCCCAATGTTTGACCGAAACCTTTTTCAAAACGTCTTCTATTTACGAAACGGAGAGAGTATATAAATTAAGACAGTGGTAAGCTGGCACAAATTAGAGGAGGGTGCCAAAAATAAGAACAGTTTTGAGTTTTCTGAAAGCACATATCCATAGCCCTCAGTGTAACAAAAATCTTTAAACAAAAACATTAGTTCCAACACAAAGAAAAGAGTGCAATAGAACTGACCTGCTGGGCAAGCACAATACGGCCTTGACATTTCCCACTGAGTGAGGAAAACAGAGGAGAAGTATAGTCTCTTAACTGTACAACCAAGGACCCAGCAAGGACAGAAATATCACTGCCATACAACCGAGAGAATGGTATGTTTTGCTCCTGACAGACAGAGTCAAGCCCCTTTATAAATTCAACCATTTCTGTCTCTCCACCATCTATCCTGGTCAAAGTAACATCCAGATCGGAAGCGGAAAATGAAAGAAGAGAAGCTCTTCGCGAGCTTTGTCTGAATCCAGCTTGAAAACCTTCTGAGCATGCTCCTGAGCCTTCTGCAGGTACCATGTTCTGACAAGCCACATAATATGATCGAAATGCTTGCTGATGGATTTCTTCCTGCAACCTCTGAAGAGCTGCGGTGTCGTGAATGTCAACTTCAACACCATTGCAGAGAACTTTTCTCTCAGAGCTGCGATTGCTCGGATCTACACTTCCTGATATAGCTTCCTCAAGATAATTCAACCTAACACCTAGCTCACAGATTTTGTTCCTCATCAAATGGTAATGTTCATCGAGCCAGCCTTGGATGGGCTCTTCCTCTATATCTGCTGTCAGTTTACGCAATACAAACTTCACAGATCCAAATCTGGATCCCACAGAATTAACCTTTCTAGATTTTTCTTTCCCATCAGGACATATTATACTTCTTTTGGCAGATGAGACAAGCTTAAGGGCACGAATCATATCTTCAACAGCATCCTCTATGGCACGCAATGGCAACCTGTAAGGCATGCAAATATGGACATCTAGTCCTTGAACAACCCAGTCTCTTTTGGATGATGGCTCAACCTTTGCATCAAGTAAACTCCCAGTGCTGAAAGGTATACAGGATATTTGTATGCGGGTGCTCTTTAAAACTCTAGCACCATTAAGAGTAAGAGAGAGACCTTCAGACAGTACACCTATCTTGGCATTTTCGGTAAAGATTGATTGCACATGCATGTTTGCTTCAACACCGTCTGCAAGTTCAGCAGATACCCTTAACACATCCACATCAATGGCAAAAACTGACCCTTTTCTGTCAGATTTCTGAGGTTTAACTGAACCAGCAGTCATGTTTCCATGTTCATTTGCTTTGATACTGGCAACTTCAATATTGGTCATCTTTTCAGACTTTTGGGACTCATGATGATGTAGGAAATGCTTAAAGCGGATGAATGTCTCATATAGTGCTAAATGAGCATCAGGTTCCCATCTCAGATAAATATCTGTAGCACTAAAGAGGGAACAAACAGCAACCTCCGTGTGGCCACTGCACCGGCGAACAATTTTAGCATTCTGCATATCTAGTAAAGTTACTCTGTCACCAGAGCGATCCTCGGGTAATTCCTCATAGATTGCCTTCATCCGTTCCAATTCTGCTTCTGTTGTCTTTCTCTCCTTGTCTATACACATAGAGAGATGAGATATTACCAAAGATGCAGAGAACCGCAAGTGGCAGCCTGGTAAAACTGATGATATACTTGCCCTACGTTGTGTGCCGTCAGCAGAAACACTAACAATTACTTGACCCCCTTGAGAACCGTAGTTCACACGCTTTGGATCAGCAATTGGCATATTTACTATGTTTGCATCACCACAGTATGTAATTGAGAATTTTTGTAGGCTTAATTTCAAGTTTTTCACACCTTTCGTTTTCTTTTCCCCTCTACGCTCCAAATTCTTTTCTTTAGCACTTCTGCCAGATGACTGAAGACTCTTAAATAGAGTCCTAAATGACATCAAATTAAGCACAAGTGATTCCAAATGCTTGAAGCCAAATTTCACTTCTATATCACTTATATCAATGGAAAAAACAAGTGCATGCCTACTAGTTTCAACCATATCTTGGACATCACTTTCCCTATATCCCCAGTCAAGGCTCATCCGAGAGATATGCATTAGGGAACCAGAGTAAGTATCCACACCAAATATGTTTTCCTTTAAGAACTTTCTATATTCCTCCTCCATGTGCACCAGCAATTCACCAAGTTCTGTGTGTATCTGAATCCCCTTGCTTGCAATATTATTTGCAAACAAATGTGATGATTGGGAACAAGCCTGCATTTTAAAAGGAACATATCAAAACACAGGTCAAAGGATGATGCTTACTGCTTACACTTAGCAAGTTGGCTTAATGCATTTATAAACAATAGACCACATCACTAACAAATAATGACTAAATTACCAATGAAAATGCTAGCTTAGAGGACCGATCATTCTATTGTCCAAACAATAAATGCTACTCCAACATATTATGAAGGTAAAAGAGAAAAGAAAGAATACTCATAATGAGAGCCAAACTACAATACCCACACTAGCCAGCATAGTCACACCTCAACAAACTTCTCCATTATTTTCCAATGGTGCATTACCAGCACTTGTATTTAAAGTGAACTACGCTCAGCATCTACAAACACCACTCAGAAGTAGGCATTTTTTAATCAAACACGCATGAGAGCTGTGCAGCTTTGTATTAGAGATAGAAAAGAAAGGACCTGTCCCTTACAATGCCCCAAGGGGCAAGGCTCACACCCAAGAACACAGATTGACACACAGCACAAACACTGGCTTTCAGCAGGCAAAGCCCCCCCACAATTTTTTGCAACATATCTGCAGCGCACAATGTTTCAACAGAAAAATGTTGTTTGTAACTAGCACAAGTCATTTTAGTAAGACAACTATATACATGTAACATGCCAAATCCCACGGGACAAAAAAGTTCATAAACAAAATAGGCCTTATTCTTATTATCCTAGGAACTTACATGGTACAATACCAATCCATCGAGACTGTAAAGCAAGACAGTCATTTCCGGGGCAGCGACCGTGCAAGTCCACAAAATTGGCTTGATCTCCCTTTTTTGAGAAACTTCTTGATTGGAGTTTCTTTTAGAAAGCTTCATTCCTTTGGTTCTCAAAGAATGAAGCCGCGTCCATGGCATCAGTCTGCTTAACATAACATTGCATTGGGTACCACCAAGCTTGGCTTCAATCTCAGCTCTGATCGGAAGAAATGGCTAAAAAAAGATATGTTTTAAGGCTCTGAAAGTTGATGACAAATTATAATTAACCAACTAAAGTGCATGATACTTACGTCAACAGGGACATCCAAAGAAGCTATTGCGAAAACTTTCAGAACTTCCAACAGAGAACTAGAACCTTCTCTAATTAACTGAAAGGAACAAAGTAAAAATCTATTGATTAACAGCTACTGTTAAGTACAAGAGTACTAGGGGGAGGGGGAGGGGGAGGGGGAGGGGGAGGGAGAGGGAGAGGTTGGGAGAGAGAGAACTACATGAATTTCACTTAGATCAATTTGAACATCAAAGTGTGGCGTCGCTTCCTCAAAATCGTCATGTGGTAGGGATTTTGCACAAGTAAACTGGATCCCTGTAATGTTGTTGTCAACACTAAGTCCTTCATGCAGGTGTCTGAACTTCACATCAATCTTCGGCACACTGAAGCTAACCTTCCAAATAACAAACACAATATTTAGCTATATTTTTTAGTTTTCAGTAAGAGCAGAGCAGAAAGAGAACATAAGTGGGTACAAAGACATGACATTGGTCACCAAACATGCCATTTTGGACATCAACAGAACCTTTCAAAATATAACTTTGATCATTATTTTTTATGAAAATGTATTTATAAACAATTAAACCTAAAAACATGTTATGAAGGAATAAGTCTTGTCAACAAACACAAAAAAAAAAAAAAACTCTTGCTGGGTTTGAAAATGTAACATCAACTTCAGAACCAGGTGGTATATGACCCCCTCAAACTTTTAAAATCACACAAAAATGCAACTACCACCACATAGGTCAATTCATGTCAAGGACCTCGGGTCCCCAGGTGGGAGGCCCTTGGCTTCTCAGTTCATATGAGCTAGGTAGCGGTGGTGCCAGGGCTGTTGCCTGGCCGCCGGAAGCAGAGGGGAGACTAGGAGAAGGCAAGGTGAGGGAATTAGGGATAACTTCTTTCTTAATGCTGCTTAGTTCACCGATTACATATAAATAGGAGCTGGGCTCCTTGATACCTGGGTTGGCATTAACTAGCCGCCCCCTTCTCTTTCTAATTCTTGATTACTGTTCCTCATCAAGGTAAAGCCGGCTGGTCCCTTCCTTCTCCCCTTGAGCCTTGCGCACCTTCTGGGTTCCTAGGTCGGCGGCTATAGTGATGGCCCCACATCACATCTCTCCCCCCCTGGAGAAGCAGCTCGTCCTCGAGCTGGAAGGAGGGGTAGCGCTCTTGGAAGCTGTCAACGTCCTCCCAGGTTGCCGAAGCGGCCAGTTCGCCCTGCCAGTGAACAAGCACTTGGCGGACGCCCCGGGCCAGTCGGGCGCGCGTCGCGCGTTCAGGCACCGGCTGTGTCGCGTCATGGTGGATGGGGGGCAGGGCCGGCGGAGCTGTTGGAGGAGTACCGATGAAGCGCTTGAGAAGACCCACATGGAAGACGTCGTGGAGGCGGGCGCGCGGGGGGAGCTCGAGGCGGTAGGCGACACTGTTGATGACTTCCGCGACGCGGTAGGGTCCGAAGAACCGGGCCCGGAGCTTGCCCTTAACCACGCCCTGGAGAGAAGTCGGTGCCCGATGACGCAGGCGGAGCCAGGCCCAGTCGCCGACGGCGAACTGGACATCGCGGTGGTGCTTGTCGTAGAACCGCTTGTAGATGGTCTGGGCCTGCTCCAGCCGGGCACGGGCGTCGGCCAGCAGCTCATCCCGCGCGGCCATGCCTTGAGCCACCGCAGCAACTCTGGTTTCACCTGCTTCGTAGGAGCGGATGGACGGAGGGTCACGGCCATAGACGATGTTGAATGGTGTCGTCTTGAGGGCCGTCTGGAACGCCGTGTTGTAGGTGAATTCAGCCCATGGAAGCCAGCGCAGCCACTGGCGCGGACGATCCCCCGTGAAACAGCGCAGATACATGGTAATCACTTTGTTTGCTGCTTCGGTTTGACCATCTGATTGGGGATGGAACGCCGTGGTCATGTGAAGCTTGACGCCGGCCAGCCTCATCAATTCTTTCCAGAAGAGCGACGTGAACACAGGATCGCGATCTGACACAATGGACTGGGGGATGCCATGGAGCCTCACGATCTCTGCAAAGAAAGCCTGCGCCACGGACTCCACCGAGTATGGATGGCCGAGAGCGATGAAGTGGCAATACTTACTGAAACGATCCACAATGGTGAGGATGACGAACTTGCCGCCCACGCGTGGGAGTGCTTCGATGAAATCCATCCCCCAGGTCTGTCCAGACGGCGGTGGGGACAGGGAGGGGGAGCAAGAGCCCCATCGGCTGGAGATGCTCCGACTTGTACCGCTGGCAGGTGAGGCAGGCGCGCACGAAGTCTTGGACTAGCGTGCGGAGGCGGGGCGCATGGATGTCGCGGCGGAGGCGGTGCAGGGCGCACTGGACGCCCTCGTGACCGTCAGTGTGGACGGTGGCGATGATCTCGTCGAGGAGTGGAGTGCCTGGGGGGAGGTAGAGACGCCCCTGGTAGGTGACCAGGCCATCCACCACGGCCCAGGGCGCCTGGCGGCGCTCAGCGAGGATCTCTTCCTTCAGCGTGATCAGAGCAGGGTGCTCGGTGTTGGCAGCCCGAAGACGGTCGATGAAGTCGAAGTGCGGCGCGGAGAGCGGCATGGCGGTAGCGGAGCTTGCGTCAGTGTCACGGCGAGACAGGGCGTCCGCCACGACATTGGTGCTGCCCGCGCGGTACTCCACCGTGAAGTCGAAGCCAAGAAGTTTCCCACCCAGTGGTGTTGGGGGATTGTGGCCAGCCGCTGATCAAGCAAGAATTTCAGGCTGAAATGATCCGTCCGCACGAGGAACTTGCGGCCCCAGAGGTACGGGCGCCAGTGGCGGATCGCGATCACCAGGCCGATGAGTTCTCGCTCGTAGGCCGCCAGGGACTGGTGGCGTGGAGCAGCCGGGCGGCTGAAGAAGACGATCGGATGTTGTTCCTGCATGAGCACGGCGCCGAAACCGTATGTGGAGGCGTCACACTCGACCACGAACGGAATGGTGAAGTCGGGCAGGGTGAGGACCGGCGCCGTAGTGATTGTCGTCTTGAGTTGCTGGAATGCCTGGTCCGCCGCCTCGGACCAGACAAAGCCTTCCTTCTTGAGTAGCGCGGTGAGTGGCGCGACGATGGAGCCGAACCCATGGACAAAACGGCGGTAGTACCCCGCCAGGCCGAGGAAGCCCCGGACTGCTCGTGGGGAGCGGGGCTGGGGCCAATCGACGACGGCCTTCACCTTGTCGAGGTCCATAGCGACCCCTTGCGCCGAGATGACATGGCCCAGGTACGCGATGGACGTCGTCGCGAACTCGCACTTTGACCTCTTGAGGAAGAGCCGGTGTTGGTGGAGGACGGATAGGACTGCCCGGACATGGCGCAAGTGCTCCGCCATGGAGCTGCTGTAGATTAGTATATCGTCAAAGAAGACGAGGACAAACCGGCGAAGGAAGGGTCGGAGAAGGTCGTTCATCAAGGCTTGGAAGGTTGCAGGTGCGTTGCAGAGCCCGAACGGCATGACAGTGAACTCATACAGGCCGTCGTGCGTCCGGAACGCCGTCTTCTCGATGTCTTCTGGTTTCACGCGCACTTGATGATAGCCTGAGCGCAGATCAAGCTTCGTGAAGAACTTGGCGCCGTTCAGCTCGTCGAGGAGCTCGTCTACCACCGGAATGGGGTAGGCGTTCTTCACCGTGATGGCGTTCAAGGCTCGGTAGTCGACGCAGAATCTCCAGACGCCGTCTGCCTTCTTTACGAGTAGTACCGGTGAAGAGAACGCAGAGGAACTGCGCCGAATCAGGCCTTGTTCGAGCATGGCCGCACATTGGCGCTCGAGTTCGTCTTTGTGCGCTGCCGGGTAGCGGTATGGACGCACGGCCACCGGTTGGGATCCCGGTGTCAGGGTGATGGCGTGATCCCGTGAGCGCGGGGCGGCATGCCGGAGGGCTCGGCGAAGATGGCCATGAACTCGTCAAGGAGCGCGGGCAAGAGATCGTTGGCCGAGCACACCCTCAAACTAGGGCTGGAAGGCCCCGCCGCGCCGTGCCAACAGACACAGTGATCCCGACGCCAGAATGTCATGGAGAGCTCGGAGAAGTCCCACAAGATGGGGCCCAGGGACCGCAGCCACTGCGTGCCCAGGACCACATCATAGCCTGCCAGGGGCAGAGCAAAAAGGTCGGCGACAGAACAGCTCGCCCTCGATGGAGAATGACGCCACAGAGTACACGCCCGGACAGGGAACGCGCTCACCGTTGGCCACGGTGACCTTCATGGTTCCGCGCTGCTGCAGCTTGAGGGAGGTGCGGCCGGCCGCGTCTTCCGAGATGAAGTTGTGTGTCGACCCGGTGTCCAGGAGGGCGAGCAGAGTAGCCCCCCCAATCTGGATGTGGACCTGCATGGTCTCGCTAGTGCGGACCCCGGAGATGGCGTGGAGGGAGATGAGCGGGTTGTCCTCGTTGTTGGTGTCCGGTGGGGGGTCCTCAGCATCGTCATCCTCCGCGAGATCGAGGAGGAACACGCGCTTACAAACGCGGTTGTGCCCTCGCTCAAACTTCTCATCACAGTTAAAGCAGAGCCCGTGGCGCCGGCGGGATTCGATCTCGGACTGGGACAGGCGTCGCACAGCCCGTCCCTCCAGAGCCAGCGGGGAAGGCAGCGGAGGAGCCGAGGGTGCGGGGAGCGCCAGTGGAGCCGGCGTGCTGGGGAGGATGCCCCGGGCTGCTGGGCGGAACGCCGCGCGGGAAGCCGGCGTAGTCGAGGGAAGGGCATAGTACTGCTCCCGTTGCTCCAGCTTCCGCGCAAGGCTCATAGCCAGCATCAAGGAGTGTGGGTTCTGGAGCTCCACTTCAAGGCTGAGGGGCGGTCCCAGGCCCGTCGTGAACGCCTGGACGCGTTGCGTCTCGTCCAGGGGTCCCACGCGGGGGAGTAGCGCTTCGAAACGGTCCTGGTACTCCGCCACGGAGCCCGTGCGTTTGCAGGCCCAGAGCTCGGTGAGAGGGTTCGAGCGGACGGGGGGTCCGTACCAGAGGTTGAGTAACTCTGAGAATCGTCTGAGAATCGTCGCCAGGATGGCGTGCCCTTGTCCGCCTGAACCTGCAGGTACCACATCTGGGCGCCGTCGACCAAGTTATAGGAGGCCATCCATACATGCTCCTCACGAGGCACCTGCTGCTGGAAGAAGGACTCGCAGCGATTTAGGAACGCCAGCGGGTCGGTCTTGCCATCGAAGCGCGGAAAGTCCATCTTGTAATGGCGGAGGGTTCGACCCCCTGGGGGTTCGCCGCCGCCCCCCAACCCGCGAGAGCCCGAGCTAGAGGCGGGTGGCTGCTGCGACTGCTGCAGCGCCACGATCTGTTGTTGCATCGACGCCATGCCCTTGGTGAGTTCCCCGATCATCTTGGCCAAATTGTCAATGGAGTGTTGAGTCATGGTGACTGCGGCAGAGGAGGCTGTGGAGTGGGCAGGAGAGGACGGTGCGGAGAGAGACGGAGCGCGGCTGGAGGAACGTCGGACAGCTGATACCAGGTTGTCAAGGACCTCGGGTCCCCGGGTGGGAGGCCCTTGGCTTCTCAATTCGTATGAGCTAGGCGCCAGGGCTGTTGCCTGGCCGCCGGAAGCAGAGGGGAGACTAGGAGAAGGCAAGGTGAGGGAATTAGGGATAACTTCTTTCTTAATGCTGCTTAGTTCACCGATTACATATAAATAGGAGCTGGGCTCCTTGATACCTGGGTTGGCATTAACTAGCCGCCCCCTTCTCTTTCTAATTCTTGATTACTGTTCCTCATCAAGGTAAAGCCGGTTGGTCCCTTCCTTCTCCCCTTGAGCCTTGCGCACCTTCTGGGTTCCTGGGTCGGCGGCTATAGTGATGGCCCCACATCACAATTCAAGTTGCAAATACCTCCCTAGTTAAAGTAAAACAAGTGAATTATTTATTTATTTATTTATTTATTTTGGGGGGGGGTGATTTAATCAAAAAAATCATTGTGATTTTTTCATATGGTATCCAAGCCCTTCTTTCAGCTGAAGGAATTTCACTCATGTTAACCATATCTCAATAAAATTGAACCTTTAGGAGACTCGATACTACCTAATGACATCAGCAAAATGGTTACAGTGCTAACATGAAATAAATAGTATTCACAGACGAAAAAACATAACACTTTTTCAGAGATAAATAGCTAATTCCAAGTAAATGTTGGTCACACCAACCTTATCCGGAAATGCAAGCATTTGTTTCTTTAACAGCGGTAGAATGGATTTGCTTTTCGATGTTTGTTTGATTGCTGAAGTATCTGTGATAGAATCTCCACTGTTCAAAGAGACAGTGTCATATTCTGGAATCGTGTGCTTCTTGCGGAACATCCTTTCATCAATGTTGGCAATAGCATACCCACATTTCAATTCCAGGTTAATGATTTTAATACCTTTCTCCCTGATAAAAAAACAAGTTTCAAATACATGCAAAAATAGGTAATACTATAGGAACATCAAATTGTTATGGTATTGGTATGAAACTCTTATTGGGCAATCAAATGCACAATCTGTGTCGCATATGTAAGCTCTAATTTTCACAGAACCGCAATACTGCTTTGAAAAACAGAAGGTAATTCAAGAATACTATGTAAGATCCCAGACATATTTGATGATTTTACTGTGGAAGTGATTTATATCTTCACCAGAATATATCAGTTGCCAAGGCAGAAGAGGAACTCACTTTTCATGGCCGAGGTTACAAGTAACCAACAAATCTTCACAAACAAATGGGGCCAAGCTTTTCTCTGAGTTAGATACAGAAGCTTGGTCAGACTGGAACGCATCAAGCAGACTACAACTTCCCATCGGATCAGTAGTCAATCCCAAATCTCCAAAGTGTATATTCAAAGGTAAAAGATGCAACTTGACACCAAGAATATGATTAGGTCCAGCAATTTTAAACGTATCCACCGTTAGTTCTTTGATGTCAACAGCACCTTTTGGTACCTACACCATTGTTTGCAAAATTAAGGTTTAAAAACCATAAGTAGCAGCATGGACCAGACATCACGTACATGAGGAAACAGATAATTTGAAGAGTGTGGTGCTTACAGTCAAGCATTCATCATAACTGTACACACACATAACCGTCACATTTGTAAGGGTAAGTGATGTGTCCTGCTAGATGTTTTATTGCTTTTCACAAGAATTTTGCATATACAACTCAGGGCACCAGAACTGTGAAAATTAAACAGATATTGTACTGAATGCTAGTGCATGCAAATAAACTCTGAGTAAATTTGCTTGAAGTTACAGGCATAGCATAACAGGAGTTGCACAATATGTCCAGTTTACATTGGTCTACAGGGCACAACAGTACAGGTGTCTGCAGCATGTAGAGAAAAAAAATGAGGTACTTCGGTCCTGTTTATTTTCTCATTCATTCCACATTAAGATTAACTGAAATTATTTGTAAGGATACCATGATAGGCAGATTAATCATGTAATGGAGCAAGAATTTCATCTTCATACACATTGAAAGGGTCAATCTATCTCCTATATTAAAAAGGGTTTGCATTATTACTGCCTTTTATGGCCATGTCTAGTTAGCTGGGTGCAGATGATTTTTCATTGCAAACAAAATATTATCTTATCTAAGAAATTGTTGAGACAGTTTATTACCTTGATTATCAGATCTGTCACGGAAACTGATAAAAGTCTTGCCATGCTTGATGTGACCAGCCATTTCCCTTTTCCTGTAGAGCGAGGCCTTGCTGACTTTCGTATCTTTTTATTTTGAGAAGATGATCTAGTTACAATTTCGAGATCATTTATAAGCAATTGCAACTTTGGGTCCTTGGAGATAACACCGAAACTTAGTTTAACTAGAGACTTGCGGAAACTTAGTTTTATTTCACCAATCGAAACAGATTCAACTGAACCCTGAGAAGTTGGATAATGTGAACAGATGGATTAGAAAGAAAGGAATAGAATTGAAGGAGAAACATAACTAAAAACATAATTATTCAACATAACACAGATAATGTGAGTCTTAAGAACATCAATATTTCATAACAGAAAGAAATATTATGGTCAGATTCTCCTTATCTACTCTGAGAGCAGAAAAATAAGAAACATGGAAACAACACCTCCATTATAAGACAATAAGTACTTTAACAAAGAAAATATATATAGCTGCAAGATAGTGTACTAAATTCCAAGGTAACATTAAGATGGTTCCCAATCATATCAAGAAGTGCAAGCCATCTTTTTTTGGCTCTACATAGCAGTATTAGCTGCTTAACAACTGTAAGATGCAAAAGGCACCAAATCAAAATGTTACTAAAATAGATTTTTTTTAAAAAGCATGGACAATTCTCTAGGATCTCGCAGCATGAGATGAAAGACAAACCTTACAAAACTTTATTGTTACATCCCTCAGGCAGTTGAAACCAGCAACTCGAAATCCAACAGAAGCTGAGAATACACGGCTCAAGAACCAAGCTAACAATCTTGAAGCAAATCTGCAAAGAATAAACAACATATCAATGAAGCATAGTTGTACCTTTGAATGATTACTTCCTGCAGAGGTTAATACTAATGTAATAGGTTAAAATAACGAATAACTAAAATGAGCTTAATGATATCTATTGAGTAATGACCAGTCAAATGTTCTTTCCCTCACAAAGTGGCAGAAATATAAAACTACCAAGTAACCAACATAAATAAGTCATTGACTACAAAAAAAAGTTTCCAGATTTACCCACAATGTGGCATCAGAATACCACGAAATTGACAGCACGCTGAATCTTGGGCATAACAATAACATGCAACATATAAGAAGAGAAAACTAAGGTATTTCAATCTCTACGCGGAAAACAACAATTTTAACTAAGTGGCCATGAATCCATGCTCAAATATAACATAACATGATCCAGTTCCGCACCAAAGAGCAAGATTATGGAGGGCAGAACAAATTGCTACTATCGTGGTCAAAATTAATTAAGCTGATCTAAAAGAATTTTGAAATTGAGCGGCTCAAAATAGAACAATCTACAACAACTCACTAGAATGACTATCTAATAAGTATGACGAAGACAACTCTTGTATCATCTCGGTTACAACCAAAGCTAACTTTCACTATACCAACCCACCACGATTGCAAGCTCCAAAATATATAGAGTAAATCGAAGGTCTTGATTTCACAATGCACCCTCCAAAGCAACCAGCCAAATGAACATCGCAGGGACCACCAGCCCTGCCGCAATGCTTAAGCTTGCCATTAAAAAGCTCAGTTATCATATCATGCACATTTACGCCTCTAACTTGAATCGTTTTTTATCACAGAAACATTAAATGCTCCAGACTGGATGTGCCTGCTCAATCTCAAAAGACACAAACATGATTCCAGCAAAAAAAAAAAAAAAAAGTTCCCGTCACTCCTGACCAAAGCAATAACCTCAGTTGGTGCCAATTGCCGCTTGGACACTGCAGTACTGGCTCTTCTTCCGACACCACTGGTAGAAGCAATATGCTCAGGCCACGGAAGAAGAGTCACCGCAGTGTGTCCAAGCGCCAATGGGCATCACCAAAAACCGCAATTCGCTACTACAGAATCTCATCACCGACAAGCAGCGGCAGTAGTACGCAACCCGTCCCTCCTCGTGGAATGCCGGATTCACCTACGTCCGTCCCCAGCAGTCCCACCGCCCCGCGAGTCCCAAAACCGGCCAGCGCCCGCCCGCGCCTCCGCGAGAGATCCTGCTGTCCTACGGCAGTCGGCAGAGGCGGAGAGGGTCAGAGGGGCTTACGTGAAGACGACCCATCCGACGACGGAGACGGCCAGGAACACCGAGAAGAACTTGACCGGTGAGGACGCCATGGCCGGCCCTGCCCGCGTCCGGCGGATCCGCGTCACGCCGCCCGGATCCGTGCCTGCGACGGCGCCGGCATGGCCCCCCCTCGAACCCTAGCTTCGTAGGCGGTCGGCCCGCGGCCCGCCGCCCACGAGGGGATCCCTGTGCGGTGAGGAGACGGCGGCGGCGGCGGCGGCGGCCGATCTCGCGCGGGGAGACGAGATGCCGCTGTGCTGTTGTTGCCTTGGCAGGACACAGGACTTGCCAGAAGTCAGAGCGGGAGGGGGCAGCACTGTAGGAGGAGGAGGAGTAACAACTAGCAAAAGGGGCGGCACTAGAGGGAGGGCGCGGACCGCGGATGCGCAGACCTCTTGGGCTTTTCGCTTTTCGTGACTTCCGAAGACGGCAACGGTGCAGGCTCTGCGAACAAATTCTCAGAAAGCGGCAGGAATGGTTTCAGACTCCAAGAGGACGACGCGAAGTGTAGGTAGGACGTTGACAAATGGTGGAGGCTAAGATCAGGCGCGACATTGCGAGAGCATCAGGCCAGTCTCGGCGGCGATTTCATCTCTCAATGCAACTACATTTTGGAACAGTGCATAAAAGTTTCATACAAATGAAATTATCTCTACTCACGTAAAACTTTTGTTATCTCTCTTCATTAATATAACATCATGTCAGCGTACTAAATGACCATAAAACTCTATGAAACTCTCACTAAGACTGGCCTTACGGGATTTCAGACAGAGACGGAGCTCCCCATACGGCATGGTGGGGCAGCAGGTGGGGCAGCTGCCCCACCTACCGCCGGAGGAGAGCTCCTAGTACCCTTCTGTCTTTCTTCCGGCGAACATGCGAAGCGGCAGCATTCGACAGAATAAACGAGGAAGAAGACGAGACTACAGACTAGGCTATGGATACTGTCCCAAAATCCAAATCCAAATCCCCATCCAGCCGACCTAGCACACACCGCGATTCCCCTGCATCGTCTCTGCGACTCTGCGTTCACATCGCTGACGCCCGTCCGCAGTCCGCTGCAGATGCTGTCGGCTGTGTGTGCTGCTACCGGCGGCCCAGCGTACCGCTCGCCGCAGCCCCCTGCTGCCGTAGCAGTGCTACGCGCTATGGCGCCAGGCGGCAGGGGCAAGTGCCACTGCGCCGGCGATCGGTTGCCAGGAAGGCTACAACTATGAAGGTGGCAGATTTGGGGTGGAGGATGGTTGCGGCGAGCGCTCCGAGTAGACTAGAGGCGCAGCAGGAAAAAGCACTAGCTACGAGGGTTTCTGGAGTCAGGAAAAAGCACTGGGAGGCGGTAGCAATATTTCTTCTTCAAATTTACGTGTTTGTTAGCTCTTGGATAGTTAGATTTTGATCTTTAATTTGGACGGTATTATTGTTTATTAGTTTATCTTTGTTGAATTAATGGACTACTATCTTCAAATGAAAGGTATCATCTTCATTTTCAAATATTAAATAATATTTAAACTTGTCATATATTAGCTATTCATGTCCGTTCTTGAAATGTCATTAAAAAGTTTTGTACATGATGCGCCCCACCTAAATTTTTTATCAAGCTCCGCCACTGATTTCAGAGTTTAGATTTTGATTTGAGTCCTCGAGATCGGAGACCGTAGAATTGTAGCTAGCTTCAAGAACGAGCATAACTCTAAGGGCGTCCTCAAGGGTCAAGGGTCTAGCGAAGTCGTTAGGTGACCTTATATTTTATATGATATGAACGAGAAACAACACTAAAAGTTAACTCATATTAGCGTTCATGTACTCGCTAACCTTAAGGCTCTTTCTAATAAATATCGAGTCTTTACTCTCCTCGATCTTTTCCATATTCATATATCGCAACTCTTTTATTTTTATAGTCATTCTCACCTCCAGCTCAGCTAATGAAGTCGTCGGCTGCATTGGAGACGTCCTAAGAGTGGCATGGATTCTTTGAATTTTCGTGGTCGTTGAATTTATCCTGCTTAAATGTCATTCAATTCTGATCTAACGGTCGATAAGCCTTTCACTTTCTTATCGTCAACCCAAATGCAAATGACAGCATAATCAAGGCCCAGTTCATAGACAAGACTGGTGGAATTTTTCCTTTTACGTATGAGCTTCTCGAGGAGATTTATAACTTTCCAGTTGATAACTTTTTTATTTAAAATCGTTCTATGCACCGAAAGTGATCAAAGTTAGAGAATCGATATATGTTTAGGTCTTGAAATACAGATCTGAATATTGTATAAGTTTTATGAACCAAAACGGCTTAAGTGAAAAAAAAACAATCAACTACAAAGTTGTTGTTCTCCTTAAGGTATATAAATTTCATACAAATTTATTTTTATTTGAGCTCATATATAGAAGTTATAATTTTTAAGATAAATTATGCAGTGAAAGAAAAAAATCCGCATGTATCTCTATTCACGAACCAAGCCTTAATTGAGGTACCATTTTGCATCTGAGTAGGCTCTAAGATGTAAAAAGCTCATCAACTATTGGATCAGAAATAAGTGATATCTAGGTGGAATAAAGTCAGCCATAACTTTATCATAGGAAATCTCTACACTGTCCTGTCCTAACTCCTAAGACATGCATTAGAATTTAGGAGTTCACAATTGGCCTTTTTTGTGTGGACGTGTGCAAGACATTGGGCCCAAGTTCAACGAGTGAAGCTTCATCCGTGGCCAAACCTGGTGGCCAAACCTGATAGCGTGCGTATGTGTGTTCTTTGATCTTTTATCGTTTATTTATCCAGATAGCCCTAATGATATCCAACTTTTTTAAAAACTAAGGGTCATTAGTAATTTATAGTTCCCACGGTTTTACGTGGCTTTATGATCGACGAGTTTCATTGACCAAGGAATAAAAGTGACATTTTGGACGGTCGTGTTGTCTTGGTCTAACTTTCTCATGTTTCATGTCGCTTCAAAACGTGACCTCTAAGTATGAGGCACATTAGGTCGTGAGGGTATAGAGTGTGGCAAATCTTTGGTTTGGACCAAAGACGGCCTATGGCACGTGGGGCACACCTTTTTTTGTTGTGATGGCTCAAGCGTTGGACGATCTAGGTTGTGGCTCTAATAAGAGGCATGGTCGGCTGATACTCAAGAGTTGTGGAGGGGCGAGGATGGTGTGGAGTGGTTCCGCAGTGAGGTGGGTTGGCTCTGGCACGACGAGGTAAAGCGGCTTCACCGCTAGCGTGGAGCTAAGGATGGTGTGGCTTTGGCACGACCCTTGAAGGCACCGATAGGCACACAAAGCAAGGACAGTGTGGCAAGGTGTTGATCGATTGAATAATAAGTACCTTTTATATACAAAATGTTGCAGAGTGGTTGAAATATGGGACCTACATACGAGAGTCAAGTTCCCACGTATGAGATAGGCTAAAGGTGTGACAAACTCCATCCATTACATTTGCACTATCAAACCAACCAAACACAAACGCAAGAATGGATCTATCACGTTCGACCAAATAAAGAATGGGACAATCTTATCCCAAAATGAGAGATAGAACCATTCTAAATTCTCCATATCAAACGCGAGCTAATTCACTTAGTGGCTCGGAGGCGATCAAAAAATAGTATTACTAGATCGTACGTGAAATTTTTACAACCTAAATATGTACCTATCGTTTTCGCTTTTTTGAGAAACAACTTTAACTAAATACTTCTTCCGTCCTTGAATAAATAGATTTATAGAGTTGTCTTGAGTTAAACTTTTTAAACTTTGACTGAATTTATAGAAAGAAATATAAAAAATTATAGTATCAAATTAGTATCATTAGATATACCATAAAATGTGATTTTATAAGAGCACTCATAACCATGAAAATAGATGGTTTCTATCTTCTTTAATCATGGTATCAAGTAAGTAAAATAATGATGTGACACCCTAATTAAAGAAGATAAATGAGAAAATAGTTTCGTAGACAAGAAACCATGTCTACATGTGAACTAAGATATGAGAATATGTGATTGATAGAGGATGGAGAGAAAAGATATATGATTGGATAAAAGATAATTATCTAGAAACCATCTATTGGGGGCTATAGTTTCTATATGTAATGTCTATAGAAATTAATAAGCATAGAAACTAGATGTAGTTTCTAGCATTAGGATTGTCCTAATATACTCATTTTACGTCATAAATGTTATTCGTGTTTTCTATAAAGTTAGGCAAAGTTTAAAAAAGTTTAACTGACATGGAATATAGAAATTGATTTATTAAGAGACAAAGGGAGTATATTTTTTAAGGGAACGTATCCTATGCAAACTAGACTCTTGTGCAAACTATGCAAACTCTAATCAAGACCACAAGAATCTAATCTGATGGCTGGTAATTTTAGCACTTAAACTCCTCCACTCATGGGGGTGTTTTGCAACAGCCGGATAGGATGAGTGGGGGGTTTGAGTGCTAAAATTACCAGCCATCGGATTAGATTCTTGTGGTCTTGATTAGAGTTTGCATAGTTTGCACAAGAGTCTAGTTTGCATAGGATACGTTCCCATTTTTCAAATATTAATATTTATGATACATAATTAACATCATCGGAAAGATCTTTGAATCTAACTTTTTTATAAATTTATTTAGAGATATAAAGATTTCAATATTTTCTATAAATCAAGTTAAACTTGTAAAACAGAATCCAAAAGCGACAATTAATTTGGGAACAAAAACTAGGAGTGTTATAAACTTATGGATTTGTCACTTATTAACTTCGGACATACTCCCTCCGTCCCTTTTTAATTGTTATCCGGAAAGCGTGTCTGTGAGGGAAACCCAGATTTTTAGAGACAGTTATCTAGGGACGGAGGGAGTAGACCGATATTGGAAGTCTGGAACCTGCCAAGTTATATGCTTATACCAGTGCTACTGCTTGATATCTTCTCATTTACAAGTTAGGTCTTAATTAACTTATTATGGCATTTTGGTACGCAGAAATTTGTACTTAGAAAATATAAGATTTTTGTAAAAAAAAAAAAACTCGCGCTGGGACTTGGTGTTCTACTGTTGTTACCTGAGCCTAGAGGGAACGACAAGCAATAAGCTTCCTGCTGTCCGGACTCCGGAGTGGGGATATCCGACTCAGGCCGCCATTGTCTCCATCGACAATTTCAAGTTCGTTTTAGGTATCTCCAAGAGTATCTTTTCTTGCGTGCGTGTCCTGCGCAGAGAGACTTTTCGGGGTTGTTATTTGTTTAGTCGGCATCTCAACTCTCGAGCGCTGGTTTGTTCTTGTGCGGCTTAAACTAATGCCACGATTAGCATGCGTGCTGTTGTTTAGAGGCTTCTTCTAATCGTGTGTGCGGGGGCGACATTTGTTTATTCGTGATATGCATGGTTGGTGTTGGGAGTCTGGGTGATGGCCCTGTTGGGGACAGAGGAGGTCTGTGATGATGGCGATCCTCAGGTTTTATTATCCAACAAGGCAGCCTAGTAACTAAGGCCATGTTTAAAATATAATTGCATATTTTGCCACTAGTAACTAAGGCTGGTTATTAATTCTCAAAATCTTCCATTGCAAATGATTCTAGTCGCCACTAGTTAATTAAGGAGGTAGAGGTCAAAGACAAAACCCAGACAACAAAGTAGCTTGAAGATGGTTTTATCATGGCACATTGTCTGACGGGAGTACTTATGCAGTCTTGTTATGGAGAATCACTCTATGGTTGCTCATATAGGAGGTCAACCTACCGAGGATAAACTAAGAGAGACCAACAGATGACCACCATAGTGGGATGGGGCCTTTATCTACCGTACAAACAATTGGCCAGAGCAGCAATGCCATAAGTTTAGGAGCCAATGATTCAATTCTTGGGACAAGAATGACAATAACACACAAATGCTGGGGAATGATGAACCACACAACGACTTTGGGCAAGAAGATTCTAACGAGGTAGAGAACGGACCGATTTTATAATGGAGGTACGGAGCCACAATTGATTTCAGTCTTTGAGCAAACAGGCCGATAAAATCATCTATGAAGAAGAAGCATGTTACAACATACAAGGGCTATTTGGTACAGCTCATAACAGTTTCATGAGCTGTTGTGAGCTGTTTTTTTTTTGTTAAATATTTTTTTTTTCAAAACAGCTTCACTCATAAAGCTGTTTTATTCTTCCTCTCATAAAACCACAAGTTGAGATGAAACTGAAAAAAGTAGCTTTTCATCGCTTATACCTCCATTTATCTCTCTCAACTATGCATGAAGTTGTTGGTGAAGTTGTTTTGTCAAACACTTTTTCTAAAACAGTCTAGCTTCATTTAGTAAGTTGCTCATGAAGCTATTTTCTAAAGCTGAGCTGTATCAAACGGCCCAAGTGTGCACCCGTGCTGGTGGAACTAATGGGTTGGAGATATAATATTTTTTTGTCTATGTAATGCTGTTTTTGGTGCCTGCCTAACTAAAGCCGCTACCGTCTAATCACCTATTTGCATTCAGAGAACCTAGAAGACAGAGGTGACCTTGCTCCTTAGGTTCGGTTCATGAACTGGTATCTCTTCGTGCATGGCAGATGGCACCCGTGCTCCATGGTGTGTCGAATGCCAAAAGGAGACGTTAGAGAACCTACGGGATGGTCGAGATCCACTGGTTCTAGTTCTAGTTTGCAGTGAGCTAAAATCACAAGCTAGCCACTGAAACCACGTAACACAATGCAAACTAAAGCAAAAACTTCTTCTGCCGTCCAAAAAGAAAACTATCTTAGGTGGCGCAAGAAATTGTGGAAAAAAGGACGTGAAATATGACATATGCAGCATAGCCGATTTGCCAGCAGGTGAGCAACCAGAAATTAGCAGAGACCGCTGTGGTTGTCGCATCAAGCAGGCGTCACTGTTACGTCGCAGCCCATTTTTTAGCTCGACTAACTATTTAATAATTTAGCAACGTATCTCAGCCGATAAGCTTGGCTTAAAAAAGGATCTCAGTTTTTTATATGAAAAACACGGAGACGCTCATATTTGCCCATTTAGCTATTCTTCAAGTTTTTTTTTGCCATACAATTCCAAAACGAGAAAGCTTTGGCCACTAAACTATTGATTGACACCAGAAAAAAATGGCTATTTTTTTTAAGGTATAACTAAAGGTGGTTCGTATTTTCTAAATAATAAAATGGCTAACTTTTTAAGGTATAACTAATTCATGTTAAGTAAAAATGGAACCAGAGCCATTTTTTCTAAAACAAAAAAATGTATCTAGTGGTTACAATATTTTAATTATTTAGATCTTATTTGTATTGTTCCTAGTGTTTAATTGCTAGCGTTATGCACATTATTTATTTAATTCATCATTTGTGCTATATTAAATCTAGAGATTGACCAAGAGAAGTCGTACTCTAAATAGAGTATCAAATATTTTGATTAAATTAACTAAATTATTTCGTGGGTCAACTATGTCAGACAAGTTGCAATGCTGAGTATGATCTATTTTTTTTGAGACGAAAGAAGAATTGTATTAAATTATAGCTGGGTACATCATCGTATTACAAGTACTCTGGAAAAAACATGTATCCAGAAACTGATTCTCATCTAAATTATACCTACACTGTGAAAGGCTCAAACTTTCAAATGCAAACCTGTTTGACGCTTCGTATAGATGACCGCACAGGCAAATACTCGGCAACAATTGTTTTCGGCCTGAGAACAGATGCCCAACGGACGACCAATATTCCTGCAGGCGGAGTTGAGAAACTTCTTCTTCTTTCTTATGTCTTCCTTCTTCTTCTTTCTGCCACCGAAGAATGAGGAAGACTGATCTGAAAATTATTCTCTCTGGTCCTTCATCGTGGCCAGATCCAACCACAACAAAACGAAGAAAGGACCGGAGAAAATTATTCCATAGCGGCGACATCATCTCCGTCTTGATGCCGAAGCCCGGAAACAAAAGTCTCTATGTTGTCTTGTTGATGTAGATGTTGACGTCGAAGTTGTCGCCCTCATCTTCAACAGAGCCATCATGGAGAGACTGGATCCATCCTACCTTCTCGCCGTCGCCGGGAAGAAGGAGGAGGAAAAACATCCCCAATACCAAAGACCTTGGCATAGAGAAACTCTAACTCTAGATGACTCGATCTACTAGAAAACTTATTAAAAACGATGGATCCCCACTCCCTCCGACCTCCGGCGAGATACCGGAGGGGGAGGGAGGGGGACCAACGGTGAAGAAGATGGAGACGACGGCGGCGGCGGCTCACACCCTAGGGGCAGCGGCGGCCAGGGTTTGTGGGGCACCGGCCGATCAGGTAGGGTGTTGTGCCCTTTGTGCTGAGTATGATCTATATGTGGTGGAGCATCACATTTGTGAGGCTGGTGTTATCTCTCAGTTCTTTTGTTTTCCCTAGTCATATTGATTCTCTAGGTCAATATCGGGTATAACGTAATACGAAAATGATGGTTTAATAAATAAGTTAAGAACCCAATAATGAGGACAAAAATATTAGTAACACTACTACAAAAAAGAACTTGCGCAGCGTTGCCTAAATGGGCTCTGTGGCGGGCACAGTTTTTGCCCGCCACGGTTATTCGGTGGCCGGCCTGCAGCGGCCGGCCGCCGAAGCGCCCGCTGCGGTTAATCATTAACCAAAGCGGGCAACATAAGGTGCCCGCTGCGGTTAATCTTATTTAACCGCAGCGGGCTTCTTTATATGCCCGCTTCGGTTAATGATTAACCAAAGCGGGCGACGTAACTTGCCCGCTGCAGTTAAATAAGATTAACCGCAGCGGGCACCTTACGTTGCCCGCTTCGGTTATGCCTCGCTATTTAAGCCACCGCCGCCGCCACCAGAACCCGATCATCTTCTTCCTGTAGACCAAAAACGGGGGAAGAAGTTTTGCCGAATTTTTGTCCCAAATAACTTGTTTTTGAGGTTTATTTGTTTGATTTGGAGGAGAAGTACTCCACAAGAGGTACCTAGATGATCTCCACCCTCTTTCCCCTCTCTTTTTCGCTCTTTTTAGCCTCCCTTTTTAGATCTAGTTGTGTGTAGGAGAGAGAAAACTGATATTTGTTTCTCTAAGTTCATCATGGATGCATTAATTTTATTTGTCATCGTTATTACTTCTGTCCCTAGATTTAACATAAATATAATAAATTATTATGTTTTTCTAATTCATCGTCTTTGTTTTGTGATTCATGATGTGTGTTATTAATTAAGGATCGCAGGTACGATGGACCGGTCGGAATGGATGTATAAGATCAATAGAGTACTTGATGTGCGGTATATCGTTGAAGTGAGAAAGTTTATTTCCGCTGCGAAAGCTGACCGTGAGAGATCGAACCAGACGACAATCATATGTCCATGTCATCGTTGCAAGAATCTGACCGCCTTCAAAGACGAAGGCACAGTGCAATCTCATTTGATTCGTTTTGGTTTCATGGATGATTACACGGTGTGGACTCATCACGGCGAGAGATTTGATCCGAGTGTTGGGGCGACATCTGGTGTAAGCTCAGCGTCGACGGCGACGGTGAACCAAGATCCTGGAGCGCACGTCACATCAGCAACAGTAGCGCCTGCCTTCAGTGACAGTAGTGCTCGTGACCACATCGCTGTGGACGCAGATGTACTCCAGGATATGACAGATGATGGTGGTGGAGATGTTGAGGACGCTACGGTGCAAGACCCTGCGGATGTGCAGCTGTTTCAGGATTTAGTCAACCACATCGACGAAGACGACGTCGTGTATGGCTCCCCGAAGTGGCTGGAAAATTTCAGAGAGATGAAGCAGGCGTCACTTGATCCTTTATATAAGGACGTCGAGGAATGTTCGAAGGATTGCACGGTGCTCCGTTTCAACCTCCACATGTTGATGATGAAGGCTCGGCATGGGTGGTCAGACACTAGCTTTAATGAGCTGTTAGGTTACCTTGCTAAAACATTCCCGACGAGTAACAAGATCCCAGCAAATACGTATCGGGCGAAGAAGCTTATCCGGCCAGTGGCGATGAAGCTTAGAAAGTTCGATGCCTGCCCTAACCACTGCATCCTCTATCGGGGCATAAAGTATGAGAATTTGACGAGCTGTCCGCACTGTGGCGCCAGTCGCTACAAGAGAAATGTTGGCTGTCGCGTGGATGCAGACGACGATGAGGCCTTGCGAGGTGGTCAGAGGAAGAAGAAGAAGGGTGTCAAGAAGAGCAATGTTGCAGCTAATCGCATCTCGGCTCATCAGCAGTATGAGGAAGAAGAGGGTTACACGTTGAGGAGAAGTCCGGCACTGTCGGTGTGGTACATGCCAGTGATCGACCGCCTTCGTGCGATATTTGGGAACCCAGAGGACGCGAAGCTCATGTCCTGGCATGCATCAGCTGACCGCTTGAAGGACGATGGCATGCTGCGGCACCCCTCCGATGGCCAGCAGTGGAAAGATTTTGACAAGGCCTACCCGCAATTTGGCAAAGATCCCAGGAACGTTCGGTTCGCGCTCAGCACCGATGGGATGAATCCGTTCGGCGAGCTGAGCAGCTCCCACAGCACCTGGCCGGTCATACTGACCATCTACAACCTACCTCCCCATCTGTGTCAGAGGCGCAGGTATCTTCTGTTGACCATGCTTATCTCGGGACCGAAGCAGCCCGACAATGATATCGATGTTTTCCTGGAGCCGGTAATGGAGGAAATGAAGGAGCTATTTGATGTTGAGGTCGAGATGGTGGATGCGTCCCTCAAGGAGAAGTTCACCCTAAAAGCCATCATCTTTGTCACCATCACCGACTACCCCGGCCTCTTCTCACTGTCGGGGCAGATCAAAGGGAAGACCGGCTGCGTAATGTGCATCGATGAGACATGCTACACTTACCTCAAGGGATCAAACAAGATGATGTACATGAGGCACAGGCGGTTCCTTCCGAAAAGGCACAAATATAGAAGAAGTGTCATGAATCAATTGTTCGATGATCAGGGCGAGCCACAGGGTGAACCACCGGCGCAGACTAGTTGGGGGCCAAAGGTGTATGAGATGGTGAAGGATATTGATCAGATCGAGTTTGGGAAGAAGAAGAAGCCACCAGAGGAGGGGACAAAACAAACGAGGGAGCGAAAGCGAGACACGACGGAGGAAGCGTCACAGGTCCCCTCTGTTCCTTTCAAGAAGAGGTCGATTTTCTTCAAGTACCTGTCATATTGGAAGACACTGAAAACACCCCATGCCATCGACTGTATGCATCTCGAGAAGAACGTCTTTGATAGCACGATCGGTGTCCTGCTGGACATCCCGGGAAAGACGAAGGATGGTCTGAAGTCGCGGACGGATCTTCTCAACCAGGGCATCAGGCAGGACCTTCACCCTGGGTCACCTCATAATGGTAAAGTCGATCTTCCAGGTGCGGCCTACAACCTAAGGCATGACGAGAAGACTGCTATGCTCAACCTTCTCAGGGGTATCAAGGTGCCTACCGGTTTCTCTTCCAACATTAAAAGTCTCGTCTCCTTGAAAGACCTCACATTGACTGGCTACAATGCACATGACTGCCACATCATGCTGACGGTGTTCCTTCCAATTGTGATAAGGGTTATTGGTCCAGAGTACGTGAAGATGGTGGTCACTCGGATATCATACTTCTTTAACCGCATCACGCAGAAGGTCATCGGTAAGGCTGACCTCCCTGCCCTTAAGGACTTCATCGCGGAGACCCTTTGCCAGCTTGAGATGTGCTTTCCCCCATCATATTTTGATATTATGGTACACCTAATGATGCACATGGTGGATCAGATCGAGCAACTAGGCCCCGTGTACCTACACGAGATGTGGACGTACGAGCGGTTCATGTCCACCCTCAACAGATATGTTCATAACCGTGCTCACTGAAAGGTCCTAAATGGCTAGAGGGGGGTGAATAGCCTATAAAAAATTTCTACAACAACACTTAAACAAACTAGTTAGACAACTAAATGGCGAAGCGAAGTTTGCGCTAGCTCTACACAGATGCAAGCCACCAATTCACAATTCTAGATAACCACAAACTCTAAGTCACACAATATCAAAGGAACTATTCAACAACTAAATAAGCAATAATGTATATCACTACACAAGATAAGAGAATGTAACTAACAACAAGGTATAATATTAACTTGCAAGAAAGTAACAAATGTAAGTGCAAGAGATAGAGGTGTGTATACCGAGCCGGCAAGAGATTAATAAATGAATATCAAAGAATACCACGGAGACAGGTTGACACAATAATTTTTCCTCCGAGGTTCACTTGCTTGCCGGCAAGCTACGTCCCCGTTGTAGCGATACACCCACTTGGAGGTTCATGCGCTAATAGGCATCACACGCCTAACCCTCAATAGGGTGCCGCACAACCAACACAAGATGGGGATCCACAAGCTACGAGCAATCCACTAGAGTTACCTTTGGCGCTCCGCCGGGGAAGGTACAAGAAACCCCTTACAAATCACCGGGAGATGGCCACGAACAATCACCACTCGTGCCTAATCTCCTCCGCTGCTCCAAACCGTCTAGGTGGCGGCAACCACCAAGAGTAATAAGAATATCCGCAGCAACAACAATCGCTAAGTGCCACTAGATGCAAACTCACAAGCAAATGCACTTGGATCTCTCGATCTCACTTGGATTTGCACTAACAAGCAAAGAGATCGGAGGGAGGGATTAGATCTTGCTCAAGAGGATGTTCAAGAAGTCAGAAAGTCAAGAAGAAAGCCCCAAAGGCGGCCACGGCCAATTTATAGAGAGGGGAGGGCGACGGCCCGAACCCTACCTTTCTGCGCTTGGTCGGTAGTACCGACCCCGCCTGGGCGGTAGTACCGACAGAGTCAAACTAGCCGTTAACACACGACCCGCTGATTTAGGCGAAGCACTGACTCTCTGGTCGGTACCTCCGAGGTCGGTAGTACCGAGGCTATGGCGGTACTACCGCCAGGCCAAAAACGGTCGCGAACAGAGAGCTCTGCGAAAAACAAGCTACTACCGACCTTGCGTCGGTACCACCGCGGGCGGTAGTACCGAGGTTATGGCGGTACTACCGCCAGGCCATTTTCAAATCTACACAGAGAGCCTCGCGAAACCCTTTAGAGCCACGGTACCACCGACCCTCTGGTCGGTACCACCGCCGGCGGTAGTACCGACGTTATAGCGGTACTACCGCCAGGCCATTTCAGACTCAACACAGAGAGCATTGCAAGCAGCCCCCTTGGGCGGTACTACCGACCCCCTGGGCGGTACTACCGACCACACTCAGAAAACTCCATTTTCTTCTCTGTGTTGATCCAAAACAACTCCAACAACTTCTCCTTTGCAAATGTGCTAACACCAACAAGTGTACAACATCATGTGCATGTGTGTTAGCATTTTCACAAACATATTCAAAGGATTCGAGTTAGCACACTAGGTCCTAATGCATATGCATGTATGAATCCACCTAGTGGCACTTGATAACCGTGATCACTGAGATATTCCCCTCTTAATAGTACGGCTATCTATCCTAAATGCACTCACACCCTCTACGGTGTCTTGAGTGCCAAAACAAAATTCCTATTTATACCTTTGCCTTGATCTCCATAGGATTTTGTTTTTCTCTTCTTCTTCTTCCAAATGTGGAGCACTTGATCTATCTTTTGGTCATCACCACCAATACCATGATCATCATTTGGCTCCCGTACTTGGAATGTACCAACCTAGCTCATAAACACTTCATGACAAGGTTAGTACTCTAGGTGACATCAATTATCCAAAACCAAACAAGGACTTTCAATCTCACCCGGAGGGCTCTATGATCGAGGCGTACACAACCGAAGAGGCAGTGAACTGGTGTATGAGGTACATAAAAGATGGGAGGGCGATTGGGTTGCCTGTCCATCAGCACGAGGGCAGAACCGTGGGCATGGGGTGCACGGGCCGAAAAGTTCGCACGGATATACCATACAAGGAGATTGAACAAGCTCATTACAACATCCTTCATCAGTTGATGAGCATGGAGAAATATGTCGAGAGGCATATAGAAGAGATCCGCGCCGCTAATGACGGACAACGCACAGAGGCATGGGTCCAGAATGAGCACAGGAACAGTTTCATAGATTGGCTCAAAGAGCAACACGTACCCCTAGAAAGATGCCCTGATGATGAAGATACGGAGACCGTGCAGAAGCTTCTGCAAGGCCCGTCAAGCCAAATCACGACGTGGCAAGGGTACGATGTGAAGGGGTATAGGTTCCACACGAAAGAGAAGGACAAGAAGAGCGCGTCACAGAACTGCGGTGTTCGATATGAGGGCGTCGACGAGGCCACAAACACGAGGACGCAATGCTATGGCCAGATCGAAGAAATATGAGAACTTGACTATGGCAAGGACGTATGCGTAACCGTCTTCCGGTGCCACTGGGTAAACCCCAAAGCAGTTGCGATCGACAGTTTCGGGCTAACCACCGTGAACCTCAAAAGTATCGGGTACAAAGATGACCAATGGGTACTCGCAACCAATGTCGCGCAAGTGGCCTACTATATCTATCCGGAGGACCCAAAGAGGCATGTGGTCGTGTCTGGAAAGCAGCGGATTGTTGGAGCTGATGGGGTCCAAAGCCCAGAACAATACAACAACTATGCAGAGCTCCAACTTTTTACCGATTTTGCAAAGAAGATCAAGGCCGTCGAGGACCGTTGCAACAAGAGCGGTATGAAGCCCTGGGCCCGTCCCGATGGTGAGAAGCGGTCCGTGAAAGCCCCCGCACCAAAATGAGATGTAATAAAGTAGTGCACAAGTTATGTCAAAGCTATGGAGATAATTTTTGTAATAAATTATTGTTAATAAGCTAACATTATTAATAACAAATCTCATTTTTGTAATAGATTTTTGTTAATAAGTTAATATTATTAATAACAAATCTGCCCTAAATCTCAATTTGTTAAAACGAACAACCGCAGCGGGCGTCTTAATTTGCCCGCTGCGGTTATTTAGGTTAACCGAAGCGGGCAAATTAAGATGCCCGCTGCGGTTAATGTTTACCGCAGCGGGCAACTTAATTTGCCCGCTTCGGTTAATCGCTCCCTATAAAAGCCCCGCAACCTCGAAGGGCACTTTAGTCCTTCACGCGTCATCGTTTCAACCCCGAAGGGCTCTCGATTTCCTCCACCGCGCCGCCATCGCCATTGTCGGCCGTCCTCCTCCCTCGCGCCCGTCCTGCTCCGCTCTGCGCCCGTCCTCCTCCCCCGCGCCCGTCCTGCTCCGCTCTGCGCCCGTCGTCGTCCGCGCCCTTCCTCCTCCGCCCTACCTAACGACCTCACGGCGGTGCCCTGTAACACCTCTGGTGATTAATATGTAATTAACCTGACATGTCATCATCTTTAGTCATTAATCATCCTTGCCATGCATTATGTTTGCCTAATACTTGTTTTGCATTTACCTTTTTCTGAGGTGGCTTGTGTAGTGGTCTTTTTTTCAAAAAAACCCTAAAGGCCCAAATCCTCCTATAAGGGCAAAATGGTAATTTCATCTCTGTGTCTAGCTTTGTGTGAATCTTGTTCAGTTGAGTGTCTTGATGTTTTGTTGTGTTGATCAAAGTTCAAAATCAGAAATAGAATTTAAATTCCTTTTGAAAAACCCTAAATTTCCAAACTCTAGTTTTACCCCTCTTTTTCTAATTCAAAAACTATTCAAAATTTGAAGTTGGCCCAATAAGAAAAGTTGTAGATCTTGCAATAAGGAACAACTTTGGTGTTTACAGATTTTCAAGTTTCAATACAAAATCAGAAGTAATTTCAAATTCTTTCAAACTTCAATTTTGTCCCCTTTTCAGTTTTCAAAATTATCTCAAAAACTATTGAGTTTCAGAAAAAGTTTATATTGGCAAAGTTGTAGATCTCAAAATTTTAAGCAACTTTGGTATTTTGAGTTTTCTTTGTGTAGTTCAAATTTTGGGAGTAATTTCGAAAGTTCAGAAAAAGGAGGAAGGTGACGTCACTGTGCACGAGCTTTAAAGCAGGGGGCCCCGGCCGCCGGCGGCGGAGCGCCGGCCACGCCGACCGGCTGACCCGCGCCCGTGTCGTGCGCCGCCAGCGCTAGCGCGCAAGCTCCCCGGCCCCTACCTCCGCCTCGCCCGTCCCCTACACTCCTCCTCTTTCCCCTCGGCCGCGGACAGCGGGCAGCTGCCGGCTGCCGGCAAGCCGCCGCGCCGCGCGCGAGCTCCCCGCCCACGTCGAGCCGCCCTACCCTGCCCCTACCTCCGCTAATGCCGCACGATCGCTCCCCGCCCCTTTGACCGGACCCCGGCACCACCCCGCGGCTATAAAAGCCGTCGAGCCTCCGCCGTTTTTCCGCCATCGGCGCCACCTCGCCAATCCGAGCCACCGGACCGCCCCGGAGCGCCTTCGCCTTGAGCTTCTCCACCTTCCCGAGCAACCAATTTCACCCCTCCGCCCCTCCTTTCGCCGGCGCAAGCAATCCGTCCCCGACTCCGGCGAACGGCCCCGTCGCGGTGAGGGGCGAAATTCGTCGCCGTGAGTGTTCCTCCCGTCCCTCCGACCCCGTCCTATTTTCCTCACCTTGGTGCGCTCCTGACCGCACATCGGTGATCCCTTTTGATGAACAGAGCCGCTGGAACGCTTGTTCGCCGCCGAAGAGCTCCGCCGAAGCACCGTCGCCGTCGAACTCCCTCCTCCGACCCTTGCACCGCCTCGCCGTTCCTCGTTCCCGACCCCCGGTGAGCCCGCGAAGCTTCCCCCACCCTCTGCTTTCCCAGCGCGAGGCCCGAGCGGCCGGTCCGCCGCGCGCTCTCGCCGGCGAGCGCGCCGAGCCCGCGGGGAAGAAGCACAGTGCTCCTTTTCTTTTTTTTTGAAAATGTGAATAGTGTTCTGTTTTCTCTTTTTTGTGAGAATTAATCTGTTGCTTTTTAAATCCTGAGAAAAATGTGGTATGCTCCTTGCACTGTGTAGTATTTTAGAAAAATAAGAAACCCTACTTTTCTGCAAAAATTGGAAAATGAAAAATCCTTCTTTTAATTAAGAAATGGATGGTTTTAGATTTTTAGAAAATCATGTGTAGCTCGAAAAATCATGAGATAAATTTTTATGTGCTAGTTATGTCGTGTTTAGTCTCTGGTAGAATTTTTAGGCCTTTTGGAGCAAGTTGATTTTTGGGCATTTATTTTAATTGTTAAATAGTGCCTTTTGTTAATTAAATGTTTGATTTTTGTTAAGCACCTTAATGATCTCCAAAAATTAGGAAATTTGTTTTGTCATCTATTTATACCATAATGAACTTATGAGATTAATTGGGTAAATTTTGGAGCAACTGCATAAAATGACCTTTTTAAATAATTAGGAAAAATAGAAAAGCAATTAGGGTTCATGTTGTATGCCCTGTGATGTGACTTTTGGGATTGTTGCTGTTTATAGACCCCCACCCAGCTGGTCTATGATGTTTGTGATGCCATGCATGACTTATGCTTAGGATTACTAGATGATGTTTAATAGGTTTGATTAATCTTGCTTAGGGGTAGAGATAAGTAACTTTATGTCCACACTAGGAGTTACTTTCACGTTGGAAAGTTGTATTCTAGAATCAGTGAAATTGTCCTGCGCTTTAGCAAGTCTCTTGTTCTTGTCAGCATCCTCATAAGCATACATCATTGCATACGTGTACATCATTGCATACGTGTAGTGTCTGAAGGAGAAGGCATCAAAGTCGAGGCAGCCGCTAACGAACCTACCCCCGAGGCGACCCCGAGCTCCGACACCTGCACTGCCGACCCCGAGCCTGTCCTTTTTGCTCTTCAAGGCAAGCCCCGGTGCATTTTAACCCTTCCTTGTTTTTATAAAAGTTTACCTAAAATGCCTTTGAGTTAAACTACTGCATTAGGTTATAGGAGTTGTGTGATGACCTATTGCCTGCACTATTTACCTCCACCGGCAAATACCCTGCCCTGTTTAAAAATTATTTGCAAAATGCTTAGTAACGCTATCCAATAGATTTGCAATAAAATGCCAATTTCAAAAGTGAGATCACTTAAAGAATTTTTATGGGAATTTGGCTTTACTCCCCGACTGTTGGCTAAGTATCTGATCCGTACCTAGTCAACAGCGAGGAGAGGTTGTCCGAGCGTACGGTGTCGTCATGTTATAGTCCGGGACTCAACAGTTGACACCGACCGGGACAGGGTTGAAAAACTGACAGGACTATTACGCTTGGGTGAGATATAACCGAGGTATGGTTCTGGCAGAAAAATTAGGGACCATCCGTATGGGGGCCTGCTGGCCAAGACTTGCAACTATTCACATACTTCAGAAAGCTCTGGCTCCGAGGACTCCTTAATTGGGACCGACAACCGCGCACTGGGAGTGGCGAGATGGCGGAAGTAGCTTGTACCCACGTGGTCGTCGTGCCTGGATATGAGTGGTGTACTGTACTTCCGGGTGGCATAGGACCGGTCCAATCTTGGAGGAATCGTGGTAGACGAGTTGGCATATGCAAGCTTGGGTGCTACATATGCAGTGTGAATAGGGATCCTCAGCTGAGTATTATTTATCCGGATTAACGTTGCTCCTCGGTTATGGAGACTTGGTCACTGACTGTCAACGGAGAGTGGTTCTCAACTAGGTATGTTTTGGAAGGTAAAATGAATCATGAACAATGAAGAATTGAGAAATACTTGAATCTTTCCAAAAATAGCACGAGGTTTACAAAATGCTTTTCTGCAAAATACTTGGTCTTGCTTAAGCCTACCTTGACTACCCTAAGCCTCTCATCCCTGAGTCTTCTCCCTTTTCTTTAGTCGGGTAAGTCTTGTTGAGTACCCCAATACTCAGGGTTTGTTACCCATGCTGCAGGTATGACTGAGTCTCCGATGTGTCTTGCGCCCTGCTGCATGACCATCGTCCAGGAAGAGGCCGATGAGGCCGAAGAATAAAGTGTACACCCTCGGGCTGGGTGATCATGAGTATCTCTATTTTGTTGTACTCCGCTACGTTGCCTATTTCTATTACCCGAACTTGGTTTGTAATAACTGCACCTTTAATTTTATTTGGAACCTCGGTTTGTAAAACTAATGTTATTTAAGTCTTCCGCTCTGTATTCCGATGTTATTTGTAAAAGTATCCAGTGCTGTAACCGAAAGGTGAGATGATCCTGCGGACGATGGGCGCTGATGCAGCCCGGTGACAAACTGTCTTGGTCACGTGGAACATAGGTTCGGCTGTCAGAGGCTGACGGGGACCTGTGGGCCATGGGATTAGGACCGTTCCGCCACAGAGTGGTATCGGAGCATCTCACTATAACGTTGCAGTGTTCTTGCGAAAACTTCAAAAGATCTTTGAGTCCAAACAAACTAAACTTGGCTATTTTGGGTCCAAACTGCTTTTCTCATCTTGTCTTGTGTGTGGCAACACTAGATAGCGAGAAAACATGTTTTAAGTCCTAAGTACCTTGTTTATTTATTACATTGCCTTGTTCCATAGAAACGAATCATGCATCATGTCATATTCACTTAAGTTAATATAATAACTTCCTCTCTAAGTTCGTTGGGATAGTATGCCTTTACCTTTTCTTGCTAGCCTTTTTACTCCTCATCCAACTTACCTTATCCAGACATGGCTCGTATCAAGCTGACTGCTCGCAAGTCGACTGGACCCAATGGTGTGTCACGCCACCAACTGGCACCACGCACTGGAGAGGAGACTGGCGAAGCCTCCAACGGTCGTCGCTTTCCCCGTCGCACCCGCAAACACCTAAAGGAGGAGATCAAGAATCTGAAGGCTGAGCTGGAGAACTTGGAGCATGACTTCTACCACTCACGTCTGGAGTTCTATGAGGCCCGAGCCTCCCTGGAGCAGGCCAACCGGAACATGATTCGCGCCATCCAGCAGCGCGATGCCACTTGGATTCGCGAGGACGTCACCAGAGCCAAGCTTCACGGACTGCGGCAGTACACAACTCAGATTGAACAGTTCAATGATATGCTTCATGAGGAGGTACACCAGCTGTACAACCAACTCCACCCCGTGGTTCCCCCGGTTGTCGAGGACCCTGAGGACGGAATAGTGGAAGAGCCGGACGTGGAGCAGGAGTCAGGCATGAACGAGGAGATTGAACCTGCCGAGGACATCCACGCCGAAGACGAGGACGAGGAGGTTGAGCCTGAGCTCATCCTCGAGGAAGATGACGACGATGACATGATCACCAATGAAGACTAGACTCGTTGTTAGAGGATGGAGATCCCGTGTGTCTGTACCACCTGCTTACCAAAACCCTTGGTCTAGGTTCGGGAGCGCTAGTCTGTCTTTTGTTAAGTCGGGTCTGTATCTTTCTTTTCGTATCTTTTCCCCTTATCAGTCTGTTGTTATCTGTCAGTCATCTTTATCAATCATCTACCTTTGTATCAGTGAAGTTTTTTCAGTCAGTTGTTTTCAGAACTTAATCAATGGATGCTAAGTTCCAAGTTACTTAACAGATGCCTGTGAACACTCGCACTGGAGCTGGAAGTTCTCAGGAGGCTGACCTTCCAAACCCTCCACCTGTACCTGCTACGCTAGCAGATGCCATCGCAGCCTTGGCAGCCGCTGCTAACCTGATGGCTCAAAACCAAGGGCAGCAGAACAATGGCCACCGTGGTCGCCGCAACATCAACAACGAGACCACATATGTGGATTTCACCGAAACCCGTCCACCGGTCTTTACCAAGGCTGAGGAACCCCTTGAAGCTGATGATTGGCTCCGCACCATGGAGCAGAAGTTTGGTCTTCTCCACTGCACCGACACCCAGAAGCCCCGGTTCGCTTCTCAGCAGCTTCGTGGTCCAGCAAGCGCTTGGTATGCCAACCTGTTGGCTGCCCAGCCAGAGGGCCATCAGTTGACCTGGGAAGAGTTCCGCACAGCTTTCCGTGCACATCACATCCCTTCTGGAGTGATGAAGATGAAGCTTGATCAGTTTCTGGCACTGCAGCAGAAGGACTCCACAGTGATGCAGTACGTGGGTCAGTTCAATCACCTTAGCCAGTATGCCTCGGAGTACGTCAACACGGACGAGAAAAAGAGGGACTGTTTCCTTAGGGGACTGCACCCCAAGATCCGCAGAAGTATGTCCAATAACCTGACCGGCTCGTATCATGATGCCGTTGACCGGGCTGTTGCTTTTGAGGAGAGCAATCGCCAGTACCAAGAGGAAAAGAAGAAGAAGAAAGCAGGATCTAGCAGTTTCTCTGGCAGTCACAAGCGCCAGAGAGTCATTTATCACCCTAGCCACCACCAAAATCGCCCACCTTACCCCCACCGGCAAGTGGTCGTCCGTACTGCGGCCACCACCCACAACGCCAACCAGCAAAGTGCCACGCAGCCGAATGCCCCAGGTGTTCGTATCACCACCCCACAAACCGCTTATAACCATCCCTGCTACAACTGCGGCCAGACTGGCCACTGGGCTCGTGAGTGCCCAAAGCCCAAGAGGTATGCTCAGAACGCTCAGAAGGGTCCTGGAGGACCTCAGCAGCAGCAGTACCGTGTCCAGCAGCAGCATGCTCAGAAGGGCAAGGTTGTCAAGAAGCACGGGCAAGTCTACTACACCGCTGTCAGCGACATCCCAGAAGGGGAGCCCGTCATGATCGGTAGGTTTCCCGTTGCCAATTATCCCGCAGTCGTGCTGTTTGATTCCGGTGCATCGCATTCCTTCATCAGTCGTACATTTGTCATTGAGCATGGGATATCAATTGGGGAATTGAAAGAAAATTTCTGCATATTTTTGCCTGGAGGGCGTATAAGTACTAAGGAGGTAATTCGTAATATACCAGTGATGTTGGGGGAACATGTTTTCCTACCACCATGATAGTGCTTCATGATCAGGAAATAGATGTCATTTTAGGCATGAATTGGATGTACCAGTATAAAGCCATGATTGACATCCTGAATAGGGTTGTGAGAGTGGACATTCCTAACAGTACCTCCAAGCTCCTTCTCCAACTCCCAATGCCTCTGAAACCAGCAGCCACGCAATTGAATACCACCTATGTTTAGGAGACCAGAGACATCCCCGTGGTTTGTGAATTTCCTGATGTTTTTCCAGAGGACTTACCTGGCCTACCTCCTGACCGTGATGTTGAGTTTGCCATAGAGCTTAAGCCCGGGACTGCTCCTATATCTCGCAGAGCTTATCGAATGCCTCCCAGAGAGTTGGCAGAGCTAAAAATCCAGTTACAAGAGTTGCTGGATAAGGGCTTCATTCGCCCAAGTTCATCTCCTTGGGGCTGTCCTGCAATCTTTGTGAAGAAGAAAGACAAGAGTCTTAGGTTATGCATTGATTATCGCCCACTCAACGAGGTCACCATCAAAAATAAATATCCCTTGCCTCGTATTGACCTTCTTTTTGACCAGCTAGCTGGAGCCAGAGTATTCTCCAAGATTGACCTCAGATCTGGCTACCACCAAATAAAAATACGTCCCGAAGACATTCCTAAAACAGCTTTCACTACTAGGTACGACCTATATGAGTACCTGGTCATGTCCTTCGGTTTGACCAATGCCCCTGCCCACTTCATGTACCTCATGAACTCCGTATTCATGCCGGAGCTCGATAAATTTGTGGTCGTGTTCATTGACGACATCCTTGTCTACTCAAAGACCCCTGAAGAGCATGCCGAACATCTTCGTATCGTTCTATCCCGCCTCAGAGATCATCAGCTTTATACCAAGTTCAGTAAATGTGAGTTCTGGTTAGACCAGATACAGTTCCTTGGTCATGTCCTATCCGCTGAAGGAGTGTTAGTCGATCCCGAAAAGGTGGCAGTCATTCTGGATTGGGAGCCACCTATCACTGTTCACGGAGTCCGCAGCTTCATGGGAATGGCTGGATATTATCGCCGTTTCATCCCGGATTTCTCCAGAATCGCCAAGCCTATCATCGAGTTATTAAAGAATTCCGTGAAGTTTGTCTGGTCACCAGCCTGTGAGCAGGCCTTTCAAACGCTGAAGAAACTGTTAACCACATCACCAGTGCTAGCCCAGCCAAACATCGAAAAGCCCTTTGATGTCTACTGTGATGCATCTGGTACTGGTTTGGGCTGTGTTTTGATGCAAGAAGGTCGAGTGATCGCGTATGCCTCCCGACAGCTTAAGCAACATGAAGAGAATTATCCAACCCATGATCTTGAGTTAGCAGCTGTGGTGCACGCCTTAAAGATCTGGCGCCATTATTTGTTGGGCAGTACCTGCAATGTGTACACTGATCACAAGAGCCTGAAGTATATCTTCACTCAAGAAGAATTGAATATGACACAGAGAAGGTGGCTTGAGTTAATTAAAGACTATGATCTCGAAGTACATTACCATCCGGGTAAGGCGAATGTGGTCGCCGATGCGCTCAGTCGCAAGTCATACTACAACTGTCTGGTGATGAAACCCTATGATTCTTCCCTGTGTTATGATCTAGAAAGGATGGGTATTGAAATGGTTCCACAGGGAACTCTGAATAATATCAGGATAGAAGCACCTATCAGGGAACAGATCATCACTGCGCAGAAAGATAACCCTGGAATCAAACACATCATCGAAAGGGTCCAAGCCGGAAGAGCAGATTGTTTTAGATTGATGAGGTAGGAGTGGTTTGGTTCAAGAACCGACTGGTAGTTCCCAAAGTGCCTGAGTTGAGGCAGTTAATCCTTGATGAAGCACACTTGACTAGGTTCTCCATCCACCCCGGCAGCAACAAGATGTACCAAGACTTGAGGCAGAGATTCTGGTGGACAAAGATGAAGATTGAGATCGCCCGGTATGTCGCTCGATGTGATACTTGCCAGAGGGTCAAAGCTGTGCACATGAAGCCCGGAGGAGGATTGCAACCTTTACCTGTACCTGCTTGGAAATGGGACGATATCAGTATGGATTTTATCAATGGGCTACCCAAAACACCAAGGGGTTTTGATTCCATCTGGGTGATCGTGGATCGCCTCACTAAGCAAGCTCACTTCCTGCCAGTCAAGACCAGCTACACCGTCCCCACTTACGCCGCTATGTACAAGAACAACATAGTAAAACTCCATGGCATGCCCATGACCATTATCTCTGATCGTGGTACCCAGTTCATCGCAAAATTCTGGAAAGCATTCCATACCTCACTTGGAACCAAACTCTTGCATAGCACGGCATATCATCCACAAACGGATGGACAAACTGAGCGAGTCAACCAATTGTTAGAGGACATGTTGAGAGCATGCGTGCTCACCTTCACAGATACTTGGGATGAGTGTTTGCCCTTGGCAGAATTCTCATATAATAACAGTTACCAAGAAAGCATCAAAATGGCACCCTTTGAAGCACTGTACGGTCGCCGTTGTCGTACACCTCTCAGTTGGTCTGAACCTGGAGAAAGGGAATTCTTTGGAGTTGACCTAGTAAAAGATATGGAAGAAAAAGTCAAGCAAATACAAGAGAATATGAAGATTGCGCAGTCTCGACAGAAGAGCTATGCTGACAAAAGACGTCGACCTCTGAAGTTCCAAATCGGGGATTATGTGTATCTGAAGGTCTCACCCACCAAAGGAGTTACTCGTTTTGGAGTCAAGGGAAAGTTAGCACCACGCTATATTGGTCCCTTTGAAATTCTGGAATGTTGTGGCAAGGTAGCTTACAAGCTAAGATTGCCTGATCATCTTTCTGCAGTCCATAATGTGTTTCACGTCTCCCAACTCAAGAAATGTCTCCAAATGCCCGAACATGTGGTGGAAGTTGAAGGTGTTGAGTTAGAACCCGATCTGTCATACTCTGAGTATCCAGTTCGCATGTTGGATTACAAGGATCGTGTTACCCGGAGGACTACCACAAGATGGTACAAGATCCAGTGGAACCAACACTCTGAAGAAGAAGCCACTTGGGAATCCGAGGACTTCTTGGCAAAGAGTTATCCCGACTTTCTCGATACTCTGTAGATGTAAAGTTTTGTCTTTGTCCTTCTTAAGACGCAGAATCTCGAGGCGAGATTTCTTTTAGGGGGGAAGGCTGTAACACCTCTGGTGATTAATATGTAATTAACCTGACATGTCATCATCTTTAGTCATTAATCATCCTTGCCATGCATTATGTTTGCCAAATACTTGTTTTGCATTTACCTTTTTCTGAGGTGGCTTGTGTAGTGGTCTTTTTTTTAAAAAACCCTAAAGGCCCAAATCCTCCTATAAGGTCAAAATGGTAATTTCATCTCTGTGTCTAGCTTTGTGTGAATCTTGTTCAGTTGAGTGTCTTGATGTTTTGTTGTGTTGATCAAAGTTCAAAATCAGAAATAGAATTTAAATTCCTTTTGAAAAACCCTAAATTTCCAAACTCTAGTTTTACCCCTCTTTTTCTAATTCAAAAACTATTCAAAATTTGAAGTTGGCCCAATAAGAAAAGTTGTAGATCTTGCAATAAGGAACAACTTTGGTGTTTACAGATTTTCAAGTTTCAATACAAAATCAGAAGTAATTTCAAATTCTTTCAAACTTCAATTTTGTCCCCTTTTCAGTTTTCAAAATTATCTCAAAAACTATTGAGTTTCAGAAAAAGTTTATATTGGCAAAGTTGTAGATCTCAAAATTTTAAGCAACTTTGGTATTTTGAGTTTTCTTTGTGTAGTTCAAATTTTGGGAGTAATTTCGAAAATTCAGAAAAAGGAGGAAGGTGACGTCACTGTGCACGAGCTTTAAAGCAGGGGGCCCCGGCCGCCGGCGGCGGAGCGCCGGCCACGCCGACCGGCTGACCCGCGCCCGTGTCGTGCGCCGCCAGCGCTAGCGCGCAAGCTCCCCGGCCCCTACCTCCGCCTCGCCCGTCCCCTACACTCCTCCTCTTTCCCCTCGGCCGCGGACAGCGGGCAGCTGCCGGCCGCCGGCAAGCCGCCGCGCCGCGCGCGAGCTCCCCGCCCACGTCGAGCTGCCCTACCCTGCCCCTACCTCCGCTAATGCCGCACGATCGCTCCCCGCCCCTTTGACCGGACCCCGGCACCACCCCGCGGCTATAAAAGCCGTCGAGCCTCCGCCGTTTTTCCGCCATCGGCGCCACCTCGCCAATCCGAGCCACCGGACCGCCCCGGAGCGCCTTCGCCTTGAGCTTCTCCACCTTCCCGAGCAACCAATTTCACCCCTCCGCCCCTCCTTTCGCCGGCGCAAGCAATCCGTCCCCGACTCCGGCGAACGGCCCCGTCGCGGTGAGGGGCGAAATTCGTCGCCGTGAGTGTTCCTCCCGTCCCTCCGACCCCGTCCTCTTTTCCTCACCTCGGTGCGCTCCTAACCGCACATCGGTGATCCCTTTTGATGAACAGAGCCGCCGGAACGCTTGCTCGCCGCCGAAGAGCTCCGCCGAAGCACCGTCGCCGTCGAACTCCCTCCTCCGACCCTTGCACCGCCTCGCCGTTCCTCGTTCCCGACCCCCGGTGAGCCCGCGAAGCTTCCCCCACCCTCTGCTTTCCCAGCGCGAGGCCCGAGCGGCCGGTCCGCCGCGCGCTCTCGCCGGCGAGCGCGCCGAGCCCGCGGGGAAGAAGCACAGTGCTCCTTTTCTTTTTTTTTGAAAATATGAATAGTGTTCTGTTTTCTCTTTTTTGTGAGAATTAATCTGTTGCTTTTTAAATCCTGAGAAAAATGTGGTATGCTCCTTGCACTGTGTAGTATTTTAGAAAAATAAGAAACCCTACTTTTCTGCAAAAATTGGAAAATGAAAAATCCTTCTTTTAATTAAGAAATGGATGGTTTTAGATTTTTAGAAAATCATGTGTAGCTCGAAAAATCATGAGATAAATTTTTATGTGCTAGTTATGTCGTGTTTAGTCTCTGGTAGAATTTTTAGGCCTTTTTGAGCAAGTTGATTTTTGGGCATTTATTTTAATTGTTAAATAGTGCCTTTTGTTAATTAAATGTTTGATTTTTGTTAAGCACCTTAATGATCTCCAAAAATTAGGAAATTTGTTTTGTCATCTATTTATACCATAATGAACTTATGAGATTAATTGGGTAAATTTTGGAGCAACTGCATAAAATGACCTTTTTAAATAGTTAGGAAAAATAGAAAAGCAATTAGGGTTCATGTTGTATGCCCTGTGATGTGACTTTTGGGATTGTTGCTGTTTATAGACCCCCACCCAGCTGGTCTATGATGTTTGTGATGCCATGCATGACTTATGCTTAGGATTACTAGATGATGTTTAATAGGTTTGATTAATCTTGCTTAGGGGTAGAGATAAGTAACTTTATGTCCACACTAGGAGTTACTTTCACGTTGGAAAGTTGTATTCTAGAATCAGTGGAATTGTCCTGCGCTTTAGCAAGTCTCTTGTTCTTGTCAGCATCCTCATAAGCATACATCATTGCATACGTGTACATCATTGCATACGTGTAGTGTCTGAAGGAGAAGGCATCAAAGTCGAGGCAGCCGCTAACGAACCTACCCCCGAGGCGACCCCGAGCTCCGACACCTGCACTGCCGACCCCGAGCCTGTCCTTTTTGCTCTTCAAGGCAAGCCCCGGTGCATTTTAACCCTTCCTTGTTTTTATAAAAGTTTACCTAAAATGCCTTTGAGTTAAACTACTGCATTAGGTTATAGGAGTTGTGTGATGACCTATTGCCTGCACTATTTACCTCCACCGGCAAATACCCCGCCCTGTTTAAAAATTATTTGCAAAATGCTTAGTAACGCTATCCAATAGATTTGCAATAAAATGCCAATTTCAAAAGTGAGATCACTTAAAGAATTTTTATGGGAATTTGGCTTTACTCCCCGACTGTTGGCTAAGTATCTGATCCGTACCTAGTCAACAACGAGGAGAGGTTGTCCGAGCGTACGGTGTCGTCATGTTATAGTCCGGGACTCAACAGTTGACACCGACCGGGACAGGGTTGAAAAACTGACAGGACTATTACGCTTGGGTGAGATATAACCGAGGTATGGTTCTGGCAGAAAAATTAGGGACCATCCGTATGGGGGCCTGCTGGCCAAGACTTGCAACTATTCACATACTTCAGAAAGCTCTGGCTCCGAGGACTCCTTAATTGGGACCGACAACCGCGCACTGGGAGTGGCGAGATGGCGGAAGTAGCTTGTACCCACGTGGTCGTCGTGCCTGGATATGAGTGGTGTACTGTACTTCCGGGTGGCATAGGACCGGTCCAATCTTGGAGGAATCGTGGTAGACGAGTTGGCATATGCAAGCTTGGGTGCTACATATGCAGTGTGAATAGGGATCCTCAGCTGAGTATTATTTATCCGGATTAACGTTGCTCCTCGGTTATGGAGACTTGGTCACTGACTGTCAACGGAGAGTGGTTCTCAACTAGGTATGTTTTGGAAGGTAAAATGAATCATGAACAATGAAGAATTGAGAAATACTTGAATCTTTCCAAAAATAGCACGAGGTTTACAAAATGCTTTTCTGCAAAATACTTGGTCTTGCTTAAGCCTACCTTGACTACCCTAAGCCTCTCATCCCTGAGTCTTCTCCCTTTTCTTTAGTCGGGTAAGTCTTGTTGAGTACCCCAATACTCAGGGTTTGTTACCCATGCTGCAGGTATGACTGAGTCCCCGATGTGTCTTGCGCCCTGCTGCATGACCATCGTCCAGGAAGAGGCCGATGAGGCCGAAGAATAAAGTGTACACCCTCGGGCTGGGTGATCATGAGTATCTCTATTTTGTTGTACTCCGCTACGTTGCCTATTTCTATTACCCGAACTTGGTTTGTAATAACTGCACCTTTAATTTTATTTGGAACCTCGGTTTGTAAAACTAATGTTATTTAAGTCTTCCGCTCTGTATTCCGATGTTATTTGTAAAAGTATCCAGTGCTGTAACCGAAAGGTGAGATGATCCTGCGGACGATGGGCGCTGATGCAGCCCGGTGACAAACTGTCTTGGTCACGTGGAACATAGGTTCGGCTGTCAGAGGCTGACGGGGACCTGTGGGCCATGGGATTAGGACCGTTCCGCCACATGCCCTAGCCACCGGAGCCGGAGCATCGCCGGAGCCACGCGCCGTCCGCTGTTGGTGCCCTACCCACCGGAGCCGGAGCCCCTGTCTGCTGCTGGTGCCCTACCTAACGACCTCGCGGCGGTGCCCTAGCCACCGCCTTCCTCCACATCGTCGGAGCCACACCGTCGTCCGCCGCGCCTTACTCAGGTAAGGGGAAAACTGTTGTGCCCCTGTGCCCCTCATGCTACTCTTATTCTCTCCAGAGCCCTGGTTATCGATCAACTGCACTGATGCTCACACTGATGGCACTGATGGAGTGGACACATTGTGCATGTTAGCACATCTAGGTTGTTTTTACAAAAATGGTAAACTAATCCAATGTTTAGTTGCTTCATTGTTGATGCAAAAGGTGTAGACTTCAAATTGCATGGTTTAGCAATATCTACCTTTTTTAGGCTGAGCTGCTGCAAGGGTGCCTCTTTGGTTTCATGGTTATGTAAGTCCCTGATTTAGTTAATTTCATGATTTCCATAAGTGCGGGTGAATAATGGCAAACATAAAGCCGAAAGCTTACCAGAGTGGCAAACACTGGGAGTTTGATTCGTTAGCATGACAAGCCTATGTCTTCTGTATTCTGTCTTTTACTAACAATTGGTTTGGGAAACAGTATCAATAACCATGCTAGCTATCCAAAATAACCTGGCATTATTTTACCAAATGGAATGCACAGGTGTAGGATTGTCCCCTATTGATCTTGTGTTCATAAAATGAACTGGTGCACATATTGTTTTTCTTGTTTGTTGTGAATCTGTCAGTTTATCAGAGTAAAAGAGTATGATCTATGTTCCTTCTATCTTATTGTCATTGTGCCTCTTAGTTTTTTACCATCAGCTATCACTGCATCAGTTAATGACTCAATCTTATAAATCTACTTTTTGTTTACTTCAAGACTGGACAGTGAAGTTTAGATTTTAACTGATTGGTTCAGGTGTAACATCATATTGGTTTGTTTAGTTGGTGAAAATCTTTGAACCTATTTGCTTAGCAGAATAAAATAAACCTCCTAAAATCAGCTATATTTAGTTGGTGAAATGTTGTATAACAAGGTTGTAGCACTTTTGTATACCTAGCTGCTCCTAAAATTTCGTAATTTTTGGATGTATGAGTTGGGAGATATGCTCTGTTTTATCTGGACAAAAAAAACTATCCGGAATCTGGACAGTTTTGCATCATGTTTTTTGATTTTTGCCTACTCCTCTATTGCTAGTACTCCTGTCTACTTATCTTTTGTGTACTTACTACTTACTACTGGTTACTACTTGTCTTCAGATGGAACCTATCTTATGTCTCGTGATGCTTTAATTCAGAGTTTATTTGCTGCCTATGATGCACTTTGATGCCTTTTTACCCTACTATGCAAATGCCACTACCTATGATGCCATCTGATGCTTTTTTATTTGCGACCTATGATGCCATGTGATGTTTTTTTACACTATGCAAATGCCCTACTCTATATATACTACTCCTCTCCCTACTACTCTATACTACTATACTACTCCTCTCCCTACTCTCTACCTAGTCTCCCTACTACTCCTCTCCCTACTCCTCTCCCTACTACTCCTCTCCCTACTACTCTATACTAGGGTTGGACAGACCGACAGATAGTCAGTTAAAACACAGGTGAACTTTTTGTCAGATTAAGCCACTAATCTTTCTGTATTGAGAGAATGCACCTCTTTTTGTTTCTGCTCTCCCTAACACCTCTCTCCCTGTACTACTACTCCTCTCCCTGCTCTCTACCTAGTCTCTGTACTACTCCTCTCTATACTCCTCTCCCTACTACACCTCTCTGTTACTACTCCCCCTACTCCTCTCTATACTCCTCTCCCTACTACACCTCTCTGTTACTACTCCCCCTACTCCTCTCTATACTCCTCTCCCTACTACTCCTCTCCCTACTACTCCTCTCTGTTACTACTCTATACTACTGTACTACTCCTCTCTATACTCCCCCTACTACTCCTCTCTGTTACTACTCCCCCTACTCCTCTCTATACTCCTCTCCCTACTACTCCTCTCTGTTACTCCTCTCCCTACTACACCTCGCTGTTACTACTCCCCCTACTCCTCTCTATACTCCTCTCCCTACTACACCTCTCTGTTACTACTCCCCCTACTCCTCTCTATACTCCTCTCCCTACTACTCCTCTCTGTTACTACTCCCCCTACTCCTCTCTATACTCCTCTCCCTACTACTCCTCTCCCTACTACTCCTCTCTATTACTCCTCTCCCTACTCCCTACTATGGCATTTGCATTGATGATTTTTTTCGAACTTGTAAGCTGAGGTAGTGGCAAATGCGATGATGTGACCCCTTTCGATTTTATGCTGAGGCAGCGGCGATGATGATCAATTGCCCCCCTACTTTCTATGCTGAGTCAGCTGCTAGACTAGGATGGCTTGTATTTTACAAGTAACCAGTTTAGCAGTGACGTGTTGACCTAGGGGCAAATCTGAGCCAAAAACTTATACGCGTCATTATTTATTCAAAAGCTTTGAACTGAGCATATTATATACGCGTCTGTGTATATGTAGAACTGACAAAACAAACGAATGGAGGGACCCTAACCCTAGCTCCTCGTCAACCAGCTTGATGAGTGAGGTGTTTGTGACTCCACTGCCGAAGAAGCAGCGTACGGAGGAGGGCAACGATCCCGCGTACGAACCAGGCGCGGACGAAGCAGAGAGTTTCGAGGTTTACGCAACACGCTGGCTTTCTAACATGTACAAAGACGCAATTGAATCACTAAAGGCTCGTGACTCTTGTCAACAGCTGTCGATTGTGCCTCGTCGGCTCGAGTTTGGGGACGAAGACGCGCTTAGGGAGGAAGAAGCCCCTGCTCCCTCTACGACAACCTCTTCGTCCAAATCTAAGGGCCAGAAGAGGGTGAGGGGACAACACGGGAGGCACAAGTTGGACAAAGACAACGAGGTGCATGTTGTCGATGCGGTGGGGCCAGAGGGCAACCCAATAGCTCCAGATACAGTCATTGGCAAGTTTAGCAATCAAGTGGCATGTATAGCCAAGGAAAAGGTGGAGATCACTTGGCCCAACTGGCACGATGTACCGAAAGACATTAAAAACAATGTCTGGGGTGAGGTGACAAGGAGATTCAGATATCCGCCCTCAGCTGACATGGAGAAGTGCCAAGAGTGGGCTTTGCACGTGGCGTCGACTGCGCTTCGCAACTTCAGGTCCATGCTGACCAGAAATTACCTGAAGAAGGGGAAGTCACCACTGCTAAAGTACAATATGGTCAAGGCACACGTGTGGGATGCTTTCTGCGAAATAAGAAAGACGCAAGAAGCAGAGGAAAAGAGCGCTAAGTTCAGTGAGCTCGCAAAGAGGAACAAGAATCCTCACCACTTGGGCATGACTAGCTTTGCCGGTCAGAGGACCAAGTGGCAGCAAGAAGAACAAGCAAGACAGGCTGCCGGGGTTCCAGATCCGTATGAGGGCATCGACCCAAGGGCAAAGGACTACATGAGGGCCCGCATTCCAAAGAGGCTGAAGCCCGGGGCGACCAAGTTTAACGAGACCCACCTCGAGGACGTCGAGAAGACTTTGATGGAGAAAGCAAAGCATAAGGACAACATCGTGGTCCGCCGGGGCCACGACTTGCTCACCGAGGTCCTAGGAACCCCTGAGCACCGCGGCCGCGTTCGTGGTGTCGGGTCGAAGATGAGCTGGAAGTCAGTTGAGTCGTGGCAATCCGACGCGGCCATATACAAGTCCAGGCAAAGGTATAAAGATGAGCTATATAACAAGGGCTTCAATGAAGGCATGGCTGAAATGATCAAAAGCTCAATAAAGGAAGCCTTCACGAGCAACGACTCGAAGATGGTCGCGATGAGGTCCAAGATGTTTGATCACCATGGCCTGCCCAATCCTCAAGCAAAGGAAAAGAAAGCCTTACTGCCGATGAACGAGGATCACCCAAGGGTCTTGAACGAGGACTTCAAGGAAAACCAGCACGTCCAACTCCTCATCCTGTTCGGAAGGTCCAAGAAGATGGTGGTAGCCGAGGGATGCATTCTTGCACCCCACGATATTCACGACTTCAACAAAGACAACACCCCTGAAAACTATGTGGTCGTGAGCCCGTTATGGCACGTTCCCGACCAGGAACATTTTGAATTGGACCATCCCAACCTACAACCGGCCAGGCACCTAGGGCAGACACTTGGATTGGAAGTCCTATGGAACCGCGAGGACATCGAGATCATTGCTCGGACGTGTAACACTCTGGTGTTAAGCAGACTAAAGCCTGACATGTCATCATATGCACTGGCATTTCATTTGAGTTGATAACCCAATTTTGCATTCACTAAAAACAAGTTTAATTCTTCATGCTTGTGCTTAGTGATAAGGAGTGTTTAAGTTTGCAACCCTAGTCTATGCTTTCTTGTTGTGAATAGTGCTTTTATGCTATATAAGGGTATATTGGTAATTTCTTATATAGTAATGGAATTTTGGACCACATCTTGGTATTATGTCTCAAAGGTGTATTTGGAACATGTTTCAAGTCACCATTGAGTTATAATTCAAATTTGGTCGGAATTCAATTAAATAATTTAATTAATTTGAAAACCCTATTTTGTTCCCTTTTTCATAATTCTAAATCTAAAAAGAATTTGGTTATGTTCTAAAAAGCAAAGTTGCTCTATTTATGATAAGAATCAACTTTGATGTATAAAGTTTTCCAAGTTTTCTTATGAAATTAAAAGTAATTGTGAAAATACCCTTTTGTCCTTTTTGTCCCCTTTTGATTTTCAAACCCTAATACAAAATCTAAGCATATTTTGCTTATGTTGCAAAAATAAAAGATGTTCAGTATTGAATTCTGAACATTTGATATTTTAACATATTTTCAACTTATATTCAAAAATCTGAAGTAATTTTTTAAATTTGTGAAAGGGTAGAAAGGAGAGGGGGGGATATGTTTGCTTCCCTGTTCATGGCGGTGGGAGCTGATCTTTGATCAGCGCTGACCGCGCGAAGGGCGTCGTTCTCTCTCGAATGAGCTCGCAACCGTGTTCGTGGCAAAGTGAAGCAGCTGCTGGCGCTCTCCCTCGCGTCGTGGCGCCTTCTCTCGAGCTCGCCGTCGCCGTTTTGCCACCTAGGGCACCGACGGGCTCCTTTCCGACCTAATCCCAAATTCACCGCCTCTGCTCGTCCTCATCCAAAATTGACCGCGGCTATAACCTCCTTACCTCCTTGCGCATCTCCAGAGCCCATCCCTTCGACCTCTACTGCCTCAGAGAGCTCGTGCTCGCCGTTCTTCTTCCCGCCGGGCGAAATCGCCGCCGAGCTCGATCTCACCGTGGTCCGCTCAACCGGGCACTCCTCTACTCTCCCTGTCTCATGTTTATGTTTCGCCTTGACCCCAGGTTACTCATCGGCTCGATGGTTTTCCTTTTGGCGCTCAGGTCTCGCCGGAACATCATCTTCTTCGCCGGAGCTCGCCGCCGCAAGCCACTGCTCCGTGGACTTCTCCTCTCCGTTCATCCTCCGCTTGAACCAGCTACATAGCCGGCATCAGGGTGAGCTACTGGAACTTCCTAGCCCCTCCATTCTACTGCTACCAGCCTAGGTTCGCCGGAACAGCTCTGATGTGATCCGGTCCACCGTCGTGTGTGGCCATACCTCACCGGAGTGGTAGCGGTTAGGGTTAGGAGCTCTATCGGCTGCGGATGACTTGCCGGAGTTTGTGCTCGCGCCCGTTAGGTCTCTACTGGCCGAAATTGACCGGCGTAGGGTTCGCCGGCGCTCGGTGCGTCGCCGTCCGCTCTGGCCATGGTCGGGGACCTCGCAGTTGTGAAGATGAGAAAGTTCAGGGTGTTGGTTGCAAAGTCTGTGACTCATGTGAATAGCGCTATGGACTGCGGGTTGTTTCCTTAGAAGCCGAAGGGCTTTTCTGCAAAAACGCCAGGGCGCGCGGGCGGGAGCCAGGCCGGGCCGTTTTCGCGCGCGTTGGGCCGCGCTAGAGCGGGCCGAAAGCCCAGTTTGGGCTAGAATTGAGTTTTTCTTTTTATATCTTTATGCACAGTAGCTAAGTTTGTTATTTTTGCTATAATTATTCTATAGCTCTGTTAATTGTGAAATTTGACATGATAGATGATAGCATGTCTGTGCTAATATAAAAATTATAAAACTTGTGTTTTGAGTACTTTTACTATGACAATTAAATCTGTACTTTAATTAATAAATGCAACTTTGATGAATTATGTGATTTTCTGTGTTTCTCCAAAAATCATGAATTTTGACATGTGAGTTTATGTCACTGATATCTACCTTCATGTTTAATTTCAGCTCTGTTTGATAAAGTATGATTTGTTCATAAGTAAAAGGCTATTTAAAATGACTTATAAAATAAATAGAAATAATTAATCACTTTAGATTTGTGTGACTTTTAGAATTGTTTGACAACCAGTGGAAAACTAGCATGAATTGCTCCCTAGTTATGGATTCCTTTATGCTAAAGACCTTTTGTTGCTTGTTAGTTACATAACCTTGCTTAATAAAGATAATAAAATTTGCTTAGTAATGATATATAGTTTAATAGCTAAATTGGTTTGTTGGTTTGCAACTATACCATGATGGAGGATTGTACAAATAAATGTCTACAACTTAGAAAATTTCCATCTTTATCATGATCATGTCATAAGCATCCCATTGATCATGCATATGCACTTCTACGTGTAGATCTCATTTCGGAAGAACCGGATCCGCAGTGGGTTTCTTCTGAGAGTTTGAATCCTTCTGGTTTTTCTGAATCTCCGGACTTCGCTGATCACCAAGGCAAGCCCCGGACATTAACCCTATCCTTGTGTTTTTATAAAGTTATTTATATCACTTGAGTTAATATGATGCATTAAGTGATTAGGAGTTGAATGAACTCTACTTGATGCATTACCAACCTTGGTAAATCCAATACTTAACCTTGATACCGTTTTATGAAAAAACTTAGTATGCTTAGCTATGCTTTACTTACTTCACAATAGTAGGTGCTTTTAAAAATGGTTGCTATGTTATGGAAATACTGAATCTTGAGACAACATGATAATTATAGTAACTTACATCAAGAATGGAGTCTTGTTGTAAGGTTACTCAACATAGGACCTTATCGTTGTTGGCCTGCTGTGATTGAGACCTTTGAGTACAGCCCACATGTGGTGGTAAGCCTCGTCTATAGCCATTCCGATACTTGAGAACGGATAACCGCGTACTGGGAGTGGAGAGATGGCGGGAGTAACGTGTACCCTCAGGGCTATGAGATAGTCGGGTTCGAGGTGTACTGTACTCTCGGGTGACGCTGGACCCGTTCTTGTATGGGAGGATCTATAGATAGGGTTGACATATGCAAGATTAAGTTCTACATATGTCGTGTGGTACTGAATCCCCAGCTGGGTTTAAACGATTAGAATCGTCGTGTTTCCTCGGATATGGAGCCTCAATCCACTGACCCGCACCATAGTAATGAATGAGATCTTTATGAGATGAGAACTAAATATGTGACATTCATATTAAGGTTTGAGAATCTTTGGATAGTTATAAAGTTTAATCTTGAGTTAAAACTCGAAAATAGGCTTTACTATTAGTAAGCTTTTATGCAAAAGAAATGTTTTGATCTTGCTAAAGACTTACCTTGAATCCCTATAGCCTTCATACCTGAGTCTTCTCCTCTTTTCTAGACGGTTAAGTCTTGTTGAGTACTTTTGTACTCAGGGTTCGTTACCCTTTGTTGCAGGTGAGTTTATTGATCATCCTTTTGGTGGTCAATGTTTCTTCACTCTTGTGGAGGAGAGTGATGATGACACTGATGATTGACCTTGGGCAAGTAACCTAAGTTGTGTGGTATATGTAATATAAAGTTCCGAACCTTTTATGTATCAAGTACTTCTGGGTTGTAAACTTTTAAACTTAAGTTTCAATCTATGTTATATACTCTTTCTGCTTTTACTCTGATTTATCTTATCTATAAAGCTGTTGTAATACCGTGATGCTTGACGAGGGAATTCCTGAAAAGAATGTAACGTGGATGATTCGGGTTTCCCGAGGACACCCGACAGATCTCTTGAGTCATTTGGAACTCGTGCACGCCGATCAGAAGTCTTTAGGACAATGATGGGTGCATGTGGACCACTTAATTCAGGAGGTTCTGCCACAGGACGCCAACTCCAACGCCGACACCAGCATCACAACCATCAGCCGCCGGATCTTGTCCTCCAGAAGATCCAGATCACGACAGCGATGATGACGAAGAAAAGGGCGGGGACAAGGGCAAGGGAAAGGACAAAGGAGAAGGCGGTACCGAAGGCGGGGACAAGGAAAAGGTAGAAAGTGATGGCGGGGAAAAGGAAAAGGGCACTGACATGGGAACTGTGTCTCCCCCGCCTCCAAATAGTCCGCCGATCGGCCCGGTCCATGAGGCAAGAAGCTCAGAGGCCGGTAAGGGCGACAACACGACAACGACAAGCCAGCCAAGCACGAACGAGCAACAGGGAGGCACGACGGGGGAGGCAACAGGGACGAAGACACCTCCCCCGTCAACCACAAGCCAATGTCCTCCCCCGCCCACCAAGAATCCAAGAACGTCCACCGACAAGCTCCCGTACACCCTCACGTTCGAAAGGTATGGTAACATTGAGCATAATACCACGTCCATAGTATATATGCTACTAACATCCCTATCCATCGTTTGCCAGGCCTGAAACTACCCGTCAACTATTTGATGAGGCCGAAGACTGCCCTGGCCACTATGTGTGCGGAAAGTTCATGATTCCCAAGGCCCAGCTCATCGACGAGGAAAAGTGGGATACAAGGAGGTTCCATCTATGGTACATGGAGGCTGCAAAAGCCGGGATGTCAAGTTTTAACGTCAAGATTCCCACGGAGTACTTCCACTTGCCCGCTGGTAACGAAATGCAACTACCGTCGACTTTAGCGACATGTACAACCTGATGCGAGAAGAAGACCTGGACATCGTTCAAATCACCCTATTCACACTGTAAGCGATGAATGCAACTTCCACAGATCACTACATTCGTATTTTCCATAGTTCTATACTTATTATGTCACGATGACTTTTCCGTGCAGCATGACGGTCACTGTAAGCAATAAAAAGACACGTCCTGTACTCTACCTCTCTCCTGCACATATTGCCGAAAGAGTCATCAAGGGTTTCGAGATCACTGATCCGGAGCTGATAGTTCGACAGTGAGAGAAGAAATATGAAGAAAATATGAAAGCCGAGAAGACTAAGTTGAAAAATTACATACTAGAATGCATGAAGAAGATCAAGCCGGATGGGCCAGAGTGTATAATGGCTGCCTATCATTTTGGGTAAGTCAAATACATGTACGTACACCTAAGTCGCTAGCATATCATGCCTTCTAGTCATCATAAACACTATTTTGTTGCAATGGTGCAGCCAGGGCCTCGTGGGTGGCCACTGGGTCGCTTTTATCATATACCCTCAAGATGGCAGGGCCTGTGTGTTTGACTCCTTGAGCGTACCAAACAAGCAAGGGTACAAGGCATTCGAAGATTGTCTGAAAAAGTAAGTCATCCAGCTTTTTCATCAGTTACGGTTACCATACGTTTTTAAATTGTGGCTAAAACTATTATATTTCGTACAACGCTTATAAGGAATACCAAAAGGTGCCCGGATTCTGGGACCGAAGAACTCAAAAGTTCAAGGACAAGCATAGGTACCACCTCAAAATCCGACGAGATTTCCCGGTAAGTATTTCAAAGGTTCAATTCATGTTTCATACATATATATGGGTTCTAATGCTTGTGTATCAATCGTGCAGTGCGCCAAACAGCCACTAGGATCGAAGACATGTGGCTTGTACACATGCGAGTTTCTAAGGGAAAGCAAGGAGTACACCAATAGCTGGAAGAAGCTCAAGGAAGGTGTCAAGTATTGGGGAGAGCAGCAGAGCCGCAGGATGTGCTTTAAACAAGTTAAGGCGGACATATGCAAGTTTGTAATGGAGAAATGCATTCTCGAAGGAGAAACGTTCTTTGACAACGAATCCGACCTGGCGTTGCTACCCCAATACGAGAAGCTCCGCAAATGGAACACAATGCTTCGTCCGACAGATTATGCTCATCAAGTTGAAATATGAATTGTAATTTGAATTTGAAATCAACTAAGTCAATGTGTATATGATGACAACAAACAACTAAGTCACTTTGTATGTTATGTGCAGATGGTTTATATGTGCATATATATATATATATATATATGTTAGAAATCTGGAATTCTGGAATTATTTGAAAACTGCAGATTTGAATTCCTGTTTCTGCTGGCTGCATTATTTATTTTTTTAATCCAAAATTAATAACCGTGGCGGGCAACCTAAGCTGCCCGCTACGGTTAAAGGCAACTACCGCAGCGGGCAACCTAAAGAGACCGCTGCGGTTAATCAGTTACCGCAGCGGACGATTTAGGTTGTCCGCTGCGGTTAATTATGTTGCCCGCTGCGGTTAAGGCTTTTACCGCAGCAGGCAACAGCGCCCGCTGCGGTAATGGCCACGATTAACCGTGGCCTTACCACCGCAGCGGACGCTGTTGCCCGCTGCGGTAAAGCCAAAACGCCCGCTGCGGTTAAGCTTTGTGCAGTAGTGTAATGAGAACAAATAAAATAGCAATAACTTTGAGTATAGCACCAAGAATTGGACTACTTTTAGGAATATCTATATCTATATACTTTAATAAAGCTAAACCTCACTGGATATTTTATCTCTTCATGTAAAGTGTTCACATCATTTCTCACTAAGTGATTCTTCTAACTTGCAATTCTTTCGTACAAGCTATCAATGTAATCCCTTATTAATTATAAAAATTACCCATGTCATCTCATTTTATATAATGCTTTTAATCTATCAACATATAAGTCATATGTATATGCTATTTGTTTCGGCATATCCTATCCTTCTAAAATATGATATAATATTTTATTAGCCTTTTCTTTATTAGCTTACCGATTTCACCAGATTTGATGCAATAAGATAATATGTAAACCAAGCTCATATATAACATAGTAGTCAGATGCCATATAGTAATGTTGTATATGCAACAAATTTATTTCCAAGATAAGAAAGTTCCCCGACAATGCGCGTGGTATTCTTCTTGTCTTTCTTATTTAACATGAACTAGTTATATATTTTTTTAAAAAAAACTAATTTCTATTATTTGTTTGATAATACAAAACCACAATCCAAACTAGCTAGATGACCAGGTTTTTTTTGGTATTTTCCGGTTAAAGATTTCTAGTTGTAGACAATACAGGACATAAAAAAACCGTCTAATATGCTGATGAACACCGCAACGAGCGGAGTTTGCACAGTACTATTATAAATTTGAGGTTCTTTATCATAACACACCGTAGCTAGTATTTTATTCATTTTTGATTCGTGGAGAGAGAAGGGAGGAGAAATGTCCAAAGTACCCTTGTCTTCATCCTCCGGCCGAGCTGCTTCTGCGGAAACCATGGGACGTGCAGACGTGGTGCGGGTGCCGCTCTGCTGGCTCCACGACCACGAGGACACGACGCTACAACCTAGCATGACGGTGGCGAACTTGCGTGTGTCAAGCATGGCAGCTGCTCGTGCGTGTGGGGCTGTGATGGGAGGTCTGGGCCCTTGGGGAGGCTGCGCTGCCGCTGCATGAGGCCAGCTGGCCAGGGAAGCTGCTCCGCTGCCACAGAAGGTCGGGGCACCTGCTGCGCGAGGAGGCCATGCTGCCGTCGTGGGAGGCAGGGAGGCCGCAGCGCCACGGCGCGAGGTTGGGGAGCTTCCACTGCCGCCATGGGAGGCCGGAAGATCGCACCGCCGCTGCTGCGTGAGGAGGCCACACCGCCGCACGAGGCTGTGGGCTCACGGTGCCGTCGCATGCGAGTTCGGGGAGCTCATGCCGCTACCGTGTGAGGTTGGGAAGGCTCTGCCACTACCCGCACAAGACTGGAAAGGCTCGTATGCTGTTGGTCCGAGATAGATGGTGAGATGAATCGGCGAGAAAGTTAAATGTGCCCCTAAGGGCATATGCCCTCAACACATCCACCATTGGATGTGCATTGAGGTGTGTGTCCGCACACATCTCAATGCATATATACGCATTGAGATGTGTGGAGATGTGTGCGGACACACACCTCAATGCACATCCAATGGTGGATGTATTGAGGGCATATGCCCTCAATGAATCGGCGTAGTGTGTGATGGCAAATATTAGTTCAGAGCTGGAGGATGAATCGGCGTAGTGTGTGATGGCACAAGACTGGATAGTTTGGATATTTCCCCCACTTTCTCTCTCCACAAATCTGAAAAATAAATAAAATATTGGTGGCGGTGTGTTATCACAAAGAACCCTAAATTTATAATGGTACTGGACAAATTTTGCTTGTTGCGGTGTTCATCAGCATATTAAGCATTTTTTCGATGTCCTGGAGCAAAATTTGCCATACTTGAATGTGGAAAAACGGACTTCTCCCCAAAAATAATCTGCTTCTCCCTCTATTGGGAAATATTCTTTCTCTCTCTGTTTTAAATACTCCTTTCTTTGTTTTGGCCTTGTTTAGTTTCCACCGCAAAAACTTTTCACTCATCATATCGAATGTTTGGACACACACGTGGAGTACTAAACATAGACTAAAAATAACTAATTGCACATATTATGTGTAAATTTCGATACAGTTTTTTTAAGTCTAATAAGTTTATGTTTTGACAATGTTGTGCTACAGTAAACATGTGCTAATGACGGATTAATTAGTCTTACTAAATTCATCTCACGATTTTCAGGCGAAATATGTAATTTATTTTTATTAGTTTATTTTTAATAGACTAATAAGTGCCAGAACATCCGATGTGATAGCAAAAACTTTTCATGTTCCAATGCACATATGCACACCCACTTGTATGTACACATTCATCATACATCTATGTATACTTGCTACGAGAGGCTGGCCCAGTGGATCGGTGTATGTATCTTGAGATTGAAAATTTAACAAAGTCACAATCTATCAGTGAACATACCATCTACTACATTATATGAAAAAAATACTAGCACTTACAAGACAAAAAGAATGCAATTCTTATATCCTGAGAAGTCAAATATTGTAAACTTTGACTAAAATTATATGAAAAAATACTAACACTTATAGGACAAAACAAGCATCATTAGATTATTGTAAAATATATTTCCATATAAATTTATTTAAGACATAAATGCTAAGACTATTTACTATAAATTTGGTTTAACCAGAGGGAGTATCCTTAGATGTACAAGTTCCACCATAAAAGAACTTAGATCAACAATATCCCTCATAAGCCGTCATGTCATGTGTCCTTCAACAATGATGGTGTTTGGTTCATTTTGGGGACGGGTAACGTTAATGAAAATGGATCACCCTGCGATCAGTTTCAGCTCAACAGATATTTATCTGGAGAGCTCTTTGCGATCAGTGATGTAGGGGCCGTGATCATTACCCCCGATGGACAGGTGGTATCGCTCTTCTGAAGGCTCCTGTCTAATCCCGCGTCAATCGATAGCAAACATTAAAAGCGTGTTTGAGGGCTTGTTTAGTTTCGAGAAATATTTGGAATCTGCACTGTAGCACTTTCGTTGTTATTTGACAAACTTTGTCCAAACATGGACCAACTAGACTTAAAAGATTTGTCTCGACATGTAGATACTAAAAGTACAATCAATTATTTTTTTTACCCACATTTAATGCTCCATGTATGTAGCTAAAGATTGATGTGACGGGGAATCTAGAAATATTTGAGGGAAGTTGAGGAAACTAAACAAGGTCTGAGACTACTCCACGAACCCATAAATTTTATCGTGGAGCAGCTCAAAAAAACTAGAGTTTATGGAACACCAATTTAGCTGCTCTCACAACTCTATTTTTTTCTTGGACAGATCCACATTTTTCCTCAAAGAGTGTGTGCAGCTATAACCGTTTTGCTAAAAAAATGTTGAGGGGAGAGGAGTCCAAACATTCCTAAGTAACATGACTCGATCTCACTGTTACTGATAGTAGAGCAGAAAGCTGCAACCGAACACTTTTGATATTCCTTCTCTCTTTTTTTTGAAAAAAAATATTCCTTATCTTTTTTTTCTTGAAAAATATTCATGCTCTGTTTGTTTTTGACAATTTCACGATCTGTCATGATCTACTACTGAAAGTATAACCTAGGACAAGTTCCACCATAAAAGAAAGATCAACAAAATATTTAATCTCTTAGGTTAGTCGCAATGAGAAGTTTCATTGCGTTGTTTTCAAGACTACGATGTCATACGAAATAAAGTGAAACTTGAATGAAACTCTCTATCGAGAGTGAGAGTCTCATTCTATAGTTTCATATGCATTTAATTTCATATGTCAAAAGAGTTTTATCTAGATGAAACTCATTTCTTCTCTAACTTCTTAAATACACCGCTATATCATCAAAAATACATACACGACAAACTATTTAATGCAAATAAAACTCATACGAAATCCTATTGAGACTGACCTTATAAACTGTCATGTTATGTGTCTTTCAACAATATGTATAATTAAATTATCTAGAATTTCTTTCTAAAAGTACACTTGCTGACATATGGAATTGACAATGCTAAAATGAGATAACATTGTGATCGCTCCTTTTATTTCTTCTCTGATAATAATTACGTAGAAATTTGAACACTACTGTTACAGGGAAGCACAAAGGACCGTCCATAGTCCACAATTCCCGTGACCACAAAAACCAATCTACAGTTGCACTACATAAAAAATGGATAAGCACACAAAACCTTCAGCAGCTTACAGATATTACCAGCGCCGTATGTATTAACAACGGTCACTGTCAATCACAGCTCTTTTCTACCCTCAGCGTTACGCGCGCACACACACAAATCGATCAGTGGGGCACATACACGCATGATGATTACAAAACCTCTCTAATAAGAAAAAAGAAGGTTATGAGAGGGAAAAGGCAACAAAGAAAAAGATGGGATAAGATATAAAGAAAGATAGGTGAGGTGTGGTCTTTGAAGCCCTAAGACAAAGAGAAGCCGTTTTAGGTCCACCAACTGGTTGTTGTTATAAGGAGATGGATCGAGACCATCCATTATCTATCGTCTTCATTCGTATCCAGTTCTTTCCATCCTTCCTAACCAAAACACCCACTCCCCTAACCTGAACGTGTGCGTCACAAGCCCCATGCGTGACTTGGTTTCAAGATATTTGATTAAATTAATTAAAATTAACCACCCATGCATGATTACATCAAGAGCATTATTATATACCATCATTCTCGTAATTGTAAAATGGTAATCTTGTTCATCTTCTTAGTTTAATTTCATCATACCGTTGGGGCGCTCATGGGGCTAAACTTCAATTTTGATGAGTTATGGACTTAGGATCTTAATTGATTAACCGAGATTTTTTTATAGAAACATATGTATGATTAGCCATTAGTTGGCGATGAAAAAAAGTTTGCTACTATTGGGGTTAGCTCTCTAGCTTGCGAGTTGTTACTGCTGCGTCGTCCACAAAGAGTAAATGAGTGATGATGTGACTTTACTTGAACTTCGATGACTTTACTTCGGACCGTAAAAAGCTAATAAAGCTGTGGAAATTCTCCTCTGGGTATTTTGACGAAAAAGAAACCTTTTTTCTAATTTTGTCAAGGAATATTATGATATTCCCTTGAGAAAAATTTGGACCAACATTACTTTTTAGGTTGGCGGTTGGACGCATGATGTGTCTATTTACCTCCATATAGCTCGCAAAAAAAGCCATTTAAATTAGATAAAGTCAATTTGTCATAATGAACTTCTTATTTAAAGTCAATTTAACATTGTTGAGACCTGATTGTCTGTAGCAGCAGTGGTATGCTTCTTCGCTGAATTGTTTAACCGAACATCAGACAATAAATTCAGAAACACAACTAAAACACACGGTGCTAGCTAAAGCTTTGCTAGTAGCGTTATGTCTCATATGGACCTCTAACTACACGATAAGTTGGGCGCTACCAAACAATGTTTCCAATGTTTACTCACCGCTAATAATCAAACTAGCATTTAACATTTTAGACCTATACTAGTTAAGTGCCCGTGCGTTGCCACGGCTTGCTATGTAACGTATGGGCTCCCGTGCGTTGCTACGGCTATGTAACGTACAGAAAAACTGATGTACAGGCTAGATGCTGCGTGACAGAGAGGGTACGTTGAATTCATAATTTTAAATATTGGTGTAAGCAGAGAAACTATAATATTTTTTCTATAAACAACAACCAACGTGTCTCACTCGTTAACCTACAACCATAATCAATAGGTTACAATAATATTATAATATGTACATCTAATCAACGTGTCAATAAGTCATAACTACTTGCCTCTCATTTCTATTCGACTTCCTCAGTCACCTGAAATTCAGATAGATACATGCCTATTAAAAAATACATAAATGTAAAAACATAACAGTTCTACAGAACAGAAGACAATACCTTATCATTAAGTGAGAACCTCTTTGTAGACAATATTTTTCGTGTATTTACTATTTATGTCTGTCCTCTTTTTTTTATCCTTCTCGTCACTCAGTGGGATGGCAAGGATCTTAATGTTCGATCTGGCAGTTGCTCTGGATAGCGCAACATACAACTGACCATGGGAGAATACCGGTTCAGGCAAATACACACCAACATTAGGGATAGTCTGTCCCTGTGCCTTGTTAATTGTCATGGCAAAACTGAGTCTAATAGGAAATTGCTTCCTCTTGAACTTGAATGGGAACATCTCATCATCCGAGGGGCATATCGGAATCCGTGGTAAGAAGATTCGTTTTCCGGCATGGTCTCCAACCATAATTTCTGCATCTATGGTATTTCTTTGGAACCCTCGAACCACGAGTCTAGTTCCATTACAAAGTCCAGCCGTAGGGTCAATGTTCCTTAGTAAAATGACCGGGCACCCAATCTTGAGTTTTAACATATGTGGAGGGAGACCGCTGGGGTTCAAAGTGTTGAGGAACTCAGATGGGTAGTAGTTGTTTGGATCATCCATTGCACTGTCAAAGCTATGGTACACCATCTCATCCCCTTGAAAACGGCTTATCATCTTCATGTTAATCGTATCAACCCAGTCGTTCCGTGGTGATAATATTGCTCGTGATGTGATGTAGTGCTTGTTCGACATATTGGCATTGAGGGCAGGAAATATGCAGTCGATTAGCGTATCAAGATCACTGTCTTCACCGTTCTGTGGTATGCATATATCATCAGGAAGCCGAATTTCACCATCACTATTAGCCTCCTCATAACCTCCCCCGATGCGTAGCAAGTATTCCGCAAACCATGGGTCACTCTTTGCCCTCATGTTGCGCACCAGTTTGAGATGTCGCATGGAATCCCAAAGGTATGACATCCGCAGCGAGGCATCGACTATTTGAGCCCTGGACCCTTTCCTAACAACTGGGAGAACCTGCCTGAAATCTCCTCCAAACAAGATAGTCTTCCCCCCAAATGGAAGGTTAGGACAATCCATGATATCACGAAGGCTATTGTCTAGTGCCTCGACACCTTGCCTCTTCATCATCACCACTTCATCCCAAATAATAAGGGATGCAGTCCGAAGCAGCTTGCCAGTTCCACTTTCTTTTGTGAAGGTGCAAAAGGCCTTATCTTCAAGGGTGAGGGGAACCTTCAAGCGCGAGTGGGCCGTTCTGCCACCAGGCAATATTGAGGCTGCAACACCAGATGTTGTTGTTGCCATAACAATCTTGTTTTGATTGCGTATAGTCGCAAGCAGGGCTTTGTATAGTTAAGTCTTTCCGGTACCACCAGGTCCATCCACAAAGAACACACGCCCATGCTCGCTATCAACAGCAGCCATAATCTCATTGTAAGCAGCCTGCTGCTCCTCGTTAAGGGTATTTGATAGTTCCAAGTCATCAACGCTAACTCCAACGTTAACTTCCTCAAAAATCTCTCTAGGAATATCCCCAGACGGATCATATGTGTCGTCGATACAAGGAAGCGGGTATTCCTTTATGTCCATGTTCATTGATTTTAACAAGTTCTGAATATCTATGAGGACCATCTGTTCCACTGCGAAGCTTGACTGGTTCTTGCGCTTGTAATCCTCTGACATTGCCTCCTTGTGCTTTTCCCAGAGTTCTAACACATCACTTGGCTCACAAAATACCAAGATTGTTGCAAAGAGCCTCCGTAGTGCACATGGCATCATCCACTGAGTAGCTTCAGCAAGGGACTCATGCAATGTGTCGTCTCCTTCAATATGGCCCCTTGTTTCTGCAGCTTCACAAAAAGTCGGTAGGAGTCTGCCAGAAACTGTCTTTAGATCAGTGAAGGAGGTTGCACCAGCAACATGGTTTAGAAGAACCCTAAGATAGTAACGCTCCCCTTCGGCCGGATTAGCACATACAACTCTTCCGATCTGTCTTATACAATTCTTTTGTGCCCTCCTAACCCATGTTTTATCTCGTGAGTCCCACTTATAGTACTCAGGAAAGTCCCGATACAGTATACCACGAGCATGTTCAGACGTGTTGTTCTTCTCAAAGTAGGCTGTAAGCATCGACCTTTCAACACCTGGACAATTAAGCACCCGTCGAACACCCTCACGCCGATTGAATGACACCATGTGCATGCCAGGAAGATGGAGTTGCAAGGACAACACCGAAGGAGACCTATCACTTATATCAAAACCATATATCCTCCATAAGGCTTCCATAGGAGTTACCCATCTAGCATCCCTATACAATTTGATCTCGTCAATGTTTTCTTCACTGTTCTCGTTGCCAGCCGCTCTCACAGCAACAGACGCGCGGTCATGACCCTTGTGAATATACTTAAACAAATACTTGACGGCCTTGATGCTCCCACATGCCTCAACATTGATGTGGCAATTAAATAGGCGTAGGAGGTACGGGTTGTAAGGCACGACCCATCTGTTGTCAAGGTCATGCCCACGAACCTTTTCTTTTCTACCATCATCACGTCGTCTATAAACTAGGTACGAATCCTTGCCCTGCAATGTGGCATCACAGAAAGGTCGCGGGTAATGGTTCTTGCATGATCTACGACCCTTTGTGCATGGGCAATTGCGATTAAGATCTCCACAAGGGCCATGCATCATATGCTTTGTGACCATTTTATACAGTTCTGGATACTTCTTTTTGTTTGGAAGCTCAGCTGAGATGAGAAGGTCATACTGCTCGGGGCACGTGATCTTGTACTTTCTCTCCATGATTAGCAGAAAATGTGCGTGTGGTAGACCCCTCTTCTGAAACTCTACAACATACACGTGTGCGCGAACCTTTCCGAGGATACCCTTTTTTAGCAACTTATCCTTAAGCTCTTCTAGTTTCGCCCTAAATACCCGATCAACAAGATCTGGACGATCTTGAGCTGTTTGTCCAGGGTACAACTCACGCGTGATCTCATCCCATTTTGGATTACATGTCATAGTTAGGAAGATGTCTGGTTTTCCAAACCTTCGCACCAGTGCCATGGCATCCAAGTACCTACGCCTCATGTCCCTTGGGCCTCCGATAAATGATGTAGGCATCACCGTCCGCTTTCCAATAGCTTCGGTTCTACCCTCACCAGCATGCAAGCTATCAACCAATCCTTGGTAGAGGTCGGCCCTAATCTCTGTTTGATGATTGCGTATGTAATCCAATCGAGAACTCTCAATTTTCATGTACGTGTCCACCACAAACTGTTGGAAAAGACGCTGGCTATAAAGTATGGGATTAAAGATTCCTGGTCGTATCTGGAACTTGTAGCAGTAGTAGTCACGCACGGAAACACATAAATTTCCCGAAGATTCTACAAAAAAACACTATGGTATTAGAGTTGTTTATATATAGGATAACAGTTTGGTATACATGAAAATAATAAGGAGATTAACAAACCTGTTTCCTCCTCTTCTGTACCACAACGAGCCTTACAGAGGGCACGAGCCGCATTGACTTCCTCCATAGTGACATCTTTCTTTGGGATATCCATATGCCATCCAAGCTCACCGTTAGGGAAAAAGAGTGGGTATGAAAGAGCGTCATAGCATCCATGATATGATCGGATTCCATGCCTACTCCTATCTTTCCCATGCAAGACAACACTGTTCTGAAACTGACCAAGGAGTTCACTACCCTCGACCCAAACAGTAGCCACCTCGTTAGCCATCGGTACGTTGTATGTCCTTTGGTCCAATCGTTGATCAAGGTTAAGTTCAATATGATAGTCCTCGAGATCTTCAGCCTGCCCTATTCTTCGAAATTTTTGTGAGTACGGGTTGTTACGAAGGATGGCCACCAGTCTATCTATGACTTCTCTATCTTTTTCGTATTTTTCTTCACGACACCTTCGGTACCGGTACTCAAGGCTAGGATCGTCATCATAGAAGTAAAGCTCAAGATGCCTAGGCTCCACTCCATTTTCTCTCCCAAATGACCTTATGTTGTGATACATCATGCCATGTGCACGGAAGGTATATATGCCGGTGTTCCTCATGTTAGCAGTAGCACTATTGAGGCGACAATAGAGGGAAGTGAAAGAAAAGTGTCCATTGAAAAACCTAATATTCTGGCGAAAGTGCTTAGCATCCGCGTCGGTGGTGCTCGTATAAAGCCTCATGAGCTGGTCTGGTACAACTGGTTCACTCAACTTGATCTTTCCACTGCGGCAACAGAACCCAGGTGGTTCTTTTGGAAACCTCTTCGCACCACAGTGGTGGCAATTAGGGACAGGTTGTAGCATGTGTGTCTCTATAGGCATGTTACTGTAGACCTTTTCGTAAGGGTCAGGTATTCCAGGGTTAGAAGCCGTGTCGTCCTCAGGAGTATCACTTTGTATATCATCATCTGATTCCTCTAATGAAATGACATCGGAGCACAAAATAAAGGTTAGATATTGGAGTAGATGTTTAGAAAGGTATACAGTATTTGGTAACTTACCTTGCCCAGCAAATAGGTATCCCTCATCCTCTTCCTCATCATCTTCAAATATGTCTCCCTCATCATCATCTAATAGCATCATATATACTTGAGTTAGTAGAACTATGAGTTAAAAAAGGAGTTCAAATAGTTTGTGGAATGTTAGAAAATAGTGTAAATTACCACTATCATCGAATAGTGGTGTCATTGGTGCGGCTGTTGTAGGTTGAAGGCTAGGTCGTGCCCTTTCTGATAATCATGTAATGACCATGGTTGAGTTAGGTATAATATGATAGTATAGTGGGATCATGAGGTACCAGTAATTACCATTGTTGGTTATGACTGATTCAGGCAAGGGTGTGTTATCATTTAGGTGTGTTTTGGACATGCATTCACAATCATCAAATAGTGGTGTCGTCAGTGTAGCAGATGTAACTTGAATGTTGGGCCTTATCGTTTCTGTTAATCCCAGAATGATCATGGATCAGTTAGGTATAATATGGTATATATATCAACTTAATGGGACAATGAGACACCGACATTTACCATTGTTGGCCACAGTTGATTGAGGCAAGGGTGTGTTAACATCAACTTGATCTTCTACCATGTAGTCACCATTATTGTGAGATGCCTTTGTGTTTGAACCGATGTGACGTTCAAATATCGTGTTACAGCGGGTTAACAACACATGTCTTTGTCCAAATGAAACACGTGCTCTATGTGTAGGCGGTATGTCATTGGATCCATCATCACTGACCTCCTCATGAGGTATAGAAATATGACTTGGTGTTGAACCAGACTCTGGCATAACCCAATCATTGGGGTTCGTCGTGGATCCATAAGCTCCCACAGTGGGCCACACAACCTCAGGAGTATACAATGGGTTCTCCATGGCAATAGACTCTGGGTGTAGGTTGTGCTGCCGCATCTCTTTAAATTTTCTGTCAGATATTTTCAATGTCTCCTTACGCTTGGGTTGACTATTATATAGCCTTTGACGCTCACGTCTTGCTTCTCTTTGTTCGGGCGTCATATTTTTGTACCTCTCACTAAAATAGGTACTTCGTGATGTACTTTTCACACAAGTTTTATCAACATGAGGAGTAGGGTTATCTACCAAATCAGTAGTGCTCTCCTTTCCCTTCCTTATAGTCTCCATTCTTGGTTCATCTATCAATGTAATCATATAAATGCAACCATTAGCTATATTGAGTCATATAACATTATAATTATGAAAGACCTACAAAATTTCAGCATCTTTAATAATTACATGATAACCGAGTGGACATGCTCTCATCAACATTATTACAGGTTTGATAGGAATCATTCCTATGTAGCCAATCATCTGTTTCAACAAGCTCAATGTTTTCCTTATTTGATGCAACGCCGTCATCTACAAAATAGTTGTGCATTGCACATTACACATACATGACAAATAAACATGCTAATTAAATCCCTACATGCATATAGAACTCAATATGTTAGATTCATTACAATTTGTAGATTCAATAACATGTTGCTTTTTTCTTTGATGATAGGATTCATGACGCCTTTTATAAATTGCATTTTTCTTTTCCTGAGACATTGCATGCCATCGAGCTCTATCCCTTTCTCTCTTTCGTTCTTTATCATCAACTGCAGTTAATTTTCAAATCTTTACAACTCAACACATACATAACAGATATATATATATATAATGTAATATTTGATAGGATGTTGCACTATACTACCTTGTTTGGAGATGTTAGTCTTGTCTCCTAATGGTGCACGAGAACGATTATTTTCCATTGTAGAAATCTGTAATAGATAGAACCGTATACAAACATGTATGTGAGCTTTGTTTTATAAAAGCACATATTATTGTTATGTCTAACAAAACAAAACACCCATAGTTAATACAAATATACATGTGAGTTGTTGTGCAGAAAGTTATGTGTAGTTGCAATTATTTTTTTATATGAAGAACCTCTACTATTCTGCTATGGCAGCAAGCAAGAGAGGGCTTCGAGAAGGTTGTTAGCAATGGTAATTAGCAACCTTCAAGGCCGTCCGAAATTTGAGCCTAAAGCCTATGCAGTTATGTCTGCAAAACTGGCACCATCAGTTGGTAGGAAGAAATCAGAATAGAACTCTGAATATCCATCATTCGTAAGTCATTTTGGTTAGATGATAGAACCAATTTACAGTTCTGAGAGAGGCACGACAATATAGTGATAATATTTCTGTTTTAAAAAATGAAACAGGTTTCTACAGTGAAGTAAAAACTCCAGGACTGAAATTAGTTCAGTGAGTTAGAGAGCAGTGATAGTTCATAGCTAGAAAGTCAAAATTGGTTAAGTCAAATAGCAGTTAAATTTCTACAAACTCTAGTATTGAAATCCAGTACTCCAGTAAAAACATTTCCTCATTACATTACTTGCTAAACACCATATCTGGAAAGTGTGTACATAATTACCTAGTGACCAGTGAAGGCTGAAAATCTTTCAGGGACATTCGAGCTGTGATGGGAATTCTCAACAATCTAAAAATATATAAAAAAAAGATTAGAGTCAATCACCAAGCATAAAAGCTGATAAACAGATATACAATATTAAAAATGAGTAATTTCAGTCAGATTATTCAATAAGCATATGTTCTATTGCTTAGGTAAATGCCCGTGCGTTGCAACGGGAACATAATACCACGATAACATATATGTATAAGTATGTGTTCTATTGTTTAATTAAAAAGACATTGCAACCGTATTATTTGGAACAACAATATTACATTCTAAATTGGGTTTGTAATCTAATTTATTTGTACTGTAGCATCAAGAATTGAAGGCAAAACTCATTTGTACGTGCAGCCTCTGCTATTTGTACAACATACTTCACTTACATTGTGGGGTTATAAGGGACAGTCATATTATACTGAAATATTCTAAGAGCCGAGTATTGCTATGGTAGCAGGAAATGGTATTTTAGTATCACCATACCTGCTTTTCTTGAATTTCTTCAAGAATTCTGATATCACAGTCCTATAAACCATAAGGAATTCAACACAATTAGTCAATTTGATACAACATTCCTTGCACAACGCAGTACATGTGTACAAAGCAATTGAATAAGAAACATGTTCAAATGAAAAGCAAATCTAGATGGGTTTATATTCATAATATGAGTTGATTTTCACAAACGAATCAGGCTAGAAACAAGCGCAAGAATGAGAAGGGGACAACAGTAGCAACAAAAATCCATTCTTGCTCTCTGAATATGGTAAAGAAAAACATGGATGTGTTCTGACAGTCAATCAATTTTGTAGCACCACCAATCTAGTCACCAAGATTTGTCGTTGTGCCTAAAAACAAGAAATGATAAGAAATCTCCTCCTAATCCATTCGTGTCGAATGGGATGCGCTCACAAGTCACCCTTTTATCTCATCCAATTACCGAATGAACACACACCAAAATTCCGTCAGTGCATTACACCACGGCGAGTCGTGGCCCAGCCCCAAACAAAGAGCTGTTGTAGGACGCGAGGAGCGGATGCGAGCAGAGGGCCACAGAGCCGTATTATTAGCCAGCCATGGTGCGATGCACAACAATGGGCAACTCGCGCAGACCATGGGGCAAAGAACCATGGAACACAAATTATAGGAGCAACAACAAAATAACAGAAAAACAGTGGGGAAACGGCACCTGTTTGCCAAGCGAGGAATGAACCCTCTGTCCTGGTTAGCTACCTAGCCACTATGGTTTTCTCTGCAGTTCCAAAGCAACACTTTTAGAACTGTACTTTTGATCTCATTGTTACAGGATATTTTTCTAAGGGCAACATATTAGGATTCCATTCATCAAAGAAAAGTACACGCAAGGCCAACACAAAATAAAATATCTTTGTTGTAGCTAATAGATGGAAAAAACACACAAAACTGATGGGAAGTGGCCAAGGTTTCAAAAATATATACCTCATGGGTTTTCATCATATGCGTAGAACCATTCTATTTAAAAAGGCATTGGATGAAACTCGTGGGTTATTCAAAGCTGCTCAGCTGCAGTTTACTATGGTCATCAGCACAACTCACTATGGGCTACCAATTACATGATTTATAGAACTCTTGCATTCAAAAGTGCAAATCATGGTATATCTTTATATAGGGTTAGTGGAAGTACAACATACATGTTTTCTGAAATCATGGTAACTTTATGGGACAAGCTGAATTCACTAAAGAAATTGTAAAATGTCAAAGAGGGGTGTAGTCCAACATGTGCATATACACGGTTTGACAGACGATGATACACATAAAGGACAAATTCATGTATCTGCTCACAACACTATCAATTAGGTTACCACTCACACCACTATGAGCCTGTTGCCCATAAGCATCCAAAAATGATCTCTATGGAATTAAGCAGAACTGCTAAATACCCTCTGAATTTTTGCTGAAAATCAGAACTGCAAGTTCAGACAAACAACTTACCTCCCAATTACCAATTATCAAAACCTTTGTAGGAAAATCTGAAGATTAAAAGTATTCACCGTAGTAGGAGCCCCAGAAATTTGAGTTCTTTTCTTGGGTGCGTTAGAGATATTATTGTTCACATCAAATTGATTCCCAGCAGATTTTGCCTTAAAAAGCTTGACCTGAATCAAACCTAGCAGAGATGGAATTCGTCAAGCACGTCAAAAGACAAGTCTTGCAACAAGTCACGTTGTAAATTTCAGGGCCATCCAGTCAAGCACATGAATTTAAGGGTCATGCAGTCTACACACTAAATGATCTAAATTTCCAATTAATGGCTACTTTTAGCTATAAAATGAAGCTGACAGTTCAGTTGAAATTTATCACGCAAAACATTCTTTGATTTTAAGACTGAACAACGATCATGATTTTGAGTAGTGAAACCAATTAACCTGTTGACAGTAACTTGATTCATCGTCAACTAAAAAATGGATTTTTTTTGTTGTGTCAACTAAAAATCATAGCACAAGAGAACACAACAACCTAATACTAACTCCACGGGTACAGGATAAAGTTATGAATCTAACACAATTAATTTCATATTATTTGTATCTATAATTATTTTCCTAAGATTTTCTCAAGTTTTTGTGTGGTTCAGTAGAGATGTGCGAGTTCATATTAGCTTGTACTGTACCGTTCATCTTATGGAGAGAAGTAACGAGCAAACCTGTCATAGATCCACATCAAGAAGCATTCAAAGGGGTGCACAACCACGTAAAGGAGCTAGAGAAAGGAGAGATTTGGCTTGGGTTTACCGTGTGCCGTGAATTTGGAGGAGAGCAGAGCTCGCCATGGGCATGACCTCCGACGAAGGTGAAGACAGAGTACCGGTAGATTGCTCCGTGGTCTCCTTGTCCTCTTGATATGAGCGGTCGTCTCAAGCCAAGGAGCGGGACCGGTGGCCGCTCGTGTCCAAGCCGTCGTGCGCCGGCCCGCCCGTGCCGGTGGCTGCTCGCTAGGAGGCCGTGGTCTCCCACGTTGGTACACCGCCGCGTGAGGTCGCCCGATGTGAGGCTGGGTCCGCGTGGGCGGCGGCGTCAACACAGCTAGCGCTAGGGATAAGAGGCAAGCAGCAGATTCGCCCCGTCGCCGTGGAACTTGATGCGTCGGACGGACGGCGGCAGATCCGCAGGGGGCCGGCGTGCTGGGGGCGCGGACGGCGGCGATCCTCGATCCGTGCGCCGCCGTGGGAGGAGGCCGGCGGGTTGGGGGCGCGGACGTTCGACGGCGGCTCCGTGCGGGTTGGGGCAACAGCTTGGGGGCGCGGCCGTCGGGCGCCGCTCGATCGGTGCGGGCGGACGGTGGGGACCGGTGCCTTGGGGCGGTGGAGCGCGGAGGGAGGCGGTGGAGCGCCGAAGGGGAGGGCGGCGGTGGCCGCGCGGAGGGCACCGAGCAGGTTTTTTTTTCGACAAGCCGAGCGTGGTGGGGAGTCGCTGGGTGAGTAGGACGGGAGCCAGGGGAGTCGGGTGGGTTTCACCTCGCCGCTGTGAACGATTGCTTTTCCTTTCTTTTAGTTGTAAAGGTAAAGATATATGTACAGGGAGCTAAAGAAAATGCTCCCCACCAATTAACTCTCAAGTTGGCTACACGGCTAGACTAGCGCATGTTGGCCACTTGCAATCGAGTGGCCCACCCGCATCGCCATCCCCCTTGTGCCATTTTTTCGCTAAGCTGAGATCCGCCCCTATACGTTCTCTACCAGCCTAAGGTCCATATTCACGGTGGGCATAATTAACCAAAATTGAGGAAACAAATTGAAAGAACCGAAACCGAAACCCAAAGAACCGGAACCGAAAAAATTGGTTCCTTAATCGGTTCCAGCTTTTGAGGAACCGAAATAACCGAGAAAATTTTGGTTCCTACTCTCGGATAACCGAATTAACCGAAGAATCAAAATTCATGAATTGTACTTCACCTACATATATTTTGTAAGACCACATTTGATTTCTTATGTGATGTATCATACTTAATTGCTATGTATTTATGTTACTATATTGCTATTGTTCACTTATTAATTATTATTATCTAAAGTAGAGGTAGTGTTGACTAAATATTATTTAAAATGTGCATATTATTTTGTTGTATTAATCTTTGTTAAAAAGTTCAGTTAGAACCGGAACTGAACCGAAATAACCGAGAACTGAAATGCTTGGTTCCTAATTTTTTTTGGAACCGATCGGTTTCTATTTTCTAGGAACCGAATTTTATCAATAACCGAGGAAACCGAACCGAGAACCGAATGCCCACCCTGAGTCCATATCATGGAAGGAGCGACACATGGCAGATGCATGGCAGCAACAACGCCGAGCCGAAGTTAGAGCTGGAGTCGGAGCAGAAAGAGAATTGTTAACAAACATTCATGGGACTTAGAATCGAGTAAAGTTGGAGCTATAATAGCTAGTACGATGCGAGGGCTACCAATGCAAACATGGTTCAATTATTGGGCGGGGATTTGTACATGCTAATAAAGTAATAGCTGGTTGGATTGCAGGGACGAAGCCAAGAAATAATCAAGGGGAGACTGAAGGTCATCTTCTACCTATAGCAGCCTCACCTACACCTTTATCCATGCCTAACAGATCAGGGGGCTGAAGGGGGGAGGGGCTCCACGTGTTCGGTGGCGGTAGGGGGGCTCGAGCCCCGGTTGCCCCCCTGCTGGTTTCGTCCCTAGTTGGATGGTACGAACTATTAGCACTCCTCTGCTTGATAATAAATTAATTATTTATAGCCCTAACTAATATATGTAGCTAGTTTTCACTTACCAATTTTAACAGTACGTTAACTATTAGCACTAGTAGATCTACTTTATCAATCTTGAGATTTATCTATTTAGCATTACAAACGTGTTTGCATGGTAAGGTTTATTCTTGTTGTGTATTCGTATGGCCCATGAGTTCTGTTCGTTTAAGTTACAAATCGACTTTGATTCGTATAAATCAGTTGTGGAATATTATTTTTCTCTCATGACAAAACAGTTGTTTTAATTTATCAGTCGGTTCTTAAGTTCTGCTGAACAAAGTCGCGCCATGCATTTTTTAACTAAAAAAATACCAAAACAATCCGTGGCCCTAGTGAAATCCGTCAACATGGTTTGTGCCTATTGCAATGCCGCCGTCTATCCATTCTTTTGTAGGCTGAACACTCACGACCTCCCCACCCTACTCTTCCCAGCAAGTGCACAAGGAAGCTTTGCTTGTTCGCTGTGGACCCCAAGCAATTGCGCAATACACTGGCTATGGACCACACAAGACAACCCGAAATTTATTTCTCCATAACTTCTACATGTACTCCCTCACTTTAATATTTTATAAGACAGATTCAGAGTGAATAAAAAAATGTATGTACGGTATCTAATCAATTTAAATCTCACATATCTAGATGTTGTCATCTATGAAATTATAAAGGGAAAATTGCTTGATAAATGATAAGCAAAATTACAAAGGCTACCAATTTTGTGTACCTATATAATCCAAAATTATTCTTCCACCTCAAGATTCCTTATATTTAGGTATAATCTTTAAAATGATTTCATTTATATACTTTTATTCTGGTACATTACAAGGACAGAGGGGTACATCATAATAATATGAATGTTGTGCATATGCATACACGATCGCAAAAGTCCAAAACCTCTCGCTCTGCTGTAGCTAAAGCATCACTTGATACTCCGATATGAAGTACGCTCTCCTGAATTGCTTTTAGTGATTTCCTATCCCGCTGATGGTTTTTACGGTGGTTGACTTCGGCTATTTTAATAGTGCTCTGTGAGAGAATAAGCGTAAGTGTGAATGATAAGCTGACTAATAAGTTGAAGAGAGTAGAGCCTTGTTTCGTGAATCTCTTTGGTTCTAACTGGATGTTGAGATTTTCCGTTTACCTTTTCTTATAATGTGTATTATGTTTCGTCATGACAAGATTTTGAACAACAACTACTCTTTTAATGTTTTATTCAGGCGATATGAAATTATAATCACAAGCACGTATTTTCTGTACGAATCTAGTTGCATCAAATTAATATGTCCAAAAAAGATCATCCAAAAACAATCATGATAAAAAGACTTGCCCTAAAATTAATTCATGTAAAAAGATCATGTGAAAGTGATCATGATAATATAAACAAGTCATTAGCTAAAAGATTTGCCCTAAAGCAACCATGAAATAAAAATAAACCTTGTAGTATGTGACCAGGAGGGAGTATGTGACTTGTGAGCGTAGCATTTGCGAGTTTTTTTTTTGACACCAATTTGCGGGGGTTTTGAGGTCCCCCACCACTCACTATACTGTACGTACACTGGACTACTGGGAGTGTTTTTGTCATGGGCCGGAGTTGGATGTCACATGCGATAAATCCTCTGCCCATGTCTTTGTCCCCAATCGATTCGCCGCCGATCCTGCGTATCTCGGCGCTAGATGTCGCCGAATCGTGGGCGCGGACGCCATTAATTGTTGGCACCAATAAACGGGTGGGAATTTAGCAGGCGCCGGCGCGCGGCACGAACCAAGCCTTTCCTTCCACCTACGGCGTTTTTCTGCCTAATTAAACGATTTTTCTCCATGTGTTGTTGATGCGATGCGACGCGAGTCGATGTCGTGTTCGGAAAAAGGATGCCCTTTTAGCAGTCATGTGCACAAGCGTTTGAAATCGTGGATGGATTGCTCTAAAAAGTGCAGGGCTCAACTTGCGATCCGGACATGTTATTATTTCCACGAGGAATAAAACGGACGCTGCAGTACTAGTCCAGTTTTCCTTCAATTCAAACTTGTCTGATTTTAGCTAATTTTATCTACAATGATCAAACTACTCCCTCCGGCGCTATCGTGAGGGCGCAAAGTATCCAAACAATTTCAAGACCAAATAACGTGTCCAGCAACAAACAAACTTGCTAGTTAGTTCGTTTGTTATCAAATTGCGAGTATAGTTTAGAAAGACATACATGCATGCATGCCATTGTTTTCTGCTTGATGGTGTGCGAATGCTGCATGTGGTTCAAAAGGCGGGTATACATGTGTGAGATTGAAATAACTTATAGTCGGGCATAAGTTTTGAATCTTCAATACATTGTATTTCAGGATTGATAGAGTAGCTTCGTCAAATTCTCCTTGAAGACACGGAGTTATTGCTTTTTCCTTTCTAATAAAATCTCGACTAAAATCATAGAAGTTGACAGATCTAAAACAAACCGTTTTTTTTTCTTCCAAAAACAGATAAAAAAACAACCACACTTTAAAACTTTAAAACACATGCTGGAAGTAAAATGCCACAAGCTTGTCCTAAGAAATCTCTCGAGATTCAAAGCCACAACAAAAGCCATTATTAGACGTGCCCCTGTGTTGGGGAAGAGACCCTCGGCAGTGGTGCCACGCGCGCTGACTCAACAAGATGACCCCCGCACGACTCGCGTACCTTCGGGGAAACCTGCCCTTTTATCTGCTAAGTCCCTCAAGCCCCTCAAGTCGCTATTCTGGCCCTCGAGTACTAACCCAACCTTCGTACTCGCTTTGTTAATTCTCACAGGCAGAGGACGCGGAGGGCGCTGAGAGCAATCTTCGCGAGGCCGCGAACCTTCGCCTAGAGGCCCAGGCCTTAGTGGGAGGCGAAGGTACCCGGGCTTCGCAGCAGTTTGGATATCCTCGCATGACGAAGGTCAGCCCTGCATTTCAGCGAAGGTGATCACGAACCAAGCGGCGGCGGGCGCGCGTAGAGCAAGCTAGGGTTTCGGCCTAGTTGTGTTTGTACGATTCTGCCCTCCTGTGTTTACGACGCAGAGGAATATTTTCTGTACCCTTTTGTAATTTGGTCAGCACCCCTTGGTATCCCCTATAAATACCGGGGGTGAACAGTGTAACGGACACGTTTTTTGGGGAATAGAGCCACATAAACACTGGTCTCGCCTCCTTAATCTTTGCCCTCGCTTTCTTAAACCTTCGCATTGGTTTCGGTTCCTACTAAACTCTCAGTCCAGTTCAGACAGTTGGCCACCTTCGCCACTCCCCGCACGTGAGCGGAGGTTGGGCAAGTGTGCAACCAACAGTTTGGCGCCGACCGTGGGTATTCGAAGTTCGAGATGGCGGGAAACAGAAGAACCACCACCACCAGGGACCTTCGCGGGGCTAGAGAAACAGCGGCGGTGGTCCCACCCGTCGAGGAGATACCGGAACCCTCGAGAGCAGGGGACGTCACTCCGAACACAGAGGTCCCGGGCCCACAAACCCGGACCGTGGCGCAGTTGCACCCTCACACTCCCGGAGAAGGAGAGGGAGCTGACGAAGAGGAGTTGGGCTTCGAAGCCCTCGAAAGCCTTCAAGCTGAGTTGCAAGAAAAAAAGAGACGCCTGGATCAGCTTGAGAGGCACAACCGGCTCCGCGCCATCAGGCAAAAGGCAGACGAGGCTAGAGAACAGCTTCGCCGAATGGAGGAGTCCCTCGCAGCGGCCGAAGCTGAAGCCGAGGGTTGGAACGACAGGGAAATGCCCCCGCTGCAAGAGGAAAATGAGGAACGGGATCAAGACAACCTTCGTCGCCATCCACCACCCCCACCACCACCAATTCACCAAGAGCCATATCCCATGAGACAGCAAAACTTTCGCCAACTCTACCCAGACGAGAGAGAGCTAAACCTCCGCAATCAACGAAGAGTCCAACAACACCAGATGCCCTACGACCCAAAATCACCACTCTCCCAGATACTCCAGACCCAACCCTGGCCACCATGCTACAATCCACAAAATCTACCCCGCTACGACGGACTCACCGACCCTCGCCAATTCATAATGAGCTATGAGGCAGCTGTCGCCGCGGCAGGGGGCGATGAATCAACAATGGCAAAATCTTTTGTCATCATCCTGCGTGATATCGCGCAAACATGGTACAGCAACCTTCGTCCCGGAATCGTGGATTCCTGGGCCAACCTCAGAGATAGGCTCTGCACAAATTTTAAAGGCATTACAGCAGCCCCTTCAAACCCCATCGAGCTTTTCAATTGCGAGCAAGAAGAGCGTGAACCACTTCAAGACTACTGGTGAAGGTTCATCCAAATCAGAGCAAGAACTCCAGGGATATCCGATGAAGCCGTCATCCTCGCTGCAGTCAGTGGCCTGCGTCCAGGCCCATGCTCTTCAAAATTTGCCAAGAAACCGGCAAATACGATCGAGGAATTAAATGAGACAATGGAAAGGTACTGCAGAGCAGACATGGACTTCAGGGCAAAGTCCGATGCTCGAAGGTCACAACAAAAGCCATAGCCGAGGCCTCAGCCGAGGGAAAACAACCCTCGCCAAGAACAAAGCAACATTGGGGCTATTAACAAAGCAGTACATTATGAAGACCAAAGACGGGGTACCCAACCTCCGAACAACCAGAACCCTCAAGGTTTGCCACCTCCGCCGGATCAACGGAACCAGCAGAAAGACCCCGCGAAAATGTATTATCATTTTTGTGGTCTTGGAAAAGGGCACACTACCAAACAATGCGAATGCTTCGCCAAGGGAAAGGAGTTCCAGGAATCCAAAAGAGCTGCTTCGGCAGACAACCGAACCATCAACCACACCAGGAAACCAAATTTCCACCCACCAAATCCTCCATACCACTATACACCCATAAACTACGGCCTACCCTCGCAACAACCTATCTACACACACCACCCACTCTACAACCAAACTTCCTATCAGCCAACCTCTTTTCCACAACGCCAAAATCCACCATACACAGTTACATACCCAACAACCCCCCAAAGCCAAACCCCAAACACCCAACAAGTCAACAATGCTCTACCACCACCACCACCAATACCCGCTTTACCAGCGCCTCAACCCGTCAAATCCGAAACCCAGAACCAAACAACCATCAACAACCCAACATCAACCTTCGGTGTAATATTGGCTATCACCGGAGGTTCAAATGAGGACCATGGCAACAAGCGGCAAAGGAAAGAACATGCTAGACGGGTGCACCATGTAGCCGTTGAAGGACCTCACAAATTCGGTCGTTGGTCCCACATTCCTATAACCTTCGACTCCTGTGATATAAAACTGAGAGATTACCCTCACACCGACGCTATGGTGATCGAGACCAATCTAGCAGGGTGGACTATCACTAAAATTCTGGTCGATACAGGAAGCTCTGCGGACATCCTGTTCGCCTCAACCTTCGACAGCATGAAGCTTGATAGGAACCTCCTACAACCTGCTGACAACCCTCTATACGGCTTCGGTGGTCAACAAGTGAGAGCCGTCGGGAAAATTTCTTTGCCCGTAACCTTCGGAGACCAATTCAACTGCAGAACCGAGCATATAACCTTCGACGTGGTCGACATGTTTTATCCGTACAATGCGATATTTGGCCGAGGGGTCACCAACGCATTCAACGCAGTCATCCACCCCGCTTACCTCTGCATGAAACTTCCCGCCCCGAAGGGGGTAGTCGCAGTATATGGAGACCAAGACGTCGCAAGGGCAGCTGAGGGAACTGTAGCACCAGGGCAACGCAATGTCCACAACTTGTCGAAGCCTCAAGCTACAAATCTCAACAACGAAGGTGAGGTTTGCACTGACAAAATAAAGGTATCACCCAAGGAAGAGACCAAACAAGTCCAACTCTTTGAAGGCAACACCGAAAGAAAGGTGTTCATTTCAGCCAACCTAGATCACCAATCAGAACACAACCTCGTCCTTTTCCTCAAAGAAAACTCCAACACCTTCGCTTGGTCTGCAGAGGACCTAAAGGGGGTAAACAGAACGTTGATAGAGCACAGCCTAAACATCAAGCCAGGCTATCGCCCTGTCAAGCAGAAGCTTCGCAAAATGTCAGAAGAAAGGAAAGAGGCAACAAAGGCTGAGGTGAAAAGGCTTTTGGACGCAGGTGTCATCCGCCAAGTCAAATATCCAACTTGGCTCTCAAACGTGGTCTTAGTACAGAAAAAGAACAAGAAATGGCGAATGTGCGTAGACTTCACGTGTCTGAACAAAGCTTGCCCGAAGGATGATTTTCCCCTCCCTAACATAAGCACCTTGGTCGACAGAGCAGCTGGTTGCCAAATGCTGTCACTCCTCGATTGCTTCTCAGGATACCACCAAATTTGGATGAATGAAGAAGACGAGGAGAAAACAAGCTTCATTACACCCTCGGGCACCTTTTGCTTTCGAAGGATGGCAGAAGGCCTAAAAAACGCAGGGTCAACCTTCGCACGCATGACATCGGAAGTCTTCAAAGATGAACACGCCGTCTCCGCCTATGTTGATGATCTGGTTGTCCAAAGTGAGCTGAAAGAAAATCATATTTCAGACTTATCGAGAGTATTCAGCAACCTCCGGTCTGCCGGATTAAAATTAAACCCCGAAAAATGTATTTTCGGGGTAAGCGAAGGAAAATTGCTGGAATGCATCGTTTCAGCAAGGGGGATCGAAGCTAACCCCGAGAAGATTGATGCTATCATCAATATGGAACCTCCAACATCGAAAAAGCAGCTCAGCGTCTGTCAGGCTGCCTAGCAGCACTCAGCAGATTCATCTCCAGGTCCGCGGAGCGAGGGTTACCTTTCTTTGAAACATTGAGAAGCACTGCACCATTCAATTGGGGACCTCGACAGCAGAAAGCCTTCGAGGACTTGAAAAAGTATCTCACCAACCTGACTGTTCTAACCAGTCCAAGTAAAGGAGACCTATTACTGTTGTATGTCGCAGCTTCGCCTCACGCAGCAAGCGCAGTCCTGATCAAAGAGCTACACGAGAACAATATGACAAGGCAAGCCCCAATCTACTATGTATCAGAAACCCTCGAAGGTCCCAAGCGGAATTACTCAGAACTCGAGAAGATAGCTTACGCCGTGGTTATGGCATCCAGAAAGCTCAAGCATTATTTCCAGGCATATGAGATCCATGTACCTTCTGCATACCCCCTCGAGAATATTTTCAAGAACAATGAGGCAGTCGGAAGAATAGCTAAATGGACAGTCGAACTCAACAGTTACGCCCTAACCTTCATCGGTCAAACAACAATCAAATCTCAGGCGCTAGCAGATTTCATAGCTGAGTGGACCCCAGACCCTCGCTGTGATGAACCTCAGCAAGACCCATTTTGGACTGCATTTGTCGACGGAGCTTGGGGTGCAACGGGCGCAGGGGCTTCAGCTATTCTGGTCTCGCCATCCGGGTCCAAGCTAAGATACGCAAGAAGACTTGACTTCAAATGTACGAACAACTCAGCAGAATACGAAGCTGTGATTCTAGCCCTCTCTAGGCTTTGGTCATTGTCAGTCCGAAGGGCAGTCATCAAAACAGACTCACAAGTCATCGCGGGGCACATTGAGAAAAATTACAAGGCAAAAGAACTAGAGCTGCAAAAATACTTTCAACATGTCCGAAGGTTAGAATCCTTCTTCCTCGGCATATCAGTAAAAGCAATACCAAGGACAGAAAACAGCTAAGCAGACTGCCTAGCTAAAGCAGCAGCACAACGGTTACAGCTACCGCCCGATGTATTCCATGAAGTTGCAACACAATCAGCTTTCGAAACCTTCGAAAAGAGCGCCAAGTTGATCAGTGTAATCCAGAACGAGGACTGGAGGGCACCTATCATTGCCTATATCAAAGGACTCCACGAACCCGACTCCAAAGAAGAAGAAAACAGGCTAAAACAAAGAGCACGAGGGTATAAGATTGTGGACAACATTCTGTACAAAGCGTCAGTAACCTCGCCATGGCTCAAATGCGTCCCACAGTCTGAAGGAAATGGCATTCTCAAACTTATCCACGAAGGCATCTGTGGTTCACACAACGGGCCGAGGGCATTAGTTGGGAAAGCTTTCCGGCAAGGCTTCTACTGGCCAACAGCGCTGAGAGATGCAGAAAACATCGTCAAACATTGCGAGGGTTGCCAACTAACGGCAAAAAACCAAAACGCCCCAGGGGCTCCTACAACTCTCATATGCCCAACATGGCCTCTACAAAGGTGGGCAATGGACCTCGTGGGCCCACTACCAACAGCTCCAGGAAACCTTTGTTACGCGGTGGTAGCCGTGGAATACTTCACAAAGTGGATTGACACAAGACCACTGTCCTCCATTACCTCCCTCGCAGTAAAAAAGTTTTTCTGGCAACAGATAGTTTGTCGATTCGGCGTCCCCAAACATCTAACCGTCGACAATGGCACACAGTTTGACTGCGAAGTCTTCAAAGAATTTTGCGCACAAATTGGAACAATCTTATGCTTTGCCTCAGTTCGGCACCCTCAATCCAACGGTTTAGTTGAAAGAGCCAATGCAACGATTTTCCAAGCCATATCCAAGAAATTGCAAGGCAGGCCCAAGAGAAAGTGGGCGGAAGAGTTAACCTCGGTCACCTGGTCTCACAACACCTCGGAATGCAGAGCAACCAAATTCACACCCTTGAAGCTCTTGTTTGGGGAAGAGGCTGTGCTACCAGAAGAATTGAAGCACGAATCACTGAGAACAACCCTCGAACCAGATGAAAAAAACCAGCTGCTCGACAAAGATTTGCTCGAAGAAAAAAGATGCAACGCAGTGCACAACCTTCGCAAGTATCAAGAAGAAACCAAAAAATGGAGAGACAAAAAGGTCAGAATCAAAAACTTGCAGAAGGGTGACCTCGTCCTCATCCGAAAACAAAACGCCAGCATGGCGGGAAAGTTTCAGCCAAAGTGGATAGGTCCATACCTGATAGCGGATTGCAATCATCCTGGCTCCTTCCACCTCTCTGACAGCGAGGGGAACATCCTGCCTCACACCTGGAACATCGACGACCTTCGCAAATACTACCCATAGTGGAGCCTTAGCGAGCCCTCGCAATATGTAATTTATTATCTCATTCATGTTTTTTCCATTTCTATGAATGTAACAAAAACAAAAGGAGCTGCACTCTTTTTCCTTACGAAGGGGCGTAAGGTTTTTTAACGAGGCAGTATCCAAATCATTAATACAGGCTAGAACCCCCCAAAAAAGTAAAATCTCCAAGTTTTTACTCGCAAACATCGAAAAAGCAGCTCTTCTTCAAAGAGCGCTACAATCGATGGAAACCCGCTAAGATTGCTTCGAAAAACAACTTTTTTTCTTTTCGAAGCAAACTTCACCTCCACCTAAGATAAGGGGAGGCGCGAAGTCCAAAAAGTCGAGCACCCTCGCAAAACACGCCAGGGGCTCGCAAGAAGCAAACTTCACCTCCACCTAAGATAAGGGGAGGCGCGAAGTCCGAAAAAGTCGAGCACCCTCGCAAAACAAGCCAGGGGCTCGCAAGAAGCAAACTTCACCTCCACCTAAGATAAGGGGAGGCGTGAAGTTCGAAAAAGTCGAACACCCTCGCAAAACACGCCAGGGGCTCGCTAAAAGAAGAAAAATTCACCTCCACCTAAGATAAGGGGAGGCGCGAAGTCCGAAAAAGTCGAGCACCCTCGCAAAACAAGCCAGGGGCTTGCAAGAAGCAAATTTCACCTCCACCTAAGATAAGGGGAGGCGCGAAGTCCGAAAAAGTCGAACACCCTCGCAAAACACGCCAGGGGCTCGCTAAAAAGAAGAAAAATTCACCTCCACCTAAGACAAGCGGAGGCGCGAAGCCCAAAAAAGTCGAACACGAGCCTCGCTAAAAAAGAAAGGGGGCGTCGCTGTTTTTTACCAAACATCTGTCTAACGAAACGCGAGCCTCGTTAAAAAAGAAAGGGGGCGTCGCTGCTTTCACAAATCAGCTTACGAGAGCGCTACGCGAGCCTCGCTAAAAAAGAAAGGGGGCGTCGCTGTTTTTTACCAAACATCTGTCTAACGAAACGCGAGCCTCGCTAAAAAAGAAAGGGGGCATCGCTGCTTTCACAAATCAGCTTACGAGAGCGCTACGCGAGCCTCGCTAAAAAAGAAAGGGGGCGTCGCTGTTTTTTACCAAACATCTGTCTAACGAAACGCGAGCCTCGCTAAAAAAGAAAGGGGCATCGCTGCTTTCACAAATCAGCTTACGAGAGCGCTACGCGAGCCTCGCTAAAAAAGAAAGGGGGCGTCGCTGTTTTTCACCAAACATCTCAGTCTAACTAAACGCGAGCCTCACTAAAAAAGAAAGGGGGCGTCGCTGTTTTCACAAATCAGTCTAAGAAAACGCTGTGCAAGCCTCGGCATTCTTCACGCGAGCCTCATAATTATTTCAATCAAATCACAAAATATCAACAGAACAATATCATTAGTTGTTTGCCTCAGACAATAGTGTCATATACAATCAATAGAAAAAATTCAAATTACAAGGATTCACCACCATCCTCAATCATTATTAAATCATCCAAACCCTCGACACCCTCCTCCAACCCCGTTTCCACGGGAACGATGGGTCCCCACAACAATGGAGCAACTGGAACAATAGGCAACCCCCCCAGACAAAACCCTCGCTCTATACATATATCTCTGATCCGCATCACTAACTTCCGAAGGCTCCTCCTTCGGAATAACAATCGCACCATCAGACCCAACCTGTAGTTCACTTCGACCAAACAAAAAATCCAAAGCCGCCCTATCATCAATATCATCATCAACAGCAGCGGGCTCGGACGAAGAAGTACCGAACAAAAAACGTGTAGCTTGCCGATCAGTATAATCCGCTTCGCGCCAAAAACGGCTCGACCTGCTATTCTTCAAATCATATCTGCGGTCCTTCGACCACCAAAAACGCTCAAAAGATAGCGAAGGGTGTTTAAGCCTAGCCCGAGCCCATGATTCACCAGTTATAAAGGTGTCTTGATAATTTAACGTCAAGGGCGTCACGTCAAATACTTCTAGCACGGTTCCGTCAGGAACCTGCATTTTACACAAAATAGGAGAACTGTCTCAGCATCATCAAGTTATTACAACAACCACACCCTTTACAAAGCAACCTTCGCACCCACGAAAACCTAAGTTATCAAACCTGTACACCCTCCCCCTGTTGATCCGCACCAGCGTCAGAGGCGGCAGCATTTAGACCTTCGCCGGCGGCAGCATCTACACCTTCGCCGGCAGCAGCTCCCAGGATCTCTGGCGACTTCTCAGCTACCAACTCTTCTACGCTAGCCTCTCCAGCCATCAAAGTATCCTCAGCCGAACGCACCTCCTCTGCTGGAGCGACCTCTGCGGCACTGGGCTCAGGAGCGGACTTGGAGCTTCCGGCAACGTCTTCAGCTCCGCTTGGCGAAGGCTGCACATCTCTCTGAGCCTGCCAAAACAGATCACCAAATTAGAATAACAACATGATCATCCGGAGGCACGATAACATAGAAATAGCAATCCATACAAAGTCAGTACCTGACGCGTAGCTTCTGCCGCTTCTTCAAAAGCAAGAACACGACCGCCACCGTCGATCCAAAACTTACGGAGCAAACGCACCGCGCAGTTTTGAACCTCCGCATCATCAACCTTCATCTGACGAACCACATCAACACTTGGGAAGACGTGATTCGGCCTTCTGATCTTCCGAAGGTGATCGCAGTCAGCCTGCCGAAGGGTCCCAGCCATAGCCAAAGCTCCGGCATAACAACCAAAGTCAGCTGCATTCTCAACCAAAGAGCTGAACACGTCAAGCTCGTTTCCAATCCATCCCTCGAACGCTTCAGCATCAGCGACAGGCAAAGGTTCCCCAGTAGAGCCGCCAGCCTCGGTCAAGCAACAATCGAGCTTATGTTTAATCTTCTCCATGCTCGTCCGCCACGATTTATTCAAATCATCAAGCCGACCCTCGGCAGCCGCCAAAGCCTTATCCTTCTCTTTGCCCGCCGCAATTAGATCTGCATTACGCTTCGCCAGCTCAACCGCCTCTTCTCGGGCCTTGACGGCTCTCTCCGAAGCACTCTTTAATTCAATTTCCTTGTTATCCAAGCTTCGGCTGAGCCTGGCATTCTCTCTCTCAAGCTCGGAGATATGACCACTCATAAATTCCATATCAGATCCAACTTTACGCCTGACTGCGCGATTCAGGAGCATCAGTTCCGCCAACTTGACGTCCACATCGTCAAAGGTATCCCCAACAGGTTGGTCGGCGAGACGAACCTCAGCCTCCGGCACACATATATGGCCGAAGATACGGCCTAAAAACGTTTTTCCTCCGGGCCGCACTGCAGGTGACAATCCCGAAGGTCCGGGCTTGTGAATAGCTCAGTCGCCGGATCGCAGACACCAAGCTTCTTAGTGAAGTAAGGAAGACTCGATCGGCTAGCCTCGCCATACGGTCTCTTCCCGGGGGTTCGCTCAGATTCAAGTTCACCGGAAAACTCAAAACCGTTGACCCACAGATGCGATCCAGCAAACGAAGGAATTGACCCTCGTGGAGGACTCCTCGGCTCGAAGTCCCGAATAATGTCGTCAATACTCCGGACAGCCGGAGCACCACCACTGGACGAGACAATCTTTTTCCCACGGTCATCCTCAATGCTCACATCCTCATCAGAACCACCCTCGCTGCTTGAAGAATCACTGTCTTCATCAGACGAGTCCTCCTCAGTGCACCCCTCCTTTTCATCCTCACCCTCTCCCTCTTTCCCTTCCTCATCGGAGATGCCTTCGTCATCCGAGACCTGGATCAATGCATTAATTCCGCCAACACGGGGCACCCGTCCTCCAACCCTACCAACACCTCGGCCGCCTGCACCAACGGCCGAGGAAGACGAAGTGTCGGCAGCCCCCGAACCTACCGAGACCTTCGTCGCTAGCGCCTTCACTCTGCCGCCGGTGCTACCGCGGCCACGACCACGACCCCTCTTCGGCCGAGAAGCAACTTTCCCCTCTGCAGAAGCACGTTTCCTCTTCTTTGGCGCATCTTCGCTCGACGGAGCAGGCCAATCCACATACTGAACCCCAAGACTGTCAAACATCATGTTAACCCGGCCTCCGCTACCTACCGAGCTGTGGATTGCTTTTGTCTCCAACGTGGAAAGCTTTCCAACAAGTTCTACCGCCCACCCCTGAACACGCTTGTAGATGGCTTCGACCCTATCTTCTCGCCTGGGAAATTTCTTGAGAAGTTTATCCCAAACCTTATCAAGGTCAACCTTCGGCTTCTTCAAGCCCCTACCCTCGTACCTCGAGTCTTCCTCGACTGCAAACCATGCTTGTCTCCGGCCGAGGGGCCAAATCTTAGCACAACAGTACTCCTCGACCAAGTCGCGAGCACACTGAGACCGCGCCACAACCCGCAAACAATCAACAGAAGCATGAGCCTCGGGGCTCATCATAGCTTCAGCGCTAACATAACCAAGTGGCGAAAGCTCGCCGCAGAGCTCTGCATTCCCACTAAGTTTATAGTAAAACCAGGACTCCTGCCACCCACTGGTCCACTTATTTTTCTGGGCTTGCACCGGCAACTCCGACCCAGCGCGATGGCAAAAGGTGTATACTGCAAACTGTCCAAGACTGGTGTTACCTCCGCGATCCGAGATCTTGCGAGGTTGCATGTGCACACGATGGGTCCGAACAAACCCCTCGACATGAGGAACAATACCCTGAGAACGGCACGCCCAAATATAAACTGACATCTTCGTAAAGCACGAGGGTGTGAGCTGGTGGAAGCGCAAGTTGAACCTTCGCAGAACCGAGGTCACAAAAGAGTCAACAGGGAATCGCAGACCGGCTGAAAAAAAACTCCTCAAATACAACAACCTCATCTGCGTCCGGCCTCGGCACCGTCTCCCCAGCACTGGTCCTCGCCTTACCTTCCTCGATCCAACCCCACCTGACATAAGATGCAATCTCAGTGGTGCAAACTCGGCTGAGTCTGAACTCGAAGGTAATCCCCTCATCCGCGGCAGTGGGAGTAACAGCGCGAGCAGTTTGCTTCAACCTAGCCATCTCTTCAGCTGCTAACGCTATCGAACAACGAACACCCGTCTCAACCCTCGCACACAAGCTAAAACAAACCTTCGCTACAAGCAAATTGCAACAGCAGGATGGCTATAGCAGAGGAGGGCAAAATCCAAACTCCTCACCTACCCCCTTCTATTTATAGGACGGGAGACGAGCCTCCTCACCCTATGAAAGCGGCACTACAACCGAAAAACTCAGCGCAAAAAACGAGACGGACCCAAACAGTACAAACAACAGTGTAACGGCCCGGCCCAAAGCAGCTGCGGGCGTCGCTGCCAAGGGTCTCGTTACGTTTCCCGTCAAAGGGCGCTGCTTGGGCCTAAATGCTATTCTTTAGATCCAAGGCATCGAGGGGCTACTGTTGGGGAAGAGACCCTCGGCAGTGGTGCCACGCGCGCTGACTCAACAAGATGACCCCCGCACAACTCGTGTACCTTCGGGGAAACCCGCCCCTTTATCTGCTAAGTCCCTCAAGCCCCTCAAGTCGCTATTCTGGCCCTCGAGTACTAACCCAACCTTCGTACTGGCTTTGTTAATTCTCACATGCAGAGGACACGGAGGGCGCTGAGAGCAATCTTCGCGAGGCCGCGAACCTTCGCCTAGAGGCCCAGGCCTTAGTGGGAGGCGAAGGTACCAGGGCTTCGCAACAGTTTGGATATCCTCGCATGACGAAGGTCAGCCCTGCATTTTAGCGAAGGTGATCACGAACCAAGCGGCGGCGGGCGCGAGTAGAGCAAGCTAGGGTTTCGGCCTAGTTGTGTTTGTACGATTCTGCCCTCCTGTGTTTACGACGCAGAGGAATCTTTTCTGTACCCTTTTGTAATTTGGTCAGCACCCCTTGGTATCCCCTATAAATACCGGGGGTGAACAGTGTAATGGACACGTTTTTTGGGGAATAGAGCCACGTAAACACTGGTCTCGCCTCCTTAATCTTTGCCCTCGCTTTCTTAAACCTTCGCATTGGTTTCGGTTCCTACTAAACTCTCAGTCCAGTTCAGACAGTTGGCCACCTTCGCCACTCCCCGCACGTGAGCGGAGGTTGGGCAAGTGTGCAACCAACACCCTGTCTGGCTGTCTCCGCCAACACCTGTGCTACTGCACTTCCCCTCCACGTGCCAGACCCATTGGTGCTAGAGCGGGGGGTGTGAGTATCGACCCTCACGAGTGGGTCAACCCAATGCTAGAGAAGTCCCTCGCCTCGCTCTGCGTCAGCCAGCCGACAAGAGCACCACCGACGGGCACGACGAGCTCGCCTACTTCGCATGGACAGGAGCAGCCACCGATCTCGCCGCGGGGAGGACAGGACGTGGAGGCCACGACCCCAGGCTAGGCAACAGTTACCACTACACCGTCACCGCGAGAGAGTCAGCTCAACATCGTGGGTGACGACGCTTGCCCACAAAGCACCGTCGCCTCCACCCAGGCTGTGCATGAGACGTCCTCCTCTGGGTCACTGAGCTCCGATGCCATGAGGCTAAAGCGGTTCAGGGATAAGGTCCTGCGTAAAGCGCCATCGTCGTTGTTGCCTCTGCCGTCTGTGGAGACACCGCCTAAGGTGCCGACCCGTAGCAGGAGGATCGCCGCTCAATCGCTTTCATGTGTCCCGGTCTCTAAGCGTGGAGAGGTGCTGGAGATGAAGCGAATGGGCTTCCTCTACAGACTGTCAAGGTCTTCCACAACATCCAAGGAAGTCTATGACAGTATCTTCATAGATCAGCTTAACTATCACATGTCGAGGCAATGTGAGAGCTTTTCCCGGACGCATAGGGAGATACACAAGGCGGGCAGAAATGGCGTCACGTAAGCCAGCGCGTCTAATCGCCGTCGGTGGCTTAGTATTATGATTAGCGAGTAATAGCTTTTCATATCCTTACGCTAGGGAGGGAGGAGTCAATTGTGTTTGATTAAACTTCCTAGTGCGCTATGTTCATGGCGCGTCGTTGTAACGTTCAACACTTCTTGATCTTAATACATTGGTACGTACTCCCTCTGTCCATGAATAAATGAATTTCTAGAGTTGTCCTAAGTCAAATTTTTTAAACTTTGACCAAATTTTTAGAAAATACAATCAAAATTGATGATCTCCAATTTGTATCATTAGATATATCATAGAGTATATTTTCATAATGTGTTAATTTTATATCATAGATGTTATTACTCTTTTTTATAAAATTAGTCAAAGTTTAAAAAGTTTGACCGGCACGGATTCTAGGAATTGATTCTTTCGTGGACGGAGAGAGTAAATCTAAATCTTGTGTGTATTCAGAAAAAAAAAAGTCCTGTGGATCTTTGTCGGCTCACGAGAAGCACACACAGGCAGAGAGTACAGAAAATCCCAAGCACACGCCGCCGCCCGCGAAATGGTCCGGCTCGACCACATGGCACGACGCCCACGCCCCCCCCCCCCCCCCCCCCCCCCCCCCCCCAAACACGAAGCAGAGGCCGAGGCGGCGCGGCGCCGTGTACTCGTGCTCCTCGATCCCTTCTGCGTTTCCCGTCGCGGCCATCGTGACCCCTCCTCGCCGGCTCACCGGACGCCGAGCCCTTACGTCGTCCGCGTCCCATGTGCAAGTGGCAAGGCGAGGAGTGTGCTCCTCTCCCACGATCCCGTCCAGCGCAATAATGCTGGGAGCCGACCAGACCCATCGCCGCCGTGGCTCCCGTCGGTCGACCTCTGGCCTGGCCTCTGCTCCGGGCGAGGCATCACCGCGGGGACGCGTCACGTGCCCTTGGTCCCTTTTGCGGGCGCGGGTGCCGCTGGAGGCCGCAGGTACCAGGAATTTCTGATCGACGGATTCCTTGGAAATCCGCAGCTTCACTCAAGCAGTCCCAACAGAATCCGTGGCCGTGAGATCTCCACTGTACTTGCGAACCTGCAGCGACGGTCGTCGAGCACGCGCAGGAAGACGTTGGCGCGTTCGCATCAGCCGTCCGGTCATGGGCGTTGGGGGAGCGGCAGGCAGAACGAAGAAGAAAGAGGGGCTCCAATTATTCATTCAAGCCTTGTTTAGATGGAGCATTTTCGTTGTTATTTGAGAAACTTTGTCCAAATATGGACTACGTAGACTCTAAAGATTCGTCTCGATACTAAAAGTACAATTAGTTATTTTTTTACCTATATTTAATGCTTCATGCATACGTCTGAACATTGATACGATGAAATTTTTTGTGAAATGAGGAACTGACAGGGCCTCAAGCTGCCCAGGAGTTCCGTGCAGCGCAGCTAGCGGGGGCATCAGAAATGTCACGGCTGGATTGGATTGGATGCCGTTGGCTGGCCCACGGCGGCATTCCGGTCACAGGAGGAGGAGGGCAGGGCGGCGGACTTCACTGGATGTGGTTTTGGCGCCGGCGATAGACGAGCGCCAATTTTGGCAGAGTACAGTACGTACTAGTACGGAGTATCATTGGATTACTGACGATCCAAGGTATATTATACTGTAACAAAACAGTGTCACATCTAGCTCCAACTCTTGAATTTCTCGAATTGACATGACAATTCTCTGCTTCTAATGATCCAAAAAAAAGATGGTTCGCTAGGTAATCTCTTCTCCTTTTCCCATACATAGACCATATTGAGCTAGAAGTTGCTGGGATAATTTGAGGCTTTTACTACTATATAGATGATGCTACTTGTACAGCACTAAACTTGGATAGTTTTGAGCTTTGCTGCTATAGATGATGATGCTACTTGTACAGCATTATTAAACTAGGACTAGTATAGCAGCTGAGGTGAAGGGTGATGTACCCAAGAGCCAAGAGCCAAGAGACGAGCCGGAGCTAACAAAAAGGCTGAGTTGGTACACCACAAGCTTTAATTTTTATGCGTACTCACCTATGACCAATAGAATAGCCGCATAATTGGGGGTTGCGGCAATGCGCATGGCGAATAAGAACGGCCCATGTCAGTACGCGTTATCGTGAAGAAAGAAGCAACCGGAAGTTGTGGTGGACACACAGCCAAAGTCCCTCCATCCAACCTCGCCAAGTTGAGTAGGTTTAAACCCCGCAAACCCCACCCAATAATCCCCTCCACGACAATAATCAACCAGCACCAGCAGTCCAGCGGCAACAATAATTAATCAAAGCAGAGATGGAGGAGGGGAGAAACAGCTTTTCTCTAGCAGGCCCTCCAATTATTTTTATATTGGGTGCTGTTGTTTGTTGCAGCTAGTGGGTGGTGGTGTAGGATTTTTTTATTCCGGGGCAGGAAGGAGGAGGAGGAGGAGGAAGAAGAAGAAGAAGAAGAAGAAGAAGAAGGAGAAGAAACAGCAGAGCCGAGACCGAGAGAGAGAGAGGAGCTCTCTCCCCTTCTTTTCCTTTTGGTATATTGTTATCTTGGGATCTGATTTTGTCTCCATACTGGGAGGGAGGGAGGGGGTTGGGTTTCTTTCTCCTCTCTTCTTCTTCTCCCCTCTCTCTCGACTCCTCACCACACCTCACCGGTCACCGCCCCTCCTCCCAAGGCTGACCGTCGGCTCGGGTCTGGTGACAGCAATCCCTGCCGTCTTGCCATGCTCCCCACGAGGAGCACACCATCAGGTCTGCCTCCATTTTCCTATTGCTTAATCAATCGCCCTCGCATCATTGCCTCCGCCTGCCTGTTGGTTGCAGCACCAGCAGCAGTCACAGAAATTCTTCTGCCGCATATTCCCCGGTTACATGATTCGGCTTGCTTGCTTGCTCCGGCTCTTGGGTCTTCTGTGCTTCTAGAATTGTGGCTCGTCCGATTCCGGTGGGTGCAACCAATCCTTTTGGTTCCCTCGGGTGCTGTTATGACCCCAATGATTGGTTGGTCTCCTCTCAATCATATGCTGCTTGTGCTAGAGCACAGGGTTTTCTTGATTCTTGAGGGCTGTGGGGATACTTGGTCTCTCTGAATTGTGAAGTTTCTTGGTGTCCGCTGGGTTCTTGAGTTGGTTTGGGGATCTATAGCTTTGAGAACTTCGTCTGGAAATTCCTGCGGGTTGTAGTTCTTGCGGTTGTGTTGAGCTGCCTTTCTTGTGGAAGTGCAGGTATTGGGCTCAGGCTGCTGAATTCACGGTCCTCATTTACCTTCTGACCTCAAAATTCTTGTTTTTCTATGTGAGTGCTCGGAAAAATCATCCCCTCTTCTTCAACTGGGCTCAGAATTCTTGTTTCTTGAATTCTGCGTTTCTTGGTGGTGCTTGGTAGCTTGATTATTGCCGTTTGATATTGCACAGTTCTGAGTTTCTAGTTGCTTCGTCAGCTACCGGTAGAGGTTTCTGTTTTGCAGTAGAATTGAGTTTGATTGCGGTGGAGCCCTTTTGGATTTGCTTTCGATTCTTGAATCTTTCCTTTTATATCCTTGGATGCCTGCATGAAAGCCATGCTCCTAAAGCACGGTCTCTTTTCCTTGGATTTCTTTTCTGGAGGCGGCTCTTGTGTTGTATTACTCCCTTGATTACTCTCTTATATACTTTATGTGATGGAATTCTTAGCTCTTTTTTTTTTAATTCCGAGTTGAAGTGCTCTCTTATTTTCATTGTCTGCGAAAACAAAGTTTTGCATAGGATATTTCTCCTGGCTTCACCTCTTTCATATCATTAAAAAAGTGAAAATTACAGATGCAAACGACCAGTGAAGCATCCCCGTCTCTTCTAGGTAATTTCGAGCTAGATATCTCATGCTATTTCATCTCTTATTTCAGAGTGATTCTGCAGAAGTATTCATTCTATTGGCGCACCGAGCTGGTGGAGCTCTAATAAGCCTAGCGCACACTTCAGCCATCAACCAAGTGATTGAAAAAGGTATTGATATCTTACAAGCATGTCTTGTTCAAAAAACTATGCCTCCTCGAAATCAAATTTTTTCATCAATCTTGCAATTTGCCTATGTGTTATAGAATGGAATTTTTGGTTGGGCGCCTTGAATGGCTGCATTATTTTGGTGAAACAGAAGGAATCCTCAACCACATTCTCATCCTCTTTGTAAAGGAGAGCAAAAAGCCAACAACTTAGCTAATGTCATGGATGAAGGACCACCTGTACCACCTATAGGTCCCAAACCAGTGTCTTACCTTGTCAGTTATATTTTCCTATATGATGAACATGGGGTCTGTTTGTTCTCCAGAAATGTTAAAGAACAAGTAGTGATAACTACTGCCAAAACTGAGGGTCTAGCCCTGGGTCTCACACTCGTGACTGGCTTTTTTTTAGAGATAAATTGTGACTGACTTTTGTGTGCCACTGCGCCTTTGATGATTTTACCTCTGTAAAAGTAGCAGAACCAGTTTATGGTTTAGCTCTTTCACCTACCTTTTCTTGGAGGCCTTTCCCTATTATTTTACAGCGAATGAAAGTTCTGTTTTGTCATCTGCAATATTTCTGTATATTTACAGAATAGTTCCTTAATACTGTAGTTTAGTGAGTTTTGTTCTAACTGTTTCCGTTTCTCAAACTGCAGGCAAGTCAGCAGATATATTGGTTCCGAGGGCTCTGTAATTGCTTCTCCGCACTTGCCTATGCTTTTGCACTAATCTTGATAACTGAGTAGTCAAAGCTGGGATATGGCTACTTATTACTCAAGCCCTGGCAGTGAAAGAGATTCGCAAACAATGTACTCAACAGAGTCAGGCAATGCATCATATCCCGTGCCATCAGCCTTAGGGAACTTCCTTTATCCGAACAATGCATCTTCTGGGCCTTATACAGAATTTAGTGGAATTGTGCAGCCTCAGCAGAATTTCATGGAACTTACTGGTCATCCTTCAGCAATGTCTCATGATTCATCATCCAATGAAGCTACTAACATGGGCACTTCACTCACAGAGCAGCGCTCTTTTGGTCCTTTGAAAGATATGAGAAATGAGATGTTGATGCATTTGATGGATGGAGCACACAGCAGCGGCAGTGATCTCATCCACAATGATGCCCATAGCACTGCACAGCTCGAGTTTGGCATGTTAAACAACCACAACTCAAGTGTTCCATCAGCACCAGGCCAAGGGCTATCTCTGAGCCTCAATACACATATCTGGGCGCCTTCCTATCCATACTGGTCTGCAAAGCAAGATTTACTGACACCAGATTCTTACCAGGGTGATGACAACAGAATGAAGAATATGCAGTCTGATGCCTCACAGGCAATCCGGAACTCCAAGTATCTGAAGGCAGCACAGGAGTTGCTTGATGAGATTGTCAGTGTTTGGAAGAGTGTTAAACAGAAAACAGATAAAGGCCCTGCTGAAGAAGGAAAGGAAGATGGAAAAGAGACTGATGGGGGGACTAAAAGTGAGGGAGTATCTTCCGATCCACAAGAGTCTGGTGCCAATGCAGCAGCTGAGCTTTCGACTGCTGAGAAACAAGAGCTCCAAAATAAGATGGCGAAACTTATGGCAATGTTGGACGAGGTGTGTGTTCTACTGCACTTGTACCTTACCATTAAAAACCAAACATACAGTATTATAACGTCTGCTTTTGCTAGATTTGTCACTGTCGAGTGTAGAGGTAATCCGCACGAAGATCCATAGACTTGTTTGCAAAGATTAGTTTCACCTATAATCATTTTGATATTCTAATGAATTTTGATAAACTAATACTTTATTATCTAGGGATGGCTGCATATTACTTTTTCTCGTATGTCAAGTCAACTCCATTTTCTGCCTTCTGTTCTTAGAAAAATACTTGAGGAATCCCAACCCCATCAGTTCTGTTTGAGTTGTGGCCTAAATGCTCACCTGGTTTCTGATCCAAAGGTACAATGGTTCAGCTCCATGAGCTTCACGAGTTGAGTTCTTGAAAAAGCTGGGAGGACTGGTCAAAAGTTGTTAGTTTAGGTGAGTCTAACCTTCTTAGTAATGCCTAGGTGCCCACAATCGTAGCCATTTAACAACGCTTGAACCTATAGATAGCATGTTTTTAACTATAGGTCCTCGAAACAAGCAATGAGCATATTTGGAATAGGAACAGCTTACAGCTGTATCCACAAAACTGTTATTCAGGACAAGGTCACCACCAAATGCAGAAGGTCACGTTACCCCATTAAAATGTCAGATGGGTGCATAAATAATTTTTTATCCTCAGCAAGACAAAATTGGTCTTAACATGGGATCGATTAGATGAATGAGCTAGGTGTGTTTTGATTGTTTCGCTAACGCGGTATCTGGTATGTCTGAATTGCTAAGATCAAATTGAAATTTTCTTTCAGGTGGATCGAAAGTACAAACACTATTATCATCAGATGCAACTTGTAATGTCATCGTTCGATATGGTTGCTGGTTCTGGAGCTGCCAAGCCTTATACTGCAGTTGCCCTCCAGACAATCTCACGGCATTTCCGATGTCTAAAGGATGCTATCAATGATCAAATTAGTGTTATCCGGAAGAAACTTGGGGAGGATGACAATACATCTGGCAAAGAGGGCAAACTAACTCGCCTTCGTTATATCGATCAGCAAATAAGGCAACAGCGAGCTTTCCAACAGTACGGTGTGCTACAGCAAAATGCTTGGAGGCCACAGAGGGGACTACCTGAAAATTCAGTTTCGATTCTCCGGGCTTGGCTTTTTGAACACTTCCTTCACCCGTAAGTTTTTCCGTTTAACTTAGAGATATGTTCACTCACCCTTTTTTCATTTGTTCTCATAACACTCTGACACTCTTAGGTATCCAAAAGATTCTGAAAAGATCATGTTATCGAGGCAAACTGGGTTAACAAGAAGTCAGGTAGTTTTTATTTGCTTACGATATGTTTTCTCTTGATAGCTAGTAGGAAGACTAGCTACAACATCAATTTTGCAAATCATCGGCATGCCTTAGTATTATTAGAATCAATGGGTATGTTTTGAAAGAGCTAATTTAAGTTGTTTTTTTGGATAAGAAAAACTAATTTAGGTTGTTTCAGATGTATATTATTGTGCTGCAATCATATTCTACATGCTGTAGGGCTGTTGCTTATCTGCATGTGTAATATATATACACAATCTCAACCAGTCTTACATCTTAAATTTTGTTCCATCGACAAAAACTTTAAAATAAACTCTGCAGTTACCCTTTCCCAGAACAACACACTAATTCTGTTGATTTTTGGCTTTGAATGGCTTCCTGTCCTTTTAGTGGTTTGTATTCTGTATCGAATAATGGAAAAGATATTTACTGAAACTCATTTGTGTGTGTTCTCTTCTAGATTTCGAATTGGTTCATCAATGCCCGTGTCCGGCTGTGGAAGCCAATGATCGAAGACATGTACAAAGAAGAGATTGGTGAGGCAGAGCAAGACTCCAACTCTTCCTCTGACAATGGGCAGCGAAACAAGGACAAACTGCCATCTTTGGAAGAAAAGGAGGACCTGAAGACCTCGACAAGCCAGCTTGGCGAATCCAAAGCCAACCTTGGTGGAGTGATGAGCTTTAGTGGAGCGCCAGTTGGTGGCTTCCACAACGAGGCCAACCCCGATGACAGCTTCATGAGCCTGATGCTGAAGGCGCAGAGACCGGGTGAAACTGACGGCAGTGGTTTCCTCCATGATGCCGTCGCCCATCACTCCGATGAGAGCGCACGGTTCATGGCGTACCACCTGGCAGAGTTTGGGAGGTACGGGAACAACAACGTCTCACTGACGCTGGGTTTGCAGCACGCCGAGAACAGCCTCTCGGTCCCACCAAACACGCAGCCAGGCTTCCCCGGCGTCAGAGACCAAGACATCTACAACGCCACAGCTCCTCTCAACGCTGCCTCCACGTCCTCAGAGTATGATTCGGCGAGCCAAATAGATCAACAACAACGGCAGCGGTTTGAGCCGTCACCTCTGATGCATGATTTCGTGGCCTGAATTTCGGCTCACCCACTGGAAAACGTGGGGAAGTGATTGTCATTTGTAGTGCCAGGACGAATAACACGCCTGGACTGAATTTTCAGGCGTGGAACTGTAGCTGTAGTTGCAATTGGGGTACAGAAGTGGAGGAGGTATATAGCGTAAATGTTATGTAAATTTAGTGGGGGCGGGGGTGATAGCGGTAAAGAAATCCTGTAAAGATGGAATACATTTATACGTGTAAAATACTAGTATTTAAGGGCCATGCTGTAAAAATAGATTTACCTGTAATGAGCACTTATGATCAAGGTAATAATAATATACTGTGCAGGCTGTTGAACAAAAAAAAAGAGGGTTAAACTGAAATGGATTGCAGGAGAATCTGCAGCCTTCGATTGCAAGTGCACGCTTCAAGCTTTAGGTCACTGGTGTTGGGACCAGCTGCTGCTGTCTTTTACCTTTAATCTCTGCTGTATATATGAGTTAAAGCATGCTGATCGTTTTGAAATGCGAATTTCTTATTTTATTATGCTGCAAGCTTTCTCGCCTGAACTTTTGTCTTCTCAATGAAACCAATAATACAGTATGTGTTCTTACACTGGTATGTTTTCTTGAAAATTTTGTGTATGCCAGCCAAGTCATTTTCATGGCAATTTTGGCATGGTACCCCGTGTCTGTGGAGGATAAGGTACTGATGGTGCCCCATAGAATGGCTTGTAGTTGTAGCAGTATTTGTACAAGTAAAACGCGGACCTGTTGCTGTCAGGTGGGTCCGGAAAAATGATGCTCCCGTAGTCCCGTGGGGTTGGATTGCCTCGGAGCTGATTACCGCGCAAATTGGACTGATGATCATTGATCAGTCGTGAGGTCTTAACATTTTGCGAGTGAAGTTCTATCTTAAAAACTAGGCTTCATGTTCCTTTTGTTTGCAAGGAAAACTAAAAGCCAAACTCGCATTTAAATTTTAAAGTCAGCTAAGTTTTTTAAAAACTGCAAGCTTCCTAACCTGCTTATTATCTTCCGAAACCAGTGTTACTCCAAACGCATGAGATGCTGCCCACTGAGAGTCTGATGCTCCATTACTCCAAGCGGCACCAGCAGATAGATGTTTGCATTCAGGTTTGGGTTTCTTCAAATGGGATGGGAAGTGCGCGTGGCGCGGTCAAACGTGGGGCTTAGGGCATGTTCCTTTCCCGAGCAAAATGTTTTTGCCCTGTCACATCGAATATTGTGACCCTAGTTTAGCCTATTAAAAATATAATAATTAAAAAACTAATTTGTCAGCCAAAGACTAATTCACGAGACGAATCTATTAAACTTAATTAGTTCATATTTTAACAATGTGGTGCTACAATAAACATTCGCTAATGATGGATTAATTTATGTTAATAGATTCGTCTAAGTAATTAGCATATGACCCTGTAATTCGTTTTATAATTAGTTTATTTTTAATAGACTAAGCTAGTGTCGCAATGTCCGATATGACAGGTAAAAAAAAATTGCCAGGGAAACACCCCCGTAAAATCGAATAGAGCATGAGACTGCATGCAGTGAGTGATGCAGGGTTGGTTTTGAACGCCACTGTAGAGATGGATGGATCATGCTTGCTATCACCTGAAGCAGCAGAAAGGGTAGCGCACTGCTTCCCAAAAACAAACAGCATCGGTCACTCTCTTCTGTTAGGACCTGTCCAATCAGTATCAGCATTGGCATTGGCATTGGCATGGGCATGCCAGCTCCCGAAACTGTATCCACACCTTGACTGTCCAGATCGGTCGATGTCGGTGCTGTTTGGTTGTTCATCCATCCATCACATCCGTATATTATCCACGACCATCGACTGTGATAGATGTTCGTCGGTGATTACAGCTAAATTTATAGTTAATGTACTACTATTAACTATAAATTTGATTAAACTTGAATTAATTTTTTTGCGGGTGAAGAGAGAACTTTATTAGCTAAAGCTAGGAAGATTACAATCGGTGTTGAGGAAGCTCAGAGCACGCGCAGGTGCTTGACCCAACCAAGCCGCAGAGTGTTTACATCTTCTAGTAAATAAAGTCAAAGCATTCGCTACACTATTTCCATCTCTCTTCACTTGAGAGATATTACACTGGCTCATCAAGCATGTACAACTTCTTGCCTCCTCAATGACAGGTCCGACCTCCGATTTGTCTTGAGCATTGCTTCTCATAGCCGACGTGATTCTAGCAGAGTCTGATTCAAGGACAATCTAAGTGAAACCCTAGTGATGCACCTAACGCAGGCCCTAAACTTGAATTAATTTAACTAGCACAGATCTGTAAGTACACTTTTTTGAGACCTGGAGAGTACATGTTATCTACTGGTTTGTCTAAAAAGTTTCATTTACTTCCTTATTCTAAAATAGATGTCATTTTTTACTTTTAGATATCACGTTTGATCATTCGTCTTATTCATTTTTTATGCAAATAATAAAATAAATAAGTTATTATTCTCTAGTGATAAAATAAGTCATAACGAAATAAATAATATTTATATAAAAAATTGAATAAGACAAACAATCAAACAGGGTGTCTAAAAGTAAAAAACTTATGTACTTTAGGACAAATGGAGTATGAATTTAACTTTGTTTGATTAGGTTTATAAAAAAAATATAAGTATTATGTGTGCGTTCAAATAAGTTTATTATAAAATATATTCAACATTAATATAATAATACTTACTATATATATATCATAAATATTAATATGTATTGGATCAAAGTAAAAAATATTTATTTTTTTAAAGAGTGAGAATGGTACTGTTTATAAAATGGAGGGAGTACTACTTGAACAACAGTGTGTACAAGCACAGCACAGCACAGCAAGGCAGGTTAGGTTCAAGTTGAAGAAGCCAAGCCAAGCTATGTAAGATCAAGTATAATAATAACATGCAGTAGTTTTATAGCCAAGTAAATGTTGATGAGGAAGAGATAAGAAAGGAAAGGACTATCATGCCAATGTTCTAAATAATAAGATGTTTGATTTTTTTGACACCAAGTTTGATCACTTGTCTTATTCAAAAATTTGTGCAAAATACCACTTCTTTTATCGTGACTTTGTTTATTAATAAAAGTTCTTCAAGAATGACTTAAATTTGACTACGTTTGCACAAATTTTTTGAATAAGATGAGCGGTCAAACTTGAGATCAAAAAGTCAAATGTCTTATAATTTGGAATGAAGGTAGTAGAGCATAAGTAAAAGGTATAAAAAAGGGTTTTTTTGATAAACAAATAAGAGACAATAGAGTTGTTTGGCTAATGGTTTCTTGAAAGGACCGAATCAGCCTAGAGGGGGGGTGAATAGGTGATTTTTAACAATCTGCAACTTCACAAACTAGAAGATGTAATTAGATATCAACCGGAGAGGCCGGTTTGTTTGGGTAGGTACTACCGGGTGTAGAACACCAGTACTACCGACACAAACAAACGGCACAACCGGGATCCTAAAAGGAACTACAAATCCAATGTAAGTGAACTATGAATGTAATACAAGGATCTAGCCCACTTTCATAAGAATGATAAATGGTAAATCTACTCTCACCAAACCTTGGTTGCTCCCCTTGATGTAGATCGAGTCTTCCCAATCTAAGAATGAGATAGTGATAGGAAGAACACGAAGAACACAATAACAAGTGAAGTAGAGAAAATAGGGACAACAACAACAAGCACACGGGACACGCGATTTATCCCAAGGTTCGGCCAATCCACTAAGGAGTGCCTACTTCCTCGTTGTTGAGGTGACCACAAAGGTGTAACACCTCTGGTGTTTAAGCATGTAATTAACTTGACATATCATCATTAGCATCATTAATCATCTTGATCATGATTTCATGTGTATGCATTTGCTTAGTGTATCATTTTATGTGATGTACCTCTATTTCAAAAAACCCTTGTTAGCCCACTTCTTCCTATAGGGGCAAAATGGTAATTTCACCTCTGTGCCTAGTCCTATGTAATTCTTGTTCAAATTTAGTGCCCTGATGTTTGTTGCTTTGATCAAAGTTCAAAAATCAGATTTGAATTGAGTTTCCTTTTGCAAAACCCTAAAATCCCAAATCCTGGATTTATTCCCTTTTGATAACTTTTTCAAAATTCAAAATTTTGAGTTGGTTCAAAAAGCAAAGTTGTGAATCTGACCTAGAGGAACAACTTTGGTATTTACAGATTTCTATGTTTTTACATAAAATTTGAAGTAATTTCAAATTCATTCAAATTCCAGTTTTTGTCCCCTTTTCAGTTTTAAAAATTTATTCAAAAACTATTGAGTTTCAGAAAAAGTGTATATTAGCAAAGTTGTAGGTTTTGACAAATGGAACAACTTTCATATATAAAGATTTTCAAGTTTCAGTTTGAAATCCAAAGTAATTTTGATTTGAATCAAAGTTGAAAAATGTTCCCTTTTCTGTTTTTGATTATAGTTCAAAAAACTATTTGGAATTTGAAAATGTTGTTATTGACAAAGTTGTAGATCTCATTTTTCTGAACAACTTTGGTGTTTTGAGTTTTTGTCGTACAGTTCAATTTTTGAGAGTAATTTGCAAAATACAGAGATCAGCCAAAAGTCAAACCCTAAGGCCTAGCACTGTTCGTCCCCTACCTCTAGCCGGCGCAGTGCAGAGGGGGCCCCGGCCGTGGCCGAGCCTCCGGCGCTGCGCGTGCCGCGTGCCTGGCTGCTCCCCACGCGCCACCAACCTGCCGCCGTTGTCCCCCTGTTCCCTCCGCGCCCGCACGCGAGCGCTGACCCTCGCTCTCGGCCCCTACAGTGTCCAGCGCGCCGCCGCCGCGTGGCCATTGCCGGCCGAGCTTGCGCCCGAGCCCCGGCTGCACGCCAGCTTATCCGCCAGAGCGCAATCGAGTGCGCACGCCCCCGCAAACCTTACCCGCGTAACCCCGAGCTCTCTACCGTCCCATAGCCGCGGCTATATAAGCCGCCGGAGCCCCGAGCTCCGCATTCAACCCCGCCACCGTGGTCAGCCCACTCCAGACACTCCGCCGCTCCACCATCTAGCCCGAAAGCTCCGCCTTGAGCTCGTGAAGCTTTCCCACCCTTCAATTTCACCTTCCCCGCCTCCTATCGCCCGGCGTAAGCTCGCCGTCCCCATCTCCGGCGGAACACCGGTGAGCTCGGGTTCGTGAAATTCGCCGCCTCCGGCCATGATCATCCCTCACCGACCCCTGTGTCGTATTCCTTGGCCCCGCGCGACTCTAACCCGGCCCTTGCGGTCTCGTGTGTTGCGCAGGACCGCCGGATCGCCGGAGCGCCGCCGCGGTCGTCTTCACCCTCGAGAACGAGTCGAGCCTCACCCTCGAGAACGAGTCGAGCCTCACCCTCGAGCACAAGTCGAGCCTCACCCTCGAGCCCTGCCTCCGACCCGTGGTAAGCATCCGAGCCTCCGGCCTCTGCTTCCACTCCGCTTCGCCCGAGCCCAAGCCTCGGCAAGCGCATGCCCTCCGCTTCGCCCGAGCCCAAGCCTCGGCGACGCATGCTCTCCGCTTCGCCCGAGTCAGGCCTCGGACGGAGGCTTACTTCTCCGTCTCGCCCGAGCCTCCGGGCCAGGCCTCGGACGAAGCTGTCGCTTCCGTCTCGACCGAGCCCGTCTCGACCGAGCCCCGCGCGATTCGCCCGAGCCCCGCGATTCGCCGAGCCCGGCCTAGAAGGAGCACAGTGCTCTTCTCTTTTTCTGAGAGATGTGAATAGTGTTCTGTTTTCTCTTTTTTGTATGATTTTCTGTGTGCATCCAAAAATTCTGAAATTTTTGTGGTAGACTCTTTATGCTCTGGAGTATTTTATAAAAATATGAAACTTGAGTTTTGTGCAAAGATTTGAAAAATGTAAAATTCCCCTTTTAATTGAAAAATGAGGTTTTGGTATTTTTGGAGAGTGATCTTTAACTCCAAAATTCTGGAGATAAATTTTTATGTGCTAGTTATGCCTTTCTGAGTCTCTGGTAAAATTTTGAAGTCTTTTGGAACAAGTTGATTTTTGAGCATTTATTTTAATTCTTGAATAGTGCCTTTTGTTAATTAATGTCTAGAATTATTTGAACACCTTAATGACCTCCAAAAATTATGAAATTTGTTTTGCCATCTATCTACACCATAATGAACTTATGTGATTAATTTGGTAATTTTTGGAGCAACTTCATAAAATGACCTTTTAAATAAATTAAGAAAATAGAAAAGATGGATTAGGGTTGGTAATAAGTGTTTGATGATGTGATCTTTGGATTGATTGATGTTCATAGACCCCTACCCTTTGGTCTATGATGTTTGTGATGCTATGTTTGGTTGATGCTTAGGATAATTATAATAAGGGCTAGTTTAATCAATATTGCTTAAGGAAGAAATGGTTACCTTTTATGCTCAACCTAGATTTCGACTATGCCTTGTTTAAGAGTAATCTAGAATCAGTGGAATTGTCTTGCACCATAAGTTCATATCATCATTCTCATGAGCATTCATCATTGCATCCGTATAGTTGACGAAGAAGGACCTGAAGTCGAGGTAGCCACCGAAGGATCTGTCCCCGAGGCAACCCCGAGCTCCGGCACCTACACCACCAACCCCGAGTCTGCTCTTTTTGCCATCCAAGGCAAGCCCCGGTGCATTTAACCCTTTCCTTGAATTTATAAAGTGATTTCCTTAAATGCTTTTGAGTTAAATTATTGCATTAGGTTTATAGGAATTGAGTGATATCCTAACTGATGCATTATCCACCTTGACCACGGATACACCCGAAGCCTGCTTTTCAAAAGTATTTGAAAAATGCTTAGCAATGCTTATTGAATTAGACTTTGCAATAAAAATGCCAATTTCAAAAGTGTGATCACTGAAAGAAACTTTATGGGAATTTCTGGTTTACTCCCACTATTGGCTAAGTATCTGATCCGTACTTAGTCAATAGGAAGGAGAGGTTGTCCTTGCGTACGGTGCCGTCATGTTGTAGTCCGGGACTCAACAGTTGACACCGACCGGGACAGGGTTGAAAAACCGACAGGACCTGTACTCTTGGGTTAGAGTCCCGAGGTGCTTGTCGCTGGCGGAAAAATGTAGGGACCATCCGTATGGGGGCCTGCTGGTCAAGACTTGTAACTATTCACATACTACGGAAAGCTCTGGCTCCGAGAAATCCATTATTGGACCGACAACCGCGCACTGGGAGTGGAGAGATGGCGGAAGTAGCATGTACCCACGTGGGTTAGAGTCCCGGATTGGAGTGGTGTACTGTACTTCCGGGTGGCGTAGGACCGGGCCCAATCTTGGAGGAATCGTGGTAGACGAGTTGGCATATGCAAGCTTGGGTGCTACATATGCAGTGTGGATAGGGATCCTCAGCTGAGTATTATTTATCCGGATTAACGTTGCTCCTCGGTTATGGAGACTTGGTCCACTGACTGTCAACGGAGAGTGGTTCTCAACTAGGAATGTTTTGAAATGTAAAATGAATCATGAATGATGAAGAATTGAGGAATACTGAATCTTTCAAAATAAAATAAGGTTTACAAAAATGCTTTTCTGCAAAATACTTGATCTTGCTTAAGCCTTACCTTGACTACCCTAAGCCTCTCATTCCTGAGTCTTCTCCCTTTTTCTTTAGTCGGGTAAGTCTTGTTGAGTACCTTTGTACTCAGGGTTTTATTACCCATGTTGCAGGTATGGCAGATTCCTCAGTATGCCTTGGACCCTGCTGTGTGACTGTTGTTCAGGAAGAGGCCGATGAGGCCGATGAGTGATTATTCACCCTCGGGCTGGGTGAAGTATCTTTACCCTTCAGTTGTTGTCATATGCTACTCTGCCAACTCTATCTATTTGAACTATGGTCTGTAATAACTTCACTTTAATTTTATGTTGAACCCTGGTTTGTAAAACTATTGTTATCTAAGTCTTCCGCTATTTACTCCGATGTTATTTGTCAAAATGTTCAAGAGATTGTAACTGAATTGTGAGATGATCCTGCGGACATCGGGCACTGATGTAGCCCAGTAGCGGAACCGGTCTTAATCTCTTGGCTGTACGGATCGACTGTCAGTGGTTGACGGTGATCAGTGGGCCATGGGATTTAGGGCCTGTTACGTTACAGAGTGGTATCGGAGCATCTCACTATGACGTTGCAATCTTTTTGCGAAAACTTCAAAATGTTTTTAACAAAAACTAAACTTGACTATTTTGAGTCCAAATTGCTTCTCTCATCTCATCTTGTCTTTGGCAACTAGTAGCAAGACAACTTGTATAAGCCCTATGTACCTTACCTTAGTAATTGCATTGCCTTGTTCCGTAGGAACGATTCATGCATCATGTCACATTCACTTAAGTAAATAAAGAGTTCGTTGGGATAGTGTACCTATACCTTTTTCTTGCTAGCCTTTCTCATCTATAACCTCTTAGTCCAGATATGGCCATCATCAAGCGGACTGCCCGCAAGTCGACTGGACCGAACGGTGTGCCGCGTCACCAGCTGGCGCCACGCACCGGAGAAGAGACTGGAGAATCCTCCAATGGTCGTCGCTTTCCCCGCCGCACCCGCAAGCAGCTGAAGGAGGAAATCAAGAATCTGAAGGCTGAAATGGAGAACATGGAGCATGACTTCTACCTTTCCCGCATGGAGTTTTATGAGGCACGAGCTTCCCTGGAGCAGGCCAACCGGAACACGGTTCGCGCTATCGAGCAGCGCAATGATGCTTGGACCCGCGAGGACGTTACCAGAGCCCAGCTCCATGGACTGCAGCAATACACCGCCCAAATCGAGCAGTTCAATGATATGCTTCATGAGGAAGTACACCAGCTGCACGACCAGCTTCACCCCGTGATTCCACCAGTTGCTGAGGACCCCGAAGACGGAGTCGTGGAGGAACCTGAAGTGGAACACGAGCCCGATCAGAATGAGGAAGTGGAACCTGCTGAAGATGTCCACGTTGAAGATGAAGATGAGGAGGAAGAGCCTGAGCTTATCATCGAAGATGATGATGATGACGAAGAGTTGATCTTCATCGATGATGACTAGACTCCTTGTGTCTGTACCATCTGCTTACCTAAAACCTTAGACTAGGTTTGGGGGCGTTAGTCTGTCTGTTGCCAAGTCTGGCATGTATCTTTCCTTTCGTACCTTTTCCTTATCAGTCTGTTGTCATCTTTATCAAGCCAGCTATCTTTGTATCAGTGAAGTTGTCAATCAAGTTGTTTCAGAACCTTTGTCCATATATGCTGAGTTCCGAGTTGCTTATACAGATGCCTGTGAACACCCGTACCGGAGCCGGAGGTTCTGATGATGCCAACATCCCAAACCCTCCACCTGTACCAGCTACCCTAGCAGATGCCATTGCAGCCTTGGCCGCCGCTGCCAATCTGATGGCTCAGAATCAAGGGCAGCAGAACAACGGCAACCGTGGTCGCCGCAACAACCAAGAGACAACCTATGTGGACTTCACTGAAACACGACCACCGGTCTTCACAAAGGCCGATGAACCTCTCGAGGCTGACGACTGGTTACGCACCATGGAACAGAAGTTCAGTCTACTGCACTGCACGGAGATCCAGAAGCCTCGGTTCGCTTCTCAGCAGCTCCGTGGTCCTGCAAGTGCCTGGTACGCCAACCTGTTGGCGGCCCAGCCGGAAGGTCATCAGCTGACATGGGAAGAGTTCCGCACCGCTTTCAGAGCACATCACATCCCTTCGGGATTGATGAAAATGAAGTTGGATCAGTTCTTGGCCCTGCAACAGAAAGATTCCACCGTCATGCAGTACGTGGGACAATTCAACCACCTCAGCCAGTATGCCTCCGACTATGTCAACACAGAGGAAAAGAAGAGAGATTGTTTTCTCAGGGGTCTGCACCCTAAGATTCGCAGAGGTCTGTCCAACAACCTAAACGGATCCTACCATGAGGTCGTTGACCGTGCTGTTGCTTACGAGGAAAGCAACCGCCAGTATCAGGAAGAGAAGAAGAAGAAGAAGGCTGGGTCTAGCAGTTTCTCCAGCAACCATAAGCGCCCAAGAATCATCTACCACCCCAGCCACCACCAAAACCGTGCCCCATACCCCCATCAGCAAGTGGTCGTTCGTACCGCGGCCACCACCCACAATGCCAACCAGCAAAGTGCCACTCAGCCGAACGCCCCCGGTGTTCGTGTCACCACCCCACAAACAGCTTACAACCATCCATGCTACAACTGTGGCCAAGTGGGTCACTGGTCTCGCGAGTGCCCAAAACCCAAGAAGAATGCCCAGCATGCACAGAAAGGCCCTGGAGGATCACAGCAGCAGCACCGTGCACCGCAGCAGCACGTCCAGAAGGGCAAGCTTGTCAGGAAGCACGGGCAAGTCTACTTCACCACCGTCAGTAACATCCCAGAAGGAGAGCCCGTCATGCTCGGTAGGTTCCCTGTTGCCAATCATCCTGCAGTCGTCTTGTTTGATTCTGGTGCATCGCATTCCTTCATCAGTCGCACCTTTGTCATCAAGCATGAGTTGCCCATGGGGGAGTTAAAAGAAAGTTTCTGCATACTTTCGCCTGGAGGGCGGATAAATACTAAGGAAGTGGTCCGCAGTATACCAGTAATGTTGGGGGAACATGTCTTTCCTACCACCATGATAGTACTGCGCGATCAAGAGATAGATGTCATCTTAGGCATGAATTGGATGTGTCAGTATAAAGCCATGATAGACATCTTGAATAGAGTTGTGAGAGTGGATATTCCTAACAGTACCGCCAAACTCCTTCTCCAACTTCCTATGCCTTCAAAACCAGCTACCACACAGCTAAATGCTACCTATGATCAAGGGATCCGAGATATCCCCGTGGTCTGCGAGTTCCCTGATGTCTTTCCAGAAGATTTACCTGGTCTGCCTCCTGACCGTGATGTTGAGTTCGCTATAGAGCTAAAGCCCGGGACTGCTCCTATATCCCGTAGAGCTTATCGAATGCCTCCCAGAGAGTTGGCAGAGCTGAAGATCCAATTGCAAGAGCTATTGGATAAGGGTCTCATTCGCCCAAGTTCATCTCCTTGGGGCTGTCCTGCTATCTTTGTGAAGAAGAAGGACAAAAGTCCTTCGTCTGTGCGTTGACTATCGCCCGCTCAACGAGGTCACCATCAAAAATAAATATCCCTTGCCTCGCATTGATCTTCTGTTTGACCAGTTATCTGGAGCCAGAGTGTTTTCCAAGATCGACCTCAGATCTGGCTATCACCAAATAAAAATTCGTCCCGAAGATATTCCCAAAACAGCTTTCACCACCAGATACGGTCTATATGAGTACTTGGTCATGTCTTTTGGCTTGACCAATGCCCCCGCTCATTTCATGTATCTCATGAACTCTGTGTTCATGCCAGAGCTCGATAAATTTGTAGTCGTGTTCATTGACGACATCCTTGTTTATTCAAGAACTCCTGAAGATCATGCCAAGCATCTTCGTGTCGTTCTCTCTCGTCTCAGAGATCACCAGCTGTATGCCAAGTTCAGTAAATGTGAATTCTGGCTAGATCGAATTCAATTCCTTGGTCATGTCCTGTCCGCTGAAGGTGTGTCAGTTGACCCTGGAAAAGTGGCAGATATCTTGGATTGGAAGCCACCTACCACTGTCCGCGAAGTTCGCAGCTTCATGGGAATGGCTGGATACTATCGTCGTTTCATCCCAGACTTCTCCAGAGTTGCCAAGCCTATCACAGAGTTGTTGAAGAATTCCGTGGATTTTGTTTGGTCAACAGCCTGTGAGCAAGCTTTTCAAGCCTTGAAGAAACTGCTAACTACATCACCAGTCCTAGCTCAACCAGACATCGAGAAACCCTTTGATGTATACTGTGATGCATCTGGTACTGGGTTAGGCTGTGTTTTGATGCAAGAAGGTCGAGTGATCGCTTATGCCTCACGGCAGCTTAGGCGACATGAGGAGAATTATCCAACCCATGACCTTGAGTTAGCAGCAGTGGTGCATGCTTTGAAGATATGGCGTCATTATCTGTTGGGCAGTACCTGCAATGTGTACACTGATCACAAGAGCCTGAAGTATATCTTCACCCAAGAAGAGCTGAACATGAGGCAGCGAAGATGGCTTGAGTTAATCAAGGACTATGATATCGAAGTGCATTACCATCCTGGTAAGGCAAATGTAGTTGCCGATGCCCTCAGTCGCAAGTCATACTGCAGCTGTCTGACGACGAAGCCCTATGATCTTTCCTTGTGCCATACTCTTGAAAGGATGGGTATTGAGATAGTTCCGCAAGGAAGCCTGAACAATGTCAGGATAGAAACATCGGTCAAGGAACAAGTCATCGCTGCACAGAAAGATAACCCTGGAATCAAGCACATCATCGAAAAGATTCAAACTGGAAAAGCTGACTGTTTCAGGATTGATGATGAAGGAGTGGTATGGTTCAAGAACCGTCTGGTAGTTCCCAAGGTACCTGAGCTGAGACAGATAATCCTTGATGAAGCACACTCAACCAGATTTGCCATCCATCCCGGCAGCAACAAGATGTACCAGGATCTAAGGCAGAGATTCTGGTGGACAAAGATGAAGATCGAAATCGCTCGCTATGTCGCTCGCTGTGATACTTGTCAAAAAGTCAAAGCCGTGCACATGAGGCCTGGAGGAGAATTGCAACCTTTGTCAGTACCTGGTTGGAAGTGGGAGGATATCAGCATGGATTTTATCAATGGATTGCCCAAGACTCAAAAAGGATTCGATTCCATTTGGGTAATCGTGGACCGACTCACCAAACAAGCTCACTTTCTGCCAGTCAAGACCAGCTACGCCGTCCCCATGTATGCCGCCTTGTACAAGAACAACATAGTGAAGCTTCATGGAATACCCAAGACCATTATCTCTGATCGTGGTACTCAGTTTGTCGCAAAGTTCTGGAAAGCGTTCCATACCTCACTTGGAACCAAGCTCTTGCATAGTACAGCATATCATCCACAAACAGATGGACAAACTGAGCGAGTCAACCAAGTGTTAGAGGATATGTTGAGAGCATGTGTGCTCACCTTCGCAGATACTTGGGATGACTGTTTGCCCTTGGCAGAGTTCTCATATAATAACAGTTATCAAGAAAGCATCAAAATGGCACCATTTGAGGCACTGTACGGTCGTCGTTGTCGTACACCCCTCAGTTGGTCTGAGCCTGGAGAAAGAGAATTCTTTGGAGTTGACCTGGTCAAAGATATGGAAGAGAAAGTCAAGCAGATACAAGAGAACATGAAGATTGCCCAATCCCGACAAAAGAGTTATGCTGACAAGAGACGTCGACCTCTGAAGTTTCAAGTTGGAGATTACGTATATCTCAAGGTCTCACCAACCAAAGGAGTCACTCGTTTTGGGGTCAAGGGAAAGTTAGCACCCCGCTACATTGGTCCGTTTGAGATTTTGGAATGTTGTGGCAAGGTAGCTTACAAGCTGAAGTTGCCCGATCATCTCTCTGCTGTCCACAATGTTTTCCATGTCTCCCAACTCAAGAAGTGCCTCCGAGTACCAGAACATGTCGTGGAAGTTGAAGGTGTCGAGCTAGAGCCTGATCTATCCTACTCGGAATATCCAGTTCGCGTGTTGGATCACAAAGATCGAGTTACTCGAAGAACTACCACAAGGTGGTACAAAATCCAGTGGAACCAGCACTCTGAAGAAGAAGCTACTTGGGAATCTGAAGACTTCTTGGCAAAGAACTATCCCGACTTTCTCGAATCCCTGTCTATGTAAAGTTTTGCCTTTATCCCTTCTTTGTCCTTTCTTTAGACGTAGAATCTCGGGGCGAGATTTCTTTAAGGGGGGAAGGCTGTAACACCTCTGGTGTTTAAGCATGTAATTAACTTGACATATCATCATTAGCATCATTAATCATCTTGATCATGATTTCATGTGTATGCATTTGCTTAGTGTATCATTTTATGTGATGTACCTCTATTGCAAAAACCCTTGTTAGCCCACTTCTTCCTATAGGGGCAAAATGGTAATTTCACCTCTGTGCCTAGTCCTATGTAATTCTTGTTCAAATTTAGTGCCCTGATGTTTGTTGCTTTGATCAAAGTTCAAAAATCAGATTTGAATTGAGTTTCCTTTTGCAAAACCCTAAAATCCCAAATCCTGGATTTATTCCCTTTTGATAACTTTTTCAAAATTCAAAATTTTGAGTTGGTTCAAAAAGCAAAGTTGTGAATCTGACCTAGAGGAACAACTTTGGTATTTACAGATTTCTATGTTTTTACATAAAATTTGAAGTAATTTCAAATTCATTCAAATTCCAGTTTTTGTCCCCTTTTCAGTTTTAAAAATTTATTCAAAAACTATTGAGTTTCAGAAAAAGTGTATATTAGCAAAGTTGTAGGTTTTGACAAATGGAATAACTTTCATATATAAAGATTTTCAAGTTTCAGTTTGAAATCCAAAGTAATTTTGATTTGAATCAAAGTTGAAAAATGTTCCCTTTTCTGTTTTTGATTATAGTTCAAAAACTATTTGGAATTTGAAAATGTTGTTATTGACAAAGTTGTAGATCTCATTTTTCTGAACAACTTTGGTGTTTTGAGTTTTTGTCGTACAGTTCAATTTTTGAGAGTAATTTGCAAAATACAGAGATCAGCCAAAAGTCAAACCCTAAGGCCTAGCACTGTTCGTCCCCTACCTCTAGCCGGCGCAGTGCAGAGGGGGCCCCGGCCGTGGCCGAGCCTCCGGCGCTGCGCGTGTCGCGTGCCTGGCTGCTCCCCACGCGCCACCAACCTGCCGCCGCTGTCCCCCTGTTCCCTCCGCGCCCGCACGCGAGCGCTGACCCTCGCTCTCGGCCCCTACAGTGTCCAGCGCGCCGCCGCCGCGTGGCCATTGCCGGCCGAGCTTGCGCCCGAGCCCCGGCTGCACGCCAGCTTATCCGCCAGAGCGCAATCGAGTGCGCACGCCCCCGCAAACCTTACCCGCGTAACCCCGAGCTCTCTACCGTCCCATAGCCGCGGCTATATAAGCCGCCGGAGCCCCGAGCTCCGCATTCAACCCCGCCACCGTGGTCAGCCCACTCCAGACACTCCGCCGCTCCACCATCTAGCCCGAAAGCTCCGCCTTCAGCTCGTGAAGCTTTCCCACCCTTCAATTTCACCTTCCCCGCCTCCTATCGCCCGGCGTAAGCTCGCCGTCCCCATCTCCGGCGGAACACCGGTGAGCTCGGGTTCGTGAAATTCGCCGCCTCCGGCCATGATCATCCCTCACCGACCCCTGTGTCGTATTCCTTGGCCCCGCGCGACTCTAACCCGGCCCTTGCGGTCTCGTGTGTTGCGCAGGACCGCCGGATCGCCGGAGCGCCGCCGCGGTCGTCTTCACCCTCGAGAACGAGTCGAGCCTCACCCTCGAGAACGAGTCGAGCCTCACCCTCGAGCACAAGTCGAGCCTCACCCTCGAGCCCTGCCTCCGACCCGTGGTAAGCATCCGAGCCTCCGGCCTCTGCTTCCACTCCGCTTCGCCCGAGCCCAAGCCTCGGCAAGCGCATGCCCTCCGCTTCGCCCGAGCCCAAGCCTCGGCGACGCATGCTCTCCGCTTCGCCCGAGTCAGGCCTCGGACGGAGGCTTACTTCTCCGTCTCGCCCGAGCCTCCGGGCCAGGCCTCGGACGAAGCTGTCGCTTCCGTCTCGACCGAGCCCGTCTCGACCGAGCCCCGCGCGATTCGCCCGAGCCCCGCGATTCGCCGAGCCCGGCCTAGAAGGAGCACAGTGCTCTTCTCTTTTTCTGAGAGATGTGAATAGTGTTCTGTTTTCTCTTTTTTGTATGATTTTCTGTGTGCATCCAAAAATTCTGAAATTTTTGTGGTAGACTCTTTATGCTCTGGAGTATTTTATAAAAATATCAAACTTGAGTTTTGTGCAAAAATTTGAAAATGTAAAATTCCCCTTTTAATTGAAAAATGAAGGTTTTGGTATTTTTGGAGAGTGATCTTTAACTCCAAAATTCTGGAGATAAATTTTTATGTGCTAGTTATGCCTTTCTGAGTCTCTGGTAAAATTTTGAAGTCTTTTGGAACAAGTTGATTTTTGAGCATTTATTTTAATTCTTGAATAGTGCCTTTTGTTAATTAAGTGTCTAGAATTATTTGAACACCTTAATGACCTCCAAAAATTATGAAATTTGTTTTGCCATCTATCTACACCATAATGAACTTATGTGATTAGTTTGGTAATTTTTGGAGCAACTTCATAAAATAACCTTTTAAATAAATTAAGAAAATAGAAAAGATGGATTAGGGTTGGTAATAAGTGATTGATGATGTGATCTTTGGATTGATTGATGTTCATAGACCCCTACCCTTTGGTCTATGATGTTTGTGATGCTATGTTTGGTTGATGCTTAGGATAATTATAATAAGGGCTAGTTTAATCAATATTGCTTAAGGAAGAAATGGTTACCTTTTATGCTCAACCTAGATTTCGACTATGCCTTGTTTAAGAGTAATCTAGAATCAGTGGAATTGTCTTGCACCATAAGTTCATATCATCATTCTCATGAGCATTCATCATTGCATCCGTATAGTTGACGAAGAAGGACCTGAAGTCGAGGTAGCCACCGAAGGATCTGTCCCCGAGGCAACCCCGAGCTCCGGCACCTACACCACCAACCCCGAGTCTGCTCTTTTTGCCATCCAAGGCAAGCCCCGGTGCATTTAACCCTTTCCTTGAATTTATACAGTGATTTCCTTAAATGCTTTTGAGTTAAATTATTGCATTAGGTTTATAGGAATTGAGTGATATCCTAACTGATGCATTATCCACCTTGACCACGGATACACCCGAAGCCTGCTTTTCAAAAGTATTTGAAAAATGCTTAGCAATGCTTATTGAATTAGACTTTGCAATAAAAATGCCAATTTCAAAAGTGTGATCACTGAAAGAAACTTTATGGGAATTTCTGGTTTACTCCCACTATGGGCTAAGTATCTGATCCGCACTTAGTCAATAGGAAGGAGAGGTTGTCCTTGCGTACGGTGCCGTCATGTTGTAGTCCGGGACTCAACAGTTGACACCGATCGGGACAGGGTTGAAAAACCGACAGGACCTGTACTCTTGGGTTAGAGTCCCGAGGTGCTTGTCGCTGGCGGAAAAATGTAGGGACCATCCGTATGGGGGCCTGCTGGTCAAGACTTGTAACTATTCACATACTACGGAAAGCTCTGGCTCCGAGAAATCCATTATTGGACCGACAACCGCGCACTGGGAGTGGAGAGATGGCGGAAGTAGCATGTACCCACGTGGGTTAGAGTCCCGGATTGGAGTGGTGTACTGTACTTCCGGGTGGCGTAGGACCGGGCCCAATCTTGGAGGAATCGTGGTAGACGAGTTGGCATATGCAAGCTTGGGTGCTACATATGCAGTGTGGATAGGGATCCTCAGCTGAGTATTATTTATCCGGATTAACGTTGCTCCTCGGTTATGGAGACTTGGTCCACTGACTGTCAACGGAGAGTGGTTCTCAACTAGGAATGTTTTGAAATGTAAAATGAATCATGAATGATGAAGAATGGAGGAATACTGAATCTTTCAAAATAAAATAAGGTTTACAAAAATGCTTTTCTGCAAAATACTTGATCTTGCTTAAGCCTTACCTTGACTACCCTAAGCCTCTCATTCCTGAGTCTTCTCCCTTTTTCTTTAGTCGGGTAAGTCTTGTTGAGTACCTTTGTACTCAGGGTTTTATTACCCATGTTGCAGGTATGGCAGATTCCTCAGTATGCCTCGGACCCTGCTGTGTGACTGTTGTTCAGGAAGAGGCCGATGAGGCCGATGAGTGATTATTCACCCTCGGGCTGGGTGAAGTATCTTTACCCTTTAGTTGTTGTCATGCGCTACTCTGCCAACTCTATCTATTTGAACTATGGTCTGTAATAACTTCACTTTAATTTTATGTTGAACCCTGGTTTGTAAAACTATTGTTATCTAAGTCTTCCGCTATTTACTCCGATATTATTTGTCAAAATGTTCAAGAGATTGTAACTGAATTATGAGATGATCCTGCGGACATCGGGCACTGATGTAGCCCAGTAGCGGAACCGGTCTTAATCTCTTGGCTGTACGGATCGACTGTCAGTGGTTGACGGTGATCAGTGGGCCATGGGTTTAGGGCTGTTACGTTACAAAAGGTCGGAGTCTATTTCACCTCCTTGCCTCACTCAAGCAACCACAAAGCTACGAGAGTTTCTCCACTATAAATCTCAGAGTAATACAAACGCTTCGGGGAGCCCTCACAAGTAAATCAATACGGGCTACCACGAAGAACACCTAACCGGCTAGAGCTCAAGAGTAAAAGACACAAATCAAGCCGGCTAGATGGAAACCAAGTGCTCAAGTCGTAGATCGAAGCTTCCCACTCTCGAATCTCACTTCCCTAGCTCAAATCTCGCAAGGGAATGAATCTAGGAGCAAAGGGGGGGAGAGAGGGGAGGAGTCAATGCTTGGAGAGTGTTTGTCCAAAATTAGGTCAGCAATAAGTGTATGGAATGAGTGGGTGACCGTGGAAAGAGAAGGGAGGAAGCATTTATACTCCCTCAGCCCCGAGACTGGTCGGTACCACCGACCACCCATGGTCGGTACCACCGACCAGTTCACAACGGTCGCAAAGATCCAGATCTGACCAAAAAGGTCAACTACCGACCTTACGTCGGTACCACCGCGGGCGGTAGTACCGAGGTTATGGCGGTACTACCGCCAGGCCAAATCGGCCGCGAACAGAGAGCTCCGCAGTTAGAGACTTGATCCCTCGGAAACTACCGACCAGAGTCGGTACCACCGAGGTCGGTAGTACCGAGGTTATGGCGGTACTACCGCCAGGCCAAAAACGAGTCAGTCCAGAGAGCCCTGCAAACTTGGTTACCACCGGCCTTGGGTCGGTAGCACCGGGGGCGGTACTACCGAGGTAATGGCGGTACTACTGTCAGGCCAATTTCAGCGCGGTCAGAGAGCCTTGCAAACTTGGAAACTACCGGCCATGGGTCGGTACCACCGCGGGCGGTAGTACCGAGGTTATGGCGGTACTACCGCCAGGTCAAAAATAACTCTACACAGAGAGCTTTGCAAAACCAGGTTACTACCGACCAGGGTCGGTACCACCGAGGCCGGTAGTACCGAGGTTATAGCGGTACTACCGCCAGGTCATTTTTGACCAACACAGAGAGGGTGTTTGAGCGCTGCGCAGAGAAGTTGTGGTCGGTACCACCGACCATATAAAATTACCCTCTACGTGTTCGTGATTGTGCGGTGTCTCTCAAGCGAGCTATAGTTAGTTGATTTGAGCACTTTTCTCCACATCTAGCCAACTTACTTTGTGACCCTCTTCATAGTCCGGCTTACCTATAACTCAAGTTTAAAATTGAAATTTTAAACTACCACTTGAGCTAGGCATCTTTATGTCCAAAAGTATCATACATGCTTTGTTCACGAGATTTCAACGTTTCAAATCTTTCTTAGGACTAACACCTGCATACATGCTTTTATAAACTGGTTAGTCCCTAATTTGATTGTCATTAATTAGCCAAAACCCACATTGGGGGCGAATGCACTTTCATTTCTGCTGCTGGTAAGTTGGCTGATGTTATTTTGTTGCGAGAGAGAGAAAAACATTTATTTTGTAATTTTTTTTGAACAAATTTGATTTTATCAGAGTACTCCCTCTGTATAGGAAAATGAAGTCGTTTTGAACAATGATATGGTCTCCAAATTATAACTTTGATTCCTTATTTTTATAAAAAATTATTAAAAAATTATATACGTATACTTTTATGAAAATATTTGTTAATACAAATCTATTTATATAACTTTTACGTTTTAAAATTTAATAACTTAAAAGTTATTCATAATTTATATTCTTAATATTTAATTAAAATCTTGTCTAAAACGACTTCTTTGCTTACGTGAAGGGAGTATATGACATGTCATGTGCACCGTGCGCCCCAACCCCAACTCCAACCAAATAAGCAGCATCCAGCAAGAGAGATTGCAGACGCGCAGAAAAAGGCTCTGGGCTTTCCTTTCCATGGATCAGGACAGGTAAAACAACGGGCTAGCCTGGCCGCGCACAGGAAGAAATCGGAGCAACACGGCGGCCAAGAAGTCTGAACTGCTGGCCCTGAGCCCCCAGGCCTGCTGAGCCCTGGCCGGCCCGGCCGGCCGGCTGGCCTTTCTTGAGATTCTACATTACTCGGGGCTCAGGCTAGGCAGCCAGCTACAGCTAGCGCCTAGCGGTACTGGAGTAGTAGTACTAGCTAGCATGCATGCCTTCGCAGTCGCAGCTGCCCCGGCCGGCCGGCCAGCACGCATACACATTACACAGAGCAAGAGAGCACAGAGATAGGAGGAGCAGCACGAAGCATTCTGGCAAGCAATGGTAATGGTATGCAGTCCCCAAGAAAAGCCTATACCCAGGGACGGCCGAGTAGAGTACTCCCTCCGTCGCATTGAGGAATTGTTTGGATGTGCATGTATTTAGCTAAATCTACATGTGTTGGAGTGTATTTGAACTAAGTTCCACTCCAATCCATGTGGTTTGAGGTAGATACATGCGCATCCAAACAATGCCTGAAAGTGTCACCCGGGAAGCATCTCTCCGTCTCATTGAAAGTGTCACCCGGAAAGCACGTGAGAGATACGGTTTTCTAAGGACATTTTTAATGGGACGGAGGGAGTAGTTTGGAGTGACCGCACACAACACCAAAGGAGCCGAGCCTGGCAGAAAGTTGCAAAGTTTGAACGGGTCCTGTGGTTGGTGCATCCTGGTTCAATGCAGTGCAGTGCAATGCAAATACTCCGTACAGGAGATAGATGGTCCAAGCATGCACAGTACAGACACGGACAGTGGGTAGGCTGCACAGGCCAGCCAGCCGAGCTACACTCCACTCGAGTGTGCACGGCTGTGTACGTATACAATACTTAGGTCATCCAATGGTCGTCAAATAGCTAGTTAAAAGGAATTTTATTGGTTCTCAATAGCACTTTGCAAATAGCTAGCGAGATGACGGTCGTCAAATAGCTAGTTAAAAGGAATTTTATTGGTTCTCAATAGCACTTTGCAAATAGCTAGCGAGATGACGTATAAAACTTATTGGCTATCGAGGAGAGAGATCAAATAGCTAGCGACTTCCCAATAGCTAGCTATTCGATCTCTCTCCTCGATAGCCAATAACAGTGCTACTTTTATAGGTTTCCTTATTAAAATAGTATTTATTTATATATCTCATCTAGCTAGCTATTATAAATTGCTATTGAGAACTAATAACATTCTTTCTAGAGATCAAATAACTAGCGATTTGAACACTATTGTGGTATGCCGTTGCCAAGCCCTTTTCGCCTACCTTTATTTGTGTCCTGGTATACTCCGTATATAAAAATCGCCTCTGCTAGTAGCTACCTGCTGCTGCTGCATTTGCCTCCAGTCCACTCCTCTGTTACGGCGTCCTCCACATAAAAGGTAAGTCACACATGATGTTTACTCCCTCCGTCCCTATTTAACTGTCGTCCGGGAAGCGTGTCTACGAGGGAAACACGGTTTTGTCTGGAAAGCGTGTCTGTGAGGGAAACACGGTTTTCTAGAGACGGGGGGAGTACTCGCCTATTAATACATTTTTTGAGTGGTTTTGTTTAGATTCCATCACTATTTTTTTCACTCTGTCTATCACATCAATGGTTGGATGCATATATGAATCATTAAATATTGGTAAAATAAATAATTAATTGCACAAATTAGTTATAAATCACGAGACAATTTTTTTAAGTCTAGTTAGCACATGATTGAATAATATTTATCAAATACAAACGAAAGTGTTACAGTAGCAAAGTTGAAAAAAATTCAGCATCTAGACAAGGCAATTTGAATCGCCAACACCGCTTCAAATTACATTTTAGCGAGCACACGTTCAATCGTCTCGTTTACCTTCTTCACCCGTAGATAGAGAGGAACGAGGTTAGTTGCTACTGTTTCTGATAATTTTCTGCCGTTTGGGATGTCTGGGATGTCTGTGTCTCAGGCAGGGTACCAGTTCATAAGAGCAAGGCTAATAATACAACCAACAAGCTGACTGTAAGAATCCTTGCAGCCTTTTTCCAGCCCGCTTGTACAGTGGCTAGTGCTTCATAATTAATACATGGCTCACTCATCACTCTCACAGAGTTTCTCGGTTCTTGTGTCGAAACCGGCTGTAAGCTTACAGCCCACTTCTCTTTTCTCTCCTCTCCTCTCTCCTCTACCTCTGTATTTAGCCGGCTTACAGCCGGTTATTATAGTTGCTCTAAATAGGCGTCCGTGCCGTGGTGTAGTGGATCCGCTACCGATGGTCATGGCGAAGCAGCAGCATGGCAAGGGATCGTCAAAGCAAGCTCGCAGCGAGCTCGCGCCAGTGCCACCCCCACAGCCGGCGCCGTTCCGGTTCGAGCACGAGCAGTCTTGCCATTGCCACTGCGACGACGGCCACCGTCAGGCTGAGGCCGACGACGGGTCGTCCAACGGTGCCGGGCCTGCTGGTCCGCTGCACCTGACTCTCGGCCCGGCCGCCGCCCGCCGCTGTTCGTGCGCTGCCGCGCCGGCGCCCGTGGCACCCGCGACGATTGCCGTGCTCCGCGGGTCCCGGTACCTGAGGCCGGCGCAGGAGCTGCTGGGCGAGGTCGTGCGCGTGGCCGGCCTCGCGTCGGGCGAGGACGAGGACGAGGATCAGGCGGCGGAGCGGCGGCTCGAGGGCGCCAGAGGCCGTCACCGGTCGCTGCGTCGGGCGGGCGGGAACGACGGCGACGGGGACGGCGTCCAGGCCAAGCTCCTCGGCCTGCTCAGCGAGGTCCGTGCGATCGCGTTGCCTTGCATCTGATAATTGATAGCGGCGTCGGCGTCGCGATGCTCTTGTGTTTGCTGATGAATGGTGATTGGTCTTGCTCGCTTTGCGCCGCAGCTGGAGAGCCGGCGGGAGCGCTACTTCGGCGAGCTGGGGCGCGTGGTGGCGTCGTTCGAGCCGGCGCTGGGCGACGGTGCGGCGGCGTACACGTCCCTGATGGCGCGGGCCATGGCGCGCCACTTCGGCAACCTGCGCCGCGCCATACTGCGCAGGCTGAGGCTCCACGCCGCCGCCGCGGCGAGGCGGTCTCTGCGGCGCGGCTGGGAGGACGACGACGACGACGAGGACGAGGACGAGGACGAGGAGGTGACCGAGGAGCTGGTGGAGAGGGTGGCCCGGCGGACGAAGCTGGCCGCGGCGGCGCGCGCGGAGCAGGCGTGGCGGCGGCCGCTCCGTGGCCTGCCGGACGGCTCCGTGGCCGTGCTCCGGGCGTGGCTCTTCGACCATTTCCTCCACCCGTAAGTGCACGAGACGAAACCCCGTCATCACTCATCAGCTGAGCTTGCGCTGCAGCATAATAATCCATGGCGCACCGTCCTGCGATGCGACGCAATAGGTACCCCAACGACGGCGAGAAGCTGAGGCTGGCGGTGACCACCGGCTTGAGCAGGCGCCAGGTCCGTAGTTCCTTCCGCACGACACTCCGATTAGCTGCACCACCTGGTGGTGATGATTGCATTGATGAGCAGATATCGAACTGGTTCATCAACGCGCGCGTGCGGCTGTGGAAGCCCATGATCGAAGAGATGTACAGGGACGAGTTCTCCGAGGGCTCCGCCGTCTCCAGGGACGACGACGCCAGCGCCTCGTCGTCGTCTTGATCACCTCACCTTCACCTTCCAGAGGAGAGCGCCGTTTATATCTAGCTAGTTCATCACTTGTTCCTTTTTGAGGAAATTGTTGAGTACCGTTAAAAGATGTCAAGTTTATCAATGTGTCACTTTTTGAGGAAATTGTTGAGTACCGTTAAAAGATGTCAAGTTTAGCAATGTGTCATTAAAATATGGGACACTTCTTTGCTTTATAGCACAGAAAGGTCACGACGAGACGTTATTGGTTTCTACTTCTACTCTCGAGTCTCGGTTAAAGGTTTCACCTTTTGTGTCAGTTTAAGGTTTCAGATTTCGATTTCGAACACGTGAAACTTTAATATCAAACAGAACTTTTTTTAGACGAAAGAAGATTTGTATTAAATTATAGCGGGTACATCATCGTATTACAGGTACTCTGAAAAAACATATATCCAGAAACTGATTCTCATCTATATTATATCCACGCTGTGAAAGCCTCAAACTCTGTACCAAACCTAATTGACGCTTCGTGTAGATGACCGCATAAGCAAATACTCGGTAACAATTGTTTTCGGCCTGAGAACAGATGCCTAACGGACGACCAACATTCCTGCAGGCCGAGTTGAGAAACTTCTTCTTCCTTGTGTCTTCCTTCATCTTCTTTCTGCCACCGAAGAATGAGCATGACTGATCTGAAAATTATTCTCCCTAGTCCTTCATCGTGGCCAGATCCAACCACAACAAAACGAAGAAGGTACCGGAGAAAATTATTCTATGGCGGTGACACCATCTTCGCCTTGATGCCGAAGCCCGGAAACAAAAATCTCCATGTTGTCTTGTCGATGTAGATGTTGACGCCAAAGTTGTCGCCCTCATCTTCAACAGAGCCACCATGGAGAGACCAGATCCACCCTACCTCCTCGCCGTCGCCGAAAAGGAGGAAGAGAAAATACACCTCCAATACCAAGATGTTTGGCATGGAGAAAACCCTAACTCTAGATGACTCGATCTACTAGAAAACTTATTAAAAAACGATGGATCCTCACTCCCTCCGATCTCCGGTGAGATACCGGAGGGGAGGGAGGGGGACCAACGGTGAAGAAGATAGAAGCGGCGGCGGCAGCGGCGGCCCTAAGCCCTAGAGAAAGGTGCGGCGGCGGCTCTGCTGAGATTCGGGACACAATGCCTGGTTCGACTTTGAGTCTTTGAGTATAAAGTTTTGTACGATTTCATAGTCTATTTTACTACACCTATCCCTATCTTGAAGGGCGAAGCTACATAGAGAACAGGGGGTGTCCATGCACATGCACCCTTAAAAATTATAAAAACAGTAATTATACCTAAAATTTCATCGTATATGCACTCATAAACCAAATGCACCTCCTCTCCTCTAGTTTACTCTACTTCGCCCCTGCCTATCTTCCCTTCCTTCCCGCATCCTCCTCATCCCCGCATGTGGCCCGAGCATGGAGGTCGAGTAGGGCGGCCTGGGCGTGGGCAGGGCGGAGCCCTAGCACCCGTGGCCGGACGGACCTGCATGTGGCTCGAATGGCCTCGTGGTGGAGCTCTGGTGCTCGCGGTCAGACGGCCTCGCGGCGGGCGAGTGGTGCTCGTGCTCGCGCGGTGAGCCTTGGCGCCCGCGACCCGACAGACCCGCAGCCGGACGGCCTCACAATGGGCGGGCGGCGCTCGCGCCCGTGTGGCAGAGCCTTGGCGCCCGTGACCCGACGAACCCACGGCCGGCGCGCGGCGGAGCGTTGGTGCCCAAGGCCGGGCGGATGGACTTGTGGCAGCTCACACTCGTGCTTGCGTGTAGTGAAGTCGTGGTGCCCGCTCGTGACTAACCTGGCCATTCGGTCATAATTAACCGAACGGATCGGTTTAGTTCTTCAGTCACTTTGAAAGTTCGGTCATTTAAAAACAAAGACCGATCGGTTAGTTTGAAAACTCAAGACCGAGTAAGTTCGGTCTCAGTCATGACTGAACTAACCGAACTATACAAAACATCTACTAAATGGTATATTTTTTAGCATTTTTTCTATTTCATGGCAAAAATAACAATACAAACTATAGATTAAATAGAGTGATAAGAGTGATGGTTGATATAAACCCCCTTAGAATAAATATTATATCACTAACAATAGTATAAAGTACATATTATATCCATAAAAATTAGATGTTCGGTTAGTTCGGTCAGTTCGGTTACCCGAGGCATATGACCGAACTAACCGTAAAAAGTTCGGTTAGTGCAGACTCAGGACCAAACTAGTGACCGAAAATTTCGGTCTCGGTTACTTCGGTCTCGTTCTCGGTTAGTTCAGTTCGGTCTTCGGTCAATTATACTCAGGGCTACTCGCGACGGAGCCCTGGTGTCATGGCTGGACAGTCTCGAGATGAAACGACCTGAGGACCTCGATGGGGGTTTCGTATTGTTTCCAAGACGTTGGAACATTGATATGTTTTTGCACTTATCTTCTTCCAAGCCTTTCGCATCTCCAAGTTAGTCATCTCTCTCCCCCTCATCAGAGGCACAGATCCTAGAGCGGACGACCGGGCCGACGCCGAGTTCGTGTTGTACGTAGAGGTGGTAAAAGACCCTCTAATTTAGTTTAATAATTTAAGGATCGAACTAAATAAAAAATGGATTATATTAATATATGATTTTAAGCTAAAATTAGATAGAAACAAGTTGAATTGTAAAGAAAGAGCACACCCCTACCCGTACGTGCTCACTGCTTGATCCGTGCCTCCTTGACGAATCATGGGCGCTGGCGGAGTTCCTGTCGCGGGACCTGGCGCAGATTCTGTCTCGCCGGCACGGGCATGCCCATTTCCTTGGAGTAGCACCCAGACCCACTCACACAGTCACACGACACGTGGTTTGTTATAATGGGCCGAAAGATTGTATGTTGGGCATTGTATGTTGGGCCGTATACTCCAAGATGCACTAGCTAGTAAGAAGGAAAAGCCCAGCATGCAGGTGAAAAATACTTTTGCTGAGATCATCATATGCAAAAGTGTTTGAGAGTTAAAAAAGTTGTATTTTCTACACCAAATTTTAAAATTAAATTTATATTGCACCATTATGTTTGTTATGATAAATGCTATAAAACAAGATCCTACTTAGTATATTTATATGTTTTAAGTTACACCGTCTGTTTCTATAACCACTTGTCTGTAGCATCGCACAATAATATGGTGTAGTGATATAGTGAGATGCTCATTAATGTACAATGCATAGTAGATGTATGTTCACTTGTCTGTAGCATCGCACAATAATATGCTTGTGTTCTTTCAAATCCTAACATGTGTTTTTCTGCCTTTTTTCCATGCAAGTTGGCAAATATTATTTTGGCATGCACTGTATTGATTAGGTGGTTGTGCCCACTATGGTAGTTTTTTTTTTACTTAAGAGCTTATATTGGATTTCTGGTACTTTTATAAGTGTGTTTGAAGGGACTATTTTCTTAGGGTTTGGTTGGCACTGCATTGGATTTTCAAAAGCATTTATTTTAAATTTCGATGCATTAGCTAGTTGAGATTTGAGGTATTGTTAAGGCGCTACTGCTTTTCTGGTTGATTTTTACCGTAGATGTATCTGATGAATCCTTTCCATTCCATTTCAGGTTGGTGCTCTTCTTGATAAAAGGATAGTAGTACCATATACATGCTTCCAGTCTTCTTATTTGTTGTACTCTATTAAAAGCCTCCACATAAGGTTATTTACACATGTCTGGTCAGTACTCGGTAGCCTGATTCTCATATCTGAAATCCACTAGTAGGCCAATATTGCACGGTGACTGTTATCTTTATTTTTGAGGAACTTCGTTTCATAATTGTTTGAATTCCCATGTTTAATGTGTCTGCTTCACTAGCAGCTAGCAGACTGTGATTGTTAGCACCATTTTTCTTTCCATCATTTGTTTATGAAAATCCTTGATATTCAAGTGTCATTTCCTTTCCCTTTCATTTGGGTTGATTTAACTACTCAATATTTGGTTTTCTTCATTATTTGCGGATGTATTAACCGAAAGAAAGCTGGGCGGAATTTACTTTATATTCTCAATTCTCATGCTTGGTGCCTCCCTTGTCACGTAGGTAGAATATTCTGCCTTGATGGTTATAAAGCATGCTGCATAACTATTTTTGGAACAACATAATATATCTAGCATTGATAACTCAAATATGATTCCTGTAGTCTAGGATACTCTGCTGTGACTTTGATGGCATCTTACCACAATTATCCAGGTGGCTATACTCTAAAACTGGCCACGGTGTGCGTTTTTAGCGGTGCCGAGAAAGTAAAAGAAGTACGAAGCATCGAGGCTTAAGGTTGTGAGTACCGATGCTTGGACAAAAAAACATATGAGTCGGCTCATCTTCGTTCACCGATGTTTCGCAAATACTCCCTCCATCCCAAATTACAAGACATTCCAAGAATCTTGGAGAGTCAAAGTTTTTCAACTTTGACCAAATTTATATAATAAGATAATAATATTTATGATATCAACTAAGTGCAATTAGATTCTCCATTAGTTATATTTCCATAATATGTATATTTGATGGTATAAATCTTTATATTTTTCTCTATAATTTTGGTCAAAGTGGAAAAACTTTGACTCTCCGAGATTCTTGGAACGTCTTATAATTTGGAATGGAGGGAGTAAAAAAGAATTTTCCAAGCAGCCATTGGTTCACGACGGAAAGATACATATGGTTCTGACACATCTTCTGACCACTACCGTTTAAAACCTTGATGCCTATATTATGGTGATGCCAAAATTTTGGTTTTGAAATGAAGTGGCACTGGAGATTTTTTTTCAGCATCGCACACATTGTGACCAGTCTAAAGGCTCTACATGAAGTAGGTGAGGCTGTATGACTAAAGTGTCCTACAGCCAAACTGCAAGTAAGACGTAGGTGCCTCTGTTTATTTTTTTTTTAAAAAAAGTAACTTAAGCTTGAATGAATTACAAGCACAAAATGACAAGTTGTTCAGCTGTCTATTGCCTCTACTATGATCATGGGGTTGTATGTGGACAATAGCTGTCCCTTGTTGGCAGATACCACTAGCCATCGGTTGATATATATTCGATCTGTTTTATTTTTCTGTTGATTACTGCCCATTATTACACTTATTCCTATACACCATTTCCTGCTCCCACAAACGACCACGTCGCCAGCTTTTCCTGTCCATTGGATTAGGCGTCAACGGTCACCAGCTCACCACCTCCACTGCCTTCCACGATGTTCCTTGTCTTCCAGGATGCTCCTCACCCGCGCCTCAGTTGTACGTGGGATACAACGTCGTCTTGCGCTTCCGCCTCCGCCTCCGCCGCTGAATCTCCGGCTAGTACGCATGCCTCTCTCTCTTGCGCCTCCCTATGCCTCTGGTGTCACCTCCACTTCTCCCTCGTGTCACACCTGCTCCGCCCTCGGTCACCTCCTCGCTGTTGGGCCTGCTGCGGCTGGCCGGCCTCCCTCTCCGGAGGCTGACCCGCCAGCCCTACCACAGGCGACACCGATGGCGTCGGCCTATGCGTATACAATTACAGTCAAAAGCAAATAAAAGTCAGGACCAAATAATGACATCAATATGGTTTTCACTAGTCCTCAACTCCTCATTATATTGACAATTGCAAGCAACTGGACTACTTATTACATGACTCCACCATGTGTACTCTATACTCTCGATCTATAACGACTTTCTAAACTATATCTCATAAAACTAAGAAGGCACTGCTAGGGCCCTGTTTGGAACGCGGGGAAATTTTACTGTTCCTGCGTTTTTCCTGTGAAATTGAACTAATTTCTGTGAAATTCCTGCGTGGAAGTGTTCTATCTAAACTCGCGACGAAACCATCTAGGTTCTAGGGTGACGCTGAGGGATGAGTAGTAGCAGGCGTCATTGGTGGTTCAGCTGGCGTTGGAGGCATTATCGGCGGCACCTGTTGCGCTGTCAACCAAATATGAACGAACATGCATCATTCTATTAGACGAATCTCCTTGCGACGGAAGCAAGCAAATATACATATAAAAACCGTGAAATCTCATAACGCGAGGCATTATTGCATTATTGTAACTTACAGCTGCAAGCGAAGAGCGTTTGGAGCGGCAGCATGGTGCCGCAGGCGAGCGGGAGGATGAGCATGCGGACGGGGTCCACGGGCTTGGCCAAGAACTGGTTCATGTCGCCGTTCATGCCGTGGCACAGGCAGATGGGCGCGTCCCTGATGACGGACCTGAGCCCGTCGCAGCACTCGCCGGGCGGCGTCAGCACGGTGATGTTGGTGAGGTAGTCCGTGCACGGCACCATGCCCGCCAGCGGCGTCATGCACTCCGTCGGCTGGGGCTGGGGCGGCGTCGGGGAGAACGACGTCAAGCTGATGGCGCCCAGCAGGTTGCCGCCGCCCTGGAGAGGCGGAGACGACGACCCCGTCGGCGGGAGGAGCGGGATCAGGGGCTGCAGCAGGCCGAGGATGCCGCCCAGACCCGGGAAAAGCAGGCCCAGGATGGCGGCCAGGAGGTTTGGAGGTAGGCCAGCGGGGATGCCAGCCGCCGGAGGCGTCGATGGGCGTGCCACGCCGCTGGCTGCTGCTTGGTCGGCCACCTTTTCTGCTGCTTCTTGGCCTGCGACAGAGGGCTTATTGAATGCTTGCTGGACTTGCAGCCTCGCCGCATCCGAGGGTTGCAGCGCCGCCGCCGCCGCCGCCATGGCGAACGCGAAGAAAATAGCGATGAGCTTGGGAGAAGCCATGTCGAGTTGAAGCCTAGGACGATGCTTTGGCGTTTTGCCTGGATTTTATTTATGTGCTGGAGGAGGATTGGATGCATGACCACGTGGGTTTGCGCTCAATTTATAGTCTGGATGGATAGCGCTGGGATAAAGAATTCAGACATTTCTTGTAACGAGATTGGATTCTTAATCTCTCCTCCCTTGTTGTTACTGCTTCTGGTTAATATATTTGTCCTTCAATTCAATCAAACGAGTCCAAGGAGAGTTTGAGGATCTGACTATGTTTGTCATATCTGTAAGAGAGAAGAGAAACGATGAAGCCTGCATAGAGTCATGCTGATCTTGCGCTCGTAAAATTTGTAATCTTCTTTTAGATAAAGTTAGACGAGCCTTAGTCCAGATAGTCTAGGGCCTGTTTGGTTCGCGGACGAGCTTAGCCTGGCTCGTATAGAAGGAGCCTGGTTCTGGGTAGCCAAGCCCAATACATACAAGAACGTGGTGTTTGGTTGTCTGTATGCACGAGACAGTTGAGCTGAGAAGCTGTTTGGTTGCTCGTATGAGAACGAGTTGCATGAGATAAAAATATATAAATAATCATCGTCATGACATTTATTACGGACAACTATTATCGTATAACACTTAGTTTACCTTAATTCTCCTTAATATACTTCGAAATATATTAATATCATTTAATATATGCTAATAATATATTAATAACGTCATTAGATGACTAATTACCTGCACCACGCGAGCCTGGCCCGGCAGAAACGGCCGATTTCTGCGTTCCTCCAGAGCCAGGCTGCGGAAGGAATCTTGCATGAGCAGAGCCTGGCCAGACAGATACGCGAACCAAACAAACGTCTGTTCTCGCATCTGTAGAGCCTGGCTAAGAGGTAGTGCAGCCAACCAATCACACCCCTACTTTCTGCTCGAGTTGATCGGAAGTACGAAGAGTGCATCATCGAGCACCGAGGAGTCCTGAACTGCTGACTGACTAGTTTCAGGTTCAGACATTGCAGATTGCAATTAGAGTCCGACATTTCTCAAATTCAGAGTCTGGTTAGTGTTCTATCTAAAATCCCTGTTGGCATGCGCGTGATGGGTAAAATTGAAGTTTGTCGTAATAATAATGACTCGTTTCTTGCACTATCCATTTATCCCGAGCATCTCCAAGAATTTGCTATTTTAACTTTATATCTATAATTTTTTTGCAAAAAAAATAGTCTCCAACAGATTGACATTCTAGATTGTCAATTTTTTCAACTTGCCATCTTCCCCTCTCAACGTGTATTTTTACGCGCGCGTATATGGATTGGTAAAAGTAATTAAAAAACTAAAAAATGATTAAAAACTCTTTTTAAAATTTCAGTTAGAAAAGTATCAGAGACAAATAAAAAAAAATCTAGTGCAGTAAATATGTAGTAGTAGTAGCAGCAACATCATTCTTGTGTGCATTGTGTCCAAGGGCTATGTATCTGCCCGTGTGCTAGTGCCCGCCGGCGAAAGGAAGCACCTACATTGTGCGGATACTTTCGAGAGGAGCGATATCTGTATCTGATACGTATTGGATACGTGTACTCCTTAAATACACGTTGGATACGTATCCTAATCCTAGATATTTTATGCTTAGCATACTCGTATCTGATACGATTGTGTCAACTCAGGTACTACTCAAAAGAAGAAAACAACCTACGTAGACCCAATTATTATAGAAAGTAATTAGCTTTTCTATCCTAATATCGTTACCCAGCTGTTGTAATATATGATTCCTTCTGATGTCACTTTTTTTCTCGCTTGTTCCTCAAGACTAGGCATAGGATTTAGAATCCCCTTCCTCAATAAGAATAGCTAAAACTAGCTAAAAAATGTCGTTGAGGCTTGAAGGAGAGATTAGACATCTAAGTAACTTTTGTTTAAGTATTCTTAGTTTTCATTTTGTACTTTATGAATCAAATAATATGTTACATAAATTGCTTTTAAACTGCTAAGTTTTAAGATTAAACTTTCTAGATAACTATTTTTAGTTTGTAATTTATGTATAACTAGGTAGAATGCCCGTGCGTTGCTACGAGATAGCAAAACGTTTTTACTAAAAACACATGAATCACACGATAAGATAACAGAAACAACTCTAACATCATCAGGAACTGTTAGACGATTGGCTACATCAACACTCAAATTAATGCCCGACCACCTCAGTGCGGACCAACATCATGTTTGGGGTGCAGGTAGTGCAAAGTCCAAGTTCTCATGGAATTTTTCTTTTCATGCCTAGTGATAAAGAAAATATCACAAGTTTTAATTACATTTTTTAAATGACCATTAACATAACTTGACAGAAGTTTCAGGTGAACCAATAGCCATAGACTTACATGAAAGATACGTGAAATTGCTCTTTCTTTAGAGAGAAGATGCAAAACATTGTTTAGATGTTCAAACTCTAGGCATGTTCATGAATGCAAGGCGTGGCTGGTCGTAAGACAATATCCTAGCCCATGTTTAATTGGCTGTTAAGCACAAAACCATATCCTAGCCCATGCTTCATCCCTAGAAAGTATATAATCAGCTTGTAGAACAATTGATGCCAGCAATATTGAATGCGGACCGGTTAGAATTACATCATGTAAATGGCAACAATATGAAAGATATCACCCAAGAGACTGAATTTTGAAACCAAAATTAACTTGCTCAACTAATTTACTTAGACCTGGATGGAAAAACAATGACATTTCTGAATTGAGATCTGAAACTTAGTTCTTCATACATAGAAACAAAAGGTGATACAAGTAGCAAATCCAGCCAGAAGATGTAGGTTTTGTTTCTTCCAATCTGATAAGTGAAGGATGGTGCCAGACTTTTAAAACTGGTATTAGAAAACTTGAAGCCCTGTATTGTTCTCTAGCTAAAATACAAGATTGACAAAATTGAAGGAGTGTCCCTCTGCATCTCTCTATCAGAGAAAGCAACAAGAGGGCCATGCAGAGTCAATAATGTGGGAAATCAAGCCAACCATGACATAACTCAAACCAAAAGGAGATAATTTTTGCTAGGAAGCATAGAATTTCTGACAACTTTGTGAAAACTCATTAATGATGAAAAAAAAACACTGGTGCGAAAATCTAACTACCATTCATTCCGAAACATCTAGCAGCAAGGAAAATCTAACTGATAAACAATAAGATGTTGGCACAACTTAAAGGCACATCGAGCATACATTATGAGTTACAATATTTAAAGAATACTCACATAAAGCTACATATAACAACATAAGACATGTGATCAGTCAATACATAAGATGACCTCTAAAGAAATATGTGCTGTCAGAAAAATTCACATCCATACAAAGATTCAATGTGAGTGGCCTAATGTGACATGCCCAATATCTAACTACAACTACGTCTCAATGTTCAGTTAACTATCTTGTGGGAGGTATAGAGGGAGATAATGCTGGGAGAGCAACACACTACTATTGTGGGAGGCATGCACCTTATCAGCAATCAGTGGCATTATACTAATAAAAGAACTCTGAAAGGTTCATCAACTGTTAAAAAGCATTATGCTCCGAATACAGATCACACCCAAAGCTAAACAAGAGGCATCTGCTAATTTTGTTGACTATGCTAAATGATATTTTATCTGGATGTGATCTACTTGAAATTATCCTTATGTGCTCTACATAATGTTTTATAGAGAAATGATGATATATTATTAACAAACAAAAATAAAATCACCACTACTGCGTAATGTATTCAGAAACAAATAAGCACACGTTGCTGGTCTTCACAAAATAAGTAAATCTACAAGAAAAATACAGGGGAAAAAATAAATGAACTGAGTTGAGGCCCATTCAAAAAGATTGAGTATTCTAAAAATCTCTATTACTGTTAAAACAATAGATAAATAAGCAAGATATGGACATGAATTGCAAAAAAAGATGGACAACTTAACAATCTCTACTACTATTGAAACAAAAGAAAAATAAGCAGGATATTGTCACGAATTGCAGAAAAAGATAGACAACTTAATGGTAAACAGAAAGGAAAAAACAATATGCTGGTGGCTTTACTTCAACCAGAAGATACAATTACTTAATATTAGTTGAAAAAATTTGCAAAATATTATTAGTTTATATAACCTCCATGTAAAGTTCTAAACTAAAAAAATTAGTTTAATCACCATAATATTGTTGTTTGGAAAGGTTAATTTTCTGTAAACAGGAATGAGAAAAGTGCAATTTACTGCAAAAGTGCATCTCATTCAAAAGAAATGTTATAACTATGGTAACTCGATCTAATATCATAAATGGTGATTCCCCTTAACAACATAAACCTTACGAGGAGTTATATCTTCAATCTGAAAATAGTCATTTTGTATCAATTAACTTCATCCTTTAAATCTACCAAAACATTTAATAATTCAGCAGTAAATCATCGCAAGCACCTGACCTTTTTGCGCATTCATTCAAATGCCCTCAATCCACACCATGCCCTCAAATGCCCTCATAGCATCTTGATGACAGAGGAGCAGCGAACACACATGACGGGCGAGGTCGCATTGGCAGAGGATGATATCAGCAGCCTTGATGGTCCTTCAATGTCTCGTGCACCGTCCGGATTGTGTGCGTCCTCACCTGCAACCCCACCAAGAAGAGGACATGTAGATCTATTTCAGAAAAGCTTATGAAACAAACAAAATATAAATCTCTATCCTCTCCTGGCCGAATGTCTCCATGATGTATCAAATCAGGGTCCCCAATGAAATCCCCACCTAGCTACTGGTATTGTCCAGTGTGAGAAGCAACAACAGACAACCTACCATGAGTGATAGTATAAGTTATAGTTTAGACAACTCAATGATCCGAAATGCAATGGATCACTAAAAAGAAATGATACACCAGTATTGCGTGAGTTGCACTATTATCTTGAATCAAGTCAGTTTGAATGGATGATGTATAGATGCACCACTTCTTCGGAGCAATTTCTTATTATTCATGTAATTAGATTGCTTGGTTGTAAAGCTAGATATAATTCATGAAAAAGACACTAAACTGGAAGCAGCAGAACAAGGTTGTAAAGAACAGATGATCATACCTGTGGGCATAACATAAGCTGAAAATTTTTCAAGTCTCCACTGCTTGGGATTAATACCTTCCTTTTTTCAACTTCTGAATGAGCTTCCTTTTTTCAACTTCTGAATGAGCTGTGGTCCAAGTCTCTCCTTAGAAGCAGTTGTATAGTTGTTCGCCAAAGGAAATATAACATGAAAAACCCAACACACTGATTAAAAGGGCAGTTCTACATCTAGTTGTTATAAACAAAATGAATATAATGAAAATGTAAAAAAAAGTAGCAGCCAAGTACAGGAGAGCACTGAAACTATAGAAAAAGTGATTTTTTAGGCATAGTCAGTGCATATCACCAATTAAAAAAAATAGAACTGAAGTGTTTTCAGATCTGTTTAAAAATAATAACCACTAAAGTGTTGAACCTGAGTTGCAGAATTAAAAATTGACATTACATACCTAATCTGAGACTGAACACTCAAGTTGATCACTGATGCATGAAACCAAAAATACAGTATGCATGTACTTTTTTGGGATGAGGAATAGATGGTAAAATTCAAAAAGGTTGCAGTTTCAAGAAACTGATTCCAACCAAAGGAGAGTCCTTTTTACTTTCTACAAAAGGAGATAGACAGAATCAACAGATCAAGAAAAAGTCTCTGATTCGTCCTCAGCATCTCATGCAAATATATATAATTATTAAGAATCTAATTATCCAGAGATTAATATATGCAAGCTCAGTGAAAACTAATATACAAGTTTTGTCAGCTAATTTCAAAGCTGGTCAAACTTCTATTCTATGATAACCAAATTATTATCCCTACAGTAAGAAAGCAAAATAATTAGTAATAATCAGCAAAATAATCCCTACAGCAAAATATACAAGTTTTGGCAGTGCAGTAGCTCACAAAATATAGAATATGAGGGTGTATTAACTTGATTATTCTCATATAAAGCATAGGCTGCATATTTATCGTCAAAGGCATGGTGCTTACAGTAATAGAGCTGGTTCCTCTCGCATATGCCACAAAGGAAGATTGGTTACTGTATCCTGCAGTTATCGGAAAACCTGACCTCAGTAATGTTCCAACAGCTTAAACAGGACTACAAACATACAAACAAAAACAATTATAGATAATACTCACTGTGAAAGGAATAGGGCTAATATTTAGGCAATCATTTCTCCATGATCTCCAACTTTCTGTGAAGAGTGCCCACATCCAGTGGATAATGTCAGTCCAGCAGACCTGTCATTGTTTTACGACATTAATGTAGTGTTCTCCACTTAATGCTTAAGAGGCCTAAAACATTTCTCACATATTTAAGATGCTAACATATGAGAATCTGCAATGTCTGTGCCACAATCGTGTTAGAATAAAAATCATTGAACCCAGTACAATGATGAGTCGGTCACAGGATGGTCATCATTTAAGGAGGGAATTTTGAATTTTTGCGCAAGGCTTACATTGCCGTACCAAAAATATGGCGACCAGTATTTTTACAGCTAGTAATAAAAATGAATGGTCCTAAAATGATCACTGGCATATACTGTCTATTGGCTACAAGACAAAAGCACATTATGGAAATTACATAAAAAGGTTAAGGAACTATCCTGAAATACATGCATGGACCCCCCAAATCCCAACATCAATAAAGAGTCAAATTATGGCATCAGATCTGTATGAATCAGGGAAAAGAACTGCAAGTATTAAAAATGGAAATTACGATATGAAGTAGTATATATTTTTTTTTAAAAAAAATAAGTCATGGATTTTAGTGATCAAAGAGCAGGGGAAGGAAATTGTTCCGAAGAATATTTCAGCAGTTATATGCAAATCATAACAGAGAAAATGAATAGCTTGTAGAATGTAGACTATTAGCACTGTTGGTTAACTTTGTCAGTGAAAAGAAATAAGAACTTGCACTGCAGCAATATCATTATTGGTGGTGAAGCAAATCTCACCCACAGTTCAATAATAAGTGGAAGCCAAAAGAAATCAATAACCGAAGGTGGCAAAGCCACAACATGGTGTGTGCCTAATTGGGGAAAGAGTCCTCAACGCTGTGTATAAACTCTTTCCCTACCTTAATTTAAAGACAGAGCTGCTGCCACTTCTTTTAAAAAAATGATCAAAATTAGTTTAGCAATTAGTAGTACACAGATCACATTTCAGACCAGAAAACTAATATTTATCAGTTTCTTTTGGTACGTTGTAATATTTTCTTTAACTTAAGTCATTGATACAACATGGGGAAAAACTGAAACAAAAAAAACTTTCAAAGTGTAACCGATCTTAGCAGGTACGTGATCTTACCCTGCTAACTGAGCATCATAGTTCATACCGTGAGGAGGGGAGAGGTGTGCGGCTCACCGTGACCTTGGGGCGCGCGCGGACGGCGGAGCGACGGTGGGGGAGGACGGCGATGGAGGCGGCCGAGGCGCTGAGATGGCGATGGAGGCGGGGAGCGACGGTGGGGGAGGACGGCGATGTAGGCGGCCGAGGACCGTCCACACCGTGCGACCCCGAGGGAGGACCTCGACCTTGGGGCGCGCGCGGACGGCGGTGGCCGGCGCCTGAGGGAGGACCTCGACCTTGGGGCGCGCGCAGACGGACGGTGGGGGAGGACGAGTCGGGGAGGGAGGACGGCGATGGAGGCAGCCGAGGACCGTCCACACCGGCGGTGGCCGGCGCCCGAGGGTCAGTGTTGCAAAAGTTAGGTAATTGCAACCTCTAATTCCAGCACCCACACCCTGTGCAAGAACAACGATGAGCTCTTCTAGCTTTCCCGTGTCGTCTTCGGTGTCCAATTTGTCCATGCTTGTACAAGCATCTGAAGATGAATTTCGAGCAGCCGGAAACTTTCTGATAAGCAAGTACGCAGGCCAAGTTAAGCACTGATGCAATTGATTCTGCCCATGGAAGGATAATGATGCAAGTGTTTCGGGGCAACGAGCTACCTCTTAGTAAGGTAAAGACATTGTATTACTCATCAAATCTTGTAAACTGAAACTTTATAAATGAACTTGCCTTCAGTAAATGCTAATAGGTCATTAGATACATATGAGGGGCAGTTGTTTTCTTAGTTACTCCTACAATTTTTTAGATCATGGAGGCATGAACATTGGATGTATTTTCTGTTTTTGTGTATTCCTGAATGGAGCCATGGAACATGGAGGCATCTTAAGATGGTAACACGAAAGGCAGGGGGTTTGGGGTTCGAGTCTTGACATCAATCTAACCATAACCCCCCACAGAAAATTAGATTAGGCATGAATGCAACAAGGATCAGAATGTGTTCGTTACCCCTAACATAATGTACAAAATGACAAAAAAAATTATCTATACAACAACAAAAGCAAGGCATAATTTGGAAGTCAGCAAAAAGCAAAAATAATGGGTCCCTGTCATTGTAGAAAAGATCTTTAAATTAAAAAAAAGCATAAGTAATTTGAAATGATCTACAAGTAACATGACAATTCTTAGTAGATGAGCAATACTGAAGGTAAGGCTTGTACTACTACATAGGTGCCATTTTAAATAAAAAACAAAGGGACCGGTCCTTATTCTTATTCAAGCGTAGATAATTCTTAAATTCAAGCCAATAACTGACTTCTTTAGAATCATGTTTGTATGGATGATAGAGGAGTTGTGCATTCTCAAACATATAAAAAGTTAAGCCTAATCATGGTCTACTGAATGTTTATACAAATTCTAAGTTGATGTCCTAGATTGAAAAGGCAGTGTTTCACCAATGAAAAAACATGTTATCCTTTGAATAAAAATCAGTACCTACATACTAAATCTCTGAAGAATTAATTTAGGTGCTCATAGTGGCAGCAGACCATATTACTGGGTTGATTAATACTAATGATAGAGTTCAGGTTCGTATAAGGGGAGCGTTCACTTTGATATAACTAAAACATTAGGGAACACATAAGAGGAGTTCAGGTTGGTAGAATAGGCTGCGTGACTCAGCAATGAGGCATCTTTGGGACTGGAGGCTAATAAGAAAATTAAAGCTTCAAAGAAACACATTCAGGTAGCCCTTTCCCCTGTTTTTTTGGTTGATCCAAGTTTGAAGTGTCTCATTACTAAGCAGAATTACTGTGATGTACATTTAGAACTGAAGAAGACAGTAGTAACGATTAAATTAACCGCATTGGTTCCAGGCTTCACTAATTCAAAACATGTAGAACTGGAGTGCAGGCAATGTAATGCTCACACATAGATGACCCAGGAGTATATACTTACAGAATGGATCAGTGCACATGTAAACTATAGTAGTAGTACTTAGCAGTTAAGAATGTTTATAACTCGACGGGCTCAATACTGGAATTCTAATTTGTAGTTTTTTTCCTTTATATAAATTCTACAAAAATATGGTATATATATACAATGTATGTGTTTTTTAATGTTTTAAAAATACAGTATTCTAGGTCAAATACGGGATAGCAGATAGCTAAGAATAGCAGAATCTAATCAACCACTGTCAGTATCCCAAATTTAAGTGCGGTATAAGCAGGCCACACCACCACACGAGCAGCTGACCATCTCGTGGCCACAACACAGCAACAGATCAACCATCATGCAGCTCCAATATCTTGGCAAGCAGGAGGGATCCCAGTTCCCAGAAGGGGAGTACGGGACTCACCTGGTCGAGATCCGAATTGGAGAGAAGGTTGGCGGCGGCGTCCTGTAGCTCGTCGTGCGCTGCCACCGGCCAATGGAGGGGCGGCGTGCCGCTACCTTGGTTCAGTGACGAGTGCCGGTAGCAGGGGAAGAGCGTGCATCCACCACCGCCTTGCCCTTGCTGTCCACGTCCGTTCGCGTCGGTCGGAGTCGTGAGGAAGAGCCTTGCCGAGGAGGCCATCTCGGTGCTCTCCACGCCCTTTGATCTTTGTCGGTGCCGCCGTCGGTGGAGGCGTCGTGGGCAAGGAGGCCAAATGCTGTGGGGGCCAGGGGCGGCGGCGGTGGGTGGCGTGCAGGGGCTTGCAGCGCCGTGGATCGGGCGGGAGGGGCGGCGAGCGTTGGGGCAACTGGGCGCGGGGCGAGAGGGCGATGTTGCCGGGCGGGAGAGGGCCGCGATGGCGCGGGCAGTTGGTGGACAGGCGTTGCCCGCACACGGAGCTCGCGGTCGTCCGGTGGCCTGCGGGCGGGCGGGCGGGCGGTGCCTGTGCTGCCGGGCGGGACGCGGGAGACGGCGGCAAGGTGGGGGCGGCGCCTGGGAGGAGGGAGTGTGAGCGCGCGGTGGGGCTGTCTGGCGGTAGAGGGCGGCGAGCGCGCGGTGGGTCTGCCGGGCGGTAGAGGGTGGCTAGGCGGTGGCGGCATCTGGGCGGAGGGAATGCGAGCCGCGAGCGTGCGATCGTGGCCGGGGAACGGTTTGTCGCGAGGATGGAAGATAGACGCCGGGCGGGGCGAAAACAGTTACGATGACGATAACAAGCGAGTCGGACGGGGAGGGATGACGACGATGGAGGCGGCCGAGGACCGTCCACACCGGCGGTGGCCGGCGCCCGAGGGAGGACCTCGACCTTGGTGTGCGCGCGGATGGACGGTGGGGGAGGACAGACGGTGGGAGAGGATTAGTCGGATGGGGAGGGGGTTTTTTCGTCGGTCGGGTGGGGAGGGGGGATTTTTTCGCACGGAGCGAGAGGACGGTGAAGCGATATTTTTTTCGCACCAAACTTCTGTCTCATGTTTAGTCTTTTTAGTTGTGAGAGATAATTATTATATCAAATTATATTAGACGTGTCTCTGTGTCAGTTTTTTTTTTAGAAATGATGTATCCGTGTGTCTGATACATATCATATCTGATACTCGTATCCGTATCAAAAACAACATAGGGTCATATCTGATACTCGTATCCGTATCAAAAACAACATAGGGAAGTAGGGCCACCCGGGAGAGGAGAGCCGCCGACCTGTTCCTTGTGTGGTGAGCTGGTGGTCTTTTGACATCATCCATACCAGGCCATAAAGGCACAAAAGCGGCTCACTTCTCACGACGAGTTGTTTGCTTTACACGGTGATTTGTGTAGGATCTGGCATTCTGGCTTGGCTACGCACGACGTGGAGGCGACGACGCGGCGCACCTGGACGACGCACGCGCGACAGACATCATGCGGCGATGCTGCCGCCTGCCGTGGCCGTGGGGTGCTGGTTCTGGCTTCTGGGGGCGTGCGGTGCGGTGCGGGGGAAGCGCATCAGACAGGTGCTTTGTGGGGTTGGTTCGGTCGGATCACCGGATCGGCAGGGAGCCGCGCCGCGAGAGAAAAAAAACACAGGAGGAAGGAGGGAGGGGGGGCCGCGTCACATGGCGACGAGCGCACGCACGGAAACTACGCACCACCGCTCGCCGTGAGCAGCCAAACCCAGCGGCCAGCACGACCGACCCCACCACCTCCGACAGCAAATCGAGATGCCTAATCTAACCTGCTGCTCCATCTTGCTCTATAAATCCGTATTTCCCTCACAGACACGTTTTCCGGACGACATTTTAAAAGGGAAGTAGAGAGTACGTCTACGTGGATGGATATCATATCCATCTAATCAGCACCATGTCACACAGTATGTAGGGCCTACCACACGTGAGCCACACCCACATTCTCCAGCGAGCCAAAAAAAATTCTTCTCTTCCTTTTCTTTTAAAAAAATAAAGAACAAAAAACTATTCTATTTACCTGCTGCTGTCGGTAAGCCCTGGCTGAACCTTCTGGGTCAAAAAAAATTTCCCGGGCTTTATCCCTGTTGATGACAGGGTTCTACAATTCTCTGCTAATGTCAGTCATAGAGTCGGCAAAGTTGAACGGGTACCCACCCGTCCGTCGTTTGACCGATCGGGTCGCTACCTGCTGCTTCGGTGTCAGGAACTCCGCTTTGACTGACTAATCACTGTATAATATACTACTCCGTATCGCAAATATCGTTTAGGACAGCGACACGGTCTTCAAAGCATAACTTTGACCACTTGTTGCTTTAAAAATATTTATTGTAAAATGGTGTATATATATTTTTTATGAAAGTACTTTTCAAAAAAATTTATCTATATGATTTTTATATTTCTAAACTCAATAATTTAAAAGTTATTCATGATTTATATTCTCAATGTTTGACCGAACTCTTTTCCAAAACGACTTCTAAATAGGATACGGAGGAAGTACGAGCCTTTTACTTGTATACCATTAAAAAAGATGGTGTAATCGTTCAAGTCCCTCGAAGATGGACTCTGACACTCTTGCCACTGGGTCTGAAAACTTTTCTCTCCCACGTCTTTGTGTCTGTTTGAACCACTAACGGTGTGAACTGTGTGAGGAAAAAGACATCAATGCCCCTTAAAATTTTTTTACTCATGCACCACTTGCCGTCGTTGGGCACATGACTGAAAACATAGACGTAGTCCCTCCATCCCTAAATAAGTGTTGTAAAGATCTTTCCGATGTACTAATTACTTAACATAAATATTAGTATATTTTAATATATAATTATGGACAACTTTTTAGCATAAATATTAGTATGCAATATATAACGTCTGTATATATGCACAGTACTCCATGTAGTAGATTCAGCTGCATATGTCTCCTCTGCACGTACTTCTCGATCTATGTCCGAGGTCCACACGTACTCGGCCAACAGGAACCGCTAGCTGCGCTACACAGACGTGCTTGTGCACATGACGGTGCTGCTCTCGTTTCTTCAAACTCACCTACTCCATCTAGCGACACAGTTTGTGTACCCACTCCCGTCCAAGTATGTCACCGTCTCTCGCACTGCGGCACAGCTTGTGCATTTTTGTTGGTCCATATGCCACACACACTCTCTCAGCTCTCAATGGTGTGTTTGGTTGGCTGCACCATCCCTCAGCCAGGCTCTACAGATGCGAGAATAGACGTTTGTTTGGTTCGCGTATCTGTCTGGCCAGGCTCTGCTCGTGCAAGATTCCTCCCGCAGCCTGGCTCTGGAGGAACGTAGAAATCGGTCGTTTCTGCCGGACCAGGCTCGCGTGGTGCAGATAATTAGTCATCTAATGACGTTATTAATATATTATTAGCATATATTAAATGATATTAATATATTTTGAAGTATATTAAAGAGAATTAAGGTAAACTAAGTGTTATTCGATAATAGTTGTCCGTAATAAATGTCATGACGATGATTATTTATATATTTTTATCTAATGCAACTCGTTCTCCTACAAGCAACCAAACAGCTTCTCAGCTCAACCTGTCTCGTGCATACAGACAACCAAACACCACGTTCTTGTATGTATTGGGCCTGGCTACCTAGAACCAGACTCCTTCTATGCGAGCCAGGCTAAGCTCGTCCGCGAACCAAACAGGCCCCAAGTGACCAAGCATGCAGCTGCTCACACGTTGCTGCTTGCTTAGCTCTATTGCTCCTATTTCTACACACTCCGCGAACGCACATACAGCAGCTGAGAGCCGGCCTCTCGAGAAGAGCTTTCGCCCCGCCGCTGCCGCCACCATCAGCAGCAGCCATGAAGTCGTCGTCTCGGAGTCAGAGCCCGAAGACCCCATCGCCCCCCGGCGGCACCACCGCAGAGCACGCGCGCTCAGCCTCGGAGCCGTGGCTGGCCGCCGCGGCGGCGAGCGCCAGCGACGACTCGTGCGTCAACGACGTGGACAATTTCGCGCGCACCGTGGCGGCCGTCAAGTCCAAGGCGGCGTCGTGCGCGCGCCCCGACATGCTGGCGTCCGTGCTGTCGCACTACGCCGCCAAGTAGCTCCCGGACGTGGCGCCCCTCCCCGCGTCGTCGTCGTCGCCGGCGTCGTCCGCGTCGGGGCGCTTCCTGCCCCCGGAGAGCCCCACGGCCACGTGGCTCAAGAAACGGCTCCTGCTGGAGTCGCTCGTCGCCGCGCTCCCGCCGGACCACTCGCCGGTGACGGCCGGGGCCGGCGGCTGCTGCGCCGCCGCCGCGGCGACCGACGACGGCATCACGTGCGACTTCTTGCTGAAGCTGGTCCACGCGGGGAGCATGGTGGGCGCGGACGCAGCGCTGCTGCGGGACCTGGAGGCCCGCGCGGCGAGGCGGCTGGACCAGGCCATGCTGGGCGCCGTGATGATACCGGCGTTCGGGCATGCCGCCGGCACACACGCCAACTCGGCGCTGCTCCTCGACGTGCCCCTCGTGCTACGCCTCGTGCGCGGGTTCCTCAAGGAGGGTGCAGCGGGCGCCAGCAAGGCCAGCAGCGGTGCCGCCATCATCGGGTGCCTCCTTGTTTAGTCCGTCAGCCAGGGGCAGCGCCCAGGGCAACCGAGGTCAATTGTCACAGCAGGCCCCACTCGTCAGGATGGCCAAACGACGCAAATCAAATGGAAGACGGACGGAATAGCGTGAGACAGAAAAGTTTTCAGACTTAGTGGCAAGAGTGTTAGAGTCCATCTTCGAGAGACATGGACGATTACACTATCTTTTTTAATGGCATACAAGTAAAAGACTCATAATATACGCACAGCTTACTTTGCTAATGGTAGTAGTAGTAGTAGCAACCGTTGCTTGCTTAGCACCTGAACTCTCTCACGGGAGCACGACACATTTGCGTGTCCAACGTACTTACAGTATTTTGTGTTTTTGACGAGTACGTAAAAATAAAAGCTCTCTTGTGTTTTATGGCCTACGCCACATCAGAACGTGGTCGCGCTGTGAGCATTGCAAAGTAGACCCAACTAACTAAAAAACAATTTTTATTAAAAAAACAATAACTGCAAATCATTCCTAAACAGATACCATTGGTGGGCACCAGAAAAATTCACCAGGTACAACTCCAAAACACATAGAAAAAACATTGCAACTTCTCTGTCAATGTGGAACCAGAGTTCACCCTCTTTATACGCATAGAAATATGAACACCTGAATGGAAGAGACTGTGGGGATATAGACCCCAGGGTACCACACGATGGTACATGAGCCTCACCACTAGGGGTCGTCCGGCCTACATGATGAAGACGTGCGGCGCACGGCATGCACCGCACGACAGTTGTAATCTAGATATAGTACCAACTCGGATACTTGCCATGTAACTCTGTCTCTTCGGAATATATAAGGAGGGGCAGGGGTCCTCCGAGAGGACGGGAGATAGATCCTAGATAATAGGTCCTAGGTCACAAGTCATAAGCCACAAGCTAGATCTAATCAATATCACTCGACGCAGGACGTAGGGTATTACGCTAACCTATCGGTCCAAACCTGGATAAACCTCTGTGTTCACCTAGTTTTGTCTTGCGTCAACGTCTGGGTCATCGTCTTGCGCACCTTCCCCTCTAATCTACCACCTTGGGCATACCCCTAGGTGGACTATCGACCATATTTTGTCGACAGTGGCGCCCACCGTGGGGCATGTGCGTACGGACTCCATGACGACTCAGGTGGTTTCCTTCCTCGTTTCCACGACCCTTCCGGAGGCTTCACGTTCGTCGTCAGGTCGTTCTCCTCGACCACCGACGTCGACGGCGCCGCCAGGGCCGTGGAGGCAGTGCAGGCTTTCCCTGTGCCGAACAGATCTGCTTCCACCACTTCAGCGTCGGCGAGACCAGCCTCGACATCTCTTCGAGGTCATCTTTCCCGGCGCTCCGACCACGCTTCCCCGCTATCGGGGACGGCGTGTCGACAATACCGATCTGATCGAATCCATCGATCGGGTCACAACAGGCATCACCGACACTCTCGCTCTCGTAGATCTGATCAAAGATCGATCTCCCGAGCACAACGTTGCATGTACCTCTCGCTCCGACCTCCAACCGTGTCGCAATGATGATCGTCGTAATAATCGGCGCTATGACGACCACGACCGGGAGGAAAGATCGAGGGCAAGGCAACTCCATCACCGTCGACAAGAAGACATCGTTGACTCGGCTGATCAACTACGACGAGGATTACGAGAAGCTGCTCGACGACCCGTGCCCTATGCTCGCTCTGATCATCTACGAGCCAAAAGCGAGCCATCACGTCGTCGTCGAACCAAAGACGAGCCATCGACGAGCCTACGAGCCACCCGCGAGCCTACGAGCCAAAAGCGAGCCATCACGTCATCGACGAGCCAGCGAGCCAAAAGCGAGCCATCGTCGAGCCACCGACGAGCCACCAACGAGCCGCGACAAGCCATCACGTCGTCATCATCGTCTCATCGCCATCCTCACCGATCGCTCGATGTTGACTCATCGCCGTCCTCGACGCCTCTCGTCAACTACTCCGTTCGGACGACAATCAAGCTAAGTATTATCTTTCACATCAATCAAATATTTCTTCGATCGTGATATATCTCTAGATATCATCGTGTGCCTCCGCGGTCATATTATTCTTTACAACGGCTCTTCGTTATTTTTCACCATATATACCATCCCGAGGATGACATATGCGTTTTTCCGAGCAGCCACGTTTACACTCGTGCTTTCCAGAGACGGCCCTGTCTTCGGCTCCTCCCTACACGTGAATGCAGCTTCGCACTCTGCGTTACGGGTGGTCGGCAACGGCTCCTCGGTGACGCTGGTGCTCTTAAGCGTGCTTGGGCTCCGCGCCTCATGCTCCGGAGTTATCGTCTAGCCGGGGCTGGTGACTCAGTTACAAACAAACTGCTCGGGGAATTTTATTTAATGCTGAGCGTTCAATCCAGCTGACTGACCGTTGAGCGGCACATGTTGTTTCTTTACCGCTAATGTTTTCTCCATATTTTATTTGTACGTCATGTGCTACCATTCTCCATGTTTATTTTACATGAACCATGTTCAGTCTGCGAGCTAATTCTTTACGCTCGGGGACTGGACTAGTCACGATGGACGAGAAGATCATGGTTTGGGACCACCTGACGCTCGGACTTCGTCGCCGACCTACTGGTCGCTTCGCTCGGTGCTCACTACCTGGTGCTCGGACTTCGTTGTCGACCAGCTGGTCGTACTCTTCGACGCTCATTGACGGCTACACCGAGAGCTCACCAGCTGAGCTGGGGACTCCTCAGTTCTCGGGTTCGTCGACCACTTGGTCGTTTTGCTCAGAGCTCACCGCCTGGCGCTCGGACTTCGTCGCCGACCAGCTGGTCGTACTCTTCGACGCTCATTGACGGCTACACTGAGAGATCACCAGCTGAGCTGGGGACTCCTCGGTGCTCGGGTTCGTCGACCACCTGGTCGCTTTGCTCGGTGCTCACTACCTGGCGCTCGGACTTCGTCATCGACCAGCTGTTCGCTTCGCTCGGTGCTCACCACCTAGCGCTCGGACTTAGTCGCTGACCTGCTGGCCGTACTCTTCGGCGCTCATTGACGGTTACACCGAGAGCTCACTAGTTGACCTGGGGACTCCTCGGTGCTCGAGTTCTTCTCGCCAACATCGTCAGCAGTGCTGGTCGGATCGCTCGGTGCTCACCGCCTAGCGCTCAGACTTCATCGCCGACCAGCTAGCCAGACTCCTCGACGTTCATTGACGGCTACACCAAGGGCTCACCAGCTAACCTGAGGACTGCTCGGTGCTCGGACTCGTCGTTCGGCAACCTGCTCGGATGACATGCTGCTTTCACCATAGTGGATTTTCCTTTTTATAAGCCCGCTACAAGATTTATTCTTCATCTTCTAGCAGCCTTGGGGACTACCGTGTCCGCGCATGTATATAAGTCTGATTATTCTGAAGACCCTGGCACCACGTGACCGAGTCACCTGCTGTCAGGCTCGGGGACTAGCTGTGGGGATATAGACCTCAAGGTCCCACATGATGGTACACGGGCCTCACCACTAGGGGTCGTCCGGCGTACATGATGAAGACGTGCGGCGCACGACATGCACCGCACGATAGTTGTAATCTAGATATAGTACCAACTCGGATACTTACCATGTAACTCTGTCTCTTCGGAATATATAAGGAGGGGCAGGGGTCCTCCGAGAGGACGGGAGATAGATCCTAGATAATAGGTCCTAGTGTTAGAAAAATAAAGGCAATTTCCATGTCATTTTAATTCCGTAAATTAACATTATGGTGATGACATAATAGAGATAATATACTAGTGATTTCATAATATCACATATGACCATAGCAGTACGGTACATATATGAAATAAGCATGTGAATCATATATATATATATGATGATAAAACATAATATATCATCTACTGCAGAAAAGCATGTGAAACAACGTAACAGGCTTACTGAAACATATACGCATCAACTACTGAAACAATGTAACAGAGCTACTGCAACATTCAGAAAATATGTAACAGACAGCAACCCAGAATATATAGCTGACAGCAACACTGCATAACTTACGAAACAATAGAAGACAACTACTGCAACATATTCAACAGTACTACTGAAACAACATGACGGAACAAAATTCTGGATCACGAAAAACAGAGAGGAGATGAACAATGCATACCCTCCCATCCTTAGCGAAGTAGAAGATCCAGATCCTAGTCCAACTTCCTTGGTCATATTGCAATAGATGAAGACCACCAGGAAGTCACAGGGAAGAAGAAGACCGGTCCACCGGAGAAGATGAACAACAGCAATTTCTCCGCTGGGAAGAAGACGACGACGGTGAACCTCCTGTAGAAGACGACGACGGAGAAGATGGTTCGAGCAGTCGCGTAGTCACTCCCCAAAAACCTAATTGTCGATCCCCCGTGCAAGTTCTCGAACGGCACTGACTCCGGAGGCACCTGCCCTCTCGCTCCTCCGTGCGCGCGGAGTTACGAGATGGAAACGCCGAAAATGCAACTGAACTATGAACTGGAATTCTTGAGTTGGAGATGGAAGAAGAGAAGAAGGAAACGCTTCCTGCTCAGCCCGTTGGCCTTATGGCGCATAGGAAGGGAAGAGGAGAGAACTACGCAGGAGGTGAATCAGCAGGTAAATGAAGAGTTGTAACCCCCTCCATCATGGTGAGTGATGAAGAGTTGTAACTCCCTTCATCATGGTGAGTGGGTGCCAAAAATAAACACGCCACGCCACGCCCGCCGCCTGCCTGCCTGTCTCGCCTCGCCTCGCCACGCCACGCCACGCCCACGCCCACGCCCCGACCCGGTCGGCGGCGGCGGCGCGCACGCGTGTGGCATGCCTTGATCTGTTTCACAACTTCTCAAATTAAGTGGAATAATTCCCACCATATAAGATAAGTCAACGTCCCTTTAACTTCCATTCTGGTACAATTATTAATTCCACCGTTACACACTATAGAGTTATTGTATTATTAAATATATTAATGGGCTTGGCCCATAATAAATCTAATAATCCCCACCAAACTCTAGGGTTTGTAACTATGAATTTCTAGAATCACAATTCTTTGATATTAGCAGTGTTTCGATGGAGACTGTTAAGTTGAACATCCACCTAGAACAAGAGTTTCACTCAGTCACAACTGAACAATGGACTATGCCTTGAATTGACAGTTTTGCGTGAGGTGAGATTGATTCAAGTCCTTTGCTGGTACTAGGCTGCAAAAGGCATCCCCGCTGTTTGAAGCATATAAGTCATACTTCAGTGCCTTTCATGAGTATTTAGGGACCGCCCAAATCCCATAGACTATGACTAGCAGTCTGACTCATATAGGTGTATTCCTCATAAGACATTTTGTAGGACAACATCTCATCTGTATAAGACTCTCGGAATACATTAAGGTAAATACCATCCTGCCTTACAGAAGGAAAGTTATGCATCGGAGATAGGTTCAAAAGGGAACTTTCCTCTCAACCTACTCATAGCTTGTTTCACCACTCTACTTCACGGGATCTCCGATCACATAGAGCAGGTTAACACTATAGTAGATTTTCAAATGGGTCTCATACCCATCTCCCTCGATGCATTTTCTATCACATTTCGTGACAATCCCTTAGTGAATTGATCTGCTAGATTATTCGACGTGTGGACATAATTCAACGTTATAACTCCGGAGGTTTTTAACTTTCTGACAGATTTCAATCTTCTCTTAACATGTCTTGTAGACTTCATGTTACTCTTGGAACTGTTGACCTTCGCAATCACAGTTTGATTGTCACAGTTCATGGAAATAGCCAGAATCATTTTTTCAACCACCGGTAAATCCAACAGTTCACGAAGCCATTCGGCCTCAGCCCCAACAGTGTCTAACGCTGTGAGTTCTGCTTTCATGGTAGACTTCGTAATGAGAGTCTGCTTGCAAGACTTCCAGGAAACAGCGCCACCTCCAAGCAGGAACACATATCCGCTTGTGGCTCTAAGCTCATCAGCATCAGAAATCCAGTTGGCATCACAATAGCCTTCCAGCACTTTTGGGTGTCCGGTATAATGGATACCGTAAGTCATAGTACCTTTCAGGTACCGCAACACTCTCTCAAGAGCATGACAGTGATCATCTCTAGGTTTGGACACAAACCTGCTCAGCTTGCTCACAACATATGAGATGTCTGGCCTTGTTGCACTCGCAAGGTACATTAGCGAGCCAATGATCTGGGAGTATGTGAATTGATCCCTTGCTATTCTTCGGTTTTTCCGCAATAGCACGCTAGGATCATAAGGTGTAGGAGCAGGGTTACAGTCACTATAACCAAAGCGACTTAACACCTTTTCCACATAATAGGATTGTAACAAAGTTACCCCACCATCACCTTCTATAATTAACTTGATGTTCAAAATTACATCAGCTTCTCCCAAATCTTTCATGTCAAAGTTGTTTGACAAAAGTTTCTTAACTTCCTCAATCACATTGAGGTTTGATCCAAAGATCAATATGTCATCAACATAAAGGCACAGCATAACAGCCTCACCCCCACCATACCTATAATACACACATGTGTCAGCTTCGTTCACAACAAAGCCAACAGCAAGTAGAGTATTATCAAATTTTTCATGCCATTGCTTAGGTGCTTGTTTCAGGCCATATAATGACTTTAACAACCTGCACACCTTGTTCTCTTGACCATCCACAATGAAGCCCTCTGGCTGATCCATATAGATCTCTTCATCCAACTCTCCATTTAGGAAAGCTATCTTAACATCCATCTGATGAATGATAAGACCATATAAGGCTGCCACAGCAATCAAAGTGCGTATTGTAGTCAAACGAGCAACTGGTGAATAGGTGTCAAAGAAATCTTCACCCTCTTTTTTGGTGTATCCTTTGGCCACAAGCCTCGCCTTGTACCTCTCAACAGTACCATCAGGCCTAAGCTTTTTCTTGAATATCCATTTGCAACCTATAGGTTGACAACCATAAAGACGGTCAACGACCTCCCAAGTTCCATTAGACATAATAGATTCCATCTCACTCCTGATAGCTTCCTTCCACAAGTCAGCATCAGGAGAGGAATATGCCTGTCTAATGGTGGTTGGTGTGTCTTCCAAAAAGGTACACTATATAGTCATCACCAAAGGATTTTGCAACCCTTTGTCTCTTACTCTTTCGAGTAACTATAGTGTCATCCACCTCAGGGATGTGCACATGAATATCCTCAGCATGATCTATTTGTTCTGGTTTATGGTGAATTATAGTCTCATGATTTGTTTCACTAGGTGTATTCTTCATTGGAAATTCATTCTCAAAAAATATTGCGTCTCTCGATTCCTTGATTGTATCAACATACACATCAGGAATATCAGATTTAATGATTAAGAACCTATACCGAACGCTGTGAAAAGCATAACCTAGGAAAATACAATCAACAGTTTTAGGTCCAAGTTTACGCTTTTTGTTGATTGACACATTCACCTTAGCCAAACAACCTCAAGTGCGTAAATATGAGAGATTTAATCTTCTCTTTTCCCATTCCTCGAATGGTGTGATCTCTTTGTTCTTTGTTGGAACTCTGTTCAGGACATGACAAGCTGTCAAAATCGCCTCACCCCACCATTCCTTGGATAATCCCGCTGTACTCAACATTGCATTCACAAGCTCTGTTAGAGTGCGGTTTTTCCTCTCAGCAATCCCATTGGATTGTGGTGAGTATGGTAGTGTCCTCTCATGAACAATCCCATGTTCCACGCAGAACTCATCGAACACATTAGAGAAATACTCTCCACCTCGATTGGACCTTAAACGTTTTATTTTCCTCTCAAGTTGATTCTCAACTTCAGCTTTATAGGACTTAAAATAATTAAACGCTTCATCTTTTATTTTTAAGAGATACACATAGCAGAACCTAGTGGAGTCATCTATAAAGGTGAGAAAGTATTTTTTACCGCCTTTAGTCAAAATTCCGTTCATCTCGCATAGATCGGAATGCACAAGTTCTAGAGGTGCCAAGTTCCTCGCCTCAGCAGCCTTGTGTGGCTTGCGGGGTTGTTTTGATTCAACACACATGGCACTTAGACTTTTTGTCCAAGTTAAATTTAGGAATTAATTCAGATTTGCTAACCGCATTAAACAGCCAAAACTTGCATTACAGAAACGTGAATGCCATAAATCCGACTCATCAGAAATATTAACAGAATTCACCAGTTTATTACACACATCATGCAACGATAAGCGGAACAAACCTCCGCAATCATATCCTTTACCAATAAACATACCATGTTTAGACATAACACATTTATTCGACTCAAGAACAACTTTGTAGTCATCTCGGCACTACATGGAAGCACTAACAAGATTTTTCTTGATAGAGGGCACATGCTGCACGCTCTTCAATGGCACCGTCTTTCCTGAAGTAAACTTCAAAATGATTGTACCAACACCAAGAACATGAGCATGCGACCCATTTCCCATCAACAAGGCGCCAAACCTCCCGACCTAGTAGGAGGAAAATAGAGATACATCAGCACACACATGTATATTTGCACCACTGTCCATCCACCACTCAGGTGAATTACAAACGGAAAGAACGAATGGTAAAGAAGTACCATACCCAGATGTTCCTTCACCATTGTCAGTAGTCACAACATTTGCTGATTTATTGTCCCGGTGGTATTTGCGATCAGGGCACTCACTTGCACAATGAGCATCACTACAACAGACAAAACATACTCCATTCTTCTTCTTGTTGTTGTCCTTTTCCTTAAATTGTGTTGTCTGATTGGTCTTAGGAATGATCTGTTGCTTGTTCTGGTTTTTCTTCTTTTTATACTTGCGGAATTTGGAGTTTCTCTTCTGCACCGCATTGGCAGTAGAGGTCTCAAAACCTTTTCCAATGTCCTTTGCTCTCGCCCTCTCCTCAACATCAAGAGTGCCAATGAGCTCTTCCACATTGAACTCTTGTCTCCTATGTTTGAGAGAGGTAGCAAAGTCCTTTCATGACGGTGGCAGCTTAGCGATAATACCGCCAGCCACAAACTTGTCAGGAAGAGGACAAGGAAAAAGCTCAAGTTCCTTTGCCAGTGCCTGAATCTCATGAGCCTGTTCCACTACAGATCGGTTCTCAACCATCTTGTAGTCATACAGTTGCTCCATAAGATACAACTCGCTACCAGCATCAGTAACTCCAAATTTTCCAACAAGTGCATCCCATAGCTCTTTACCTGTGGGAAGTATGATGTAGCTTTTCTGGAATTTTGCATCAAGTGCGCTAATCACTGCTCCTCGAAAGAGGTTGTCATCAACCTTAAACTTAGCCTCATCCTCAGGAGACAAGTTAGCAGGCTTGCCCTCAATCACATGAAAGCATGACATAGCAATTAGCAACAATTCCATTTTAGCTCTCCATACCAAAAAGTTTTTTCCATAAAAAACATCAGGCTTTAACACGACAGCAAAACCACTGACACAAAAATGCCTATAATTAGGTTTTTGGATTGTTAGAAATAAAAGCAATTTTCATGTCATTTTAATTCCGTAAATTAACATTATGGTGATGACATAATAGAGATAATATACTAGTGATTTCATAATATCACATATGACCATAGCAGTATGGTGCATATGTGAAATAAGCATGTGAATCATATATATGATGATAAAATATAATATATCATCTACTGCAGAAAAGCATGTGAAACAACGTAACAGGCTTACTGAAACATATACGCAGCAACTACTGAAACAATGTAACAGAGCTACTGCAACATTCAAAAAATATGTAACAGACAGCAGCCCAGAATATATAGCTGACAGCAGCACTGCATAACTTACGAAACAATAGAAGACAACTACTGCAACATATTCAATAGTACTACTGAAACAACATGACGGAACAAAATTCTGGATCACGAAAAACAGAGAGGAGATGAACAATACATACCCTCCCATCCTTAGCGAAGTAGAAGATCCAGATCCTAGTCCAACTTCCTTGGTCATATCGCAATAGATGAAGACCACCAGGAAGTCACAGGGAAGAAGACGATCAGTCCACCGGAGAAGATGAACAACAACAATTTCTCCGCCGGGAAGAAGACGACGACAGCGAACCTCCTGTAGAAGACGACGACGGAGAAGATGGTTTGAGCAGTCGCGTAGTCGCTCTCCAAAAACCTATTTGTCGATCCCCCGTGCAAGGTCTCGAACGACACCGGCTCCGGAGGCACCTGCCCTCTCGCTCCTCCGTGCGCGCGGAGTTACGAGATGGAAACGCCGAAAATGCAACTGAACTATGAACTGGAATTCTTGAGTTGGAGATGGAAGAAGAGAGGAAGGAAACGCTTCCTGCTCAGCCCGTTGGCCTTATGGCGCATAGGAAGGGAAGAGGAGAGAACTACGCAGGAGGTGAATCAGCAGGTAAATGAAGAGTTGTAACCCCATCCATCATGGTGAGTGATGAAGAGTTGTAACTCCCTTCATCATGGTGAGTGGGTGCCAAAAATAAACACGCCACGCCACGCCCGCCGCATGCCTGCCTGCCTCGCCCACGCCCACGCCCACGCCCCGGCCCGGCCGGCGGCGGCGGCGCGCGCGCGTGTGGCATGCCTTGATTCGTTTCACAACTTCTCAAATTAAGTGGAATAATTCCCACCATATAAGATAAGTCAACGTCCCTTTAACTTCCATTCTGGTACAATTATTAATTCCACCGTTACACACCATAGAGTTATTGTATTATTAAATATATTAATGGGCTTGGCCCATAATAAATCTAACACCTAGGTCACAGGTCGTAAGCCACAAGCTAGATCTAATCAATATCACTCGACGCAGGACGTAGGGTATTACGGTAACCTAACGGTCTGAACCTGGATAAACTTCTGTGTTCACCTTGTTTTGTCTTGCGTCAACGTCTGGGTCGTCGTCTTGCGCACCTTCTCCTCAAATCTACCACCTTGGGCATACCCCTAGGTGGACTATCGACCATATTTCGTCGACAGTGGCGCCCACCGTGGGGCATGTGCGTACGGACGCCATGACGACTCAGGTGGTTTCCTCCCTCGTTTCCATGACCCTTCCGGAGGCTTCACGTTCGTCTTCAGGTGGTAGATTAGAGGGGAGTATTGCAACTTCTCTGTCAATGTGGAACCGGAGTTCGCCCTGTTTATACGCATGGAAATATGTCACCCTGGGCACGAAATATCGAGAACCGAGAACCGAACCGAAAATACCGAGAACCGAACCGAAAAATACCGAAACCGAAAAAATCGGTTCCTGTTCGGTTCCTATGTCTCAGGAACCGAATTTACCGAGGTAAATACCAAACCGAACCGAATTACCGAATTTAGCTAAAATATGATAAGTTTGAGTGTTGTTATATTATTTATTGTACTATTGTAGACTATTATATTATGTATTTTTGGCACTCACACTTATAGTTGTTGGTAGTTCTTAGCTTCACTAAAGATAGAGCTAGGCAATTATCCCCGGTAACGGCCCAGAAATGCTCGATGACACTAGCCAACGTCGTTACTAGGAGTAGACTATGGAATCTATTCCCGGCAACGGTGTCAGAAGTGCTTGAAGCAAGTCCAGTCACTATACCTAAAGGAGTGGAGCTAAAGCAACTATCTACTACTGCCAAATGGGGTTGTCAATCCCGACACTAGTAGGAGCTAGCTAGAGAGAATGCAATCTACCAGGAGGAGATTCTGCAAGCGCACAGAACTATCGTAGTAGCACTTCGCCTGAGAGTACCAGATGTCGATTTATTTGATCCCAAGGGAAGGCTAGGGTGGTGTATGAGTAGAGTCAAGGAGGGGATGAGAGTCGAAGAATAAGAAAAGGGAAAGGAGAAAGGCTAGAAAGAATATGTGGGTGGATAGGTAAGGATGAAATGGATGGTAAGGTAAGGTGGATAACTTGATAGATAGATAGAATGGGATAACCAAGGATAACTAATGATAACTAACTACTAATAACTACTCCTAGATAACCACAGAGCAAGATAACTAGGAAGCAAGATAGACAAATGTCAATAAAGCAACCTAGTTAAGTAAAGTTTTATTCCTATCTTATCAAGTATCGAGGCGTACTAGCCTTTACCACTGACTTAGGTTGAACGCTAGCAAAACGAGCCTTACTGTTAAACTGGGCCAACTACGTGGTGCAATTCAAGGGGCACAGGGCTATCACCACCTGCTTGCTACCACAGCTATCCGGGGGTCCAGCCGTATCTGAAGGTAAGTCTATAACTAAGCACCACGCTTAACTATATTCTAACTATCTCTACCCTAGCTTTGAATAGAGACACCCTTGCGGACGTCAGAGCAAATACTTGACTTAATAAGATAAACACTAAACTAACTAAGCAACCTATTGGCAAAGATCAAACACTAAGCTCACTAGAGATTAACTACTGTGGCTAAGTGAATTGATCTGTAGGATAGCTAGGCACTCAAGCAATCAATCAAGTATACCACTCAATACTTATAAGTAGAATAAAGTAATACTTGAAATGATGAAATAGAATATAGTAAAGTGCTTGAGTAACAAGAGCAAAACCTGAACTGGAGATGAAGGAAGACTCTTCCCAGCTCCAGGACCGATCACTCGCACGCCTCTACTCTTGAGCTAAGCCTTGAGCAGCGCTCCCGCGAGGGCAAGATGCCTTGCTCTACTAGCTACCTACTTGCCTAAGCTTGGCTAAACCCTAAGCTATTAGCTCTCTGGCTCTAGCCTTGCTTCTCTTGCTTGTGTTGCTTCTTGGTGTGGTATTGGGATGATATCTTCGGGGCGTATTTATAGCCTTGTGGAGTGAGGGGGTACTTATAGGGGGCAACCAACCGACCTAGGGCTAACCCTAGTGGCGGGCGCCAGCCCTAGGTGGCGGCCGCCACCCTCATCACCATTGGATGCACCGTCTTTGCTTCAACGGCATCCAGGAGCTCCAGAGAGGAGGTGGTTAGGTCGGCTGCATGTCTGAGTAACCGCCACTTGGTCTTGATCCACGCCACTCTCTCCTGAGCCGTCCGATGCACTGACCTAGTGACCAAGGGCCAAGATTTGGCCTTGGGGTGGTCACACGGATCAGTGACGTGGCAGGGGAGAATGTGGGCTTCACCCTTGTGGCGGGCGCCACCCCACTAGTGTCGGCCCTCATCCTGAGAGTCCAAACATCCCCATATTTGACAGTACCACTCCTACTAGTGACTGACACACGACAGCTACTCGCTCAGCGCGGTGCTACGGCACTCGGTATGTTATTTATTTTACAACTGAGCGCATCGTTCCTAGCGATACATCTACATGAACTGGATTTCATTGAAGCCCCGTGCAACAGCTTTTCCTTTCTCATGGGCGAGTTGCTCTTCTCGCAGCTTGTGAAGATCATCCGCATATCCATCATCTGCATCCGGCCCTTCAGTTCCCATGATCTTGATTATGTCGAAGTTGTCGGCGGCAGATTTTTCAGTTTCCATTCCTTCATCTTTCTTTGCGGGCTCAAGTCCTGGAATTTCTAGATCATATTCGAGGATAGCTGGTGCCTTGCCTTTGATGTCATCCACGTACTTCTGCAGTGTTGGTGTGAGTCTTGGTACTCCTGGTAATGCTTCGTTCCGGTCGTTGGGGATGGCGAAGGTCCTCCTTCTTTTGTTCCTTCGGCGAACATGCTCCTTGTACTGGCGTCGCTGTTCGGCTTCTTCCATCTCCTTGCGGTACAATGTTGCCATCTTCTGCGCCTTTTCCTTGAGTTGTTCTAATATCATGTTGTCCAGGATCAAGGCGCGTACTTCAGCTTCAGCCTTGAGAGCTCGTTCCTTCCATTCTGAGAGTACCTTCTGTTGCTCTTCATAGAGGTCTTCAAGTGCATGGAGGTACCTGACAGTGGCCACAAGAGTGTATTCTGGACTCTTTGGGCTGATCTTCTCAAGTTCATCTACCTTGTAGTTCCAAGTTGCAGTGGTTTGGTTGGCCACGGGAAAATACCTTGCAGGGGTGTGGTCGATATCTTCTTCAAATATCTGGCAATAATCGCCGAGTGCCATTTTTGCAACCTTCTAGCTTGTTCCATAAAGATCCTTTCCTACTGCCTTGTATACCTTCCTTGGAATTTTTGGGCATTGCGGATGCTCAGGAATATGCAGGCATATCTTACACTTGGGCACACCGTGGTCCTCGTACTCAAGTCCATAGTACGTGGGGTGCTCTGTGTATCCCAGCCGTCGTAGAGTCTCCCATAAAAGCTGCGGGAATCCTTCGGTGTTTTCACAGTTCGAGCGAACCCATCCGTCCTCCATTTGCTGCAAAATATATAGACATAAGTTAGATTACTTTTGCAAAACAAATAAAGATGGATTAAGTTCACAGCTCGTTTTCCTACTGCGTGCCATGCCTAGGGTCTTATCCTACGGTCAAGCTCGGCTCCGATACCACTCTATCGGGTCCTCATCCTGAGAGTCCAAACATCCCCATATTTGCGCCAGGATCATGCACAAATATGTACGGGATTAACAGAAATGATATACAGATTTAAAGATAAATACCAAACTTTATTAATCTAGCGAATAAAAGGGTTCATACATAAAGGGGTCTGGGGTTCACACCTAAGTAGGTGATATATTACAACAGGGTCAGGGCTTTTATTTATCTCACTTGACCACAACACACTATAGAGGTGGTGATCACGTAACAGGGTGCGGAAGCTACTAAGGCGGTAGTCGATGCGTAGCAGCGTCTATCCTCACAGGCAAGCTAGAGCGTAGGCGTAGACCCTATCCTAACGATTCCTTCATGGTAGCGGTCGCTATCACTGGTCCTCCTGGAAGTCCTCCTTGCTGTAGCCGGGTTCTCCTTCGTCTTCGTAATCTGTGAGTCAACAACGGGTGAGTACATAGAGTACTCAGCAAGTCCTATAGGAATAGCAAGAATAAAAGAGAGGTTGGGCCCTAGGAGAGTGTCATCCTTCTCGCTAGTTCCCGGTTAGTTTAGAAATATAGGCAATATTATCACAAGTTCATAGTTGTGCTAGTGCAAGAATTGTAATTAACCTAACCATAGGTGACCTCATCTCGGCGATTGCCCATAACCAAGGACGTGGCTATTTGAATAGGATTCAGGTAATTCTACTGCAGCAGATGTCCAATTTTCCCCGCACGATGGAGTGAACTCGACCATGATCAGTGGCCTCATTTACTCCAACAAAGCTCATACCCGAGAGGACGCATCCATAGGGTCTATGTAACCCTCACCATGGTTTACACAGGGGCCAGAAAATAGACCACGCATGGTCTAACTGGCCAAAATAATATCATAAAAGAGGGGGCTCGCACACGGCCCAACAGGAATTTAACGTGGAGGATCACTTAGCAACCACGCCGACCGGGCCACGAGAGATCACTTAGCAGTCGTGCTTTCTCCTGTCAAACCGTTGTCTCCCAACCTCCAGGTAGGTGTTACACTTATGCCTATCGGGGTGTGAAACTAGGCCTACCCATATAGGCGTGTGGCTGGATGCGTTTCTGACCAAGTTTGGTGGCCTATGAAAAACTACTCAATATGGCAAACAAGTGCCTCCTAGGTAGAGTCCCTCAACAGGTGAGTCTACCCAAGATGTTATATCCGCATATAAGCACCCCCCACTTGTCCCCATCAATTCAGGTTTGCCTTAAGCACATGAACATATCACAGTTGCCCATTATTCAGTCAGATTTACCATATGATATTCCAATCATATAATCATCAGTGAGTGATTAATTAGAGTATATAAGAGTGGGGTTAGGACTTGCCTTCGTTGCAGCTCACAGTTCCTGATTCCTGATAATCCGGGTCGTCTTCTTCCTGGTAGTCGTCTCCTTCTGCCGATCGATCCGACAGAAATGATAAGCATAAACAAAGAAACAAACATCACAAGCAAACATATGTTGAGCAAAAGGGTTACTCTCAGGTTGGTCACTTTTAGATTATTTTTATAAAATTTTTAGAAGAGGTTTCATAATTTTCGGAGCTAAAACATGAAAGATATGATTTTTATAAGTTTAAACATATAGGTTGGAAATTAATAACTATTTTCTATAATAATTTTTAGAAAACTAATTATGGGGTAAAGTTACTGAGTATATGCAATATTTTTAGGAATTTTGCTGGAATTTTTCTCTAAAGGGAAATAGGTTTTCTAGCCTCTTGTGTACACTAGCCGGGTGCACCTAGTGTTTTCCTGCACGTCTGTGAGGAGGGTTCCACTGGTCTACGGCACTGTGCCGTGGACGCGTACCCCGCTGTCTTCGGTCCATGTGAACCGGGTGCACGGAAGGAGGGAGAGAGCCCCGGTGCGGCTTACACGTGGGTCCAGCGTGTCGGCCTTGTTGGTGGCTGACGTGTGGGCTTCCACGTGCTCTCTCTCCGTGACGGTGAAGGGTGACGGCGTGGTGTGGGTCCCGGCTGTCATCCACTGAAGGACAATGGCGTCGCAAAGGCGTTACCGTTTCACGCGCCGGAAAATAGAGGGGGGTCCTCGACCTCGCCGGAGTTGAGCTCGCCGGTGGTATGCTTGCTCCCCGGCCCTAACCATCTCCGGAAACGCGTTCCTCTCATTCTCCCACTCACTCCTTTGTCCATCAGGGGGATCAATTGGGGCTCAGTGTCGGCCTCGTCGCCTCGCCGCGGGCATTGGCGGCTCGGCTGGTGGCGCCCGTGGGGACACGGTGCTACGGCATGGTAGAGGTAGTATTAGGAAGGGGAAAAGGAAGGAGGTGGTTCGGTGAGGCTTACCTGCGAACCAATTCGTCCCTCAAGTCCTTCCCTAGCCTTCAATCGAGCTCGAGCTCGTCGGCGGTGGCGTAGCTCCGATTTGGGGAAAATCGAAAATTGGAGAAGGGGAAGGCGGTAGGGGTGGAATGGGAGTGTCTACGTGGTGGAGAGGTTCACTGCGGAGCTCGGGGTAGCGTCAATTCGGGGTGAGGTGCCTTTTATAGGCCAGCAATGGCGGTGGCGGCCATGGCGGTTCAGTGAGATTTTTCTCCTCCGCGTTGTCGACGTGTTCCAGAGCTCTAGAGGGTTCTTTGGCGTTCGTGCTCCACCCTGGTCGCTGGGTCTTGTCCCCAGTAAGGCGGTTCCTCGTCGGGGCTTGTCACCCCATTAATGGTGGCGGCGTCCTCACGGCGGAGCCGTTCTCCTTCTCTCTCTGTCTCCCTCTCGTCTCCCGCATTGTGTATAGTAAGGCGGTGCCCTGGCGCTTGACGAGATAGCTCGTCCGAGGCTTCGCGAGGGTCAGCGCCCACAGAGTCGAGCGGGGCACGGTGGGGCTTCACTCTGCCTTGTCACGTCGCTGCGGGGAAGAAGGAACTGACGGTGGGGGTCCACCTGCCAGCGAGTAGAAGGGATGGGGGAGGGAAAGAAGTTGACCGGGCTGAGCGCTTGCGCTCGCGGCGGCCTAGGTGAGGCCCGCACGAGGGCAATGCAGGCGCGGCCGGCTTGGGCTTCAACCCAGTTTGAAAGGGTGGAGGGCGCGGGAGAGGAGCAGGAGAGGAGTGGGCTGGAGGGGGTTGAGGCCCGTGGTTAGCTCTTCCCTTTTCTTTTTTCCATTTCCTTTTCTATTTCTATTCCCTTTGATCCAAATTCCTTTGGGTTTTCAAATTCAAACTGAGTTTTCAAAAGTTTCCAACTGATTGTTTCCATATTGCTCAACACATGCCATACAACCAACAAGAAAGGTTTATGTTGTCCTATTTTATTCTAAATATGTTTCCTATAAATTAACTAGGTCAAGTTTTAGTTTGGCTCAAATTTTTAGTGGTTTTTTGAAACTTGGAAAATTAGGGGTGTCACAACTAGGGCCCAATTGGGTCCTGGTGAGTGGGCTCGTCTCCTGGTGGGTTCACTCTTCAAATTTGGTCCAAATCCTGCATTCAAATAGAAATCTATGGACATGTGGAATTTGGTTAGTTTGAAACCTATTTGACTACATTTCATGCCTTTTTGGTGAACTTTAGGGTAAAATGTTGATGGTAAAACAGGTGTTTAAGAACCATCAACAGTAGTCATGTGGACTTTTACATGTATATGTATATTGCACTATTATTATCTACAAAACCATGTCAAAATTAGTTTTTGAACATGTCATTATATCTTATATATGATTAGTTCGGTATTGTTCGGTAAATACCGGAACCGAACCAAATTTACCGATACCGAACCGAACCGATACCGAATTTTTCTTGGAATCGATCGGTACCAATTTCTCAGGAACCGAATTTACCGAAGTACTGAGGAACCGAACCGATCGGTTTGGTATTTACCGAATGCCCAGGCCGAGAAATATGAACACTTGAATGGAAGCAACGCACCACAAATTTGCAATCTTTGGGAATGTTTGCTTTGGAGGACAAAATTGCTTTACAAGGTTTTACAATGGGCGGCGCTAGGTTGTGACCCATCGCACGTTGGCTCACCGCTCCACTAACCGTCTTTCCTTGTCTTGCAATCTTGCTTGCCACTAATGTTGCCAATAAAGTTCCACCGCCGCTTGTCGGTGTTTCGACCCCGGGGGTACGACACCAACTAGTAATATGATCGCGTGCTCTCTTTCTGGATGGTGATGCAAGATGACACAAGAATTTATCCTGGTTCGGGCAAAGAAGACCCTACGTCCAGCGGGGGGAGGAGGTTGTTGTATTACTTGCACCTAAGTGCTTGTACAGGGGCAATACAAGCTCGATGAGCGTGGATGAGGGTGTGGGCTTGTGTGTGCGTCGCGTGACTCTGTCTCGCCGCGCGTGAAGGGCCCTGATGTCCTCTTTTATAGACCAAGAGGAGGTCAGGGTTACACAGGAGCGGCATGATCAATGCCCAATACGGCGAAGGGTAGGAAGTCTGTCTTGTCGGGGTTACTGGAGCCGGCGTGGGTGTTGCTGTTGAGGCGTCCTTGAAGCGTGGCCTCCATTCCGGGCGCGGACGTGGAGGCGTGGCGACGTGGAGGCCGTGCAGCGCCCATTCCGGCACGTACAGGACGTGTCAGGGTCCCTCCGGGTCTTGGGGCACCTGTCCTCCAATATCGTGAAAGCAATCAGGGCTCGAGGAGCGCAGGGCCGACCTTGAGGCGGCCCCTTCGGGGGGGGCTCGAGCCCCCGCAGGTATGGGCAAGTCCCGGAAAACCCGGCTGTGCAGCGGGAATCCAGGTCTCGAGATGTGGCTCGAGTGTGCCACAGTGCGGGTCATGGCGTAATAGTGTTGTACTTGTGCCTTTTTGCCCATGCTTGTGGTGAAAAAGGAGGCTTGACTCTGGCTTCGACTCACTGTGGCATACGTCGTGTACCAGAGGATGTGAACGGAGTAGGTGGACGCATTAATTGCGCAGTATGAGGTTGGTATCCAATGTCTGGCGCTGCTCGAGGGGGGACGATGTGTCTCGTGGGATAGGTTACCACGTTAAAGAGGCTCGAGGTCCCCACGTTGGGTCTCGAGGAATGGTGCACGGCTTGTAGCGGGCTCGAGGCCTATGTGCCAGGGCTCGAGAGGTAAGCTACCATGAGGCGGTTGGTAAGGCTTTGGCGGGCCCGGGCTTCTCGGTGGCGGGCCAGTGTTTGTAGGCCTTGAGGGGTTGGACTAGTTAGGTCTCTTATTAATTGGTGCTCTAGGTTTAGCTTATTTGTTTTGTGTTGATTAGGGGTAGCCCTTTTGTGGTCCCCCGACAGTAGCCCCCGAGCCCTTGTTCGAGTGCTAGCACTCGAGCAGGGGCTCCCTACCAGGATCTTGAGGGTTAGCTATCTGGTTCTCGAGGGTTTGGTTGTTTTGATTCCATGGGTGTCGCGCGAGCGACACCCGCGGGTGCAGCCCCCGAAGCCACGGGGGAGTGATGAGGATTCCCTGGTGGGCTTTTTCGCGAGTGTGAGCGTTAGTTACGTTTTTTAGGTTTGGGAGTGTCGAGCCCCCGAGTTTTTCGACCCTCTTTCGTCGAGGGGTGCCAGGCTGAACCGACCGGCCGGCTCTTCGAGTTGTCCGGCACGCCGGTTGCCCTGGCTTGTCATCCCGCGAGTCCTTTCAATTGGATGCAAGGGGGGATGCCTCGTACTACCACGAGCGGGCGAGTATCGAGGTTCCCGGTGAGCTGGTAACAGGGGAATCCAAGTGAGACCTCGTGCCCCGTTCGATGGGGTCGACTGAAGCCCGGAGGCGATCTCATAAAGCATGGGCGCTCGGTCTGCAGGAATGCCGGGTCCATTCGATAGGACCTGGTGGCCCGATGCCTCCCTCTGAGGGGATTTCACTGCACGTCGTGCGCCCTGCCTTGGATACACGTGAGGGGCCTCGAGGGCTTGGCCCTCGAACGATGCTGCGAGTGGCGCCCCTTGGTGTCCCTGACTCGGGTGCTCGAAGCCGGCTGTCGAACCCTCTTCGAGGGCCAGCCTTCGCTGCCTCAAGACTTGGAAGGGCCAGGGCCCGTTTTTACCTTCTTGAAGAAGCCTCCGTCGCTTGGAATCCTTCTACCCGTTGGGCGCGCCTTTTTAGGCAGAATCCGTCAGGGGGTGGAGATCGTGGCGCCAGGGCGACGGATAGGAAGTCGGAGCGGCGGTCGTGGTGGGCCCCGGTAGCGGAGCGAATGGAGAATTGCCGCGTGTACGTGTCAACCGGCTCGAGACGTGGTTAGGTGGGCGCATTAAATGTATGCGGTTACCTTTCCTCTGTCGCGGGAGATCCCGCCCGTTGGGGTTTTCTCTTATAAATATTGAGTGAGGGGTGAGGGGTGAGGGACCCCAACCCGCAAGAGGGGCCCGCGTGGTGGATTCTCCCGTCGGCGGACCACCAAGTGCCGCACCCGCCGGAGGGGTACGTGGTGAGCTTCACGCGCTACCACCGCATGGGGCTGGGCGTTCCACCGAGCCGCTTTATGCGGAGGCTGACCCACCACTTCGAGGTGGAGTTGCAGCACTTCTCCCCCAACTCAATCTCGCATGCCGCCATCTACGCCGCGGTGTGCGAGGGATACCTGAAGATTGAGCCCCATTGGGAGATGTTCGTCCATCTCTTCCGGAGCGAGCTTTTTCACAAGGCCATGAAGCCGAGCGGGAGGAGGCTCGCGCGCGCGGGCTCCCTCACCATCGCCGCGAGGACCGGCCCCTCGTCGGCCAACGTCCCCCGTCACTACCTCCGCTACAAGCTTTCCTCCAACCAGGCGGGGTGGGACGACCACTGGTTCTACCTGCGGAACGAGGGCGGGCTCCTTCCGCAGTACACCGGCAGGATCATCACCACGCGCCCTGAGAAGTGGAGCTGGGGCGTTGTGGCGGACAGGCAGCGCCACCTGATGCCGCTGATGAACACGATGTGGTCGCTGGTAGAGGAGAAAGGACTGACCGTCCAGGCGGTCATTTGGGCGTTCCATCAGCGGAGGGTCCTTCCTCTGGCGGATCGCCCCCTTCTTATGCACGAGATGGGGCCAAATGCCCCGCTCGAGGTGCTGAACAGGTCGAGGATGGCCGAGGAGGGGCTGCCTCGGAACGAGGGTGTCTCCCGTGTGTCGGTCATGATCCACGGGCTGTTCCGCCCCGAGGAGACCAACCTGATCACCATGGTACCCGACGCGGGGTGTCTCGACCCGGTAAGCCTTCCTCGAGCTAGGCTGTTTCGAGCCTCCCCTCCTTTCTCTTTCTTCGAACCTTGTGTACTCTCCTCGTAGTTTTTCTCACCAAGTTTCTTTTTGCAGGGGACGTTCACATATCACGCGTCGAGGCCCCCGGTGAGGGAGGATGTCGCGGAAAGTCAGGTGAGGCGCCTCTCTGCTCAGAAAGATAAGGAGAGTAAGGATGCAAAGAAGAAGAAAGAGAAAGAGAGGAACTTGCGTCGGGTGGATCGGGATCAGAGGCTTGCGAAGGCTCGTCGTAACCGGCAGCCTGGAGAGGAGTCCCCCGAGCTCGACTACACGAGCTCGGAGGAGGAGGATGACGACGAGGAGGAGAGCGATGATGAAGGAATGGATGCGCATCTGAGGCGCGCGGGGGTCGTCGACGTCAGGGCTGACCGCTCTTCTGTGCAGGAGAACATCCTGGAGATCCCTCCAGCGAAGGGATCGCGCGGGACGCAGCAGCGGAAGGCCACGTCAGGCCCTGCCTCATCGGGGGCACATCGGGCTCCATGCCGGTCGTGCCTCCTGACGCGAAGAAGCCTCGAACTCGGGGCGCCATCGCCGCGGCGCAGAAGGAGGCCACGACCGCGTCGACCCAGGCGGGGGGTCTCGAGAAGGGCCGGTCCTCGAGGAGCGGTCAATACGCCGAGAGGGACTCCGGGCCCGACCACCGTAAGTCGTCGAGGACGACATCGAGCCCGCGGACGAGCGGGCAACATGAGGGGGGCGTCGAGCCCCCGCCACCATGACCGTCGAGGGGGGAGCTCCCGGTCGTCTCGTGACGGGAGTCGCGAGCGATCCCGGAGCCCATCGCCGCACCATCGCCGGGAGAAGGAGGCAGACGTGGGGGGGGCGACCGCCGGCACGAGCGCCGGAGCAGGTCCCGGAGCCCGCGCAAGGAAAGGCGCCAAGAGGACCGCTCGAAGGAGACGCGGTCATCCCCCCGGGACAAGAGACAGAAGGAGAGCTCCCCGCCGGGGTCGAGCCACGGGGAGCACCGGGAGCCTTCCCCCCATCCGAGCCACGCGGAGACGGCTCAGGGGCATGGCTCGAGCCATGAGGCGGGCTCGAAGCCCCCGAGCAGGTCTGGCGACTCGGGGAAGAAGTCCCGCCGCCGCTTCGGGTGAGTAACGTTTCCCAATTTCGTTAGTAGTGAGGTTTTGCCTTTTTACCTTGGGTGATGCGTGCCGCTTCTGGTTTTTTCAGGGAAAAGCGCTCCCGGCAGGAGACGGACCCCGCGGTATCCAAGCGGGCCAAGACCTCGAGCTCTGCTGAGGACCAAGCACCTCGAGGTATGGCTCCTTCTTCTGCTGAAATGGCCGCTTGGCTGGTGAAGGCTCGAGCAGCCATGGCTCGGGGAAGTCAAATGGCCGCCGCGGATCTTGGTGAGGCCGACGCCGTCAACCACGGGGGTTGAGGCTTTTTCCTAATTCTGATTCTGATGGCGTTGTTCTCTTTTTCAGCAGGGACCACGACTCTTGGGGCCAAGTCCGCCGCCGCTGCGTCCGCCGCAGCACCCCCTCCTCCTCCTCCTCCTCCTTCTCCTCCTCCGGTGGTGCCTACCAAGAGGGCCACTCCTCCCCCCGTTACGATGACCATCTCAGGGGGCGTACCCGAGATAGGCGCGGCTCTGTCGGCGTCTGGGGCTGAGGAGACAGCGGTCCTCGAGACCCCAGACGACGCGAGCCGGCCCGCTAGACAGGATCCCCTACCGACGGAGCCTCGCGCGCCCGCGGAGAAGGAGAGGGAGGGGGAGGCGTCGGTGGAGAAGATGCCGACGGTGGAGGAGCTCTTGGGCGAGCTGGAGAAGGTGCCGTCCCCGGTCAAGGGCTCGGCGCTGGAGGGGGCGCTCGAGGCACCGGCCGGGGACGACAAGACGCCGGAAGACCCAGCGGAGGGAGGAGAGGCTCGAGGGGCCGGCCGGGAACGAGGCGGAGGGGACGACCAGTCCCTCGGTCAGCGCGGAGGAGCGTTGGAGACGACCCACCCCTCGAGCGATCTGCTACCCGGCCCGAGCCCCCGCCCCCATGTGATGCTGTTATCCCCGGGTAGAGCGGTCGGTAAGCAGAGGTTCTCGGGAGGCGCGGTCGCTCTTCAGGATGTGACCGAGCTCGTGGTGCGGGCGGAGGGGCCTTTGTGGAGGACGCGGACAAGTCCGACGGGTGGCGGCTGCCCTCGTGAAGGCGGACGGGGAGCTCAGGAGCTCCACGCTGAGCTGGGCCGGAGCGCGCAGATGGCGGCCGGCTTAGCGACGCTCAGGCGGAGACCCAGGCGGCTCGAGACGATGCTGCCCAGGCTAAGAGGGAGACCACCACGCTCTGTCCGTGGTGGAGGCAGCCAGGAAGGAGGCGAGGAGACCAAGAGCGAGGCCGCCACCGCACTGGTGCGGCGGAGCGGGCAGCGGGAAGGAGGCCCAGGAGGCCTAACCGCCGCGCGCTCGAGGATCCAAGGCCTTGAGGCCGACAAGGATCAGGCTCTTAACAGAGCTAATGACCTGTCACTCAAGCTCGAGGCCGCTCGGCAGGAGGTAATCAACAAGGATCTGGCCCTTGCGCAGACGGGCAAGCTGATCAAGGAGCTTAGGGGCCAAAATATTGATGTGCTGTCCCAAAAGCATACACTCGAGCAGGCGTCGGGGTCCTACCAGCGACTTTGACGCTCTGGGCGTGCACTGCCAAGGTACTGTCGTGATCTTCAGGCTTTGTCTTTCTTTTGATTTTGAGATTCTTGCCGCGCCGCGGACTTACTCTTTTCTGTTGTTGCACAGATCTGGAGAAGACCGCCGAGGAGCTCCGCGAGACGAATCAGGCTCTCGTGGAGCAACTCCAGGGTGAGACCATGGTGGCGGAGCGGGCGCGCGGCACCCTCGACAGGCTTGCTCCATGTGGGGTGCCGACCCGGTGGCCACGGCGAGGGCGCGGTGGCTCGAGGCGACGCCTGGTCGATGCCCTTGCTTTTCGACATGGCCCGCGGGACCGTGTCAAGAGCGCTCTCCACCATGGCGTAAAGCAGGCGCTTGCGGCCGTTCGCTCCGGCTCCGCTACCCGGTCAACGTCGTCGCCAAGGGCTTCGTCGAGATCGAGGGGAAAGACGAAGAGTGGAATGACCGTCGCGTCGACAAGATCCTGGAGAAGGTGGAGAAGCCGGGGGTGGCGCTCGCGAAGCTCTTCGAGGAGGACGTGCTGCCTCCCGATGCAGACAGTGGCGTAGATGGCCCTCCTCCTCCTGGCCCGGACGTCGAGGCTGAGCCCGCGGTAGAAGATCTTGGGTAGGAGTTCCAGACTGATGAGGAATGAGGCCTGCGTGCCAAATTTGGGCGTCGAGGCCCTTGTAAAAAATTATGTCATGGCTTATGGCCTGTCGAGGCCAACCATATGCGTATGACTTTATTTATTTAAAGAAGCTGTTTTCTTTTCAAATTTATTCGACCATTTCTCTTTGTCGCTAGCTCGAGTTTCTGTCGGCTTGGTCTGTGTTCTTTCGATACGCGCCATGAGTTCCTTGAGGGGAGGCGTAGGTAGGGTACCATAGCCCGGGGGCGTGGGTGGCTGTCTACGTCGACGCCCCCCGCCTCTTGGAGGCTTGAGGTATCTACGGATTTAGACGTTGCTAGTACGCTCGAGACACGAATCGAGATAAGGGTCAAATTTTTGAAAAGAAAAGCGCGCTTTTTCCGGAGTCTGGGGGGGCCCTGTCAGCCCCCGAGGGAGGCTCGACCTTGAGCAAGGCAGGGTCGAGGCTACCTTAAGTTGCTAAGTAAAATGAAAGACAGTGCACGAGTTTGTTCATTCAATTTTGACGTGTTTGTACAATGCAACAAAATGTAGAAGGCCTCGAGGCCCTTAAGGGTAGAAGTGACGTAGCTGAGATATGTTCCACGCGTTCGCCAGGATCCTGCCTTGTTCGTCGTAGAGCTTGTATGTTCCTGGCTTGAGCACCTCAGCTACGGTGTACGGGCCCTCCCATGGAGGGGTGAGCTTGTGGCGCCCTCGATTATCCTGCAGCCGTCGAAGCACGAGGTCCCCCACCGCCAGGTCCCTTAGTGCTTGTCGGGGAGTCGAGGTGCGGTTTGTTTGCTGGAGCACGCGGGTTGATGAGTGCCACGTCTCGAACCTCCTCGAGCTGGTCCTTGGCGTTGGCGAGCCTCTCATCGTTGGTTTGCTCGTTGTAGGCTCGAAGTCGAGGGGAGCCGTACTCGAGGTCCGTAGGCAAGACAACCTCGGCGCCCGTAGGTTAGGAAGAACGGAGTGAAGCCGGTGGCTCGACTCGGCGTAGTCCTGAGGCCCACAACACCGAGGGGAGCTCTGCAGCCCACTTCTTCCAAAATCCTGAGGGTCTTGAACAGCCTCGGCTTCAGCCCGTGGAGTATCATGCCGTTGGCGCGCTCGACCTGCCCGTTGCATTGAGGGTATGCGACCGAGGCCTAGTTCACGCGGATGTTGTTGTCATCGCAGAAGTTGGTGAACTTTTTGCCCGCAAATTATGTGCCATTGTCGGTGATTATGACGTTAGGCACCCCAAACCGGTACATGATGTCGGAGATGAACTCGACGGCCTTCTCGGAGGTGGGGTTGCATATAGGCTTAGCCTCAATCCACTTGGTGAATTTGTCGACGGCCACGAGCACATGCGTGTACTTTCCATTTGTCATCTTGAGGGGACCCACGAGGTTGAGCCCCCAGATGGCAAACGGCCAATTGATGGGGATCATCTGCAGGGCGTGCGCGGGCTGGTGCGTTTGCTTGGCGTAGAACTGACACCCTTGGCAGGCACGAACCAGGCGCTTGGCGTCTCCAATGGCGGTTGGCCAGTAGAAGTCTTGGCGGAAGGCGTTCCTCACCAAGGTCCTTGGCGCTGCGTGATGGCCGCATGCCCCCGAATGCATGTCGTCGAGGAGCCTGCGTCCTTCCTCTAGGGGGATGCAACGCTGAAGGATTCCTGATGGGCTCCGACGGTACAGCTCTCGTTCGTCGCCGTAGATGACGTAGGTCTTGGCCCTTCGAGCGATGCGTCGGGCCTCCGTCTTGTCTTCTGGTAGCACGCCTTGCGTCAAGTAGTCGAGGAAGGGCGTCCGCCAGTCGAGGGTCGTGATGAAGAAGAGGCGGGTGCGTCGATCTGCAGCGCCTCAGCGGATGTTGAGGGGTCGTCCTCGAGGGGTGGCGTTGAAGGTTGAGCCCCCGTGTCCGGCTGGAGGGGTGGCGTCGAGGGGCCAGCCCCCGGGCCGATTTTGACGGATGGCTCAAAAATGTCCCTCGAGAAGACATCTGGTGGGACGGTGCCGCGCGTGGATGCTAACTTAGCCAGCTCGTCTGTGGCCTCGTTGTACTTTCGAGCGACGTTGTTGAGCTCGAGGCCGTAGAACTTGTCTTCTAGCTTGCGCACTTCTTCGCAGTATGCTTCCATCTTGGGATCGATGCAGCTCGAGGCCTTCATGACCTTGTTGACGACGAGTTGCGAGTCCCCTCGAACGTCGAGGCGTCAGACCCCAAGCTCGAGGGCGATGCGCAGCCCATTGACGAGGGCCTCGTACTCAGCGATGTTGTTGGAGGCGGGGAAGTGCAAGCGCAACAGGTAGCGCATGTGAACTCCAAAGGGTGAGATGAAGAGCAGGCCCGCGCCTGCCCCTGTCTTCATGAGGGACCCGTCGAAGTACATAGTCCAGAGCTCTGCTTGGATTTGTGCCGGCGGGAGCTGGGTGTCGGTCCATTCAGCAACGAAGTCCGCTAGCGCTTGTGACTTGATGGCTTTTCGCGGAGCGTACGTGATGGCCTCCCCCATCAGCACGGCAGACCACTTGGCGATGCGTCCTGTGGCCTCCCGGTTGTTGATGATCTCTCCGAGGGGGAAGGACGATACCACCGTCATGGGATGAGCGAGGAAATAATGCTGGAGCTTGCGCCTTGTGACGACGACGCCGTAGAGCAGCTTCTGGATGTGTGGGTACCGGACCTTGGCCTCGGAGAGCACCTCACTGATGAAGTACACCGGCCGTTGGACTGGTAACGCGTGACCCTCCGTGTCTCTCGACGACTACGACCGCGCTGACCACCTGGGTGGTTGCGGCCACGTAGAGGAGGAGAGGCTCGGGGGGATCGTCACCTGAGCTGGTCGTGGTGGCACGAGAATTGGCGCGGAAGTCAGCAACCCCTTCAACTTGGTTAGGGCTTCCTCGGCTTCGACGGTCCACGCAAAGCGTTCCGTTTTCTTCAGCAGACGGTAGAGGGGTAGCGCCTTTTCCCCTAGCTTCGAGATGAACCTGCTGAGAGCGGCTAGATAGTCTGTCACTTTCTGTACGCCCTTGAGGTCTCGAATTGGGCCCATATTCGTGACTGCTGAGATCTTTTCTGGGTTGGCTTCGATCCCCCGTTGTGAGACAATGTAGCCAAGTAGCATGCCTCGAGGCACACCAAAGACACATTTCTCGGGGTTGAGTTTCACATTCTTGGCCCGGAGGCACTCGAACGTGGTCTCGAGATCGCTGATGAGGTCCCCGACTTTCTTGGTCTTAACCACGATGTCATCGATGTAGGCCTCGACGGTTTTGCCTATGTGTTTGCCAAAGATATGCTGCATACATCGCTGATACGTTGCCTCAGCGTTTCGAAGGCCGAAGGGCATTGTAACATAGCAATACATACCAAAAGGCGTAATAAAGGAGGTAGCGAGCTCGTCGGATTCTTTCATTTTAATCTGGTGGTAACCGGAATACGCATCGAGAAATGAAAGTACTTCGCACCCCGCAGTGGAATCGATAATCTGATCAATTCTTGGTAAAGGAAATGGAACTTTTGGACATGCTTTATTCAGGCCAGTGTAGTCTACACACATCCGCATTTTTCCATTCTTTTTCCTAACTAGTACAGGGTTAGCTAGCCACTCCGGGTGAAATACCTCCTTGATGAATCCAGCAGCCAAAAGCTTGTGCACCTCCTCGCCGATGATCCTACGCTTCTCCTCGTCGAAGCGGCGCAGGCGTTGCTTCACCGGTCTGGACCCGGCCTGGATCTCCAAGGCGTGCTCGGCGATTCCCCTCAGTACGCCTGGCATGTCCGAGGGGCTGCACGCAAACATGTCGATGTTTGCGCGAAGAAAATCGACGAGCACTGCTTCCTATTTAGGCTCGAGGCTGGCACTGATGGCCAGCGTCTTGCCGTCGGTCGAGGTCGGGTCGATGGGTATCTGCTTGGTGTGCTCTGCCGGCTCGAAGGTGCCGGCGTGGCGCTTTGCCTCAGGGGCCTCGGTGGCCAGGGCAGCCAGGCCCTCGAGCGAGTCGACTTGGACGTTGGCCTCCCCACGCTCGATGCACTCCACGTCGCAGTGGTACGCGTGTTCGTAGGAGGTGTCGACGGTGATGACCCCTTTCGGCCCCGGCATCTTGAGCTTTAAGTATGCGTAGTTGGGGACCGCCATGAACTTGGCGTAGCCAGGCCTGCCGATGATGGCGTGGTAGGTCCCTTGGAACCCAACCACCTCGAAGGTGAGCGTCTCCCGGCGGAAGTTGGTCGGCGTGCCAAAGCAAACAGGTAGATTGATGCACCCGAGGGGGTGGGCCTTTTTCCTGGTACCACTCCGTGAAACCCCCCGACGCTGGGTCGGAGCTGGTCCCTCGAAATCCCCAGGAGGTCGAGGGTCTCGAGGTATATGATGTTGAGGCTCGAGCCCCCATCCATCAACACCTTGGAGAAACGTACGTTGACGATGATGGGGTCGACGACGAGGGGGTACGCCCCCGAATTTACGACATGGTCCGGATGGTCGTCACGGTCGAACGTGATTGGCGCATCAGACCAGTCGAGATACCGGGGGGCGTCGTGGCAGAGTGCAAAGACCTCCCGGCGCTCCTTTTTTCTCTCTCGAGCTGAGAGCCCGACGGTCGGGCCCCCGTAGATCATGTAGCAGTCGCGCACCGGGGGGAAGTTGTCGTCCGCGTCCCCATTGTCGCATCGATTGTTGTCCTTGCCTTTAGGCGCGTCTTCCTTCTTGTCGCCGAGCTTGGAGTAGAAACCCTTCATCATTCGGCAGTCCTTCAACTTGTGATTCGTGGGACCCTTGTGATAAGGGCAGGGATCCTCGAGCATTTTGTTGAAGACAGCCCCGTCAGGGGGGCCTCGAGGCTTCTTATGCTCGAGGGCACCCACGAGCACTTCTTCATCATCGTCGTCATCAGCGTTGCGCTTCGCCTTCTGACCTTGCCTTTGTTCTCTTCTTTTTGTTCTTGCTGTTGCGGTTCTTGCGTTGTTGCCCCTGCTCGAGCGGCCCGTCCGGCGTGGCCACCACCTTGCCTTTGTCCGTGGAGCGGCCAAAGAAGGCCCCCACTGCCTCGTCGCCTGAGGCAAAGCTGGTGACACGATCCATCAGATCCTCGACCATCCTGGGACGGTAGCGCCCTAGCTCGTGGACTAGCTCTTGGCATGTCATGCCCGCGAGGAACGCGGAGACGACGTCCTCATCAGGCACGTGGGGGAGCTCGAGCGCTGCTTCGAGAATCGCCGAGCGAAGTCACGGAGTGGCTCGTCCGCTGTCTGCCTGCAACGTCGTAGATCCCAGGGGTTGCCTGGGCGTACGCAAATTCCCTTGAAATTCCCGTCGAAGACCCTGACTAGGTCGGCCTAGTCGTGGATCTGATCCGGCGGGAGCCCCTCGAGCCACCGACGGGCGGTGTCCGAGAGGTAGAGTGGGAGCTGGAGTATGATTACGCGGTCGTCGCTCTTTGCCCCGCCCTGTTGGCAGCCCCGTCATACTTCACGATGTTGGTCGGTGGTCGAAAGCGGTCGGGGAGGGTTGAGCTACGGATGGCCCGGCTGAAGACCCTGGGGCCCGGGGGCTTGAGGGTTTGCCGGTCCTCGTCACTGTCGTAGCGCCCTCCTCGATGGGCATTATAGCCATGTGTAAGGTCCTAAATGGCTAGAGGGGGGGTGAATTGCCTAATAAAAATTCTACAAAACACTTAGAGCAACTAGTTAGACAATTACAAAGCGAAGCTTTTTGCTCTAGCTCTACTAAGTGTTGCAAGCCACCTATCCAACAATTCTAGTAACCTATAATCACTATGTCACACAAAAGATATGTTACTACTCTCTAAAATAATGAGTTAGCAAGAAATAATTACTTCTAATTAGAGAGCTACTTCTAGCAACAAATATCTCTACACAAGTGATAACGAAAGTAATGCAAGGATAGAGAGATGTACCGACACCGCGGCAAGAGACAATCAATCACAATAAGAATACCAAGAAACTTCGGGAGAAGTCCAAAGAGGCAAGAGACACAAAGATTTTCTCCCGAGGTTCACGTGCTTGCCGGCACGCTACTCCCCGTTGTGTCGACCAACCACTTGGTGATTCGGCGGCTAATAGGTGTTTCACAAACCTAGCTCAACAAATGAGCGTCGCAAGAACCAACCCACAAATGGAGGTAACTCAAAGACACGCGCAATCCACTAGAGTTACCTTTTGGCTCTTCGCCGGGGAAGGCACAATACCCCTCACAAATCACCGGGAGATGGTCACGACAATCACCACTCGTGCCAAAACTCCGCTGCTCCAAGCCGTCTAGGTGGCGGCAAACCACCAAGAGTAAAGAGAATACCCGCAGCAACAACAATCCCCAAGTGCCACTAGATGCAAACTCACAAGCAAATGCACTTGGATCCACTCGATCTCACTTAGATTCGCGCTATCAAGCAAGGAGATGAGTGGGAGGGAGTAGATCTTGCTCAAGAGGATGTTCAAGAGGTTGGAGAGTCAAGAAGAAGCCCCCAAACCCGGCCACAACCTATTTATATGAGAGGGGAAGACAAACAGCCGTTCTCCCCTTTTCTGCGCTTTGGTCGGTAGTACCGACCCCCTGGGCGGTAGTACCGACAGTGTCAGAACTAGCCGTTTACACACGGCGCGTTGACCAAAACGAACAACCAACTCCTGGTCGGTACCTCGACGGTCGGTAGTACCGGCCCTATGGGTCGGCGAACCGCAACGGTCCTGCACAGATGCGACCACTCTACTTACCTGACTACCGGACCAACTCCAAACGTACTCCACCCAGAGGACCCTACCGTCCCACGTTAACCTCGGTACTACCGGCCACCCGCTGGACCTGGTCACGTACCGGTAGGCGGCGGTACTACCGCCAGGCCAAAAACTGGCCACTTCCAGAGAGCCTCCAAAACTTCCTTCAAACCTTGTACTACCGACCCCTGGTCGGTACACCGGGCCCGGTACTACCGGCCCTAGCAGTACTCCGGTAGGCAAACTCAGCTCACCAGAGAGGCCTGCAAAAACCTTTAGGGCCACGGTATCACCGACCCTCTGGTCGGTACCACCGCCGGCGGTAGTACCGAGGTTATGGCGGTACTACCGCCAGGCCAAACTGGGCCACATCCAGAGAGGCTGCAAACAGCCCTTGGGTCGGTACTACCGACCACCAGGGTCGGTACTACCGACTACACCAGCCTGCACTCCCCGCGCTAGAATAGCCATAACTCCTCACTCCAAACTCCGATATTGATGATCTTGGACATTTTGGAAAGCTAACTCAGAGGGCTTCACAACCCTCTTACATAGCTAAAACAACTCACAAAGGATTAGAACAGATTCCCAATCCAAGATCCATCGCTTCCCTTTTTCAACAAAAGATTTCTCCGAAACTTCTCCAAGTTGATTCATTCAACTCCAACAACTTCTCCTTTGCAAATGTGCCAACACCACCAAGTGTACATCATCAAGTGCATGTGTGTTAGCATTTTCACAATCATTTTCAAGGGATTAGAGGTTAGCACACTATGTCCTAATGCATATGCATGTATGAATTCACCTAGTGGCACTTGATAACCGCAATCACCGAGATAGTCTCCTCTTAATAGTACGGCTATCTATCCTAAACACACTCACACCCTCTATGGTGTCTTGAGTGCCAAAACAAAATCCCTATTTATACCTTTGCTTGATCTCCATAGGGTTTTGCTTTTCTCTTTCTTCTCTTTCCTAATGTGGAGCACTTGATCCATCTTTTGGTCATCACCGCCAATACCATGGTCATCATCTAGCTCCCACACTTGGTATGTACCAACCTAGCTAATGAACACTTCATGACAAAGGTTAGTACCCAAGGTGACAACAAATTATCCAAAACCAAACAGGGACTTTCAATCTCCCCCTTTTGGTAATTGATGACAACCTTCAAAAAGATAATGTTTGGAAATTTGAGTTACCACTTTGTTAGTATTAGCTCCCCCTACATATGTGCTATAGTGTTTTGGTTGAAGTTCGGCACATATGCATAGATATGAAATGTGGGAGAGTAGTACTATCAAATGATGCTAAGGTGTAAAGAATGGACCTTTGAAGCGTGGTACCAATCGGAGTTGCCAATGTATACCATCCTTAGCACCATGGTTAGCTAGACTTTACAAAACACTAGATACCTATGAGATCAACATTATATGAAAGGCTCTAGTACCACTTGTAAGAGCAAATTACATCTAGCTACCACCTATGCATGTTAGTTTGCAAATCATCATTCAAACTCTATTTCTAGCATGCACCACACAAGCATGGATATAAAGTTAACAACTTGTGCAATGCAAGCAAGCATATGAACATGCACAAATAAAATGCAACAACCAAGTTCATGAACTTGCTCCCCCCTACTTGTGTGCTCAAATCTTTTTCAAAGTTTTGATCTCCTTCATTTGATCTTTGTGACTTTTCTCTCCCCCTTTGTCAGCTATTTCCATAAAAGGTTTACATAAAAAGTTCAAATTGTTTTAGGAGAGAGTTAGTTCTTTCACATTTAATTCAATCTAGATCATTTGCATTAGATATTTAACATGATTTGCTCTAGAGTAAGCTTCTTCACACATCTGCAATGGTTATCTTACTCACGTTGGTTAAACATTCCATTGTTCATTCTCTAGGTTAAGCACTAGGATTGCAAGCCCATAAAATGTCATATGTTACCGCTAGATCATATCAAGTATAGAAACATAGTGGCATCATATAGTCATCAAAATCATTTTATTTTCATGAAAGAGCCTAATGATTGTGAGCAAATGACTAGATGCACTAAACATGTCCCTAGCAGAGAATGGATGCATATGTCAATCAACTTTTACCTTGCTTTGTCGAAGGAGAGGCATGTCATATAAGTGGGGGTGCATCAACACATATTTGAGAAGTCAAGTATGTTCAATTCATTCCTTAGCTTGCAAACCTCTTCTCATCAAGTGGCTTGGTGAAAATGTCGGCAAGTTGGTCATCGGTTCCAACACTCTCAATTGAAATATCACCCTTTGTTGATGGTCTCTTATGAAGTGGTGGCCTAATATCAATATGCTTTGTTCTTGAATGTTGCACGGGGTTGTTTGTGAGCTTCACCGCACTCTCATTGTCACATAGCATCGACACTTGTTTGAATTTGATTCCAAAGTCGTCCAAAGTTGCTTTCATCAAAGTAATTGAGCACAACAACTACCGGCGGATATGTATTTGTAACACCTCTGGTGTTTAATATGTAATTAACCTGACATGTCATCCTTTAGTCATTAATCATTCTTGCCATGCACTTATGTTGCCTATTACTTGTTTTGCTTTTACCTTTTCTGAAGTGATTTGTGTAGTGATTCCTTTTTCAAAACCCTAAAGGCCCAAACCTTCCTTAAGGGCAAAATGGTAATTTCACCTCTGTGTCTAGCTCTGTGTAAATCTTGTTCAGTTTTGTGCCTTGATGTTTTGTTGTGTTGATCAAGGTTAAAAAATCAAAAATAGATTTGGAAGTTCTTTTGAAAAACCCTAATTTCCAAACTCTAGTTTTACCCCTCTTTTTATAATTCAAAAACTGTCAAAATTTGAAGTTGGTCCTTTTGGCAAAGTTGTAGATCTTGTCAAGAGGAACAACTTTGGTATTTACAGATTTTCAAGTTTCACTATAAAATCAAAAGTAATTTGAATTATTCAATCCCAAAAGTGTCCCCTTTTCAAATTTCATATGTGATTCAAAAACTATTTGGATTTTGAAAATGTTCTTATTGACAAAGTTGTAGATCTCTTTTTTCTACACAACTTTGTGGTGTTTTGAGTTTTTGTTGCTCAGTTCAATTTTTGGGAGTAGTTTGCAAATACAGAAATCAATTCTAAGTCAAACCCTAGACCTAGCCCTGTTCATTTTCAACCTAGAGCTAGGGGGAGGGCCCGGCCATAGCCGAGCCGCCGGCGCTGCGCGTGCCGCGCGTCTGGCCGCTCCCGCCTGCCTCCATCCTGCCGCCACTGACCCCGTGATCATGCCGCTCCCGCACGCGCAAAGCGCTGACCCTCGCTCGTCCCCCACTGCTCCCAGCACGTCACCGCCGCCGTGGCCGTCGCCGGCGAGCGCACGCCCGGCCCCTGAGCAGACTTTCGTCCTTTCTTCATCATGGATTCGCAAGCACGCGACGCGGCCGATCTTATCCACCCTCGCGCACCTCTTATCCGCCCCTGAGCACGGCTATAAAAGCCACCGCCGGCCGCCGTTCTTCCGCTACCTGCGAGCTCTGTGAACCCGAGCCACCAAGCCTCCCCAGAGTCCGCCGAAGCCACCGTTGCCTTCGTTTTGAGCTTCTCCACTTTCCCAAACCACCAATTTCACCCCTCCGCCCCTCCTTTAGCCGGTGCAAGCGATTCTTCTCCGACTCCGGAACAGTCTGCCGCGGCGGTAAGCAGCAAAATTCGTCGCCGTGGGTTTCTTCTCTTCTCATCCGACCCCCGCCCTCTCTTCCTCATCTTGGTGCGCTTCCTCGCCGATCTCTTTTGGTGGACAGACCAGCCGGCACGCCCGCTCGCCGCCGAGAGAGCTCCCGCCGAAGCACCGCCAACGTCGAGCTCACTCCTTCGACCTTGTTCTGCCCCGCCGAGCCCTGCCTCCGACCCGTGGTAAGCACTCAAAGCCCCCGGTCTCTGCTTTTTCACGGCGCAAAGCTCGAGCCAGGCCTCGAGCGGATACGCGTTCACCGTAAGCTCGAGCCAGGCCCTCGAGCACACGTTTCCCGTCTCGCTCGAGCCAGGCCTCGAGCGACACCACTCACCGTCTCGCTCGAGCCAGGCCTCGAGCGGACTCACACAACCCACACCGCTTCGCTCGAGCCATGGCTCGAGCAAGTACTCACACCTGTCTAGCTCGAGCCAGGTCTCGAGTAGACACACACCCTCACCACTTCGCCGAGCCTAGCCTCGAGCAAGCGTGCACCCTCCGCTTCGCCCAGCCAGCCCTCGAACGAACCCCGTTTCCGTCTCGCCGAGCCTCCCAGCCAGGCCTCGGACGACATTGTTTCCGTCTCGCCCGAGCCTCCCAGCCAGGCCTCGGACGGGCGATTGTTCCGTCTCGCCCGAGCCTCCCAGCCAGGCCTCGGACGAAGCGATCCTTTCCGTTTCGCCCGAGCCCTGCGGTCCGCCCGCGATTCGCCCGAGCCCTGCGGGGAAGGAGCAACAGTGCTCTTTTTCCTTTTTGGAAAAATGTGAATAAGTGTTTTGTTTTCTCTTTTTTGTGAGAATTAATCTGTTGTTCCATAAATCGATGAGAAAAATATGGTATGCTCCTTGCACTGTGTAGAATTTTAGAAAAATAAGAACTCTACCTTTCTGCAAAATTAGAAAATGAAAAATCTTTTCTTTTAATTAAGAAATGGATTTTTTAGATTTTTAGAAAATCATGTGTAGCTCCCAAAATTATGAGGTAAATTGTTTATGCGCTAGTTATGTCATCTAGTCCCTGGTAGAATTTTGAGGCCTTTTGGAGCAACTGCATAAAATACCTTTTTAAATAATTAAAAATAGAAAAAGTGATTAGGGTTCATGTTGTATGCCCTGTAATGTGACTTTTGGGATTGTTTTGCTGATCATAGACCCCTACCCTCTGGTCTATGGTGATGATTGTGATGTCATACAATGATTGTACTTAGATTGGAAAGATGATGCTTAATAGGTTTGTCTAATATTGCTTAAAGGAAGAACTAAGTAATCTTTATGTCCATTCTAGAAATTGCTTACACAATGTAAAGTTGTACTCTAGAAACAGTAGATTTGTCCTGTGCTGTATTGTTCTTGTCAGCATCCTCATTAGCATACATCATTGCATCCGTATAGTGACCGAAGGAGAGGCATCAAAGTCGAGGCAGCCCGCTGACGAACCTACCCCCGAGGCGACCCCGAGCTCCGACACCTCCTGCCGACCCGAGCCTGTTCTCGTCTCTTTGCTCTTCAAGGCAAGCCCCGGTGCATCTTAACCCTTCCTTGTTTTCACAAAAGTTTACTTAAATGCTTTTGAGTTAAAACTACTGCATTAGGTTATAGGAGTGGTGTGATGACCTATTACCTGCATTGTTTACCTCTCACCAAAGATCCACCTGCCCTGTTTAAAAACAATTTGCAAAATGCTTAGTGATGCTGTACAATAGATTTGCAATAAAAATGCCAATTTCAAAAGTGTGATCACTTAAATAATTTTATGGGATTTGGCTTTACTCCCTGCCTGTTGGCTAAGTATCTGATCCGTACCTAGTCAACAGTGAGGAGAGGTTGTCCAAGCGTAAGGTGCCGTCATGTTGTAGTCCGGGACTCAACAGTTGACACCGACCGGGACAGGGTTGAAAAACCGACAGAACCTATACTCTTGGGTTAGAGTCCCGAGGTGCTTGTCGCTGGCGGAAAAATTTAGGGACCATCCGTATGGCGGCCTGCTGGCCAAGACTTGCAACTATTCACATACTTCGAAAGCTCTTGCTCCGAGGAATCCTTAATTGGGACCGACAACGCGCACTGGGAGGTGGCGAGATGGCGGAAGTAGCTTGTACCCACGTGGTCGTCGTACCTGGATATGAGTGGTGTACTGTACTTCCGGGTGGCGTAGGACCGGTCCAATCTTGGAGGAATCGTGGAGACCGAGTTGGCATATGCAAGCTTGGGTGCTACATATGCAGTGTGGATAGAGATCCTCAGCTGAGTATTATTTATCCGGATTAACGTTGCTCCTCGGTTATGGAGACTTGGTCACTGACTGTCAACGGAGAGTGGTTCTCAACTAGGTATGTTTTTGGAAGGTAAATGAATCATGAACAATGAAGAATTGAGAAATACTTGAATCTTTCCAACAATAGAACAAGGTTTACAAAATGCTTTTCTGCAAATACTTGTCTTGCTTAAGCCTTACCTTGACTACCCTAAGCCTCTCATCCCTGAGTCTTCTCCCTTTCTTTAGTCGGGTAAGTCTTGTTGAGTACCCCAGTACTCAGGGTTTGTTACCCATGTTGCAGGTATGACTGAGTCCCCGATGTGTCTTGCGCCCTGCTGCATGACCATCGTCCAGGAAGAGGCCGATGAGGCCGAAGAATAGTTGTGCACCTCGGGCTGGGTGATTACAAGTATCTTATTTTGTTGTACTCCGCTACGTTGCCTATTTCAATTATCCGAACATGGTTTGTAGTAACTGCACCTCTCATCTTATTTGGAACCTCGGTTTGTAAAACTAATGTTATTTAAGTCTTCCGCTCTGTATTATCCGATGTATTTGTAAAAGTATCCAGTGCTGTAACCGAATTGTGAGATGATCCTACGGACAATGGGCACTGATGCAGCCCAGTGACGAACAGTCTTAATCGCGTGGAACATAGGTTCGGCTGTCAGAGGCTGACAGTGACCTATGGGCCATGAAATTAGGACCGTTCCGCCACAGTATTCGGCTTCGGCGGTTGAAAGTGTCACACTATTTTGCTTCTTTGACGACCAAGACACAAGTGATCTTCCCACAATTGACATGTGCCCGATGTACTCTTTCTATCAACCTTGCAACCCGCATAATCGGAGTCCGAAAATCCAATCAACTCAAAGTTTGACCCCTTGGGATACCATAAACCAACATCTTGTGTATGCTTCAAGTACCTCAATATTCTCTTAGTTGCCTTCAAGTGACTCTCTCTTGGTGAGGCTTGGAATCTTGCACACATGCATACGCTAAACATGACATCCGGTCTTGATGCGGTCACATAGAGTAGGCTTCCAATCATAGACCGATACAACTTTTGATCCACCATATTGCCACTTGCATCACTATCCATTGTCCATTTGTCCCCATAGGTGTGCTAATGACTTTTGCATCTTGCAATCCAAACTTCTTAATCATGTCCTTTATGTACTTGCCTTGACTAACAAATGTGCCTTCCTTCAGTTGCTTGATTTGTAGACCAAGGAAGTAGCTAAGCTCTCCATCATGGACATTTCAAACTCATTTGCCATCAATTCACCAAACTCTTCACAAAATCTTGATTGGTTGAACCGAAAATGATATCATCAACATAGATTGGCAACACAACAAGTCTTTTCCAATCTTCTTGGTGAAGAGAGTAGTATCACCTTTCCCATCTTGAACCCTTTGGAGAGGAGAAAATCTCTAACCTCTCGTACCACCATGCTCTTGGTGCTTGTTTCAAAACCATAAAAATGCCTTCTTGAGCTTGTAGACATGGTTGGGCTTCTTGTCATCTTCAAACCGGGTGGTTGCTCAACATATACAACTCATTGATGTATCCATTGAGAAATGCACTCTTGACATCCATTTGATATAACTTGATGTTGTGGGAGCAAGCATAAGCTAATAGGATTCTTATTGCTTCCAATCTTGCAACCGGTGCATATGTTTCACCAAAGTCAAGACCCTCTACTTGAGTGTAACCTTGTGCCACTAATCTTGCTTTGTTTCTCACCACATGCCATCTTGATCTTGCTTGTTGCGAAAGACCCATCTAGTGCCAATCACATTGTAGTTCTTAGGCCTCTCTACTAATTCCATACTTGATTTCTTGTGAAGTTGTTAAGCTCTTCATGCATGGCATTGACCCAATCAACATCTTGTAATGCTTCTTCAATCTTGGTTGGCTCAATGGATGATACAAAAGAGTAATGTTCACAAATGAAGCCAATCTTGATCTAGTTTGCCACCACTCTGAATTCCACCAATGATTTGATCTATGGATGATCTCTTGCAACATTGTTTGGTTGGAGCACTTGGACTTGATTGCTTGTACTTGCTCGATCATTTGGAAGAGATGAACTAGCCACTTGTTGATCTTGCAATTGAGAACCATTAGCTTGCACAATTGGAGAAGTGAGCACTTGATCTTGTCATCTTCAACATCAATCACTTCCCTAGGCCGAATATCACCAATGTCCATACTCTTCATTGCCTTTTCCAATTGAGTTCCTCTCACATCATCTAGATTTTCTTCTTCATCTTGAGAGCCATTTGTTTCATCAAATTCAACATCATGCACTCCTCAAGAGTACCACTTGCCAAGCTCCATACTCTGTATGCTTTGCTTGTAGTGGAGTAACCAAGTAAGAAACCTTCATCACATTTCTTCTCAAACTTGCTCAATCTAGTGTCTTTCTTCAATATAGCATTTGCAACCAAAGACTCTAAAGTATGCAATGTTAGGCTTTCTCCATTCAATAGCTCATAGGGAGTCTTCTCCATCATGGGGTGACAATAGAGGCGGTTGCTACAATAGCAAGACGTGTTGATAGCTTCGGCCCAAATGATGACTCACATTGTACTCACTAAGCATAGACCTTGCCATATCAATGAGAGTTCTATTCTTCCTCTCAACAAGACCATTTGATTGAGGAGTGTACTTGGCCAAGAATTGATGTCTAATTCCAAATTCATCACATAACTCATCAACTCTTATGTTTCTAACTCACTACCATTGTCACTTCTTCTTTCTTGATGGTTGTTTCAAACTCATTGTGACACCTCTTGACAAAAGATTTGAATGTAGCAAATGTATCACTTTTGTCACTTAGGAAGAACACCCATGTATATCTTGTAAGATCATCCACTATCGCAAAGCCATATTTGTTTCCACCAATGCTAGTGTATGTTGTTGGTCCAAATAGATCCATGTGCAATAACTCAAATGCTTTGCTAGTGCTCATCATGCTCTTTTTAGGGTGAGTGTTTCCAACTTGCTTTCCAGCTTGACAGGAGCTACAAAGTTTATCCTTTTCAAACACCACATCTTTCAAGCCTCTAACTAGATCATGCTTAATCAATCTATTCAATTGTTTCATTCCAACATGACCAAGTCTTCTATGCCATAGCCAGCCCATGCTAGATTTGGTGAACAAACAAGTTGACAATTGAGCTTCACTAGCATTGAAATCAACCAAGTATAGATTTTCATATCTAAAGCCTTTGAAGATCAAGTTTGAGCCATCTACACTTATGATCTACTCACATCATCAACTCCAAATATGCATTGGAATCCAAGATCACACAATTGAGCCACGAATAACAAATTGAAGTTCAAGCACTCTACTAGCAATACATTGGATATGCTCATGTCATTCGATATAGCAATCTTACCAAGCCCCTTGACCTTGCCTTTGCCATTATCACCAAATGTAATACTATCAATCCCATTGTCATCATTCTTGTTGATTGAATTGAATATTCTTGCATCTCCGGTCATGTGTTGAGTGCACCCACTATCAAGCACCCAATGCCTTCCTCCGCTTTATAATTGACCTACAAGAAAAGATCAATTCTTTTTAGGTACCCAAACTTGCTTGGGTCCTCCAAGGTTAGTCACTAAGCTCTTGGGCACCCAAATTGCCTTCTTCTTTGGGCCAACAATGGGAGCACCAATAAACTTAGCCTTCAAACCATTTACACCCTTGGTAAGCAAATAACAAGAATCAAATTGAATTGAGGATACATTAGCATTTTTATTCTTGTTCTTGCAATATTGCTCTATATGCCCGGATTGCTTGCATTTCTGCAAAACCGACCATTGCTTCTCACAAACTAGTCTTGTGAGTCACAAAGGCCGCCTTGCCATTCTTGGGGGTATAGCCCAATCCCTCTTGTTAAGAGAGAACCGTTGGCTACCCAAGCACTTAAGCAAGCGGGCATCTCCACCATAGGCATTGCCTAAGGCACGAGTGAGCTCATTGACCTCCTTTTTCAAGGTCTCATTTTCCACCATTAGTGAGGCATCACAAGTGAAACCATCACTCATAGTAGAAGTAGTAGTGGATGAGCTACATGAAGCGTTAGTGGGAGCAACAACAATAGGAGTATGAAAAGATTCATCAAGAATATCACAAGTTACTCCTATGTTACATGTTGGAACAATGTCCTCAACCTTGACTTGATCAAGGAGGGAGGAGTAAGCTTTTTCAAGCTTGGTGTGAGCCTTGCCAAGCTTCTCATGGGCTACCTCTAGCCTCTCATGAGTAGTCTTGAGCTCATCAAGGGTTTGTTCAAGAGCACTAAGCTTCTTGCGCAAATCCTTGCACTCCTTCCTCTTCATCTCAAAGCAAGTGTGAGCTTGCTCTAACATGTCCATGAGGTCCTCCTTGAGTGCTCCTCATCCTCATCACTCTCACTATCACTCTCATCATCGGATTGTACCTTAGTCGGCCTAGCCATGAAGCATGATGAAGTGTCGAATAGAGAAGGCTTGTTGTTGATTGCAATGCTTGCAAGTGCCTTCTTCTTGGTGCTCTTCTTGTTATCATCATCACTTGAGTCTTCACTATCGGATGATGCATCACTATCCCATGTGACAACATATGAGCACCCTTCTTTCTTCTTCTTGAGCTCATTTCTTCTCTTTCTTCTCCTTCTTATCTTTCTTCTTCTCATCTTCATCATTGTCACTATTGTAGGGACAATCCGCTACAACGTGATCTTTGCTCTTGCATTTGTAGCATCTTCTCACATATCTTTGTTCTTGTTGTAATCTCTTCTCTTCCTTGCACCATAGCCCTTCTTCTTCATGAACTTGCCAAATTTGCGCACAAGAGAGCTAAGGCTTCATCATCAATGTCACTAGCTTCTCCATTGTCACTTGATTCTTCCTTCTTGGACTTGCCCTTGCTCTTATGAGGTGGCTTTGAATGCCACACTTTTCTTCTTCTTGTCCTCTTCCTTGACCACTTCTTCACTATCTTCATTGTATTGATCCTCGGTCATGACATCACCAAGCACCTCATTTGGAGTCACATTCTTCAAACCTCCTCTAAAGATGATGGTCCGAAGTGTCCTGAACCTCTTAGGCAAGCACTCAAGAACCGTGAGTGAAGTCTTCATCTTGTACCTTTTCTCCCAAGGACTTGAGATCATTGATGATCACTTGCAATCTATAGAACATTTCCGAAATTGATTCATCATCCTTCATCTTGAAGTTGGTGAGCTTGTCCTTGAGCATGTACAACTTGGCACTTTTTACCGTTGAAGTGCCCTCATATGTTTCTTCTAATCTTTTCCACACCTCACTTGCATGTCAAGATCTTTGATTTGCTCGAACACCTTTGGATCAATGGCATTGTATATGGTGTTGAGCGCCATTGTGTTGCATTGCTTGTTGATGGAGTCATTGGGTGTTGGATTGGTAGGATCAAGAATCACAAACTCATTTTCAACCACATCCCACACCTTGTCATTGATTGAACCCAAATACATCTTCATCTTTCTCTTCCAATAATCAAAAGATGTGCCATCAAAGAACGGTGGTTTGCCCCCAACATGGTTGAAAACAATTTGAGCCATTTTAACACCGAAGGTTGTTAAGCCTTATGCAAACGGTGACCACGGCTCTGATACCACTTGTAAGGTCCTAAATGGCTAGAGGGGGGGAATAGCCTAATAAAATTCTACAAAACACTTAGAGCAACTAGTTAGACAATTACAAAGCGAAGCTTTTTGCTCTAGCTCTACTAAGTGTTGCAAGTCACCTATCCAACAATTCTAGTAACCTATAATCACTATGTCACACAAAAGATATGTTACTACTCTCTAAAATAATGAGTTAGCAAGAAATAATTACTTCTAATTAGAGAGCTACTTCTAGCAACAAATATCTCTACACAAGTGATAACGAAAGTAATGCAAGGATAGAGAGATGTACCGACACCGGCAAGAGACAATCAATCACAATAAGAATACCAAGAAACTTTGGGAGAAGTCCAAAGAGGCAAGAGACACAAAGATTTTCTCCCGAGGTTCACGTGCTTGCCGGCACGCTACTCCCCGTTGTGTCGACCAACCACTTGGTGATTCGGCGGCTAATAGGTGTTTCACAAACCTAGCTCAACAAATGAGCGCCGTAAGAACCAACCCACAAATGGAGGTAACTCAAAGACACGCGCAATCCACTAGAGTTACCTTTTGGCTCTTCGCCGGGGAAGGCACAATACCCCCTCACAAATCACCGGGAGATGGCCACGAACAATCACCACTCGTGCCAAAACTCCTCCGCTGCTCCAAGCCGTCTAGGTGACGGCAACCACCAAGAGTAAAGAGAATACCCGCAGCAACAACAATCCCCAAGTGCCACTAGATGCAAACTCACAAGCAAATGCACTTGGATCCACTCGATCTCACTTAGATTTGCGCTATCAAGCAAGGAGATGAGTGGGAGGGAGTAGATCTTGCTCAAGAGGATGTTCAAGAGGTTGGAGAGTCAAGAAGAAGCCCCCAACCCGGCCACACCTATTTATATATGAGAGGGGAAGACAACAGCCGTTCTCCCCTTTTCTGCGCTTTGGTCGGTAGTACCGACCCCCTGGGCGGTAGTACCGACAGTGTCAGAACTAGCCGTTTACACACGGCGCGTTGACCAAAACGAACAACCGACTCCTGGTCGGTACCTCCGACGGTCCGACGGTCAGTAGTACCGTCCCTATGGCGGTACACCGACAGGCCAACTGGGGACTACACAGAGAGCTCCCGGACAACTTCCTGTCCTCGGTACCACCGAGGGCGGTAGTACCGACATAATGGCGGTACTACCGCCAGGCCAAAACTGGCCACTTCCAGAGAGCCTCCAAAACTTCCTTCAACCTTGGTACTACCGACCCCCTGGTCGGTACTACCGAGCCCGGTACTACCGGCCCTATGGCAGTACTACCGGTAGGCCAAACTCAGCTCACCAGAGAGCCTGCAAAACCTTCAGGGCCACGGTATCACCGACCCTCTGGTCGGTACCACCGCCGGCGGTAGTACCGAGTTTATGGCGGTACTACCGCCAGGCCAAACTGGGCCACATCCAGAGAGGCTGCAAACAACCCTCTTGGGTCGGTACTACCGACCACCAGGGTCGGTACTAACCGACTACACCAGCCTGCACTCCCCGCGCTAGAATAGCCATAACTCACTCCTCACTCCAAACTCCGATATTGATGATCTTGGACATTTTGGAAAGCTAACTCAGAGGGCTTCACAACCCTCTTACATAGATAAAACAACTCACAAAGGATTAGAACAGATTCTCAATCCAAGATCCATCGCTTCCCTTTTTCAACAAAAGATTTCTCTGAAACTTCTCCAAGTTGATTCAATTCAACTCCAACAACTTCTCCTTTGCAAATGTGCCAACACCACCAAGTGTACATCATCAAGTGCATGTGTGTTAGCATTTTCACAATCATTTTCAAGGGATTAGAGGTTAGCACACTAGGTCCTAATGCATATGCATGTATGAATTCACCTAGTGGCACTTGATAACCGCAATCACCGAGATAGTCTCCTCTTAATAGTAAGGCTATCTATCCTAACACACTCACACCCTCTATGGTGTCTTGAGTGCCAAAACAAAATCCCTATTTATACCTTTGCCTTGATCTCCATAGGTTTTTGCTTTTCTCTTCTTCTCTTTCCTAATGTGGAGCACTTGATCCATCTTTTGGTCATCACCGCCAATACCATGGTCATCATCTAGCTCCCACACTTGGTATGTACCAACCTAGCTAATGAACACTTCATGACAAAGGTTAGTACCCAAGGTGACATCAATTATCCAAAACCAAACAGGGACTTTCACCATGCTCCTCAGCACCCTTGTCCTTGCGCCGGCGGTTGATGTTGTTGCGGGCGTCATTGGGATCTCGAGGTGGCCGGTTGTCAACGATCCGCTCCCGGACTGGCCTGGCTCGAGAGGCGTCCGGCTGGTGGACGGATGTCTCACGCTCGTTGCGGGGCGTGTCTGCTGGCTTCCCCGAGGCCGCTCCGCCCGGCGTGAGGCTCAGCTCTCGGCCTGCTGCAGAGCGGCTGTCTCGAGGAGGTTCTTCATTTCCCCGAGCATGCGCCTGGCGTCAGGGTTGGAGATGGCGGGTAGATCGCGGAGCAGCATCGCGGCCGCCACCACGTTCTGCTCGGCTCGCGGGAAGCGTACCTCAGGGTGTTTGTTGCCCCGTCCTCGTGGATCTGCCGATGTACCTCTCGTGCGCGGCCACGTGCATCGGTGCCTCGAGGTTGGGCTTGTTCCTGCACAAGAGCTTGCTCGAGCTGCAGCAGGCGTTGTCGGTCCTCCTCAGCCTTGTTGATCGCCTCTCGTAGCTACGCGAGCCGCCGCCCAGTCGTCGTTGTGCTGAGGTGGTGCATCCGGTGCCGGAGGTTCGTTCCTCCCCCGAACGTGTGGTCCGCCTGCCGCAGCCACGTCTCCGGGCTCTTCGAGGTTGAGTGCCGGCCTGGTGTCGTCGTCGCCGTCGTCCTCGGCATCGTCCACGACCCCCTCGAGCTGGAAGCATTCCTGGTGGGATCCTAGAGGTCAGGTTCGTGGTAGTCGTACTCGTCGGAGTCGGAGCTGTTGATGTCGTGCTGCCTTGGCTCATGCTGGGACTGCAGCTCGCGGTACCCTCTCCGACGGTGGCTCGCCGGGGTGGCTCGACGACTCGTGAGAAGCAGCGGCCGACGTGCGCGGGGTAGACGATCTCCAGGTCGGTGGTGGCTCGTAGGATCACGCCTTGACGTTCCTCCCGCTGTGCCGCCGCCCGGTCCTGACGGCGCTCGTTGAGGTGGTGGGCGTAGACAGCTGCGGAGTTGTTGAGAGCCGAACGGGTACCGCTGGCGTCGAGCGCGGTACACCCCGTGCGGGAGGAAGCAGATGGTGTCGACGGAGCATGGCTCGGGGGGCCCTGGCCAGGCTCCCGGTCCGTGCGCATGACGAACGCGAACTCGCTGGGAGAGTGCGCGCGCGCCCTAGAAGTCTCTGGCCGTGCGCCGGGCAGGTTCCTCCTCGGGGACTCTGCGCCGGCCACGGGGAAGTGGGCGTACGCGCGGGCGCCGCCTGTGCCTGGCGACGGTGGTGTCGGCGGCGCCGCTCATGAGGTGGCGACGCGTGGTGGTGTGGGCGACGCGCCACGCCCCCCGCGTGGGGTGCGTGACACGCTCTCCGCTCGGGCTCTCCGTGGAGAGCAAGGTCAGCTCGTTGCCGCTGCCGGCGGCCAGGAACTCGAGGCTCCCGAACCAGACGACGACACCAGCAGAGAATGAAGGAGTGGAAGAAGCCCCCAGAAAACACGAGAAAAAATCGACTCCGACACGCGAAGGCCCCTACCTGGCGCACCAACTGTCGGTGTTTCGACCCCGGGGGTATGACACCAACTAGTAATATGATCGCGTGCTCTCTGTAACGTAACGGCTCTAATCCCATGGCCCACTGATCACCGTCAACCACTGACAGTCGATCCGTACAGCCAAGAGATTAGGACCGGTTCCGCTACTGGGCTACATCAGTGCCCGTTGTCCGCAGGATCATCTCACAATTCAGTTACAATCTCTTTAACATTTTGACAAATAACATCGGAGTAAATAGCGGAAGACTTAGATAACAATAGTTTTACAAACCAGGGTCAACATAAAATTAAAGTGAAGTTATTACAGACCATAGTTCAAATAGATAGAGTTGGCACAGAGTAGCATATGACAACAACTAAAGGTAAAGATACTACCACCCGCCCGAGGGTGAATAATCACTCATCGGCCTCATCGGCCTCTTCCTGAACAACAGTCACACAGCAGGGTCCAAGGCATACTGAGGAATCTGTCATACCTGCAACATGGGTAATAAAACCCTGAGTACAAAGGTACTCAACAAGACTTAACCGACTAAAGAAAAGGGAGAAGACTCAGGAATGAAGGCCTAGGGTAGTCAAGGTAAGGCTTAAGCAAGATCAAGTATTTTGCAGAAAAGCATTTTTGTAAATCTTATTTTATTTTGAAAGATTCAGCATTCCTCAATTCTTCATCATCCATGATTCATTTTACATTTCAAAACATCCCTAGTTGAGAACCACTCTCCGTTGACAGTCAGTGGACCAAGTCTCCATAACCGAGGAGCAACGTTATCCGGATAAATAATACTCAGCTGAGGATCCCTATCCACACTGCATATGTAGCACCCAAGCTTGCATAGCCAACTCATCTACCACGATTCCTCCAAGATTGGGCCCGGTCCTACGCCACCCGAAAGTACAGTACACCACTCCAATCCGGGACTCTAACCCACGTGGGTACATGCTACTTCCGCCATCTCTCCACTCCCAGTGCGCGGTTGTCGGTCCAATAATGGATTTCTCGGAGCCAGAGCTTTCCGTAGTATGTGAATAGTTACAAGTCTTGACCAGCAGGCCCCATACGGATGGTCCCTACATTTTCCAGCCAGCGACAAGCACCTCGGGACTCTAACCCAAGAGTACAGGTCCTGTCAGTTTTTCAACCCTGTCCCGGTCGTTGTCAACTGTTGAGTCCCGGACTACAACATGACGGCACCGTACGCAAGGACAACCTCTCCTTCCCATTAATGACTAAGTACGGATCAGATACTTAGCCAATAGTGGGAGAGTAAAGCCAAATTCCCATAAAAGTTCTTTAAGTGATCACACTTTTGAAATTGGCATTTTATTGCAAATCTATTTAATAGCATTGCTAAGCATTTTTCAAACACTTTTGAAAAGCAGGTATCGGTGTTTCAGTGGTCAAGGTGAGTAATGCATCAATTAGGATAGCACACAACTCCTATAAACCTAATGCAATAATTTAACTCAAAAGCATTTAAGAGAAACACTTTATAAATTCAAGGAAGGGTTAAATGCACCGGGGCTTGCCTTGGATGGCAAAAAGGACGGACTCGGGGTTGGAGTAGGTGTCGAAGCTCGGGGTCGCCTCGGGGACAGATCCTTCGGTGGCTACCTCGACTTCAGGTCCTTCTTCGTCAACTATACGGATGCAATGATGAATGCTCATGAGAATGATGATATGGACTTAAGGTGCAAGACAATTCCACTGATTCTAGATTACTTTTAAGCAAGGCATGATTGAATTCTAGGTTGAGCATAAAGGTAATCATTTCTTCCTTAAGCAATATTGATTAACTAGCCCTTAATATAATTATCCTAAGCACCAACCAAACATAGCATCACAAACATCATAGACCAAGGGTAGGGGTCTATGAACATCAATCAATCCAAAGATCACATCATCAACACTTATTACCAACCCTAATCCATCTTTCTATTTTCTTAATTTATTTAAAAGGTCATTTTATGAAGTTGCTCCAAAAATTACCAAATTAATCACATAAGTTCATTATGGTGTAGATAGATGGCAAAACAAATTTCATAATTTTTGGAGGTCATTAAGGTGCTCAATAAAATCAGACATTAATTAAAAAAGGCACTATTTAACAATTAAAATAAAAGCTCAAAAATCAACTTGTTCCAAAAGACTTCAAAATTTTACCAGAGACTAAACATGGCATAAGAAGCTCACAAAAATTTGTCTCATGATTTTTGGAGTTATAAATCACTCTCCAAAAAAATACCAAAACCTTCATTTTTCAATAAAAGGGGAAATTTATATTTTCAAATTTTTGCACAAAACTCAAGTTTCATATTTTTATAAAATACTCCAGAGCATAAAGAGTCTACCACAAAAATTTCAGAATTTTTGGATGCACACAGAAAATCATACAAAAAAGAGAAAACAGAACACTATTCACAACTCTCAGAAAAAGAGAAGAGCACTGTGCTCCTCTAGGCCGGGCTCGGCGAAATGCGGGGCTCGGGCGAAACGAGAGAAGTGAGCCTCGGTCCGAGGCCGGACTCGGGCGAGACGGAGAGCATGCGTCGCCGAGGCTTGGGCTCGGTCGAAGCGGAGGGTCATGCGCTCGCCGAGGCTTGGGCTCGGGCGAAGCGGAGAAACAGGCCTCTGCCCGAGGCGTGACTTGGGGGCTCGGGCGAAGCGGAGTTGAAGCAGAGGCCGAAGGCTCGGATGCTTACCACGTGTCGGAGGCAGGGCTCGAGGGTGAGGCTCGACTCGAGGGTGAGGCTCGACACGAGGGCGAGGCTCGACACGAGGGTGAGGCTCGACACGCTCGGGGGAGAAGATGACCGCGGCGGTGCTCCGGCGGTCCGGCGGTCCTGAGCAACAACAGCGACCGCAAGGGCCGGGTTAGAGTCGCACGGGGTCAAGGAACACAACACAGGGGTCGGTGAGAGATGATCATGGCCGGAGACGGCGAATTCCACGAACCCGAGTTCGCCGGGTTTCGGCCGGGGATGGGGACGGCGAGCTTACGCCGGGCAAACGGAGGCGGGGACGGGGGGTGAAATTGAAGGGTGGGAAAGCTCCACGAGCTCAAGGCGGAGCTTTAGGGCTAGCTGGTGGAGAGGCGGAGTGTCTGGGAGAGTCCGGCACGGTGGCGGAGGTGAGTGCGGAGGTCGGGCTCCGGCGGGCTTATATAGCCACGGCCAGGGGCCGGTAGAGACCTCGGGGCTACGCGGGTAAGGTTTGCGGGGGCGTGCGCACTCGATTGCGCTCTGGCGGTCGAGCTGGCGTGCAGCCGGGGCTCGGGGCGAATGCTCGGCCGGCGATGGCCACGCGGCGGCGGCGGCTGGGCACTGTAGGGGCCGAGAGCGATGGTCAGCGCTCGCGTGCGGGCGCGGAGGGAACAGGGGAACAGCGGCGACAGGTTGGTGGCGCGTGGGGAGCAGCCGCCTGCGCTGCAGCCGCAGCGCCGGCGCCATGGCCGGGGCCCCCCCTGGCCTCTGGCTCTACGGGAAGAAGAACAGTGCTAGGGTCTAGGGTTTGACTTTTGGCTGGTTTCTGAATTTTGCAAAAATCTCCCAAAATTTGAACTGTGCGACAAAAACTCAAAACACCAAAGTTGTTCAGAAAAGTGAGATCTACAACTTTGTCAATATGAACATTTTCAAATTCCAAATAGTTTTTGAACTACATTCAAAAACAGAAAAGGGGACACTTTTCAAATTTGATTCAAATCAAAATTACTTTGGATTTCAAACTGAAACTTGAACATCTTCCAATATGAAAGTTGTTCCATTTGACAAAACCTATAACTTTGCTAATACACACTTTTCTGAAACTCAATAGTTTTTGAAAAACTTTTTAAAACTGAAAAGGGGACAAAAACTGGAATTTGAATGAATTTGAAATTACTTCAATTTTTATATAGAAACATAGAAATCTGTGAATACCAAAGTTGTTCCTATTGATCAGATTCACAACTTTGCTTTCTGAACCAACTCAAAATTTTGAATTTTGAAAAAGTTATTAAAAAGGGAATAAATCCAGGATTTGGGATTTTAGGGTTTTGCAAAAGGAAACTCAATTCAAATCTGATTTTTGAACTTGGATCAAAGCAACAAACATCAGGGCACTAACTTTGAACAAGAATTACATAGAACTAGGCACAGAGGTGAAATTACCATTTTGCCCCTATAGGAAGAAGTGGGCTAATAAGGGTTTTTGCAATAGGGATACATCACATAAAATGATACATTAAGCAAATGCATACACATGAAATCATGATCAAGATGATTAATGATGCTAATGATGATATGTCAAGTTAATTACATGCTTAAACACCAGAGGTGTTACAGCCTTCCCCCCTTAAAGAAATCTCGCCCCGAGATTCTGCGTCTTAAGAAAGGACAAAGAAGGGATAAAGGCAAAACTTTACATAGACAGGGATTCAAGAAAGTCGGGGTAGTTTCTTTGCCAAGAAGTCTTCAGATTCCCAAGTAGCTTCTTCTTCTGAGTGCTGGTTCCACTGGATTTTGTACCACCTTGTGGTAGTTCTTCGAGTAACTCGATCTTTGTGATCCAACACGCGAACTGGATATTCCGACTAGGATAGATCAGGCTCTAGCTCGACACCTTCAACTTCCACGACATGTTCTGGTACTCGGAGGCACTTCTTGAGTTGGGAGACATGGAAAACATTGTGGACAGCAGAGAGATGATCGGGCAACTTCAGCTTGTAGGCTACCTTGCCACAACATTCCAAAATCTCAAACGGACCAATGTAGCGGGGTGCTAACTTTCCCTTTACTCCAAAACGAGTGACTCCTTTGGTTGGTGAGACCTTGAGATATACGTAATCTCCAACTTGAAACTTCAGAGGTCGACGTCTCTTGTCAGCATAACTCTTTTGTCGGGATTGGGCAATCTTCATGTTCTCTTGTATCTGCTTGACTTTCTCTTCCATATCTTTGACCAGGTCAACTCCAAAGAATTCTCTTTCTCCGGGCTCAGACCAACTGAGGGGTGTACGACAACGACGACCGTACAGCGCTTCAAAGGGTGCCATTTTGATGCTTTCTTGATAACTGTTATTGTATGAGAACTCTGCCAAGGACAAACAGTCATCCCAAGTATCAGCGAAAGTGAGCACACATGCTCTCAACATATCCTCTAACACTTGGTTGACTCGCTCAGTTTGTCCATCTGTTTGCGGATGATAAGCTGTACTATGCAAGAGCTTGGTTCCAAGTGAGGTATGGAACGCTTTCCAGAACTTTGCGACAAACTGAGTACCACGATCAGAGATAATGGTCTTGGGAATACCATGGAGCTTCACTATGTTGTTCTTGTACAAGGCGGCATACGTGGGGACGGCATAGCTGGTCTTGACTGGCAGAAAGTGAGCTTGTTTGGTGAGTCGGTCCACTATTACCCAAATGGAATCAAAACCTTTCTTAGTCTTGGGTAGTCCATTGATAAAATCCATGCTGATATCTTCCCACTTCCAGGCAGGTACAGATAAAGGCTGCAATTCTCCTCCAGGCTTCATGTGCACGGCTTTGACTTTCTGACAAGTATCACAGCGAGCGACATAGCGAGATATTTATCTCTCGCGCGCACAATTTTTTAGTTTTGCCAGTCTAAATGCAAAACCGTTGGAGATTGACTCTTTTTACATTTGTCATATTAATTTGAGAGTTGACAAATATCATATTTTGCCAAATAAAAAATGCAAAACCGTTGGAGTTGCTCTAACTACTGTGAGTTACAACTAGTACATTGCATCGACCAAAGTAATTTATTCTTCATCAGACGAATTCACCATTGATGCGTGATTCTTGAGTAGGCTAGAGGATGAACAAGATGAAGTAGAATAAAAATGAACACTTTTGGACACGGCTTTATTATGCCAGGCTAATCAACTAGTAATTGCACATAGTGCTACGCCAGGGCGACGAAAAGCAAAGCGCGAATTCGGTGGAGTTTTCCTAGCATTTGGCGTGCATTTTTTTTGAATGGTACCACTGTCTGGACAACTTTCTATTTGATGCCTCCCTCCGTTTCTTATCCTCTTCAAAAGAGAAAAGGTCCAAAGAGAAAATAAATAGAGCTACCACATCGAAGGCAAGCCTTTCTTCCAGGGAAAGAAAGAAAGGAACAAGAGCCTCCATGGTTAGGTCAACACACAAATATGTACACCAGGTATTCTCTTTCTATCTCATGCCTCCTTAGCCATTTCATTCATTCTATGGTATGTTATCGTTTTTTGCCTCTAAAAACATGTGCCCTCAACACATCCACCGCACACATCTCAATGTGCTGCAGATGCAAATTAAGATATGTGTGCACACACCTCAATCTGTATTTAACAATAGATAGGTTGGGGGCACATGACTTTAAGAACAGATTTTACTTTCTCTCCCCTTCTAGGCTTCTACCTCACGCCGTGCTAAACTCACACCCAGGAAATGTACTCGGTACCCGCTGAATTGCACGCAGAGTTGGAATTTCTTTGTTCCACCGAATTCTTGAATTATTACCGTCAGTCTTGCGACGTGCTTGAGAAATTTCATGAATTCCTCCTGTTCGAGTTAAATTATTGTTTCGTTAAAAACTCGTATACAAGAGTTTAGTTACTTCCGGAGTCTTTATAATGGATTACTACTCATGTCAGGCTGAACCATTTGGCGAATATTGATACTGAAGGTGGTGGATCGGCATTTGACATAAGAGCTAGGTAGTGTTGTATGGTTCATTTTCTTCAAGAAAAATCTATTAAAATACTCCTGTGTTTCTGAATACTCCTGTGTTTGGTAGAAGTATAGTATAACTAGCAAGGTTGGGGCAGCCTGGCTGGCTCGTACCAACCAGTGTGGCCACCATGTTAACCGGATCCACAAGAGGGAGACCGACCTTTTGGTGGGCTCAAACAAGAACAAGAGTAAAATATGGCTCGCATGAGGGGACCCTGCCTTGACGCTGCCTAATTTGCTTGGCACGTAAAAGTCGCCTAATTTCTGACGCAGCGTTTGTCTCCATATGAATAATGGCAGCCTGATTTTGGTGTAAAAATGCGTCAGCTGATGGAGCCGCTAGTACTCTCTCGCAACGTTTTGCTAACGCTGTTCTTCCTAGTGGTGAAGATAGATGTGGCTATGAGGCTATCGTTGAATTGGTGACAGACACGCTCCAATACTTTTGCATCATTTTTAGTTTCAAGGAGAGACGTATGTTTTCTCAAAATCTCTTGTGAGCAGAGGCTCTGGAATCAAGCGGAATTTAATTTAATTGCTGTCAAAAAAAGCGGAATTTAATTAATGCCCTGCTGAAACAGGTAGAAGGTAGTTTTGACGCGTGACGATTAATTACTCGTGTGGTCAGATTTGGAGTTTGTATGACTGTTGTTAGTTGGATTTGATACAGCTTTACGCACTCTGTTTCTAATAAATAGCTGTCTTCACCAAAGCTGTGTTTATACGCTAAGCCGTTGGGCAATGATCTCCGGATGTACTATGGATTATTTTCTCTATAAATAACGCTTAACTTCCTACCTTGTCATTTTCCATACGTTGTGATCGACCTAAAAAAATGTAAATATAGTTTAGGATCATTTGAAATAGTTATCAAATCTGGACAGAGATAGACCGCGACTGGCTACACACTTGTGTGACGCGCGAACCTCTTCCTCCACGCGTTGTGTGCTTTCTTCCTCCCCCACTCTTGCGAGGCTTTTCCCTGTGTGCCATTATGAAAGTTGCCTATTCCTCTGTGCCCCTCCAAAGTTGGGTCGCCCCTCTGTGCCATGACGTTTTTCTTTCTTTCCCTCCACGCCATTTCGTCTCTTCTCCGTCCAAAATCCACCGTTAACTCGCCTGACGTGTGCGCCCGGTTCGTCAGAAAGACCATTTTACCCCGCTGTGTGCCATTACTCGCCGCGTGGTCGTCCTGTACGACCGCCTCTGCTCCTTCGCGGCGCCCGAGGCGGCGCGGATCCCCGACGGCGAGGCGTTCTGCTGCAGTGCGTGGCCGCGTCCTTCGACGCCGCGTGGACGGACGCCGGGCAGCGGCTCCTGTGCGCGTGTGCCATGACGTTTTTCTTTCTTTCCCTCCACGCCATTTCGTCTCTTCTCCGTCCAAAATCCACCGTTAACTCGCCTGACGTGTGCGCCCGGTTCGTCAGAAAGACCATTTTACCCCGCTGTGTGCCATTACTCGCCGCGTGGTCGTCCTATACGACCGCCTCTGCTCCTTCGCGGCGCGAGGCGGCGGCGCGGAACCCCGACGGCGAGGCGTTCTGCCTGCAGTGCGTGGCCGCGTCCTTCGACGCCGCATGGAAGGACGCGGACGGCCGCGAGCGGAAGGCTGTGTGCGGGCGCGGCCTCGACGCCGCCCCGCACCCGGCGCCTGCATGCCGAGGGAGCTCGTCGAGTACATTGTCGGGACGCAGGAGGACGGCCAGAGCCCGGCGTTCGCCGGGGTAGTGGCGAACACGTGCCGCGCGATCGAGAGCGAGTTCATCGACTTGGTGGGCGGGGACCCGGCGTACCGAGGGAAGAGGGTCTTCGCCGTCGGGCCGATGAACCGCTGCTCGACGCCATGGCCGTGCCGTCAGCGGGACAGAGTGCGCGGCACGAGTGCCTGGACTGGCTCGACCAGCAGCCGCCGGCGTCGGTGATGTACGTGTCGTTCGACACCACGTCGTCGCTCCCGGCGGAGCAGATCGCGGAGCTCGCCGCCGCGCTGCGCGACAGCAAGCAGCGGTTCGTCTGGGTTCTGCGCGACGCTGACCGCGCTGTGCTGCACGAGGAGGAGGAGGCCGCGGAGAGTAGGCATGCCAGGTTCCTGTCCGAGTTCACCGAGGAAACTCGAGGCATCGGCCTGGTGATCACCGGGTGAGCGCCGCAGCTAGAGGTCCTGGCCCACGGCGCCACGGCGGCATTCATGAGCCACTGCGGCTGGAACTCGACCATGGAGAGCCTGAGCCACGGGAAACCGATGCTCGCCTGGCCCATGCACTCCGACCAGCCGCTGGCGGCGGAGCTCGTGTGCAAGGGCCTCAAAGCCGGGATCCTGGTGAGGCCATGGGAGCAACACGGTGTCGTGACACCTGCGGCTGCCATCCGTGAGGTGATCGAGAAGGTGATGGCAAGCGACGAAGGTTTGGTGGTGCAGGAGAGGGCCAAGGAGCTCATGGAGTCCATTCGCGCCTCTGTGGCCGAGGACGGGTCCTCCCGGAAGGACCTTGACGACTTCGTAGCATACATAGCAAGATGAAATGCGTAAACTCCCTCCATCCTAAATTAAAGACATTTTAAGAAGATGGCAGCGAAGAGACGGGCGGGTCTTTCTGACACAGCGGGCCCACATATCAGGCGAGTTAACGGTGGATTTTGGATGGAGAAGAGACGCAATGGCGTGGAGGGAAAGAAAGAAAAACGTCATGGCATAGAGGGGCGACCCAACTTTGGAGGGGCACATAGGAATATGCCAACTTTCATAATGGCACATAGGGAAAAGGCTCCACTCTTGCTGCCCTCCCCTCGCCATGGCTGCCACACCATCTGCTACCCTCCCCGTGCCCTCTCCCTCACCATCGAGCACCCCGTCTTCTTCCCCTCCTCCCTCCCGCCGTGCCAAGCTCCAGCCACGCCACCTCCACCCCAGTCACCGCCTCCATCGTTGTCAGGCCCCTAACCACCTAACCATTGTTCCTACTGTCTTGTTGTCTTGCCTCTCTAAAACCTTCATTCTAAGAATCGCTGAACTTGTGGAAGAAAGAGGGCATGACCAGCAAGCTTGTCATCTCCGATGTCAACGACCTCCTCGTCAAAACCCTAGCCTCTCCTTCCTCTCCGACGCGGGTGCAAACTCATTTTCTTCCTCTCCATCAGGCATGGTCCCATTATACCATCATGTAATAAACTTTGTGTATCAATTCTTACCTCTTTTTATCATGTTTCTTAGCACATAGGCTGATCTATGCTTTCATCTATGTCAATATACCTATAGTGAATGATGTTTACTCGACCACTAGATACCACATACCTATCTAAAGGATGTATGATGATCTTAAACTCTAGAGGAACTCTACCACACACTGTCATGCAATAGCGATAGCGCGAGACAACACCACCCAATGCCATTGTCAGAGAAGGGTGTGGCACTAGGGGTCATGGGTTAGGGTTTCATGATTTTTGGAGGGCTCTCGTCATATGCATGCGTAGAGAAGGACTGGGATGACTCATCGACCAATAGTGGCTATGGGCAGATGAGTGGAGGTGGCAGAGCTTCGACAGAACCGAGTGATAGAAGTAGCGGAGGACAACAACAAGACGATGAAGGCAGCCGAAGCCAGCGGGAGGCAGTGATGGGGAGGAGACATCATGATGAGTTGTGTGCTCCATTACAGGTTCTTACCTAAGTTTTGTTGCTATTGGGCAACACCTTGGCGCGCAATTCACTCCATGCCATTTCCTAGTTGCCTCACACGGACTTCTTAGAATCGCATTCTAAACTCTACATCTTTCTCCTAGCATCATATGTTCCGAAAACCATCACTTCAAGAATACTTTCCACCTTTTGTCGGGGGTCCACAAAGGGGTACCCCAATCAACGCAAAACAAATAGGTTAAACCTAGAACACCAATTAATAAACCCAGCTAAGCTAACCTCCCAAGAAACCAACCCCTCGGAGCCTGCAACGCTGGCACACCACCAGGGAGCTTAGACTTGTCGAGACCTTACCGGCCACCTCCTGGTAGCCCACCCCTCGAACCCGCAACAGTTGTGCATCGCTCTCGGGACCTCGCGCGGGGACCTCGAGCCCCTCCAGCACGATAGCCTATCCCTCGGGGCTCGTCTCGATCTAGGCCTCGAGCTGGAGCTCAACCTCCACTCACCCGAGCCCTCAGCGCACGGGCGCGAGCGAGTGCGCCACTACCCTTCGAAGCCCTCCACGAGGAGGAAGCTTCCTGCTCCCTAACCCCATACCGCGCATTCAATGCGTCCACCTACTCCAGTCACGTCCTCTGCAGCCCGACGTGTCCCACAGTGACCAGGGCAGAGTCCAGTCTCGTTTTCACCACAAGCATGGGCAAAAAGGTGCCAGTACGGCACTGTTAACCCATACCCTACACTGTCGCATGTCCAAACCACGTCTCGAGGCCCGGTTTCCTGCTGCTCAATCGGGTTTCCCAGGACTTGCCCATAACTGCGGGGACTCGAGCCCCCGTAGGCGCCACCTCGAGGCCGGCTCTGAGCCCCTCGAGCCCTGACTGCTTTCATGCTATTGGAGGATAGGTACCCCAAGACCGGAGGGACCCGCCGTGTCCTGTACGTGCCGAGATGGGCGGAGCACGGCCTCCACATCGCCACGCCTCCACGTCCGCACCCGAGATGGAGGCCATGCTTCAAGGACGCCCCCAACAGCAACCCCCACGTCGGCTACAATGTCTTCGACAAGACAGGGTTCCTACCCTCCCCATATTGGGCACCATACGCCCCGACACCTGTAATACCTTGTGTAACCCTGGCCTCCCCTTGCTCTATAAAAGGGGACACCAGGGCCCTCAGTCCACGGTTACAGACACAACTCCAAGTTACCACACGTTTAGAACGCACATACGCCCATACACCCTCAAGCTCGAGTCCGGACTCCGGTCCCCGCTCATTGAGTTGTATTCGCCCTGTAGAAGCACTTAGGTGCAAGTAATACAAGAACCTCCTCCCCCGCTGGACGTAGGGTCTTCTTTGCACGAACCAGAATAAATCCTTGTGTCATCTTGCATCACCATCCAGGAAGAGAGCACGCGATCACATTACTCATTGGTGTCATACCCCCGGATTCGAAACACCGACACCTTTGTTTGGTCATTTTCATATCATCTTTGTGACAAATCTTTATGCTACATAAGTTTACACAATTTTTTTTGATAATTATCTATGACTTGATGCCTAGAGGCTTATCAACATAGGTTACTAATTTTTATAGCGCGAAAGATAACTTCATATTTTACGTGTTTGGAACATATTTATAAATACACACCTAAATTGTTTTGTAATATATGGAAGTCATGAATCAATTAGTTGCAATAATTATGGTTTTTTTTCAAGAGATATATGTTTCCCGCATTTTTCTCGTATAGTCATCACCTTTTACCGACAATATTATAAACTTGCAACCTATGCCTAAAATATTATATACACCAAATTGCATTTAACCAGTCATCACCTTTCATCGACAATATTGTAAACTTGCAACCTATGTCTAAAATATTTTATACACCAAATTGCATTTAACCTATCAAAATGAACTTTGATTAATCTCAACTTCGTTATGTAAGAGCAACTCCAACGGTTTTGCATTTTTTGTTTGGAAAAATATGGTATTTGTCAACTCTCAAATTAATATGACAAAGGTAAAAAGAGTCAATCTCCAACGGTTTTGCATTTAGACTTAGCAAAACTAAAAAAATGTGCGTGTAAGAGGAAAATATCCCGCGGGAGTAGCACGCGAAGGCGATTGCCAAACGAATCACGGCTTGACATATATGCCAAATATCACCCGGTATTTGCCAAGTTACTAAAAATGCCAAGACTGTTTGCCAAACCGTTGGATAGGAGATTTTTAGATTTTTTTGAAAAAACAAGAATGCAAAGCTCATTTGTAAAACCGTTAGAGATGCTTTAATAATGCATTGCCGGTTGAGCTTGTGTAGCGTCTCCGGACGTTGCAGTACGGTACACTACTTTGGTAGACTGAACATGTGCTCTTTCTCAAGGGGGTAAGATACAAATAGCCCAAGGCAAAAAGATTCTTTTAATGGTACCCAGTGTGGAGGGCTGCAAATTGACTAATTGGTTGTATCCTCAGCTCCAACTTAGTCACATCCAGATGAATAATAATGCGATTGAATGAAATGAAATTATATATATAAAGAAAAAAAATCAAACCCCATAGGCCGAGACTCCGAGAGTAAAAAAGCTTTCCCCTCTTCTCTCTCTCACTCTACCTCATTTTTTTCCTAATAACTTCGCCCAATTCCTAATTGCTTCTCTCTCTTGCCTAAAAAAAATGTTTCTCCCTCTAGATTTAATAAAAACATAAATTATAATTCTTTATAAAGTATAATTCTTTTGGATTCCTCCCCAAATGGCTTTCACCCTTTGTATCCCCGCCGGCTGCTGCTGCTGCAGCATTTCTCCTTCCTCCATTATTTCTCCATCCCTTTCCCCCCTCTTTCTCTCTGTCTCTCCTCTACCCTCTCTAAAAGACTGGCTGGATACGGAACAATAGGGTAACAAATAGAAGGGAAGGGAGAAAGGAAGAAGAACACCAAAGCAAGACTTGGTGGCTTTTTAGCACACCCATGGGCTGTGGAATTGTCCCCAGGAATCCGCTCTGGGGTTGACGAGATTCATACATAGGAATACCTTTTTTATTTTTTTTCCTTTGTTTTGCTCAAGAATTTAGCTGTACAGGGGAACTGCTTGTTGCTGCTTTTTTCTCCGTGTTTGTTTTGTTGAGATTTTCCTCTGGTCCGTTCTTCACCTGTGGGAAGGTGAGGAGCAGAGGGAATCATGGGAAAGCAAGGACCCTGCCATCATTGCGGAGTCACAAGTGAGCTCTTATGCTTGAATAAAGCTAAATTTTTCTTCCAGTTTTTTTCTTTTTCTCTTGATTTCCTCCCTCTTTGTTCCTTAGCAACTAGTACTTTACGGGCGATGATTTCCCCCGATTATGCATCTGGGAAGCGGACCTTAGACGAAATCTTTGGACTCCACCGGACTCGAACTGTGTTTTCGTTGGCGGTTATTACTACTCTGGATTCATTGAACTGCCAGCAGTGTTCAAGACAAATCTGTGGATATGGTTGAGGTTTCAGGGGTCTTTTTGCCCGTAAAACTCTGAACGTGAGGAAATGAGAGATTAGATGCAGCTCAGGCTCCTATTCAAGAAGAAGAAAATAGCCATTTGCTTCTGCCATTTAGAGTTCAACTGCTGTTGCTGCTACAGAAATATGCTTAGTTTCAGGATGCCATTGAACTGAAAACATTGCTTTGCTCTGTAATTACACAGGTTTATACCATCTTGTGCCAGCAGCATTATATGCTCTGAACTTTGTTCAACTATTACTACAGCAAAATGCTCCTTTGAAGTGACTATCAGCATTCAGAATGGCCATTGCGTAGAACAGCGTATTAAGAATTACATGCCTGTACAGTTGAACTAACCATTGAGGCATTGAAAACAATATCTGAATATATGTGATTGGCTACATGATGCTTTCTCGATACATTCTTGATGATGTATAGTTTCTTACCCTTTTTCTATGTTCCATACCATAATACCATGATGTCACCATGTCTTGATACATGTAAATAGTAGTGGGCACACTGCGAACTTGTGTGCTGCCCATATTTTTGTATCAGTTTTGATGGTTTTCTCATGGGGAATGCTGGAACAGGTACTCCCCTTTGGCGAAATGGGCCACCGGATAAGCCAGTGCTCTGCAATGCATGTGGCTCGAGATGGAGAACAAAGGGTTCATTGGCAAACTACACTCCAATGCATCGCAAGGATGATGTGGATGATGATGAACCTAGAGTTAGCAGGATGAAGCCGCCAACATCAAAGTCAAAGTCCCAGAAGATAAAATCAAATCACATCATAATGGAGAATGGGCCATTTTCTGGTCAGAATTTCCAAAAGATGGGGGGTGCTGACCCAAGCAATCGGTCTAGTTCTGGATCTGCAGTATCATACTCTGAGAGTTGTGCCCCATATGGTGCTGCTGATGCAAGTGAAATTACTGGTCAGTGATCTCATGCCTACTTTGTTATTGCTTAATAATATAATTTGGGTGCTCTTACACTAAGATTTCCTTTAGACATCTTTACTATATAGTTATTCTACTGCTAAGATTGGACTCAATCCAGATGAATGTCAGAAATACATTCTTGTATGCTTGTCTACAAGTTATGCTTAATACACTAAGATTTCCTTTAGACATCTTTATCATATAGTTATTCTGCTGCTACCCTTTTAGAGATCATATTAATAATAAGCTTGTAATGCAGATCTTATTTTTCTTCTCTGTTTTTCACAACCGTATTGGTGCCACCCAAATATTCTTTTTATTAAATTGTTCTGTCTGTAGTTTAGAACTATGAATTCACAATAAGTTCAGAACTTATGGTGGTTTGGTAAATCACTAGCTACTTGTGACTAAATTACTTACTATTATCATGAGGTAACCGTGAACGATTGTGGTCTACATATTGGATTCAGATGGCATGGAGCCTAATATCTAATCAAGACAATGTTTAACTAAATATCAATACTTGGTTTGCTCAAAAAAAAAAAAAATCAGTACTTGATGCATGATATGCACTAGCACATCTCTGAAGTGGTGTTTAATCACATTAACCCTATGAAACAAAATAAAGATCTAATATCAATTCTCAAGATTTTCCATACTCTAGAAATTACCTTGTCTTTTTTTTTGTTATATATGTCATTTGACTACGATATATTGCCAATTCAGGTTCAGCACAATCACATGCTTGGGAATCCCTAGTGCCATCAAGAAAGAGGAGCTGTGTCACTCGTCCGAGGCCTTCATCTGTAGAAAAGCTTGCAAAAGATCTTAACTACATCATGCATGAAGAGCAGTTATACTACCTTTCAGGATCATCAGAGGAAGACCTAATATACCATAGTGAAACTCCTGTTGGTTCATTTGAGATGGGCTCTGGAAGTGTGCTTCTAAGGCATCCGAACTCAAAATCACTGGAAGAAGAATCAGAAGCAAGCTCCATTCCAGCAGATAATAAATCATACATTACAAGTGAATCCTATTCAGAGTCTGTGTCGTTTGTCTCTCATAGTGGAAACAAGGCAGCAATCAACTTAAATGCTGCAACTGTGAAACCAAAAAGGTCACCACTGCGTATTGAAGCTAATGGTAGAAGGTATTATACTTTTTATGTTCTTATTAGCATAGAAATGGGCATTTGAATATTGGTTTTATTGGCTATGTTCATTCAGTATTTGTTACACGGGTTACTTATGTAAGAAACAATCTAATTTTTCTTTTTCCGTCTTATCTTTGTTTTGCAGGGATAAACTTCATTATGAAAATCAACATATCCTGGAGAGTGTTGATTCACCTTTAGTTTCAACAGATTTAGAGGTATCCGTCCTATACATGCTTTGTTTTTGTTTGGGTTGATGATCTGCAGTCTGCAGTGAGTATGTTTAACATATACATATGTTGGCTAATCATCATTGAAACTAAACATGTCTATTCTGTCTTCTTCTGGAGCAGGATGTTATCAACTATACTAACTTCATGAAATATCTAACTAAAGAGGACCAGCAACAGTTGCTCAAATTTCTTCCTCCTGTTGACTCCTTGACACCTCCTGAAAGGTCTACTTTATTCTTGCCCATAATTTAGTAACACAACCTGAGGCCACTTTACAATAGTCCTCATTTGTATCTTGTTCTTGCTGCAGCCTTAGAAATATGTTCAGTTCTATCCAATTTTCTGATGCTATAGACAGCTACCAAATGCTGCTTGGAGAGGGAATTCTTGATCCATCTTTCTGTAGTGATGAAGAGTGGAAGAAAGTAAAGACACTTGCCCTAACTAATTTAACAAAATGCAAATGGCTGGAGTGCTATAAACAGAAAAAGGTATCCAAATGGCTTTTTGGTACATTTATGGACCCCACCCCCCTCCCCCTCCCCTGGGGCAACCCTTCCACTTTATCTTCTTTTGACTTAATGCTGATATGAACTTCCAAGCTTGCTTGTACAATGTACATGGCTAATTAGTTATTTCTCTTTGTTCAGGATCAGGAAATTAAGGAAACCAGAGTGGAGAATATCAGTGGATCAAAAGGCTTTACCAAGTCTACCAAAAAATCAGAAAAAAGATACTTTCAGAGCGACTCAGGTTAGTGATATTATTCCATCTGATCCTGAGTCGCATCAAGTTTCTACTTACTAGATGTGACATCCAAAAATGTCTTATGTAGTATATATTCCTATTTTACTATTTCCTCATGTATGTAACAGAAAGGGTTTTTTTTTTTTGCTTGTGAACATGCAGAACTAGATGGTACCATGAGGAGTCCTATAAAAGTTCTAAAATCTGGAGCTTTGACTCCTCAATTTAAAAACTCGTCTTTGCCAAAATCTGGGTACTCCACCAAAGATTCAACTTGCACTGGAGGACCACTTAACTTATTCATGTTACCCCCAGAAAAATTATCATTATTCGTCCCTCAGTATGCCAACTCTGATCAAGACTTGCTGCTGGAGATTCCTCTTAATGCACGGCACCCAGAGGCAGAACTTCTTTGCCAGCCATCTCAGCTAAGCTCAATAACCTGCAGCTCCACCTCTGTGGGTGGGGTTGCTGAAGGGGAGGGGCATCTGAAGCAGCCATAGTCTCAGGTCACATCAGCAAGCAGCTTAGGAACCCTCGCAAAAAAAAAAAAGAAGAAACAAGCAGCTTAGGAACACCATTAGTTGCAGTTTACTTTAACCTTGTGGATCATGGTGCCTCTATTTGCCGACCACCAATGGGTGTCCGTTTGTTCGTGGGAGTGCTGTAATTGCTCTGATTTACATAACAATGTGTGTTGTCTGCTAACTTGGTGAATTATCAGTTCAGCTAACATTTGTAGCGTGCTTTTGGACCAGGTTTTTGCTGGTTTTCTGTAGCATATGGCTCATGGAGAAACTATAGCTTATCTCTGTATGGAAAATATATCACCTTATTGCAGGAAAATTAAAAAAGGATATTAGAATAATGTATGTGATATTGCAGTTTACAGTCAGTGCTGAAGTGGTTGTTCGCTCATCTGCTTTATCCTGTTGAGTATGTCTGTTAGTGTCTGCATTTCAGGACCTCTTGTCTTATGAGCCAAGACAATGTGGATGATGTTAGTGTTGGTTAGTGATATGTGCAACTGGGCATGACCTTAGGTCAACTTGGTTGAATGCAGGAATTTGGTCATGCCTTTTTTTAAAAAAAAAAAATCTGCATTGCCTAGACTACTGGGCCGAATTGAGTCAAATCTTTTTTTTTTCCGAACACGTATGAGAACTGTGCATCATTATATTAAAAAGAAAAGTAAAAAAAGACTCATAAAAGCCTATTAGTACAGGTTCTAGTACAGATGGATGATTGTGGAAGAAGTCCTACGCAGCATGGTTATATAAGCTAAAAAAAAAGTTTTCTGGAATTGACATCCCTTGAGGTTTCAGCATGACTACCCAAACTATTGGTTTGTCTACTTAAAAAGGCCAAGCGAAACAGCCCTTTCTCCATATGACATTTCACTTCTAACCATCCCAATCAGTGCTGTTTGTTGATTTTTTTTTGAATTAATCTGTTTGTTGAATCTTCTTGACATAATACTGTTCTTTTGAATTAGATCATATGATAAAGCGATTGGCAACACATTGCACTTTATTTTTATATTTGCAAATTTTGACAATGCAACTGATATAGTACCAGAGTATTTCAAACTGTTCTTTGACAAATGGTTTCTATTAATTGATACAAGCAAACTATTAATAGAAACAAGCGCATTGGAGTACATATGTCGTGTTATCAAATACGGACTAATAAACAGCTCATTCCGCTCCAAATCGAGTGGAATGGAATGCCGGTCATTCCTGTCTCTTCTTCACGTTGGTGCAAGAACGCCTGGTGTTGCATCTTCACGTGAACGCGCAGGAGCTGTAGAGAACAAGGCGCCCGCTGACTACTGACACAACGAGTGAAAGCGTTCTCATTACCGACTTGAACCAAACAAATATATTGTCATATTGATCTGATACATTGTTTATGTTTCCGATTCGATTGGATTCTATTACCGTTTGCATTTACACTTACCAACCAAACAGCACCTATATGCTTTATTTTAGAAAGGACATACTCCTTCAGAATCCAGCGAGAAATACTCCAGAATCAATCCAGCGAGACATCTTCACAATCTAGCGATTGTCTGAATCTACGTGCAATGCTACAAGCATAATAATCGAGTGCTCGTTTTTCATTTTTCCGAATTGAGCCATTCGATCACGATTCGGAGCCATTCGATCACGATATTCATGTTCATCGCCTGACTCGGCAGGAAAGGAAAAGAATAAATAGACACGGATAGTCGGATGGCAGATCGCGATCAAGTCGTAGAAAGCGTACTATTTGACTGTAAAAAAAGTGTAGAGAGATCGCTCGTTAACTCTGATCGTAAATTGATAAATCAATCGAGATTCTGACAACCACGATTGAGCCCTGGGTTTTGCCGTCGCCGCAGTGGTATTGGGTCAAAAGTGCACTCTATGCCAGGCCTTGGCCCGTATTAATAAATAATATTCCCCCAAGTAGCGCATTTAGCCAGCCGAGTAGTTAACCATTCAGCTCATTAGGCCCGTGTACCACAGTCCACAGCTGCTCATTAGCCAGCCGAGAAATGAATCCCAGCATATGGGACAATTCTTCGTAAGAGGAAATCACCATGGCTGTCTACATATATGTACAAAATGGGCACCCCCATTCAAAATAGGCAGCACAAAAGAAACCCTAGTGCCTGGACATGTTAGTGCTGGTTCCTCTAATCGATGGTCTCCAAGTCCTTTATACCAACATGGTCCTTTTTCATGGCCTCAGCTGCCTCCCTGCGAAACAAGGAAGGACATTAAACAGATACATAAAAGCCGGCATATGAAACAACTTTTCTCCCTCAATAAAATCTTTATTTAAAATGTATATCATTTTATTCTGGCAGAACTGTCATGCCTTGTGATTATCAAGGCCAGTTTATCCAAAAATGGAGTTTAGCAAAACTAACTGTTAGCCCTTGCACTTTGCACATGATACAAATGGCTTACTGTCATGCCAAAGAAACCAGAGAAGAGAACACAAAAAAAAACTTAAGCAACAGTTTAGTAGTCAGTAGATGGTTACCAGAACATTCTCTCCATCACAGCATTTGAAGGGTCTAGCTTGAATCCAGCCATGAATGCATTACATGCTTCTTTGTACTCCTGGGATAAAGATTTGAGCTGATAAATATACCACTAGGTGACATAAAACGGTATACAGGAGGAATTATGCCCTTCGATCTAACCTTGAGTGACATAAGGGCAGCTCCTTTCCTGTAGTAACCTTTTAGCCATTCAGGTCGCATCTTGATGCAAGTACAGGCATCGGACAGAGCCTTTGTTGCTTCACCAATTTGAAGAAGGCACAAGCTCCTGTTTGAATACAGTATTGCATCAGCTGGGTCTAGCTCAATTGCCTGCATCAGAACACATACAAACTCAGTGCTTTTTCACACAGTGAGCAACACAATCCAACTTTTGACAACAGCAGACAAAGTGAAAGTGTATGACTATAATCAATGCCATAATGGTATATTGATGTTTGACAAAGGTTCTAGATTGCAACCTTAAAACAAAGGTTTGAATTCAGGCCTTTCAAACACCAGCAAGTGTAAACAAAGTATACACCCCTCTACTAATGCAGAGTGTCAATGCAAGCATAGGCTAAGTCAAGCATCAGAAGAGCCTAATAACATAAAGTTCCTCCTAGTATCACCACAAACCTTGCCATAGAGCTTTGACGCGGTAAGGTAATCCTTTCTCCCAACAGCCTTGTCACCATTTAATTTCAGCTCATCCTTCATGCTTTTATCATATTGCTCAGCCTAAATTATGAAGACAAATCAAGCATCAGATGAGCATAATAAAAACAAATTGTAAATCATATCATCACTGACCTCCCCATATAGCTTTGATGTGGCAAGATAGTTCTTTCTCCCAACAGCTTTGTCACCATCTAATTTCAGCTTAACTTTCGTGCTTTCCTCACATGGCCCAACCTAAACCATGAAATATATAATGCTTGCCAAAGACATAAGTTCAATGAGCATCACATTAACATATGCAAGGATTTCAGAAATAACCAAGTTTTTTTAGTAAGACTGTAAACATAAAAAAAATCATAGAAACATAGACTGCTGAGAATTTTTTTTATTAATAACCCAATTAAATAAAAAATTTCATAAATAACACTGTCTTTTTTTTTGCAAAACTAACCCTTTTGCCGCGCCGTCCCCAATGGCGCGGCAAAAGCGTTAGCCGCGCCATGCATGGCGGCGCGGCAAAAGCGCCACCGTGGCACCGCCCGGCCACGCAGGCCTGCGTGGGCCCCTCTCGTCAGTTTGCCGCGCCGGGCGGGCTGGCGCTGCTAGTGCGTTTGCCGCGCCAGGCGGGCTGGCGCGGTCAACGGCTTTGCCGCGCCAGGCGGGCTGGCGCGGCAAAGCCGATCTAGATCTGGCGCCGGCCTCCTTCTTCCTCCTCTCCTCTGCCTGCTCGCTCGCCCAGCTCGCCCGCGCGCCGCCGCCTTCCTGCTCGCCGTCGCCGTCGCGACCGCCGCCGCAGCTCGCCGCCGGAGAGCTCCGGAGTCCGACGGACTCCGTCGGAGCCCCAGCCGGCCCCCACAGCCTAGGCCGTCGTCCCCATTCGGCCTCCACAGCTAGCTCCTCCCTTCCCAGTCCCCTCCCTTGCACTCGGCCGGCCAGGCGAGCTCGCCGGCGGCCAGGCAGTGGCAGGAGGCCGGATCCCCCTCTTCCTCTCCCCAGCTTCAGCAGGCCAAGCTCAGGTTAGTTTTTTTTAACTTAGTTCATTATTTTTTTTTGTTTTGTTGTATGTTGATTTAGCAAACTGTTAGTGACTTACAGTAGTTAGTTTATTGATTTAGGTTATGTTAGCTAGTTAGTTACTTAGGGTTAGTTAGTGACCTAGGTTTAGTTTAGTGCTTTAGGTTAGGTTAGTAAGTTAGTTATAGGTAGGTTAGTTTAGGTATTAGTTTAGTTAGTTACTTAGTTAGGATTTTAGTTTAGTTAGAGTATTAGGGTATTAGTGAAGATATATTAGTTAGGGTATGGTGTAGTTAGAGTAATAGGTAATTACTGAAGACATGTTAGTGTATAGGTAGTTAGTGAAGCCAACTTAGTAAGTAGTTACGCCATTCTTTAATTTTGAGAAGACAATCACTTGACCTTAGTTCCACTATTGACTTTGTAGATGGACACTGTATTCAGATTGTTTTATGGAGGCACAGTTAGTAAACGAGATGGGTTGTTTGATGATAACATGGAACAAGAACTCGAAGTATTTGATGAGCGTCCTCCTTTTACGGAGCTTATGTTGCATCTGAAGGAGAAGTTCGATGGTGATTTCTCGTTGAAAGGGAGATTTGACAGTGGCAAGATTAGGGCGAACTATGCGTTGATGCCCTTGCGTAACCAGGCTGACTGGGCAAAATACCAGACGATCGTTATGGCATCCAATTCGACCATGGCTGAGATCGTGGTAGAGGATGGTTCGAGGAAGCAGGCAGAGGCGTCCAATGATGGCAACGAAGGTGAAGCACAGGAGGTAGGGGATGATGACGATGCAGCTCCGATGACTATGAACGTTGATGATCACCCCACGCAGGAGACGGTGTATCCATCTGAAAATGTCCACGCTGACGTCGGTCAAATAAACAATGATTTTGATGTGGCCGACCTAGAGCGGCAAGAGCAGGAGGACCAGGAGGCACAATTGTTTGCTGAAAACTATGATTCTGATGATGATTCAGATTATGACGAAGAAGAGGACAGTTATATTTCTGCTATGCCTGACCCGGTTCGTGGTATTCCACAACCGGTTCATGCTATGCCACAACCGGTTCCTCAGAATATGCATCCTCCAGGGAGACTAGTCACTGATATACCAGAGGATCATACACATTTTGATGCGTGGCGGCGTTTGAGCGAAGCGAGGTATTATGTTGCGCCCGATCCTTTGACTGAGACAGAGCTGCAGCAATTGAGGTCGGTTAACATGCAGTTTAGAGGCGTTCCAAGTTATAGGGATGTCAGTATGGTGGACCAGGCAGTTTGTGATACTGGATTGAATCTGTGCAAGCAAACACTGCATAACCATACAGATTGGATTCTTCAGAAGGGTATGATTTTCAACACTATGACTGAGCTGAAGCTTTTCCTTGAGAACTATGCTGTGCATCATCATCGACCGTACACGGTCAGCCATTCTGATATTAGTTTGAGGTACCACGTCAAGTGTTTGAGTCTTGGTTGTCCGTGGAGGCTGAATGCTCGTAAGAGAACTGATGGCAAGTGGAAGATCAGTAAAGTAGTACAACCGCATACCTGTTTTACAAATAAGGGACAAGAAAAACATCCTCAATTGACGGCAAGATACCTTGCACGGCGCATTTTGGCATTTGTTGATGATGACGCCGACGTATCTGTTTCACAATTGCTTATCTCCATATTTGGATTCACAGGCTATAAGGTGACTTATGGAAAGGCGTGGCGTGCGAAGCAGATCGCCCTTGCAATTCGTTGGGGTGGTTGGGATGAAGCGTACAACAGGATTCCTCGGATTTTGTGTGCAATGGCATACTATAACCCTGGCCTTAAATGGTTTCCACACACCAATGGGCAGTATATAGACCGCAACACCGGCAAGGTTACACATGTGCTTCAGCGTGTATTTTGGTCTTTTGCACAAACAGAGCATGCGTATCAGTACTGTCGTCCAGTCATACTTGTGGACGGTACTTTCTTGACCGGAGCGTACAAGGGTGTGTTGATGATGGCGGCGGCTGTTGATCCCGAGGACCAGATAGTTCCAATTGCTTTCGCCTTGGCTGAGGGGGAGAACGTTGAGTCTTGGTCTTGGTTCATGGCCCTGCTACGGATACAAGTGTTAGGGCCTTCTCGGACAATATGTTTGATTTCGGACCGTCATGTTGGGTTGCTTCGTGCCACAGAGGAGGAGATAGAGGGTTGTCCTCCTCTAGTGCACAGATGGTGCATGCGTCACTTTGCCGCCAATTTCTGGCGTCGGCAGAGAAAAAAGGAGGTTTGTGCCAAGGTGAAAGAGCTATGTTGTGTTAAAACTGAGCACAAATTCAAAGAAACAATGGAAGAGTTGGACAAAATGTTAAACAGTGCTGCTAGGGCCTGGATCGAGAGACAGATGGAACACAAGGAGAAGTGGGCGCTTGCTTACGATGAGGGCGGTTTCCGGTTCGGCATAATGACCACCAACTCATCGGAGTCTTTCAACAAGGTATTCACCGGTGTTAGAGCCTTGCCCGTTTCTGGAATCGTTGAGTACTCGTTTCACAAGACCAACGAGTACTTCGTGAAAAGGTGGTCCATTGCTCAAGACAACCTACAAACGGATGGTGAATTTGGAAAGGCGGGAAAGGAGCACATTCAGGAAAATGAGATCTGGGCAACACAGCTAACTTGTGAGGCTTATGGACCAACCAGACAAATCTATAATGTTCGAGCAAAGGGTGGAACTACCATGGGCGGGGAACGCTATGGTGGTCGCAACTATCGGATCGATCTTGAAAGAGTGGAATGCAGTTGTAACGTGCCGCAGATAATGCATGCCCCTTGCTCTCACATGATTGCGTCCTGTAGAGCGCGCGGATATAACTACAAGGCCGTACCATATATGTCCGAGTACTATCGCCGGAGCAACACCGTCGCAATATGGCAGAGCAGCTTCGAGTCTTACCTTGATCCCACTCAATGGCCTCCATACTTGGGTAGAGACTTCATGCCTGATCCTGAGTTGCTGAAGTTAGGTAAGGGTAGGAGGAGGAAGAAGAGACTAAAGGGTGACATGGACAATATGGATAGGTATGGCGGGGGGGACTTTGACCAGACACCGAGCACGAACCTATGCTCTGTTTGCCACATGCCAGGGCATAATGCAGCCTTCCATCGTAGACAAACACAACAGGTGTACATATGTCTTCATCTGTTTTAATGCTTTATTATTTTTATCTTCACTTATATTAATTATTTAAATGCTTTTGCTATTATTGTACATATGTCTTTCATTTGTTTTAATGTTTTATTATTTTTGACGTTGTACTAACCTGTTACCATGTTTTGTTTAAACAGGATGGCGAACCCTCCGGCGTACCCTCTCCTTGAGCCGTTCTACGACGGCGAGCACAGGGCGCACAGGCTCACCGACTACGCCCCTCCGGAGAGGTTGTCCTTGCTGAGGCCGCGCACCCACCTATGGCACCGGTGGGACGAGCGCTACGCACCCTTCCTGCGGCGCGCGGGCTTATTGGTGCTAGCCCACGTTGCCAACGACGTGGTGTTGCAGCTCGACCCCGCGCTCCTCACCGCGCTGGCGGACAGGTGGCGTCCCGAGACACACACCTTCCACCTAGCCTGTGGGGAGATGACCGTGACGTTACAGGACGTGGCCAAGATTTTTGGTCTACGCCTGGGCGGCCTCCCCGTGACGGGGATTCTTGACACCGACACGTGGATGGACACCGTCCACCAGTTCTGTGGCCGTACGCCCCCCCCCCCCCCCGACGACGCAGACGCTAAGAGGAACAAGTAAGCTAAATTTTTTTTTTCTAATTTAGTTGCATACGATGTGCTACTATCATTTCCTAACTTTTACTTTTTGTAAACAAACAGGAAGACTACTGGGGTGCCTTCGTCGTGGATCACCCAGCACTTTTCGTATTGCCCCCTCAACGCTGACCCACAGGTAGTCGAGAGGTATGCCAGAGTGTGGCTGTGGCACTTTATTGGGGCCTTCCTGTTTCCCGACTCATCGGGGAACACCATCAGCTGGATGTTCGTCCCCATCCTCGCACAGCCGTGGGAGAACATCGCCGGCTACAGCTGGGGGAGCGCTGTTCTAGCATGGCTGTACAGACAGCTGTGCGAGGGGTGCCGGCGGAGGCAGGCCTCCTCTAGCTTGGGAGGGTGTCTGCCCCTGCTCCAGGTTTGGGCCTGGCAGCGGCTGCCTGTGGGTCGTCCCAGCGTACGAGAGGAGGCGGTAAGTACATACCTCTTGCGTGCGTGTGCTTTTACAAATTTACAGTCATTTAACTGATTCAAATTGGAATGCAGGTGTGGAGGCACCCGGACACCCGACCCACTGCTCTGTTTGTCTGGTCCACGGCAGAGGCAGTTAGAGACAACCCCCAGCGCCGCTACCACCTGTACACGGACTTGCTGGACGTCCTGACACAGCACCAGGTAATTCCGGAATGAGTTCAATTTTTTATATTGAAAAAGGAACATGACTAACTATGTCTGTTCATTACAAACAGGTCAGTTGGGACCCCTGGGACCTGTACGACAACGTGTTCGACCCCGCCACGGAGCTGGACCGTGTAGATTGGCGTTGCACCGTCCCTCTTATCTGCTTCTACGTGGTCGAGATGCACTTGCCCATCAGGGTGATGCGTCAGTTCGGCCTACGACAGGAGTTTCCTCCACCTCTGATTAGCATGGATCAGAGGTTGCACAAGTAAGTATCCTCCACAGTGTTGTTCAGTTACTCTAGTAAATTCTATCTTATGCTCTAACAGATGGGTTTCCTTTGCAATGCAGGGTGAAGCGCCAAAGCAGACGGAAGAATCCCGTTGATTGGCGCGCGGAGCACGCCGATCATGTCCTGAGTTGGACAAACAGGTACCAGCAGGACGTTGACGACGGTGAGCCGTACGACCAGGGCGTCTTCGACCAGTACCTACAGTGGCTGCACCGGAGCACCCGGTTGCACATTAAGCCACCGTACTACGAGGCCACCGTTGAGGACGAGTCGGACGACGACGAGGACCCGTACGATGCTACCACCAGGGCATCGACTCAGCCTGACAGAGCCCCTCTACACAGCTACGTGGTAATATATCATGTCCTTCAACTATTGTTTGTGTTTCTGTACTTGGTGCACTTACCCCCTGGTCTTGTGTCGGCAGGCGTCGCAGCTGTCTCGGTACTCCGACGAGGCAGCGCAGCTTATACACCACACCAGCTCTACTGGGGACCACGACCCGGTACAGGCTTTTCTGCAGGTATCATAACACATTCGAACTGCACGTGTAAATTTTAAGAAGTCATAAACTGTACTAATATTTATTATTATTATTTTCTTATTTGCAGAAAATCAGGAAGGGCTGCAGGAAGCTTGCTCAGAAGCTTGGGTGCATGGACACAGCGTGGGCCCCACCGCACCTTCCTCAGCCTTCGAGCCCTTTGGTGTCAGACACTGTCCCAACAGCAGCAGCGTCGTCCGACGCTTGGACGGGAGGCACTTCTGCGGATCCACGCGGAAAGGGCCCCACTGCAGAGGAGCAGCCCGAGGAGGAGGGGGAGGAGGAGGAGGACGAGGAGCAGTACGTCGAGCGCACGACACCACCCTACACGGCTAGTGCAGGCTACATGGCCCTCGGCCATAGCTCGCACTACACTGGAGGGTCCTCCTCCAGAGGTGGCCTGGACGACACGGCGTGGCAGGTACCTGGTGCTTACGACTACCCTAGTGGCTACTACACCGGCCCTGTCTGGCAGCCTTGGCTAGAGCAGGGCGCAGCACAGGAGCTGGGGTACTCACAGCTAGGTGGAGCTCCACTACCTACTCAGGAGGACGTGCAGGTACATAAGTTGACCGCTATAAATTTAAGTTCGTCAGATATATTTAAGTTGTTTGCTAACATTTATTTTGAATGTTGCAGGGACCTAGTCAGACGCAGGGGTCACCACGCCGGCAGCCACGCGCACGAGACCGCACGGACGTCACGTTCACGCCGAACATGGATCTGTCGCAGCCGAGGCGTCGGAGGCGGCCTCGTCAGCCGTACACACCTAGCTAGGCTTAGTGTTAGACTATATGGATATGTGATGTATATGTTAGATAACTTGTTTGAGAACCCTATTATGTACTTCGTGGAGCCTGAGCCACTAAGCCTGGTTTTTATGACCGCTATTATGTTTCCGTTTATTCAAATTGTGTCAATGTTTGGTTCCTTGTTATTCCGTTTGCGGAAAAAGACAGGAAAAACGGAAAAACACATTCGATCAAACAGAGACAACACATTAGGACAAAGATCGATCAGGAACTCGACCAGTCGGCGGGAAACCTTGGGGCTTTGCCTGCTGCAAAACTTCATGCCAGCTTTTGCCGCGCCAACCCTGGGGGCGCGGCTGACGCTTTTGCCGCGCCAGGCGGGGTGGCGCGGCAAATGCATTAGCCGCGCCATCCCGCCTGACGCGGCAAAAGCGTCAGCCGCGCCCCCAGGGTTGGCGCGGCAAAAGCTGGCATCTTGTTGCACAGCCTTTTCAGTGTCGTGTCCTGTCCTCATAAGTGCTCTGCAGTTTTGATTCCCTTGCATAGCCTTTTCAGTGTCGTGTCCTGTCCTCATAAGTGCTCTGCAGTTTTGATTCTCATAGACTTTTCAGTGTATAGGCTTTTCAGTATATAGGCTTTTCAGTGATTAGATTTTTCAGCGAATAGCCTTTTCAGTTGCATTAACTACACACTCACAATGCAGCTGAGATAATTCACAAGTTCAAAACCAGGGCTCCGCCTATATAAACCCATCAGCGCCTTGCATATTCAACAACTTCAGCAGAGCTTGCGAGGTTCATAGTAGAGATGTCTGGAGGTTCGTCCAAAGGCGGGAGAGGAAAGGGTGGGAGGAAGGGACCTCCCATTGTGTGGGAGGGATCTCTTGGTCCTGATTTCTTCTTAGAGGCACTATATGACTTTCCCGTTGAGAGCAAAAAGGATTTCAGCCGGGACTGTCCTCTTAGGGGATATGATAACCGTTTAGAGGACTGGCCAAAATGCCGCCATGGTGAGGACTGTTTGGTGCAGATGCTCCACGACGACCTGGAGGCAGGCCGACGTTTCTTCAAATGCCCGCGAGCATGGGTAACTTTATTTAATTGTTGTTGCTATGCCTCTCATGTTTGCTAATACTTAGTCATTTTGTGAATGACAGTCTTCTATTTCCGAAGAAAACTGCGGCTTCACCAGATGGGTGGATCCTCCTCCAATATGGCCGCATCAGGAATACATCTATTATCTGCAGCGTCGTATCGACGATCTTGAAAGAGAAGTTAAAAGCATGCTCAAGGACTATGAGGATGACGACAGCGATGCAGGCGGTTCAGATGAAGCAATATGCCTTGATCCATATTGCAACTGCCCGCATCACAAGAACAAGGGGCCTCCACCGCCGCCCCCACCACCGCCACCACCACCACCACCCGCAATGGGAGGCTATTACGGAGAAGGGTCTACTCAGTTTGCTATGTGGGACGGCTTCTAGACTACTTAGATCACTATGTGCGTGTTGTGTTGTGCCAATCAATTACCTAAGGCATGTTAGGATTAGTCTAGGACCTTTTAACCAAGTTACGGTAAAAGGTCCTCACATGCCATGTACTAGTTTGTTGTTTGTGTAATGGTTTGCTCTATTCTATTTCTCGTACTTTATCCCACAAAAAATCAATGACACATGAACTACCGCAAACAATACAACAACATATAATAAAGCCGAACAAAGTGCAGTTCAAGACTACATAATCGAGGATCCGAAATAAACGGTACACGGAAGTACAAACCAAGAGTACAATACACTAACAAGTCCACCAAATGACAACAATGTTCATTACTCAATAATGACTACTGAACCTACCACACTACTGAGTGCAACGAGGCCATTTTCCCTTCCTCACAGCATCCGGATCCTGCTCCATGGCAGCCTTGGCACGGCGCACACGCTCAAGCCTCTTCTCCCTCTCCCCCCTACGCTTAGCTGCATCCCTCATTCTTGCCTCTTCCTCATGCTGCTTTTGTGCTGCCTCTTCTTTGCGTCTATTCTCCAAACGCTCCTTGTCCTCCGCAGCCCACTTTTTCATCCTCTCTATGTGCTCCTTGTCCTCCGGCTTCATCTCAGTGTCGATCCACTGCTCGAAGTCACATAGTGGTGGAGGCTCCTGCAAAATACGACTAAATCAATTAGGTAATAAAATATAAATGATTTTTCATTCATGTATAGAACAAGCCATCAGCTTCTCACCATCAGTCCAATACGGATCTGTTTAGGTGTAGGGTCAAAGGCATAATTCTCACACATCCAATACCTCTGACCGTATGTGTGCTCCTCATCAGATATTGCGACCTTACAATCATCGCCGCAGTAGCACATGGGCACCGGAACACCGCTAGGTAATGGCAAACGGGCATAGGCATTGCCCGTGAGAGGCTGCCTACAATCATCAACGCAATAACAAATGAACATAACACAAAATTACTTCATTAAAACAGACAAATAAATCAACAATGTACCGATCTTACCTTGCCTTACTAGCTTTGCCACGCCGCGGCATCCTAACACTAAAAAATATGTCAACGCTACACATACATTCATGATTAATTATAAATCTACATAATGACGTAACAAATATTACACAAAAAATTGTACACAAAATGAACAAAATATTAAGCAAAACAGATATAAAAAGTCTAATACATGAACAAATCCATCATTAATTAACAACTAACGTCACGACAGTATCAAAATAAATATTGTCTACAAACCCTAACTTACAAAAATATGGTTCAATCCTACATTGCAAATATGGATAAAGAACAATAATATGGTCAAAATACCTCTTGTAGACAAATTTGATTGAGGGAGGGAGATGAAGAGAGGAGGAATGAAATGAAATGAAATGGAATGGATTGGATTGAATTGGTTTGGGAGAAGAGAGGAATGAGGAGGAGCCTGCTGCTCGGCGCAGCGGCCAGATCTAGATCGGCTTTGCCGCGCCACCCCGCCTGGCGCGGCAAATCCGTTGACCGCGCCAGCCCGCCTGGCGCGGCAAAGCGACGAGAGGGGCCCACCAGGGCCTGCGTGGCCGGGCGGTGCCACGGTGGCGATTTTGCCGCGCCGCCATGCATGGCGCGGCTAACGCTTTTGCCGCGCCATTGGGGACGGCGCGGCAAAAGGGTTAGTTTTGCAAAAAAAAAATAGACAGTGTTATTTATGAAATTTTTTATTTAATTGGGTTATTAATAAAAAAAAAGGCAGGATTAGAGGAACGACCACCGGATCACCCGTTCGGGCAGATAGCCATCTGGAGGGCCCGGGCCCGGGCTAGGCACGGCCCGCATCGGGCCGGGCCACCATAGCCCGCGTGCCTTCCGTGACGTGCCTTACAGGCCCATGGGCTGATTTTCATGTCGGACCAGCCCGCTAAGCACGCCAAAACTAACAGGTCGTACCAACCCAAGACCTACTGAGAGAGAGAGTGTGTGAAGGGGAGACAGGGAGGCGCCGTCACGCGCCGGTCATCGAGCCACCGAGGCAGGGACAGGAAGGCGTCGTCGAGCCATCGAGGCATAGACGGGATGCGATGTCGTGCTGGTCCAGCCGTCGAGGCAGGGCCAGGGCAGCAGCATTGCAGCATCGAGCTGACCGTCAAGCCACCGAGGCAGGGATGGGGAGGCGCCATCGTGCCGGCCGTCGAGGTAGGGACAGAGCAGCAGCATCGAGTCGACCATTAAACCACCGAGGCAGGGACAGGGAGACGTCGTCACGCCGGCCGTCGGGCGGATCTGGGGAGGCAGGGGCGGGGAGTGATCACCGCCTGAGCAGATCTAGTGAGCGACGAGGCAAGTGCCAGTGGAGCGAGGGAGAGGAGGGAGGGTCGGACCGCCGGAGGAGAGCCGATCTGGACTCTCTGGCCATCAGGTGAGAGACCAAGAGGAGGATGGGAGCGGCGCAAGGGTGGAAGCCTGGGGGTGGAGGGTACAGCCGGGCAGGGTAGGAGGGAGCGGCGACGGGGAGGGAGTTGCTGGGGTAGTGGGGTTTGGGATGTCCAGTTAGGGTTAGCAAGGGGACGCGAGCTGGGCTTTGAGCAGGCCCTCAGTGGCCACCGGGCCGCACCGTGCCTTTCCCTAATTTGCGGGTCGTGTCGTGCCAACCCACGTGCCTGGGGTGCGGTTCAGGCACGGTCTTGTGCCTCGGGCCAGGCCGGCCCAGACCTGCATAAAATCAGGTCGTGCCGTGCTTGCACCGGGCTAAAAAACCATTTTTGTGTCAGTGCGGTCATGCCTCAAGCTGCATAGGTATGTATACGTTCGGCTGGGAATGAAGGTAGAGAGTGCTCGGCTGCACTGGCGGCTGTTGCAGGTACTACAGTGAGCGGCAGCCTAATTTTTTATAATTTAACTCCTTTTCTGTTAAAAATTCACGTTTGGGCCCTTAAGAAAACTATACCCGTTTTTGGACCCTGAGCTCGGCGCCGTGACTTACGGCGCCGAGGGAACACAGCTCGGCGCCATAGGTCATGACGCCGAGCTAGGAGGGTCTGATTGACGTGGCTAGTGACCTGGCAGGCGACGTGGCGCTGATGTGGCCGAGGTCGGTGCCATGATTCACGGCGCTGAGGTAGGAACAAGTAAATATTGCGTCCTAATGCAACCCAAACATTCTATAGAGCAACCGGATAGATCACACACTTTGCTTCTTGCAGACAAAGGTTCAAAGGCTAGGTTACTTATCCTTTTGCTATTTTTTAGAAATATTTTTGATCTCTGTTTTTTTGGGTAGATGAAGATGGCGCACCATAATGATGATGATGGAGGCACCGTCGGCTTCCTCTTGGCAGATAAGGCCATTTTCTATTTATAATTTCATGTGTCCAAATTAATTTTTATTATTATGCATGTGACAGTCGAAAAATTAATAAGTTAGTTTCATGTGTCCAGATTAATTTTTATTATTATGCATGTGATCGTCCAAAAATTAATAAGTTAGTTTCATGTGTCCAGATTTATTTTTATTATTATGCATGTGATCGTCCAAAAATTAATAAGTTAGTTTCATGTGTCCAGATTTATTTTTATTATTATGTATACGAGAGTCCAGGAATTAAATAAGTTTTTTTCTATAATTATGAATAGGATTATGTTTGATTCATATTTATAGGAAGTTGCCTTATGCATTGTACTAGTGCGTGGACCTTCACTGAATATGTCTGGATTATTGGAATAGTGTCTGCACTGAATAATATTCACTTCTTCAATAGCAAACAATTATCTTCAATATCTTAACACAAGCTTCTTATTTTTTTTACAATAACTAAAAATATCTAATTTATTCTGTGATCGAAGTTGAAAAGAAAATTAGTAGCTAATAAATTAGAGTTGAGAAAGAAATAAAAATACAACAAAAAAGAGAGATAACAAATATTTCGAAAAAAAACTGCACTGAATGATATTCACTTCTTCAATAGCAAACAATTATCTTCAATATCTTAACACAAGCTTCGTATTTTTTTACAATAATTAAAAATATCTAATTTATTCTCTGATCGAAGTTGAAAAGAAAATTAGTAGCTAATAAATTAGAGTTGAGAAAGAAATAAAAATATACAGCAAAAAAAGAGAGATAACAAATATTTCAAAAAAAACTGCAAAAAGGTAGGAAAATAAGCCTTTGAACCTTGGTCTCTAAGAAAACAAATTGTGTGCTCTAACCAGTTGCTCTGTAGTATGTATGTGTTACCCTTAGGACGCAATATTTACTAGTTCTTAGCTCAGCGCCGTGAATCATGACGCCGACCTCTGCCATGCCATGCCAGCGCCATGTCGCCAGCCACGTCAATCAGACCCTCCTAGCTCGACGCCATGACCTATGGCGCCGAGTTGTGTTACCTCGGCGCCGTAAGTCATGGCGCCGAGCTCAGGGTTCAAAAACAAGTATAGTTTTTTTTAAAGGTCCAAACGTGAATTTTTAACAAAAAAAAAGGTTAAATTACAAAAAAAAAAATTAGGGAGCGGCAGCTAGTGCAGCCGATCAGAGCACAAGGTTTACCCCAAGACACTTGTGGCAGAATGGGCGAGGAAGATCATTCTGGAATTCTAGAGGACTGGAGGGTCATTATTGTTTAAGCGTTGTACGTACGTCGCTTTGCCGCTAGGCCGTTTTTCTGCCAACACCAACGTGGTTAGGCGCTCGTGGAAGGAAGCGATGCAGCGGCGCCTGGTGCCTGGCCTGGCACGATCGGGCGCTTTGCTGCCGGTGGCAGAACCAGAAAAAAAAAACTATAGATGGTGCAAGTAAATTTCAGCTGGTAGCTGTTTAGTTTATTTTCCCACAAGTTTTTAACCGTCGTTTTATCTGCCTGATAAATCAAAGGTACTTAACTTTAGCCAAATATATTAAAAATATTATTATATATATAATTAGTGGTGTATTATCAGATAGATCGCTGAATCTATTTTTAAATTAAACTTATTTAGAGGTATAAATGTTGCTAATATTTTTTACAAAACTAGTTACGTTTAAGAAAAATTGACCGACACTAATACTATAATGACACTTAAAAAGAGACAAAGGGAGTACTTATTAGTATGATTAATATAAATATTTTGTACATCTGGTCAAAATTTGAAATGCTTTTGACTTAACATTAGTATGGTAGAAATGCATATCTATCTATACCTAATATTAAATCTATACCTATATACCTAATACCTAATACCTAATACCTAATAATATATATATATATATATATATAATATTAAAGAGGCAAAATTTCAGCCTAAATTTTCATCTTGACTAATTTTCGTCTGTCCCTCTCTCTCCGTGTTCACGTGACCGAGTCGAACTGCTCAAATCAAACTTGCTCGTCCTGTAAAGTAAAAAATAGCTCCGGAGACAATAGAAACGGAAACGGGAAAAGGATTCGAACGCAATAGAAACAGAACGAGCGAACCTCCTTGGTGGAGTCCTGTGCAAAACCGGCACAAGCAAGAACACCTACGGTAATTTGGAAGGTAGGATAGACCAGCAGGAAAGACCAAGAGAAGATCCAAGATATAAAAAAAATCCAATTCATGTGTTCAATCAGTAAACCACCAAAATAAAGGAATTGCCAATGCCCTTGACAAGGATGACGACATGAGAGATCTTCCCGGTGGCCCTCAGGACGCCATTGGCCGTCGGCGAGCGACGAGGAAATTTGTCCAACCAGGACGAGCAATGAGGATGGACAGCGCCACAGCGGAGCAACGAGAGCAAGCGACGAGGAGTTGAAGGAGGCCGGTCGGGGCTGTCGATGAGGACGGCGGGCGGAGCGACGAGGACACCTGGGCGGTCGACGAGGACGGCGCTCCTGCGAATCGCACTGAGGTCAAGCAGGAAGATGCGGGCAAGCTGGGCAGGAGCACGAACTGGCGCGCCCAGCCATGGTGACCGCAACCAGCGTTGAAATAGCTAGGACGGCCATGGAGTCTCCTTTCTTCGATCTCCTCCGATAGTCCACGCTAGCGAGAGCCTCGTAGGAGAATGGAAAGCTTTCGAGATGGAGAACGCGGTGATATAACATGCATAGCCTGATTCCATAATTTAGAGGTGGGATCTGGGAGAAGAAGAAGAGGACTTATTTCTGTTCTTGGCGAAGAACGTGACCGCCCCTAAGGAGAGAGAGCGGGGCTGTTGGGACTTGGGTGCGGTGGGTGTGGGGGTGGAGACACGTGAAGGAGAGGGGTGGTCCACTTGTAGTTATTGGAGCGGCTCTATCGGGTTTGCGGGTGCGGGTAGATTATTTCTTTGCCCGTTATTAAATATCCATCGGGTTAACAGCTGTGCCCGCATCCGTGCCCGTGGACACAGTTTGGCGCCCGCATCCGCACCCGTCGGGTTTGTTGCCCGCGGGTTTGCGGGTATTCTCTGCCCGTTGCCATCTTTAGATGGGATGCATCCTAGCTGGTTGGACCCAAGAAGCCAAGAAGGGCAACGAATGTTGCTCACAAGACAAACTGCAACGTTACATATGGAAACACCTTAGGTGTTGGGACTTTATTTGAGAATCGGCTAAGCTAAAATTATATCCTAAATTAGAGAAAAAGATATTAAATCATGTATTCCAAAACTATTTTCTCATATTTTTAGTCATACTTTATACTCAGAGAGACCAACTGTTAATAAGATGATGATTAACCCTTTAATAAGATGATGATTAACCCTTTGCCGATTTTAATAAAATATTAAAATTAAATATTTTTATGGATCCTCAAGAGAAGTCACAAATCTTGATATATAACTCTATTAACACACGAATAGTACTAAAACTCAATTTATGATATATATTTACAAGTAATTTTTATTCCTTACAATGAAAGAGAAGTACACCAAAGTTATATTTTAATTCAATATGTAACTAATAAGACAATATTATATTATTATTGCTAATACTTACTTATATTATTAATCATCATAAAACACTACTACAGAATCGGCCTTTAGCCCCGGTTGGGAAGGGGCTTTAGCCCCGGTTTTCCAACCGGGGCTAGCAATGCGGGACTAAAGGGAAGGGGCTTTAGCCCCGGTTTTCCAACCGGGGCTAGCAATGCGGGACTAAAGCCCAACCGGGGCTAAAGGCTCTCACGAGGAAAAATAAATGTGCATTTGTGAGATTCGAACTCAGCACCTCTCGCCTCAGGCACACCTACCAACTGAGCTACACAACTCACGTGATGTAGTTCTGGATGTTTTCCTTTTGAATCCACTCGGGAAGGGCCTTTAGCCCCGGTTGGTAACACCAACCGGGGCTAAAAGGACCTTTAGCCCCGGTTGGTAACACCAACCGGGGCTAAAGGTTCACCCTTTAGTCCGGGTTGATAATACCAACCGGGACTAAAGATTCACCTTTAGCCCCGGTTGGTGTTACCAACCGGGACTAAAGGTCTTTAGCCCCGGACGCAATTTTTTGCCGAGGCTAAAGCTCAATTGAAAGATCGTCCAAAGGCCTGTTCTCTAGTAGTGAAATAATAACTTTTAAATTTTGTAGCAATGATAAAAAGTGAATAAATATGTAACAATTATTGTCGTTGTTTCCATTAACGAGTCTATTTAATTATGATTGGTGTAGCATTCATTCACAACATCAAAAGTAGTATCCATATATAAGAATTTAAACAGCTGCAGTTGTTATAACTATAAAACAAGCTGAAGTAAACAAGTCAAATGTTTAATAGCTTTTTTGTTTTCCGCTGCATCGCACGGACAATTTCCCTAGTTTTTAAACAATACGATACGAAGTAGTATGTGTGATATTGAACCTATTCTAAACTAGATCTTACCATGGAGAACACTTTCTCCAGGTATTCCAGTTTTTTACCTTTAGTTAAATATAAAAATGTGGATAACGGCCACGGTAGCTCAAACTGTAGCCTTGAAGTTGGGAGTGGGGTTTACGTTTTATTTATTAAGTTGAGGGTGGGATTTATTTTTTTTAAAAGTTGAAGGTGGGCACTTTATCGCAAGGTTGTGCATAGGCAGAAGAACTGACATGCAAGGGGGCTGGACCACCTAACCCTGCCCTATGTAATTGGAGTCCTCAGCACAGCAGGTGGATCATGCAGCAAAGGCTCACTTATCTACTCACATTTTAGCTATGCACGAAGTTCAGCAAAATTCTACTTCAAATTCAGTCAGACTCCCATTAGATATCTTAGATCAAGTGAACCCCTACCAAATTAAATGCTATATTGATGCCTCCTTAATGCAGGATCCGCATAATCAGTATGAGGTTGAAGCAGAACTTGGAATATATATTGTTATCCCTCAAATGCAGGTTAACTCCCCGAACCAGGAAAATAACAAAATTCACAATCAAGCAAAAGTGGGAGGAGTACGCTCGGTTATAATGGCAGAAGCAGCGGCGGTAGCAATGGTGGCAGACATTGTACATTGTATGCAACGCCAAAATGTTCAATTTCTTTCTGACTCACAGGTATTGGTTCGCTATCTAAACAACTAGCAGACTATGGAGACTCCGGACTGGAGAATTGCTCACTTTACTCAAAGATTCATAAATAAAAGATCAACAAATCACTTGAGCATCCAACATATCAGCAAGGATTCGAATCACTTTGCAGATGATCTAGCTAGGCGGGCTCTTGGGTCTTCCTCGGTGCCTGTTTTGTTTCCTCCATCTATATCCTGTAACTTATCTGTTCATGATTAAGGTTGTCCATTACATGCACTAATGATGTTAACTCTCAGCCGTTTTGGCTGATTGCAGCTAGTTGCCGTTCAAGACATTAAAATTTAGTCCATATCATATCAAATGTTTAAACACTAATTTAGAGTATTAAATATAGATTCATTACCAAACTAATTGTACATGTGGAGACTAACTTATGAGACGAATCTATTAAACCTAATTAGTCCATGATTTAATGATATGGTGCTCAACAAACATGTACTAATTATATTAATTATGTTTAATAGATTCGTCTCATAAATTAGTCTTTATATCTATATAATTAGCCTATATTTAATACTCCAAATTAGTGCCAAACATCTAATATAAAGATTAAACACCCCTTAGTGCCTCAGTGGACCCCACGACGGATTTTGGCGAGACTTGATGTGTGCGATGATGGGACATATCCTAGTAGGGATGAAAATGGTATAGATATTTTTTGACAGTATTTGAGACCGAATCCGTTTAAAGAGGTTTTAATCCGTTTATATTTGAGTCTGGATATTTAATATCTGATACCATATCTGTATTCGAATATTCAAATCACATATTTACGATGTCGATATCTAACTGTATCCTATCTGACATGGTTGACACTATCCCTATTTGAATCAGAATCCAATCCGTTTTCATATCCGATCCGTTTTCATCTCTAGAACCAGTGTCGGACGTTAACATGGACAATCTGATTTGTGAAAACCGAAAACGAGATGACATGGTAGTTTCAAATAAGCAAAAATTTAGATATCCTGTTGTACTACTCTATTATTTTCGAGGATTTTCTATTTTAGATAATGCTACTATAAATCGTGAAATTTAGTATCTACTCCGTATTTATAAAATGGACTCTCGGAGTTGCTCATGCTCTAAGCACAACGGATGGACTGCTGCATTCATGGGCCTGGTTGCTCGAATCCGCTAGGGACAGGCCCAGATCGTCCACTCTGGAAAATGGAGGCCCAGTGGGGTTGTTTTTGGTTGGAATTGGTTTGCCTTTGCGTCACAGCGTCAGTCGTCTTCGACGGAAGGGGAATCAGGAGGAATTCAGGATGCGGCTCTCCTTCCCCCTTGTCGCCGGCGCCGTCGTGTGAGTCTCTCGATTCCCCATCTCTCACCTGCACGAGCACTATCCTCTTCATGGTTGTCACGTCACGCGGCGTTTCTCGCCAGCCCGGTGCCGATCTAGACTTGCCTATCGAGTTGCTGCTCCACTGCAACATCCGATTTCGGTTGCTCTTCTAGTCCCAGCATCATCTGCTGTAGATGGAACTCTGACCTTGCTTACTGCCGGGGTAGGATTTGTAGTCCCCGTGTGTAGCGCGAAAGGGTTGTGGCTCTTGTGGGTGTCATTTACAGCTCTGATTAGGTGGTGCGGGAAGCTTCGTGGACATAGGACACACATCTGCGCCATGGCAGTAGGCTGCTCGTGTTGTGTTAGTAGTACCTGACCCATTCTCGTGGTGGGTTAGAAGCATTGCGTGTAATAGACAGGAATCTGTTCTCACTTATCAGGTTATGAAGTCTGGGCTAGTCATAGTTCTAGCATCAATATGCATCCTCTTCTTCCCATTTTTGTGGTTTGCTATTAATTGTTATACATGACTTTGTAATCGGAGCTTGAAACCTATATTCATGTTATACTCCATGTCCTCACCATGTTACAAAATGCTTTTAGTGTGAGATGTATTTTAGCCAATGAGGTTATATACTCTAAAATTGGTCATCTACACATACTTTTACCCTGAATGAAATGCCACCTAATTCATTGTGGTCACTCGTTTTCGGTCAACTTATTCCGCAGCCAGTGAAGATCTAGCAGAACTGAATAAATTCAATGATTCAACTAGTAATTTGATATGGAGTCAAGATAGTATTGGAGGATGCGTGCAAGTTTTTTCATTTTCAACATATCAAATTGCTCCTCTAGTCTGCAGTCTGAATGATATCAGATTAATTTGATGCAAATTAACAGACCTCATCAGGCTCCTAATAATAAAGCAAAATAGGACAGATAGGTAAGTGGAGGGGCTGCCTTTTGGATTTTGGTTTCAAAGTTCCAATAAAATTTGTGCTTTAGAGATGAGCTATGAGATACTATCAACTCGAGAATTGTGTATGCATATTCTATTTGATTGGGACTAATACTTATATGAAAAAAGAACACTGTTAGAAAATGGCTGTTGCCAATCTGCATGGTTAGGATAGTAAAATCAGCACAGCTGAATGAAGTGTGTTAGCTAGCCAGAATCCATCCCTAGAAAATCCCCTAGGATATTCTGTAAGAGAAGTTTAATATATTCACTTTTAGTTTGACGAAATGATAAAATGGTGATGTTCTGTGATCACATAAGTACCTGGCAGTGCATATGTGGAGATGCCATCTCAAATGTTGTTGGTGGCCAGACAAGAACACTTTTCCTGTTTTCCTTGTAGCAACTGAATAACTGAATTGAACAGACTCTACGAATGATTGAGATGATATAACATCTTCTGTGCATGATTGAGTTTCTGATGTCCTACAAGGCTACAACATGAGTTTCTAACCTTTGCCCACGCACATGTTGAGCTTTAGGAATTTTGTTTTGGAGTAGATGTGGCGTGTGCATTGATGATAACTTTTATGTGCATAACTGCAAAAGCATCATTTATATTTGATTTCACCCTGGATACTGTAAAAGTTGAGTGCCCTTTGACATTGAAGAATTTTGTGGACTGCAACATGATCGAACTATGCATGTTACTTTGATCACTTCATGTAGTTGTTATTGATTCTGAAATAAGCGTTTTACTAGTGTGGACATGAGGTTTTCAGTAGATCATTGGATGAAATCTGCTCTTGGAATCTGAAAGTAAGGGTAACAGAGTTGTCATCATATATAAACTTGGGAGTTGGCAGCTCATGAAGCCAAGCACTCAAGATTGTAGTGATATTTGTGCTGCTGCGACAATAGCATGAAGAATTTGTTTGCATCCATATAAATATAGAATTTATCTTGCAATGGTGTTTCCGTGTGCTGACTAGGGTTTGTACATAGCAATTATGCTTTGCGCCCACTGCCCATTTATCTTTTGTTTCCTTAGTTGTCTTTGTCAAAAGAAGCCCTGTTTATTGGTGTGTTCGTTGGCTACAGTTGCAATTGTATATCTGCTTATTATGTGGCAGCATAATCTGCTGTTGCTGTCAGACTTATCTTGATGTTCTTAGTTATTCTTTCCTACAATTGTTACAGGATCGGAGTGATTTCTGGGAATGTTATATTTGGGCCACCGCTTCAGAAGTACTGGGCAGAGAAGCAGCAGCAAGGGGCAGCAAAAGAAGGCCAGACTGGTTCAACCTGACAAAGAGTGTTCTCGCCTTCTGCAGTTTACATACATTTAGGCCCTGTTTAGTTCCTCCATTTTGCAAAATTTTCCATCACATCGACCATCACACAAATGTTTGGACGCATGCATAGAGCATTAAATGTAGATAAAAAAAATAACTAATTGTACTTTTAATATGTACATGACGAGACGAATCTTTAGAGTCTAGTTGGTCAATGTTTGGACAAAGTTTGTCAAATAACAACGAAAGTGCTACAGTGTTTTATTTTACAAAATAAATGCATCTAAACACACCCTTAGTAAACACTGAATAATGATGTCCATACAAATTTGTACTCCATGGTCCTGAGCGCGTCACTTTTCGTTAGCACGGGTTACATTAGTTGCCCTAGTTTTCGGTGCTAGAAGAATACTCCCTCCATATCAAAAAAACTTACGTTTTGGACAAGATTTGAGTCAAACATTGGGAATATAAATCATAAATAACTTTTAAATTATTGATTTTAGAGATGTAAAAATCATATAAATAAATTTATCTTGAAAAGCACTTTCATAAAAATATACATATACCACTTTCCAATAAATATTTTTAAAAAAACAAGTGGACAAAGTGATGTTTTGGAGACCGTGTCGCTGTCTAAAACGTCAAGTTTTACGATACAGAGGGAGTACATCATGGAATGCAGAGAATGATTTGAAATCCAATCTATAATTTGCATACCTATGCAGAACTTTGTTTTTTCGATTTTACTAACCACTATATCGTGGCTTCTGAATCTCACTGGGCCGACAATTCCCCGGAGTTCGGGCCCAAATCGGCTCTCGGGATACCACCACACGACTCCATTACAGCCTCTACCGCTTTCTGAACACGAAGTAGAAAGGACGCGCGATATTGCAGAAGCTCCCCCTCCCCGCGCATTCACCAGCCCCAGCCGCCCATTTTCCCGCTAAAACAAGAACCTTTGCCTCCTCCGGCGACTGCCGGATCCCTGAACCTGGAGTGAACCCCGCTCGCACACAGGATGCCGAGGAAAGCAAAACCCGCCGCCAAAGCCACCGCGGCCGTCGCGGCCGCCACCGGCGTCCAGTACTGGCTTCTGAAGACGGAACCGGGCGAGTGGTCGTGGTCCGACCAGGCGCGCGCCCCGGGCGGCGTCGCGCCGTGGGACGGCGTCCGCAACCGCCAGGCCATGAACAGTCTCCGCGCCATGCGCCCGGGAGACCGTTGCCTGTTCTACCACTCCGGCGCCGGCGCCGCCTGCCGCCGCGTCGTCGGCGTCGTCGAGGTCTCCCGGCCCTGGTACGAGGGCGAGGGCAAGGAGGCGGTGGCCGGTGGCGCCGTGGACGTGCGGGCGGTCGGGGAGTTCCGGAACCCCGTCGCTCTGGGTGACATCAAGAAGGCGGCGGGCGAGGTGGAGGGGATGAAGGACTTCGCGCTGCTCCGGCAGGCGCGGCTGTCGGTGATGCCCGTGCCTGTCAAGATCTGGGATTGGATTTGCGACGCTGGAGGGGGTTTCGTGCAAGACGGCGAGGTTGAGGATGACGAAGAAGAGGTTTGATGCTGCAAATGTGAAGGTACAGGACCTGATTTTGCTGAGCAACAAAGAACTCGATTTTTTTTTGGGTGAAGAGAGAACTTTATTAGCTAGATGTAGAAAGATTACAATCGGCGTTGAGGAAGCTCAGAGCACACGCAGGTGCTTGACCCAACCAAGCCGCAGAGTGTTTACATTTTCTAGCAAATAAAGCCAAAGCATTCGCTACACTATTTTCATCTCTCTTCACTTGGGAGATACTACACTGGCTCATCAAGCGTGTCCAGCTTCTTGCCTCCTCAATGACAGGTCCGACCTCCAATCTGTCTTGAGTATTGCTTCTCATAGCCGACGTGATTCTAGCACAGTCTAATTCAAGGACAATCTGAATAAACCCCCAATGGTGCGCCCAATGCAGGCCCTCAGTACAGGCCAAGGCTTCCACCTCTGGCGCGGTGCTACACTTCGCGAAATATTTCCAAGCTGTGAAAAGAACATTACCGTTACTGTCCCGGGCTATGACCCCGATCCCAGCCTCAAAGAACTCGATTTGTATTGGTACAGTTATAGTATTTCAGTAAACTGTGTGCTTATCTTGAAATTTTGCAGAACCAAGTTGCTTCTGGTGCCGGGTGACATGAGCAACTGCAAGGCTGTGTTTTGTGGAGTCCTTTTGGCCTGCAAGGGTTTGCTAGTTCTGAAGAGGCATTCATGTTTCTTCAGTGTTTGCCATCTCGGCACAGAAGTGCCCTACAAGAATGTAGTTACTAGTTGATCTATGTAAGTTCAATGGTCGATGTGGCTACTAGCTAGAGTAGCCTGGATCTATGAAGTACTCGAGCTATTGTGCATTATCCTGTGACTCGCTATAACTGGATAATCTGATAATCTACTTGCTGCTCTTAAGGACAGTCTCATACTCTGATGCAGTTCACTGAAGTTTCAGTCAGGTTGTTCGTACATTCTAATGTTATAATTGGGAATCGGATCACTCTATTAGTGATTATATTACTGTACCATACAGCGCACACTATGAACTGCAGGTGGCACATTGACCCACTCCAAGCTTCCTGTAGTAAAAGACTCTTTTATTTGATCTAGTGCGAAGAGTATATTGACAATTCCAAAAAACTGCTCATACTATCATTATAGTATAATGACGAGCACTCACTGTTCCTTAGCAACTGTTCGTGTGAAGCTGGAAATCCATGTCTAAAGCTGTTCACACGAATGAAGCTGGAAATCCAGAACTGGGGTTGATTGTCGCAATTTTCTCGCAGGGCGGGGAAAAGGGACTACGGTGCTCATGTGAGATGCAGCTGTTGTACGTAATTTATAATGCAGGCACAAATGTGGTTGCTCCGCTGAGCTCTGAACACATACGTCCAGCTCGCAGGGCGCTGGCACCTAGGAGCCGGACCTGAAAAAGGGAAAAAGTGATTGGGTTGGTTTTAAGCTGTCGTACCAGGTTTTAGCTTTAGGATCATTCAATGTTTTGGGAGCTTCTAGAGGGCATGGCATGGCCTGAGGCGATACAACGGTGTTTATTCCATTCCATCTGCATGACAATTTAAACTTCCTGATCTTTGCACAGGCACACAGCTGCCATATACGGAAGGTTTATACAATTTGGTCTTTGTACAAACTTTTTTTGCTAGCTTACTTTTTGCTGTCCTTGGACTTGGAGAGGATTCAGAAACACTGTTACTTGTAACGTGAGAGGACCTGAAAATTGGTTGTGCTTAGATGCCAAATTCTAAGTTATTCGCCGTGTTCGGCTTTGGTTCCTCTGGCTTAGTGGCCACCTTTCTAGGATGGGAAATGAACACCAATTGCTGCTGTGTTGTGGCAGTTTCCATTTAGCACACATACAGTCGGCGATACAGGGCTGTGTGATGTGCGCGGCATCATTATCATTACTAGATAGTAGAAAAAGGAAATTCTGGAGATGATGACGCGGTATCGCCTATCCAGTCACTCATCCAGATTCCAACGTGTCCAATGAATGTGACCGAGACCTGATGCTGGGTCTGGGACTGGGCGAGGCGATGCAGCAGTGCCCGGTGGCAGCGCCGGTGGTGAGCTGTGTCGCAAACTCTGATGAGTTGAACCGTCCATCTGTTTCGTCTTCAATTCGTCCCATGTTGCCTGTCGGCGACTTGCTTGGGTCCTGTGACTCCTTTTTTTCTCTCTCAGCCACTGCCACGAACCATACAGGCCACAGCAGTTGCACCAAATCTGGCCGGAGCATTGAGTACCAGCACTCCCAAATGCTATGGATAAAGTCATGAAGATTTTTTTTGGGGGTGGGGGTTAAAGTCATGAAGATTGTGGACAGCCGTTGAACGCTGGAGAAGGGAAAACGCGCCGGCCACGCAGCACCGCTCCGGACTCCGGAGCGTCAAAGATGTATAGCGGACTAGCGGTGGAAGGACGGAAAATGCGGCGGCGCGACGCGACTGTGCTCGTCGGACGCACACCCAGCGGCCACCGCGCGCGGTGGCCGAAAATGGGCGCGCCACGACGACGCCAAGGCCCCCGAGCGCCATAAATGTGCAGTGGTTGCCCTCGCTCACAGGTGTTGTGCGCTGTACGTGTTGCGAATGCGAAGCGCGCGGCACCCGTCTGTATTCTGTAGTGTAACCCGATTGGTGTTTTGATCTTTTGGACGCGACGACCTGACCCACCACCCGTCGTCGTTCCGTCGCCGATGGGGTCCGGTGCTTGCTGGGCATCAAACCGCTGGCGCGAGCCGCTGTTCTCTCTCTTCAATCTCGCTGCTTCTTCCTCCCTCCCTGGCCAGCGGTGTCTGCCTCTGCCCGCGAGATCCCCAACCCCCAGCCACTCCACTCCTCACGCGCCACTTTTAATGCGCGCCCACCCCGCTCGCGGGCTCGCGCGGCAGGACGCAAATCGCCACTACTTAAGAGTTAAGAGATAGCGCACTAAACTCACGAGCCCATCACAGGCAACGCAAAGCGTGCACCTACCTCGGCGAGCAAAGGGCAAAAGCTGATCGGAGCAACGAAGCCCGCAGCCATGGCCACGGCGGCGCCCCGCCACGCCCACGCCCACGCCGCGCTCCTCATGCTCCTGCTGCTGGGCCTGCACGCCGCGCGCGCCGGCGCCGTCACGGACGCCGAGCTCACGTCCAGGCCCAAGCCGTCCTCCCCGGGGCCCAAGAAGCCGAGCGTCAAGCCGCCGACGGGCGGCAAGCCGAAGCCCAGCGCCAAGCCCCCCGGCGCGGGCGCGGGAGGCGTCGGCGGCGCGATCCCGACCATCCCGGGCTTCGGCATCCCCGGGATGGGCGGCGGCGGCGGGTTCGGCATCCCCGGGATGGCCGGCGGGTGGGGCGGCGGCTACGGCGGGCCTGCCGGCGGGTACGCGCGCGGCGGCGTCGTGGCGCCCACCGTGACGTGCGCCGAGAAGGGCCCCTGCTACGGGAAGAAGGTCACCTGCCCCAAGAAGTGCTTCTCCTCCTACAGCCGCGCCGGCAAGGGGTACGGCGGCGGCGGCGGCGGGGGCAGCTGCACCGTCGACTGCAAGGTCAAGTGCACGGCCTACTGTTGAGGTGCTGATTCACCTCCCCGTCCGCTGGCGCTCAGCAGCTTAGCAGTGACCAGTGAGTTGAGCGGGTTCACTCACTGTTTGGTGTGATGGCGCGCGTCGGTGAGTTGAGTAAGGGTGGTTAACTTTGCAGTGTTATAACAGTACTAGCGTGTACGTCTGTCGTCTGAGACTCTACACATAGACAGCCAAGGGTGATCCACGATGTGGACAAGGGCGGTTTATTTCTAAGATGCTCTATGCTTTATGGTGTTCCTTATTTTAATCAGCTGCATTGTGTTCTTGCTTTCGTTAAGTGATGAGATGAGGTTGTGAAATCCAGTATTATGCATAAATAAAGAGCTATGTATAAGCACACAGACACTTCAGGGTTCTTTGCTATCTGTACTGTGACTGTGACTGTGAGAGTTGTGGCTTCGACATTTCAGGGCACCCTAGAAAAAAGTCGATCTGGAGCTACATCGAACCATGATTTTAAGTAATGTAGGTCACGTGTTAATAGAACGTGATTGCGGTCGTCGAGTACTACACATTTGTTCGGCCGGCCAAAGTCCCCCGCCCCCGGCCGCCGCAAGGCCGGGAAGGGGCTGAAAAACGAGGTCCACAAGAACAAGAAACACGTGGCCATCTCTTCAGCTATGTTCGCTTGAGCTAGAAATTAGTTTTAATTTATATAAATCAGTCGTGAGCTTCAGTTATGGAACAATGTTTTTGCTCATATTTGCTTCTTGCTCTTACATGGAGTAGCGCATGACAACGCATGAAATTTTCTAGGCGCTAGGCGCAAGCAGTTCAAATCCGTCATTGGATTGCTCTTTGTCTCAGAGAAATCCAAACTAGCTTATGTTTATTCCAATTGTATGCAGATTGGCTGTATTGCTTTTGACAAACATAAAGGGCAATGCTCCTAGCAAAAATAAAACAATGTCGCCTGTAACTAGAATTCTCCGAGACGAAACCAACTAATGCCTTTTTATGAGAAACATATTGTCTACCACTAAAAAATAATATCGTTAAAAAATTAAAATAAAGCATCCACGTCAAGCTAAGAATATAAACTTGAGTTGTCAGATTTCACCACAACAAACTCAATTAACTCTATACTTAGTTCACACCCTTTCCATCCTAGAATCATTTTTTTTGTTTTCATAACACAAATAAATAGAACTCTAAAGCTTATATACATAGAAGCAGGGGCGGATGCAGCGGTGGAGCGGGTGGGGCTCTAGCCCCCCCCCCCTACGGCCGCTAGATCCATGAAGCCACTCCTAAGTTCCCTCTATTTTTTTTGTCATAGATACACATTGGAGAGGGGCTGAAGCTGTTTGGAGGTTGAAGAAGCCCTCCTAATATTTTTTTCTGAATCCGCCACTGCATACAAGCGCACACTTCTATAAACATATGTATTTGCAAATCACACCCTATAGAGTGAACGTCTATTATTATACTCAAATCTAAAATTAACATGGATGCATGCTAGATCTATCCCTAGACGCTCACGTACATGCACATATATACCCATAAGATGGGGAGGGTGGAAAACTTTATTAAATCCTAAAATAAATTGAGTAAAATATGAATACTCATCGAAAGTCGAGAACTTAAATCTAGATAAGCTAGTTTTACCACAAAAAATCTAAACAGAACTTCATCTTTGTTCTAACTCAATTTTTCTCATTAAGTTTTTATAGAAAATATATTAACACCTATAATACAAATAAATATAAAATAAAAAATCTTATGGTGGATTTAATGAAAGTTATTTGGTGTAGTATATGCTTGTACATCTTTTCAATAAACTTTGTTAAAGCAAGGACAAAGTTTGACTCCTATCTAGATTGTTGCTCTGAAGGTGGGCTTAGTTGGTTTGCAGCCACTGTGCTGCCTTGTTGAGCTAGGAAGTTGAGCAGCAAGCATGTTTGGTTGTTGAGCAAGGCCACCTCGGTTCTTGTGAGGGCAAGATTATTCTTGCTGAAGCAGAAGAGCCAAAATTGACTCACTTGACTAGGTAAGCCAAAGCTTGCCATGCAGGCAAGGAGGCAAATCCACCAAGCACATCCTCATTCTCCTAATTATCCCTTTGAGTTTGGAAGCTATATCACAAATAAAATAAAAAAGATAATTGGAAAATTACCATTATAATTTCATAAAGTCAGAGATATGTCACTGTTCTGTAATTCCTGTGTTGCCTTGATAAAAAATCAGATATAAACTTGTGTTTGGTTCTTAAGCCAACTTACCTCATAGTCTGCGCGGGCAATTGGTTCCTGAGACAGCTTCCCTCGTACACTGCTACACGTTTGATTTACCGAGACACCATATTGTGCATGTCTGAGGCGGGCAAAGGGCGCCCACCTCGGTTAATATTTAATCGAGGCGGGCACTGGAAGGAAACCGCCTCGGTTAATATGGCAACCGAGGCGGTTGCCTTCCAGTGCCCGCCTCAGTTAATGTATTAACCGAGGCAGTTCCTTTAAAGCGCCTGCCTCGGTTAATTGGTATTAACCGAGGCGGTCGTTTGTTATTTGTCCACCTCGGTTATTTTGTGGCTATAAATGCACAGCGCCGCCGCCCCACCATCCCCTTCCTCACGACTTCTCCACCATTGTTGACGGGTTTTGAGGTCTCAAACCCTAAAAAATATCTATTTTTTGGTGGGGGAAGTTTTACAGTTTAATTGTGTCAAGTTGTTGACCGCGGGTGATTATATGTTTGACTTTAAACCTCTCTTTTGTTCTTGTCTTCTTAGATTTGGGTGCTCTCTAGATCTAGATCTAATTTTCTTTAATCTGATTTTTGTATGTCTTTTGCTATAGGTTTTGCTTGCATACATGGAGAGGTCCGAGTGGATATACCGGTCATAAAGATTAGATCTATCATACATAGGTCATGTTAAAAAGTTTATTGCCACTGCTCGGAAACATAGTCAAAGTGTGAATCCACAAGGACGACACATCATATGTCCGTGTTCAAAATGCAAGAACCTTCTGTTGTATGAAGACAGTGTTGTGTAGTCTCATTTGATCAGGTATGGTTTTGTTACAGATAACACAGTCTGGAGGTTTCATGGCGAAACATATGTTAGTATCACTATATCCGGAGAGAGCTCATCAATGACGATGATGGCGAATGCAAACCATGGTGGAGGAGACCAAGAACCGCCAGCTACCGGTGATAATGTTCGTGATTACCTCACCATGGACGATTTATTGCAAGACATGGCCGATGGCGGGGATGATGCAGATGATGGTGAGAGGGTTCGTGTGATGGAGCCCGAGAATGTTGAGCTTTTTGAGAAAATTGCTAACAACCTCGATGAGGACGACATTCTGTTTGGGAGCTGTCGGTGTTTCGTACCCGGGGGTATCACACCAACGAGTAATATGATCGCGTGCTTCTCTTCCTGGATGGTGATGCAAGGGGACACAAGGATTTATCCTGGTTCGGGCAAAGAAGGCCCTACGTCCAGCGGGGGGGATGTTCTTGTATTACTTGCACCTAAGTGCTCGTACAGGGGAGAATACAAGCTCAGTGAGCGTGGACCGGAGTCCGGACTCGTGTCTGTGCGTGGACTCGTGTGTTGTGTCCGTCGTCCCGAATGAGGGCCCTAGCGTCCCCTTTTATAGAGCAAGGGGAGGCCAGGGTTACATGAAAGTATTACAGGTGTCGGGGCGTATGGTGCCCCATACGGAGAAGGGTAGGAACTCTGTCTTGTCGGGGCCACTGGAGCCGATGTGATTGTCGCTGTTGAGGCGTCCTTGGGTCGTGGCTTCCATCCTGGGTGCGGACGTGGTGGCGCGACAAGGCGGGAGCCGTACAACACCCATCCCGGAATGTACAGTACGCGGCGGGGTCCCTCCGGGTCTTGGGGTACCTGTCCTCCAATAGCACGAAAGTAGTTAGGGCTCGAAGGGCGCGGAGCCGGCTTCGAAGGTGGTGCCACGGGGGGCTCGTGGGGCGCGGAGCCGGCCTCGAGGTGTTACAGTGCAGGGCTCGAGGGGCGCTTAGCCGGCCTCGAGGGGTTACAGTGCCTGGCATGGCCGAACAGTGCTGCGCTGGTGCCCTTTTGCCATGCTTGTGGTGAAAACGAGACTTGACCTTTACACCGAGTTACTGTGGTACACGCCGTGCACTAGTGGACATGACCGGAGTAGGTGAAGGCATTAAATGCGTGGTATGGGCTGGTACGGCTGTCTGTGCAGCTCGAGGTCCGTGTGTTAAGGCTCGAGGTGTGGGGGCGCGCTTGCCCGAGGTCTGGAGGGCTCGAGCGAGACGGAGAGCGATCGTGCTCGCCGAGGCCTCGCTGGAGGGCTCGGGCGAGACGGAGAACAGAGCGTTCGCCGAGGCCTGGCTGGGAGGGCTCGGGCGAGACGGAGATAGAGCTTTCGCCCGAGGCTTTGCTGGGAGGGCTCGGACGAGACGGCGATAGAGCGCTCGCCCCAGGCCTGGCTGGGAGGGCTCGGGCGAGACGGAGACGAGCGTTCGCCCGAGGCCTGCTGGGAGGGCTCGGGCGAGACGGAGATGGAGCGTTCGCCCGAGGCCTGGCTGGGAGGGCTCGGGCGAGACGGAGACGGAGCGTTCGGGTGTTTGCGTTGATTGGGGGTACCCTTTTTGTACCACCGACAGTAGCCCCCGAGCCCTTGTTTGAGTGCTTGCATTCGAGCAGGGGCTCCAGATTGGGATCTCGATGGATAGCTAACTGGTCTCGAGGGTTTTGTCGATTTGATTCCGTGGGTGTCGTGCGAGCGACACCCGCGGGTGTAGCCCCCGAGGCCATGGGGGAGTGGTTAGAACTCCCTCGTGGGCTTCCGAAGAATCCTCCGTCGTTGGGACCTTCTGCCCAGTGGGCGCGCCTTTTTAGGCGGATATCGTCAGGGAGCGGAGATCGCGGCGCCGTGTGTACCTGTCAACAGGCTCGAAATGTGGTTTGGTAGTCTCGTTAAATGTTTATGGTTACCTTTCCTTTGTCGTGGGAGACTCCGTCTGAGGCTTGGCTCGGAGGGCTTGAGCGAGACGGAGAACGAGCGATCGTTCGAGATCCGGCCTCGAGGGCTCAGGCGAGATGGGGGTCGAGCTTTCACCCGAGGCCTGAAAATCTCATGCTCACATAAAAAAGAGATTAGTCGCAACTGTCCGAGTTTTTAGACCCTCTTTCGTCGAGGGGTGCCACGCTGAACCGACTGGCCGGCTCCTCGAGCTGTCCGGCATGCCGATTGCCCTGGCTTGTCATCCCGCGAGTCCTTTCGATCGGATGCGAGGGGGGATGCCTCGTACTACCCCGAGTGGGCGAGTATCGAGGTTCCCGGTGAGCTGGTAACGGGGAATCCAAGTGAGAGCTCGTGCCCCGTTCGTTAGGGGTCGACTGTGGCCCGGAGGCGGTCTCATAAAGCATGGGTGCTCAGTCTGCAGGAGTGTCGGGTCCATTCGATAGGACCCGGTGGCTCGATGCCTCCCTCCGAGGGGATCTCACTGCACGTCGAGCTCCCTGCCTTGGATACACGTGAGGGGCCTCGAGGGCTCGGCCCTCGAGTGATGCCGCGAGTGGCGCCCCTTGGTGTCCCTGACTCGGGTGCTCGAAGCCGGCTGTCGAACCCTTTTCGAGGGCCAGCCTTCGCTGCTTCGAGACTTAGGGCCGGGGCCCGTTTTTACCTTTATGAAGAAGCCTCCGTCGTCTGGGAGTCCTTCTGCCCGTTGGGCACGCCTTTTTAGGCGGAAACCGTCGGGGAGAGCGGCGGGCGCGAAGCCGGAGCGACGGTCGTGGCGGGCCCGGGTAGTGGAGCGAATGGAGAGGTAACGCGTGTATCCTGCACCCGGCTCGAGACGCGGTTAGGTGGGCGCATTGAATGCATTCTGTTACCTTTTTACGTCGTGGGAGATCGCGCCCGTCTGGATTTCCCCCTATAAATACCGAAAGAGGGAAAAAGAACCCTTTACTTTGCCTTTGCCTTCGCCGCCGCCGTAGCCTTTACGCGCCCTCTCCTTCGAGCTAATCGATTGGGGATTTCCGGCCGCCCGTCCGCCGCTCGGATCCGCGCCGCGCCACCGTCATGGCCACCCAAACACAGATGCTGCCGGCCGAGGACTGGAGCCCGTCGAAGGTGACGCAGAGCGAGATGGACTCGCTGGTGGCCCAGGGGCTTCTGCGCCCCAACCCGGAGGAGGGACCCGCATGGTGGGTTATCCCGTCGGCGGAGCACCGGGAGCCGCACCCGCCGGAGGGGTACGTGGTGAGCTTCACGCGCTACCACCGTATGGGGCTCGGCGTCCCGCCGAGCCGCTTCTTGCGAGGGCTGGCCCACCATTTCGAGGTGGAGCTGCAACATTTCTCCCCCAACTCCATCTCGCACGCCGCCATATTCGCCGCGGTGTGCGAGGGGTACCTGAAGATGGAGCCGCACTGGGAGATGTTCGTCCATCTCTTCCGGGGCGAGCTCTTCATCAAGTCCCTGAAGCCCAGCGGGAGGCGGCCCGTGCGCATGGGCTCCCTTGCCATCACCGCGAGGGCGAGGACTTCGTCGGCCAATATCCCCCGCGAGTACCTGCGATATAAGCTATCCACCAACCAGGCCGGGTGGGACGACCATTGGTTCTACCTGCGGAACGAAGGTGGCCTCCTTCCGCAGTATACCGGCAGGGTCCTTACTCGACGCCCGGAGAAGTGGACCTGGGGCGTCGCGGCGGACAGGCAACACCACCTGGCCCCGCTGATGGAGATGATGAAGACGCTGGTGGATGAGAAGAAGCTGACCGTGCAAGCGGTCATTTGGGCGTTCCACCAGCGAAGAGTTCTCCCGCTGGTGGACCGCCCCCTTCTTATGCACGAGATGAGCCCGCAGGCTCAGCTCGAGGCGCTCAATCGCTCGAGGATGGCCGAAGAGAGGCTGTCCCGGAACGAGGGCGTCTCCCGGGTGTCGATCACGATCCAGGGGCCGTTCGTTTCTGAACTCTCCCACCTTGTTGCGATGGCACCCGACGAGGGGTGTCTCGACCTGGTAAGCCTCCCTCGAGTCGAGCTATCTCGAGCCTCCTCCCCCTTCTTCCTCCTTCGACCCGTTTGCATCCGTCTTGTGGTTTGTCTCATCACGCTTCTCCTTTCTTCAGGGGGCATTTACTTGTCGCGCGTCGAGGCCCCCGGTGAGGGAGGACGCCGCGGATGCTCAGGTGAGGCGCCTCTCTGCTCAAAGGACAAGGAGAGCAAGGATGCCAAAAAGAAGAAAGAGAAAGATAAAAACTTGCGTCGCTTAGCTCGGGAGCAGAGACTGGCGAAGGCTCGTCGTAACCGTCAGCCTGGGGACGGGTCCCCCGAGCTGAGCTCCTCGAGCTCGGAGGAGGAGAGTAGTGACGAGGAGGAGGACGACGACGAGGGGATGGATGCGCGCTTGATGCGCGCGGGGCTCGTCGATGACAGGGCTGACCGCTCCTCTGTGCAGGAGGGTACACTGGAGGTCCCACCGACAAAAGGGGGCGCGGGACGCAGCCGCGGAAGGTGGCGCCGATCCCTGCCTCGTCGGGGGCCCGAGGTCCGTCGAGCTCCGCGCCGGACGTGCCCCCAGTCGCAAGGAAGCCCCGTACCCGGAGCGCCTCCGCCACTGCGCCAACGGAGGCCGCCCCCGCGTCAGCCCAGACGGGGGGTCTCGAGAGGGGGCGGGCCTCGAGAGGCGGTCGACAGGTCGAGAAGGGTTTCGGGCCCGACCCCCGTGAGCCGTCAAGGGCGCCGTCGAGCCCGCGGAGGAGTGGGCGCCAAGAAGAGGCGTCGAGCCCGCGCCATCATGATCGTCGGGGAGGGACCCCCGAGCGCCTCGTGACCAGGGGCGCGAGCGTCCCCGGAGTCCATCGCCGCACCGCCGCCGGGACGCGGAAGCGGATGCCGGAGGGCGCGACCACCAGCGCGGGCGCCGGAGCAGGTCCCGGAGCCCGCGCCGGGGCGAGCGCCATGACGTCAGCACGAGGGCGGTACGGTCGCCCTCCCGCGATGTGGGGCGGAAGGAGGGCTCTCCCTCGAGGTCGAGCCATGGGAGGCGTCGGGAGCCCTCCCCCCATCCCAGCCCTGCGGAGACGGCCCAGGCGCAGGGCTCGAGCCGTGGGGTGGGCTCGAAGCCCCCGAGTGGGTCCGGCGACTCCGGGAAGAAGCCCAGCCGCCGCTTCGGGTGAGTAGTTTCCTTGGGTCTCGTCGGTAGTGAGGCTTCACCTCTTTGCTTTTAATGACACGTGCCATCTCCATCTTCTCAGGGGGAAGCGCTCCTACCAGGAGGTGGATCTCGCTTCGTCCAAGCGGGCCAAGGCCTCGAGCCCCGTCGAGGCACAGGCACCTCGAGGTATGGCACCTTCCTCCGCTAGAGAGGCCGCTTGGCTGGAGAAGGCCCGAGCTGCCATGGCTCGAGGGGGCCGGATGATCGTCGCAAATTTTGGTGAGGCCGTCGCCATCGACCATAGGGGTCGAGGTACTCTTCCTGGTTCTGACATCTCCGTCATCTCGTTTTGCAGGGGCCTCAGCTCATGGCATCGAGCCTGCCACCGCCGTATCCGCCGAAGCGCTGCCTCCTCCCCCTCCTCCTCCCACGATGGTGCCAACTGGGAGCGCCATCCTTCCCCTCACCATGACGGTTGTTCCGGGGGAAGCACCTGGGGCGAGCACGGCCCCGCCGGCATCTGGGGCTGAGGAGACTGCGCCCCTTGTGGCTCCAACCAGCACGGTCCGGGCTGCGGAGGAGGGAAGGGGGGGAGAGGCGTCGGTGGAGAAGGAGCCGACGGTGGAGGACCTCCTGAACGAGCTGGAGCAGGGGCCGCTCCTCGCCGCGGGCTCGATGACTGGTGGAGGCGCCCGTCGTGCCGGCTAGCGCCGACAAGGCGCCGGAGGGCCCGGCCAGGGAAGAGGCCCGGGGTCGAGCCTTCCTCGACCGATCCGCAACAGGAAGCGCCGGCGGAGGGACGGAGGGAGTCGGGGCCCGTGCCGTCGGGCGGCGGGTCGCTGTCGGGGCAGCTCGAGGCGGAGGAGGATCTGCCCGACATCGAGCTCGACCGACCGATATGGCCGTTTCCCGTCCCACTGAGCCCGCCCCTTGCCGTGGTTCCCATCGAGCAGCCGGCCCAGGGGGCCCGCGCGAGGTGCGGTCCATCTTCCGGGAGGTGGCCGTGCTTATGGCGGAGGCGGAGCGGTCCTGCTCCGAGGAGGCGGGCCGTCCGCACAGGTGTCAGCCGCCCTCGAGCGGGCGAGGCGGAGCTTCGAGATCTCCGCGCGGAGCTGAGCCGGAACGCCCAGATGGCGAGCCGGCTTAACGAGGCGGAGGCGGAGGTCCGGGTGGCTCGAGGCGAGGTCGCCGATCCAAGGAGGAGGCCGCCGCCGTTCTCGAAGCGTCGAGGAAGGAGGCCGCGGACGCCCGAAGCGAGGCCACCTCTGCCCGGGCTGAAGCCGAGGCGGCGAAGCAGGAGGCTGCTGATGCCCGTGGCGAGGCCGCCGTTGCCCGAACCGCAGCGGAGGCGGCAAGAAAAGAGGCCGAAGACGCCAAGAGTGGTGCCGCCACCGCCCGAGCTGCCGAGGGGGCGTCGCGGCAGGAGGTGATCCGCAAGGATCTGGCCCTGGTAGAGGCGGGCCGGCTGATCGAGGACCTTAGGTCCGAGAAGCTCCTCACGCTGGCCGAGAAGCGCAGGCTGGAGCAGCGTGCTGAGGGCCTAACCAGCGACCTCGCCGCACTGGGGCAACACTGCGACGGTGAGGCTTACACCTTGTTCTTGTTTGGTTCTCGAAGTTCTTTGTTACGCCGCAGTCTCACTCTTCCTTGTTTGCTGCGCAGGGGTCGAGAAGACGGTCGAGGAGCTCCGTGAGACGAACCAGGCTCTCTTGGACCAGCTCCAAGACGAGACGATGGTGGCGGAGCGGGCTCGCTCTTCTCTCGATCGGCTCGGCCCCCTGTGGGGTGCTCCTCCTGTGACCGCGGCAGAAGGTGCAATGGCTCGGGGCGATGCCTTGGTCGACGCCTTGTGCTTCTTCGACGCAGCCGCACGGGACCGTGTCCGGCAAGCTCTTCATCACGGCGTCAAGCAGACACTCGCGATTGTTCGCTCCGGTTTCCGCTTCCCGGTCCATGTTGTCGCGAATGGCTTCATCGAGATCGAGGGGAAGGATGAGGAGTGGAACAACCGCCGAGTTGACAAAATTTTGGAGAAGATGGAGAGGCCGGGGACGTCGCTTGCGAAGATCTTCGAGGAGGACGTGCTGCCTCCTGACGCCAGCAGCGGTGTCGGGAGCCCTCCTCCTTCGAGCTCGGGCGTCGAGGTCGAGCCTGCCATCGTGGACCTCGGGGAGGAGTACCGCACCGACGAGGACTGAGGCCTGCGTGCCAAATTTGGGCGTCGAGGCCCTTGTAAGAATTCTGTGACATAAATGAGGGTACGTCGAGACCCGAATGTATATGTGATTTGTTTATGAAAAGAGTTGTTTTCCTTTTCGAATGCATTTGACCGCTTCTCTTTGTCGCAAGCTCGAGTTTCTGCTAACTTAGTCTGTGTTCCTTTGATACGTCGCGAGCACCTCGAGGGGAGGCGTAGGTAGGGCACCGTAGCCCGGGGGCGTAGGCGGCCGTCTACGTCGACGCCCCCGACCTTGGGGCTCGAGGTACTTTAAGATTTAGACGTCGCTAGTTCGTTCGAGGCGCGAGTCGAGACGAGGGTCAAATTTTTGAAAAGAAAACACGCGTTTTTTCCGGAGTCTGGGGGGCGTTTACCCCCTTGTCAGCCCCCGAGGGAGGCTCGACCCTGAGCTAGGCAGGGTCGAGGCTACCTTGAGTTGCTAAGGAACATGAAAGATGGCGCACGAGTTGGCCCATTTATATTCAACGTGTTTGTACAAAGCAATAAAATGAACAAGGCCTCGAGGCCCTTAAGGGTAGAAGCGACGTAGCTGAGATATGTTCCACGCGTTTGCCAGGATCCTGCCTTGGTGAAAGGTCCTAAATGGCTAGAGGGGGGGTGAATAGCCTATAAAAAATTCTACAACAACACTTAAACAAACTAGTTAGACAACTAAAAGGCGAAGCGAAGTTTGCGCTAGCTCTACACAGATGCAAGCCACCTATTCACGATTCTAGATAACCACAAACTCTAAGTCACACAATATCAAAGGAACTATTCAACAACTAAATAAGCAATAATGTATATCACTACACAAGATAAGAGAATGTAACTAACAACAAGGTGTAACATTAACTTGCAAGAAAGTAACAAATGTAAGTACAAGAGATAGAGGTGTGTATACCGATCCGGCAAGAGATTAATAAATGAATATCAAAGAATACCACGGAGACAAGTTGACACAATAATTTTTCCTCCGAGGTTCACTTGCTTGCTGGCAAGCTACGTCCCCGTTGTAGCGATACACCCACTTGGAGGTTCACGCGCTAATAGGCATCACACGCCTAACCCTCAATAGGGTGCCGCACAACCAACACAAGATGGGGATCCACAAGCTACGAGCAATCCACTAGAGTTACCTTTGGCGCTCCGCCGGGGAAGGTACAAGAAACCCCTTACAAATCACCGGAAGATGGCCACGAACAATCACCACTCGTGCCTAATCTCCTCCGCTGCTCCAAACCGTCTAGGTGGCGGCAACCACCAAGAGTAATAAGAATATCCGCAGCAACCACAATCGCCAAGTGCCACTAGATGCAAACTCACAAGCAAATGCACTTGGATCTCTCGATCTCACTTGGATTCGCACTAACAAGCAAAGAGATCGGAGGAAGGGATTAGATCTTGCTCAAGAGGATGTACAAGAAGTCAGAGAGTCAAGAAGAACCCCCAAAAGGCGGCCACGGTCAATATATAGGGAAGGGAGGGCGGCGGCCCGAACCCTACCTTTCTGCGCTTGGTCGGTAGTACCGACCCCTCCTGGGCGGTAGTACCGACAGAGTCAAACTAGCCGTTTAAAACACGTCCCGCTGATTTAGGCGAGGCACCGACTCTGGTCGGTACCTCCGAGGTCGGTAGTACCGAGGTAATGGCGGTACTACCGCCAGGCCAAAATCGCCGCGAACAGAGAGCTTTGCGAAAAACCAGCCACTACCGACCTTGCGTCGGTACCACCGTGGGCGGTAGTACCGAGGTAATGGCGGTACTACCGGCAAGCCATTTTCAAAAACAACAGAGAGCCTCGCGAAGAACCAGCCACTACCGACCTTGCGTCGGTACCACCGTGGGCGGTAGTACCGAGGTAATGGCGGTACTACCGGCAAGCCATTTTCAAAACTACAGAGAGCCTCGCGAAACTCCTCAGGGCCACGGTACCACCGACCATCCGGTCGGTACCACCGCCGGCGGTAGTACCGATGTAATAGCGGTACCACCGCCAGGCCAAAAACGCCCCATTACAGAGAAGGCTGCACGCAGCACCTATGGGCGATACCACCGACCACCTGGTCGGTACCACCGACCATACACAGAAAACTCCATTTTCTTCTCTGTGTTGAACCAAACCAACTCCAACAACTTCTCCTTTGCAAATGTGCTAACACCAACAAGTGTACAACATCATGTGCATGTGTGTTAGCATTTTCACAAACATATTCAAAGGATTCGAGTTAGCGCACTAGGTCCTAATGCATATGCATGTGTGAATTCACCTAGTGGCACTTGATAATCGTGATCACCGAGATATTCCCCTCTTAATAGTACGGCTATCTATCCTAAATGCACTCACACCCTCTATGGTGTCTTGAGTGCCAAAACAAAATTCCTATTTATACCTTTGCCTTGAACTCCATAGGATTTTGTTTTTCTCTTCTTCTTCTCCCAAATGTGGAGCACTTGATCTATCTTTTGGTCATCACTACCAATACCATGATCATCATTTGGCTCCCGTACTTGGAATGTACCAACCTAGCTCATAAACACTTCATGACAAGGTTAGTACTCTAGGTGTCATCAATTATCCAAAACCAAACAAGGACTTTCAATCTCCCCCTTTTTGGTAATTGATGACAACCTTTCACAAAGATATATGTTTGAAAATTTGAGTCACCACTTTGTTAGTATTAGCTCCCCCTACATATGTGCTATAGTGTTTGGTTCAAGTTCGGCACATATGCATAGATATAAAATGTGGGAGAGTAATACTATCAAATGATGCTAAGGTATAAAGAATGGACCTTTGAAGCGTGATACCAATCGGAGTTGCCAATGTACACCATCCTTAGCATCTTGATTAGCTAGACTTACAAAAACACTAGATACCTTATGAGATCAACATTATATAAAAGGTTCTAGTACCGCTTTGCAAAAACGGATTACATCTAGCTACCACTTATGCATGCTAGTTCACAAATCATCATTCAAAATTTATTTCTAGCATACATCACACAAGCATGTATATTGAATTTAAATTGTTTACAATGCAATCACTCATATGAATATGCACATTCAAATGCAACAATCAGTTCATGAGCTTGCTCCCCCGACTTATGTGCTCAAATTTTAATTGACCTCCCTTTGTTATATACATCTATCTTAACCATAACCATTTCTCCCCCTTTGTCATTAAGTACCATAAAAGGCACACCAATTTTAGTAGGAGTTAAGGTAATCAATAGGGTGATCAAGTTTGTAGTATGGTTCAGCCTAGCAAACAAACATAAGATATTTAACACGGTTTGCTCTAGAGTAAGCTTCTTCACACATCTTTCAATGGTTATCTTACTCACGTCGGTTAAACCCTTGAATGCTTGTTTCCAAGATCAAACACTAGGTTCACAAGCCCATAAACATGTCATATGCTACCACTAGATCATATCAAACATAGAAGCAATAGTGGTACCATATGTACATCCAAAGTATTTTATTTTCATGAATGAGCCTATAAGATGCAAGGAATGACTAAATGCACTAAACATATCCTTAGCAAGAATGAATGTCATGCCAAACAATTTTACCTTTGCTTTGTCGAAGGAGAGGCATGTCATATAATGGAGGGTGCATCAACTCATATTTGAGAAATCAAGTATATTCAATTCATTCCTTAGCTTGCAAAATCTCTTTTCATCAAGTGGCTTGGTGAATATATCGGCAAGTTGATCATCGGTACCAACATTCTCAATTGAAATATCACCCTTTTGTTGATGGTCTCTTATGAAGTGATGGCGAATGTCAATGTGCTTTGTTCTTGAATGTTGTACTGGATTGTTGGTGAGCTTCACTGCACTCTCATTGTCACATAGCAATGGTACTTGTTTGAATTTAATTCCAAAGTCATCCAAAGTTGCTTTCATCCAAAGTAATTGAGCACAACAACTTCCTGCGGATATGTATTCTGCTTCGGCGGTTGAAAGTGCAACACTGTTTTGCTTTTTCGATGACCATGATACAAGTGATCTTCCAAGTAATTGACATGTGCCCGATGTGCTTTTTCTATCAACTTTGCATCCTGCATAGTCGGAGTCCGAATATCCAATCAACTCAAAGTTTGACCCCTTGGGATACCACAATCCAACATTTTGTGTATGCTTCAAATATCTCAATATTCTTTTAGTTGCCTTCAAGTGACTCTCTCTTGGTGAAGCTTGAAATCTTGCACACATGCATACACTAAACATGACGTCCGGCCTGGAAGCGGTCACATAGAGTAAGCTTCCAATCATAGACCGATACAACTTTTGATCCACCATGTTGCCACTAGCATCACTATCCAAATGTTCATTTGTTCCCATAGGTGTACTAATAGCTTTTGCATCATTTAGACCAAACTTCTTGAGCATATCTTTGATGTACTTGCCTTGACTCACAAAAGTGCCATTCTTCATTTGCTTGATTTGAAGACCAAGGAAGTAACTAAGCTCTCCAATCATAGACATCTCAAACTCATTTGCCATCATATTCCCAAACTCTTCACAAAACTCTTGGTTGGTTGACCCAAAGATAATATCATCAACATATATTTGCAACACAAACAAGTCTTTGCCAATCTTCTTGGTGAAGAGAGTAGTATCAACCTTGCCCATCTCGAACCCTTTAGAGAGTAGGAAATCTCTCAACCTCTCGTACCATGCTCTTGGTGCTTGCTTCAAACCATACAACGCCTTTTTGAGCTTGTAAACATGGTTGGGCTTCTTGTCATCTTCAAAACCGGGAGGTTGTTCTACAAATACTAACTCATTGATATACCCATTGAGAAATGCACTTTTGACATCCATTTGATATAACTTGATATTATGAGCACATGCATAAGCCAATAGAATTCTAATTGCTTCCATTCTTGCAACCGGTGCATATGTTTCTCCAAAATCAAGACCTTCAACTTGAGTGTAACCTTGAGCTACCAATCTTGCTTTGTTTCTTACTACTATCCCATCTTGATCTTGCTTATTGCGAAATACCCATTTGGTTCCAATTACATTGTAATTCTTTGGTCTCTCAACAAGTTCCCAAACTTGGTTGCGGGTGAAGTTGTTTAGCTCTTCATGCATAGCGTTTACCCAGTCAACATCCATCAATGCATCTTCTATCTTGGTTGGCTCAAATGATGTCACAAAAGAAAAATGCTCACAAAATGATGCCAATCTTGATCTTGTTTGCACACCACTTCTAATATCCCCAACAATTTGATCTATGGGATGATCTCTTGCAATATTGGTTGGTTGGAGGATTTGCACTTGATTGCTTGGTTGAGATGAACTAGCTTGTTGATCTTCACTAGCACTTGATTGATCATGAGAACCACTAGCTTGATTTGCATCAACTTGCACATTTGAGGAGAACATTTGGTCATCTTCATTATCATCCACTTGTCTTGGCCTAATATCACCAATATCCATATTCTTCATTGCATTTGACAATTGAGTGCCTCTCACATCATTAAGATTTTCATTTCCTTCTTGAGAGCCTTTAGTTTCATCAAATTCAACATCATGCACTTCTTCCATAATACCACTAGCCAAGTTCCAAACTCTATATGCTTTGCTTGTTGTTGAATATCCAAGTAAGAATCCTTCATCACATTTCTTCTCAAATTTGCTCAATCTTGCACCTTTCTTCAATATATAACATTTGCAACCAAAAACTCTAAAGTATGCGATATTTGGCTTCCTTCCATTTAATAGCTCATATGGCGTCTTCTCTAGCATGCCATGGCAATAGAGACGGTTGCTACAATAGCAAGCCGTATTGATAGCTTCGGCCCAAAAGGAGTGACTGACATTGTATTCACTGAGCATAGACCTTGCCATATCAATCAAAGTTCTGTTCTTCCTTTCAACAATCCCATTTGATTGAGGAGTATACTTGGGTGAGAATTGATGTCTCATACCAAAGTCATCACACAACTCATCAATTTTTGTATTCTTAAATTCACTCCCATTGTCACTTCTAACTTTCTTGATTGTTGTTTCAAACTCATTCTGACATTTCTTGACAAAAGTTTTGAAGATATCAAAAGTTTCACTTTTATCACTAAGAAAGAAGACCCATGTGTATCTAGTGTAATCATCCACTATCACAAAGCCATATTTACTTCCACCGATGCTAGTGTATGTTGTTGGTCCAAATAAATCCATGTGCAATAACTCAAATGCTTTGCTAGTACTCATTATGCTTTTCTTAGGATGGGAGTTACCAACTTGTTTGCCAGCTTGACAAGAGCTACAAAGTTTATCCTTCTCAAAAGTGACATCTTTCAAGCCTCTAACTAAATCATGCTTCACTATTTTGTTTAACTGTTTCATTCCAACATGACCAAGCCTTCTATGCCATAACCAACCCAAACCAGATTTAGTGAACAAGCATGTTGACAGCTGGGTTTCACTAGCATTGAAATCAACCAAGTATAGGTTCTCATATCTAAATCCTTTGAATATCAAATTAGAACCATCTACACTTATGATTTCTACATCATCAACTCCAAAAATGCATTTGAAACCAAGATCACACAACTGAGCGACTGACAGTAAATTGAAGTTCAAGCTCTCAACTAGCAACACATTGGAAATGCTCATGTCATTTGATATTGCAATCTTACCAAGCCCTTTAACCTTGCCTTTGCCATTGTCACCAAAAGTGATAGAATCAAAACCATGATTGCCACTTGAATTGATTGAATTGAACATTCTTGAATCCCCGGTCATATGTTGAGTGCACCCACTATCAAGCACCCAATGCCTCCCTCCGGCTTTATAGTTGACCTACAAGAACAAATCAATCCTTTTTAGGTACCCAAACCTTTTTGGGTCCTCCAAGATTAGTGACCAAACTCTTTGGTACCCAAATAGCTTTCTTCTTTGAGCCCACAATTGGTGTACCAATGAATTTAGCTTTTATGCCATTAACACCCTTGGTAAGCAAATAACAAGAATCAAATTTAATAGAGGATACATTAGCGTTCTTGTTCTTGTTCTTGCAATATTGCTCTACATGCCCACTTTGCTTGCATCTAGTGCAAAACCGACCATTGCTCTTCACAAAACTAGTCTTGTGAGTAGCAAAAGCCGCCTTGCCATTCTTGGGGGTATAGCCCAATCCCTCTTTGTTGAGAGAAAAACGTTGGCTACCCAAGCACTTAAGCAAGCGGGCCTCACCACCATAGGCTTTACCTAAGGCGTGAGTGAGCTCATTTACCTCCTTCTTCAATGTCTCATTTTCAACCATGAGTGAGGCATCACAAGTGAAGCCATCATCCATAGATGAAGTAGTAGTGGTAGATGATGAGCTACATGAAGGGTTAGTAGCAGCAATAACAATAGGCTTATAGAAAGATTCATCGATTATATCACAAGCTATGCCTATGTCACATGTTTTAACCACTTTTTCAGTTTTAGCTTGATCAACAAGTGAGGAGTGAGCTTCCTTAAGCTTAGTGTGAGCATTGCCAAGCTCCTCATGGGCTTCCACTAGCCTCTCATGAGTAGCATTGAGCTCCTCAAAGGATTGCTCAAGAGCTTTTAGTCTCTTTTGCAATTCTTTGCACTCCTTTCTCTTTTTATCAAAATGTTCTCTAGCATCATCAAGCATTTCAATTAATTCATCTTTAGTGGGTTCATCATCATCACTATCATCACTATCACTCTCATCATCATCAGATAGTACCTTTGTGGCCTTAGCCATGAAGCATGATGGAGTATCGAAGATTGAAGGCTTGTTGTTGATAGCAATACTTGCAAGTGCCTTCTTCTTGCTTGTCTTGCGATCTTCATTATCACTATCTTCATCACTATCACTTGTGGATGCATCACTATCCCAAGTGACCATATATGATTGCCCCTTCTTCTTCTTTGTGTAATTCTTCTTTTCTTTCTTCTCATTCTTCTTGTCCTTCTTGTTGTCATTATCATCATTCTCACTGTTGTACGGACATTGAGCAACAAGATGGTCCTTGCTACCGCACTTGAAGCACCTCCTTGGTTCATCCTTGTTCTTGTATGAAGTCTTCTTCCTCCTTGCCCGGTAGCCCTTCTTCTTCATGAATTTGCCAAACCTTTTGACAAATAGAGCCATCTCTTCATCATCGTCATCACTGTCATTTGAGCAGTTATCTTCGCTAGAATCTTCTTTCTTTGCTTTGCCCTTGTTCTTTGATGATGATGTTGTGGCTTTGAATGCCACACTCTTCTTCTTCTCATCCTTCTTCACTTCTTGATCATTCTCATCTCTGTAGGTGTCATCGGTCATTACATCTCCAAGAACTTGGTTTGGTGTCATAGTGTCCAAACCGCTTCTTACAAGCAATGTGACTAACATGCCAAATCTCTTGGGAAGACATCTCAAGAATTTATGAGAGAAGTCTTTGTCCTTCACCTCTTCACCAAGTGCTTTGAGATCATTGACAAGCACTTGAAGCCTATGGAACATCTCTGGAATACTTTCATCTTCATTCATCTTGAAGCTAGCAAACTTTTCTTTGAGAATGTATGCTTTTGCTCCTTTCACTGCTTGAGTGCCCTCAAATGATTCTTCCAATTTCTTCCAAGCATCATATGCCATCTCCAAATTTTTGATTTGCTCAAATACCCTCTCATCAACGGCATCATGAATAGCACTGAGAGCAATGTCATTGTTCTGCATCTTCTCTTCTTCGGCATTGGTGAGATTCTCCGGATCAACTATCTCAATCTTGACATCCACAACTTGCCATATCTTTCTATTGATTGACTTTAAATGAGTGGTCATTTTTGCCTTCCAATAGCCATAGTTTGTGCCATCAAATTGGGGTGGCCTTTTGGTGTTGTTGATATGAGCCATTTTGACACCGAAGGTTGTTAAGCCTCAAATAAACGGTGACCTTGCTCGATACCAATTGAAAGGTCCTAAATGGCTAGAGGGGGGGTGAATAGCCTATAAAAAATTCTACAACAACACTTAAACAAACTAGTTAGACAACTAAATGGCGAAGCGAAGTTTGCGCTAGCTCTACACAGATGCAAGCCACCTATTCACGATTCTAGATAACCACAAACTCTAAGTCACACAATATCAAAGGAACTATTCAACAACTAAATAAGCAATAATGTATATCACTACACAAGATAAGAGAATGTAACTAACAACAAGGTGTAACATTAACTTGCAAGAAAGTAACAAATGTAAGTACAAGAGATAGAGGTGTGTATACCGATCCGGCAAGAGATTAATAAATGAATATCAAAGAATACCACGGAGACAAGTTGACACAATAATTTTTCCTCCGAGGTTCACTTGCTTGCCGGCAAGCTACGTCCCCGTTGTAGCGATACACCCACTTGGAGGTTCACGCGCTAATAGGCATCACACGCCTAACCCTCAATAGGGTGCCGCACAACCAACACAAGATGGGGATCCACAAGCTACGAGCAATCCACTAGAGTTACCTTTGGCGCTCCGCCGGGGAAGGTACAAGAAACCCCTTACAAATCACCGGAAGATGGCCACGAACAATCACCACTCGTGCCTAATCTCCTCCGCTGCTCCAAACCGTCTAGGTGGCGGCAACCACCAAGAGTAATAAGAATATCCGCAGCAACCACAATCGCCAAGTGCCACTAGATGCAAACTCACAAGCAAATGCACTTGGATCTCTCGATCTCACTTGGATTCGCACTAACAAGCAAAGAGATCGGAGGGAGGGATTAGATCTTGCTCAAGAGGATGTTACAAGAAGTCAGAGAGTCAAGAAGAACCCCCAAAGGCGGCCACGGTCAATATATAGGGAAGGGAGGGCGGCGGCCCGAACCCTACCTTTCTGCGCTTGGTCGGTAGTACCGACCCCTCCTGGGCGGTAGTACCGACAGAGTCAAACTAGCCGTTTAAACACACGTCCCGCTGATTTAGGCGATGGCACCGACTCTGGTCGGTACCTCCGAGGTCGGTAGTACCGAGGTAATGGCGGTACTACCGCCAGGCCAAAATCGCCGCGAACAGAGAGCTTTGCGAAAAACCAGCCACTACCGACCTTGCGTCGGTACCACCGTGGGCGGTAGTACCGAGGTAATGGCGGTACTACCCGGCAAGCCATTTTCAAAAAACACAGAGAGCCTCGCGAAGAACCAGCCACTACCGACCTTGCGTCGGTACCACCGTGGGCGGTAGTACCGAGGTAATGGCGGTACTACCGGCAAGCCATTTTCAAAACTACAGAGAGCCTCGCGAAACTCCTCAGGGCCACGGTACCACCGACCATCCGGTCGGTACCACCGCCGGCGGTAGTACCGATGTAATAGCGGTACCACCGCCAGGCCAAAAACGCCCCATTACAGAGAAGGCTGCACGCAGCACCTATGGGCGGTACCACCGACCACCTGGTCGGTACCACCGACCATACACAGAAAACTCCATTTTCTTCTCTGTGTTGAATCCAAACCAACTCCAACAACTTCTCCTTTGCAAATGTGCTAACACCAACAAGTGTACAACATCATGTGCATGTGTGTTAGCATTTTCACAAACAATATTCAAAGGATTCGAGTTAGCGCACTAGGTCCTAATGCATATGCATGTATGAATTCACCTAGTGGCACTTGATAACCGTGATCACCGAGATATTCCCCTCTTAATAGTACGGCTATCTATCCTAAATGCACTCACACCCTCTATGGTGTCTTGAGTGCCAAAACAAAATTCCTATTTATACCTTTGCCTTGAACTCCATAGGATTTTGTTTTTCTCTTCTTCTTCTCCCAAATGTGGAGCACTTGATCTATCTTTTGGTCATCACCACCAATACCATGATCATTTGGCTCCCGTACTTGGAATGTACCAACCTAGCTCATAAACACTTCATGACAAGGTTAGTACTCTAGGTGACATCAATTATCCAAAACCAAACAAGGACTTTCACTTGGTCGTCGTAGAGCTTGTATGTGCCTGGCTTGAGTACTTCAGCCACGGTCTATTGGCCTTCCCACGGAGGGGTGAGCTTATGGCGCCCTCATTGTCTTGCAGCCGTCGAAGCACGAGGTCCCACCAGGTCCTTTTGCGCACGTGCTTGTCGTGGTAGCATCGAAGTGTTTGCTGGTAGCGTGCGGAGTTGATGAGCGCCACGTCTCGGGCCTCCTCGAGCTGGTCCTTGGCGTTGGCGAGCCTTTCGTCGCTGGTTTGCTCGTTGTAGGCTCGAAGTCGAGGTGAGCCGTACTCGAGGTCCGTAGGTAAGACGGCCTCGGCGCCGTAGGTTAGGAAAAACGGAGTGAACCCGGTGGCTCGACTCGGCGTAGTCCTGAGGCCCCACAGCACCGAGGGAGCTCTGTAGCCCACCCCTTTCCGAAATTCTTGAGGGTCTTGAACAGCCTCGGCTTCAGCCCATGGAGTATCATGCCGTTGGCGCGCTCGACCTGCCCGTTGCATTGGGGGTATGCGACCGAGGCCCAGGTTACGCGAATGTTGTTGTCATCGCAGAAGTTGGTGAACTTTTTGCCCGTGAATTGGGTGCCATTGTCTGTGATGATGACATTAGGCACCCCGAACCGGTACATGATGTTGGCGATGAACTCGACAGCCCTCTCGGAGGTGGGGTCTCCTATCGGCTTAGCCTCGATCCACTTGGTGAACTTGTCGACGGCCACGAGCATGTGTGTGTACCCTCCACTTGTCCTTTTGAGGGGACCCACGAGGTCGAGCCCCCAAACGGCAAATGGCCAAGTGATTGGGATCATCTGCAGGGCGTGTGCGGGCTGGTGCGTTTGCTTGGCGTAGAATTGACACCCATGGCATGCCTGGACCAAACGCTTGGCATCCCCAATGGCGGTCGGCCAATAGAAGCCTTGTCGGAAGGCGTTGCCAACCAGGGCCCTCGGCGCCGCGTGGTGGCCGCAAGCCCCCGAGTGCATATCGTCGAGGAGCTTGCGCCCTTCCTCGAGTGGGATGCAGCGTTGAAGGATCCCAGTCGGACTTCGTCGGTATAGCTCTCGTTCGTCGCCGTAGATGACGTAGGTCTTGGCCCTTCGAGCGATGCGTCGAGCCTCCGTCTTGTCTTCTGGTAGCTCGCCTCGCATCAGGTAGTCAAGGTAGGGCGTCCGCCAGTCGAGGGGCTGTGATGACGAAGGGGCGTGTGCGTCGACCTGCATCGCCTCTGCGGACGTCGAGGGGTCCTTCTCGAGGGGTGGCGTTGAGAGTCGAGCCCCCGTGTCCTGCTCGAGGGGTGGCGTCGAGGGGCCAGCCCCCGGTCGATTTCGACGGATGGCTTGAAGACGTCCCTCGAGAAGACGTCTGGCGGTACCGTGCCGCGAGTGGACGCCAACTTTGCCAGCTCGTCTGCGGCCTCGTTGTATTTCCGAGCTATGTGGTTGAGCTCGAGGCCGTAAAACTTGTCTTCCAGCTTGCGCACCTCCCCGCAGTATGCCTCCATCTTGGGGTCGATGCAGCTCGAAGCCTTCATAACCTGGTTGACGACGAGCTGCGAGTCTCCTCGGGCGTCGAGGCGTCGGACCCCGAGCTCGAGGGCGATGCGCAGCCCATGACAAGGGCCTCGTACTCGGCGACGTTGTTGGAGGCGGGGAAGTGCAAGCGAAGCAGGTAACGCATGTGTACTCCGAGGGTGAGATGAAGAGCAGCCTGCTCCCGCCCCCGTCTTCGTGAGGGATCCATCGAAGTACATGGTCTAGAGTTCGGCTTGAATCTGTGCCGGCGGGAGCTGAGTGTCGGTCCATTCAGCAACGAAGTCCGCCAACGCTTGCGATTTGATGGCCTTTCGCGGGGCGTAGGTGATGGTCTCCCCCATCAGTTCGGCGGACCACTTGGCGATGCGCCCCGTGGCCTCCCGATTGTTGACGATCTCTCCGAGGGGGAAGGATGATACCACCGTTACGGGATGAGCGAGGAAGTAGTGCTGGAGCTTGCGCCTTGTGACGATGATGCCGTAGAGCAGCTTTTGGATGTGCGGGTACCGGACCTTGGCCTCGGGCTCCGGCTCCTCGGGGCTGGGGTGGTTCCTGCATCAGGGTTTGCCGGAGCTGCAGCAGGTGCCGCCGTTCTTCCTCGGCTTTGGTGATTGCCTCTTGCACTTGTGCGAGCTGCGCCGCCCGGCCATCGTCGTGCTTAGGCGGTGCAGCCGGTGCTGGAGGTTCGTCCCTTCTCTGAACGCGTGATCCGCCTGCCGCGGCCACGTCGCTAGGTCCCTCTAGGTCGAGGGCCGGCCTGTTGTCGTCGCCTTCGTCCTCGGTATCGCATACAACTCCCTCGAGTTGGAAGCACTCCCTGGTGGGATCCCAGAGGTCGGGGTCGTGGTAGTCGTATTCGTCGGAGTCGGAGCTGTTGACGGCACGCCGCCTTGACCGATGCTGGGACCGCAGCTCGCGGTACCATTCTCCGACGGTGGCTCGCCGAGGTGGCTCGAAGGGTCGCAGGAAGTCGCGGTCGACGCACGCGGGGTGGACGATTTCCAGGCTGGCCATGGCCTGCAGCAGCGCGCCCGAACGCGCTCCCGGTCCACCACCGTCTGGTCCTGATGGCGCTCGTCGAGGCGGTGGGCGTATACAGCCGCAGAGTTGTCGAGGCCGACGGGAACCGCTGGCGTCGAGCGCGGCGCGACCCGTGCGGAGGAGGCTGAGCGGCGTCGACAGCGCACGGCTCGGAGGCCTCTGGCTGGGTTCCTCGTCCGTACGCATGATGAATGCGAAGTCGCTAGGCGGGCGTGGTGCGCCCTGGAGGTCTCCGGCCGCGCGCCGGGCGGGTTTCCCCTTGGGGACCCTGCACCGGCTACGGGGGCGTAGGTGTTTGCCGCGGGCACCGCCTGCGCCCGACGACGACGGTGACGATGGCGCCGCTCGCGACGTGGCGACGTGTGGTGGTGCGGGCGACGCGTCACGCCCCCCCCCCCCCCGCGTGGGGTAGCGTGACACGCACTCCGCTCAGGCCCTTCGTGGAGAGCAGAGCCAGCTCGTTGCCGTTGCCTGTGGCCTGGAACTCGAGGCTCCCGAACCAGACGACGGCACCAGCCGAGACGGAAGAGGGGATGAAGCCATCCAGGAATCAACCAGAAATCGGCTCGGACACGCGAAGGCCCCTACCTGGCGCGCCAACTGTCGGTGTTTCGTACCCGGGGTATCACACCAACGAGTAATATGATCGCGTGCTTCTCTTCCTGGATGGTGATGCAAGGGGACACAAGGATTTATCCTGGTTCGGGCAAAGAAGGCCCTACGTCCAGCGGGGGGATGTTCTTGTATTACTTGCACCTAAGTGCTCGTACAGGGGAGAATACAAGCTCAGTGAGCGTGGACCGGAGTCCGGACTCGTGTCTGTGCGTGGACTCGTGTGTTGTGTCCGTCGTCCCGAATGAGGGCCCTAGCGTCCCCTTTTATAGAGCAAGGGGAGGCCAGGGTTACATGAAAGTATTACAGGTGTCGGGGCGTATGGTGCCCCATACGGAGAAGGGTAGGAACTCTGTCTTGTCGGGGCCACTGGAGCCGATGTGATTGTCGCTGTTGAGGCGTCCTTGGGTCGTGGCTTCCATCCTGGGTGCGGACGTGGTGGCGCGACAAGGCGGGAGCCGTACAACACCCATCCCGGAATGTACAGTACGCGGCGGGGTCCCTCCGGGTCTTGGGGTACCTGTCCTCCAATAGCACGAAAGTAGTTAGGGCTCGAAGGGCGCGGAGCCGGCTTCGAGGTGGTGCCACGGGGGCTCGAGGGGCGCGGAGCCGGCCTCGAGGTGTTACAGTGCAGGGCTCGAGGGGCGCGTAGCCGGCCTCGAGGGGTTACAGTGCCTGGCATGGCCGAACAGTGCTGCGCTGGTGCCCTTTTGCCCATGCTTGTGGTGAAAACGAGACTTGACCTTTACACCGAGTTACTGTGTACACGCCGTGCACTAGTGGACATGACCGGAGTAGGTGAAGGCATTAAATGCGTGGTATGGGCTGGTACGGCTGTCTGTGCAGCTCGAGGTCCGTGTGTTAAGGCTCGAGGTGTGGGGCGCGCTTGCCCGAGGTCTGGAGGGCTCGAGCGAGACGGAGAGCGATCGTGCTCGCCCGAGGCCTCGCTGGGAGGGCTCGGGCGAGACGGAGACAGAGCGTTCGCCCGAGGCCTGGCTGGGAGGGCTCGGGCGAGACGGAGATAGAGCTTTCGCCCGAGGCTTTGCTGGGAGGGCTCGGACGAGACGGCGATAGAGCGCTCGCCCCAGGCCTGGCTGGGAGGGCTCGGGCGAGACGGAGACGGAGCGTTCGCCCGAGGCCTTGCTGGGAGGGCTCGGGCGAGACGGAGATGGAGCGTTCGCCTGAGGCCTGGCTGGGAGGGCTCGGGCGAGGCGGAGACGGAGCGTTCGGGTGTTTGCGTTGATTGGGGGTACCCCTTTTTTGTACCACCGACAGGAGCCCTAGGTGGCTTGAGAGTTTTAGAGAGATGAAGCAGGCGACAATTGATCTGCTATATGAGAACTGTCCGAAGCAGTGGACGGCGTTGCGTTTTAACCTCCAGATGCTCATATTGAAGGCTCGACATGACTGGTCAGACACTAGCTTCAATGAGCTCTTAAGTATCATTGGTACCACATACCCAACGCCTAACAAGGTGCCTGCTAATACGTATCGAACGAAGAAGCTTATTCGGCCAGTGTCAATGAATCTTAGAAAGTTTGACGCCTGCCCTAACCACTGCATCTTGTACCGTGGCCAGTATGAGAGCTTGGTGAGTTGTCCGCACTGTGGCGCGAGTCGATACAAGAAGAATGTCGGCTGTCGCGCAGATACGAATGACGAGGTAGTCTCGGGTGGGCCAAAGAAAAAGGCAAACAACAAGAATGCCGGTTGTCGTGCAGATGCAGCAAATGATGAAGAAGAAGCTAGTTACACGCGGAGGAAAAGTCCTGCCCTATCGATGTGGTACCTGCCCGTGATCGATCGCTTGCGTTGTATTTTCGGGAACCCTGAAGATGCCCAACTGATGTCGTGGCATACTTCTGGTGATCGCACCAAGGACGATGGCAAACTATGACACCCTTCTGATGCCCAGCAGTAGAAGCATTTCGACACGATATTCCCAGAGTTTGGCAAAGAGGCACGAAACGTGAGGTTCGCGCTGAGTACTGACGGAATGAATCCGTTCGGGGACCTAAGCAGCTCACATAGCACTTGGCTAGTAATTCTTACCATCTATAACCTACTTCCATGGTTGTGTCAGAAACGTAGGTATCTTCTATTGACCATGATTATTTCAGGCCCAAAACAGCCTGGGAATGATAGAGATGTGTTCCTGGATCCGCTCATAGAGGATATGAAGAAACTATGAGACGAAGGGGTTAAGATAATGGACGCATCGCTAAGAAAGGAGTTTACTCTAAAAGCCATCATTTTTGTGACCATCACCGATTACCCAGGGCTCTTTTCACTTTCGGGGCAGCTAAAAGGAAACCGAGACGGGCCAGGCGACCGCCTCGGTTAATCCTTTTATCGAGGCTGTCACCGTTACGGCGGGCGCATTACAGTAACCGCCTCTGTTAAAATATTAACCGAGGCGGTTTCATAAGGGTGACCGCCTCGGTTAATATCTTTTAAACGAGGCGGTTGCTTTAAGTTGCCCGCCTCGGTTAAGTTTTGATTAACCGAGGCCTATGGTCTGAGGCGGATTGTTTGCCCGCCTCGGTTAATCTCTTTTGTCCGCCTCGGTTAAGCTTTCTGTAGTAGTGGTAGCCCATGCGGAGGCAAGTTTTTTGTCTTGTCCTGGCAAGGCAAGGCTTGCTCGGCCTGGCCTGGCCCGGCGAGGCAACACGCAAGGGTTGCTGGAAACCAAGCAATAGACGCGGAACACTTGACTGATTGTTTGTTTTCGTCAGATACATCAATAAAATATGAAATGAGTTACTAGATTTTGTTTAGATACATTATATTAAGCATAATTCTCACATGCTTAACTATAAGGTCTGTTCGGCTTGATAGTTTCTATGACTACACAAAATATTATTTTAGCTGATTCGTGCGTGAAAAGATAACACTATTGTACGAATGTTGTACGAACGAAAGCTTTAAGACGGGCTCCTAACCGCAATCGTCGAATGTTTGGCAACCGCTGGAGCCAAAAAATGATGGAATTCTTACATGGGACATATACTACCAAAATGTGAAGGAGGCTAGGAGAGCATATGTGTCACCGTTGGATATTTGGATTGTATCGTGGATGCACAGGCACAAGCACAACAGGAGCAACAAGAGGATGAGAACAAATTTAGTTGTGACTTTGGATTGTATCAGAAGGTACCAGAAGAAATAAACAATAGCCGTATAACTTGTTGGTCGAATTTCATTCGTGGCACGTACAAGGAGCCAGCCAGTGTATGTAGTCATCGCACGACGAACAAGCGATGCAGCTGCTATACAGGGACGACTCTGTTTTTTTCTTTCTTTCTACCACCTACGGCTACGGGCCCTAAAGCAGAGGCCCACTACTCCCCTAGTGGTGCGGGTGGCCGCCGCCGAAGCCCGGCGCGCCGTACGCCGGGCTGAGCAGCGGCGCGGAGAACCAGGCCGCGTAGTCGAACTGCTCTGCTGCTGGCCCGGCCCGGGCACGGGCACGGGCGCCGCGGCCTGGGCACGCCTGCTGTCCGCGACCATGGCCCGCGCCAGCGTCGCCCTCTGGTGCGCCGGCCCCGGCGCGGCGACGGCGGGCGTGCCGGCGCCCGTGAGCCTCTGCACGAGCTCCCGGAGTCCCTGGGCTCCACGCGGTACACCTTGGGCGGCGGCGGGCCGCCACCGCCCCCCGCCGCGACGCCCCCGCCGCGCCAGGGCCTGGCCGCCGCGCCGTGCGCGCCGCTCCTCACGTCGCCGTGGTCCATGCTCTCTAGAAAGTAGAAAGTAGAAACTCTCCGCGCTGCTCTCTGGTCTGGTCTCTGCCGATGCCGATTGCCGAGAGCGCAGGCCGCGCTGGCTGTATAAATAGGCGGTGACGCGGTGCGGGGGGTCTGGGTTTTCCTTTTTCACACACGCTCGCTGCGTGCGGGGCGAGCTGAGGGCGAGACTAGTCTGCTCTGAGAACTGGAGAGAGGCGGCTCAGCAGCGGCTGGGTGCGATGGAACACGTGGGGACGGTGGTCAACGTGGCGTGGAAGTGGAAGCGGACCGCCGAACGGGACGGGACGGGACGGGACGGCCGGCTGGCCTAACCGCGCGGGCCAGGGCTCATCAGGGCTGGCTGCCACTGCCAGAACGACGTGTCCGCGTGCGCGGCGCGCCTGCCCGGCCCCTGGCTTTCTTGGTGGTATCCTGGGTTCCTTGCTTCGCTCGTTTCTTCCTTTTTGGTTTGTTGTTATACCATGCGATACCATGCCATGAGAGGGCAGGAATTTTTTGTGCCGGGAGCTGTCAGGGCACCCGGGCGGTGACGCAACTGCTGCTTACGGTGCTGCTGCCACGACGTAACTACCACCAGCACATGGACGTGGATATTTTAGTCTCTGCCCCTCCTGCATTCCTTCCTCGTCTGGAAATCACGACTGCTTCCCTTGCATCCATCCACATCCCCCATCCCATGACCCATGTAGAAAAAGACACACTCTAGTTTCTTTGCTCATTTCCACCGTCGATCGGTTCGCGCCCACGCCCCAGCCACCGCGTGACTGCGTCAACGGGCCCAGGCGGCGGCGCCACGGCCACGGCCACCACCGGCAACGGCAAATCGCATTGAGCCGCCGATGGATGGATGGTGCTAGTGCGCTTCCGCCGCAGGCCGCGTGAGCCGAAAACGTACCGTCTGTTTGGTCGTGGGATCAGCAGGTTGGAATGGCTCCAACCCACGTTTTGGGGACGGCTCCAACCCTTGCTTTGTTTGGTTGCGAGAGTGGGTTCGATCCGTTGTATGTTTGGTTGGAGGATTTAGATGGGGTCGGATCCGTTCCATTCTCTGTTTGGTTGGATGGATTGAAACAAAAACAGAATATAGTCACCTCAATCTACAACAGCATAGCACAATAGATAACAGCCACAATAATATGTAACAGCCACAAATAATATGCTTGCACGATACACCATTTTAACACAAAGAAATATAATAGCCACGTATAAAAGTCTTGTCCATATTACTATTCAAAGTCTTAGGCCATATCCATAGACACATTACACACTAATAATAAAGTCTGATGGTTGCCGGCTGCATCAAGTTCAAGCCTTACACAGTTACACAATATTAGAGCAAGTTCAAGGCTTCCACATAGCAACATACAAGCTGACTTAGACCACAAATATAAAGTTCTATGTGGTACTAACAAAACCATCTTAGGACTTCAACTTACCCTTTACCCCATAGGATGGTTGTCAGCTATGTACTTTGCAACCCAATTGAGTTTATGCTCAAAAGGCAAGGAGTTGAAAGTTCTAGCTATGTGAGGATGGTCAACCAAGTAGGAATGGTAGTAGGATAAGTGAGTCGAATTGAAAGTACCACTCATGGCCATCAAGTTGTCATACAAATCAGCCGGCACATCGTCAGGTTTCCCCGCTTCTTTTATCGCCTTGGCTAACTTGGTACTGCCCCATTTAATTGCAGCCACCAATGGATCTTGGTCAGTCCTGGCCCTCTTCTTGCCCTTGTCCCTCTTGGTAGAAATGGTGGCCTTGGTAGCTGATGAAGTTGCCGCATTGTCCCCTTGAGTTGCACCCCCACCACTTTGTACCTCCATCCTCTGCACCTCATTGTCCCAGTCATCTGTGCTTTCTTCCTGTGTACCTAGAGGTACACTTGAGTCCTTTGCAAACTTGCCTGTAGCCATGGTACTTCCAAATATTGTGTGCATCTCCACGAAGTGTTGAATAGGCTTGTTTAGAAAATCTGCATCACCTTGTGATCCTGCAATATATGTACAATTTCAGCAAGTATAATTGAGCAACTAATAATTCAGCAGATACCATTTTGTGACAACTACTAATTCAGCAAGTATAATTCAGCAACTAATAATTCAGCAAATATCTTAATATGATTGTTGTAGTGCTCATCATCAAGTTATAGTGAAAGTATCTTCATCCCAACCAGCAAGCACTCAAACCACGAAGGTCACATACTTTACGAAACTTCTTTTGCCATGTCTTCAGGTGATTCTTAACCTGGTCACCAGTGCGCACAATGCCAAATTTCTCTTTGAGGGCCTTTGCACACCCATTGTAGTGAACCATCTTGAAGGTGGATGAAGTCTTGCTGCCATTTACCACCAATTCAGCAAGGTATTCGAGCATGTAGGCTGACCAAGGTGAAGTCCAATGAGCATGTCCACCAGTCCCTGCAGTACCCTCTGGTTCCATTCTCCTAAAAAATAAACAATGCCATATATGTCTTGAAATAATAATGCCAACACAGTATAATTTCAGGCATCAAATGCAATTCAAATAAATGTAGAAATATGTCTTGAAATACAATTATTACATGGTCCAATCAAATAAAGTACAATACAAATTACATTGTTCAGTACTAGTTTCCATGGCTTAGACGATCTGCCCACATTTGGGCAGCCAAGCTATCCCTAAAAGCTACCATAATGGCATTCTCACTTGCTGTCCCAGTATATGTGGTGTGTTGGGTGTCCTCATCGCTGTCACTTGGTATATTGAATTCATCACTCCCATCTTCAATCCCAATTGTGAATGATGCAGCAAGCAACAACAATATCAACTTGAGTTTCATAAGGAAAAAAAGGAGAGGCATCATCAAGTACTTTGAATCTCCTTTTTAGTGCTCCAAATGCTTGCTCTACTATGATTCTCAATGAGCAGTGCCTACGGTTGAACAATTCTTTCTCATTTTGCACCGGATTCCTCCCCCATTCACTCAAGTGGTATCGTACACCCCGAAAAGGGGGTAAGAATCCAGTTTGGCTCCATATCCGGCATCAACTAGGTAATATTTACCTAACATATGATGCATAGTTAGGTTACACATCTCAATAATCCATTAATTTTGATGAACAAATTTATGGACAGGTTATTCTATTACCTTGTGGCACACGAAGACCACCCTCACGTGTTAAAGCATCACGTAAAACTAGTGCATCATGTGCTGTCCCCTCCCATCCGGCCAACACGTAGGTGAACTTTTGGTCCAAATCTACGGCTGCCAGTACATTTTGAGTACAATGCTTGTATCTACCACGAAAAGCATGCTGCATTTCCTTTGGAATAGTGGCTCTTATATGTGTATCATCAAGTGCTCCTATACAGTCCTACGTAATATTCAAAATAGTCAATTAGGTTTGGCAAAAATTAAATTTAGAATGTAACATAAGGTTCAGCTTCACACCTTAAAGTATGGATACCACCTTGTGTCTCCTTCTATTTTAGCTAGAGTGTCCAATGAAGGGGGCCTAATATAATCATCTCGTAGCTCACCAATAGCATGAAGTACTTTGTTAAAATAACGACTAACCGTTTCTCCGGATCTACCAAAATTGGTTCCAATAACTCTATTCCTAACATTGTGCCCCACAGTATGCAGAAACATTGCCACTTGCTCCTCAATACACATATGAACGGTATCTTCAAGTAAACCCCGATGTCTAAACAACTTGCAAACCTAAAGAAACGTGCTTTGTTCATTCTCAACATGTTTACACAAGTTGTGTCATTCCTCCAGATTTTGTCATTGAGGTATTCCATTCTTTTCCTATCCCTTTCATATATTGGTGCATAAGTAATTCCTTCCCTTCTTGCAACTCGTTTTCTTTTTCTAGATCGAGCAGCAATGGCCATGGCACACAATAACCAATGTGCAGCAGCAGCAAAAATGAATGCCTTGACCTTGTTATTCATCTATATACAACAATACAATCATGCACAAGTAGTAGGAGATTCAGAAGGGAGAGAGATGGAGACTGGAGGGAGAGGCAGACCTTGGCTGAGCAGGGAGGGACCTGGCGAGCTGTGGTGCAGGACGGACGGGCAGGGACGGAGCTGTGTGGCTGGCGCGGCGCGGATCCTGCGGTGGCCGGCGCGGCGCGGGCACGCCTGCGGTCGGCGCGGCGGCGGCCGGCGCAGGCGCGGCTGCGGCAGGCGAAGCGCGGCCGGCGTGGCGCGGCCGGTGAGGCCGGCCAGCGTGGCGCGGCCGCGTGGCGCGCCCGGCGAGGCGCGGCCGGCGTGGCACGGCTTCGGCCGGCGCGGCGGACCAACGGCGTCGGTCGGCGGGCAGGGGGCCGCACGGGCTCTCTCGGTGGGTGAAGAGAGATAAGGTTGAGAGAGAGAGGTGAAGGGATAAGGATGGGAAGAGAGATACACGCACGGGAATGACTCCAACCCGCAGGAGCGGCTCCGTCCCTCGAAATTCAACGACTCAACTCAACCCGCATCTTTGACGAATATTCTCATGGGGTTCAACCGAACTCACCCTCAACCTTCATCCAAACAACCAAAAAGCGGGTCGAACCCAGCCAGGTTGGACCCAACCCCCAACCAAACAGACGGGTAGAGCGGCGAGGTGCGCCTGGACACGGCCTACTCCACCACCGCTCTCCGTCCGGTCAGCGCCGCCGCAGCAGGCCGGCGCGCCATCCAACGGCCCAGGGCTTCTAGGCCGGAGTCTATCCGTTCAAGTGCCATGTATTTCGCCTGGCTCACGAGGGAAACACTCCACGGTCCACGCTGACGCTGACGCGAACCTAGCTAAAGCCTAAAGCGCGTCGTCTCGTCAACGCTTCAGGCCAGCGGTGCTGCTCCTCCATTCACAACGACGACTCACAAGAGACGCCAATGCCAAATTACCAAATACCCAATGCACTGCCGCGGCACCTGTCCCACAAGTACGCACAAAGTCGCGTTCGACCGGTCCTCGCTTCGCACATCCTATCCTACGTAGTACACTACACGAGTAGTAGCTTTAGACAAAGGGCGTGTTGGTGACACTACAGTTTTCGAATTTGTATATAGACCTGCAAAATCGTAATTTAGGAAGACAATCTGGAGTTTTTAAACTCCAGAAGAGTACAATTTGTTAATACATACTTCAAAAAACTGTAAAGTTGACACATAAAAAAAAACAAAGTATTTTCTAAAACTATAATATTTTTTTCTAGGGAAAAAAACTCCAAAAATACTAAACGGTATATATAGCTTAACATGTACATAACTTATTAAAAACACCTGCTAGCATTTTTCGTGCAGGCATGGTGGACGGAAGCACAACGCGGCCGATAGGACGAAGACAATAGTGTAAACTAGCCATGATCAAATAGTTTGTTCACACAATAACCGATGTGGTGACGTCGAATCAGATCACACATCAGTAAGAAATGGATGATGTTCTTCTTGTTGGCCGCATCAGTGACAGTGAGCGAGGTCACTCTCCTTCCGCTGTTGTCTTGGTCTTCAGGCATCCTGAACTCATTTTTTTTTTCTCAGTGAAGTCACCAAAAAATATGTTTGTTGAAGTCGAATCGAATCACACACCAACAAACGTTAGCACGCTTGATGTCACACATAATCTATCACGCGCAGCAATCAACTCTAAAACTAGCAAGACCGATCTAGAGGTCATCAGCTAGGCTGTTCAGAGCTTGTCCTTCAATTCGCCATAAGAACTTGATGTTGGTGAATAAGTGAATTATCCGTCTCTCTCCATTAGCTTAACCTTTTGGATTGAACTGGTCTGTGCATGCAACTTAATATGGTATCAGAGCCAGAGGTTTCGAGTTCGAATCCTGCACGTAAGGGGGAGTGTTGGAGTATAAGTGAATTGTCCGTCTCTCTCCACCAGCTTAAGCTTTTGGGTTGAACTGGTCCGTGCATGCAATTTAATACTTGGGAACACCTCTCAAGAAGACCCGTGGAGAGCTGAACATCTAAGGTTGTCCTGATAGAATCGGCAAGGTCACCTAAAACGTTGTTGAGTCTCTTAGAAGTGCAAATGAACAACAAGGTTTTGGAAAAGTAGGGCAAAAAGGAGTTGTAGAGACGTAAAAAAAGTCGATTGGATGTTGGATCTCAATCACTTTTAATCCTCTCGTGCATATAGAGAGTTTGTTTTACTCTAGTAGAAAACGAGTTAATTATAATCTCCAAATTTTTCACGCTTATAATAGATTTAGAACCGATTTGGAAATCAATGGGTTTTGGGTAGAGCAGCATCCAATTTCTCCCTTTCTTTGCCCAGGCTTCGATTCTTGTTGCGCCAAATGTTTTTTTATACCTTCTTGATACTAGAAACTTAGTAATACCTTCTTGATACTAGAAACTTAGTAATAATGTCCATCTACCAGTTAGAACATTTTTAAGTGTCAACACGATGCTCTACTCCACCAAGAATCTATGAACAACAGAGGAAAAGCTCACCATGACAAGTCACTAAAGGAACAAGCAGGCTAAAAGATAAACTTAATTTGAAGCAATAAATCAGCACCAATACTACCTGAATTTTTAGCAGCAACTATGTTCAAATATACAAGCTGATGAGAAAGTTCAACAGTGCCATCTGGGAGCTTTTCAAGGTTGTGGCAATCCAACAGATATGTGCAAGATCATGAAGTTCACATCAACATTTTGGTAGTGTGTGGAGTCCATGGCGATCGGATAAGTTCAAAACTGAAGCTTATCTATGCTATGCATATTGCCAAAGGAGTCCGCAAGCGTATGCAAATTCATGGCAACTTGTTTACTTTAGGAAGAGAAGATCATTTAGACTTGGTCTTCCAAAAGAGGAATATAGCTCATGAAGTTTGACACATCTCGATTGATCAAAGTGTAGCAATTTTTTGAGGCAACCATAATAGAGGACAATGAATATCTCGGGCAGGCCTTTAAACAATGCCACAGTCCACACAATAAGCCAAAGCCAAAAAAAAAAAGAAAAAAAAAAGAAGAAGAAGAAGGATGGCTTCACTAGCTTCTAGTTCGAAACCGAGAAAAAAATCTTGCATGAACAGTACTCTAAATGGTATTTGAGTTTGAAGCCCTGGCAAAGAGAGATTAAACATCATGAGCTAGAATAATAGAGACTCAGCAGGCACCGGCTTTAGAACAGTTTGTCATTGTTCAAATACACGAGACTGAAAAATTCACCGAAGCAATTTAGAGGCGTTCCAACATTACGTGTTGTTTATAAAGTTGAGAACACAAATAAATCTGGAAGAGAGTGGAGTAGCAATCCGATATGTTTAAAAACTAAAACAGTGCAAATCATCAAAGGATTCCAACAGTGTATGCAATCAATTCATGGCAAATTGTTAGGTTTATTAGGAAGAACACGTACTACAAATCGGGCCGTGTCTAGTCTGGGCCCGGCCTGAACCGGACTGGGCGGCCCGATTGCTCATCACTACCCCAAGTGCCAACTATTAATTCTTGCAAGTCCATGTGCCATGCGTATGGAACTCAGATGTGTTTGACACGTCGGCCACGCAAATCTGCTAGGGCACGTCCTCGTCGTACACTCCACGCTAGTACGTATTACACATGCACCGTTTGAGATCAGGTCCCGTGTATTTTGTACTGCAGTAGTAAAGCCACCGCTGGAATCTACCCTACTAATACACCATCTTATTTCTATGCTTGGTGTATCTATCTATCATATTAATGCACCATCTTATTTGTATGCTTGGTGTACCAAAGAAACCTCCCCGCTGAGATGCCCTCACTAAATCCACACACGAAATTGTACCCACAAAACTAACTCTATAATAATCGACCATCCAGATTTATTTTGTAACCTTCTCTTTCCTTACTCACTCACATCCAATGAACCAGATTAGATGTATGGTATACATCCTTCTCCTCTATATTAGGAAAAAAATAACCAAATCACAGGTCAGATCGTGGATGAAAAAAATATCGTGGAAAAAAATCACTTATGCGTTCCTAAGAGCATCTTCAACGGTTTTGCAAATGAGCTTTGCATTCTTGTTTTTGCAAAAAAGTCTAAAAATCTCCTATCCAACGGTTTGACAAATGAACTTGGCATTTTTAGCAACTTGACAAATACCGGGTGATATTTGACATATATGTCAAGCCGCGGTTCGCTTGGCAAACGCCCTCGCGTGCTACCCGCGTGAGATATTTTCCTCTTGTCACACCCTGAAATTTGCATTTCTTAAATTAGAATTAATATGATTTAATTATGAATTTTTGGTGCTCATAAAATATAGGGAAATAAAAACTTTTCTATAAATTAAAATTTATCCTAGGGTTTAGAAACGTGTTTGTGCATTCATGTTGGAGCATTTGAGTTTTTGTGATGTGTGGTTTTGGTTAAAATTCAAATTGAGTTCAAAATGGTTCGAAAACAATTTGAAAATGAATTTTCTATAAAGGGTTTTTGAAAATAAAGACTTCTTGTTTTTTTTTCAAAAAGTTTGGAAAAGTTCAAGATTTCAAAATCTATTTAATCTCTCAAAGAACAAATTCAAAAGTTCAAAATATTTCAACCTGGTTTTGAATTTGTTTTGAGAAAGGTTTGGAAATAAAAGAAAAAGATAAAACCTTTCTCCCCTTGGCAATCGGCCCGAAGGCCCAGCCTCTCCCCGCCGGCCTGCTCTCCCCTCTTCACCCTTCGCCCGCGTGGGCCGCCGCCCGGCCCAACGCCTGCGCGCAGCGCTGCTCCGCCGCCGGCCCAGCCGCCCTGCGCAGCGCCGCAGCCCCACGCCGAGCCGAGGGTTCAGCCTCGGCGCTGCGTTTGCGTTCGCGTAGCCGTTCCGTCTCGCCCGAGGGTCCAGCCTCGCGCGAGCATCGCCGTCTCCGTCTCGCCCGAGGGTCCAGCCTCGCGCGAGCATCGCCGCCTCCGTCTCGCCCGAGGGTCCAGCCTCGCGCGGGCATCGTCGCTTCCGTCTCGCCCGAGGGTCGCCGCTCCCGCGCCTCGGCCCAGCTTGGCACCCGCGCGCAGCGCGCCGCCGCTCCTCCCGTCGCTGACTGCGCACCCCCGCCTGTCAGTGTCCCACCTTCCCTCCCTGCTCGTGTCCATGGCGGACACCCGAAACCGAGCCCGACTCCAATCCTGGCACGTGACCTCGCCTGCCTAATCAACCGAGCCAACCCCCTTATAAGATTCCCGAGAGCCCGCCGCCTCTCCTCACGCAAACAGCCCAAGTTCCCGTGCCCTATCTTGCCCACACCGAGAGCTCCGCGCACCGAAAGATCTCCGCCGCCGTCAACCTCGCTTCTCGAGCCGCCGTCCGTCTCGTCGGGCAATACGCCGCCACCAGACCGTCTCCGACCTCGTATGTGCCTCAGGTGAGTTCGCCTTAAGCTTCTCGTTCGATTGAACCCGTCCCCGTGCTCTCTATCGCTCTCTACCTCGATATCCGAATCCGAGCCGCGCCGCCGTATTCCGGCGATGGCGCCGCCGCTGGCCCTATTCTCCGGTGGCCAGCGCCGCTCCCTTCCCCCTGGCTCTAATCCAAGCCATTAATCCTGGATCCGACGGCCTCCACCAACCGATACCCCTTCGATTCGGCACGTTTTCTAAAAGAGTCCCTAGAATCTTTAGGTCTCAACCCGCCGTCCATCTGACCCTGTTCATTGAGTCATGAGAAACTTTCAACAAAGTCCCTGCGTTTTCTCCATAATGAGGCGCAGTCCAGCCGAAAATCAGATTTGTTTTATTTATTTGAAAATTACAAAACCAAGTTTAATTTATTTACAAAACTGCCACTGACTTTAAACCTCTATAACTTCTTCGTTTTAACTTCGTTTTAGTCCGTTCGACTTGCGTTAGATTCGTTTCGAAAAGTTCTTTCAAACTATATAACTTTTAATACTGTTTTTCATAATTAAAATTTGAGTTAAATCTAATCTAGTAATTAGTGTCTTTAATCTTGTTTAGCTCATATCTTTTCCGTTAAAACTCCGATTAGCGTAATTTTCGCGTCTGTGTGTTCGTAGCGAATCGTAGATCAGTTTTCAAAACTTTTTATTTATTATTTATTTATTTATTTATTATTTATTTATCTATTGGTGTATTGTTCTAATTATAGGCTATGTTTGCTTTGCATGATTGCCTTTGGATGCATGTGTGGTGTTCTGTGATCGTATGTCCAGTCGGTGAGTTATACGTTGGTGATCAAAGAAGATCGTGATCAAGAGTCAACCTTTGGAAGTATACAAGTCAACAGAAGAAGGATCTTGAGTTTAAGGCAAGTATGGCAATCGAGTTTCTTTTCGCAACCATGATCATGTTACTTAATTAATGTATGCATCGAATGATAAAAATGACTTATTAGCAACTTAAGAAATTATCTGTACAAGAACCTTCGGGATTTACAGTGCAACTGTTGGGGGTTATATGGCTCTGACTTTAGCTCAGTATGAGGACCTTTTCTAGCTTGTTAGAGGTTACCGAAAGGCGCAAGAGGGGCTCCGATCTGTATGGTCTTGGCCGACCAAGTGGGTGCATTTTTGTCTTTGGTTAGTCACCGCTTGAAGGGGAGATTCATGCTTATTGATGGGGAAACCTAGCGGCCCTAACTTGTTAGACGAACCTTTGAAAGGCTTCATCGTGAACCCTGCCGACTTTCCTTGGAAGTGAGTTAAGAGGCTGATCACCTCGGGCAAAAGGGCAATTCACGTCTCGCAGTGAAAGTGTACACCTTTGCGCAAAGTTTATTAAACTGATATATCAGCCTCGCTCAAGGACACGAGCGGCCTTGAAGACTTTTACATTTATGACTTTTGTTGGTTAACATGTTCATTATTACCGTTTTACGCTATTCATTATTTATGTTACATTGATCATGAAACTTGGGATCTATATCACTTGCTGCTATACTTGTGGAGTTCGACATGGACTCACTCTTGCTTTTCCCCACACCTCAGAGAGTTAAGCTTTGGAGAAGCTTAGGCTTGTGGTCAACCACCAGTCAGTTGTCCCTGTGAAGTTGGTGTCTCCATCTGAAGATCGGAGTGTCTTTCCGCTGTTCCGCTCTTTAAGGTTATGTTCTTTGTGTTTATACGTTATATATGAGCATTGTCTTTCGATATTACCCTTATTTGTGGCTATATGTGAGATTTGACTTCCTGGGCTCACATATGGTGTATACCTGGTTTTGTTCTTAAAACCGGGTGTGACAAAGTGGTATCAGAGCAATGCTGACTGTAGGACGCAAGCCTAGTTTGAAACTGGTCGTTTAAAAGTTTTGAAAATTGCTATAGAACTCTTGTTCTATCAACCTTGATATTTTCTCCCTATTGTATCTTCTACCCTTGTCATTTATCTCCTCCTTGTTGCTCAAATTTTAAATTTTGTCTCTCTTGCCTTTCAATTGCTTTTGAAAGCTTTCCTTTGTCTAAGTAGACGGATCGTTGACCAAGCTATGTCGTCTCTAACCGCAGTTAACAAACGGAAGCTGATCGCTATGCAAAGTCAAGACCTGGGAAGAATGACGCAACAGCAAAACGCAACACACGAACCAACCAACATGGAAGGGAGCCATAAAGAACAGTTACCAGGTGTTGAAGAGGAGCAAGATTACATTTATGGAAGATTGAAGCATGTGGATATGACCACTATTCATGGAGCAAAGAAAGCTGTGTATGGCATGATCCCAGTTAATTCGGTAACTGCCATGGTTCTTTTTGACCCTAGTGCTTCGCACTCGTTCATCTCTGCCAAGTTTGTAGCTCGCCTGAAGATAAGGGAATGGCCAACAAAGAAGCTCATAGTGGTTCGCACACCAACTGGAGAAGTTGAGACAAACCGTGTATGTCGAGATGTTAGAGTCCAGATAAAGGAGAGTGAATTCATAGTGAAGCTGAATGTTTTGGAACTCTCTGGAATCGATGTTATCCTTGGACATGGATGGTTAAGGGGTCGTAAAAGTGAGGTCAATTATTCCCGACGTTCAGTGTTTTTAAGAACACTATCAGGCGAAAGGATTGAATATCGAGGTATGCCATTATCACCCAATGAATGTGACACAGGTCCGTTGGAAGATGGCAGCAGTAAGATTCAAGAGGTTCAGGATCGATGTCTATGTTGCAAGCATTATGGGAATTCTTGTCTTCAAAAGAAGTCAACCAAGGATGAGGTCAAAGTGAACTCAAGTGGTGAAGTCAAGGAAGATAAGAAGAGGAAAGCAAATTCATTCGAGCCACCGTTGATACGTCACCAACCGTTGAGTTCTACTCCAGTATCACATCCAGTTCCAACTCTTGTTCAGACAAGCCTAGATCAGCAGCATTTAGAAGCTCCTCCAATTAAGAACTTTCCACATGAGGTTTGCATAGATGGATGGACAATCACCTACAAAGAGTTCCAACCACGGAAGCGAGTTAAGAAGCAGAATAAACTGGTAGAAGTCAATCCTCTGAGTCAGCAAGATGGCAGCACATCAAACAACACTTCTACCACAGCAGATCCAACCAAAGGAAGATGTTATCATTGTCGACAGGAAGGACACTACGTAAGATCCTGCCCCAAAAAGGTCAACAACCGACTCAAGGAAGCCCACAACCCAGTCACTACAGAATAGTCACCAACAAGTGATGTCAGTGCCTGATGCAAAGAAAGTCCCTGATAGCAGCTGATAGATAAAGAGTGTACAAGAAAAGCTGCTCTTGATGTTCTTGCAGATGTATTGTGTTCTAGTTCTTGAGCCCTTATGTAATAAGACGTTAGTAACGAAGTTAAGTCAAGTCTTTGGCCCATGTGTGGCTTGTGAACCTGTGATGTTTGTTGCTTGCCCTTATGATAATGTTTGTTTTGCATCTTTGTAATGAGTGCAATGATTTTGTGGGTTTCTTCACAATCTCATTTAAGTTTAGTTGTTAGGTTCATGCATAGATAGTTGGGTTTTTGCTCTTCTCTTGTCTTCTCTATCCTGTCTTTTCAGAGCAGTCTGTTTTTGTCAGCTTATATCTCTGTTTATGGATGTTCAAAAATCATGGAATAATTCTGGACACAAGTAGACTTCATGATCTTTCTCTGAGCGCAAGAACCACCCTGATAGCTGTTATGGTTTTGGAGTTATGAAATTCACAAGTTGATACCCCCGTGCTGTCTGGAGTCTGGAACAGTTACTGTTGTCTGTTGTTTTCGACGACCTTAACTACAGAATCTGGAAAAGTGTTCTACATGAAGGTTGTAGAGGATTTCATAAGCTTTCTAGAAAGGTAAACTGCAACTTCATTGGATAAGCAGAGCTCGAGTTATGGCTGTTTTACTGCACTGCTGTTTTGCTACTCGCGAGAAATTTCAGAATTACTGTTCTTACCTTTACATATGAATTTTTCCGGGATATGAGAAGTTGGTTATGCCTGTCAACATGCTGGAAATAATATGCAAGCTACCCTTATATGTTCTCTAGTTGATCTTTTCTTAAGGGGGGTAGCCATGATGAAGTTAACTTTGAACCGTTTTCAAGATGAAGTTCTTACCATCTAGTGTTTTAATCGGAAGAATCAGTCATGGATGAGTCTTCTCTTGTCTCTCTTGCTATATCAACCTTGTCTTGTCATCTCATGAAGCTATGGTTAAGTGTGTTATGAAGAGCTGAATCCTAACACATACATGTTGAAAAACAGATGGTTGCTACCAGGAGAAATGACTACGATGATGCTACAGGAAATGCTCACAACTCTAATCCACCGCCATCAAATCCTTCAGCTATAGAGCAAGTTTTGATAATGCAGACTCAACTATTACAGACCATTGCTCAAAATGTGTTACACAATCAGTATCAAGAACCACCTATTGACAAGCGTGGTGAATTTATGAAAGGACACCCACCGACATTCTCTCATACTAGCAACCCAATAGAAGCTGATGACTGGCTTAGAGCTGTGGAACGACAACTTGACATAACACAGTGTGATGACCATGAGAAGGTGCTTTATGCTTCCGGCCAACTTCAAGGAATTGCATTAGATTGGTGGGAATCGTTCCAGTTTGAACATACAAATAAGAATCAAATTGGTTGGGAAGAATTCAAGAATGCTTTTAGATCTTACCATGTTCCAGCTGGAATAGTGGCGATTAAGGAAGACCAATTCCTCAACTTGAAGCAAGGATTTATGTCAGTGTGTGAGTATCATGACATGTTCACCCAGTTGTCACGCTATGCTCTGGAAGAAGTGAATAGTGATGCTAAGAAGCAGAAACGCTTTCTGAAAGGACTCAATGATGATCTGCAATTACAACTGATGACGGTTGAATATGCCAACTATCAAACATTGGTGGACAGAGCAATTGTGGTTGAGAACAAGCGTCGAGAGATGGAGGAGAAGAAAAGGAAAAGAGAAAGCCATTCTATAGGTAGCAACATACACCACCCCTACGCTCATGCACCAGAATTCCAACAATGGAACCAGGAATCAAGTAATCAGTGGAATCTTGAACCTCCTCATGAACTCCATCAGTATCAACAATTCAATGATGAAGTACTTCACTCCAATTCCCAAGAGCCATATCTGTCACCCCCTAGTGACACCTTGACGAAGATTAATACTCCCACTAGTGAGGGTTGTAACGATTGTGATGAGGTTAATCACTATGAGAATGACTGTCATAAGAAGTTTATGGAGAGCAATAAAAGTCAGGACGACGAACCACATCAAATACAAGAACAGGAGAATCAGGAGCCAGGAAGTAAAGTAAAAAGAAACTACATCCAAGGAATGTTAAATCATGTGTATATGATTAACAAACGTGGGACTAAGGAAGTCGTGTATGGTTTCATTCAAGTAAACTCTGCTCCCGCCATTGTGATGTTTGATCCTAGAGCTTCACACTCGTTCATCTCTAGCCTATATGTACAAGAACATAGGATGACTATGCTTCCAATGAGGAAACCAGTGATAGTTAGCTCTCTAGGAGGCGAAATGAAAGCAAACCACATATGCCCAAAAGTTAGCCTTGACATAAATGGAGTAAACTTTGAGGCGAACCTTACTGTTTTGAAGTTGATGGAAATGGATGTTATCCTTGGAAAGGGTTGGTTATCTGCTTGTAAAGGAGTGGTTAAGTATGCCCAAGGTTTGGTGCTTCTAACAACACCGACAGGTGAAAGAATTGAGTATCAAGGTTTTCATCCTGTACCTGAGGAATACGAAAATGACCCATTAGAAGGGGTACCCATTGAGGACAGTAAAGTGGACTGTGAGTTTTCAGAATATCAATACGAAGAAACAACTGCAGATCAAGTTTCCACATCTCTTTGAGTTGTAAGCCAATCCAGTTAGCGAGCAAGACAAGTTTGGGATAATCAAGTGTAATAATCTTTTCATGGAATCTTTGTACACAAGTTATGATCGTGAAACATCAGTGGTTTGATAAGTTTAGTATGCAAGTGTGAAGTGAAAGTGTTATCAAGATCTTCTCGTTTCTCCTCCTGTGCTCTGAGTCTCTTTCGAATCTCGGGACGAGATTCTCTTAAGGGGGGTAGATTTGTCACACCCTGAAATTTGCATTTCTTAAATTAGAATTAATATGATTTAATTATGAATTTTTGGTGCTCATAAAATATAGGGAAATAAAAACTTTTCTATAAATTAAAATTTATCCTAGGGTTTAGAAACGTGTTTGTGCATTCATGTTGGAGCATTTGAGTTTTTGTGATGTGTGTTTTGGTTAAAATTCAAATTGAGTTCAAAATGGTTCGAAAACAATTTGAAAATGAATTTTCTATAAAGGGTTTTTGAAAATAAAGACTTCTTGTTTTTTTTTTCAAAAAGTTTGGAAAAGTTCAAGATTTCAAAATCTATTTAATCTCTCAAAGAACAAATTCAAAAGTTCAAAATATTTCAAACTGGTTTTGATTTGTTTTTGAGAAAGGTTTGGAAATAAAAGAAAAAGATAAAACCTTTCTCCCCTTGGCAATCGGCCCGAAGGCCCAGCCTCTCCCCGCCGGCCTGCTCTCCCCTCTTCACCCTTTCGCCCGCGTGGGCCGCCGCCCGGCCCAACGCCTGCGCGCAGCGCGCTGCTCCGCCGGCCCAGCCGCCCTGCGCAGCGCCGCTCCCCACGCCGAGCCGAGGGTTCAGCCTCGGCGCTGCGTTTGCGTTCGCGTAGCCGTTCCGTCTCGCCCGAGGGTCCAGCCTCGCGCGAGCATCGCCGTCTCCGTCTCGCCCGAGGGTCCAGCCTCGCGCGAGCATCGCCGCCTCCGTCTCGCCCGAGGGTCCAGCCTCGCGCGGGCATCGTCGCTTCCGTCTCGCCCGAGGGTCGCCGCTCCCGCGCCTCGGCCCAGCTTGGCCCCGCCCGCGCGCCGCGCGCCGCCGCTCCTCCCGTCGCTGACTGCACCCCCCCGCCTGTCAGTGTCCCACCTTTCCCTCCCTGCTCGTGTCCATGGCGGACACCCGAAACCGAGCCCGACTCCAATCCTGGCACGTGACCTCGCCTGCCTAATCAACCGAGCCAACCCCTTATAAGATTCCCGAGAGCCCGCCGCCTCTCCACGCAAACAGCCCAAGTTCCCGTGCCCTATCTTGCCCACACCGAGAGCTCCGCGCACCGAAAGATCTCCGCCGCCGTCAACCTCGCTTCTCGAGCCGCCGTCCGTCTCGTCGGGCAATACGCCGCCACCAGACCGTCTCCGACCTCGTCTGTGCCTCAGGTGAGTTCGCCTTAAGCTTCTCGTTCGATTGAACCCGTCCCCGTGCTCTCTATCGCTCTCTACCTCGAATCCAGGCCGAGCCGCGCCGCCGTATTCCGGCGATGGCGCCGCCGCTGGTCTCCTATTCTCCGTGGCCAGCGCCGCTCCCTTCCCCCTGGCTCTAATCCAAGCCATTAATCCTGGATCCGACGGCCTCCACCAACCGATACCCCTTCGATTCGGCACTTTTCTAAAAGAGTCCCTAGAATCTTTAGGTCTCAACCCGCCGTCCATCTGACCCTGTTCATTGAGTCATGAGAAACTTTCACACAAAGTCCCTGCGTTTTCTCCATAATGAGGCGCAGTCCAGCCGAAAATCAGATTTTGTTTTATTTATTTGAAAATTACAAAACCAAGTTTATTTATTTACAAAACTGCCACTGACTTTAACCTCTATAACTTCTCTTCTTCGTTTTAACTTCGTTTTAGTCCGTTCGACTTGCGTTAGATTCGTTTCGAAAAGTTCTTTCAAACTATATAACTTTTAATACTGTTTTTCATATTAAAATTTGAGTTAAATCTAATCTAGTAATAGTGTCTTTAATCTTGTTTAGCTCATATCTTTTCCGTTAAAACCTCCGATTAGCGTAATTTTCGCGTCTGTGTGTTCGTAGCGAATCGTAGATCAGTTTCAAAACTTTTTATTTATTATTTATTTATTTATTTATTTATTTATCTATTGGTGTATTGTTCTAATTATAGGCTATGTTTGCTTTGCATGATTGCCTTTGGATGCATGTGTGGTGTTCTGTGATCGTATGTCCAGTCGGTGAGTTATACGTTGGTGATCAAGAAGAAGATCGTGATCAAGAGTCAACTTTGGAAGTATACAAGTCAACAGAAGAAGGATCTTGAGTTTAAGGCAAGTATGGCAATCGAGTTTCTTTTCGCAACCATGATCATGTTACTTAATTAATGTATGCATCGAATGATAAAATGACTTATTAGCAACTTAAGAAATTATCTGTACAAGAACCTTCGGGATTTACAGTGCAACTGTTGGGGGTTATATGGCTCTGACTTTAGCTCAGTATGAGGACCTTTTCTAGCTTGTTAGAGGTTACCGAAAGGCGCAAGAGGGGCTCCGATCTGTATGGTCTTGGCCGACCAAGTGGGTGCATTTTTGTCTTTGGTTAGTCACCGCTTGAAGGGGAGATTCATGCTTATTGATGGGGAAACCTAGCGGCCCTAACTTGTTAGACGAACCTTTGAAAGGCTTCATCGTGAACCCTGCCGACTTTCCTTGGAAGTGAGTTAAGAGGCTGATCACCTCGGGCAAAAGGCAATTCACGTCTCGCAGTGAAAGTGTACACCTTTGCGCAAAGTTTATTAAACTGATATATCAGCCTCGCTCAAGGACACGAGCGGCCTTGAAGACTTTTACATTTATGACTTTTGTTGGTTAACATGTTCATTATTTACCGTTTTACGCTATTCATTATTTATGTTACATTGATCATGAAACTTGGGATCTATATCACTTGCTGCTATACTTGTGGAGTTCGACATGGACTCACTCTTGCTTTTCCCCACACCTCAGAGAGTTAAGCTTTGGAGAAGCTTAGGCTTGTGGTCAACCAGTCAGTTGTCCCTGTGAAGTTGGTGTCTCCATCTGAAGATCGGAGTGTCTTTCCGCTGTCTGCTCTTTAAGGTTATGTTCTTTGTGTTTATACGCTATATATGAGCATTGTCTTTCGATATTACCCTTTATTTGCTATATGTGAGATTTGACTTCCTGGGCTCACATATGGTGTATACCTGGTTTTGTTCTTAAAACCGGGTGTGACACCTCTCGCGCGCACATTTTTTTAGTTTTGTCAAGTCTAAATGCAAAAACGTTGGAGATTGATTCTTTTTAGCTTTGCCATATTAATTTGAGAGTTGACAAATAACATATTTTGCCAAACAAAAAATACAAAACCGTTGGAGTTGCTCTGAGCAAGCGCTGATCACGTCCACGTTACCGGCCAATATCGCGGGAAAAAACAGGTACGCGTTTTCAGCCAAGAGCTAATCACGTTAGTTCCCAGCCCGTACAGATCATACGATGCAAGAAAACAACATTACTGAAAAGAGCCAAGCAATACGTCAGATTGCTTACATGCACGCAAACTATCACGGACAACCGCCGTCCATAAAAATAAATTGTGAGACCGTCGTTCGAAAAAATTGCGAGATCATCGTCGGAAGAAAAAAAATAATTGTAAGGTCATCGTCTCTTGTTTTAACTTTGAGGCCGGCCAATTACCTTGCGCGTGCCCAAGCCATGCTCATGACGACATCGTCCGCGAGGCCATCATTCGCGCAGGCGAGGCTGGCCAATCGCCGCCGTCCATGCAGACGAAACAGGTCAATCGCCGTTCACGATCCCAAGCTGCCTGCCCTCACGAGGACACCGTCCGTGATCTCAGCTGCGAAGCCGCCGTCAGCGATCTGAGACCGCCGTCCGACTCCACAGACGAAGGCGGCGTCAACCAATCTTTGTCCACGATCTGAGGCCGCTGTCGGACTCCATGAACACAAGTGAGACTCATGCACGTGATTCTGCTGTCCATGTAGATACGCATATGCGAGAAAAAAAAACATCGCCGCCACGCACGCGATCCCACCGTCCGTGCAGCGAGGCCGTCGTCCGCCTCCACGCGCACGCTGCCGGTTGCGACTCCACGTGAGCACCCCCATGTGTACGCCGCTGCAGCAACGCGACCACCATTTGTGCAGCGAAGCTATAGCACGATTTTCAAAAAACAACATTGTCGACATTATTATTAGTTTAAACCATTGCAATAATCGTTTATTATCACATATAAAATAACTATTGATAACTTATCCTATTAATTCTTTACTATCACAACTTTTTTATTTTTTCTGTAATACATATAGAAAATAATAACTTATACTATTGTTATATATCTGTCATGAAGCTCTAGGACATGCTTAAGGCCTTAGGTAAGTTGTAATTAAGATGGTTAATGAAACGAACAACTCTTTAAGGATAATATTTTTCCGGATTGTACTCATAATCATTATAATTGTGCGAAATTTGAGCTATGAAAAATAACTTTAGTAGTTCTATTTTCAAATGCATCCTGGAGTGAAACCATAGCGTTAGCGAGGACAATAAACTAGTAGAGATCAGCGCTTCGACATCAGTAGTGTAGTGTTCCATAGGCTCGAGGGAATTGGCCGTGGCACCTGCGCCGTAACGAGTGGCTATTTCCGTGAATTTGAGGGTATTAACCAGTATAAGAGCAACTCTAACAGACTTTTTATATTCTTTCTAAATGCTAAGAATAGAGATTTTGGTGAAAAATTACACTCCAACAGTTTATATAAATGGTTGTCCAAATATAGCCATCTTCTATTCTAGATTTTTCGCTAGCTAAAAATAGAAGATGAGAATGACTCTCTAGACTGCATGTGAGATATAGAAAGCTGTTGGAGATTACAAAGATATAGAAAATGATTTTTATATAAACGACTCTCTAAATGATAGTTTAGAGAGTGAGATTTAGAAAGACTCTCGGAGATGCTCTAACCGGAGAAAGGCGAAGAATGCGAAGTGGGAAGGAGAAACGATGTATCGGAAGTACGGAAAGTATAGGAAAAAGTGCAGTTTGCCTCCCTCAACTTTCGAAAAAGTCCGCTTTTCCTCCCTCGACTCCAAAACCAGACAAACAACCTCCCTCAACTTTTGAAACCGTGCACTTTACCTCTCTGACCGGTTTTAGATGGTGGTTTTGTTACAGTAACAGTGGTTTTGCTACCGTAACTATGATTTTGTCCTTTGCTTTCTTTTATTTATTTTTGTTAAATCTTTTAAAAAATCATAGTAAATCATAAAAAAATCATAAAATAACAAATCTAATTTTCTTGGACTCCACATGAGTAGATCTATATAGTGAACATATAATATGATATACTTTAGTACAAAGTTTTTGTTGTAGTTTTAGATCTATGTTTTTTTTATAATTAAAATAAATTTATAACTAAGTTATACATGATTGAATGAAATTTTTTAATACAGTTTAAGCATACAATAATTAATCCACCATAAAAATTTGACCATAATTTGACTATAGAAATTGTAGCTATGAATTATTCCAAATAATTACAGAAAAAACATATTATTTTATGGAATTAATTGTAATAATTCATCCCTGCAGTTTCTATTGTCTAAATATGGTTAATTTTTTATGGTGAGCTAATTATTGTATGCTTCAACTGTATTAAAAAAATTATACTCATTGGATCTTGTATAACTTAGTTATAATTTTTTTAGTTACAGAAAAGCATAGATCTAAACCTAGAACAAAAACTTTGTGTTAAAGTATACCATATTATGTGTTCACTTTATAGATCTAGTCATGAGGGAGACAAACTGGACTTTTTCCTTACGTATATTTCATTTCATCGCACCGGGCCAAGCCCACCTTAAGTTTCAAGATAACAGCCCAAACGTAACGTACTACCGAGCCCAGCAACTACGCCTTTCTGCCTCCACCACAAACAAAGGCCTAAAAGATTCAGGAGTTGGACCGCAGTCCGATGCGCTGGAATTAACCTCCCCATTTAGATGTTTTTCTAAAAAAAAATCGCAAGTATTAAATATAAATTAATTATAAAACTAATTCATCAGCTGAAATCTACTTTGAGAGGTGATTCTATTGAACCTAATTAATTCATGATTTAACAATGTGGTGCTATAATAAACATGTGCTAATGATAAATTAATTAGATTTAATAGTTTTACCTCGTTAAGTACTGTGCGATGGTATAATTAGTTTTATAATCAAATCTATTTTTAATAGATTAAATTAGAGTCGCAATATTCAATATGACATCTAATTTTTTTTGGGGGCGAATCTAAACACAGCCGGTCTCCTCTCCTCCGCCTAAATAGAAGAATGAGCTGGTACAACCACTCCCGTGCTGGCTGCTGACTAGTACTGTAGTGACTAGTGACTATGCAGCTGCGTGCAGGCTCGCCAACTCCTGGGTCATCAAGCCGTCGACCAGTCATCGGCGCCACAGCGGTCAGCCACGCGCCAACCTCAGCGCCACGTCATGCTCGTACCCTTTGGACGCCGACGCGTGGCGGCTTTTGTTTGCCGTCTGATTACCTGGTGGTCACGAAATCCTTCGGCCACTAACCATAGAGATTGACGAGCTAGAGACTTGCATCACAAACACAAAGTATACTTTGCTTATAACGCGTCGTGGATAGTGAAAACTGAAAACTTGCAGCACTCCTTGATTCCCCCGGTGGTCGCTGGTCCAAAGTCATACTAAAAAAACGTACAGTAGTATTGGAAGAAAAAGTCATCGCCTGCCTATTTTTCAATGCAAGTGAAATGTTGACAAACAGCTCTCAGAAAGTTCTAATTTCCTTGTTGGGATCAAATATTGAGAAATGGCCAGAATCCCTTGTAAATACTGCTATCATACTCTATCGTATAAATAAACTCGTCTACGTGCAGTTCAGAGCAACACCTACTAGGCTACCATCGTACTCCCTCCGTCCCAGAATAGAAATCGTTCTCGCTTCCCAAGAAGTCAGCATTTTCTAACTTTGACCAATCATATATATTAAAATATTAATATTTATAATACATAATTAATATCATTATATAGATCGTTGAATGTACTTTTATAATAAATTTATTTGAAGATTTAAATGTTACACGTATTTTCTATAAATCTAGTTAAAGTTAGAAAAATTTGACCGGCACGCGTCCCATAACGACCTCTTTCTCGGACGGAGGGAGTACTCCGTATCCAGCAACCCCTTTCTCTGCCGGCTGCCGCCGTCCGTGCGTGCGTGGGCATGGGCATGGGCGAGCCCCGCCCGCCCCCCGCGGCCGCAAGCCGACGACGACGAGCGCGGCGCCGCGACCTCTACGTCCGCGGGCTCAGGGGCCTCGACAGGCTGCTCGCGGCGGCGAGCCCCAGGAGGGCCGCGTGGGCCGCCCGCCTCGAGGGTGTTTCGGCGTCGGCAGCAGCCCGCACTCCGTCTCCGAGGAGGACCTGCGGGGCCTCGTGCGCGCCATGCAGGCCCGGCGCGCGTCCGCGGCGGCCTCTGTTGGAAGCGGCGGGAATAAGGAGGAGACCGCCAGCGCCAGCGGCGCACCGCCTGTCAAGAGGCGCGGCGGGGCCACACCGCTGGAGAGGATCAGCGAGGACGACGCGGCCGTCGCGCAGCTGAGTAGCTGACACTGACAGCCGTCGTGCGGTGGTGGCCGTCATTGGATCGGAAGGCATGTGCGCGGTTGGGTTGCCGGTGGCGGTGCCGCGGTTGGGCTCAGGGGAATCATGACAAGGAATTTCTTCTCTTCTTTATTGACCGCCATGGATATTACAGGCTAATTCTAACCTCGCTCTCTGGCTTGGCTCTATCTTGAGTCCTGACAGCAAGTTGGTTCAAATGATTCCTAGGTTTGCTCCTGTGAATACTTTGATACGTATTTAATTTGGGCCTCTGTTTTTCCGCGGAACGAGAGAGAAGTATTAGTTTTGGAGTCATTGAGCGCTCTGGCATACATTCTTTTTTGAACGAACTCTTGCATACGTTTTTCGTTGCAATTTGATTGATACGCTATTGAATTATAGATAACTAGTAGACGAGAACAATCTCCGCTTTGTGTAAAGTGGCTCTTTTTCTACCTCGTCCATTCCAAAATGCAGATTGATTTCTACGGGTACGGTTAAGAATTTCCTTTGATTCGCCTTTCGTCCAAGGGTTTGGACTACAGACCAACGGAAATGCCATCGACTCGAAGCCACACAAAGCCCTTTACCATCTATGTAACCAAGAGGCAGAAACGATCGGCCATCTAGTCATCAGGGGTCTCTATTACTCCCTCCGTCTCAGGATATATATAAGGCGCGATTTGACTTGGTGCGGTCTTCAAGATTATACTTTGACCATTAATTTATATTATTTTATATAACTAATGAAAACAACAAAAATATTATTAGAAAGTATTTGTAAAGATAAATCTAATGGTACAATTATTGTACTATATATTTTTTATTTTATTAGACTTATTATTGGTCAAAGTTAATAAAGTTTGAATTTTGAAATACGTGCATGCCTTGTATCCTGAGACGGAGGGAGTATTAGCGTTGTATTGTATCACATGAGCGACCCTCTTGGCAGTTGGGTGGGCTAACTGCTGATCTAGTGGCTGGCTCACCTGACGCGTTGTGTATTTCCTTTGATCCTACCTTAATACAAAGATATATTTTTGAAAAAAATATATTATTAACATCTACGGTACTAAATGAATAAATGTCAGCCTATATCTATATCTATACCAAAATTTCTCTCCCCCTAAGTTTTATTTATAGCTAGGGATAGGGAGTACTCCTCCCACTTCCGGAGTTGCTTCGACAGTTAGACTATGCTAATTACTCGTTCATTATTACTATAGAGACACTATCAATTACTAGTAGTATCAAGTTGCCAGACAAACTGAATGCGAATCACTTCACAGTAAAGGCCATCTTTCACCATAACTCATGTCTCCTACTCGACTGATCCACTGTCCAAAGTGCACCTTATCTAGGTTCTCATGTTCTTTATAAGGAGAATATGAGCATGGAGGCAGTGCAAGCGGGATGAATATGCAAGATTCTGTCTGGAAACTGAAAAAGGAATATAGAAGTGAAATTTAGGGACCAAAACCGAATGTTGTTGCCATCCTTTTTTTCTTTCATTCTAGTGATCTTCATCCAAACGTAGAGATTTTATTAGTATCCAAACTAGCCCTTTGTGTGGGTTACATTACTCATCTCCACTCCACATCAGGAACTTGAGAATGAGAGGCATCAGGATTTATCCTCCTACGATGGGAACAGATCTCCTTCCAAAAGAGGAGTTATCGCAGATAATAGATGGGACACAACTCCCTCTATCTTTCTAGGTTGTTGGGCTAGCAGGACTTGGGGTGGACAATGAGACAAGGCAAGCGAAAGCTATGTGATGAGTTGGTCCGTGAGTAAACCTGGGCTATCCGATCATTCAACCGCTTGTGTTGGCTTCTGGACCTCCTGTTGACGCTTCCTTAGTTGCGTGTTGGCACTTAATTGCAGTTCTGAACTCCAGAACAACCTGAGTTGCTCAGAACAACATAGTGATGAAGAACCAACCCATCTGAAGGAACTCTAGCATACAGTCTTTGTTGCTCACGGGACCGGAAGGCATGCGGTTGCCGGTTGTGTTGGTGGTGCCGCGGTGGCAGGGGAATCTCAGCATGTAATTTCTTCTTTAACCAGCATGTATATTACAGGCTAATTCTAACCTCTATGGCTTGGCTCTATGCCTCTATCTTGAGTCTTGACAGTAAGTTCGTTTAAATGATTTCTAGGTTTGCTCCTGTGAATACTTTGATACGTAGTTTAATTTGTGCCTCTGTTTTTCCGCGGAACGAGAGAGAAGTATTAGTTTTGGAGTCATTGAGCACTCTGGCATACATTCTCTTTGATTGATACGCTATTGAATTATAGGTAACTAGTAGACCAGAACAATCTCCGCTTTGTGTAAAGTGGCTCTTTTTCTACCTCGTCCATTCCAAAATGCAGATTGATAGTTTTGTTCTATAGGTACAGACGTACATATAGAGTCAAGAATTTCGTTTGGTTCACGCGTTTCGTCGAAGGCTTTGGACTGCGCAGACCGACGGAAATGTCATGGGTTCGAAGCCATTGCCTGCCCTTCACCAAATGTGACAAAGAGGCAGAACAGAAACGATGGACCATCATTATCTAGTCATCAGCTGCAGCGACACAAGACAAGTACGTCTGGGAGGGGGAGTTCACAGCGCGCTCGACTCGACTCTCCTTTGCCAATGGCAGCGGGCTATCAACTATCATTCTGTCTGCCTCTGCCAATGCCAATGCCAAGAGTGAGAAAGGGAACGGCTGAGAGGGCCTTCCTTGGTCAGGACAGCATCGCCACAGTCCACAGAATGGATAGTTGTATGTTTGTTCTCGTATCATGGCAGGTATGGAAGGAGCGGAACACCCGCTGCTTGAGGGGAGCACAGACGACAGACGTGCAACCGATCCGACATGAGGCAGAGCAATGGGCCAAATTGCGCTGATCTACTAGTGCTGGCTCACTAGGCGCGTCGTGTATTTTCTTTGATCCTACCTTAATACAGAATACATGGATACGCAGTTGAAGTTCTCTTGTGTATTTGGAAAAGAGAAAAAGTTCAAATTACTATCTTAGAAGTATTGCTTATGTCTAGATAACTCCATAGATTAATGTTTGGTTCAATTTACTCCGCTTAACTATTTTGTCGATTCAGTTTAGCCCTTAACAAGATTTATCATATTTATTTCTCTATGTACAATTTGAGTTTTAATTTCAAATTTTGTAAGGTGATTGTGGACATCATAAATTATTTTTAAAAATATATTATGAATTTTATACCGTAATATTTATATTTTAATGTTAGTTTACTATTATATGTCCCAACCAATCCAAATATGATACAAATTTATGATATATTTTTAAAACATAAACTATGGTGCTAGCTATCCCCTTGAATTGAAAACCAACTTGAATATGGAGAAAAACAAATTCTGTTCAGGGGTAAATTGAGTTAATTGAAATAATTAAGAGGAGTAAACCGAACCAAAAGATGATTTAGAGGGTTATATAAACATAGACATAGGTCATACTTGAAGGTAGTATTTTGAACTTTTTCCTTTGGAAAAAATATACTAGGGTACTGAATGAATACATTGTCAGCTTATATCTATATCTATACCAAAATTTCTCTCCCCCTAAGTTTTATTTGTAGCTAGGGATACAGAGTACTCCTCCCACTTGTGTTGTTGCTTGGACGATTAGACTATACTAATTATTCATTCATTATTACTGTACTATATAGACAGTATCAGCTAGTATGAAGTTGCCAGACACAATGAATACACAATCACTACTCAGTAAAGGCCACTACACCATAACTCACAAGTAACCTCCTACTCGACTGATCCACTATCCAAAGTGCACCTTATCTAGGTTCTGTTCTTTATAAGGAGCATATGAGCATGGAGGGAGTGCAAGTGACGGGATGGATATGCAAGATTCTAGGAAACTGAAAATATAGAAGTAAAATTTAGGGACCAAAATTGCCATTGTGTCTTTCTCTTCCACTCTAATGATCCTTATCCAAACGTAGAGATTTATTGGTACCTAAACTAGCCCTTTGCATCGGTTACATTATTCATGTCCATCCCACATCAAAAACTCGAGAATGAGAGGCATCAGGATTTATCCTTGTACTACGGGAAATAAATCTTTTGTTATACAAGGAATTGTCGCCCTAGCTAAACTTATGGTGGACAATGAGACACGCCAGAGTGACCGGGGTGCGGCGAGTTGGTTCGTGAAACCTGGGCAGACCGATCGATCAGCCGCTTGCGACCGTCTTTGTCAATGTCAAGCAATATGAGAGTTTGTTTGAAAATACATCATGATGCATAGTGTGTGGGAGTTTGTCGTGCAAGAGCTTGACGCTACTTGACATTATAGAATGAACGAAGCTAGTGGATCCTACCAGCAAATCGGCATCTTCCGTCACTAGCATCGGTGTTTATTTGCCACTAAAGCTTTTGGTTGCTACTGCTACTAGTATGTTGTGAATTTTGTTTCTTGTAAACCTTTTTATGTGTGTGTTTTTTGGGAAAGTCCAGGCTTGCCATAAATTGTTTTCTTCTTGCTTCTCTTTTTAATAAAATAGTTTGGCATTCTAAATTATATGCCGCTTCAGCTTTGTCACAAGTCAAGCTAGTTCAAAGCATAATAAAAAAAGTGTATTAGCATATATACAAGTACAAATAAATCCACTGCAAAATATAGTTCATAGAAAATTTAATGAAATTAAGTGATATTGTAGTTGTTGTACATTTTTCTATAATTTGATCGAAGTTAGGAAATTCAGTTTTGAACAGAACTTGAGTGACCTATAGTTTGGAATTGATGCTAAGGGCTAAGCTTGGTGAATACTGACCTCATCTTCTTTATGTTGGTACACAAATTAGTTGCACTCTCTGTTTTCAGTTATCACTGTTTTGCAGAGCTCACCTACTCGAATCATGATCCTTTGTTAAGAGTGTACCATTTACCCAATTATTTATAAAGCAATAGAAGTTGAAGAAATCAACAATACTATTAGGAAATTTACTTTTGGACACAAGCAAGAGTAATAATTGGACAAAACTCTATAACATCATACCATCAACCAGGGATCGTCCGGGAGTACTTGGTTTGCATGAAGATCTTATCGGCACTGAAAATGGTGCACAGAAATAAAAAAAAAACTGACAACTTCATCAAAAGAAGAGAGATGCCATTACAAAGGAACATGGAAAATTACCCTCTAGGTACAGTTGTTTGTATATGAGAATGAAAATACCAATATACCCTTAGATTTATAATTTTCAAATTAGTTCCAGGTTCAAAAGTTATGAGTGTTGTCCCATGACTTGGTACTTTTCAAGAGACACCTAATTCTGTAACCACCATTATGGATCTGGACTAAAAAAACAACTATCATCATTCCCTAGTAAATTTAGTCTAACCTCTTATCTGATCCATACAGAAGGTAATTTTGGAGTCGTTGATCGCTCTTAGATGCAACTGGAGTTGTTGATCGCTCTAAAACAACTATTCTTTGCCATTTGATTCCCTATTGAATTAGGCAGCTAGATTGTAAGATTTGATCGTGTAGGGTAGGTGTGGCTTTTATTTGTAACTAGTGATCGGGTTTCAGAACTAGTCCTTTCACTTCCGAAGCAGTTTGGATGGTTAGACCTTACTAATTATCTCTTTCATCTCTACAGGCAACTAGCAAGTGGCCGAACACACTGAATGCACAATCACTTTCTCAGCAATGACAAATCCACCATAACTCACTTGGCTCTTACTCGACTGAACCACTATTAAAGTGCATATTTCTTCTGGTTCTGCTCCTTATAAGAAGAAGCCAGACAATGAATGGAAGGTGTGCCAAATGGATCAGTAATATATATATTCTACGAAGACAAATGGATCAGTAATATATATATTCTACGAAGACAGAGAAGGTGGAATTAAGCTACAAAACCCGAATATTGCCATCGCCGTTGCACTTTTTCTCAAGTGATCTTCATCCAAACATAGAGATTTAACCGTTTTTGGTTACATTATTTCTCTCCACATTATTCCAATCCACATCTCATGTGAGAACGAGAGGCATCAGGATTTATTCTTGTACAATTACTAACTCAGTTCCAATTGATGGAAACCAACCTGCTTCTATCTTCCACCATTTGACGTGAAATGGATGAAAAAGCATATGGTTATGTGCCTTTCTGGTTTTGCTCCGCCCGGTGGCCGCAGAACGGAAGACCCCCAAGCCAGCTTCGTGTCCATCATATCTCTCGAGCCGTCCGACGTAGGATTGTTGTCACGCGAACAATGAGATTGTGGTGCTTGATGTCATGGAAAGAACGTAATCAGCCTGTGTTCAACTTCAATCTCTATGCGCAGCAACGCCGGTCGCACTGGTGTCCAGAATTCAGTTGGAGGGCGATCGATCCTAAGAGCAAATAGTCATCTTCAGTTCCGAGCTCTGTTTATTAGCCAGAAGAAGCTTTGTGTTCCTACCGGTCTGTTGTCAAGTTCGTTTCTTGTAAATCTTTTCTCTGTTCCAGTAAATCTTCATCTTCATTCTCTACTAGCTTTGTTTATTAGCCAGTGAACCAAATACAAAATTCTAAAAAATACGAATGAAAAAAACGTCATTTCTACTTCCTTTTTTATTCCGAGAACTTCTGTTCCGGATTTGGTATCGTTTTTTATTTTTCAGAAAATATGCAAACAGACGGTTCGAAACAGGAAAAATTTCGTTTGTTTTCATCGCTAGCTGCTGATCTTATGGTTTAGAGACTCTTTACGAATTTTTGTCACGTCTGCTTTAAAGAGGATAGAATAGAGGTTGAAGATAAACTTTTAGTCCTCTGAACTTTCATCCTAGATGCCTCACTAATTCATTCTAGAGTTTTATCAAAACAATGTAGTGGTGAAGAACCAAACCATTTGATAGTCAGCGTCACAATACAATCGTCTTTGTCGTGACTCTTCATCATGACTAAATCTGAACAAACGTTGGGTGCAATAATGACCTTTTGCTACTTGATATCGTGGAAGGACCAACCGATCCTATAGGCTTTTTTTATTTTCCACTGAAGCTTTTGGTTCCTACTGTTACTAATATCGTGAAGTTTGTACGGCAATTCTAGGCTTGCTATGAATTATTCTCTTCTTGCATCTCCTTTTAATTTTAATGAAATCGTTTAGCATTCTAAATTATACGCCACTTTAGCTTGGTCCTAAATCAAACTATTCTAAAGTTTTATAAAAAGTATATTAGCATCTACAAATACAAATAAATATATTATCAACATGTAATTCATATAAAAATTAGTAAAACACATTACATGTTCATTAATTTTTGTTGGAATACCACTAAAGTCCATCAACACATAAAAGTGTATTTCTAGCTCTTTAAACTTTTTTGTATTGTGCACTATTGGTTGATGCTGGTTTGGAGCTTGATAGTTTTCAATGGACTTGTAATTGGTCCCATGTGGCTGCTTGGCCACTCGCTCAGTGAGGCCACACTGTCTGACGACGGCATTGCTACACTGGCTTGGACGGTCAGCTCGTGCCATTAGATGTTCGCGCGGCCACCCGCCCACGTTCTCCATGGGGGATTTTTGAGATAAAGATAAAAAAGGAGGGGCTTGTTGAAAAAATGTTGTCCACAATATAGAAAGTACTAGTATATAGGAAGCCAGAAATATACTAGAGATAATTGGCCAAGATGGCATCTCTCTAAATTAAAAAATAATGAACATATGGTGTATTTTACTCTAATAAATTTAAGAGACATTTCTCCAAAATCGAACCTCTTATCCATATAGAAGGTAGTTTTGAAGTTTTGAGCACCTTAAGATGCATTATTCGTTGTCATTTAATTCCTATTGAATTAAGCAGCTCGCTTGCATTATTCTATTTTGTAGTATGTGTGTGGCTTTTATCTGTAACTTGTGATGGGGACTCAGAACTACTCTTTTCACTTCTGAAATAGCTTTTGGATGGTTAGGCCTTAACTCTTTTATCTTTATAGGCAACTAGCAAGTAGTCGGATATACTGAATGCACAGTCACTTTCTCAGTAATGAAAAATCTTCCATCATAACTTACTTGTCTCCTACTCGACCGATCCGTTGTCAAAATGTACATTTCTCCGGGCTCTTTTACTCTTTATAAGGAGCAGCTAGGCAATAGAGGCCAAATGGATCGTCCACAATACAAGCAATATTCTAGGAAGACATAGAAGGTGAAACTTAGGTACAAAACCCGAACATTGCCACCATGCGTCTCTTTTGCTCTAGTGGTCTCTTCATCCAAACATATATAGAGATGTACCGGTGGCCAAACTAGCCTTTTTAGTTATATCCATGGTTTTAAATAGCGAGCTAAAGCTAAAGTGTTTAGCGTTTTATAAACTGTAATTAGCGGACTTTAGCGGCAAAATAGCGACAGAATTGTGCATGAACGCAAATAGCGGCATAATTTTTTTCAAGCTATTTCGGGCTATAGCGGCACAAATAGCGGGCTATTTAATTCTATGGTTATATCATTCTTGTCCACATTATTCCAATAATCCACATCATATATGAGGAACTTTACTAGTGTGAGAATGAAAGGCATCAGGATTTGTCTTCATACAACTATCATTCCAGGGCCAATTGATGGAAATCAACCTGCTTCTACCTTGCACCGGTTGTCGTGAGGAGCAAAACAGAGGCAAAAGCATCTGGTTATGTGCCTTTCTGGCTTGGTCCAAGCTAGAAGTACCTAATCTCTCGTCCTACGGTGGCCGACGAGACTAGCGAAAGTGAGTTTGGCCAGTTGGTCTAGTACAAGTAGTTTGTGTGCATCTCGCTGCTCTATCTAGTGGCCGCAGAACAAAAGACCCCCGAGCCGGCTGATCTCCTCTTGAGATCCAGTAGCCACCCAGCGTAGGACTGTTGCTGTCGTAGGGCCCTAATGAGTGGTAGTTTGGTGTGGCCATGAGAACAATGGGAGCGGGCTACATTAGTCAGGATGGTGGTGTGTGAGAGTCCGTGCTTTGTTTGCTGCATGCACAAGACTCTCCAAGCTTTTATGCTGCTTGATTGATGTTGTGGAAAGAACGTAGCAACATGTGTTCGACTTTTATCGTTGTGTGGCCAGTGCCGATCGTGTTTGGTGAACATTGTCCGGGATTCAGTCAGAGAGTTTGCGGAGGATCCTACCAGCAGTTCGCCATCTTCAGTTTTCCTAGGAGCTATGTGTATTAGCGAGTGGAAGTTTTTTGTTCCTGCTAGACTATTGTCAAGTTTGTTTGTTGTGAATATTTTCTCTGTTCTTTTATGTGTGTCTTTGTGGTTTTGGCAAGCCTAGATTTGCCATGACTTGTCTTATTGATTCACCGTTTAATAAAAACAGTTCATCCCTTTCAAATTGTATGTCACATTAGCTCATCCCTTTCAATAACTTTTTCTAACTTTAGATCATCCATTTCAAATTTTTAATATTTACAATCCTAAATATATCTTCAATGAATACATATTTATATTTTATTTAATGAAACTAATTTGATGTCGTAAAGATGTTGGCTCATTTTTTCTATAATTTAATCAAATTAGAGGATTTTGATTTAGGACAAGTGGCCTGCAATTTGGAGCGATATATGGTAAGACATGTTCAAAATTGTTAGTTTGGCTTTTCTAGATATATATAAATTTCACTGTATCTAGATGATGTAATGAATATTTAGATACGTGGTAAAAGTTATGCACTAAAATAGAACGACTTATGATTTGGAACATGATACCTTTGAATAGGCCGCTTTCAATTTTAACCATTGTTTGATATGGACTAAAGAACAACTATCATCATTCTGAAATAGAGTGCGTAACATTTTCTCCTAAGTCTAACCTCTTACCTACGAAAATCTACTTTGGTCCCTTCGTTTACGAGATCGATAGAGAAGGCATCAGTTTTGGAGTTGTTTAGTGCTTTGAGATGTATTCTTCTTTGTAATATGGCTCCCTGTTGAATGAGGTAGCTGGTGTGTAATATTGCCTTGTGTGGTATAGCTATTTTGTTTTTATTCAAGGATATGGAGTACTCCCTGTTGAATGAGGTAGCTGGTGTGTAATATTGCCTTGAGATGTATTCTGAAGTAGAGTGTGTAATATTTTGTAATATTGCCTTCTGGAGTACCTTGGATGGTTATGCCATACTAACTCGTTCATTACTATAGCGTATAGCAAGTAGCCAAATATAGAATGCGCAATCACTTGTCAGTAAGGGTAATCTTCCACCATAACTCACTTGCTTGCCTTTTACTTAGCTGATCCACTGTCGAAGCGCACATTTCTATGGTTGCTTCTATACTTTATAAGGAGTATGGAGGCAATGGAAGCCAAATGGATTGGCAACATTCTGGGAAAATATATATAGAAGATAAAATTTAGGCATGGAACGTAACTTATACTCTAGGAATCATCCAAACGTAGAGGTCTATCGATATCCAAACCGACCCTTTGGTTACATTATTCATGGCCACGTTCCACTTCACACCAAAAACTTCACCAATACGAGAATGAGAGGCATCATGATTCATCAACCTACTATGCAAAACCAACATCCTCCCGATACACAAAGATGTGGTGCATTTTACTCTAGTAAATTTAATGAAACTAATTGATATTGTAGATATTGGTATATTTTCTATAATAACTTTGTCAAAGTTAGGAAATTTACTTATGGGCAGAATTTAAGTGGCCTATAATTTGAAATCGATATGTGCTAAGGACAAATTAGGAGAACAATTCGGTGAATACTGAGTTACTGACCTTAACTTGTTATGTTGGTACACGCATTAAAATATCCTTTTTCAGTTATTGCTGTTTTTCCAGAGCTCACCTACTCGGATCATATGATCATTGGAACTTTCACCCTATTCTTTATAAGGGCAATAGAAATAGAAGAAAGCAGCAATATAAACTAAAACTGTACAATACGGAATTTACTTTTGGACAAGAGTACTCTTTGGACAAAAGCAAGATCCACGATGAGCATGTTGACTGGGTGTGGTAGTAGTCTTTTCACATGGGCGTGTACCTGCTCCGGTGGCTCCAATCGGCAACCACGCCGGCCCGCATTGACGGCGGACGGAAGTTCCACAGACTGGGCGCGCGCGGCGAGCAGCGGAATAAAAAGATTGGCAACCTCATCAAGGTTGAGGGATGCCATTATAAAAGAACAAGGAAAAACACCCTCTTAGTATAGTTGTTGGATATGAGGATGAAATACCAATATGTCTATGATTTATATTTTTCAAATTAGTTCCTTGTTCAAGAGTTTTAAGTGTTGTCCACCAGTTAGGTACCTTTTAAGAGACACCCTTTTCATTTTATAACCATCCACTAGATTTAGGCTCAAGAATAACTATCATCATTCTATAGTACATTTCTCGCAAGTCTTACCTGCTATCCATAGAGTAGTTTTTAGAGTTGTTAAGCACTCACAAATGCATCATTTATTTTCATTTGATTCTCTATTTAATTACATAGTTGGCTTGTAATTTTTGATTGTGTAGTGTGAGTGTGGTTTTTTATTTATAATTGGTGAGCAGGATCAGGACTACTCCTTTCATTTCTCGAGTAGCTTGGACAGTTAGACCTTACTAACTCGTTTATCTCTATATGCGACTAGCATAAGTAGCCTAACACACTGAATGCTCAACCGTTTTTTAGTATCTACAATATTTCACTATAACTGACTTGTCTCTTACTCGACCAATCCATTGTCAAAGCGCACATTATTTGAATTCTTCTACTCTTCATTATAAGGAGTAACTAGGCAATGGAAGCCAAAGGGGCCAATATATATAGTCTAGGAAAATATAGAAGATCAAATTTATGTACAAAACATAAATGTTGCCACTATCTGCCTCTTTTGCTCTTGTGATCTTTATCCAAACATACTCCCTCCGTCCCTTTTTAATTGTCGTCTGAAAAGCGTGTCTGTGAGGGAAACACGGATTTCTAGAGACAGTTATTTAGGGACGGAGGGAGTAGATAGTTATCGCTATCCAAACGGACTCTTTCGTGTTTAGCATAGCTTCTTAAGGCTCTAGCTCATACTGCACCTCATGTTAGAGCAGCAATTTTTACATGAGTTATTTGTCTCCCGCTCCAAGTAGGATAGATGTATAAACACGAAGAGCCACAATCTGTGGCTTCTTTGGCTTCGGTTGAATCGGAGCTTGAAAAAGCGTATTCAAACGAGGTCTTACTCTTCTTGGCTTTAATCCAATCTCAACTTCTCAAGCACATCAGGATTTTCCAATGTGAAAACGAGAGCCATTAGGATTTATCCTCCTATATTGTCGCGGTGTTGCCAACCCATTTTCAAACGTGAGGAACGAAACAGAGTTAGCCGCGTCTGATGATTATCGTAGACCCTGTTTGGTACAACTCAGCTTCACTAGTGGAGCTGTTTTTTTTTTCAGAAAATAGCTTCATAAGCAACTCACTAGGTGAAGCTGAGCTGTTTTGAAACAAGTGTTTAGCAAAACAGCTTCACTAACAACTTCATGCATGGTTGCAAGAGAGAAATGAGGGTGTAAGCTGTGAAAAGCTATTTTTTTCGGCTTCATGTCAGCTTATGGTTTTGTGAGAGGGAGAATAAAATAGCTTCATGGTGAAGCTGTTTTGCAAAAAAGTGTTTGGTAAAAAAAAACAGCTCACAGCTCATGAAGCTGTTGTAAGCTGTACCAAACAGCCCTTAGTCGCAAAAAAAAAAAAAAAGCGTCTGATTAGGTGTTTTTCTGGGCTGGGCCTGATTGATCTATAGGCCTACTACGGTGCCAACGACGAAAGCGATTTTGTCCGGTTGGGTCGGGCGCCGGCGCCTCCCGCTGCTCCGCCTGGTGGCCGTGGAACGGAAGACCCCCTCTCCCAAATCCCTAATCCCGTCACTTTCCCCGGCTCCTCGTCCTCCTCCGCCCCAAAGCCCAAACCTTAACCCTAATACCGTCATGGCGCTCACCACACGGGGCGGCGCCGGCGCCGGCGCCGGCGGGGATCCCGCGAAGGCGCCGTCCGCCTCCGACCCCAGCCTCGGCTTCCTCACCAAGCGCGACACTGAGGTCAAGCTGCCCCGCGCCACGCGGGTCAAGAACAAGACCCCCGCGCCGATCCAGATTACGGCGGAGCAGATCCTCCGGGAGGCCAGGGAGCGGCAGGAGCCCGAGATCCGCCCGCCCAAGCAGAAGATCACGGACCCGCACGAGCTCTCCGACTACCGCCTCCGCAAGCGCAAGGAGTTCGAGGACGTCATCCGCCGCGTCCGGTGGAGCGTCTCCGCCTGGGTCAAGTACGCGCGGTGGGAGGAGCAGCAGCTGGACTTCGCGCGCGCGCGCTCCGTCTACGAGCGCGCGCTCGACGTCGCCCACCGCGACCACACGCTCTGGCTCAAGTATGCCGAGTTCGAGATGCGGAACCGGTTTGTCAACCACGCCCGGAATGTCTGGGACCGCGCCGTCTCACTCCTCCCCCGGGTGGACCAGCTCTGGTACAAGTACATCCACATGGAGGAGCTGCTTGGTGCGGTCGCCAATGCGCGCCAGGTGTTCGAGCGCTGGATGTCTTGGCGACCCGACACGGCCGGCTGGAACTCTTACATCAAGTTTGAGCTGCGGTACGGGGAGGTCGAGCGCGCCAGGGCTATCTACGAGCGGTTCGTGGCTGAGCACCCACGGCCAGATACCTTCATCCGCTATGCTAAGTTTGAGATGAAGCGCGGCGAGGTCGAGCGCGCACGGCGGGTGTACGAGCGTGCAGCAGACCTGCTTGCGGATGATGAGGATGCTGAAGTGTTGTTTGTGGCGTTTGCAGAGTTTGAGGAGAGGTGCCGTGAGGTCGAGCGTGCACGTGCAATATACAAGTATGCTCTGGACAGGGTGCCCAAGGGTCGTGCTGAGGAACTGTATATGAAGTTTCTGGCATTTGAGAAGCAGTTTGGTGACCGTGAGGGAATTGAGGATGCCATTGTGGGCAAGAGGAGATTTCAGTACGAGGATGAGGTTAGGAAGAACCCACTAAACTATGACTCATGGTTTGATTATATCAGGCTGGAGGAGAGTGTTGGGAATAAGGACAGGATCAGGGAGGTGTACGAGAGGGCCATCGCCAATGTGCCCCCTGCAGAGGAGAAGCGATACTGGCAGAGGTACATATACCTCTGGATTAACTATGCACTTTATGAGGAGCTGGACTCACAAGACATAGAACAGACCAGGGAGGTTTACAAGGAATGCCTGAGGTTGATTCCTCACAAGAAGTTCACGTTTGCAAAGATGTGGCTCATGGCAGCCCAGTTTGAGATAAGGCAGAGAAATCTAAAGGCTGCAAGGCAAATTCTTGGAAATGCAATTGGTATGGCCCCAAAGGGCAAGACATTCAAGAAATATATTGAAATTGAGCTTTATCTGGGCAACTTTGACCGTTGTAGGACTCTTTATGAGAAATATATTGAATGGTCACCAGCAAACTGTTATGCCTGGAGGAAGTATGCTGAATTGGAGAAGAACCTTAGTGAGACTGATCGTGCTCGATCAATATATGAACTTGCTATTGCACAGCCAGCCCTTGATACACCAGAGGTTCTGTGGAAGGTATGCTCTCTTGCAGAGTTATAGTTGTATTCTTAGCTTATGCACATTGATACATTATATGGTTTGCATAGCGATGTATTGTACATGCATTTGTTTAATTATTATTCCTAAGCCAACCGATTTAGTATAAATGATCTTGTAAATAGCTATTACGTTGCCCTAGTTACTAAAATCACCAGTGCTCATTTCTAGTGAACAATCCATTGCTCTTGAGGTGCCTTTAAGACGCACCATCCTTCTAATAAGACTAAGTTACTGTACAGATCTCTAATTTGCTAATTTGTTTGCGACGTTACCTATTCTATCTCTGCTGAAAGTCTGTGCAACCATTCAGGCCTGTGGAAACATTTCTTTCTTGTGTGTTTGTGTTTTTAGTATCCTGTATTTTCCCCCTTGTTCTCTATATGCCTTTCCCATGGAGGTGGTCACAAATTTCATTGGGCTGTTCGATCGTTGCACAATATTGTTTCGGACTTGTAGCCTAAACTCAACAGGTCTCTTGGTAGTGTTCTAATCGAACAGGAAAGCATTGAATCTGACTATGAATTGTTCACACATGAAAAAGTTTGTAATATATTAGTTGTTCATATTCATTCCTATATCAATGCCATGATGGTTAACTACACAATATGCTTAGAGGCTTTGACCTTTCTTGGATTTTGGAGGTCTGTACATTGGGCTCTAATGTTAAAAAATTAGTTTGTGCCATGATGGTTAACTACACAATATGCTTAGAGGCTTAGAAGCTTACTATTCCTGAACCAGAATCCTTCTTTTTCTTGGCACAACTTTTCTACTGTCAAATTTGTGGTTTAGATATCTTTATCCTTTTTGTACTATATTCATTACTAGACATAAAGACATCATGAGGTGTGATTTATAATATAATTTCGTCAATGCTTCTACATTGAAATCTGTGTTATAAGAACTAATTTATGGAAGTACTTTTCCCCTGCTATATCAGTCTTGGAATTCCTTAGTTTATTTAATTATGAATTGTTTTGTTTTTGTTGCATCTATAATCTTAAACATGCTTGCTAGGATGCTGTAGTGTGTAAGTTAATGTGCAATTTTGCTTAGTTTTCTTGGACTTTTCAGTAGCCTTGCTACTTGGTGTTTACAATACCTTAGCAAAGTTCTAAGTCAGATTGTAGTGCAAGTAACTGAAAAGTGAAAACACCTGTCCTGTTGTTTTCTGTTGGATTTGTCTGCCTCAGTTTCTAGAAGGGTGGTACATGCACTTATGTATACTCTTATTTGATACATCATGAAGAGTCTATGAAGGAGCCCCGACCTACAATGGACACACTGTTTAGTTATTTGATAAGCTTAAGAGCTTGCTTATGAGTCCATTAACCCCAGTATCTGAAATGCTGCAACTCACTCTTGCTTGTATATGCTCTTGTTCCATCCATGAATGGAACAGAACATGAAGTGCGGCTTCTAGTAGGCTCCAATTTGGCACCAGGCATAGAACGTCTAGCCGAGCAGTGACACCAGCCGTAAGTGCCTGTAACAACTCTCCCTGGTCTCTAACGTGGTGTCCCTTTGTTGTAATCGTACACGAGCGCCTTGCCATATCACTGCACTGTACAGGCCCTATCAAAAAACTATGAAACAAAGGCAGATAGGTACGAAATACTCGAGCCCTGGACAGAACACACAAGCAAAACTCCTCACTATAGGGAGCAAAAAAGCCCTCTCCAAATGGGGAGGCACACCATCAATCAAACACACACTTGTTGCGATGGTTCCGCAGGTTCTTTTGAATTGCTGAATTGCCAACTTCGCTGAGTAGTTGCTTGAAATATCGGTCCTAAAAATGCATTTTGATACTGTATGACTTTTATTAGGTGTCGTTTAAAGGTTTTGCAAATCTATTAATCTACTTGATGCAGCATTAGTCCATATCGCTTTGACATTTGAGACATTCTGAAAAATCAGTTAATCTTTCTTGCACTGTTGATTAACTCATTTAGTGTTGCTTGCTTCCAATAGTACTTCTAAATTTGTTTAATTTTTTTTTTCTGTATGGATGCTTACCAACTCATGTTCTGCTCTTTTAACTCACAGGAGTACTTGCAGTTTGAAATTGATGAAAATGAATTTGAGAGGACAAGACAACTATATGAGAGACTGCTTGATAGGACAAAACATTTGAAGGTATGGATCAGTTATGCTGAGTTTGAGGCCTCTGCTGGCTTGGGCGGTGAAGATAGTGAAGGCGAGGAGAAAAAGAATGCAGTTGGTTATCAGGAACAGCAGATGGAGCGGATCCAAAAAAGTAGAGGTAAATATTGAGCTAGAGATCAATCTTAAATTGTCCAACCATGTGTGTTTTTGCATTTATTGACTCATCGCATTCTAAAAATAACACCTTGTGTTTTGATGATCAGCTATCTTTGAAAGGGCATTCGACTACTTCAGAACCAATGCCCCAGAGTTGAAGGAGGAAAGAGCTATGCTTCTTGAAGAATGGTTTAATAAGGAGGTGGGCTTTGGTGATCTCGGGGATGTCAGCTTAGTGCAAAAGAAGGCACCAAGAAAAGTCAAGCGGAAGAGACCAATCCCTACAGAAGATGGCTCCACTATAGCGTATGCTCTTTGCTCAGTTTTCCCTTTTAGTACTTGTATCTCGAAAAAATTGCAATATATTTTTTTCTTTTGTTTTCTGAGCAATGGAAATATATATATATATATATATATATATATATATATATATATATATATATATATACTGACATGATATTGGCCTAATCCTTCAGGTATGAGGAGTATATAGATTACATTTTCCCTGATGAAGTTGCTCTAGCACCAAACCTGAAGATCCTAGAAGCTGCTTACAAATGGAAGAAGCAGAAAACCGGCGATGATGATGAGTGATCCTGGCATCTCAGTATGGCATTGTTGTGAACGTTTTGCCACAGCCAAAATCAGATGTCTTGCAACACTTTGGCTAGAGCTATCGGAATGGTAATAATCAATTTCTTCATGTCACAGAGGATGCTGTTGCTCTTGAAAAGAATCCTGAGACTTACTTTTTACCGCTAACTGTATGGGCTGGTAGTTTGGCGGCCATGAGTCGCTTCCATGCGGAGGTTCAGGGTCAGAGCAATGGGATGGGGCCATGGGGGCTACACAAGTCGTGATGGTCTAATGGACTACTGAGTTTGTCTTGTAATTGTAAAGGTGCCTCTCCAGTCCATGAGTTTGTCTTCGATTTCAATCACTGTGCGGCCATGACGGTCACACTGGTCTCCAGGAGCTGCAGTTGCAGAGGATCCTACCAGCAAATCACCATCTCGAGTGCCTAGCAGCTCTGTTTATTAGCCAGTGAAACTTTTGGTTCGTAATAATAGTCTGTTGCTAAGATTGTTCCTTGTATTTTTGTTTTCTCGAAAAGTCGACAAGAGCTTTGCGGTGCTAATTTACTAGTTTAGAAAGAAAAACAAGAAAAGTACTAGACCGCGGAAAAAAAAGCAGAAGAAAAGAAAAAGGGGGCAGCTATACGCAAGTGAAGAGATTCTTTCTGTTCTTTTATGTGTGTTTCTGTGATTTTGTTTAAGCCTAGACTTGCCATGGCTTGTCCGAATAAAAATGGTTCATCCATTCTAAATTGTGTCACTTTTCTAAGCCAAACTCGTCTAATTTTAACTATATTTTCTCAAAATGAGATATGGATATGTGCAAATAAATCTGCAATCAAGACATAGTTCATAGATAATTTAAAGAAACTAATTTGATGTTGCAGAGATGTTGGTGCATTTTTTGTATAATTTGGTCAAAATTAGAGGAATTGGATTTGGGACAAGTGGCCTATAATTTAGATGTGTGTTTTCAGGAAGAAAAAAAGAGGGCTAATCTTTGTGCATAGTGACCTTTTTGTTGATGCTGGTACAGAAACATTAGTTGCGCTATATTTTCTCAGTTACTGTTGTCTCCCAGAGCTCACCTGCTCGAATGGTCCACTGTCAAGATTCACCTTTCACCCGGTTCTTTATAAGAGCATCCGCAACAATAAGAGCGAGTATCTAGCTCTAAGCAGACAACCCTTCAAATGACCTATATCTTAGCACATAGCTCTTAATATAAATGACCTCACTTATCATTCTCACATAATCTCGAAGTGTGTGTATAAGACTATCTCTTGGACAAGAAATAGGTCTCTTCTCTCTCCTATTAAAATATGAGAAAATATTCTATGAGCTAGCCAAGAGCTAATCACTGGAGACGCCCTAAAGAGGATGATGCACCTTTCACCCGGTTCTTTATAAAGTGGATGGAGGCGATGTGTCAAGAATGCACCTTTCACCCGGTTCTTTACAGGGAGGGTGAAGGCGATGAAAGTAGAAGAAAGCGGCAGGGGAGACTAAACAAAAGAGGGAAATTTTGGGACGAAATGCGAATGCCAGATTATTACTTTTTCTGTCTCCACGCATGCATCTTATTAACAAATATTAGAATTGAGAGGCGTCAGGATTCATTTTCCTATACTATGATTGATCATTTGATCTAGTGAAGTGCCAGCTGATGGCAAGCAACATGCATGCTTGTTCCTTCCTTCTGAGGAGGCAAGGACAAGGAGTGGCCTCGCAGCGTCTACAACCACGCACAACACGGCAGACATCCTCTGCACGATCAAACACCGCACGGCGGCGGAGCTGACACGGTCGTCTATTTAATTTCCTGAGTAATTAGCGTGTTATTTCCTAGGAAGGTTCAGTGCTGTGTTGTGGACCAGTTAAACCTACTATGAGATAGGGCGCTTGGTTCGCCATAACATGTTGTTGTAATCTAAGATTGCTTCGACCTAGTGAATAAAATACGATGACTTGAGAACTACTCCCTCTGTCTATTTTTAGATGTCACCAGGAAACGTGTTTGTGAGGGAAACACGGTTTTCTAGTGATATCTATTTTGAGACGGAGGGTAGTAACTTAGGTTGATGGTTCAACGACAGGATATATGCTACACACGGTGAAGTTTTCAGGGATCCCACCTAGCATTCTCACGATTGTCTTTTTTTTTATCTAGTAATAACAACCGTAAAGAACTCCTGTTTGATTGGTGCTTAGACCAAAGAATTAATACCAATAAGAGGTAAAAAGCTAGTATAACCTGTGATATCACTATAAATATTGGATCAATTATAATTCGTTGTTCAATATAACTATAACATTTAGTTTTTATTTAATTAGACTATTTAATATGACAATTTACTTTTCTGATTTCTCATTGAACAGAATTACTTGAACTTTTTCTGTACTATTTAATCACTTGAACAGAATTATTCATTGAGATTTGAAATAATTCTGCGTTTACAGGTTTAAAATATTGAGTGTAAAAAAGTCTATAGACGTATTTATCAATAAATATTTTTCTTAATTTAATATATTTCCTGTTCGCAGGATTATCCTACCCACGGACAAGAAAGGCTAAAATCAACTGCGGCTATCTATTTCCATGAATTGGGGATTCAACAATATTTTATTTCCTTTGCTGGATTAATTAACTAACTAATTAATTAATTGTAAAATATAAAAAATCAAAAAAATCAAGGGTTTAGATTTATTTGAAGTATTACCTCCCAAGAAGTAAAAGTTGTACCATAGCATTGCCCCCCTTAAAAACTAGAAGGTAGTTTTGCATCGGAGACCTATACTATTTTCAAATCACCCTCGCCACTTCTATACTTTTCTCTCTTTTATATATTTATTTACATCAAGAATCATGTCCTTTCCTCTTATTTTTAACCATGTCCTTTTTCTTCCTCCACCTTCAGATAGACGTTGGTCGTTCCTTATGTGCCACGGCCACCCCAGCTGCAAGTCGTCCAGGGCCACTCCTAGCTAGATACAAGCACCCCTAGTAAGTCATAACGAGGCAGGGCCAGGTCAACGGTGGCCATAGCTGCAGCCTGCAGCCAATGGTGGCTCTAGGAGCGGTTAGATGCTTCTAAGCTTGGCTAGGGCAGGTTAAGAGCAAGTATTATAATACAATCTCGGCTGTAAGCGTTCTTATTATAACCTTCTCTCAGCTCATTCATATAGTGGTTGAGTCTTTACCATTAATATAGGAATCACTTGTCTCTTACAATTTTCTTAGTTCTTGTGCCCAAGCCGGCTGTAAGTTTACATCCCGCTTCTCCTCTCTCTCCTCCCTTCTCTCCTCCACGTCAGTATTTAGCCGGCTTGCAGCCTTCTATAATATTTGCTCTAAGAAGAGACTAGGGAGAGGGGACTTCTTTCTCGGCACATGAAGGAAAAACATCCGGAGGAGTCGCTCTAACACCAATTCTAAGTCACCCTTATGTGTATATTTTTTCTCTGTGTCTCGGTCGTTTTTCCAACCGAAAGAGAAGAAGTTGTTGGATAAAAAGTTTTTTCGATCCTACCAAAAATCAATTCAAGAGCGAATTTTCTTAAAGTTGAAGAACTTGGAGAGTCAAAATATCTCAAATTTGATCAAATTATAGAAAGAAACACAAAGATTTATAACATCAAATAAGTATACTATAAAAATATAACTAATAAAGAATCTAATAATATTTAATTTATATCAAAAATATTATTAACTTATTATATAGATTTAATCAAACTTTAAAAAATTTGACTGTCCAAAACTTTTAGGATAACTTATAATACAACCTCTACCGGCGGGAGGATTGGCGCCCTCCAGCGGGTTTGGTTACTGTAGTTTTTTTTTTGCTTTTTTCTTTTTTCTTTAAGTTTTTTATTTTTTTAAAGATTTTTGTAGGCATCTTGGATTGACGTCCTTCCAATATTTGCGTGCGTTTTACGTTCATATGGCCAACGCCTCTGACGTGACATGTAAATATTTTTTGAGCAGGTCGCATGCCGGTATAGTGACTAATATATTTACAGATTGTTTAGTTCCAAGTTAAATTTTTTTGGAATGTCATATCAGGTGTTTAACGCTAATTTAAAGTATTACATACTATTAACAAAACTAATTGCATACGTGGAGAATAATTCATGAGACGAATTTATAAATCTAATTATTAATAATTATCAAAGCATGAATTTATTAGGCTTAAAAAATTAATTGTCTCGCAAATTATTTTGAATCTATGTAATTAGTTATTTTTAGTCTATATTTAATACTCTATGTAAGGTTCAAACATCCGATGTGATAAGTGAAAAATTTGTAGGGTAAAAACTAAACACATTTGTACTGTTTCGTACGTACATACACAGCGGAGCAGAGACACTTATGAGACTTTAACAATCATACCAATAGCAGGCGCGGCGAAGTGCGCCTACCATCCTAGTAATTTAGGACCGAAGGAGTAGATAGAACATTTAAGTTGGCTTAGGATATGGCTGTTGGAACGTTAAATAAATTTTTTTCATTCTTATGTTTTTTTATATTGAATTGGTTTCCATAGAATTGGTATAAGATTCCCGTGAAATCCATAGATTGCAAAGAGGCCTATATAATGTTCATAATGGGACGAGTGTGCTGACCTATCCTTCGAGGTATTTGCAAACAAAAAATACATTTTTTTATGCGTTAGATGCCTGTAGACATGTGTCTTGAGTCTGAATGTTCATTATTACTGCTTTATGATATTCGGTGAGTAATTGTTTCCGGTCTAAAATAGGTATACCTAGCGTATATTTTTTTTAAGAATACCACGTATCGTCCGTCAAAATTAAGAGTCTATACGAGAGAGAGAGAGATGAGAGAGAATTAAACCCGGGTCCAAGCAAATTTATTCCCGGTCAGCATAGCTGTCCTTTTGTTCTTCCGTTACCTCCAGGCTCCATCCAGCGTGTGTGCTCTCTCTCCCTCTCCCTCTCCGTCGGCGACGACTACGCCAGGTCTTCTCTGGGCCCAGGTCGCTGCCGCCTGCCCCAGGTGCCCAAGTCTTCTTAGGGCCCTTCGCCGGCGACGAGCAACCACCAGGTACGTCGACCCCTGGGTCTTCCCTTCCTGCATCGCGGCACCGAGCACCCAAACCCTAACTTACTTTTTGCATTCGGATCTGATCTAATCTAATTACATGTGTATATGCATATATCATGCCTACTAACTTCGATTCTTTTGCACAAATTATCGGATGTACATGTGTACACCCATGTCGGCCCGTCCCTGTCTCGATGGAATTCGATTGGCTTCCGTTGGTACCATGTTCTTCAAGAGTTTGGCGTAAAGCTTACCCAAAAAAATGTGGGAGTTTGGAACCCCCATGTTTGAGTTATCGGAAGTGTTTTCTAGGAATGATTAGTTTTCTAGGAAATTACTTTCCAATGTCTGCAGATAAAAAGCTTTAGGACACCAGAAGGTTATAACTTTCATCCTGAAACCATCAGGTTGTGCATCTAGAAGATATTCTTGATGTCAGAAATAAAATTTTGAAAGCTCTTGACACACTAATTAACGATACAAAAATTGCTGTTAGATCAAATCGAGCAGGGGTGGCTATGGCCCAGCTTGGTCTTAACCAAGCTCCACCCCTGTGGGGAACCTTTCTTGTTATTATATTTGTTGGTTTATGGCTTGATTCCGGTTTAAGTTCATTGGAATTTTGCTCTTCCCCTAACCACGGACCCTTTTTGTGGCTTTCATTATGCTGAGTAGAAAAATTGGATGCCCTTTCTAGTTATGTAATTTTCTACTTGTTGGATGTTGGTTTCCACTACTATCAGTATTTTCAGTCATTTTTATTTCTAGCAGTGTTGGTGATTGTGTATTCTTTGACAATTGCAGCTTGGCTCACCCCCAACAAATTACAAGATGTCAGCCAACGTCGGGGAATCAACCAGTGGTGGCGGCAGCAGCGATGCAGCTGGGGGGAGCTTTGAGTGCAACATATGCTTTGAGCTGCCTCAAGAGCCAATAGTGACTCTTTGCGGCCACCTTTTCTGCTGGCCATGCCTTTACCGGTGGCTGCACATCCATGCACATTCACCAGAGTGCCCAGTGTGCAAGGCCCTTGTGGAAGAGGACAAGCTTGTCCCCCTTTATGGACGTGGCAAGGATCGTGTTGACCCAAGGTCAAAGAACATGCCCGAGGGTGAGATTCCTCACCGCCCAACTGGCCAGAGGCCTGCCACAGCCCCCCAGGCCGATGCTAACAACAACTTTGCCAATGCCAATGCCAATGCAAACGCGAATCCATGGTTCATGGGCACAGGAGTCCCTTTAGCAAATGCGCGGTGGGGGAATTATGCATTCTCAGCTGCTTTCGGGGGACTATTCCCTATGCTTAGCTTCCAAGTTCATGGGTTTCCAGATGCTGCTGCTTATGCGCAGCCTGCTGGGTTCCACTATGGGTATGGCCATGGGCATGGATTCCATGGCGGGCATATGGGACACGCCCATGGCGTCCACCGACAAGCACCATTGGGGCAACAGCAGCAGGCAGATATCTACCTGAAGGCCCTGCTCTTCATGATTGGAATTCTAGTGATTGCAAGCCTCCTTGCGTTTTAAACCTGTTGGTAACATCTACCAGCAGGCCTGCTCGTCATGGTTGGAACTTGGAATTCTGGGAAGGAATGCAATCCTCCTGGCATTTCAATGTCGTTGATAGCTTGACATTATGATGGCATATTGGCCTATGAATTGCAAGAATGTTTCAGTGTTGGGTCTGTACTATAGCGTGGTGTTGAAAGTTGCATAAGTTATTATTGTGTTTGCATGAAGTGTCTATAGAATATGTATTTACGTCTAGATCAGTATCTGCGTTCTACAACACATTATAGAGTATTAGGAGGAACATGGTGCAATTATTACTGTCTAGCTTTGATGTGTTTTTTTACTCTTTGGAGGTGAACATGACGTACAATTTGTTGGGAAGTCATCTCCCACTTGCATCTGAAATTTGTACCCATTTATTTAGGCTGGACAAGGATAGTAGGAGACAGTACATCAGAACTTTAGTTCATGAAACCGTAACATTCTTCAGCAAGGGGAAACGCAACGGATGCGTCTCTGCTGAAGCAAACTGAACCGAGGGACAATGAAACAAAGAGAGAGCCTTGAGAAAAGCTGAAGGGGCCATGGGCCATGGCTGGCCCTAATGTCATTTCACAATCTATCATTCTTTGCTCATAGATATGGTCCGCTTTTTGTCAAGTAAAGAAGAATAGACACAAGCCACACTTTGTATTGATCCGGTTCAGATACTTATACAGAAGGTGGCGCTCAGCTCTCAATCTCCCGATCCTACATACAAGGAAGACTCGGCCGTCCGTGCCGTTACATCGTGCGCATGCACGTCGTGGCCGCCCTCTGCACTCCGGACTCCGTCCTGGCCACGTGCTGCGCTTGCGCTCCGTGCGTCGTGGCCGCCCGTTGGCCTGAAGACTCAGCAGGCACATGCTTCCGTTATCACCCCGCCTGCAGTGACAGCGTCGGGTGGCCCGACGGTGAGACTGGACCGGAAGGCAGTGAATGTCGTCGTTGGCAAGCCCTTTGTCATAACGTTGGCGAACTGCTGATCGGTTGGAACGTGCACGACGCGGAGATCTCCGAACGCGACGCGTTTCCGCACAAAGTGGATGTCGAGCTCGATGTGCTTGGTTCGTCGATGATGCACCGGGTTCTTGCTCATGTAGACGGCAGAGATGTTGTCGCAGTACGCGATCGTGGCGCTGGGAACATCGATATGGAGCTCGCCGAGGAGTTGCCGGAGCCAAATACACTCGGCCACCGCGTTCGCGACAACCCTGTATTCGGCCTCCGTGCTCGAACGGGACACCGTGGCCTGTCTCTTCGACGACCATGAGACGAGTGCGTTGCCGAGATAGATGCAGTAACCCGGCGTGGATCTCCGTGTGTCCGGGCAGCCGACCCAGTCGGCATCCGAGTAGGCGATGATGCTTGGCGTCGACGTCGTGCCAGGAAGATGAAGACCGTAGGTCGTGGTTCCCCGGACGTATCGCAGAATCCGCTTGACGATGGCGAGGTGGCTGTCGCGCGGATCATGCATGTGCAGACACGCTTGTTGGACGGCATAGGCGATGTCGGGCCGCGTGATGGTGAGATACTGCAGTGCCCCGGCGAGGCTGCGGTATTCACTCGGATCACGTACAGCAGCACCGGCGGTGGAGGACAGTTTGGCCTTCGTGTCGATAGGAGTCGCCGCTGGCTTGCAGTTCATCATACCCGCGCGGTCGAGTATCTCCTCGGCGTACTTGGCCTGCGACAGGAAGAAGTCGGAGCCGCGACGTTGCACATCGATGCCGAGGAAGAAGTGCAGCGGTCCCATGTCCTTGACGGCGAATTCGGCCTGGAGCTTGGTGATGATGTCCTGAAGAAGCGCGTCGGATGAGGTGCTCAGCACCATGTCGTCGACGTACAGAAGCAGGTATGCTGTCAATGAGCCGCGACGGAGTACAAATAGTGAAGAGTCCGATCGCGTGGCGACGAAGCCGATGGAGTGCAGGAACCCGGCGATCCTTGTGAACCAGGCTCGCGGTGCTTGTCGCAGTCCATACAAGGACCTGGACAGAAGGCATACGACGTCGGGCTGTGTCGGATCAACAAATCCGATCGGCTGCTGGCAGAGGACCCGTTCGTCGAGATGACCGTGGAGAAAGGCGTTGGAGACATCAAGCTGTCGGATCGGCCACCGGCGACCTGCGATGATTGTTAGTACGGTTCGGATGGTCGCCGGCTTCACCACTGGAGTGAAAGTTTCACCGAAATCGATTCCGGCGCGCTGCGTGAAGCCTCGCACCACCCAGCGTGCCTTGTAGCGGTCGAGGCTGCCGTCGGGGCTGTACTTGTGCTTGAACACCCACTTGCCGGTGATTAGCCTGCAAAGCTTCGAATTCCTGCTGCATGGCCGCCTTCCAGTTTGGGTCGCGTAGAGCAGCTCGCGCAGACATGGGAATCGGAGAGATTGTCGGTGCGACTGCCGTCATGGCGTAACGTGGGTTCGGCTTGTGGATGCCGTCCCGGGCACATGTCACCATCGGGTGTCATTGTGCTGCAGCAACTGGAGGTGGTGTTTCCGGTGTTGACGAAGCAGTACCGCCCGAGGAGGACGAGGTCGGGGAAGATGGTGGCGATGCGTCGAACCGGGGCCCCGATGGTGTGGGTGACACAACTGTGGATGGTGCGGTCGACGTTCGGTCCTCCGAGGACGACGCCGAAGAAGACGTAGGTGTGTTGTCAAACCGTGGCGCCGTCTGGATAGAGGACGCAGTCGTCGTGGCGGAGTTGTGCGTGCCGGCGGAGATGTGGCGCCGCCTGGGTAGATGCGCGTCGCCAAGACCAGCAGTGGTCTGAAGCGCCACGATCTGGTCGACATCGCGTATGACCACCGTGGACGGCTCGCGTGGCCGACTTGTTTTGCGGAAGGGGAACGGGAGCTCGTCGAAGACGACATGTCGTGATGTGATCACGCGTCTCGTGGCCATGTCGTAGCATCTGTACCCTTTATGATCTGCAGGATATCCGAGAAAAACACATGGGACTGAGCGCAGACAGAGTTTGTTCGCCGCAGTCGCCGTTTGGTTAGGAAAACACAGGGACCCGAATACGCGCAGGTGATCATAGGTTGGGGGAGTGCCGAAAAGAAGCTGGTGGGGAGTCATGGTGCCGGTGGCGCGACACGGCCGGATGTTGATCAGGTGGGTGGCTGTGTTTAGGGCCTCGACCCAGAACTGAGGAGGAGCAGATGCGTGCAAGAGCATGGTGCGCACACTGTCGTTCAGCGTTCGCAAGATGCGCTCGGCCTTGTCGTTTTGTGCCGAAGTGTAAGGACAGGAGAGGCGAAGAGCTGTTCCATGACTCTGAAGATACTGGCGCATGGTGAGGTTATCGAATTCCCGCCCGTTATCAGTTTTTAGTGCGACAATGGGTAGTCTAAATTGAGTTTGAACATAGGAGCAAAAATTCAGAAAAGTGGGTACAACAGCAGCTTTATTCAGTAAAGGGAACGACCAAACATAATGAGTGTAGTCATCTATGATAACCAAATAAAATTTGTATCCTGATATGCTGGGTACGGGGGAAGTCCAAACATCGGAGTGCACTAATTGAAAGGGGAAATAACTAATGGATTCTGAAGAGGAAAAGGGGAGGCGAACATGTTTGCCTAATTGGCAAGCAGTGCAGACATGAGCGGTGGACTTTGTGCAGGCGAAGTCGAAGATGCGGAGAGCTGCAGCCAGTTGATCACGCCCGGGATGACCTAGCCGTTGATGCCAGAGGTCGGTTGAGGCATGAAGAGCATGATGATGTGGTGGCCGAAGTGGATAGAGGTCGCCATGGCTGTCACAACGGAGCTTCTCCTGACGGGTGTGCAGGTCCTTTATAGAGAAACCATCAGGGTCAAATTCCACCGAGACATTGTTATCACGAGTTAGGGAGCGAACCGAAATCAAATTTTTAACTAATGAAGGAGTAATGAGGACATTATTGAGTGAGAGAGGACTGGAGGAGGTGGGGATGGAGGATGTAGCGAGGTGGGTGATGGGCATACGAGCGTCGTTGCCCACCGTGACAGAAGATGAAGAATAGAGAGGGCGTAGCTGGTTGAGGTTACCGGTGCCGGAGGCCATGTGCGAGGAAGCGCCGGTGTCCAGGAACCAGTCGGAGGTGCTCGTGCCCGCGGGAGGAACGATGACGTTGGCGAGCGCGGCGATGAACGCGTTCGGGTCAGCGGACGCGGGGACGTAGGCCGGCGCCGGGCTGTATCCTGCGTTCGGGCCGGAAGGGGCGCCCCCGGCGTAGAAGGCCTGCTGAGGCGCTGTTCCGGGGCGTGGGGCGAGCACGCCAGTAGTAGGAGGTCGGAAGGGCATGGGCCACGCCTGGACCATGCCCTGCCACGGGTTGTACCCCGCGGCCCACGGAGTGTTGGGGAAGTTAGCAGGCCGCGGCGTTGAAGAGAAGCCGCCGGCAGATGCGGCAGGCGCGCCAGTGCCGTTCCCACGCCCACGACCGCGGCGTCGGTTGCGGTTGGAACCGTTGGATCCGCCGTGGTACTGTCCGGCTGATGGGGGTGCCGGAGGAGGGGCAGGGTGGGACGAGGACCCGCCGGTGGACAACGGCACCCGGCTGCTCTGGGCGACCATTGCCTGCTGCGCCGTGAGCTTGTCATGTTGCGTGGCGTAGAGCTCCTCCAGCAGGAGGAAGGAGCGAGCGGAGAGGAAGGTGTGACGAGGCTGTGCGGAAGTGATGGTGGCGATGCAGTGGCGATACTTGTGGTTGAGGCCCCGCAGCATGTTGAGCACCTGCGACGGATCGGAGACGGGCTGGCCGAGGTCGCCAAGAGCGTCGGTGAGCTCCTTCAGCTTGGCGGTATAATCGGTGATGCTGAGCTCGCCTTGGTGCAGACTCCGGTATTCGGCCTCCAGGTACACGGCGCGGTGGAGTTGATGGTCGCGGAACTACTCGACGACAGCGCTCCAAATGGTGAAGGCCGAGGCGCCGGGAACGCGCACGATGCGCATGACGTCGCGCGACATGGTGTTGAAGAGCCAGTTGACGAGGTACTGGTCCTTCATTGCCCATTCCGGATTAGCGCGTTGAGCGGCTGTTGGGGCGCCTTGGATGTGGCTGAGAAGACTGAACTTCCCGATGACGGAGTCGAGGAAGCAACGCCACTCCTGGTAGTTTGGGTTGACGATGTCAAGTACCACCGGGACGTGGGACTTGATGTTCACCATCATGAGCGCGGAAGCGGAAGGAGGCTGGTGGGGTGGTGGTGGATTTGCTGGTGCGCTGAAGGAGGCAGACGAGTCGCTGGAGGCAGAGGAAGGAGAGCCATGGCTGGAGTTTTTTTTGGAAAAGGAAGATTTTATTGCATCCCAAGAACAGTACATCAAATTGATACACGGTTTTGGGACGAAAACTCCCAGCCTCTGCCTAAAGGTTAGGCACACATCTAAAGACAAAAACCAAGCATACTCTAGTAACAATCAATCCTATGACTAGATCGCCATCCATATGCCCGGGTAAAGATATCCCTCGCCACTTGCTCCAATTGTCGCGATGCCACCACAACTGTATCCTGGAACTCCGGTCGCTGAAGGATAGCCCATGAAAGGAGCCTGTGGGAGATTGCATGAATAACCTGCAAAGGAAAATTATATTTTTTCTTTTCAAAAACAAAATCATTCATGTGCAACCAAATAGACCAACATGTCGCTGCTGCCCCAAGAAGTACTAAAGACCTCCAATGTTTTGGTATCCCATTTAACCAACTACCAAACATATGTGCTACACTTTTGGGTTTTGTAAGATTTAACGCAACTTGAGAAAAACTCCAAATGAAACGCGCTAGACGACAGTCAAAAAACAAGTGCTGAATTGTCTCCTCTTCGTGACAAAAGCAACAAGTTTTGCTCCCATGCCAATTGCGCTTAATTAAATTATCCTTTGTTAACACTACCCCTCCTAAGATACCACATAAATATCTTTAACTTAAGAGGTGCTTTGAGTTTCCATAATCGTTTATTCAAATTAGGAACCGGAATTTGTATCATTGCTTTATAATGTGATTTCACCGAGAATTGCCCATTCGGATGCAAAGACCAGTAAAATTCATCGTGTCCTTGTTCTAAAGAAAAATCGACGAGTTGTGCTAAAAGATTATTCCACTCAACTAGCTTAGAACCTATTAGGTCTCGTCTCCAGGAGAAAACAGGTGGATATGAAGTCAATGCTTCAGATATTGTGACAAACTTTGGTCTAACAATGTTGTATAAACCAGGAAATTGGTTCATCAAACTATCATTGCCTAACCATTTGTCTTCCCAGAACCTGACTTGTGATCCATCTTTGATAATAAAAGATCCAAAGCGGAGGAAATCATGTTTCACCTTTAGCAAGCTAGCCCAAAAATGGGAGTCACCTTGTTTTCGTTCCACTTGGACTAGAGGTTTAGATCCTAGATATTTATTTCGTAGCAATTGTTGCCAGGTACCGTTTGTCATTAGAAGCTTAAAAAGTCATTTACTCAGCAGAGCGATGTTCTTAAGATTTAAATCAGCTATTCCTAAACCACCTTGATCCTTTGGCTGGCAAAGAATAGACCACTTCGCAAGTCTATATTTTCTCTTATGTTCATCACCTTGCCAATAAAACCTTGATCTGAAATAATCCAGTTTCTGAAGTACTCCTTTTGGAATTGAAAAAAAGGACATCATATACGATGGAAGACTACTTAAAACGGAATTTTTCAACGTTAATCTGCCCCCAATTGATAGATGTTTGCTTTTCCAACTACTGAGTTTTTTCTCAAAACGTTCCTCTACCATTCTCCAGTCAACATTTCTTAACTTTCGGTAGTGTATCGGGATACCCAAATATTTAATTGGAAACTCACCAGATTTGCAGCCAAAAAGGTCCACATAATCCTGTCTAGCATCTTCAGCATCCCCAAAACACAATAATTCACTCTTGTGAAAATTAATCTTTAGTCCGGATAGTTGCTCAAAGGCGCATAACAAGAGTTTTAAATTTTTTGCCTTCTCTAAATCATGATTCAGAAATAAAACAGTATCATCTGCATACTGTAAAATCGAAAGACCACCATCCGCCAGATGGGGTATAATGCCATCAAACTGGCCTTCCGAAGTTGGCAAACGCGAAGAGAGGATTGTCCTCCATGTCCATGGTGAGCAGCGGAAGAGAAAGGAGATTAGCGGTGGATGTTCACAGGAGATCAGCCGAGCTAATTGATACCATAAAGAAGAATAGACACAAGCCACACTTTGTATTGATCCGGTTCAGATACTTATACAGAAGGTGGCGCTCAGCTCTCAATCTCCCGATCCTACGTACAAGGAAGACTCGGCCGTCCGTGCCGTTACATCGTGCGCATGCACGTCGTGGCCGCGCTCTGCGCTCCGGACTCCGTCCTCGCCGCGTGCTGCGCTTGCGCTCCGTGCGTCGTGGCCGCCCGTTGGCCTGAAGACTCGGCAGGCACATGCTTCCGTTATCATCAAGATTGTTAAAATTTGTTGGCCAAATATTGGGGCGCTTTATTTATCAGGTCACGTAGCCCATCTGCTAGTGACACTGCAACGCCAGTACTCCGTACTAGTACTTACGTAGCAGTTAGCACTGTGGAGATGGAGAGGGTCATGTACCTCTCTACTTTTTCTACACTAGTCGTCCTAGGCAAAGGCAAGGGACTTTTCATATTCAGAAAGGAATCGTGTGCCCGACACATTTCTTCCATAAAAGAAGCCACACTCGCCTAATACATTTTTACCTTTTCCCCCCAAAAGAATTAGCGTCCTGCATCCTCTTGATGAAGATTACATCTGCATCCTTTAAAACCCGAAATACAGTATAAACAATAATTGCAAAGACAACTCGACTATATATTTAGAGCAACTCCAACCGTTTTGCATTTTTTGTTTGACAAAATATGGTATTTGTCAACTCTCAAATTAATATGGCAAAGGTAAAAAGAGTCAATCTCCAACGGTTTTGCATTTAGACTTGACAAAACTAAAAAAATTGTGCGCGCGAGAGAGAAATATCCCGCGGGAGTAGCACGCGAGGGCGATTGCCAAGCGAACCGCGACTTGACATATATGCCAAATATCACCCGGTGTTTGTCAAGTTGCTAAAAATGCCAAGCCTATTTGTCAAACCATTGGATAGGAGATTTTTAGACTTTTTTGCAAAAACAAGAATGCAAAGCTTATTTGCAAAACCGTTGGAGATGCTCTTACTAGAGCTGTCAGGTGCGAGTAAGAAAAAAAAAGCTAAAAGATAAATATTCGTGTTCGTGGGAGTAGAAATTTGACTTTGATGATCTTTTGTGCAGTAAAATAAAACAAAGCTCTGGTTGATGTTAAGTTCTGAGCTGAGGCATACAATAAGTTCTATTATCACAATAACAATAACTAACTCATTTCTCTTATTAAAAAAAAAGCTACAACGATTGAATATTTGTAACAGTAATTGCAAAGAAGAGCTGCTCTTTCGCGGGCTGTGCAACCTTGACACGCTGTTGGTAATATTATATACTCCCTCTGTTCCTGAATAAATCGATTCCTAGAACCCGTGCCGGTCAAATTTTTTAAAGTTTGACCAACTTTATAGAACAAAGTAAAAATATCTATGATATAAAATGAACATATTATGAAAATATAGTCTATGATGTATCTAATGATACTAATTTGATATCATGAATCTTGATATATTATTCTAAAAATTCGATTAAAGTTGAAAAAGTTTGACTTAGGACAACTCTAGAAATTTATTTATTCAGAGACGGAGGGCAGTAGATTCTAAAAGTCTACACTGAGAAATTCGAACAGACTTATAGTAGTGCGAATTTGAGGTGCAAGGTGCTGATTCGTTCTCTGGCTGCAATCCCTTGCATTGGATCTAGAAAATAGTGCGCGTTTGCCTTGGATATCAGGATCGACGCGTGCTGTTGATACTTTAGCCATCGTACATGCAATGCTTTAGTGCACTCGCACTGCACACGGCCAGCGCGCTTTGACCTTGCAGCGCCAGCGCACCATGAACCAGTGTTCTGAAGCGTGCACAGAAGGAACGAAAGAGATGGAGTCGGAATTGGGCGACGGGCGCCACCAGGCTTGAAGAAATCCATGGCATTCGCATCGGCATCGCGGATTCGCTTTCGCAGCAGCAGGCAGAGAGCAAGTTTTCAGATGAGATTTGAGAACCACGTCTTGCTCGGCCAGTTGCGCTGACTTTGCCCAGCCGATGAGCGGATGACGACGGAGCCGATAAGGCAGACATGTGCTGTGCTGTCCATATATGATAGGACCACATCGAAGTCGAACTGGGGGCCGTCGTCAACCCGACAAGACGCGCTGTGGCGACTCGCCGGCCGCCTTTCCGTCGGAAAGGGAGAAGCCACGCCGCGCGTCTGCGCTTCGGGACGACAGCGAAACTGTCGACGGATATATATGGAGCCGGATGAGATGGGGACGGGGAACTGGCATTGGGGATAGGATCGGCAAGAAAGGCAAGTTGCGTTGCGGTGCGGCGGAACGGAACGGAAAAGGAGGCGAATGAAGCCGAAGAAGCTTCATGGAACGGAACGGAACGGAAGGGCGCAGCGCAACGACGCGGTCGCAAATGTCAAGTGGGTGGTGGGGTGGGCAAATGATTAGTGGAGGCGCCACCGCTTCCGCCGGACCGGACTGACCGCGTACCGCAACGGCGGCTGCGGACTGCCTGCGATTAAACGATCAGGGCATTCCATTTCCGCGGCTGTAGATGCCGCTGGTGCTGCAACGCCCCACGCCCGCTCTGATCTCGCCTCGCGGCCTGATCTGCTCTGGAAGCCCGGAAGGCCGGAACAGCAGCCGATCGATTTCTTTCTCCAGCCCAAAACTATAGGCCGTCAGTTAATTTCGGTCGTCGACTAAACAATCGATCCATCAGTTTGACAGTGCGCCACGTCAATCTGGTGGTCAGGTCGACGAATCGTGTCATTATTGTCAAGTAGTAGGAGTAGAGCTGTTTGTGCATTGTTGTGCAATGCTAAACAACAGCTTGGACCCCGGAGGGGTGCTGCTGCCTGGGTGCGCTAGTCCTACTAGTCCGCCGCAGCGCTAGCTGTGCCCCCTCTGTTCTGCTCAACGGATCAACGGCGGCTTCTCCAGAAATTCGACGGTCGTTTATCGTTTTCGCGCGCTTCTCGTGTTCTACAGTATCTACCTTTCCACCGGACTGTGTAGTGTCTGGATCAACTTTTTAGGCTGAAATCTTTTTGAGGGTCCAACTCCAACCAGAGCCACTGAGCCGCAATGCGGCTGCGGGGTTTGCTTCGGACCTAACAGTGGCAATGGCTGGCCTAAAAGCCGCCTGTTCACCCGTGGCCCGTGGGCTGCCGTGGCTGGGACTGGGAGAGACGGAGACGGAGACTGACCTGCCTGCCCGTCAAAGTCCTGCCGGTGCCGGAGTCGTACCCGCCATTGATGGACCGACCTTGGTCAAAGTCCCCAACATCCCGTCGTGGGAGACAAGAGGGTGCGAGGATGCGACGCGGGCACGCTACGGAGGATCGATCACGTGCGAAGTTTTGGCCGGCTGCGGGACAGCGGGAGGCGGGACGGCCGGACGGGACCCAAGAACCAGTTGGCAGCTTGGTTTGGTTCGTGAGCGCGCGGATGAAATGGAATGCATCGAGACGACGGTGCCGGTTGCCGGCCGCCGCCGCAATCCGGGTCTCCGGTTCGGCTGCTGCTTCCTTGCCCTTTTTTTTACCCCTCTCGTTGAGCTTGAGCCAAACTTAAAGAGCGTTGCCACTGCCAGTAGACCAAACGATTTGACCATGGGTAGAATAGAACTTCTGGTCCATCCAAGCTGCTGGTGCTATATCTGAACCCCTTTTTCATTTTTTTTGAATTTTTTTTTAAAAAAATTGTGCTAAGCAGGCTCGTATCCCGCAGAAGAATCAACAAACGTGTACTGTAGTCACGAAGGGAGAAGCATCAAATGAATAGCAGATCAGCTGATCAGGTGCTACCACAGGTTATTCTCTAGTTGACACGCAGCACGCTCTCACAGGCATACTACTGTATAACTACCGTTTCCGAAGAAGAAGAGAGGCTCGAACTCTGGGACACCTCGATGCTTTAAAGGTCCCGTGATTGTCAGATACTCTGATCCGCCATACTAGTTCTCCACAGCTGCGGAGACTTTGACTTTATTTATGCATTCTCTATCTACACATACCAGTAGTAAAATAAGGAGAGATACGAATTGATGATTTGGACACTTGCATGGTGCAGCAAGAGAGGTACTGTAGTGTACGTGCAGGCTGTGTGTGCTGGAGTACTACCTCCGTCCCTAATTGACCGTCGCCATTGATGTGCGTGCCACAAGTTTGACTCAATTTATAGCAAATGTGTGCAACATTTATATCTTCAAATAATTTTGTTAAAAAACTAAATTTAAATATCTATCCAACGATACTAATTATGCCCTACGATTACACGTGAAAATGTTCATGTAGTACTTCAACTTAACACAATCACTAAGATATTTCCGTCCTATTGTCCGTACTACTAGGTATCGTTTCTGTGAGATCCGGAGGGTTTTCCAAGGGAGCAAGTTGCCACTGCTCATGTCTCTGAGTCTCCTTAGTCTCGCGCTCTCAGCCTCTCTTGTTTAGTTCGGGAAAATATTTGGAATTGGCGCTGTAGCACTTTCGTTGTTATTTGACAAATTTTGTCCAAACATGGACTAACTAGACTTAAAAGATTCGTCTCGACATGTACATACTAAAAGTATAATTAGTTAATTTTTTTACCTACATTTAATGCTCCATGCATGTAGCTAAAGATTGATGTGACGGAGAATCTAAAAATATTTGGGGAAAGTTGGGGAAACTAAACAAGGCATGTCTCGTCCCTTCAGGCTCTGCCCCTCTCGATGTCTCGTCCCTTCAGGCTCTGTTTTGCTCGCTACTTCGACTGCTGCCATTTTTTTTCCACACAGGCCGAAGCCAAATTTCATTACTATTACGCAACGAAATTACAGAAGTTTGAACCAAGTTTCTCCTGACCCTACAAATAACCCAAAAAACTCGCCTACCCCTGCAAAGGTAGCGACCACCCTCATGACCAGACCACCAAGGGGACGAATCATAGGGCCTAAACAGCATCTCTGACACCTAACAGGCAAACCAAAACGAACACCTGTTCCAGACAAGACAAACATATCCAGCGAACTAACAAGGAATTTGAAAAACAGCGCCACACCGCGTTAAAGGACCATGCATCCCCCGTCTATCCGGTGAAATGTACTATGTGACGCTCTTCCTCTGCCTGAGTCTCCGCGTCTTTCTTGTGGAACATCAACGCGGCTTGTTTGATAGCTTCAGCTCCCTGGGCAACCTTCGAACCCATATCTTCCTTGAAAAGACCTGCCCAATAAGAAAGGAAAGAGCAAATTACGCAAACCATCTCAGTAGGAGATTTAACTTTTTTCTGGTCGAAACATATGGCATTTCTCACTGTCCAAATTGCCCAGCAAATGGCAGCTAAGCCCACCATATACAGTTGTGTTCCGCCTGGCAGACTACTCTGAATCCAGACCCAAAACTGAGTAAAATTGCTTGGTCTACAATTAGATCTAAACGCAAAAGCCATAAGACTCCAGATAGACTTGGCACTTTAACACTCAAAAAAGATATGATCAATGCTTTCTTTTTTTGTGCAAAAGGCACAAGAAACATCTCCTTTCCATTTACGTTTGCACAAATTATCCTTAGTTAGAATGGCACCTTGGCCAACTAACCACATGAACACCTTAACTTTCAGGGGGATTTTAGCTTTCCATGCTTTCCTGCTATCTATCCCACACTCACCCATGTAAAGTTGTTTGTAAGCGGATCTAACCGAAAATACTCCGGATTTCTCCCAATTCCAGCAGGCTCTATCACGATCATTATTGACATTACACCTATGCACCATGTCTTGCAGCCTCCGCAATTGAATCTAAAGTCTAAACTGACTGCGATACATGGCTAAAAGGGTTTTATGCGGAGGCAGATTCAGAATTTTCATCCATTGTTATCACTAAGCTATGATCTTGCAAAATATTTATGATCATCCGATGTAATATATTGGTATTGTAGTGGTACTTGTGCAAATTCATTGATGTCACGCTTATACACTTGACATGTGATTCTTATGCGCAAAGAGGACTTCTCTGTGTGGTTGCTTCGGGTGAGGAAAAGAGTACCTAAGCTAGCAAGAGCTAGATTCAGCTCTCCTCACCTTCCTGTACGGCTAGCGATTATTGAAGGGAAGGAACACGACGACTTTTGAAGGGATTTGTTGACTGGATTCGGCGGCAATCTCTAAGGAAGCTAATGGTGTTATTTGACTAGTTGTTTTTATAGCTGATTTCGGTTGTTTAAATAGTGTTCTGTGAGAGAAAAATGAGCCAAAATACATGTGTTGTTCGATTGGTCATTTTTACGACTGATTTTGGCTGTTTCAATAGTGTTCTATGAGAGAATAAGTCGCAGTATAATTGATAAGATAAACGAACATGACGACGACTAATAGGCCGGCTGATAAGGTAAACGAACAGGCTGTGTGTGGTCTATTGTCAACTACAAACATTTTCAATCGCTCCTCCTTCTATGAGTAGACTCTGTGTTTTTTTTGTCGTGTCACACTTCAGTCTTTATAATATTAATTAGGTTTGTGCTTTTCTAAATTAATAACTCCATCTCAGTAATAATTTCCATTACCAATGGAGGCTTGTACTTTATTTTTTCCACTTCATTTTAATAAAAACGTGCAATGGCACAGTCATGAAAAAAAAAATCACCGTTTATACTGTGGATCCACTTTGGTTTTATGCTCCTTTTACTTCATGGTTTTATCCTTATCAGTTATCACCTCTCTAGCTAGTGTTCTTATTTTCTAAATTTTAGACAACCAAACCATTATCCACTTTGGGTTGGATTGTACAAACATGATCGATTTTTTTGGAGTAAATAAAGACTCCCTTTTTCATCAGGAAAAAAAAGTCTGCTTTAAATCAGGGTTATCATTTGTGACTGCTGGAATTAGGTCGCGAAAGGAAGAAAGAGCGAGTGTGCGCGCGCCGACTCTCGCGGCAGAGCTCATACGTAATTGTTGTCAAATAACTAGCTAGGAGTAATTTTATTGGCTCTCAATAACACTTTACAAATAGCTAGCGAGATGACGTATAAAAATAATAAAAAAAGTAGCACTCTTATTGACTATCGAGGAGAGAGATTAAATAGCTAGCGACTTCCCAATAGCTAGTTATTTGATTTCTCTCCTCAATAGCCAATAAGAGTACTACTTTTATAAGTTGTCTCATCAAAATACTCCCTCCGTATCACAAATAGAATTCGTTTTGGACAGCGACACGGTCTTCAAATCGTAACTTTGACCACTTATTTCTTTAAAAATATTTGTTATAAAGTGGTATATATATACTTTTATGAAAGTACTTTTCAAGATAAATTTATTTATATGATTTTTACATTTCTAAATTCAATAATTTAAAAGTTATTCATGATTTATATTTTCAATGTTTGACCGAAACCTTTTCCAAAACTAACTCTATTTGTGATACGGAGGGAGTAGTATTTATTTATATATGTCATCTAACTAGCTATTTGTAAGTTATCATTAAGAGCTGATAATATTTTTTAGAGACCAAATAGCTAATGATTTGAACACTATTGCGGACGCTTTGAGGATTCTTCGCGCAAAATTTCATAGGTGGCGCACTCTCCACTCACTTCACTGGCATCGGAAAATGTTGCGAGCGGCGAACGCCCGCCTGATCCGAGGCTGATTTTGAGATCACCACTCTCGACTCGATTCGTCTCGTGCGAGCAGCTCTTTGGTCTCGCTCGTAGAAGATGCTGCCGCGCAGTGCAGCTGTGCAGTGCAGTGCGGAACTGCAGCCTGCAGGGCGCTGCTGCAGCGTGTGGCCCTGTGCTCGGTGCTCCACGCCAGCGATCGCATCTCGTTCAAGCGTGCGCGGAGCACCGACAACGAGGCAGCCGATCCAGCTGGAACGATCGGCCCCATCTGGCGACATGCTGCCACGCGTCACGTTCTTGAGTGGGCCCACGAGCCCAGAGGACGGGGACCCCACCAGATTCATGCATCAGCAGTTCAGCACACGAACAATCATCGCTCCCACCGACAAATCAAAACCGCGTCCTCCCTCCGTCTCTGAATAACTGTCTCTAGAAAATCGTGTTTTCCTCACAGACACGCTTTCCGGACGACAGTTAAATAGGGAGGGAGGGAGTATCTATTTAAAAAAATAAATTTAAAATCCTGCTTTTCTTAGATGCCGGAATAAATCCTGTGAGCAATTTCAGCGAAGTAGGTGGGCGTCACATGCATGCCAGCATGTAGTACAGTACTTCCGAAAATCGGCGGTGGCCGGCGGCGGATTATTCAAAAATACTCCAATCACAAGTCTTGGTTAGTTGGTTGCGCCGGCGCCCGGCCTTGTCGGAGGGGATTGGTTTACGAGTAATTCGAATGTTTAGCTTGATTGGCTTCATGTCCCTTTTAGGGCTGGGTTTCATTTCAATACCATCATAGTGAAATGGCAAAATAAAAAAAAACGGGCTATAGCGAAAAAAGATAAGTAAAGCACGGTTTTGGCCACACTAGCTAGTTGGATCAAGACACTGTGCATGGTCACCCAACGAGGGCCACACGATTTTAATGGATATACATCATGGATCCTCCACTATATTAGTCCCAATCTGTTTTCGATCTTTTGCTTTAAGATGATTTTGATGGCCAACGTAGTAAAATCACGAAAAGAACGCACAGTACTTTCAATCATTTTCCTCCCATATCTCTACATAACACAAACACAATCTCCCTTCCACGTATGAAGTGAATTTTGCCCACCCTATATGCTACCTCACCCAAAACAGAAGACACCATGTGATACGCAAGTGAAAGTGTATTATTATTATTGAATTACTGTAACGTATAATAATATTCGCTTTTAACTGCATATCAACGTCGTTAACGCACCAGCAATTACTTTCACGCGGTGCCAGTGCTCACAAATCGCCAGACCTCACTGTCACTGCGTCACACCACACGCAGAGTAGCTGTAACTTTGGAAAGATTACACGGATATTTAAACCGCGAGTTAATCCCCAGCCCCACCGCTTTTGTTGTTTTCCCCTTGACGCGTTCAGATCATCAGCAGCTCCCAATACGCACACGCTTCTGCTCGGTCAGTCATAGCCCCACCGCAAGCCTTTGACCCAAGTTTGACACCTACGCGTCCTCCCTTCTCACCCGCCCGTATATAAACACGGGCCTCGCCGCGCTCACACAGGGCTCCAGACCTCCACTCCAACCACGCGAACAACAAACTTCACAGAGAAGATGACGCGCTCTCCTGTGACTCTGATCCTGCTGCTCCTCTGCGCCGCCGTCGGCGCCGCGGCGGCCGTGCCGCGGTACCGCGAGGCGCCGCACTTCACCAACTCCGCGGCGGCGCAGTGCCCGCCGCCGCTTCCGCCGTCGGACGCGGACGCGGCGTGCTCGCCGCACGCGGCGGTGCACGTGGCCATGACGCTGGACGCGTCGTACCTGCGCGGCACCATGGCGGCCGTGCTCTCCGTGCTGCGCCACGCGTCGTGCCCGGAGTCCATCCACTTCCACTTCATCGCCTCCGCCTCCTCCAACTCCAGGTCCAGGGCGACGGCGGAGGAGCTGCGGGCCACGGTGCGCGCGTCGTTCCCGTCGCTGGCGTTCCGGGTGTACCCGTTCGCCGACGAGGCCCGCGTGGCGGGGCTCATCTCCACCTCCATCCGCGGCGCGCTGGACCGCCCGCTCAACTACGCGCGGTCCTACCTGGCGTCCACGCTCCCCGCCTGCGTGCGCCGCGTCGTGTACCTCGACTCCGACGTCGTGCTCACCGACGACATCGCGTCCCTCGCCGCCACCCCGCTCCCGGGGGACGAGGGCACGGCCGTGGCGGCGCCGCAGTACTGCGGCGCCAACTTCACCGCCTACTTCACGCCGGGGTTCTGGGCGTCCCCGGCGCTGTCCTCCGCCTTCGCGGGCCGCCGCGCCTGCTACTTCAACACGGGCGTCATGGTGCTGGACCTCGCGCGGTGGCGCCGCGCGGGCTACACGGCGCAGATCGAGGAGTGGATGGAGCTGCAGAAGCGGGTGCGCATCTACGAGCTGGGCTCGCTCCCGCCGTTCCTGCTCGTGTTCGCGGGCCGGATCGCCGCCGTCGACCACCGGTGGAACCAGCACGGCCTCGGCGGGGACAACTACCGCGGCCTCTGCCGCGGCCTGCACGCCGGCGCCGTCAGCCTGCTGCACTGGAGCGGCAAGGGGAAGCCCTGGGACCGCCTCGACGCCGGGAGGCCCTGCCCGCTCGACGCCGTCTGGGCCAAGTACGACCTGCTCCGCCCGGCCGCCGCCATCGAGAGCTCGTGACGCGTTCCATCGAGTCGAGCGCTCGTTTTTTTGATCGGTGTACAAGCACGTGCTCTTCGTTGTTTTGTTGATCTAGACTAGTTATTTGGTAGATCGATCATCACAGTGTTCAGGTGAACATGTACATATTGTTGCTAACTTCAATAATAATAACTACAAGAGCAATATTCCTGGAAACTTTTTTGTTCTCTATTTCGCTTTATTGCCTTTTCATAAATTGAAAAGCATTTTTCGTCTGGTTGTCAGATTGTCCTGTTATTGTTACCAGCAATTGCTCCCTACTCCGTATTTGTTTCAAAAAAAAATTGTTCCCTGCTCCGTAAACCACTGAGCTGCTTTAACTGATTCCTCTTATATAGAACATCCCGGATCAGCAATGACAAACAAAACAGAATACCGGCCTCAGAGAAAAAGGTAAAAAAAATATGGGATTATACTTATCTTTTCTAGACTTTAAGCTAATTTATAAATGGCGCTAGAAAAGAAAGCGGCCCAAGTTACTAATCAGGATTACGGGCACGTTGGGCCCCGCAGGCCGCAGCCGAGCGCTAGGCATCGCGTAGCGCTGGTGAGAACTGAGAATCCTACAAAGGAGCTGGCGCCGGCGCCGCGGCTGGAGGAGCTGAGGGACCGGGCCGTGCCGCGGCTGACGGGGACAACCGGCGGATCCTCCCCAACTTTAGGTGGCCGCGCACCGAGCCTTTTCTCTGATGATCCGTCGTTATTCACGGTGTCAGCTCCACTTGCGGAATAGAGAAGAAACTTGTGCTCTCCGCCTCTCTCGTCATCGGCTCATCGTCAGCGACTTTCAACTTTCGAACGGTCCAAGACGCTCAACTCATCCTCAGCTCAGCTCCACATTGCAGTTGCAGATTCGGACCTGTGCTGCGCGGCATCGATCGAATCATCGATCGGAGTCCAGTGTTGTCAACGCCGGTGGATTTCAGATTTCTTCCAGGCTTCCAGCGCGATTCATAGGTGGTCGCCAACTGTTCCAAACCGGTCGTTGAAATCTCTCCCTGGATTGTCTCCAGAGTGGTTTTTTTTTGACATCGTGTCACGTTAGCCAATTAGCTTTCTATATAGTACATGACACCGTATCAACTGCAAAGGAGGTAGATCAGACTATATTGACAGTTTAATGGTGAAATGGACTTTTATAAAAATAAATAAAAATATTTTCAAAAATGTTATCCAAGTATTTTTTCTGAAAATCTATGCAATTAAAAATGCCAAAAGTGATTTAATCTTATAACAAATCGTAGATTCATAAAAAAAATATTTTTCCTTGGAAAAATATGAAACAATATAGATTTTTATAAAATCATGCGTCTTATGGTGCCTGGCTTTGAATTATTCAAACCATATATGGTCTTTTGGTGTTTATTTGCTAGTAGAGGTTCTAGTTTTTTTTGTTATAATTAATATATATATACTATATTATACTCTAGGAGTTTGAAATGACCTGATTTTCCACGAAGGGAAAATCCACAGAGTCAAGTGTAATAAAACTCTTTCGAGTCAAATTACCCGATAATCCAGTCAAATATCACAATCCATACTTCGAATAATAAAAGTACTTAATACGCTAATACATTTATTACATCGCCAACAGGCGAAAATTTAGATAAACAGCATCCGGAACTGCTTGAAGTAGACGAAGAAGCGCGATCGAACTCCAAACTTGAGCGTAGAAGCGAAAACCCCCTACTCCTCGAACTCCTCGGAGTGGTACTCCTCCTCGGAACCTGAAACCTCAATTTTCAGTACGATTTGTACTGGCCACACTTTCCCATCCTATATGATTTACATGTGGTAGTGGATGCAACAGGTAAATGAAATTCAGACCTAGCAGGCTGGGTTTTTCCTATGCATAACAGTATAATAATTATGTATGTTTATCATGTTTCACCATTTTAACTTATCACCGTATCCATCACCAAATCACCATTCCCACACACACATACTCTCGCTCAGTCGACAGAGGCCAGCTCCCTCCCAGCCTTTGTCTCAACGGCCCGCAGTCTCACCTGACTCACGGCCGGCACACTCTTACCAGAGGGAGAAGAGAGAAGCTCTCACTAGTCGGAAACAGGTCAGGGAAAAAGGTCCGCGGCCAACGAATTGGCCAACGTATCGATCGATCAACCATACACTCTGCAGAGGTTCTACAATATCCACAAGATCGCCATCATCAGCACCCCGGATGTGCCTAGGCGGATACCGGCCGCTTGCCAGCCTAGAGTAATGCCACCCTACCACTCAGCCCTGGATTCACCTCAAGTATGTCTGGGTGGCTAAGTCTGTGAAGTCACGATCCCTCTCCCGAAGGGGGAGCCGTGATCGTCTCGGAAGGGTGTGGGACTCTGATACCCGTACCTTCCTCGCACTCTCTCGCCTAGCAGTAATGGCATTACCCTACCAGGTAGTCCGACCGTCCCCGTCCATAAGGAGCGAGTGGCTTGTAAAGGTATTTCCCCGTGGTCCAGATCCCGCACCAATCTAGGGTGACTAAGCCGGAATGTCTTCTCAAAGGTTTTCATTATATGTGCCACCACAGCACGCTCCTGATCTGGGCTCCACCAGCGGCTCACACCCAGATCCACCTCATGTCACCATTTAACCCGCCACAGGTTTCACACCACAGGGGCATCCAGATATGTCCCACGGCAAGACTCGCACCAGGCTCGTCGTATTTTCCGGCTCGGTCGACACAACCCTCACCACCATACTCACCCAAAACACACGCAGCACACTCCCCGATATACACCGTATTACAATATGCACCGGTTTTCACCGTAGCATAATAAATATGATCAAGATAGTATTTACAGCGCGTGTGTTTATCCTATCAGCTGAGTAGCAGGGGATAGGTTGCGTCAAGGTATGGGCTTACAAGCAAATCTATCATGCAAGTCCTATACTGAGCATCATTAAATTAGAAAGATAATTTAGCATGCGTAATGGGATCTACGAGGTTGGATGGGCTGTGGCACCTTGAGATTGATCGTTGTCTTGTTCCTCCTCGTAGTCGTGATCCTCGTTGTCAGGCGTCCCTTCCGGCTCTGAAAACGTACGAAAACGGTCGCATTAGCGACATCTATAGAATAGCACAAAGAACGAATGAAAATTCAAAAGATCCAAATGCACTCAAACATGGTACCATTAGGTAGATCTCGATTTTAGATAAATTTAGCAACTTGAACCACTATTTTTGAGTCCATATGAATTAGTTATGAATTTCCGAAGTTTATTCTATTTTCTGAAAATAACAAGTGGCCGATTTAACCAGGTGATGACACGTGTCCAAAACTAATTGGCTGGTGCGTCTGTACAGTATGACAGGTGGGTCCGCGGTCAGCGTTGACTCGGTCAACGGATGCTGATGTCAGCATGACGTCAGCATTACGTCATCTCGGACGCTTCTGTTCGCGTCCCTCAAGTAAGTCGAGGCCTCCCTCGGACGGTGATGCTGAGGACGCTACCCTCGAGTAAGTCGAGGCCTCCCTCGGACGGTGATGCCGAGGACGCTTCCCTCGAGCCTCGGATGAAACGGGGTTTTGCCCCGAGGCTTCTCTCGAGCCTTGCGCCTCGGGCGAGGCGGACTTTTGCTCCGAGGCCTCCCTCAGCCTCGAGCCTCGGACTTTTGCTCCGAGGCCTCCCTCTGCCTCGAGCCTCGGACGAGACGGACTTTTGCTCCGAGGCCTCCTTCAGCCTCGAGCCTCGGACGAGACGGACTTTTGCTCCGAGGCCTCCTTCAGCCTCGAGCCTCGGAGTTCTATCCCCTTTCTCCTCTGTTTTGTTACAGCGGCGCTCCGCCAGCGACGAGCTCGCGCCGGCGCTCGACTTCGCCTCTTCGGACTCGATCCTGAGCCCCAGCGTGATCGTGCTTCTACGGCGATTCGATCCAAACCACCAATTGCCTGATCTAGTGCTCCTAGCGGCCGGCGTAGGAGATTTGGCGGCGGAACCGCGGCGGTGTTATGCCGTTTGGCTAGTTCCGCTCCTCCCCAACCAAATTCAATCATACGGTCTCCTTCCCATCTCCTCTACTGCCTCTAGATCATGCTGCTGACCTCGGTAATCCCGACAGCAACTCCACGCGTATGATCTCGCACGGTGGCACACAGCGGCGCGACCATGCGACATCGGGACAAGCTCATTAACGGGCACCAGTTAATTCTACGGCGCGCACGGTGTTCTCCATCACTCGGTGATGCTATTCGGCCAGTTAGTTTCCCAACTCGTGGCCCGTGGCAACTGGAGTACAGGTTCGCCACGGCGTGCCCAGCCGCGACGTCGCGCATGGTCACGGCGTCTCGCCCTCTCGGCTAGAGTGCTCCTTGGTCTATGGCTTCAACTAGAGTGTGCACGGGATTCTACTTCGAGTGGTGGTCACCATCGGCTATCCAGCATCGTCTCTTGTGGGCTATAGCGTTTGGGACACCGGTTCGCCGCGGCGCGTCAGTCCGCGGCGACGTGCATGTGTTTCATCGCCGTGAGCTCGGTCTTCCTACCTAGTTCGGAGTGCGGTTCATGAGGCATCAACGTGTGCGCGGTGGCGTGAGTTCGCTCCGAGCCGGTAGAGGCTCTGGCCTGCGCGCTCCGGTACGGGCGCCATGGCCGATGTAGAGGACGAAGGTGGCGAAGGTGGCATGAGGTTTACCGTGGTGGCGGTGAAGATAGGATAGCGGTGCAGGGCGATTCGAGGCCGTGTAGCTCCGGTTGCAGTGCCGTGCAGCTCCTGGTTCACCCCGTGCTCCGCTCGCGGTCTTCTTCCTCGGCGCCGACGAATTCCGCGGCGGCGCCCGATCCTCCACGGCTCCGCTCCTTCGCTACTCTCTTCTCTCGGCTGTGTGGTGTGGTGAGTGCGCCACGGTGTGGCGACGCTTGCTGGGAACCCAGGGGTTCCGGCGAGGGCTCGGTTTATATAGGCACGGGTGCGTGTCACGGCGGATGGCGGATTGGCCGCGCAACCCTGATCAAAGGGTTACGAGACACTCCGATTCCACACGTCTCCAATTCAAATCGCAGGGGACAAGATTCCCTAGTTTGTTAGGGGTTTGTTAGCCGCGGTCGGCCGAGGTGGCACGGTGGGGGCTGCCGCCGTTGCCGTGCTCTGCCTTCCGGCTTGCGCAAGAAGAAGAACAGAGGTGGTGCTCGCTAACGCGTGGGGTCGGGTTGTCGGCGCCACAGAGCTAGCGTGGGCAGTACACAAGCGATGGCGAAACAGCTCCGCGCGCGGTTGGGCTGATCGTGCAGTCGCTGGGCCGGCTGCGTGGGCCGCTTGTGTGCACGCGAGGCCGGTGCTGCGCGCGCTGTGCTGGTCGGTTGGACCGTGCGGTGCACGCGTGGTGACGCCGGGCCGCAATGGCCGTGCAGTGATTTCCCTCCGGCAGTTAGCTGGGCTGCGCAAAGGGTTTCGGCCCAGTCAGTTCGTTTACCGTTTCTCCATTTCCTTTCTAATTAACTCAATGCTAGTGTTGCTCCTTGATCCAAATATTGATCTTAGGTTATGGGTTTGTCACGTAACATACTTTGCAAAGTTTATATATATGTATTGATGTATTTCACACAAGAAATCCAAGAAGAGCCAAATCATATATGCTTATTAATAGGTTATTAGTTACTTACTATGCAACTTACCTAATGGCTAGGTATGAATGTTAATGCTCACGTTTAGAGATTGATGCACAAGTAAGTTGTCTCACTCATCATGCAAAGTTAAAAAGGAAAGAAAAATTTTGTGGTTGTAATTTTCGGTGTAGGAATTGTGGGTTGTTACAGTGTTCAAGTGGCAAACAACAATACAAGTCCTCTTTAATATGAATGTATTTTACTTTGTTTATTTATTTGTTCACACGGATATTTATTTATATATTTTACTTGTACACAAAGAACAATAAAATAAAATGTATACAAAATAGAAATGTGAACAACAATTTTTTATGGAACGATAGATTTTATAGTTGGAGCCATCCAAAATATCTTATAGAACAATGGATTTTCATAGTTGGAACAACAAAATATAGTATGGAACAATTTTTTTACGGTTGCAATACAAAACAATAATTTTTCATGACCTGAACAGTCCACATATACCACAAAACAATAAGAGATACACTAACTGGACAAAAAAGTGTTTACTACCGGAAGAGGTTTATTACATATAAAATAACCCATTCAAACTCTAGGAACAGATGTTCTTTTTTTATCATGGGAACAAAGACATGTAACTTGTATGTAAACAAAAATATTTACATTCTGAACTATTGTACACTTAAAAACGAATTATATGATCTCACAAAACAAAAAACTTATATATGGAACAAAAATTTGTACACCTATAACTAGGGGTGAAAGTGGTATGGATAATCTCTGTTCTGATCTGTTCTGAATCCGGACTTTAAGGATATGGAGAAGTATATTTCATATATGTGCGGATGCAGATAATTTGAATTTGATTTCATGCGGACGTAGTGTAGGGTATGGAATTGGTGAAATCCGGTGGTTATGGATTATCCGATGCTTATAATAGGAAAATCCAAATATCTTAAGGAGCCCAACCAGTAAGAATATAAGTCAGCCCAACCCATATAGTCCATAAGCACTCATCAGCTATATATACTAATTTAAGTAACTTTTCAATGCATGAAATGCTAATTGTAGTGATTGCCTATTTATTTTTTATATGCTTATTTTATATTCTTAAATTTAAACTGCTCTCAAGTTGAAGTGGTGAATTGATGATGATTATTTCGTGTTGTATTGTTGCTTTATGACTTTGGTTAATGAATTGTTTCTCATCTTAAAAAACAACATATAGGCACATATTATCCGACTTAGAAAAGTCCAAACGAGATAATTAATAATGACTTTATTAGTTGGATCAAACCAGCTAATAGTTAGCTAACTAATATTACCTATAAGTTACTTCCTGCGTCCCAAATAAGACCTTATCTTGATCTCTATAGAAAATATTTCTCTTTTGGATCAAGTAGATGCAGCTAATAAAACAATTAATTGTTAGTTGGATCTCTAGATTTACTATCTTACTGGTTGGAGCAAACGAGATAATAGTAGCAAATAGTTATCTTAGTAGCATTTTCTATTAGTTGTGCATTCAAACACTCTCCAGCTAATAGTTAACTAGCTAATATTAGATATGAGCTATTAGCCAACAAACTATTAGTTGATAATGAATCAAAATAGGGCCTAAGTGTCACGGGATGTGCGTTGGTTAAACTTTCTTTATTTTAACTAATTTTGTAGAAAATATTAGTAGATATTTATATCTCGAAATAAGTTTATCATAAAAATATATTAAATGAGTCATCTAATGATACTAATTATGCACCACAAATTTTGGTGTTGTTTGGCTGATCATTTTTAGGGTTGATTTTAACTATTTTAATAGTGTTCTGTGAGAGAGAATAAGTCAAAGTACGGCTGATAAGTCAACTAACAAGGTAAACAAACAGAGCCTTTAGTATTTTCTTATGTATATTTGGTCAAAGTTAAAAATAATTATTTTCTAGAGAAGTGAGAACGTACTTAATTTGAAATATAAGGAGTATATTAACTAATTTTTAGCATCTACTCGTGATAGATTCGAATGTAGCTTGCCCAAAGACCACGGTTGAAGAGTCACGTACCAATATCTTCGGTGGCGATGGAAATATCTCACTCATGCCGTCGTCCTTTTCCCATCAAAAGTCCTTTGTCCTTTCTCAGTTTCTCGTTCCCGGCGTGGTGTCGCCACTGACCACCCGTCCCCTATCCTCTTCCGCACGGGCCGTCCTATATGACGAAAAGAAAAATCTGCCACTCTCCACACTCGCGCGCTCCTCTCTCGCCGTCGCGGATCATCACCACCAGGCGTCCGGACCCGACGCTCCTCCGAGGTGAGAAACCTTGCGCATTTCTCATCCCATGACGGTCCCGTTCGTGCCATGTCGGTCGGTGTCCTCGATCGGCTTCGGTTTCAGTTTCAGTATTGCCTTCTATTCTACACACAACCCCTGACGCCGATGCACGCATCGCGTCGCGCCGCCTCCCGCCCGCGCACGCCCGCACGTACGAGCACCGAGCGGCTACGCAGCATGGAGGACGGGAGGGGCGCCGTCGCCCGCCGGCGACGTGCCTCCGCGGTTGACACGCCCGCGACTAGGTTCCGTCCTCAGCCGCCACGCCACCGCGCCGCGCAAACGACATCTGCGACGGCCGCGGCCGCAGCCGCGACGCGACACTCATAAGCGCCTGCGGGGCGAGTCAGCAGCTTGTCGGCAGCGACTCAACGGGAATCCGGCGACCCTCCAGTGGGTTTATCCCCTTTTTCATTCTCAATCTAGTCTATCTCTTCTGGTTGCTCGATTTGTTTTGTTCCCCACTTCCCTTCCTGATTAGTGCCATTGGATGCGCGGTTCATGATTCATCGCCCCTCACCGCTGGCTCAACCGCCCTTCGCCATCGAGAAATTGGCTATTACAGGACTCCAATCGTTGTGGTTTCTCCCAAATACGATTCCAAACGTTGGTTTCTCCCAAATACGATTCCAAACGTTCGTTTCTCCCAAATAGGACTCCAAACATTATTTGTAAGCTGTAATGATATTTTAATAATATTAACCATGTTTTGATAATATTAACCATGTTTTAAGTCCTAAATACATGTATTTAGTCATGACTCTTTTGTCCCTAAGCCTTACTAACGTGGTCTGACTTTATGTCCTGGCCACTCCCTAGTCGTACGTGACTGTGGCCTAGGCTGGCCGCCATCTGGGCTGGCTGGCCATGGCACCACTCCCCGGTCTGACTGTGTAGAGTACTACACCTGCTGGTAGCTAGTGCAGGCTCAATGGCCATTTGGCGCGGCAGCGCCATTACTGCATGCCTCTGCTGCTCCTGCTTTCTCCCTTCTGCCTCTCTGCTGCTGCTCGGTTCAATCAAATCAAAGATATTGTTGGCTCTCACAGTCAGACCATGGCGTAGTGCTATGGCCAGGCGGAGTGCGGCGGCGACGCCAAGGTCAAGGTGCGGTGGCTGCTGGCGCTGTCGTCGTTCCCGGACATGCACAGCGACATGTGCATCTGCGCGGAGGATGCCATGGCGGCGCTGGTGCTGCTGCCGTTCCACAAGGTGCAGCGGGCGGATGGCAGCATGGAGCCGGGCCACCACGGCTTCCACGTCGTCAACCAGAAGGTGCTGCAGCTGGCGCCGTGCTCCGTGGGGGTGGGGGTGGACCGAGGCCTCGGGAAGCACGCGCCCATCGTCAGCAGCTCCCCCCCAAACACATCAGGCGGCGGCCATGGTGGTCGTGTTCATCGGCGGCGCAGACGACCGCGAGGCCCTGACGCTGGCGTCGCTCATGTACAGGCACCCGGGCGTGCGCCTGATGCAGAACGCAACGGCGCAGGCGCGCCAGGGCCCGAACGAGCCTGTTTGAGAGCAGGGGCAGCCGGCGCAGCGGCGGCGGCGACAGCGGCGGTGGCATCATCATTAGTAAGGCTCAAGGGCAAAAGAGTCATGTCATAGCCAAATACATGTATTTAGGATTTAAAATATGGTTAACATTATTAAAATGTCATTATAGCTTAGAAACAATGTTTGGAGTCCTATTTTGGAGAAACGAATATTTGGAATCCTATTTGGGAGAAACCATAATGATTATAGTCCTATAATAGCCAATTTCTCTTCGCCATCACCGGGAGAGCTCCTGGTGGCGGCGGGTTGTGTTCTCAAAACAATTTGCATATACGACGAGTTCGTGTTCGTGGTCTGGTGACCTCCTGGCATATTCATGGGCCTATCTTGTTTTTTTGTTATTTTATTATGGGCCTATGTGGGCTTCTGGGTCTGGTTGTGAGTGTGATAGTCCAAGTAAAAATGGCGCTCTTTGCTTCTGTCTGCTACTGTAGAAAACTTCCATGGGCAACGGAATCTCGGTGTCCTTTTTTGGTTGTTCAGTTTTCTATCGTCAATAACCGATCAAATTGCGGGACACCGAATAGCGGTGAATTGAGAAACGCCCTCCAAAAAAGGAAAAATAAAATCGAGAAGTATTATTCCAGCCTATTTCAATGTGTTGCCTCACTATTTTGTACCTTGATCAGGAAATGGCTGCGCTGCAACCCTCATTTTCACCAACAATCACTTTGAAGAGTAGCTGCAGCGCACTGAAGTTCCCGAAAACTGCACTGTTACCTGGTTTTGGTGGCATTCCACGCCTTCAAGACGTGCAAGACAGGAACGCTGGCTTCGCTTGTTTGATCCCAAAGGCTGCTTCAGTGACTGACCAGTCAATAGCAGAGCCATCAAAATCCAAGCAAAACAGGCACACAGTCGACCCTGCAGCTCCAGAATTTCTGCCACTCCCATCGTTTGAAGAATGTTTTCCAAGGAGTACCAAAGAATCAAGGCATGATGTCGTTTCTAGTTTCACCTTTTGGCTATTCTTGGACATGCTGTCAGTTTAGTATAGCTTATGTTTGTCTGTGGGTTATGCTATTCAGTGAAATCATCCACGAGGAATCTGGTCATGTCCTCAAGATTCCATTCCGGAGAGTCCATTTGACTGGAGATCAGAAGCACTTTGATACATATGACACCAGTGGTCCTCAAAATATAAGCCCAAGGATTGGTAACCCACTGGCCTTGCTTCATTTTTGTGTCTTCAAATTGATATGTAATATTTTATTTTATTATTTTTAAAATGCTCAGATTGAAGTAGTTAACCCCAGTTTTCAGAAAAAATGGCGCCACTATGAATTATATATATCCTGCAAATTTCGACACACGATTTTTCTTATAAAACTACATGTGATAGTATCAAACAATAAAATAAGCACTGATAAACCAGAATAACTTAGAAGTGCTGACATCACTCTGTTGCCAGGTATTTTTCAATTCCTTTGTCAATGGACTATTCTTCTTTACATACCAATATATTTTGAGAAAGAAGGGCTCTATCAAGCTGTATTCTTTTAAAAGAAGTTCCATTGCTCTCCAGCATATAATTTAACACACTTTGCAGTTTATAATAAGCATTCAAAATATTTTGCAGGACTCCCAAAGATAAGGAAGGAATGGATTGATAGGAGGGAAAAGCTGGGCAGTCCTCGGTACACACAAATGTATTATGCTAAACAGGGGATCATAACAGAGGAGATGTTATACTGTGCCAGCCGTGAGAACCTTAGTCCTGAATTTGTTCGAGCAGAAGTTGCCCGTGGACGAGCCATAATTCCTTCCAACAAGAGGCACCTGGAATTGGAACCCATGATTGTTGGAAGAAACTTCCTTGTAAAGGTGAATGCGAATATTGGGAATTCAGCTGTTGTGAGCTCCATTGAGGAGGAAGTTCATAAGCTCCAGTGGGCCACGATGTGGGGAGCTGATACTGTCATGGACCTTTCAACAGGGCGACATATCCATGAGACCCGGGAATGGATTATTCGCAACTCTCCGGTTCCTATTGGAACTGTTCCTATTTATCAAGCACTTGAGAAAGTAAATGGCATTGCTGAAAATCTGAGCTGGGAAATCTTTAGGGATACCTTGATTGAACAAGCTGAGCAGGGTGTTGATTACTTCACAATCCATGCTGGTGTCCTGCTTCGTTACATTCCTCTTACAGCAAAGAGAATGACGGGCATAGTTTCACGTGGTGGCTCAATTCATGCAAAATGGTGCTTAACTTATCACAAGGAGAACTTTGCATATGAACATTGGGATGACATTCTTGACATATGCAATCAGTATGATGTGGCATTATCAATTGGTGATGGTTTGAGGCCTGGTTCTATTTATGATGCGAATGATAGTGCACAGTTTGCAGAACTGCTGACTCAAGGTGAACTAACACGTCGAGCATGGGCGAAAGATGTGCAGGTGAGAATAAAATTCCTATTTTTATTTTATATACTTAAATACGAACATGGTTTTAACTTCAAAATGCATAAGGTAAATGATTAGTCTAAGGTAGTGCATATGCAGACCTGGTCAGGAAAATACAGATATTGAAAGTTTGCAACTTATGGGTTTGAAAATGCGAGTTTGACTTAACCATTTACGATTGACGAAGCTATTCTGTTGCACTATAACCAAATATGATTGCTGGATATACATATTGCATATCAAGCATGAAAGATGAGGTCTAGCTGTGTAGCATCCAATCAGTGATCTACTATTAGTTTGGTAGCAGTATGTTTAAATTATATGTATTGAAAGTACAACAGTTTACCTTTGTTAATAAGCTTGTCTAGTAATTTCCTATTGTTACTTACCCCCTTCAAGAGTTTGTCTTGATCAACATATATAACAAAATACTGTATGTTTGGAACCCTTGATTTATAGATGATGGTCTCTAAATCAGGGGCAAAGCTACACTGTTAATAGGGGGTGCAAATGCACCCCAACAAAATACTGTATATTTGGAACCCTTGATTTATAGATGATGGTCTCTAGTCTAAATGATTTCCATTTTTAAGTTTCCTTCTTTTTTATTCGGTATGTAACTCACTTTAGACCAATCTCCCTGATATGTATTGTCTTTTAGGTGATGAACGAAGGCCCAGGTCACATCCCAATGCATAAAATTCCTGAAAACATGGAGAAACAGCTGGAGTGGTGTAATGAAGCGCCTTTCTATACATTGGGTCCTTTGACAACTGATATTGCACCTGGTTATGATCACATCACCTCAGCCATTGGTGCTGCCAACATTGGAGCTCTTGGTACTGCACTTCTTTGCTACGTAACACCAAAGGAGCACCTTGGGTTGCCTAATCGTGATGATGTCAAGACTGGTGTAATATCCTACAAAATTTCTGCTCATGCTGCTGATTTGGCAAAGGGTCATCCCTATGCACAAGCTTGGGATGATGCACTTAGCAAGGCAAGGTTTGAGTTTAGATGGCTTGACCAATTTGCGTTATCTCTGGATCCAGTAACTGCTATGGCTTTCCATGATGAAACATTGCCCTCTGAGGGTGCCAAAGTGGCACATTTCTGCTCAATGTGTGGGCCCAAGTTTTGTTCAATGAAAATCACGGAGGATATCAGGAAGTATGCTGATGAAAATGGTTATGGAACAGTAGAGGAAGCTGTGATACAAGGAATGAATGCTATGAGTGCTGAATTTTTGGCTGCAAGGAAAACAATTAGTGGGGAACAGCATGGTGAAGCAGGAGGGGAGATCTATGTACCAGAAAGCTATGCAGCTCAGAAATAAGGTCAGTCTGTTAGCATGTAGAGTTTGCCTTGCAAGAGCTCATCCATGAAAGTTCTGTTCTGAAGATGTACGATCTTTTAAGAAGCATGAAGTAATCTATGATATAGTCATGCGATAATATTTAAAATATTTCAACAACTTCACATATATAAGAGAGTATATAAATGAACTTTAGCAGATTTGATAGATCAGTACACAGTAATAATACATGCTAGTCAATTAGCATGGACACAACATTTTTTTTTTCTGAATTTGCAGAAGTGATGAGTGCTTTGGAAATTAGAAGTTCTCTTGGATCAATAACCATGTCTCTCATATCTTATATGCGAAATGTTTTAAAAAAATTTAAGTATATGATCGTAAATTTTGAGCATGCATGTTTTTCTTCTATTTGGATATAGATCTCATGTAGGACGCAGTGCTTCCACCCTAAAAAAGTATTTGTATTATGCAATTTTTAGTGATATCATTTTCTATTCGCTGTTGAAACTTTTATCATCAAACTATTAATCTATTAGGCTTTGCATTCTTTGTAGTTTTGAATGTAGAAGTTCTTTTACTCAGAATTGCAAAATTCATGTAGGTTTCCTCAGAGCCATCCATTCCAAAAGAGGCAGATGTGCTGGCTAGTTGCTAGGGCATTCAGCAGTTCTACCATCTTATCTAATGAGATGGTAAGCAGTATGTGAATAAAGCTGGTGTTGCTTACCTTCAGTTTGTGAATGTCATTATGTACTGTAATGAAAAACTCTGTATTGTGCTCCCTAGCATTATATTTATGCTTTAGGTCGTCTTTGTATCACACTGGGATTGTTAGTGATGAAAATTGCACCAGGGGTGCCTGTGTTCTCAACAGTCTGAGAGCCTCTTAGCCTGGACTGTTGTGAGATGGGCTGAGAAAGTCCCTTTGAACCTGAACAGGATAATGCCTGCGAAGGGAGTGTGCAATTCTATTTTCATGTTTTCCAGGAACCTATCAACCTTTCGGTGGAAATTGAGGTATGGTCCATGATTGTGTGGAGCTCAGCAACAAGGCCTACCTGTTCTCTATGCAGCATCTTGTTACCAAGGGGGGAGAATCTTAGCAGGTATCAGCTTCATCATGACACCTAACAATTTTATTTATAATCGTTTAGTTAAATCTATGCATCCATTAAATTTGTCAAAGCATTTGCTAGTCCTATATAATCTAGTTCTACATCTATCTGTTCTTTGATCGTGCGCTCCATCTATTCTTATTCTTTGATGAAGCTTGTGAGTTCTACTTTCTAGACCTATTGAGATAGGACCTTTTGGCACGGTACAATATCAAGACTGCTTTTGGGAAGACAGTATATTTAGAGTAGTACAAAAGGAGATGGTTAAAACTGCTGCAACTTTTTTTAGATGCCAGATTGCATTTGACTTCATCCTGCCATCATATGTTCTCGTCTATTGATAAATAACTAAGAAATTGGTTTTTGTCAACTACGTTTTCCTGTTCTCGTCGTTTTTTCAAATAGGTGTGCTTAAGTATTTCACAAAGTCTTTTTAAATAATATTTCTCATCTGAATATTTTTCAAGTCCAGTATTATACATGATAGTTTACATATGCATGTTGTCTGAAATCAGAAGCAGAATCTCAAAGCACCTCTAATTCAAAACAGAAATAGATTGTAACTTGGTAGTTGCTGCATTGGTGAAGAATAATATATTAGTTGTACTTTCAGCTGATTGCACTTTTGTCATATTTCACTGCCTGCTTCACACTTGGCTGTATTCTGCATTATACCTATGTCTATGTTCATATCCAACTGCCATGGCCGAACGGGGATGTTAAATGTGTCGGTGAAGTATATAATTCTGCTGTGGCTTTTGCGCTCTCTGTGGTTCCAATGAGCTATTCCCATTTGCAAATCTAAGATCAACTCTGATTGTGTCCATAAGGCGGATTTCCAAATCCCGCGGAGTTGAGCTGGACACCTATTTCTCGACGTTGCTGCTCAAGTTCTCATGTTATCACAATATCCCTTGTGCTTTCCAAGCAATTTTGAGATGTTAATTATTATAAACGTCCATTTTGGTTTATATGGAACCGGAATTCTATCTGAATGTCTCCTTGAGTATAGACGTATAGTTTCGTTATGGATTAAGGACCCATGCTGCTTTACTGGTCTACCTGCTTCGTAGTGTTCTGTACTTCTGTGTAGAAATAATTATACTACTTTCCCTCTAGATTTTTAGTGCAAATTGACAGCCAAAAGGGAAAGTATTGTTTTGCCAAATAGAGCATACTTTGTGTTCAAGTACTTGAATTGGCGCAGGTGCTCGCATATTTTAGATTATTCTAGTAACATTTAATTAGAGGTGCTGTTCCAGCAAGACTCGTGACTGTCGGCTCCGTCTTGAGGTGAGTATGACTTCATCAAAATTCGCAAAAAAAAAAAAAAAAAAGAAGACCTTGAAACCCGTTTTTATAGCGTGCAGTGGCCATGGTTTGTCAGTTGTCAGGCTTCTCAAGAGAGATAAAAATCGCTGCCATTGATTCAACTTATTTGTTACCATGCCGTAGTTCACGTATACAGAGCGGACGATGGTTGGTTTTAGCCATTGATTCAACTTCTTTGTTACCATGCAGTTCACGTATACAGAGTGGACGATGAATATATAATATACTTCCTTCGTATAGTAAATAAATAATGTTTTGGACATCGATACGGTCTTCAAAATATAACTTTAACTTCTTTTATAAAAAAAATATTTATCAAAAAATAATATATGTATATTTTTATGAAAGTATTTTTCAATACAAATCCATTTATATGGTTTTTATATTTTTAAACTTAATAATTTAAAAGTTATTTATGAATGTTACTGAAACTTTATCTGAAACGTCGTCTATTTCGGAGGGGTTGGATGACGTACAACTTGAGCACAAGAGTGGATGACGTTTAGGTGCTCCGCTTGACATGCGCTCTGAGCGGCGTCTTCATCACCTTGAACCCGTCCAGCTCTGTGAAGTCAATCGCGTAGCCATCCGCCGGCGGCGCCCACTCGAACTCGCGCACGAGCGCGGCGAGGAAGCACTTGATGTGCAGCATGCCCATCCCAGCACCGGGGCAGTACCTCCGGCCCGGGCACCGCGTCGACGCCCTCCGCCTCACCGTTGGCGAGGAACCGCTCCGGCCAGAACTCGTCGGGGTCCTTTCTGTCCCTCGCCATGTCCCGTATAAGAAAGGGAAAATGCACCCGCGTCCTCCCGCCGCCCGCTGCAAGCACCGTCGCTGTTCCGCCGGCCGCCGCACCCTCCGGTTCCGCCGCGTGGACTTCGCGCATGACGAACGGCACCGGCGGGTGCAGGCGAAGGGCCTTGAGCACGACGGCGTGCAGGTACGGCAAGTGGCGGCGCTTCGTCGCCTACAGCGCCCAGCAGGCCGCGCTCTTCCTCCCTCTCGTGTCGGAAAGGGAGCGGCGGCGCCGTTCTGGGTGCTGCAACGGCGGCGGCATCAGGCCGTACGTTGACACTCTCATCGACCTCCGTGTCCCCGACGACGACGACGACGACCACAGACCACTACGCCGTCGCCCGGCGCGCGCTCACGGACGACGAGATGGTGAGCCTTCTGTCGGGGTTTCTCGGCGCCAGCACGGAGTCGGTCGTGTCTTGCATCGAGTGGGTTCTCGCTCACCTCGCCGCCCAGCCGGAGGTCCAGGAGAAGCTGCGCCGCGAGATAGCAGGAGATCGAGGCGGCGACGGCGGCGCGGTGCCCGAGGGGGAAGTAGTCTGGTTCTGGTACCACCCGCGGCATGTACCCACCCTGGTTGTAGCCGTCCGATGCTGCGGTGAGATTCGCACCCTGACCCCATTCGCTGGTTACGATTCAGCAATTACGCGTTGCTCCAGTGCAGGAGCTTGGGCAGCCACACGAGCACGCGAAGGCATTGGCCTCCCCTATGGCGCGCACGAACTGCTGTATCAGGCGCCGCATGGCCAGCAGCTGGCCCGTGTCGCCCACGAGGTCGCCGAAGCACAAGCGCGCGACCAGCGCGAACACGGCAGGGTGCACGCCGTCTTTGATAACGACGACCGCGTCGCCGCCGTCGGCGACCCTCGCGCGATGATGGCACTGTTCGACGACATGCCGACGACCTTCTTGAACACCCAGCGCCTCGACGGCTTGCTTGGTTGATCTCCTGGAGGCGGACGAGGATCGGCCTCAGCTGGGGTGTCCGAGCTATAGGTCCGTGCGCACGAGCACCGTGCGTGCCTCCTCGTTGCGCCCACGCGTCAACAACCACCGCTGCGACACCTCCTGGCATGGCAAGTATCCCCGCGCGCGGCGAGGAACACACAGGTGACCCGCCAGCCGAGATGACCGAGATCTGCACTGGCAGGCCGGCCGGCTAACGCATAGTTCGACACGTAGCTAATAAGCAAGAAGCCGACGTTGACAAACATGTGCACGGTCGAGCACAGGTAAACAGTACATCAGGAAAACATCTTCAAGGCCTTGTCTAGATACTCAAAAGTTGAAATTTTGCTACTGAAACACTTTCGTTTGTATTTGCCAAATATTATTCAATCATGTGCTAACTAGGCTCAAAAGATTCGTCTCGTGATTTAGAACTAATCTGTATAATTAGTTATTTATTTTATCAACATTTAATGTTTAATGCATGCGTCTAAACATTGATGTGATTATGAGAGCAAGGTTAATAATACAGCCAATAAGATAGCCGCAAGGTTTCTTATAGCCTTCTCCTAACCTGCTCATACATTAGTTAACTCTTCACAATTAATACATAACCCACTTATATGTCTCAGATAGTTTCTTGGTTCTTGTGTCTGAGCCGACTGTAAGGTTACAACCCGCTTCTCCTCTCTCTTCTCATCTCTCCACCTCAGCATTTAGTCGACTTACAGTCCATTATTATACTTGCTCTGATGTGATGAAGAGAGAGTGAAAAAAATTAGTTGGAGACAATCTAAACAAGGCCCAAGTCAACGAGCTAGGAACCAACAGGCATATAATGTACTCCCTGTGTCTTATTGAGAGTGTCGTCCGGGAAATGTGTTTGTGAGGGAGACACGGTTTTGTAAGGACAATTTCAATGACATGGTGGGAGTCCGAGTATGTCTAGCATCTAGCAAGGACGGCAGCGTCGAGCCGTCAACACTCGACTGGACGCCGCGCGTGGACGACGCTGCCGAGATCTCAGCGTGTGTAGTGCCGCCGACAGACATGAGATACGAGCGCGAAGAGCAGCATGGCGGCGGGGCCGGCCACCCAGCCCAGCTGCGCGATGGCCCAGGCCAGGGACAGCACCCCGGAGCCGATCACGGCCGTGATGATGTGCGCGCTCGCCGTCCAGAACGTGCCCGTGCGGCGTGGGCGGCCGGCGCCGTCGTCGTCCAGCCACTCGCCCGCGCCGCCGTTCCCGGCCTCCACCGACACCTCCATCGGCGCCACCAGGTGCTTGTTGGTGCCGGTGCCGTTTTGCGACGCCGCCATGGATCGGATGTGTTGTGTGACTTGTGTCACCGTTGGTATGTACTACTATCTCTCTGAGCCTCGCTCGCTGGAACAGAGGAGACCGGCGGGCGGCCGGACCAGCGACAGCCGTGCAGAGGTGGGAGGTGGGATGGGTGGTGTGGTGTGTGATGGCAGAGGGGAGCAGTGAGGTGGCTTATATATAGCGGCCGGCCGGAGAAGGAGAGCGTCCGTCCGTGGGCAGTGAGGTGATGCCCCGCCCGCAGCGCAGCCCGCAGCCCGAAGGCGCGTGAAGTCCGGTCAACGCGCGGCGCGGATGCTTGCTGTAGTGTGCTAGCTAGCTATACGTATCTCCTTTTTCTTCTCAGCATTTTTTTTGTTTTTTGTTTTGTTTTGATTCGAGCAGCAGCCAAATTTCAATTCAATTAGATATAAAAAAATTACTTGTTTATCTAGAGACGTGGTTCTACTACGGTCTGCGGGAATTAAATTGGGTGTACCCCGGGTGCACTCTGTGCCTGTGCACCCCATGCTGGATAGTTGACACGTGTCAAGAGAATTAAATCCTACGTTCAGCAAAATTCGCAACAACTGAGTTTCCACATGTTATGATCAATTTTCTAAATTTAGTCTCCACACATGTTGTCTGGTGTCCACATAATTTTTCTTTACCACCACGTATCAACCATCCAGCATGGGATGTAGGCACAGGTTAACCCGGAGTGCACCCAATTTAATTTCGGCCTGCGGACTCGTCCCGTAGACTGCAACTGCTGCCGCCGCTGCTGCTACGTCGCTGTGCTGGTGGTGCTAGAGAAAGAAAATTTTAAATAAAAGATTCCCGGAGAGAGACAAACGCTCGTGAGCGTGTGAGGTGTACATGACGACAGTCCTCAAAATTGGATGCTTATACGACCGACAACGGTGGTTAGCGCGCTTCGCCGCGTCTGTTATTGGTGCGATTGTCAAAGTCTTATAAGTGCCTCTGTTCTGCTGTGTATGGACGTACGGAAAATTTGATTGGTTTAAACAGTACAAATGTGTTTAGTTTTTACCCTATAAATTTTCCACTTCTTACATCAGATGTTTTGACCTTACATAGAATATTAAATATAGACTAAAAAAATAATTAATTACATAAATTCAAAATAATTTGCAAGATGACTAATTTTTTAAACCTAATAAATTCATGTTTTGATAATATGATGTTACATTAAATATTTGATAATTATTAATAATTAGACTTATAAATTCGCCTCACGAATTATTCTCCACTTATGCAATTAGTTTTGTTAATAGAATATAATACTCTAAATTAGTGTTAAACATCCGATATGATATCCCAAAACTTTTTAACTTGGAACTAAACAATCTCTAAATATATCAGTCACTATACCGGCATGTGACCTGCTCAAAAAGATATTTACATGTCGCGTCAAAGGCATTGGTCGTATACGCATAAAACGCGCGCAAGTATTAGGAGGGTGTCGTCCCACAATTAGAGTTTGTATTATTGGACGCGCTATCGTCGTAACGGTTTTTAATGGAAAAAATGCCTACAAAAATCTTAAAAAAAGAAAAAAAGTAGAAAAAGTAAAAGAAAGGGAAAAAAAGAAAGGAAAAAAGCAAAAAAAATAAAAAACTACACTAACCCAACCCGCGGGAGGGCGCCAATCCTCCCGCGGGTAGAGATTAGAATATGGCGGGCGCTCCAGCCATCATGTGTGGCTGAGGAAGGCTAGCACGAGCGTCGAGCATGCCCCGCGCGGCCCAGGAAGTTGGTGGACACCGAGGACGGACACGGCCAGGTTCGTGGACCCTGGCCCGTGACCGCGACCGTGAGAAGCTCGGAGGCCGAGGTCCTACTGCATGAACGGTTTAGTTGCACACCACTCGCCACATCAGTGCGAAGATCTGCAAGGTTTCTCCTCCTCTAAAAATTATGATACCCGATATGAACACCTATGAACACCCAATCCCAAAGCATGTGCCCCCACATCTCACAAGGACAAGCGCAGCAAATTTTGTCGTGGCGCTGCATAGCAAATACCTACACACGCGTCGACCGATGGAGGCACCGCGGCCCCGTCCTCTCTCTCCCCACGGCTGTCCAGCCTCTCCCATCTTTTGTCCGAGGCATAAAGCAACTAAGCAAGTCTGCCAAAGTGACAGCTTGCGCTTGCGCAACGCAGCGAGTGGAAGGCCGAGCAGCCCTCTCTCCTTCCTCCTCCAGCATTCTTTCCCTGGAAGCCTCCGCCTCACTCCAAAACCCCAAATCCCGGAACCCCAGCCGCTCATCCATGGCGTCCTGGAGCAGTCGTGAGCACGACAAGCAGATGGCAGGGTCGTTGCGCCTGATCACCTCCGTCATCGGGATGCAGACCGGCGGAATTAGTACATACTGTAAACATGACTCGCCGTCGACCGTCGTACCAGCAGAGCCCGCCCGGGGCTATTCCCTTGATGTTTCCCCGTTCACGCTTCGATTCGTGCCGCGACACATGGCTGATGCTTGCCGCTCCTCCCCGAGGTTCCGAGATGGTAGATGAAGCGCAGCCTAGCGTCGGCGGATGGCGACGGGAGCAACGTCATGTGTGAGATCGACATCCCACCTCTTCCTCTCTTCACCCAAAACGGCACTGGTTTCTTGAATCTTGTTGTTAAATTTGTGTTTTTTTCTTTCTTGTAATCTGTGGCATATTCGAATCGCGTCTTCTCCCGCTGTGCATGGAGGAGCGCTCATGGGGTAAACGTGTCCTTGTTCACGTATTGTGGTGTGGGGAGGGGTGGTGCAATTGACAATCTCATGTGTCATGTGCGGTGTCAATCATGGTTGCGTACTTGTTTTAGACATAGCCACAAAGACAAGTCTGACTAAATTGCCTTTTTGTTACACTTTGTCAGGGAAGACTCCTTTGACTTGTGCAGTGTCATATGGCAAAGTGATTGTTGTGAGGTATCTTATTGCGAAGGGTGCAGACCTTAATAAGCAAGATGCTATGGGCTTTACTCCTCTGCACTATGCTGCCAAAGGAGGTTCCCCTTTCTGTGAATGCCTTCATTTCTACTCGCACTTCTTATGTTTATTTTAAAATTCATTCATCACTGCATAGTGCATATAATTTATATCTGGTTATTATCTTACATAATTATCAACTAAACATTTCTTATGTGTTAACAACATGAATTTGAGCTCCTGTACATTGAGGAAATAAAATGTCAGTAGGAAGAGGCAACTAGACTAAGGAAAAGAAGTGAGATTGTGAGAATGAGCATGTTGAGATGAATCCCTTCACTCGAACCCTCACCGGAGGTGAAGGACAAGCTAGAAGACTTGTTTGACACATGAGTAAAGACGAGATTAGACCATCCCGGGAGCCACCCCATGGGAGAGCCCCTCAGGTTCTATTTATAAGGGCGGTAGGAGGAACAATCTTCCTCCACACCCCTTATAGTTCATGTATTTGTAAGGAAGTTCTTGGACTTATTAGGCGTTGGGCCTTTTTACAAGGAGGGGAGCAGGCTCTGCTACCTCTATCCCCAACAGTAGCCTCTTAGCCACTAGGCTTTGGCTGGCACAACAAAATCTAGTTGCTAAAGAACAAGAAAAAAGGCCCAGTAGTACAATTTCCTAGTCTATCTCGAGCTTCGATGGGTGTTCCTAGAGCAGCAAGCATTTCACCGGCGAAGGTCGGAGGCCTTGATAATGATGGCGACTTATCGATTGTGGAGGTCGGTGACCTAGCTCTCGCTAGGCTCAGCTTCTGCGAGGGTCTTCACCGTGTAGGGAGCGACTCTCTGTAGCAGAAGCAGACGTAGCAACGGAAGCAACCATTCGGGCGGTCGTGGTCGCCGATCATGGCTAGACGCCAAAGTTGCCACCGATGGTTGATGGTGATGCATTTATTGAGGTGGATGTTGATGGAGCAGTCGTTGTAGTTAGCAAGGCCTGCCTTTTTTGGCTCATGAACAGTGGCCAAAACATGTTCTTCGGGTTGAAGTGCCCCCCTAATGCACCCCTAGCCCCTCTTCGTTGGTGCTTATGGGCGAGCAGAGGACTTGTGCCTAGTTGACAAAGGTGTTGATGAGCCCCTTATTGTGGACGGCGAGGGTGCAGTTGATGTTGCTGAGGTCGAAGGCGAACCCCTTGTCGTGGAATCGATGAGGGTGCAGTTGATGTCGCCGAGGTTGAAAGTGAGCCTCTTGTTGTAATGTCGGTGAGGGCACAATTGTTGTTGCTAAGGTCGAAGGCGACCCCCTTGCCTTTGTGTTAGCAAGAGTGTTGTTGTTGTTGTTGTTGTTGTTGTTGTTGTTGTTGTTGTTGTTGTCGCCGAGGTCGTTGTCAAGCCCCTTGCCACGAAGTTGGCGACAATGCGGTTGATTTCGCCCAAGTCGATGACAAGCCCCTTGCTGTGGAGTCGACGAGGGCACAACTAGTGTCGCCGAGGTCGAAGGCGACCCCTTGCCGTAGTGTCAACAAGGGTGCTGTTGATGGTGCTGAGTGTTGACACTTCTTAGCATCACACTATTGCTAGGCTGTCACCACTAGCGGCAACACTAGAAGTGGTTTGTTGGTATATATGAGCATACAAAAAAAGATATGCAAGCGCACAAATATCGTTGTAGCTTTCACCCAGAATATTCTAAGTATCATATCCACAGGGAAACATGTGAGATCAACTATGTTCTAACTTAACCAGATAAGATAAATTAGTGGGAGTAGAAACTAATGTAGAAATAAGATAAGGTGAAAACAAGATTAAAGTGTAGGGTAAGTAGCAAAAAAAAGTTTAATATTCATTTAGAAAATTATAAAAAGAGAAAGCTACACTCGTTATCCCAAATTATAAGTTGATTTGGCTTGTTTTGGTACACCCATTTTGCTTTTTATCTAGACATATATTATATCTAGATGCATAACAAAGTGAATGTATCAAAAAGTCAAACAAAACTTATAATTTAGAATGGAAAGAGTATTTTTACTTTAGGAAAATATTATTATAGCTTTTTGGTTTATGAAATTGGCATATGTTTTGTGAATCTAGCTTCAATATAAAATATTCAACCTTAATAAAATATAAAAAGTTCCCTTTACCTATTTACAATGTACATACTACATAATTACTAGCCACTGATAGTGTTTAAATGAAGAAAATAAATATGAATTTTCTGTTATTTAAAATAGATGTTGTACTAGCCATTGATAATGTCCAATGATGACAATAGATATGAAACAATAAAAAATTTAAAAATTAAAAGGTAGAGAAAGAAAAAAACAGAAATTTTCTAAGAATATGGAAAAAGCCCACATGAATTCTACCGTCGATATTCCCGTCTGCTGCATCCCTTCTTCCCCTTCCTAACTCCTCGTTCTCTCTCTCTCCTCTCGCTCTCAGACGATTGTTGGGCCACCGCCTCCCTAAGCCAGGTGCTAAGGCTTTCGTTGTTCTCTTCGCCGGCGACGAGCACCCATCAGGTACTACTGCCCTTGTCTTCCCTTCCCTTATGTTGTGTGAAGCTGAGCACCAAAACCCTAACATGAAGCTATTTAGCTATTTGACAAGCCTCATGATAACTTTGATGTTTTTGTAAAAATTATTGGACCTATATGTGTACACCCATGTCTCTTTACCGGATCCGCCCCTGCGTTTGAGGCCATGAAGAAAAAGATTGAGGAGAACCACGACCAGGAGTATGATCTTGAGGACGCCTCAAAGAATCTAATACTCAGGACGCCAACATCTAGGGGAAACCCCTTAATTTTGGTTTGTACCGCTCCTCTACGAGTGGGGGTTAAGCATACTAAGTTTGACTTTCATAGTGATAACTTATGTGGCGGAACCGACCTGGCGATAAGAGCTCAAGTATTATCTTAGCCAAATCCGTCTGACTTCGACTCATACTTGAACCCATATAACCCCGGTAGTCCGGAAATCACGAAGGATTTCTAACACCGTAACATACAGGATCGCGTCGTTCAAGGTTACATTCGTAAAGATACATCACAGCGAAACGAAATCGAATTTAAAACATCAGAGTGCGGAATTTAAAACAGAGTTATTACAATATTGAGTTTTAAAAGTGCGGAAGCTGGAATAAGTTTAAAACACGACCACAACAAACGTGGTCCAAATAAAACATTGTTTGATAAACCAACTCAACACAAGTCATTCCTCCTTTTTAAGATAGTGTGCCACTAGTAGTCTTAGTCCGGCAAAAGAAAGAGGAAAGCTTCTTGACGACCCTGCCCTGGGCCTACTCCTCATCACCTTCCACTGGGTAGAGGCAAGTGCTTACAATAGCCAAAGTAGACCTGGCCATCTGCAACAAACGGGATAAACCCTGAGTACGGGAATGTACTCAGCTAGACTTACCCGTCTAACTGAAAATAAAAGACTCCAAGGGTATGCAAGGCTTTTGAGGTAGAGCTGGGATCTTTTAGTTGCGAAAGGCTCAAATTCAGATAAGGGATAATTAATGATTATGATGAGTTGTTACTTTTAAACCTACTCCTTAGTTCTAGGTTATTACCTGTACTAGAGCACTCACTTGAATCTAACAAACAATAATATAACCATATCCAGTTGACTTATCCACATTTTAGTTGAACCTTTAAACATCACATGGAGTTGTATCGTGGTGAAACTCGCCATAGTTTCCCACTAACCGGGGGAGACGGCGACTCGAATCGAATTCCAATCAGCTGATGAAAGACCTTTAATACCAGCCCACACTTTCCCCGTCGGGTCCATGCATTGGGCAACCGCTCGACGCTTGTTCGTGGTGGTAATCGTCGCGGCTCAAGCACGGACCGCCCAATCAGAGTCTGGCGATGGCCTCACGCGGCAGATCGCAACTTCCGTACTAGAGGGCACGACACGGGTTGAGACCGGCCCGAACAGCTTCTAACCGGCTTTGGGGTCGATGATTACGGCACCGACATATCCCTAAGTAAAAGGGCGCGTTCAAAAATGAACGAGGGCCAACATCGATACAAACCTACACGATCCAACGGACGGACTGCCCCAAGTTTCCAACTCGTGCTTTGCCTTCCAGTTGACCGTATTTCATTACTACTCAGGTTCTTTTCCACGATAGCAAATATAGCCAACCGTGATCCGGTAAATACCCATCGGGGTATTACGGAAACATCCTTAACTACTACTTTTATTAAGCAGGCTAAGCAATTCTACGTCATAAAGCAGTAACAGGGTAACAAGGCAGGTAATAATCAATAATCAAGGAAGGGTAATGCAACAACTAGGATTCAATCAACTCCTATACCTAATGCATCACAATATAAAAGGACTCAAGTAAATTAATTGCAAAAACTGGGAGACTTAGAATGCTCCGGGGCTTGCCTTGAGTGAAAACCGAGGCCTCGTGGGAGGGGCACTCGGGCAGGTTAGTGTCGGCCGCGGGGTCTGCTTCCTCCGACTGCTGGAGCTCCTGGATCTCCGGCTCGACGCTTGGCTCCTGCTCTTGGTGGGGCTCCGGGAGTGTCGATCCTATTGCATGCGATGAATTTATAATTCAATAAATGCGGAAATAACTCTTGCAAACCAACAAAGCCAACTTGTTGAACCACTTTTAACATTGGGGCAATATCTCATTTATTTCATAAGACAAAATCTGATTATTCAACTCTTTCTTATTTAAATACATCAAAGGAAACTCAGATTTGAACTGCAAGTGTATTTTTCTGGGCTCAGAAAAATCCACAAAATTTCCAGAAGGTAAACCACACTGGCTGGACTCTACTGAACAAGTTTCAGCAAAGATAAAATACAGAGCTGCAGATACAAAAATGACAAGCAAACTGCCTAAAAAGGTACTTTGAACTACAACCCTACTGTAAAAGAGTGCATAGCTCTATTTCCTATTTTTCCCCAGATTTTACTTCACATTTCACATTTATCCAGAAAGTTCCATGACCAGAACCATCATATAATTTCTTACATAAATTTTCAAAGATCCACATAGAAAAGCACAGTTGTAAAGCAACTCTTAGTTTTTTCATAAAACAGATCAAGTTTATATTTTTCTTAGACTCTTCATGACACCAAGACTGTACAAATTTCCCATATTTATTTCAACATATAAAACACCTTACACTTATTATAAGAAATCAGCAAACAAGAGACTTTTAACTATAACAGTAACTTTTCTACATAAACAGTGCATCATATATTTTCACAGGTGCCAAACAGTATAATAAACTTAAACAAAATTTTTCAGGAATTATCTCAACCAGAAAACACTTATAATCATTTATCTAAACAAAAGCATATAAACTGAAATAAATGAAAACAGTAAAATAAACTGCTATCAAAAATACATTCATATTTTCCCATGATAGATCTATTCATAAGAAAGCTAATAAAACTGGAAGCACTTCATTTGGATTTATAAAACAGGCTACACAAAAATAACAAGCATCTCTGGAAATTAACCGAAAAGAAAAACATTTAACTTCTCCCGGCTGGCTTGCGAGAACTCGGTCTAGACCGGTAAGGGCTGACGCGCGGGACCCGTGGGTCAGCAGAACCCATTCGGGCTCGGGCGCACGGCGGAAAGCGAATCGGCCGAGGCCTGGCTCGAACGAGACCGCACCCGAGGTTTCGCTCGAGGCCGAGCTCGAGGCCGAGGCCTGGCTCGAGGGCTCGGTCGAGACGGAAAAACATTAGCCCGTCCGAGACCTGGCTCGAGGCTGAGGCTGGCTCGAGGGCTCGGGCGAGACGGAAACATACACGCCCTCCGAGGCCTGGTCGAGGCTGAGGCCTGGCTCGAGGGCTCGGGCGAGACGGAAGAAACGCACGCTCGTCCGAGGCCTGGCTCGCGGGCTCGGGCGAATCGGAAAAAGGCGCGCCCGTCCGAGGCTGGCTCGGGGGCTCGGACGAGACGGAACACGAGAGGAGGATTGGTCCGGCGATTCTCGCCGTCGGTGAGGTCGCCGGGGGAGGCTGGGCCCTGCGGACTCGTCTCGACGAGGCGCATCCGGCGGTACCGTGGATTGGCCAGCGCACGGCCGTAGCGTGCCGGCGGCGAGCGGCAGCGCACGGCGGCGACGGCATCGCGCGGCTACGCCGTTTCCGGCGGTCGCCGGCTAAACTGGCGGGCGTGTGAGACTCAGTGAACCTAGAGGGGAGTCCTAGGGGTGATGGTTTGGCCGGAGGTGCGCTGGTGCGTGCTGGCCACGTGTGAGGTCCGCGATGGCGGCAATGGCGCTCGGCCGTGGTGAACAGAGGGATAGGGAACGGTAGCGTTAGGGCTAGTTGGTGTTCTCACCTTGCCTTGGCTTGGCGAAGCTGGAGGAGGAAGAAGGGAGGCGGTGGAGCTCGGTCGGGGACGAACGGTTCCGGGCTCCGAGCGGCGCTGAAAGCTTCCGCGGCGGGGCTCTTCGGACTTCGGCGTCGGTGGAGCTCGGCGGATGGCGCGGGGGTGCGCACCGTGTGTCCGAGACGAAGGCGGGGCAGTGGCCGGGGTTAATCGGCCGGTGATGGAGGTGGTGACTGGAATTTGGGAAGGGGCCTTGCGGCGGTGGTTGCAGCGAGCGGAGAGTGCTCAGTTCGCTTCGTGCGCGGGTGAGAGTGGGGAGTGAGAGCGAGAGTGAGTGTGCGAGTGAGTGAGGGAGTGGGAGAGGCGCTCGGGCTTTTGCCCGGCGGAGCGGAGGGGCGGCGGCGTGGCGGGGGCCACGGCGGCTCGGTCAGCGAGGCGGCGGCAGGCGGCTCGGCAGACGAGGATGCGCGGGAGTGGCCGGCGAAGATCGCTGGCGTGCTCCGGTGGGAGAAGATCGGGAGGGAGTGGTCAGCGTGGATTTGGCGCAGAGAAGGGGCGCCACGCGGCAAGCCGCCGGCGTACGGCGCGGCGTGTCGGGTGGCCGGCGCGCGGTGCGCGGGCGGGGCGCGCGCGCGGGCGAGGCGGCGAGCGCTGGGCCGAGGCGGGGAAGTGGGCCGAAAGGCCGGATGGGCCGAAAGGTTGGCGCCGAGAAAGAAAATGATTTCTTTTCTTTTTCCAGAAATTTCCAAAGTTTGACTTCTCAAAAACAGTTTGAAAAACTCCAAACCAGGCTTTGACCCAAATATAAAAGTTGCTCAAAATATTTTTCTCTACAACTTTCATATAGAACACTTTTTCTGAAAACCATTTTAAATCCTCCTCAAGAATAAGCCAAAATCAAAGCATCAAGTCAAATAGAAATCCAATTTCAAATAAACAACAAAAGATCAAAGGCATACTTATACACATGAAATGATGCAATGCATTGCTTATGCTTTCTTAGTGGCTAATTGCAGTGCCTAATGCAGTGCTTGACACCAGGGTGTCACAGCCCTTCCCCCCTTAAAGAAATCTCGTCCCGAGATTTAAGTTACGTACCAATCTTTATAAAAAGCGGGGTAGTTTACGCTTAGGTACTCCTCGGTTCCCATGTAGCATCGTTGGGTCCGTGATTACTCCAGAGAATCTTGTAAGTCTTCACTGTTCGGTTACGAGTCTCTCGAGTCTTGGTATCCAAATCTCCTTAGGTTGTTCGTAGTACTCCAGATCTGATCTGATCGTGACATCCGGGACTCGAACTTCCTCTTGTTCGGGAACTCGAAGGCATTTCTTCAGCTGTGATACGTGGAACACTGGGAAAACTGCACTCATCACTGGGGGTAACTGCACTTCATATGCCACTTTTCCCTTCTTTGCTATGATCTGGTAAGGTCCCACATATCGAGGTGCTAGCTTCTTTTTAATTCCAAAGCGTTGGACCTTTCTCATAGGTGAAACCTTGAGATACACATAGTCTCCAACTTGAAATTCCAAAGGTCTCCTTCGGGTGTCAGCATAACTCTTTTGTCGAGACTGTGCTACCTTGATATGTTGCTGTACTGTTTGCACAATTTCCTCGGCATCTTTTACATAATCGGACCCATAGAATCCTCGATCTCCAGACTCAACCCAATTTACTGGGGTTCTGCATCTTCGTCCATATAGAACCTCAAAAGGTGCCATTTTTATACTTTCTTGATAACTGTTATTATATGAAAACTCAGCAAGGGGTAACCATTTCTCCCATGACTCTCCTGAAGACAAGACACAAGCTCTCAGGATATCTTCTAGAATCTGATTTACTCTCTCCGTTTGCCCTGCGGTTTGGGGGTGGTAGGCGGAACTTCTTACCAACTTGGTTCCTAATTCCTTGTGCAACTGTTCCCAAAAACGGGCTATGAACTGGGGTCCTCTGTCAGAACTATTGCTTCGGAATTCCATGCAACCTCAGGATATTCTGAATATACAAATCTGCATACTGATGGGACGGTATGTAGTCTTGACTGGTATAAAATGAGCTACTTTAGACAACCGATCCACAATAACCCAAATCGAATCATTTCCTTTCTGAGTAGTGGGAAGGAAGTCCTGTGATAAAGTCCATACTGATCTCTTCCCATTTCCATTCTGGATTGACAACGGTTGTAACAGTCCGGCGGGCTTTAGATGTATAGCCTTATCCTGCAACAAGTATCACATCTGGCGACATAGGCTGCAACTTCTTTCTTCATCTGTGACCACCAATATCTGGTTTTCAAATCCTGATACATTCTTACTACTTCCTGGGTGAATAGACAACTTTGAATTGTGAGCTTCACCAGAATTCTTCCTTTCAGCTCTGCTCGTAGGAACGACTAACCTCTGGTTATACCACAAGATTCCTTGCTCGTTCGTTCTGAAGTTCAACGAACTACTGGTTTCTAACCTCTTCTTAATCTGACAAATCTCTGCATCATTTTTTCTGTCCCTCTATAAGTCACTTTCCAAGGTGCACTGAAGAGTGATATTGTTCAGCATGATAGGGTGCATCAGATTGAATCCATCTTCTAACAATGGTTGTAGTGAGTTGCAATGAGTCTTGCGGCTCAAGGCATCAGCTACAACGTTCGCTTTCCAGGGGTGGTAATGCACTTCCAGGTTATAATCCTTAATTAGCTCAACCATCTTCTCTGCCTCATATTCAACTCGGCTGGGTGAAGAATATTTCAGACTTTTATGATCCGTGTACACATGACATAGATTTCCCAAAGGTAATGTCTCCAAATCTTGAGTGAATGCACGACGGCTGCTAATTCCAAATTCATGAGTGGGGTAATTCTCTTCGTGTGGTCTCAACTGACGAGAAGCATAGGCGATAACTCTCCATTTTGCATGAGTACACATCCGAGTCCAACCTTAGATGCGTCACAAAACACATCAAAAGGTTCCTCCAAGTTTGGCTGAGCCAAAACTGGTGCGGAAGTCAACAACGTTCGCAGAGTGCGGAAAGCTGTTTCACACTCTGGAGTCCATTCGAACTTCTTGTTCTTCTGTGTCAAACGGGTCATAGGCTTGGCTATTCTTGAAAAATCCGGAATAAACCGACGGTAATATCCTGCCAAACCTAAGAAGCTGCGAACCTCGTGTACGGTGGTAGGTGCTTGCCAATCCATAACTCTTGTACTTTAGAAGGGTCTACGGAGATTCCTTCCTCCGAAAGGATATGACCAAGGAAAAGTACCTTCTTCAACCAAAACTCACACTTACTGAACTTAGCATACAACTTATGCTCTCTAAGTCGGGTCAGAACAACTTGTAGATGCTCAGCATGATCCTTCTCATTCTCAGAGTATACCAAAATATCATCGATGAACACTACGACAAACTTGTCCAACTCTGGCATGAAGACGGAATTCATCAGGTACATGAAATGTGCCGGTGCATTAGTCAACCCAAAAGACATAACCAGATACTCGTACAGTCCATATCTAGTAGAGAAAGCTGTTTTCGGTATGTCCTCACGTCTGATCTTGATCTGATGGTAACCTGACCTTAGGTCGATTTTGGAGAACACTTTTGCTTTAGACAACTGATCAAACAAGACATCAATTCGGGGTAAGGGGTACTTGTTCTTTATAGTTACGGCATTGAGCGGCCTATAATCCACACACATTCTCAGAGTCTTATCTTTCTTCTTCACAAAGATAGCGGGACATCCCCAAGGCGACGAACTAGGACGGATCAAACCCTTATCCAAAAGTTCTTGTATTGGACCTTAAGTTCTGCTAGCTCTTTAGCGTGCATTCTATACGGTCTTCGGGATATAGGTGCTGTTCCCGGAATTAACTCTATGGCAAACTCCACATCTCTATCAGGCGGTAAACCAGGCAACTCATCAGGAAAGACATCCGGAAACTCACATACTACAGGGATCTCAGCTATCTGTTTTGCCGTGATATTGAACAACACTCCAATCTCATGGGGGTTTCGGGGTAACTTGAACCTGAAAGAAGATCCATTCCTGGGACTAACCATGGACACTACTCTTTCTGCGGTGTCTAGGTTAACCTTCCATAGTTTCATCCAACCCATACCCAAGATTACATCCAGACCTAGACCAGGAATGACTATGGGGTCCACTATGGCCTTTTTATCCCCAAAGGTCATTTCTACTCCTTTAGCCATTTTTCGCGCGGAGAGAACGGCTCCGGCGGGGAACTTATCTGATATCCCCGGTCTAACTCTATCAACTCAAGATTACTTCTCAAAACAAAATTCTCACTTATGAAAGAATGTGATGCTCCAGAATCAAACAACACAACTGCGGGGCATTGATTAACAAGAAACGTACCAGCGGTGACAGGCTCTCCTTCTGGCACTTCTTCCACAGTGGTGTGGTGCACATGACCGGTACGAGGCTGGGGCTGAGTGTACTGCTTCTTCGGTCGAGGGCACTGACGTGACAGGTGTCCGGTTTGACCACAGTTGTAGCATGGGCCAATTACGTACGGAGTCCTGGGACCTGCTGCATTTCCTGCTTTGCTCTTGTTTTGCATCATGGGGGCGGTGTAGGGCTTCTGAAAACTAGGACGGGGACGGTTGGTGGTGATCTTTCTCTGTGGGGGACGGTACCTTGCTCCAGTGACAGGCGGGCGGTACGGGGCGCGTGCTCCGAAAGTGGTCCTCTGCTGGGACGAACCTCCTTCGTTCGCACGACGGCGTGTCTCTATTGCTAGCCGGCTGTCATTGGCCTCTTGGTTGAGACAGTCACTGACGAAGTCACTAAAGGTGGTGCGGTGACTGTTACCCATCTTGGATAGCATTGTGGCATTCATGCCACGCTTGAAACTGGCAATCTTCTTGGCCTCAGTGTTTACAAAATCTGGGGCATAGCGAGCCAGATTGTTGAAGCTGTGGAGGTACTCTGATACGGACCTGGTCCCCTGGGACAACCTCATGAACTCGGCAATCTTCATTTCCATCAGACCACTAGGGATGTAGTGGTTGCGCATAGCAGTAGAGAATTGATCCCAAGTAACACGTGCATTAGCTGGCAGAGATGCACGGTACTGGGTCCACCACAAACCTGCGGGTCCTTCCAACATGTGAGCGGCATACTCCGCTTTAAGCTCTTCCGTCAGGCGAAGCAGACGAAACTTCTGGATGATGGAGTTGAGCCATTCATCAGCTTCGAGCGGCTCGGTGGCTTCCTTGAACACGGGAGGGCGAGTGTCCAAGAAATCACGGTAGGAGCTGTACTGGTTAGGCTCCGGGCCTTGGCGCTGATGATGCTGCTGCGCGGTGTTGTTGGCAATATTACGGAGGGTGGCCTCCATATGCCTCTGCATCTCTTCCATGTTCCTTGGCTTCCAGAAACTGGCCAAAGAACGCTTCCGGCGTCATGGCGGCGGTGGGGGTGGGGGAGGTGGCAGATTCTCCTCCTGTCCTGCTCCCTGTCCACGCTGGCTGCGGGTGTGTGCCGGCATCTGCATATCCCATTAATAAGCAATCATTAGGTGATGTTACACCGATCATGAATAAATACTGTGCTGTACATAAATTCGGAAATTAGCACACGTCCAAGTATAATTACTCATTTCCATACAACATCACAGAATAATCGCTTAGAATTAGACATGCAAACGACGGATTTCCATAAAAGAGGTGCCGGATCGAAGTCCGGACTTTGTCCAAAAGCCATTACATGCCATCATAAGTTAAACATAAAACCATCACATGTTTGAATCATTACATCACTTAGCGAGCAAGCTCAAGCTATACAAAAGAAAACGTCTCCTAGCTAAACTAGCGCTCAGACGTCTCCAGCGGCGGATGCAGCGTCCTATGCGTCGTCGTCGATCATCGGCTCGTCAGCATGAGATCCTCCTCTGGTGGGGCGTCGGGACCAAGAACCTCTCCGTCCTGGGGATCTGGGGCCTCTGCTGCGGGAGCTGCTGGTGCTGCTGCCTCCTGTGCTGCATGATGGAACTCATGGACGGCCTCATGGAGCTGCTCGATGTAGACCTGCTGTGCGTTGATTTGCTGAACCAGAAGATGGGCTCCCTCTCTGAGGTGGTCAAGTGCGGCACGGGCCTCATCTCTCTGCAGAGATGCGGTCAGGTACATCTGCTCGGCGACTGTCCTGGCGGTAGACTGAGCTGCGGCAGTGGTGCGGGCGTCGTCACGCTCTAGAGTGAGCTGCTGAATCCTCTCCTGAAGACGAGCAACCTCAGCGTCGAAGTCCTCCTGAAGCTTCCTCTTGCTCTGGTAGGTGGCGGTGAGAGTGAAGGACACGCTCTCGAGAGTGTGCTCCAAACTCTCACATACACCCAAAAGAGCTCCAGTGGCGCTCATCGCAGGTGTCTCGCAGTAGAAACGCTCCTCAGGGCTCCCTGTCAAGGCTGACTCTGGAGTCTGCTTCCAGCGCAATGGGAAAAGTGATCCACGGGGAAACACTCCTGCCATCGCACTTGCCAGGTCGGCGGGGAAGCGAGCGATGATATCTTCAGCACTAGGTATGCTGCCCTGTTGGCTCCATCCTTGGCACAAGTGCCTCTAGTGATCTCAATCCATCCTGTCCAGTGAGGCTTAGCAGGTAGAGCTTGACCTTGACTCTCCACCATGACCAAGGGTCCTGCCCGTAAATCTCCTTCTGCCAGAGAGTATTGGGCTCCTGTCCTTCCTCGTAGCCAACGGCCTGCAAAATCCTCCAAAGGATCGTTGGCAACCCAAAGTAGGTCAGGAACGTCCTCCGGGTCAGCTTGGTGGCCAAGCGATGACGCGGAACTCCTCTGCCTCCGGTGGCCTTGCGAGCAGTCAACTTGGTTCGGGCCATCTGTAGAAGCAAAAAGGGTTTCGAACTCTCGTGAGACAGATATTAAGTTGGCAAATTTTATAGAAAAGAGACAACTTTTATTAATTAAGGAGGGTAATGTAAATGCAAGAATTTAACATGATGCATGATCGTACTTACGTTCTCACTCACTATAATGACTCGTAAGTCCTAACGTTCTAGTCGGTGGCAAGAAAAGAACGATCTCTCATGCGTTTATCTATACGTTCTACTCGTTCGCATAGTTAGTGTACCTGCAGAATAAGATTCATTTCAGCCCAACAAAATTCCCAATGATAAAACAACTGAGTATTGGCCAATATGCGCAAAATACATAGAAGCCAATACTAAACACCATGCACCAATAGAAATCACCCTTAAAATCATTGATACCCTCATATGTGTCTGCGTGGAGCTCGCACATACTTGGTATAAGAACTCTCACCTAGACCGACGGTTGGACGGTCATGCTCTCATATCTCACAAAATCATTTTATGCATGTTTTCGCAATCGACGCATTCTCTTTTCCCGAGAATGGACCAGCAAATAAAGATCCAGCATGAGCAAAACCCTGAACCCTGTTAGCAGTTAAGCCACCTGAATCCTAGTATAGGGCTTAAGGACGAGACTGGGCACACTTAGTAATTAAAATAGTTTTGAAAATAGTTTTGAAATACCCATTTTAGTTCGAAAATAGCTCTTTACGAAGGTAATCACTTGAACCATGCTCTGATACCAGCTGTGGCGGAACCGTCCTGATTATAAGAGCTCAAGTATTATCTTAGTCAAATCCGTCTGACTTCGACCCATACTTGAACCCATATAACCCCGGTAGTCCGGAAATCTCGAAGGATTTCTTACACCAGAACATACAGGATCGCATCGTTCAAGGTTACATTCGTAAAGAGACATCACAGCGAAACGAAATCGAATTTAAAACATCAGAGTGCGGAATTTAAAACAGAGTTATTACAATATTGAGTTTAAAAGTGCGGAAGCTTGAATAAGTTTAAAACACGACCACACAAACGTGGTCCAAATAAAACATTGTTTGATAAACCAACTCAACACAAGTCATTCCTCCTTTTTAAGATAGTGTGCCACCAGTAGTCTCAGTCCGGCAAAAGAAGGAGGAAAGCTTCTTGACGACCCTGCCCTGGGCCTACTCCTCATCACCTTCCACTGGGTAGAGGCAGTGCTTACAATAGCCAAGTAGACCTGGCCATCTGCAACAAACGGGATAAACCCTGAGTACGGGAATGTACTCAGCTAGACTTACCCGTCTAACTGAAAAATAAAGACTCCAAGGGTATGCAAGGCTTTTGAGGTGGAGCTGGGATCTTTTAGTTGCGAAAGGCTCAAATCAGATAAGGGATAATTAATGATTATGATGAGTTGTTTTTTTTAACCTACTCCTTAGTTCTAGGTTATTACCTGTACTAGAGCACTCACTTGAATCTAACAAACAATAATATAACCATATCCAGTTGACTTATCCACATTTTAGTTGAACCTTTAAACATCACATGGAGTTGTATCGTGGTGAAGCTCGCCATAGTTTCCCACTAACCGGGGGAGACGGCGACTCGAATCGAATTCCAAATCAGCTGATGAAAGACCTTTAATACCAGCCCACACTTTCCCCGTCGGGTCCATGCATTGGGCAACCGCTCGACGCTTGTTCGTGGTGGTAATCGTCGCGGCTCAAGCACGGACCGCCCAATCAGAGTCTGGCGATGGCCTCACGCGGCAGATCGCAACTTCCGTACTAGAGGGCACGACACGGGTTGAGACCGGCCCGAACAGCTTCTAACCGGCTTTGGGGTCGATGATTACGGCACCGACATATCCCTAAGTAAAAGGGCGCGTTCAAAAATGAACGAGGGCCAACATCGATACAAACCTACACGATCCAACGGACGGACTGCCCCAAGTTTCCAAACTTGTGCTTTGCCTTCCAGTTGACCGTATTTCATTACTACTCAGGTTCTTTTCCACGATAGCAAATATAGCCAACCGTGATCCGGTAAATACCCATCGGGGTATTACGGAAACATCCTTAACTACTACTTTTTTAAGCAGGCTAAGCAATTCTACATTATATAAAGCAGTAGTACAGGGTAACAAGGCAGGTAATAATCAATAATCAAGGAATGGTAATGCAACAATAGGATTCAATCAACTCCTATACCTAATGCATCACAATATAAAAGGACTCAAGTAAATTAATTGCAAAAACTGGGAGACTTAGAATGCTCCGGGGCTTGCCTTGAGTGAAAACCGAGGCCTCGTGGGAGGGGCACTCGGGCAGGTTAGTGTCGCGCGGGGTCTGCTTCCTCGACTGCTGGAGCTCCTGGATCTCCGGCTCGGCGTTTAGCTCCTGCTCTTGGTGAAGCTCCGGCGAGGGTCGATCCTATTGCATGCGATGAATTATATAATAATAATGCGGTGCAAGATGAGGGCATAAAAGAAACAACTCTTGCAAACCAACAAAGCCAACTTGTTGAACCACTTTTAACATTGGGGCAAATCTCATTCATTTCATAAAACAAAATCTGATATTCAACTTTTCTTATTTTAAATACATCAAAGGAAACTCAGATTGAACTGCAAGTGTATTTTTCTGGGCTCAGAAAAATCCACAAAATTCCAGAAGGTAAACCACACTTGCTGGACTCTACTGAACAAGTTTCGGCACCAAAGATAAAATACAGAGCTGCAGATACAAAAATGACAAGCAAACTGCCTAAAAGGTACTTTGAACTACAACCCTACTGTAAAAGAGTGCATAGCTCTATTTCCTATTTTTCCCAGATTCTACTTCACATTTCATATTTATCCAGGAAGTTCCATGACCAGAACCATCATATATTTTCTTACATGAATTTCTAAAGATCTATACAGAAAAGCACAGTTGTAAAGCAACTACAAATTTTTCCATAAAACAGATCAAGTTCATATTTTCTTAGATTCTACAAGGCATACAGAGACTGTACAAATTTTCCCATATTTTATTTCAACATATAAAAACCTTAACACTTATTCTAAGAAATCAGCAAAAAGAGACTTTTAACTATAACAGTAACTTTTTCTACATAAACAGTGCATCATATATTTTTCACAGGTGCCAAACAGTATAATAAACTTACACAAAATTTTCCAGGAATTATCTCAACCAGAAAACACTTATAATCATTTATTAAACAAAAGCATATAAACTGAAATAAATGAAAACAGTAAAATAAACTGCTATCAAAAATACATTCATATTTTCCCATGATAGATCTATTCATAAGAAAGCTAATAAAACTGGAAGCACTTCATTTGGATTATATAAAACAGGCTACACAAAAATAACAAGCATCTCTGGAAATTAAACCGAAAAGAAAAACATTTAACTTCTCCCGGCTGGCTTGCGAGAACTCGGTCTATGGACCGGTAAGGGGCTGACGCGCGGGACCCGTGGGTCAGCAGAACCCATTCGGGCTCGGGCGCACGGCGGAAAGCGAATCGGCCGAGGCCTGGCTCGAACGAGACCGCACCCGAGGTTTCGCTCGAGGCCGAGCTCGAGGCCGAGGCCTGGCTCGAGGGCTCGGGCGAGACGGAAAAACATTAGCCCGTCCGAGATGGCTCGAGGCTGAGGCCTGGCTCGAGGGCTCGGGCGAGACGGAAACATACACGCTCGTCCGAGGCCTGGTTCGAGGCTGAGGCCTGGCTCGAGGGCTCGGGCGAGACGGAAAGAACGCACGCTCGTCCGAGGCCTGGCTCGAGGCTGAGGCTGGCTCGAGGGCTCGGGCGAATCGGAAAACAGGCGCGCTCGTCCGAGGCCGGACTCGGGGGCTCGGACGAGACGGAGGAAAAGGGGAGGGATTGGTCCGGCGATTTCTCGCCGTCGGTGAGGTCGCCGGCGGCGGAGGCTGGGCCCTGCGGACTCGTCTCGACGAGGCGCATCCGGCGGTACTGGTGGATTGGCCAGCGCACGGCCGTAGCGTGCCGGCGGCGAGCGGCAGCGCACGGCGGCGACGGCATCGCGCGGCTACGCCGTTTCCGGCGGTCGCCGGCTAAACTGGCGGGCGTGTGAGACTCAGTGAAACTAGAGGGGAGTCCTAGGGGTGATGGTTTGGCCGGAGGTGCGCTGGTGCGTGCTGGCCACGTGTGAGGTCCGCGATGGCGGCAATGGCGCTCGGCCGTGGTGAACAGAGGGATAGGGAACGGTAGCGTAGCGTTAGGGCTAGTTGGTGTTCTCACCTTGCCTTGGCTTGGCGAAGCTGGAGGAGGAAGAAGGGAGGCGGTGGAGCTCGGGTCGGGGACGAACGGTTCCGGGCTCCGAGCGGCGCTGAAAGCTTCCGCGGCGGGGCTCTTCGGACTTCGGCGTCGGTGGAGCTCGGCGGATGGCGCGGGGGTGCGCACCGTGTGTCCGAGACGAAGGCGGGGCAGTGGCGGGGTTAATCGGCGGTGGTGATGGAGGTGGTGACTGGAATTTGGAAGGGGCCTTGCGGCGGTGGTTGCAGCGAGCGGAGAGTGCTCAGTTCGCTTCGTGCGGGTGAGAGTGGGGAGTGAGAGCGAGAGTGAGTGTGCGAGTGAGTGAGGGAGTGGGAGAGGCGCTCGGGCTTTTGCCCGGCGGAGCGGAGGGGCGGCCGGTCGTGGCGGGGGCCACGGCGGCTCGGTCAGCGAGGCGGCGGCAGGCGGCTCGGCAGACGAGGATGCGCGGGAGTGGCCGGCGAAGATCGCTGGCGTGCTCCGGTGGGAGAAGATCGGAGAGGGAGTGGTCAGCGTGGATTTGGCGCAGAGAAGGGGCGCCACGCGGCAAGCCGGCCGGCGTACGGCGCGGCCGTGTCGGGTGGCCGGGCGCGGTGCGCGCGGGGCGGGGCGCGCGCGGGCGAGGCGGCGAGCGCTGGGCCGAGGCGGGGAAGTGGGCCGAAAGGCCGGATGGGCCGAAAGGTTGGCGACGGGAAAGAAAATATTCTTTTCTTTTTCCAGAAATTTCCAAAGTTTGACTTCTCAAAAACAGTTTGAAAAACTCCAAACCAGGCTTGACCCAAATATAAAAGTTGCTCAATATTTTTCTCTACAACTTCATATAGAACACTTTTTCTGAAAACCATTTTTAAATCCTCCTCAAGAATAAAGCCAAAATCAAAGCATCAAGTCAAATAGAAATCCAATTTCAAATAAACAACAAAAGATCAAAGGCATACTTATACACATGAAATGATGCAATGCATTGCTTATGCTTTCTTAGTGGCTAATTGCAGTGCCTAATGCAGTGCTTGACACTAGGGTGTCTACAACTTCTAACTTGTGTGCATTTTCAAAAGAGGAATAGGAGTGGTTCGGTTTTAAAGTTGATGGGAGTTAAGTTCTGGCCCAAACCACCTTTAAACTTCGAGAACAATTATGGCAGCCTCCTGAGGCCTCCTCTGGAAGACTCAATCCACGGGGTTTCCCATCTTTTGCAAGCCTTAGACCCATGCATTGCAAGCCATCCCTTGGGACTATGGGAGATGGCAACCTTACGCGCGTACTTTCCCTGGGGGGCTCGTTCCGCATGCAGAGGCCCGCGGCACGTCGGAGCCTGCACATAGGATGACGGAGCTTGACGGATACCGGCAGAGGTCGCCCATAAAATGCCTGAATGCCCTCAATGGGGATTTTTTGCGATTTCCTACATCTTAGAAATGATGCCAATATGTTTCGTGGGGATAAACCCCTGTCAGGACTAGCCTTATTGAGCAACTAGAGGGCCAGCCACAGCGCCAAGCTGCATGCCGTGGCGTTGGATCCAATCTCTCACAACTAAAAAGAGTAAAGAGAGGACACTTCTTTCGTGCGACTTTTTTCGCCTCGCCGGTCCGCTCCTGACGTGCGATCGTTCAGCACCTCCTCCCCCGTCCTCCAGCCACCCAAAAGGAAGCAACACCCGCTCCGGATTGCCCAAGCCACAAATCACGGACGGGAGCGCCCAAGCAACCAATCGGCAGCATCAACGCCCGCTCCAGATCCCTACTCTCCTCTCACGCCCCACCATAGAGGCACAAACACGCCGCCACCGTTGGACCGTCTGCCCCAGCGCTGGACGCACTGCCGCCACCGTCGCACGGGCTAGAGCCGGACGCGCCACCACCATGACGCCGCCACCGTCGCACGGACGGGCTGCCACCACGTCGTCGTCAACGTCGCACGGGCCACCATTGGACGTGTCGCAGCCACGAGCCGCCACCGGACGCGACGCAGCCATGCCGCACCACCATGTGTGCTAATCCTTTTCCGACCCTACCTTAGCTAATCTGCCCACCACATCCGCATCCCCGCACGCTCGCTCCTACATCCCTCCTCATGCGCTCGCTCCCACACCCACCAATCACGCCTAGCTCGACGCCCTTCCCTGCCACGCGCTCGCGTCCGTCGAACTACCGCCCAGCACGACGTTTGACGCATGCCCGCTGCGGGGCGCGCTATGAGGGACGGGGCGCCGCCTGTCGACACGAGGCGACTATAGGGCGCGTTGCCTCTGGTCGCCGGGAGGCCACGGCGAACGGGCGCAAAGCTGGGCGGGGCCGCCGTCGCAGTGTGTGGCCTGTGCAATCCCTTTCTCCCTCTTATCATCAAGACGACGAAAATATCAGATAGGAGAGGAGGGCCCTTCGGCTGCTGTTTTTGTTTCTCCTCTTTCCAATATGTTGTCCTCCAGCAAGCACCTCGAGATGGACCTCATGATGTTGTGAGGATCTGGACCTCTCACGTTTGTTTTCCAATTTTCCTTAACATGTTCTAGCTATTTTTTTTTATCTCGCATTCTTGCAAGCTTTCTTGGTTTCTCGGCGTCCCAGGATGATGAGCCACTACAAGGTGGAGATGGTGAGAGACAGGATGAATGAATTATTTGCCGAATTGAAGGGGCCAGCCGAAAGTAATAACCCTCGCGCCGAATCCTGATTTCTCCCTTCTCTCTGCCACTGAGCTGACGATCCACGCTCCTATTTTTAATCTAGATAGATGTAGTGGGGGAAGCTCAGTTTCAGAAAAACAGCTAATCTAGACGTTGTCCGTTTAGCTTCATCCTGGATTGGTTGCTCAGTTCACCTGAAGTATCCTTTTACCAGCCATAGTTTGTCACAGGATTTTGCCTAATGAATTCGTACTCAATTTGGTAGGTATCTACCAAGGTGGTGTCTGGAAGGTTAGGGTAGAACTGCCTGATGCATAACCCTATAAATCCCTGTCACACATCGTACAAGTGCCAAAAGATAAACATGTATGCATATGAGTGCAAGGATGATACAAAAGAACTGAGACCCTCTCACAAGCTCCCCCTAAGTCTAACATACGCTCTCTCCCCCTTTGGCATCAAAGACCAAAACCTAAGGGTCAGAAGGCGGGACGGGAGCAGACGAGTCAGGCGACGAGGTACGCGGTAGAGCCTCAAACTGCGCAAGAAGAGCCTCGTCATCGAACGACGAACTGTGAGCTGTCTGACCCTCGGACACTGGACGTGGAGGAGAAGCGGTCTGGGTCTGCTCGGCTGACTCGGGAGCGGCCTCTGGTGCTGGAAGCTCTGGCTCTAGAAGCTCTGGCGCTGGTAGCTCTGGCTGCGGAGGAGGATCCACTGTCTCGGTCACTGCCACTAACATAGTCAAAGAAGTCTCAGGTGCTGAACTGACAGGCAAGGTCTGACTCTGAGAGACCGCTGGCTCAGAAGACGCTACTGAAGAAGGAAGTGTCTCGGTAGTGCCAGTAGCGGGAGCAGGAGCTGGAGCAGAGGTCACCGGTAAGACAAACTCTAGCGGGGTAGGCAGGCTGGTGAGCTCGCTGAACGAAGCCTCCAGACTCCGAGGGGTCACTAGAATCGACTCCGTCTGAGTAGGAGTGAAGCCCGAGCGGAGCGGTGAGAACCCTGGCTGCTGCCCTGGCAGAGGTGAAGAGAACCACTGCGGATACTGCGGAAAGGGTGAGGCCGTCGACGGAGGGACAGACGTGTAGTACGAGGTCGACGGTCCGGGCTGCTGCAGCTGAAACTGAGGCGGCGGTGGAGGTAACTAAGGAAGAGCAACCATCCTCTCCATGAAAGCAAGGGTCTGTGTCTGGAGCTGAATCATCTGCCTCTGGAGAGCGTCCTGGCGCTCCTGAGCCTGTGCTGCAGCCACTGCCTGGGTGTCGGAGGACCGCAAAAGGGGTACCCCCAATCAACACAAAACAAATAGGTTAAACCTAGAACGCCAATTAATAAACCCAGCTAAACTAACCTTCCAAAGAACCGACCCCTCGAGGCCTGCAATGCTGGCCCACCGCCAGAGAGCGTGGGCTCGCCAAAGCCTTACCGACCGCCTCCTGGTAGCCTACCCTCGAGCCCCGACGCGTAGGCCACGAACCCGCTACAGCCGTGCACCGCTCCTCGGGACCCTGCGCGGGGACCTCGAGCCTCTCCAGCACGATAGCCTATCCCTCGAGGCTCTTTACACCCCCAAGCCTCGAGCTGGAGCCCGACCTCCACTCACCCGAGCCCTCCGCGCCAGGGCTCGGGCGAGCGCTCCACTACCCTTCGAAGCCCCCACGAAGAGGAAGCTTCCCGCTCCCCAGCTCTGACGACCGTACCAACCCCATACAGCGCATTTAATGCTTTCACCTACTCCGGTCACATCCTCTGGCACACGATGCGTACCACAGCGAGCCAGAGTCAGGGTCAAACCTCTTTTCACCACAGGCATAGTCAAAAGGGGACGTACAACACTGTTAAGCCATACCCTACACTGTTGCACGTCCAAGCCACGTCTCGAGGCCCGGATACCTGCTGCTCAATTGGGTTTCCCGGGACTTGCCCATACGTGCAGGGACTCGAGCCCCCCGTAGGCGCCACCTCGAGGCCGGCTCTGAGCCCCTCGAGCCCCGGCTACTTTGATGCTATTGGAGGACAGGTACCCCAAGACTCGGAGGGACCCAGCCACGTCATGTACGTGCCGGAATGGACGCTGCATGGCCTCACGTTGCCACGCATCCACGTCCGCGCCCAGGAGGGAGGCTATGCTTCAAGGACGATTCAACAGCAACCCCCACGTCGGCTCTAGTGGCATCGACAAGACGGGATTCCTACTCTCCGCCGTATTGGGCATTGTACATCCTGACTCCTGTATCACACCCATGTAACCCTGGCCTCCTCTTGCTCTATAAAAGGGGACACCAGGGACCTTCACTGACCCCGGTTACAACAAAACGATTAGACACACGCATACGCACAAGTCCACACTACACACACATACGAGTTCGGACTCCGGTCCACGCTCATTGAGCTTGTATTGCCCCTGTACAAGCACTTAGGTGCAAGTAATGCAAGAACCTCCTCCCCCACTGGACGTAGGGCCTTCTTTGCCCGAACCAGGATAAATCCTTGTGTCATCTTGCATCACCATCCAGGAAGAGAGCACGCGATCATATTACTAGTTGGTGTCATACCCCCGGGGTCGAAACACCGACAGTTGGCGCGCCAGGTAGGGGGCTTCGCGTGTCGGAGTCGATTTCTCGCTGTTTTCTGGATGGCTTCTCCCCCTCCTCCGTTCTCTGCTGGTGCCGTCGTCTGGTTCGGGAGCCTCGAGTTCCTGGCCATCGGCAGCGGCAACGAGCTGACTTTGCTCTCCATGGAGAGCCCGAGCGGAGGGCGTGTCACGCGACCCCGCGCGGGGGGGCGTGGCGCGTCGCCCGCACCACCACGCGTCGCCACCTCATGAGCGGCGCCGTCGTCATCATCGCCGCCAGGCACAGGCGGTGCCCGCGGCGTACACCCACTTCCCCGCTGCCGGCGCAGGGCCCCCGAGGGGAAACCTGCCCGGCGCGCGGCCGGAGACCTCTGGGGCGCGCGCGCGCTCTCCTAGTGAGTTCGCGTTCGTCATGCGCACGGACTGGGAGCCTGGCCAGAGGCCCCCAAGCCGTGCTCCGTCGTCACCACCTGACTTCCTCCCGCACGGGGTGTACCACACTCAACGACAGCGACCCCCGTTCGGCCTCAACAACTCTGCAGCCATCTACGCCCACCACCTCGACGAGCGCCGTCGGGGCCGGGAGGCGGCGGAGCGGGAGGGACTTCCGGGTGTGCTCCTACGAGTCAGCACCAACCTGGAGATCGTCTACCCCGCGCACGTTGACCGCGGCTTCTCACGAGTTGTCGAGCCGCCCCGGCGAGCCACCGTCGGAGAATGGTACCGCGAGCTGCAGTCCCGGCGCGAGCCAAGGCGGCGCGACGTCAACAGCTCCGACTCCGACGAGTATGACTACCACGACCCTGACCTCTGGGATCCCACCAGGGAGTGCTTCCAGCTCGAGGGGGTCGTAAGCGATACCGAGGACCACGGCGACGACGACACCAGGCCGACACTCAACCTCGAAGAGCCCGGAGACGTGGCTGCGGCAGGCGGACCAAACGTTCGGGGGAGGAACGAACCTCCGGCACCGGATGCACCACCTCAGCACAACGACGACCGGGCAGCGCAGCTCGCACAGCTGCGGGAGGCCATCGCCAAGGCTGAGGAGGACCGACAACGCCTACTACATCTCGAGAAAACCCTAGTGCAGGAACAAGCCCAGCCTCGAGGCGCCGGTGATCGTGGCCGCGCTCGAGAGGTCCACCGGCGGATCCTCGAGGACGGGGCACCAGCACGCCCCGAGGTACGTTTCCCGCGAGACGGATAGAACGCGGTGGCGGCCACAATGCTGCTCCGCGATCTACCAGCCGTCTCCAACCCTGACGCCAGGCGCATGCTCGGGGAAATGAAGAACCTCCTCGAGACAGCCGCTGTGCAGCAGGCCGAGAGCTCAGCCTCACGACGGCGCGGGGCGGCCTCGGGGAAGCCAGCAGACGCACCCTGCAACAAGCGGGAGATGTCCGTCCACCAGCCGGGCGCCCCTCGAGCCAGGCCAGTCCGGGAACGGATCGTCGACGACAGGCCCCCCGACGCCCCTTCTTTAAACAAACGAGTCGTATGCACATGTTGGCCTCGACGGGCCATAAGTCGTAACATAAATTCTTACAAGGGCCTCGACGCCCAAATTTGGCACGCATGCCTCATTCTTCATCCGTCTGGAATTCTTCCCCAAGATCTTCCACCGCGGGCTCAGCCTCAACGCCCGGGCCAGGAGGAGGGGGGCCACCTACACCACTGTCCGCAGCAGGAGGCAGCACGTCCTCCTCAAAGAGCTTGGCGAACGCCGCCCCCGGCCTCTCCACCTTCTCCAAGATCTTGTCGACGCGGCGGTCGTTCCACTCCTCGTCCTTCCCCTCGATCTCGATGAAGCCCTTGGCAATGACGTTGACCGGGTAGCGGAAGCCGAAGCGGACGGCCGCAAGCACCTGCTTTACGCCATGGTGGAGAGCGCTCCTGACGCGGTCTCGCGCGGCCACGTCAAAGAAGCACAGGGCGTCGACCAGAGCGTCGCCCTGAGCCACTGCGCCCTCTGCCGCGGCCACCGGGTTGGCACCCCACATGGAGCTGAGCCTGTCGAGGGTGACGCGCGCTCGCTCCGCCACCATGGTTTCACCTCGGAGTTGCTCCACGAGAGCCGTATTCGTCTCGTGGAGCTCATTAGCGGTCTTCTTGACATCTATGCAACAAACAAAAAAGACAGCACGCCGAGCTTTTCGCCCCTAAGGTCCTCGACCAGCTTGCCCGTCTCCACAAGGGCCAAATCCTTCCGGATCACCTCCTGCCGCGCTGCCTCCGCTTTAGCCAGGGTGGCCGGCGGCCTCACCTCGTGGCCTCCTCGGCCCTCTTCGCCGCATCCGCTGCAGACCGGGCGGTGGCAGCTTCGCTTTGGGCGTCGGCAGCCTCCTTCTTCGCCGCCTCCGCTGCAGACCGGGCGGTGGCGGCTTCATTTCGGGCGTCGGCGGCCTCCTTCCTCGACGCCTCCGCCGTGGCCATAGCGGCGGTGGCCTCCCTCCTAGCTTGGGCGGCCTTGTCATGAGCCGCCTGGGACTCCGCCTGCACCACGTTGAGCCGGCTCGCCATCTGCGCGTTCCAACCCAGCTCGGCGCGGAGCTCCTGGAGCTCCCCCTCAGCCTTCGCAAGGGCGGCCGCCACTTGCGCGGACTTCTCCGACTCCTCCGAGAAGGACCTCTCCGCCTCCGCCACGAGCTCGACCACCTCCTTGAAGATGGACCGCGCCTCCTGCGGAACCCCGTGCCGAGCCGGCCACTCGACGGGGACCATGGCGCCGGACGGGCTCGACGCGTCAGGATATGGCCGCACCAATCGATCAACCTCGACGAGGGGCAGGCCCTCCTCCTCCGGCTCGAGCGTTGCCAGCTGCGGCTCACCAACCGGTGGCACAGGCTGCGGCTCCCTCCGCCCCTCCTCCGTCTCCGCCCGCTGCTCCGTCTCCTCCCGAGGCGACGGCGCGGCCTCGCGTGGAGGCGGGGACTCGAGCGGTAGTGGGTCGCTCGAGGGGTGGCTCGTCCCCAAGCTCTCCTCCCTCGCTGGGTCTTCCGGCGTCTTGTCGTCCCTGGCCGGTGCCTCGAGCGCCTCCTCCAGCGTTGAGCCCTCGACCGGGGGCGGCACCTGCTCCAGCTCGTCCAGGAGCTCCTCCACCGTCAGCACCTTCTCCACCGACGCCTCTTCCTCCTTCCCCTTCTCCGCGGGCCGGCTCGCGTCGACTGGGGTCTCGAGGGCCGCCGACCCTTCAGCCCCAGACGCCGACAGAGCCATGCTTGTCTCGGGAGCTCCCCTCGAGATGGTCATTGCGACGGGGGGAGGAGTGGCCCTTTCGATAGGCACCACCTGAGGAGGAGGAGGAGCAGGAGGAGGCGGTGCCATGACGGACGCGGTGGCGGCAGGCTCGGCGCCAGGAGCCGTGGTCCCTGCTGAAAAAGGAGAGCAACGTCGTCAGAAACAGGAAAAAACCTCGACCCCCGTGGTCGACGGCGTCGGCCTCACCAAGATCCGCGGCGACCATCTGGCTTCCCCGAGCCATGGCTGCTCGAGCCTTCACCAGCCACGCGGCCTCCCCAGCGGAAGAAGGAGCCATACCTCGAGGTGCTTGGACCTCAGCAGAGCTCGAGGTCTTGGCCCGCTTGGACGCTGCGGTGTCCGCCTCCTGCCGGGAGCGTTTTTCCCTGAAAAACCAGAAAACAGCAAACGTCACCAAAAGTAAAAAGGTAAAGCTTCACTACCTACGAGACTGAGAAATGTTACTTACCCAAAGCGATGGCGGGGTTTCTTCCCCGAATCGCCGGACCCGCTCGGGGGCTTCGAGCCCGCCCCGTGGCTCGAGCCGCGCCCCTGAGCCGTCTCCACATGGCTCGGATGAGGGGAAGGCTCCCGGTGCTTCCCGTGGCTCGACCTCGGCGGGGAGCTCTCCTTCTGCCTTTTGTCCCGGGGGGCGACCGCGTCCCCCTCGAGCGGTCCTCATGGCGCCCTTCCTTGCGCGGGCTCTGGGACCTGCTCCGGCGCTCGTGCCGGCGGTCGCGTCCCCCCGCGTCGGTCTCCTTCTCCCGACGACGGTGCAGTGAGGAGCTCCGGGAGCGCTCACGACTCCCCCCTCGACGGTCATGATGGCGGGGGCTCGACGCCCCCTCACGTCGCCCGCTCTCCCGCGGGCTCGAAGTTTCCCTCGACGACCTATGGCGGTCAGGCCCGGAGTCCTTCTCGACGTGTTGACCGCTCCTCGAGGACCGACCCTTCTCGAGACCCCCCGCCTGGGTCGACACGGTTGCGGCCTCCTTCTGCGCCGCGACGACGGTGCTCCGGGTCCGAGGCTTCTTCGCGTCCGGAGGCACATCCGACACGGAGCTCGACGGGCCCTGGGCCTCCGACGAGGCCGGGCTTGGCGCCGCCTTCCGCGGCTGCGTCCCGCGCGATCCCTTCACCGGGGGGACCTCCAGAATATCCTCCTGCACAGAGGAGAGGTTAGCCCTGACGTCGACGACCCTCGCGCGCCTCAAACGCGCATCCATCCCCTCATCATCGCACTCTTCCTCGTCATCATCCTCCTTCTCTGAGCTCGAGGAGCTGAGCTCGGGAGACTCATCGCCAGGTTGCCGGTTACGACGAGCCTTCGTCAGCCTCTGCTCCCGGGCCGCCCGATGCAAGTTCTTCTCTTTCCCTTTCTTCTTCCTGGCATCCTTACTCTCCTTATCCTTCTGAGCAGAGAGGCGCCTCACCTGTGTTTCCGCGGCATCCTCCCTCATCGGGGGCCTCGACGCGCGACAGGTGAACGACCCCTGCGAAAAAGAAGCTCGATGAGAAAAGTTGCGAAGGGAGTAAATAAGGACCGAAGAAAAGAGAAGGGAGGGGAGGCTTGAAACAGTCTAGCTCGAGGGAGGCTTACCAGGTCGAGACACCCCGTGTCGGGTGCCATGGCGATCAGATTGGCCTCCTCTGGACGGAACGATCCATGGACCATGACCGCCACCCGGGAGGTACCCTCATTCCGAGTTAGCCCCTCCTCGGCCATCCTCGACCGGTTCAGCGCCTCGAGCGGGGCCTTAGGCCCCATCTCGAACATGAGGAGGGGGCGGTCCGCCAGAGGAAGGACCCTCCGTTGGTGGAACGCCCAAATGATCGCCTGGACGGTCAGTTTCTTCTCCTCCACCAGCGTCTGCATCGTGCTCATCAGCGGAATCAGGTGGCGCTGCCTGTCCACCGCGACGCCCCAGTTCCACTTCTCCGGGCGCTGGGTGATGACCTTGCCGGTGTACTGCGGAAGGAGCCCGTCCTTGTTCCGCAGGTAGAACCAATGGTCGTCCCACCCCGCCTGGTTGGTGGAGAGCTTGTAGCGAAGATATTCGCGGGGGACGTTGGCGGACGAAGGACCGGTCCTCGCGGTGATGGTGAGGGAGCCCACCCGCGTGAGCCTCCTCCCGCTGGGCTTCGCGGCCTTGTGGAAGAGCTCGCCCCGGAAGAGGTGGACGAACATCTCCCAGTGCGGCTCAATCTTCAAGTACCCCTCGCACACCGCGGTGAAGATGGCGGCGTGCGAGATGGAGTTGGGGGAGAAATGCTGCAGCTCCACCTCAAAATGATGAGCCAGCCCCCGCATAAAGCGGCTCGGCGGGACGCCGAGCCCCATGCGGTGGTAGCGAGTGAAGCTCATCACGTACCCTTCTGGCGAATTCGACTCCTGGTGATCCGCCGACGGGAGAATCCACCACGCGGATCCCTCCTGCGGGTTGGGACGGAGGAGCCCCTGGGCCACCAGCGACTCCAACTCACTCTGCGTCATCTTTGTCGGGCTCCAGTCTTCAGCCGGCAACACCTGGGCGGCCATGGCGGCAACGACGCGGATCCGAGCGGCGGGTGGGCGACCGGGAAGATTACCAATCGCTAGCTCGAGGAAAGGGTGAGTGGAAGCTACAGCGGTGGTGAAGGCAAAGACAAAGTAAAGGGTTCCTCTCCCCTCTTTCGATATTTATAAGAGAGAACCCCCATGGGTGGGACCTCCCATGGTGGAAAAAAGGTAACCGCGCGCATTAAATGCCCCCACCTAACCGAATCTTGAGCCCGTTGATAGGTACACGCGGCAGCCCCGCATTTCACTCCATTACCTGGGCCCACCACGACCGCTGCTTCAACTTCGCGTCCGTCGCCCTGGTGCCACGATATCCGCTCCCCGACTGTTTCTGCCTAAAAAGGCGCGCCCAACAGGCAGAAGGATTCCAAGCGACAGAGGCTTCTTCAAGAAGGTAAAAACGGGCCCCGACCCTAAGCCTCGAAGCAGCGAAGGCTGGTCCTCGAAGAGGGTTTGACAGCCGGCTTCGAGCACCCAAGTCAGGGACACTAAGGGGCGCCACTCGCAGCATCGCTCGAGGGCCAAGCCCTCGAGGCCCCTCACGTGTATCCAAGGCAGGGCACATGACGTGCAGTGAGATCCCCACGGAGGGAGGCATCGAGCCACCGGGTCCTATCGAATGGACCCGGGACTCCTGCAGACCGAGCGCCCATGCTTTATGAGATCGCCTCCGGGCTACAGTCGACCCTATCGAACGGGGCATGAGGTCCCACTTGGATTTCCCCGTTACCAGCTCACCGGGAACCTCGATACTCGCCCGCTCGTGGTAGTACGAGGCATCCCCCCTCGCATCCGATCGAAAGGACTCGCGGGATGACAAGCACGGCAACCGGCGTGCCGGACAGCTCGAAGAGCCGGCCGGTCGGTTCAGCCTGGCACCCCTCGACGAAAGAGGGTCTAAAAACTCGGGGGCTCGACACTCCCGAACATAAAAAAACGCAACTAACACTCACGCTCGTAAAAAGCCCACGAGGGAGTCCTAACCACTCCCCCGTGGCCTCGGGGGCTACACCCGCGGGTGTCGCACGCGCGACACCCACGGAATCGGAACAACAAAACCCTCGAGAACCAGTTAGTAACCCTCTAGATCCCGGTAGGGAGCCCCTGCTCGAGTGCCAGCACTCAAACAAGGGCTCGGGGGCTACTGTCGGGGGACTGCAAAAGGGGTACCCCCAATCAACACAAAACAAATAGGTTAAACCTAGAACGCCAATTAATAAACCCAGCTAAACTAACTTTCTAAAGAACCGACCCCTCGAGGCCTGCAACGCTGGCCCACCGCCAGAGAGCGTGGGCTCGCCAAAGCCTTACCGACCGCCTCCTGGTAGCCTACCCCTCGAGCCCCGACGCGTAGGCCACGAACCCGCTACAGCCATGCACCGCTCCTCGGGACCCTGCGCGGGGACCTCGAGCCTCTCCAGCACGATAGCCTATCCCTCGAGGCTCTTTACACCCCAAGCCTCGAGCTGGAGCCCGACCTCCACTCACCCGAGCCCTCCGCGCCAGGGCTCGGGCGAGCGCTCCACTACCCTTCGAAGCCCCCCACGAAGAGGAAGCTTCCCGCTCCCCAGCTCTGACGAGCGTACCAACCCCATACAACGCATTTAATGCTTTCACCTACTCCGGTCACATCCTCTGGCACACGATGCGTACCACAGCGAGCCAGAGTCAGGGTCAAACCTCGTTTTCACCACAGGCATAGTCAAAAGGGGACGTACAACACTGTTAAGCCATACCCTACACTGTTGCACGTCCAAGCCACGTCTCGAGGCCCGGATACCTGCTGCTCAATTGGGTTTCCCGGGACTTGCCCATACGTGCAGGGACTCGAGCCCCCCGTAGGCGCCACCTCGAGGCCGGCTCTGAGCCCCTCGAGCTCCGGCTACTTTGATGCTATTGGAGGACAGGTACCCCAAGACTCGGAGGGACCCAGCCACGTCATGTACGTGCCGGAATGGACGCTGCATGGCCTCACGTTGCCACGCCTCCACGTCCGCACCCGGGAGGGAGGCCATGCTTCAAGGACGATTCAACAGCAACCCCCACGTTGGCTCCAGTGGCATCGATAAGACGGGATTCCTACTCTCCGCCGTATTGGGCATTGTACATGCTGACTCCTGTATCACACCCATGTAACCCTGGCCTCCTCTTGCTCTATAAAAGGGGACACCAGGGACCTTCACTGACCCCGGTTACACAGATACGGCTAGACACACGCGTACACACAAGTCCACACTACACACACATACGAGTCCGGACTCCGGTCCACGCTCATTGAGCTTGTATTGCCCCTGTACAAGCACTTAGGTGCAAGTAATACAAGAACCTCCTCCCCCCGCTGTACGTAGGGCCTTCTTTGCCCAAACCAGGATAAATCCTTGTGTCATCTTGCATCACCATCCAGGAAGAGAGCACGCGATCATATTACTAGTTGGTGTCATACCCCCGGGGTCGAAACACCAACACTGGGCCTCTGCTAGTCTGGCCTGCTCCTGAGCCTATCGGCGCTGCTCCTCTGCCTGACGCTGAACCTCCTCAGAAAGCCTAGACTGCTGCTGCTCCATCCGAGAGAGTATGGCTAGTAGCGCTGGATCAGAGCCGGCCATATGTGACGAGGAGGCCTCTGAGTCGTGAGCTGCTGCTGGACGCATCCTCGGGAGAGGAGCGTAGTCGTCGTCGGAGCTGTCGATCGGGACCTCTGGAAGGTTGGGGTCCTCACCCTCTGCCTCAAGACCGGCAAGCTCTGCCTCTGCCAGCTGACGAACTGCCTCGTCATGCTCAGCCTCTGTCTCGGTGACCATTGGCCTCTGACGCTGACCCCGGGGACGAGTGTCTAGACGAGCCCCGACAATCTGGCGAGTGTCATACACGGGAAACTCTGTCGGAGACTGAGTGAGCTCTGGAAGTAGTGCCGGAATCATCCTCCTCAAAATGAAACAAATCAAGTGAGCATAAGGAAGCTAGCGGTGACCCTTGAGGCCCTCTGCAAGTGTGTCCTCCATCTCAGAGATAATAACATCCCAAATATCAACCTTAAGCAGGGAGACCAAGTGGTGGACTAGCCAGATCTGAATACGGGTCAACCCCTCTCTGTAGCCTGTCCGAGGCAAAAGAGTACGCCTCATGACCTCGTTCACGAGACGGGCCGTCGGCGTCAAGTCACGAGGACGCCGTCTGGACCCCTCTCCGAACGGCTCTCGGAAGCAGGCTCGGACTAAGTCGGCTGGTGGAATCTCGCCTGCATGTGGACGCCGAGGTGGCTGTGTCTCTCCATAGCACACTGTGTGGACCTTGGTCGCATAGGCTGTCAGACCAAGGTACTCTCTGGCACGGGCACTGTAGAGCCTGTAGGACCCCCCCTGAAGGCAAAGTGGAGGAGCCGGTGATCCGGAGAGATCCACAGGGGCACGTAGAACTGGCGTACCCAATCCTCAACATACTGGCCACTCCGTCCAAGTAGATCTGCTAAGCCTGGTAGGTAAGATAGCATAGGACGGATGGCCTTGCCAGCAACTGCAACTATAGTCTCTAGCGGGCAAACTCTGTGGGGTCGAATGTGGACGCTGCTGTTGACATACGCTCGGTAGAAGTCCTCCTGAAGAACTGTGTAGAAACCCTCGGAGGCCTGAGGGTGCATGGCAGCTGGGAACCACTCCTCGTATGGAGCCAACCACAGGGCCTGCACCTGTCGTGCTGTCGCGGTCCGCAGGTCCAAGTGCTCCACAGGTGGGGGTCCCTGTGGCCTCGGAGGGGGTCGACCACCCCGCCTCTGCCCCTCAGGTCTAGGAGACACCTGAGTGCGAGTATGGGTGGACCGGCGGACTGGCTGTTGAATGGGCTGCTCCTCTGGCTGACCCTCTGCCTGGGTCTCTGTAGCGGCGCTGGGCTCTAGAGCGGACCCACCGGCTGAAGCGGCTGCGAGAGCTGAGGTGGCCTCTGACGGAAAATGGAAATCAGGAGGAAGGACCTCAACGGGGTCGTCGAGAGAGAGTACTCGTGACCGTGAACCCGGACAACCCCGCCCTCGGTCTGAAGCAGAGACTGCACCTGCTACGCTGTAAGCAGATCACGAACCCGTTGTCCACTCTGCTGACCACCGGACTGACGGCCCTGAGCTAAAGACTGGTCGTGAATACGAAGGCCGCCTGTCGAACCACCCTGCTCTGCTCTCTCGGCTGCTCGTGCCACTGCGAGTGCCATCTCTGAATCCCGATCAAGTCTCTTGCGCTTCTTGGAGACGAGCTTCTGCGGCCCCTTCCCCTTGCCACCAGAAGGAGGGCGAGGGGGAGGAGGATCTGCCCCGGGACCTCCGCCGACGTTCTTGCAGCGAGCCATCGCTACAAGAAAAGATCCACTGCCAAGCAAAGAACACGGCCACTGAGAGCAACTGCCACTGAGAACCACTGCCAATCAAACCAGTGCCACTGCAAGCAAGAGACTGGACTGAACCTCAGAGGCTTGGCCTCGTTCCGTATCCACGAGCTTTGCCTCGGATTAAGCTGGCACTATCACACTGTGCACTGACAAGGCCCCGACTCGCTACAAGAGATAGATAGGGATATATATAAGCATATAATCTAGAGATGAGAAACCTATCGGAAGCAAAGCAAGTGAGTCGAGATGAGAGACATGGCTTAGCTACCTGACGAGACGCGATGAACCGACCAAGCAAAGGAAAGAGACCGACACGGTCGGGCACCCACGAGTCAAACTAAGCTGACTGCACAAAAGAATGGAGCGAGATGGGGTCAGAAATTTGAGGAACGACCTATGGGACATTTGATCGAGCACCTGGAGGACAGGAGGAAAGGAGGTGGATGGTGGTGCTCACTGTGGCGGTTGGCGGGCCGAGGAGAAGTCGCCAGAGAGTGTAGGAAGCTCGGGGACGAAGAAGACGAGCGCCGACTGTAACACCCCGGGTGTTTAAATAATTAGAATTTAATTAGGAAATGGCCAAAACCCTAGATGAGGAAAATTCTAACCAGATGTTTGTTGCATTCATGCCGTTGCATAATTTTTATTGGGTGAAAAAGAATTTTTATTTAACCCGTATAGGGCGAATCGAATTTACTCTATTTAGAAAATAAATAAAAAGCTTATGAAAAGTTTACAAAATTTTCAAACTTAAACTTTTATTCGCAAAACCTAGGGAAAATATCTCCAAAATATTTCAAAGTGATTTTGAATTTTCAAACATATTTAGATTTGATTTCAAAAAGATTTTGAAAAGAAAAACAAACAAAAAGGAAAAGGATTTGGCAAAAGGCCTCTACCTTCATTCTCCCTAGCCCAGCGAGCCACCGGCCGACCCACTCCCCCTCCTTTCTCTCCTACCGACCCAAACCCCTCACCCTTTCCTCCCTTGGCCCAGCCGGCCCGTTCCCTCTCCCCCACTACCCTTCACGCCGGCCCAGAGCCCCGCGCAGCCCACTGCTTCCCCTCCGCCCCGGCTTGCTTCGCCGCGGCCCAGCGCCTGCGCTCGGTCCACCCCGCGCCTTCCTCCCCCGCGCGCGCAGCCCCGCCGGCCCACGGCCACGTCTCCCCCTCTCCTACCGCCATCTGGGTCTCACACGCTATCCCGCTGACGAACCAACCCCACAAGTAAGGCGTCTCCTTCCTCCCTATCTGCACCTCACGCTCACCCAACCCCCCCTCCGCCGTACCCGCGCGAGCCGCGCCCTCTCCGCATCTGCCGGCGCCCGCGATCCATGCCCCTCTCCTTTTAGCAGCCGCAGAGGCCCTCCCTCAAAACGCCGCCGCCACCCCGCTACCGCTGCATCTCATCTGAGTGCTTCCCCCCCACCAGCGCCCTCACCGACGCTACTCCACCATTACTGAGCTCGGTGAGAAGCTCGGCGTCATCAGCAAAGGCCGCCACCGCCCTCTCTCTGCACTCCGTTGGACTCAGCAAGCGGCGCCGCAACCGGAAGGCCCTTCATCGGGAGACATCGGCGCCGGGGGACAAGTTCGCCGACCCCGCCGGAGTTCCGGGCCGCCAGCATCGCCTTCCTCGTCGTCCTTTCCCTCCGAGCCTTCTCCGACCGGGCAAAAGCCCCTAGGTGAGTTTGTCACCTTCCCCTCTCCCTTCCCGTACTCTCGGCTCAGTCAGACAAGACCCATAGGCCATACCCGAGGCGCGCTGGCGAGCTCCATGGCCTCACCCATGGCGCCGCCGCGCACTGCACCAGCCTGGCACCACCATGGTCACCCCGACCGCCCCCAAAGCCCCAGTAGAGTGTGCAGCGAGCTCCTATATCTTTTGCACCACCTCTCGACGCCCGTTTTTCCCGTCGCCGCCGAACCAAGCTCGCCTTGGCAAGCCTCCCATGGCGCCACCGCGAAGATCAGGGCGCCGCCGCACCAGCGCCGCCGGGATTCGCCGCTCCCCCTGATCTCTCCCCTGCACCATCCATATCCGTTTCCATGGCCCAGATTAGAACCTGGGGGGGCGAACCGGTATACACCGGAGGTGCACCCGGTCCACGGAGCCACGTCAGTCGGTCCACGTGCCACGCGGTGCACCGCACCAATCCCGCAAGGCCACGTGGTGAGCGTCAGTGTCCACACCAACCGGCCGTGGCAATTTCACAGAAAACCCCTCCTACTCCGTTGAAACCAACCCGCAGTACATGTGCACTGTGCGCTATGCCTTGAAAACCTTGCAAGAAGGCCCCTGATCTCTTGCCAAAATGAGGCCCGGTCCAGCCGCATTTTCCTTTTCTGTTTTTATTTATTTAAATCTGAAAATGAGTTCAATCTATTTACAGATTTGCCACCCAACTTCAAACACTTATAACTTTTGTGTTTTAACTCCGATTTGACTCGTTCAACTTGCGTTAGATTCATCTCGTCGAGCTCTATGCAGTAGATCAGTTTATATTCCGTTTTACTATTGTATGATGTATTGTTTCTTATATTGCTTTGTTTGGGCCATGTGATGATGCTTGATCCAGTGAGTGGGAGCTACGTGGAACCTTCTGATCCAGCTTGTGCCTTCGTCAATCCGACCCAGCCCGAAGGCAAGTGTCCTTGAACATCTTGCTCCCGTATTTATTTTACTTTTTTTAGAGTAGTTAGATCCAGTAGGTGCATGCAAAGTCTAATATTGAATCCTATGATATGGTTTACTAGATCTTGATTATATTTTCCTTGACACCTGGTTTGGAATGTGTTGGGTAGAAGTCATGCTTAGCCTTGCTGTCATGGTTGGGATGGGTTGGTTACAATTAATAAACCTGATTAATGATCTATGGAATATTTTGGGTTGGTAATGCTGTAGTATGGTGAGAAGGTATATCCGGCAGGATGGACCGTGTGGTGGTTTTTGTGTCGTGGGACTCGGCAGCTGGTTTTGGTTTCTGGTTCTGGGCTCGTGCTAGACATATCCTGCCTGGATCCCTAGGACCTGGTTCTTGGACAAGTAACCCGGCAAAACAGCGCAACCATGAGATCTGGATGGGCTAGGCCTGGCTAATTAATTAGTTTCCTCCAAGTTATGCTACACGAGGGTTGTATAGTGGCTCAAGAGGGGTCCCTTGGGGTCGTTGACTTATGGACAGGGGAGAAACCTTAGAGTACGTGTAACACAGGCTTGGAGGGGCTTTGTAAAAGCCTTGCAGTGCAACCCGCTATGCACCTTGGCAGTGTTTAGCGTGACGGGAACTGCACGACTCATGGGTAATGATGTGCAACCTCTGCAGAGTGTAAAACTGATATATCAGCCGTGCTCACGGTCACGAGCGGGTTTGGACTTCTTCGAGATTAGTTGGTGGTTCGGTTCTGGTTCGTTAGAGAAGCCTTATGTGGTCATTAGTCCCATATGACATGGGTACAGAGGCTTCTTCTACGCGGGTTACTGCTTGGTACGAGAGTGATTCCCAAGCTCGGGCGCAGACCTGGTGCTATTACGGAAGGTAGCTTTCTATGTCGTGACATATGGAACTAATACATATAAGACTCCTTGTAACGGCCTGGTTTAGGTCATCTGATGGACTTCAGGTGTGGGTTTGCTTGGTGTGATTCCAGGTGTGGTTGCTTGGTGGACTCCAAGTGTTGGTTGCTCGGTGTGACTCCGAGTGTGGTTTGCTCGGTGCGACTCCGAGTGTGGTTACTGTTACTGTTGGAGACTGTGGTTATAACCTAGTAAATAGGTGCATAGGAAATAGGATTTAATAGGATGTGTTGCTTTAGGCGCTTGAGTCAAATAGAGGCAGCCTACCTTTGTTATTAGCCCCATAAGCATATATTTCCTACACTTGCGGAGTACATTTCGATGTACTCACCCTTCCTCTTTGAACCCCCTGCTACCCCACCTAGACGCCGGAGTCTACGACGCGGAGCAGGAGTACCCCGAAGACGGTGGATTCGACCCAGATGACTTGCACTAGGATGGCGCAGCCCCCGATCAACCTTCTTGTGGAGATGGCGTCCAGTTTCCGCGAGTCTACATTATAGTTAGACCGAGAGTCTGTACTTTTTTTTGGACCCGAGGGTCATTTTTGTAATAACGTTTGATATATTAATAAAGCATTGTTTTGATATTTACTATGATGTGGATATATGTATGAAAATTGATCCTGGCATACATATATTGTGCTCCAATTTTGTTCTTAAAATTGGGGTGTCACACCGGCGAGGAGAGATGCCGACGAGAGGGAGCTCCGGCGAGATGCTCGGCTAACGGCGAGCAGAGGCACGAGCGCGGTGGGAGAGCGGCGGCGCGGGCGCGGAGGGTGGTGGCGCTGCGCTGGTGGGCGGGGTGGGGCGCGGCGATGCGGGATGGGGTGTGGCGGCGAGGATGGAAAAGCGGCGAGCTAGGGCATGGTGGCGGGGAGAGTCAGGCTCGGGCGCGGGCGAGGATGAAGACAGGTGGGGACCCACGTGTCGGTCAGATAACCTTATTGCGCCCTTTAACTGGCGACCGGACGCACGAGACGTGACCAGACGCACGAAGCCCCAGCGTCCGGTCACGGACAGAGAGCTCTGGAAACGCGGAAATCGCGATCGGACGCGTCCTGTCGTACGCGACCGGACGCACCGAGCGTCCGATCCCATCACAACAAACGACCGGACGCACGCTCGCTCTCCTGACCGGACGCGTCGATGACATTGTTCATCAGCGTGCGGGATGAATTGACCGGACGCACTGGGTGAGTCCGGTCGCAGCGTCCGATCACAGGGAAAACCCTGTTTTGACTCGATTTTTCGCGCCGACTTCTCCCAACCAAGTTCCAACTCAGATAAGACGCAAATAAACACCAGTTGGAACCTAGAGGAGTTACCTCTCTCAAACCCTCAAGTTTTTCAAATATTTTGCCATAGGCTAACTTGATTTTCTAGATAAAATAGGCAATAAAATCCGAGGAGACAACATGTGGCCACCAAAACTTGGGTTCTCAACCATTAGGAGCCTCAAATGCTCGCCCTAGCGGTGGACGAACACAACGGTTGCTCAAGACATAACCGAAAAGGAACGACAAAGCAACACACATGCATATGCAATGCAATACGGAATTTGAATCTAGGTTGCTTGTCAAGTTTGCTCATGGGTAAGCTTCTTCACACACTTTTTAGGGCGGTTATCTTAACCACGTCTGACAAGCCTATGTACATAGCATAATTTAAACATGGCATATTATACAATGCAATGCAAAGACAACCCCCTTTTCACCTTTTGACCAAGTTACTTATACAAAGCACATTAAGCTCACTTCGCAATCTACAAAGGGTGTTCTCATCTAGGGGTTTTATGAAGATATCCGCCAATTGATCTTCGGTTCTGACTCCCTCTAAGGATATGTCTTTCTTGGAAACATGGTCTCTAAGAAAGTGATGACGAATATCTATGTGCTTTGTGCGAGAGTGTTGAACCGGGTTGTTAGCAAGCTTAACCACGCTCTCATTGTCACACAACAAAGGTACCCTTTCTAGGACTACACCATAGTCTAAAAGGGTTTGTTTCATGTAAAGGATTTGTGCACAACAAGCACCCGCGACTATGTATTCCGCCTCGGCGGTAGATAAGGTCACACTATTTTGCTTCTTTGAACTCCATGACACTAGTGATCTCCCAAGAAAATGGCACCCTCCGGATGTGCTCTTTCTATCAATTTTGCAACCCGCGTAATCCGAATCGGAATACCCAACGAGTTGGAAGTTAGCTCCTTTGGGATACCAAAGGCCAATGCTTGGGGTGTGCTTTAGGTACATAAGGATTCTCTTCACCGCTATGAGATGTGATTCCCTAGGGTCAGCTTGAAAGCGAGCACAAATGCACACACTAAACATGATGTCGGGCCTAGATGCGGTTAAGTATAACAAGCTACCAATCATAGAACGGTAGAGAGTTTGATCAACCGGGTTACCTCCCTCATCTAGGCCAAGATGTCCGTTTGTTGGCATTGGAGTCTTGATAGGTGTTGACGCAAAAAGTGACAACTTGCGCCAAGGCACACAGCAAGCCGAACGAGGCTAGCTTCAATCGGGTGCCCGGAGTGTGCTGAATCCGGTGACGTGCCAGTCGGTTTGACCTGAAAACCAACAAGGGATAAAGCGTGAGAATACCTCTGGAACATGCTGGGTAAAACCAGACAGTTCCATATGTACGGCTTTGGAAGCCAGCCACGACGGCACACAGCTATAGAAGCTGTCTGTCAGAGCATGTTTACAAAGCCATTCGACAAGTATGAGAACAGAGTATGTGATGCATATTAACTGCCGAATGCAAAAGGAAGACATGCTTGAGCGAATCAAGGATATTATGAACAGGCAACTTGCAAGAATAGATCTATTCAAATAACACATGCATATGCCAATCCAACTAATCTGCCGCACGTTTAGTCTTCATGAACCTGTCAAGCATAAACTTAAGCGAAGCTAATCCACCGCATGATACCACTTGCTATAAGTCTATACCACTTGTTATAATCAGATTAATCCACCACATGATACAATCTAATTATAACAAGCTAAAAGCATGCATATACTTGAATAGATCTATAAAAGCTCGTTACTCATGTAAGCATAACCAAAATCGGCAAACTAGCCGAGTTGGGGTCCATGAGGAAGGAACATACAAGCAAAACATGATCAAACTAATCTAAAACCTACATCTGCCGCACGACACCCAGTTCTATCAAAGCATAAACATGATTAACATGTATGAACCCGCAACATGTAACAACCCAGATTGAAAGCTGATCCGGCCATCATGATCTTATGATAAGCAAAGCACAAGCAAACTTGTGAAACAAGGCCGAATAGAGATCAATCTAGATTGGGCAAAAGAGTGTTACAGGAATTAAATAAATAAAACACATAACACATGATAACTTAATGAATCTACTAGATCTGCCAAATCTAATAGAGCCGATAACTATTTTTACTCATGTCTTAATCCGCCGCACGATACAAGGCACAAGCAAAAACTTCCCGTCATAAGCTTAAATCCGCCGCACGATACTAAGCTTAACATACGAGACTACTTGCATCATATCTAAATCCACCGCATGATACTAGACATGATAACAAGGTTGCCGGTACTTACGGAGGTCGACGGATCGATGTTTCCTCTCAAAGAACTCGACGACACGACTTAGGGACTCGAAGATGGCACGGGGCCGGTTTGTATTGATGTGGTTGTGAACAATTTTACAATGATCGAGGGTTTATATTTATACCCTGGATAAAATACGAGTTCTAAACGATTACGATTTACATAATAAAATATGGAAAGATACAAACATTACTTCAAATCCCTTTGGCATCTTCCATTGTGACGTGTCTTCCCATGCAAGCCGGCTTCATCTGCAAGATCCATCTCCCGAATGGAACCACCTCTCTGCAAGATAGCCGACCACACAGACATTCATCGAAATCCTGAGGACCAAATAGCCGTCTGATTGCTTGTCGAATCCTTTCTTCTCTGCTGTCTGGGTCCATTTGTCATATTCTTCTACGTGCGAAAATCTGGTGTCAACACATGCCCCCTAATTTTGGGACAAATATTTGTTCCAAAATTCCTTCTCAACGTGGAGCCTCCAGAAGCGTTCGCCTTCACATGCTATAATTGCTATACCTGCCGACTCATCTCCCAATGCGCCCTCTGGGATTCTTGAAAACCCTCTTTCGCCCTGTCTTGACTTGCGTACTCTGAACTCCTCTGCTTAGACTCAAAAAACCCTCTTTTCTCTTTGTCATATCTCACTCTGGAGGATGTCTTCTGCAGCGAGTCGCCATAGTTCCGAGCTTGGTGCTTCTAGCACCTCCAAAAGGAGGTTGTTCTTTTCTTTCTTTAGTTTCAAAATGAAGTAGTTGTTCTTACCTCACCACTCTCACTAGAAGGGTCGGAGATGACCTCCCCGAGGTCCTGATTCAGAAGATTGCAGATCTTCAATTAGATTCGGAGAGGAAGGATCGGGAGATCACACGAATCTCTCGAGAGCGCAATGTCGCTCGGGAACGGGCTATTGGTAAGCATTCCCTCATCATCTTCCTTTTCATTTTCCCTTTTTGTTCTTACCGACTCTTCTTTCTTTTTAGCTCTAGAGACCAAGCTTCAATCCCTCGAAACAGCTATTGCTAACCTCGCCGTCACGGCCAACGTACCAGGTACGACAGCTCTGCGGCGGGTAAACGAAGTTAACCGAGCCCTCCCTGACATTTCTAGAGCTGGTATGGGATATGGCACAGCACTCGCCTTCAACGCGGTACGGATTCACTCTGGAGCCGATTACCGTAATTTCGACGTCTGCGAGCGAGGGCTAGAATACAGGGTGGCTCATTATGTCGATGATATGAAAGAAGCTGGAACAGATCTGGCTGATTCCTTCGACTTTGATCTCACAATTAGAAATAGGACAGAATGGATGAACTGATCTTCCACTGTAATTTATTTTGTAAATAAGAAGTTCCTCTGTTTGTCTTTCTGAAATCAATCTGTGATTGATCCCTCGAGATCAATGTATGCTCTGTTTTCTGCGCATCAATCATTAACTCTCATTTTATTCTAGAGGCGATGTTTACCACACTGGCTATTGCTGACAATCGCATTAGATACTTTTGTCTTGCAGGCAATTGTTGTAATCGGTCATTTTGGATCCAAAGCATCCGATTTTTCCCTCAGCTTTCCGATCCATGATGACACCAAGGTAGTATTTCTTAAGGGATTTTCCGATTCTCAGTTCTCTGCCCTTAATGCCAATTGGTAACATGAGTTCCCAAATTACTAGTTAAAACTGAACAACTCTTAACTGAATCCCATCGGCTTTTTGACTCTGGAGTCACAACCTCTTCCAATCGTCAGAAATCCAGCTCGGCCCAATAACGGCCCATAAGACGTGGAAACCCCAATCTGATGCTTGGTCTTCCAGTGTGCAAGCCTTGGTCCTATAAATATGACCCTACACAAGCTGTTATCCTTATCTCCAGTCAAATAGTTTGACTTGCAAAAATTTTCCTCTCTCGGCTTCTAGCCAAGCTAGATAGAAAATTTCTTGCTTGCGTTTCCATCAATGACAAGCAAAGGTGACCACGGCAGGCACCCTGACGGAGATGAAGTAGGAGGAAGTCGAGCATTAACTCACTGGTGCCATAGGTAAAAGACTAGTCCTCTGCCCCCTAGCGATAGTTCTTCTTGCTCATCCTTCCCTGATCCGTCGTCCTCCTTAGGGTGGGGTCTTCATCCAGCCAAGCTCGAGCTCCCCTTTCAGAAATGGTAACTCCAATAACTTCTCAATCCTTTCCCTAAGACATCAGATTTGAATTTGACGATTCAATTTAGCGGACCCATCTGGACGCTCTTCGATACCGCGAGGAAAAGGATAAGGCCTGGAAGGAACTGGAAAATGCGTCTAAGAAGCATAGTATCGAGGAATCTGAGTGGGCAGACCAACGGAAGCAACTCTGCAACATCATCACAGGTTAGCAGATCCTCGGTCCTCTTTTTCTGGTTGAGTTTGCCTTACTTGACGCATCCCTTCTTTTGTTAGCCCTTTCTGCAGAGAATGACCGTTTGAAAATAGCATCGAACAAAATTGCCCTCAAAGTGAATGCTCATGGGGATTCAACCGAAGCCCGTCTTGACGCCATGGATGTTTGCATAGATCAGGCCATCATCCAAGGTGTGTACGCCGGGGTTTCCCTCGGGCTATCAGCAATGAGCTCTTGGACCAAAGAAGATTACTCCTTCCTACCAGTTGGCTTCGCAGGCGGGGATCCGGATGAATCTGAGGATCTCGAGATCTATGATAACCATGCCGTTGCCATTGCCGAGATTACTGACCCGCAATCCATTGTGAACAAATTATTTCAAGGGTAGTTTGTATCAGGACATATTTGTAATCGAACAAATGAAGTTTGTTCTTCTCTGAATAATGTCCATTTGTATTCCTCGATTCCTCGGTGACTTTTCCGACTGCAACATTCCTTCAGAGGGACATTTTGCCGAATGTATGACGTCATTCTAGCCCACTAGATCTTATTCCTGATATGTCATGTCACCCGGCACTGCACTTACTGCGCTCCACCTTTCTCTTCCTCCAATAAACCTACCACTTGAGAAATGCTAGGATTACCAGGTCATGAACACTCTTGCACTAAAGGCGATATAAATAATATCAGCTATGACTTGAATTCTTGGAACATTTTTTCTGCTAAAGGCGATGCTTTACATCGGCTGTATAAAAATATCCTTGAATTCGTTCCAGATACAATTTCCACGCGTTCGGCTTTCAACAAGTAATGCCGAAGCTTGATCCACGAGTGACAAAATCTCTTTACAACCGAATACCCTTCTGCGGGTTTAACATTTTTCGGCTAAAGTTAGCTGCTACTTAAACTTAAATTCAAAAAATAAGGGTCGATCCTGCTATAAGGCTATCGGTCGCCACGTACAACTTGAAATGATTACCAAGTTGTGGAAGTGCCTTCATATACTTTTCAATTTCACCAAGACTCTTCGTTGTACGTCACTTCGAGTGAACTCTTGACCTTTCTCTAGCTCTGGCAATGGAGAAACAGGCATATTCCTCAAGAGTTTACCAACTTTAACCTATACCGGACTCAAATTCGCACATAATAATCATGTCCTCGGCTTTACCATCAACACTTTATTCCCTGTCAGCCGATATAGAACTTGGTCCCGATTCTTCACCATTACCTCAATCGTATTACTCATTAAAAATTGCTCTGAGAGCCAATTGTCTGAACCGGCTGTTGGTCCTCATTGAAAACGTTTACAGGACCTGCTTTCCAAGCTCTTCCAGAAAAGCACTCAACGTCATCATATTCCCAGTGGATAGGCTCTGTATTAGCAATACTAACTGAATCATCAGCATGGACGATTTCGATGTCATCTCCGATCCACTGGATGAGGAACTGATGCATAGTTGACGACACACAGCAGTTTGCATGTATCCAATCTCTTCCCAATAGCAAACTGTATGCCCCTTGCCATCAATGACGAAAAAGGTAGTGATCAAGGTCTTAGTCCCGATCGTCAACTCAACATGGACTGCTCCCCGAGTATCAGAAGAATTACCAGCAAAGTCTCTCAACACCATGTCGGTCTTCAGCAAGTCTTCACTTGTCATCCCAAGTTTTCTGAAGGTTGTATACGACATGATATTTATGGCAGCCCCTCCATCAATGAACATCTTAGTCAATGGCTTACCAATAACATAGCCCCTCATATACAATGGCTTCAGGTGTCGATGCTTAATTGGTTTATCGAACACCGCACTTTGAGCCAAGACAAGATGAGCCAACAACTCTTGGAATTCATCTTCATCAAAATCTGAATATACTTCATCTTGGACATCATGTTCTTCGGGAGCTATAAATTCTGATGGAAGAAAGAAAGCCATGCATGCGTCAGCCGAACGATCACCCCTATCCGGCTTCTCTTTGGGGCGCCAAACTCGCTTTACTTTGGCATTTGCTTGCTCCAACTCTTTATTTCTTAGGCGCTGCACCCTCCTTTTCTGGCTCTTCCTCAATCTTGGTGGACACCACTGTCCTCTCTGCCAGACATACTCGCGGTACTCTTCTTCTTCAGTGCGGGCCCAGCTTTGATCGGCAAAACCTCTTCCCTGCCGATCTTCTAAATTATTTATTTTTACGCGTCGATCGTCCTCGGGGATTTGTGCCCCAAGCCTCTCATGGACAGATCGGCGGTTGACTCGAGACTGCCTATACTCGGAGTACTGATTACTGCACTCAGGGCAGTTGTTCTTAACAGGCAGCTTCAAGCCTTCGTTCCAACAATATTGGAAGAACGAGCATTCCCAATGAGACTGTTCCTGCTCCCTCGTATCTTCCCGCTCTTCCCGGTACATCTCTTCTTCGTACCTTCGTTGTTTCTCCAGGAACTTACGTTCTTCATAAAGTCTCTGCTTCTGGTATCGTTCCTGTTCTCGACGCCATTTATTCAACAAGATGCGCGTCGTGACTCTGGGTCTGGAAGTTTCACCTGTCTCAGTTCGGCTATTTTGGAACCGAACCCTCTGCTGAAGCTCTCTCTTTGTAATCTGCCGATTAGGGTCAACGGCACCAGCTTACCTCGCTCTATCAGAGGTTAACACCTTCATTTTGCTCTTATCCCTAGGATCAGTTGCATTGATCATATTAACAGAGAAGGACACAGTGTTCTGTCCAAAAGGGCTACCATCAATTTTCATCTTTCCATCAAACCTCAGATGCCCGTCCTGGATAGCTTTCTGGATTCGCACTCTGAACACTCGACAATCGTTTATGGAGTGGGATCTAGTATTGTGAAAACCACAATACTTCTTGTCCTTGACCCCTTCAGGATGCAGCATAGGATGACCTTCCGGCAACTTGATGCGTCCTTCCTTCAACAAGTATTCAAATAATTTATCTGACTTGGAAACATCGAAGTCATAAGTACCTTTCTGCTGCCTCAGCCATCACTGGTTGACTTGAGTTGGTTCTTTATCCCAGACTATCTCGGCTGCAGCTATTTCATCTTCATCATCGTACTCAGCTGCTTCCTCTAGGAAAGCTTGATACATCTTGGCAGCCACATCACCCTTCTGGAACTGATTATTCGTCTTGAACCCCTGGGCTTGATTACTCATCCTTGCCAGCCTCTGTGATAACTGCCCGAGGTCATCAAACTCCATGTCGAACAGCCTCTCTTTGATACTCGGCAACATGCCAGCTATGGCTATCTCCGACAGTTGATCATCCGGCAAATTCAGAGAATAGCAAAGATTCTTGGTCTCCCTGAATCGGCGTAGATATTCTTGTGGCGTCTCGCCAGGTTTCATCCTTAGGCTCATGAGATCGACCAACTTTTTCTCGCTGGTACCCGTAAAGAAATACGAGTGGAATTTCTGCTCTAGCTCTGCCCATGTATTGATAGAATTTGCTGGCAGAGAAGAAAACCATGAGAAAGTCGGCCCTGTTAATGACAACGGCTGAATCCTCCAAGCCTCATCTGTAGATGCTTCTCCGAGTTGCATCAAGTAGCGGCCGATGTGCTCTATAGTACTGGTGTCATCCTGGCCTGAAAACTTGGTGAAATCAGTAGGAGGTTTCACCCTTGGAGGAAGAGCTACCCGATTGTACCACTCTGGATAGGGGGACTTGTATGTGTAAGTTTGATTCTTAGGTTTCAGGCCGAATTGATTTTGCATCATATCAGCCATTTTACGCATGATGAGGTCAACATTCGGATCAGGAGTTGCTTGTGCCTGCCCCCCAGGATGTAGCCCTGCCGAACTCTTATAACCTAGATTTGGAAGAGCATTAATTGAGCTATAATCGATGAACTCATGATATACGTCTCCAAACATATTCTTCTGCATCCTGTTCGCTGCAGGAGACACTTTAGAAGCAGATTGCGGGACATTCCCTGTCGTGTGGAATGCGAGCTGGCCATAGGTCTGAGGAGGTTGATGCGTCTCATGAGGAACCATCCCACCTATGCTTGGGTCAGCTCCGCCCTCTCCTGCGATCCTTTGACGTTGAGGTACTGGGAACAACAACGGTCCCTGCATCAGACCAACAGTTTCTTCAAATCATTTATCCACGGCTGGACTGAAAGCATTGACCATGATAGCGCGAAAAGTGTTCAGGAAAGCTGACTGATGATTGGTCACAGCTTCTGATACAACCTTATGCATTATTTCAGTCATCTTCTGAATAGCTTCTTCTTCATTGGGGATGTCATGTTGATGGTGAGGAAGAATCTTTGGGAACTCCTGCTTCTGGAAGACCCCGCCGCTCTTGTTCTTGGAGAAAGACGCCAGACACTTGCGTTGGAATTCATCGCAGGTCTGCTGTACCAAGCTTTTCGACTCCAGCGGCAAGTCATCTATGATCACATCCAGAACTTGATCATCGCTGATATCAGGCATCTTTGAAACGAAGTGGTCCCACCGGGCGTGCCAAAAAGTGTGTTGACGCAAAAAGTGACACCTTGCACCAAGGCACACAGCAAGCCGAACAAGGCTAGCTTCAATCGGGTGCCCGGAGTGTGCTGAATCCGTTGACGTGCCAGTCTTCATGAACCCGTCAACCATAAACTTAAGCGAAGCTAATCCACCGCATGATACCACTTGCTATAAGTCTATACCACTTGTTATAATCAGAATAATCCACCGCATGATACAATCTAATTATAACAAGCTAAAAGCATGCATATACTTGAATAGATCTATAAAAGCTCGTTACTCATGTAAGCATAACCAAAATCGGCAAACTAGCCGAGTTGGGGTCCATGAGGAAGGAACATACAAGCAAAACATGATCAAACTAATCTAAAACCTGCATCTGCCGCACGACACCCAGTTCTATCAAAGCATAAACATGATTAACATGTATGAACCCGCAACATGTAACAACCCAGATTGAAAGCTGATCCGGCCATCATGATCTTATGATAAGCAAAGCACAAGCAAACTTGTGAAACAAGGCCGAATAGAGATCAATCTAGATTGGGCAAAAGAGTGTTACAAGAATTAAATAAATAAAACACATAACACATGATAACTTAATGAATCTACTAGATCTACCAAATCTAATAGAGCTGATAACTATTTTTACTCATATCTTAATCCGCCGCACGATACAAGGCACAAGCAAAAACTTCCCGTCATAAGCTTAAATCCGCCGCACGATACTAAACTTAACGTACGAGACTACTTGCATCATATCTAAATCCACCGCATGATACTAGACATGATAACAAGGTTGCCGGTACTTACGGAGGTCGACGGATCGATGTTTCCTCTCGAAGAACTCGATGACACGACTTAGGGACTCGAAGATGGCACGGGGCCGGTTTGTATTGATGTGGTTGTGAACAATTTTACAATGGTCGAGGGTTTATATTTATACCCTGGACAAAATACGAGTCCTAAACGATTACGATTTACATAATAAAATATGGAAAGATACAAACATTACTTCAAATCCCTTCGGCATCTTCCATTGTCACGTGTCTTCCCATGCAAGTCGGCTTCATCTGCAACATCCATCTCCCGAATGGAACCACCTCTCTGCAAGATAGCCGACCGCACAGACATTCATCGAAATCCCGAGGACCAAATAGCCGTCTGATTGCTTACCGAATCCTTTCTTCTCTGCTGTCTGGGTCCATCTGTCATATTCTTGTACGTGCAAAAATCTGGTGTCAACAATAGGCTTGCAATCATCCATATTGAAGCGCTTGAGGAGGTCTTTTGTGTACTTCTCTTGAGATATAAACGTCCCCTCTTTCAATTGCTTGGCTTGGAAGCCTAGGAAGAATGTGAGCTCGCCAATCATGGATATTTCAAACTCCTTCGACATCAAGTCACCAAATTCTTTGCAATAGGCTTCATTTGTTGACCCGAAGATGATATCATCAACGTAGACTTGACAAATGAAGATCTCTCCATCAAGCTTCTTGGTGAATAGTGTGGTGTCGACCTTCCCAATTGTGAAGCCCTTCTCAATGAGAAAGTCCCGGAGGCGCTCGTACCACGCTCTAGGGGCTTGCTTGAGCCCATATAGCGCCTTGGACAACCTATAAACATGATTAGGATATCTAGGGTCTTTAAACCCGGGAGGTTGATCCACATAGACTAGTTCATTTATGAAGCCATTTAAAAATGCACTTTTCACATCCATTTGATATAATCTAATGTCATGATGTGATGCATATGCAAGGAGGATACGGATGGCTTCAAGTCTTGCAACCGGTGCAAAGGTCTCTCCAAAATCCAAACCTTCAACTTGAGAGAACCCCTTTGCCACTAGCCTTGCCTTGTTTCTAACAACCTTGCCTTGATCATCTTGCTTGTTTCTAAACACCCATTTTGTTCCAATGACTCTTGCGCCTTTTGGTCGCTCTTCAAGTGTCCAAACTTAGTTGCGGGTGAAGTTGTTTAGTTCTTCATGCATGGCATTCACCCAATCCGGATCACCTAGAGCTTCATCTACAATGGTAGGCTCAACAAGAGAAACAAAGGAGTGATGTTCCATAAATAAAGCAAGTTTTTGAGATCGAGTCATTACACCCCTTGTCGGACTCCCTATGATGAGATCTTGAGGATGAGCTTGTAGTAGAGGAGTAGTCCTTCGATCAACCACCTGAGGGGCCGCTTGTGGAGCATCAACATCTTGTGCTTGTGCCACCATTTGTTCATGGGAGACATGAGTGTCCTCATTCGGATCCCTCCCATCTTTGCCATCATCATGTGGTACATTTGATGAGGATGGCTTGTCAAGGACTTGCACATCATCATCATCATCCTTAGGCTTGATGGCTCCAACTGGCATGTTCTTCATTGCTTCCCTCAATGGTTCATCACCAACATGATCAAGATTTTCATGCTCTCCTTGAGAACCATTAGATTCATCAAATTCCACATCATATGTTTCTTCTACCATCCCGGTGGCATGGTTGAATACTCGATATGCTTTGGACTTCAATGAGTAACCAACAAGAAAACCAATATCACATCGGCGTTGGAACTTCCCTAGGTGTTGGCGCTTCTTGTAGATGTAGCATTTGCACCCAAACAATCTAAAAAAATGATACATCCGGCTTCTTGTTGTTAAGTAGCTCATAGGGGGTCTTGCCAAGGAGACGATGGGGGAACAACCGGTTTGATGCATAGCAAGCGGTGTTGATTGCTTCCGCCCAAAATCTTTCCGATGTAGAGTACTCATCTAACATAGTCCTTGCTAGGGTGATTAGAGTCCAGTTCTTCCTCTCAACTACCCCATTTTGTTGTGGTGTGTAGGTTGCGGAGACTTCATGCTTGATTCCAACTTCATCACAATATTCTCCAATGTGGGTGTTGTCAAATTCCTTTCCGTTGTCACTTCTAATCTTCTTGATCTTCATATCAAATTCATTTTGAGCTCTCTTGGCAAACTTCTTGAATGAAGGGGTTGCTTCGGATTTGTCATGAAGAAAAAATACCCAAGTGTATCTCGAATAATCATCAACAATCACTAGGCAATAGAGATTTCCATCCAAGCTAGCATATGTTGTTGGCCCAAATAGATCCATGTGAAGTAGCTCCAACTCTCTTGATGTTGACACAAAGGCTTTGGTTGGATGGGTGTTTGCATCTTGCTTGCCGGCTTGACATGCACTACACAATTTGTCCTTCTCAAATTTGACATCCTTCAAGCCTCTAACCAAATCCTTCTTCAATAGCTTGTTGAGAGTGTTCATTCCCACATGAGCCAATCTTCTATGCCATAGCCAACCAAGTGATTGCTTAGTGAACAAACATGTCTTCAAGTTGGCATCTTCGGAGGAGAAATCCACTAAATAGAGATTGTTGTATCTAAAGCCTTGGAAGATCACTTGTGCATCATCTTTCTTGGTCACAACCACTTCTTTGTCAGTGAACAAGCATTGAAAGCCAAGATCACAAAGTTGTCCAACGGATAGCAAGTTGAAGCTCAAGGATGCAACGAGAAGCACATTGGAGATGGTATGGTCATTTGATATAGCCACTTTGCCCAAACCTTTGACATTGCTCTTTGAGTTATCACCAAATGTTATCTTTTCTTGGTCATCGACATTCTCTTCTAGTGAGGTGAACATCCGGGGATCGCCAGTCATATGTTGAGTGCAACCACTATCAATTACCCAATGAGATCCACTGGTCTTGTAGTTCACCTACACACATAAGAAATCAAGCTTGAGCTTTTGGGACCCAAACTTGTTGCGGTCTCTTAACCTTCTCAACTAGTGACTTTGCAACCCATATTTGTCTTGGCCTATTCTTGTTAGGTGGCCCCATAAACATGACTTTTACTTTGCCACTAGAGTCTTGTCTAAGCATGTAGTGAGCATTAAAAGCAAAGGGCCTAGCATGCTTGGGCAAGGGTGTGGGTTTTGGCTCTTCACAATCATGAGCAAAGTGTCCTTCCTTTCCACACTCATAGCATCTCCCAATCTTCTTCTTCTTTGGCTTTGTGAAGCTCTTGCGGTTCTTCATCTTCTCTTCAAGAAAGCCAATGCTATTTCTATTGGTCTTCATTACGGTGTTCATGAGTAGTGTTGACACTGGTTATCTATCATAATTAAGGGATAAATAAATATAAAAAGGGCAAGAATTTGATCACCAACAAAGGTTTAGGGTTTCAACTGACAATATTCCATGAGTTTTGGTGAGTTATGATTCTGCAGGGACTAAACCAGGAAATCAGCACCGAAAGCTTCCCATAGAAGGAAACCGACGAGAGATAACGCAACCACCACGTAAGGATTATTCTAGAAGACTCCGGAGGACGCAAGAAGACACCAGGAGGTAGACCACCGCGAGAGGCTGACTGGTGGGACCGACTGGTCCCACCAGGAGACCGACCGGTCGCCCCCTGGGCCCGCTAGGTTCCGTCCTCTGCAAGCTATCTCCACCGACCTTTAGGATGCATCTTGGCCGTACCTTGAGTCGGTTTGATCCAAGGGCCACGGTTCATCGCCCAGGGCTATATAAACAACCCCTGACCCCCCTCTTCAGATATAAATCAGGGTTTGATCATTAGACATCATCAATTAGAGCTTCAGAAGGAGATCAATCGGAAGCCCTAGAACTTCATCTACCTAGATTAGTAGATAGAATAGGATTAGAGGAGGCAAGCTTCGCTTGGATTCCTCACCTAGTCACGAGAAGGCTCGGTAAACCCAAGATCTTCTCTCTTGTATTAACATTATGGATCTATTTCATAATTGCTCTTCTAGTTCATCATTGTTCTTCATTGTTTATGTTCTAGTTCATCGTCTAGTTCATGTTCATCGTCTAGTTCATCATCTAGTTCATAATCTTGTTCTAGTTCATGTTCTAGTTCGTACTTTAGTTCTTCTCGATGATCTAATTCACCTTATTGTTCATCATTGTGTTCTAGATAGCAATACAATTGATATGATTAAGACATCAATGATTATATTCTTAGTTATAATGCTTATAGTCTGCTTTGATTATATATTTGGCATAGATAGTTCATCTTTATGTTTATACTCATGTTCGTATAGCGCTCATCTTAAAGTACAACGGGTGGGTGATAGATGTTGTGTAGGCGTGGTGCTTATACATTATTTATCTACGAATGTGTCCTATGTTCCGGATAGAGTGGTAGATCGCGGGTGTGACAGGCCTGTTGAGTCCTCTGTATTCCACCTCCCGAATATAGTGTTCAGTGTGGCTTAGTTAACTCATGGTTTAAGCGTTACTTTGTTTGACACTTTTACTATGGAGTTGTCTCTTGATTATAAATATGATGTGACCTAGCCAATGATTGTCAAATATAATTGCACTAATCAATGTATGCTATGACTTGTAATTAGAACAACTTAGGAATGTTTCTCATTAATACCTATTCTAATCATCACTTGCGAGGTAGTACTGTTCTAAGTTTATCCTTGATTGATCTGATCTCTGTTATCCTTTATTAATTATTTATCATATCATTTACTTTGTAACCTGATTCCTGTTTGAAGTAATTAGTGTGTTATCAGTCTTATTATAAGTGTGTGCCATATTAAATACTGTTAAGTCCTTACAATGCCATCATATCTTGAATTGATTAGTCTCTAGGCTAAATATAAATAACGATACCTGAGACTAGCTTGGGTGAAATGCTTCCACAAGGGGTAAGTTTATCTGTGCGCTTGCAGGTAAATATCTATCTTTAAATACAGTGCCCTGATATATTTGCATTGCTAGCTTCATGTTGGGGATGACAACTTGACGTTAAGTGGAGTTAGTAGTGTCTCGTACACTCTTTAGTGCTTTCACTAGTTTATTATTTTATGTGGCTCTCTTCTTAGAGTGATTCCATTAAGGAGTGTCAACAAGTAGCTCACTTTGAAGACATTGACCCTTGGTGAAATTCCTCAATCCGGTGGTGAGGTGCTCTTTCTCCTTCTTGAGCTTCTCATTCTCTTGTTGGAGTTCCAATTGAGATGGTGTCATTTTGTAGTCCCTCTCCATCTTCAATCTCTTGTTCTCTTCTTTTAGCATGTCTAGCTCAAGTGTCATGCTATAGTCATCATCATGAGTTTGAATGATAACTTTCTTGGTGGTTGTAAGCTTCTCTAGATCAACCTTGAGCTTTGCATTCTCATTCTTGATCTTGACATAGTCATCAAAGTGATCGGCCTCAACCACTTTCTTGCCCTTGCCACTAGCTCTTTGCTCATCATGCTCACTAACCAAGTCCTCACAAGATGTTGCTATGTCACACTTAACAACAAGGTTAGGAGCATCATGTGTCTCATGTGAAAGCATATCATAAGCAATGGTGAGAGTATCATAATCTACTTTCACTTGAGTGTATTGTTCTTTAAGCAACGCATGACTAGTGGAAAGGTCACTATGCATCTTATCAAGTTTTTCATTTTTAGCTTTAAGTTCTTTGTTAGAGGACTTGAGCTCCTTGATGGAAGATGACATAGTAGCAAGATCATTTTTCAACTCATCACTAGCATGCATAGCATTGTCATATTTTTCAACAAGAGCCTCATTATCATGAATAAGCCTTTCATTTTTAGCTCTAGTCTTTCTTATGATTTTAGTGTAGTCATTTAGCAATTCAACAAGTTCATCATAAGAAGAAGCTTTGAACTCTCCATCACTATCATCATCACTAGAGTCATCATTGCTTTGTACCTTACGGTCACCCTTTGCCATGAGGCATAGGTGTGTAGAGGATGATGGCGGTGGTGGTGGTGGTGGTGTAGAGGACCCAATGACTAGAGCGGTCACCTTCTCCTTCTCATCATCACTATCTTCATTGGATGAGCCACCGGAGGAGTCAATGTCGGTGAGCCAATCACCAACAATGTAAGTCTTGCCACCTTTCTTGTGGTATTGCTTCTTCTTCTTGCCATCCTTCTTGTAGGGCTTCTCATTCTTCTTCTCATCTTCGCTAGATGAGTCATATTTCTTGCCCTTGTTCTTGTTCTTGTAGCTCTCTTTCTTGGGCTTGGGGCATTGATGAGCAAGATGGCCAATATCTCCACAATTGTAGCAATCCATTTCGGAGATTGGCCTTCTCTTGCTACTAGTGAAAAACTTCTTCTTTCTTGAGTCAAAGTTGACTCCATTCTTGTGAAGCTTCTTCAACATCTTGGTGGTCTTCCTCACCATGAGAGCAATGTTGGAATCATCTTCATCATCACTTGTGCTCTCATGATGCACCTCAATAGCCTTGGACTTGCCTTTCTTGTCATGGCTTGCTTTGAAGGCCAAGTCCTTCTTCTTGTCGGTGGAAGAGCCACCACTTGGTGTGATGTGCATGTACATCTCATGAGCATTGATCTTTCCCAAGACTTGTGTTGGTGTAGATGTGGAAAGATCACCTTGATGTAGCACCGTCACAATGTGTCCATACTTGTCAATAGGAAGGACACATAGAATCTTCCTCACAACATCGGATGGTTGCATTTGTGTGAGGCCAAGACCATTAAGCTCCTCTACAAGAACATTCAAGCATGAGTACATTTCATTCGCATTTTCATGAGCAAGCATTTCAAAAGAATTTAACTTTTGCATGACTAAATGATAACGTTCCTCACGCTCACTCTTGGTTCCCTCATGGAGCGCACAAATGTTATCCCATAGCTCATGGGCATTCTTGTGGTTCCAAACACGGTTAAACACATCTTTGCAAATGCCTCTAAAGATGATGTTTTTGGCTTTTGCATTCCACTTCTCATTCTCTTCCTCATGAGGGGTTAAGCTTGTACCCTCCTTAGGCTTGGGAAAGCCGGTGATTGCGGCTTGGCGGCATTTAACATCTACCGCTTCAAGGTACGACTTCATACGGATTTTCCTATATGGAAAGTCGTCTCTCTCGAACATGGGCGGTGGTCCATCACCCCCGGAAATCTTAACTCTAGGCGGTTAAGCCTAAATCGAGAGCACGAGGCTTCGATACCAATTGAAAGGATCAAGATGCCCAAGAGGGGGGTGAATTGGGCTTTTCTAAAACCTTTTACGATAATTAAATCCTAACAAGCCCAATTAACCCCCTAGTGCCTAGAAGTGTGTTACTCTAGAATCAACCAAGCAAAAGATCGAAGCTAAGACATTTCTACTCTACCAAAGCAATTCAATAGAGATGAACAATAAGTAAATTGCGGAATTGAATTGCTCAAATGTAAATGCGTAAGTAGAGAGAGTAGAGATGACACGACGATCTTTTTCCGAGGTGTCGGCACACCCCCTAGTCCTCGTTGGAGCACCCGCGCAAGGGTATCACTCCCCCTTGATCCGTGCAAGGATCAAGTGCTCACTACGAGCTGATTCTTTGCCACTCCGGTCACTCGGGCTCGAGCGTCCGGTCGCAATTAGAAGTCCAAAACGACTTCGGTTTGCGACGCTCCCTTCATGAACTTTCTTCCTTATGATCTTAGGGACCTTTCTAAGCTACCTAGGGCTTTGGTTAACAAGTGTGCACCACACCTAACTCAAAAGTCTTACCTAGGTCAAGCTACCCATTCAAACCCCCCTTAATAGTACGGCCAAAGAGAAAACAAAGACCTATGCTACTCTAAGTGTCCTTCAACACCAAATGACACTTAGAACTAGCCTATCGCCGTCTTCGTCGTCCATCCTTTGAAAACCGAATGAATTCCATCAATAAGGGGACATGAATACCATAGTGCCCTCACGATCATCATTACCATGACCTAACTTAACTGTTTCTGCAAAACACACGTTAGTCATAGTAATTTACCGTTGTCATCCAATCACCAAAACCCACTAGGGGCCTAGATGCTCACAGTTTCGTTTCCTACAATTTTAAATTCGTTGAGGGATTCTGCTTGTGTCGACGAAATATGGTCGATAGAACACCTAGGGGTATGCCCAAGGTGGTAGATTAGAGGGGAAGGTGCGCAAGACGACGACCCAGACGTTGACGCAAGGCAAAAGTAGATGAACACAGAGGTTTATCCAGGTTTGGGCCGCTAGGTTAGCGTAATACCCTACGTCCTGCGTCGAGTTGTATTGATTGGATGTGGCTTGTGGCTTATGACCTATGATCTATGATCTGCTTGTCCTCTCGGAGGACCCCTGCCCCTCCTTATATATTCTGAAGGGACAGAGTTACATGGTAAGTATTTGAGGTGGTATTGTATCTAGATTACAACTGTCGTACGGAGCATGTCGTGCGCCGTACGCCTTCATCCTGCGGGCCGAACGACCCCCAGTGGTGCGGCCCATGTACCATCGTGTGGTACCCTGGGGTCTATATCCCCACAGCTAGTCCCCGAGCCTGACAGCAGGTGACTCGGTCACGTGGTGCCTGGGTCTTGAAAATAATTAGACTTATATACATGCGCGGACGAGCGCCATGTATACACGGTAATCCCCAAGGCTGCTAGAAGATGAAGAATAAATCTTGTAGCAGGCTTATAAAAAAGGTAAAAGCACTGTGGCAAAAACAGTATGTCGTTCGAGCAGGTTGCTGAACGATGAGTCCGAGCACCGAGCAGTCCCCAGGTTAGCTGGTGACCCCCGGTGTAGCCGCCGATGAACGTCGAGGAGTCTGGCCAGCTGGTCGTGAGCACCGAGCGATCCGACTAGCGCTGCTAACGATGTTGGCGTGAAAAACCCGAGCACCGAGGAGTCCCCAAGTCAACTGGTGAGCTCTCGGTGTAGCCGTCGATGAGCGTCGAAGAGTACGGCCAGCTGGTCGGCGACGAAGTCCGAGCGCCAGGCGGTGAGCACCGAGCGAAGCGACCAGCTGGTCGATGACAAAGTCCGAGCGCCAGGAGGCGAGCTCCGAGCAAAGTGACCAAGTGGTCGACGAACCCGAGCACCGAGGAGTCCCCAGCTCAACTGGTGAGCTCTCGGTGTAGTCGTCGATGAGCGTCGAAGAGTACGGCCAGCTGGTCGGCGACGAAGTCCGAGCGCCAGGTGGTGAGCACCGAGCGAAATGACCAGGTGGTCGACGAACCCGAGCACCGAGGAGTCCCCAGCTCAGCTGGTGAGCTCTCAGCGTAGCCATCGATGAGCGTCGAAGAGTGCGGTCAGCTGGTCGGCGATGAAGTCCGAGCGACATGCGATGAGCACGGAGCGAAGCGACCAGCTGGTTGGCGACGAAGTTCAAACGCCAAGTGATGAGCACCGAGCAAAGCGACCAGCTGGTCGACGACGAAGTCCGAGCGCTAGGTGGTGAGCACTTAGTGAAGCGACCAGCTGGTCGACGACGAAGTCCGAGCGCTAGGTGGTGAGCACTGAGCGAAGCGACCAGCTGGTCCCAAGCGATGATCTTCTTGTTCTTCATGACTGGTCCAGTCCCCGAGCGTAAAGAATTAGCTCGCAGACCGAACATGGTTCCTATAAAATAAACATGGAGAATGGTAGTGCATGACGTACAAATAAAATATGGAGAAAACATCAGCGGTAAAGAAACAACATATGCCGCTCAGCGGTCAGTCAGCTGGTATGAACGCTCAGCATTAAAGAAAATTCCCTCGAGCAGTTTGTTTGTAACTGAGTCGCCAGCCCCGGCTAGCCGATAACTCCGGAGCGTGAGGCGCGGAGCCCAGGCACGCGTAAGAGCACCAGCGTCACCGAGGAGCCGCTGCCGACCACCCGTAACGCAGAGTGCGGAGCTGCATTCACGTGTAGGGAGGAGCCAGAGACAGGGCCGTCTCTGGAAAGCACGAGTGTAAACGTGGCTGCTCGGGAAAATGCATATGTCATCCTCAGGATGGTATATGGTGAAAAACAATGAAGAGCCATTACGAAGAATAATGTGACCACAGAGGCACATGATAATATCTAGAGATATATGACGATCGATTGAATATTTAATTGATGTGAAAGATAATACTTAGCTTTTGTTTGTAGACGTGTCATAGTCGTGGTCGACGAGAGGCGTCAAGGACGACGATGAGTCAACAACGAGCGGTCGGTGAGGATGGCGGTGAGACGATGACGACATGATGGCTCGCTTTTGGCTCGTAGGCTCGCGGGTGGCTCGTCGGCGGCTCGACGATGGCTCATCGATGGCTCGACGGTAGCTCGTCGATGGCTCGACGGTGGCTCGTTGATGGCTCGACGGTGGCTCGTCGATGGCTCGTTGGCTCAACAGTGGCTCATCGATGGCTCGACGACCACGTGATGGCTCGCTTTCTGGCTCATAGATGATCAGAGCGAGCGTAGGGCACGGGTCGTCGAGCAGCTTCTCGTAATCCTCATCATAGTTGATCAGCCAAGCCAACGATGTCTTCTTGTCGATGGTGATGGAGTTGTCCAGCACTCGATCTTTCCTCCCGGTCGTGGTCGTCATAGCGCCGATTATTACGGCGATCATCATTGCGACTCGGTTGGAGGTCGGAGCGAGAGGTACGAGCGTCGTTGTGCTCGGGAGATCGATCTCTGATCAGATCTACGAGAGCGAGAGTGTCGGCGATGCCTGCCGTGACCCAATTGATGGATTCAATAAGATCGGTATTGTCGACACGCCGTCTCCGATAGCGGGGAAGCATGGTTGGAGCGCCGGGGAAGATGACCTCAAAGAGATATCAAGGCTGGTCTCGCCGACGTCAAAGTGATGGAAGCAGATCAGTTCGGCACAGGAGAAGCTTGCACCGTCTCCACGCCCCGAGCGGCGTCGTCTACATCGATGGTCCAGGAGAACGACCCAACGACGAACGTGAAGCCTCCGGAAGAGTCGTGGAGACGAGGAAGATAACCATCTGGCCCGCCATGAAGTCTCTATGCACACGCCCCACGGTGGGCGCCACTGTCGACGAAATATGGTCGATAGTCCACCTAGGGGTATGCCCAAGGTGGTAGATTAGAGGGGAAGGTGCGCAAGACGACGACCCAGACGTTGACGCAAGGCAAAAGTAGATGAACACAGAGGTTTATCCAGGTTCGGGCCGCTAGGTTAGCGTAATACCCTACGTCATGCGTCGAGTTGTATTGATTGGATGTGGCTTGTGGCTTATGACCTATGATCTATGATCTGCTTGTCCTCTCGGAGGACCTCTGCCCCTCCTTATATATTCTGAAGGGACAGAGTTACATGGTAAGTATTTGAGGTGGTACTGTATCTAGATTACAACTGTCATACAGAGCATGTCGTGCGCCGTACGCCTTCATCCTGCGGGCCGGACAACCCCCAGTGGTGCGGCCCATGTACCATCGTGTGGTACCCTGGGGTCTATATCCCCACAGCTTGTTTTATAAATTGTTTTCTTTATCTATTGGATGTAACAAGGTCATGATTAGATTCTCTCAGTACAAATTTACATGTAGATCTACAGCACACATAAAAACAATTGGTGGCATGCTTTTTGTTCAAATCATTTTGATCCAATGAAAACATGGATCCCAATAAAATGAGCCGGTGGAAATACTTTTTGATGCAAGGGTCCTGTACTCGTGTTCATGTTTAACCTATTTTAGACGGTCTTCTCGCTGTTCATCTCTTTCATTTTTCTTTGGTAATGGATTGGCTTCGGATGACAATGCACACTAATTACTAGGATGCATGCATCCTCTGACAGTCTCAATTACTAATGTATGCTCTTTGTTTTCATATATGTGTGTTTCTCTACAATTCAAGTTTATAGGCCCTATGTAGTGTTTCGCTAAATTTCTGTTTCAGTTCAGAGCAGCAACAAGCATTATCAGTTCACAATAACTTGCTTTGCTTAATTGAAATAGATAGTGTTTTTGCTTTTAATATGAATAATATTTTACAACAGTTTTTCATTTTTAGACTTACAACATCAGTCAGGCATAGCAGCTTGCCAATTCATTTAATGTGCTAGAATTATGAACGAGTAATCATACTGCTAACGACGATCCTTGCTGCAAGCATGATCTTAGAATAAGCATTTGTTTATATGTATATTTAAGGCCGTTGTACAAGTACTTATACTAAATAACTTTCTTCCTTCTTTCTGTATATAGTAACTTGGTAAGAAGCCAAAGCTCTCTAGCTGCTGGGCAATGGTAGATATGTAGCTGCAAACTGCACCTACCCTCTGTTGTGTTGGGTATTTTGGTTTCTATTTTTCTTTTGCCTTCAATGGTTTGCAACAGGATAAAATTATCCTCAGGTTCTTTCACACAGGTAACATCGTATTGTCAAGTATAAGACATCTCACTACTCTTTTGGTAAGTTGTAAGCCCAATAATGTTCAAAATAATTATGTTTCTCGGGTCTGCATCACTTTTTTCGGTACACCATGGGCTAAAATCCTAGGCCCGCCACTGGGCCTCCGGCATCCACGCCACGTACGCGACTGGTGTTGTCCATCGTTGAGAAGATTCATGATATTCAATTTTATAGTATTATTATGTTATATCATGTGATCTGTGTATTTTTAATTTAAAAGTTTTTTGTCGCGAGGTTTCATGCTCGAGTCGGGTGACTCGATTGTGCTCACAGATCGGAGCCTTCCATGTGCCTAGAGTCTGCAGGTCGATCTGGTGCCATTACCCGTGCCTATGTCTTTCCTGCGTAGCTGTTGACATTCGTTAGTGCAAATAGAATAGGAAAGATTTCGCAAGCGCACATAATACCATTGTAGCATTTTACTGGGAGTATTCCAGGATCGTTATTTATATTTTACCACAGGGAAGCATGAGTCAAGAATTTGATAACTCACTATCATGCATCTACTAACTCAGAGTACTAATTAGACTAAAGCAGAAGTAATTGATATATGATAATGAAAGTACATCAAAGAGAATTCAATGATAAATGTATAGATAACTATAGTGGGAGGACAACGGGAGAGATCAAGGTTCCTATCTACTTCTCTATTACTTGGGTTCTAAGGCAACAAATATGAAAAGATATAGCAGTCATAAACATTGGCACTTTGGGGCAGCATGTCCTTTCCAACTCTCGAAGAAGACTGGAAAAAAAGGTAGTTGGGAGAAGGCTGCCAAAAGCTCTACGAAACATCAATCCGAACATGGTGGACTACGAAGGCCTAACAGAGTTTGTCACCCCTGGGGCTACCACAACTATTCCGTGGGATTGAGCGCAACCTCAGGTAACCTATAGACTAAACACCATGTCTAATCTATCGATTACTACTCTAATTACCTAGGATAACTAGAGCACTCAATACGAACAAAGATCTCATGCCAAGATATAACAACTATACTAATCATATAATAAAGTATAAAGTAAATAGAGAAGATAAATATATTAAAGCATAAGTCTTACAAAGAAAAGATACAAAGACATACCAAAACTCTGAAGACTCCTCCGTAACCGAAGAGCAGCTTCATCTTCCCTAACTCCCGACTAGAGCTAATCTATTACATTGGAAAATCTAAACCTAATTCTCTAGAGAGGAGAGGTTGTCCTTCGAGGGACACCTCTACAACTCCCAGATGATGATGATGATGCCTCAGGGAGGTCTGGGGTTTATTATATAGGGTCTCCTGGCCTCCCCTCCACCTTGAGCAAGCGATGTGGTACTAAATCCTTCGCCATGTGCACATGGGCCTTAATGGGCCAAGATGCGTCGAAGAGGCCGGTTGGAAGAAGGTTCCAGAAGGCGGAGGCAAAACGGCCTCCGTGGCCGACCGGCCGGTCGGTGGGCCTCACCGGTCGGTCTGGCCCAGTGGGCCCCGTGGCGGGCCGCCTCATGGTGTCTTCTGGTGTTTTCTATATCCTTCTTTTGCAGGTTTCGTTGCGAAATTAATATCTTTTTATCCGGAACTCCGAATATAGCAAATGATATGTCCGTTTCGATCGTCTCGACGAGCTCTTCGCAATGGTGCACTCCAATTCATCACTTGAGATACTTTTATATGGTAAAAATATGGATATCCTACAAAACAAGTGAGAGCACCAAAACTCGTGGAACTTGTTAGTTTCAAACCCTACAACTATGCTTTGCGATTCATTTTATATCATTCTATGCAATAGTTGATGGTATAATATTGACATTAAGGACTGTCAACAGTAGCTTGTCGTATGTGGCAAGGAAGTCAAAGAAGGTCAAGACGAACAGAACAAGCAAGGGAAGGTCGTATTCCACCACAACATCAAGGGTTTCATGATCTAGGGTGGTGATTCACTGGCACCGGCAATGGTGACACCTTCATCTGGGGCACCAAGGTCGCCGACGAGTTCAATGAGTCCCTCGAGGTTGGTGATTTGGTCGATTGGTTCCTTAATTGCTTGGTTGGTCGATTGAATTCACTAAAAATGGTTGTTTGATTGAATCCTCTAAAAATGGATGACTGAATAAGACATCGCTTGTTGAATACCAATGAAATGAAATACGAGAGGGAATACTAAATGCAGGAGCAGAGAAACTAAATTACAATCGAATCTTTGGGTGGCACTGTCCTTCTCATTTGCCAGTGCTCTTTATCTTTCTCTTTTGTTATGTTCAGGCCATAGATGCTGAGCGTAACATGGTTATGTTTGGGTCATAATATTGAGCATGCCACTTGTTAGTTGTCACTCATCCACGAATGTGTTGTTGGTGCAGGATGCTAAGAAAGCAGGCGTCGAGCAGTGGTGCCCTCCTAGGATGTCGTGATCATGCAGCGTATGGGCCATCCAACAAGCGTTGGTGTGCAAGCAACGTGCAAGTGGCTAGAGGTGCAGGAACAAACTTTCCAGCATTTGATGTGCACAATTTACTTTTTGTTTATTGGTTTATACTTATGTTTATGAATCCTGAGACATGAAAGAGTTGTCATCTTGTTGACCGCAGGTGTGTTTCAAGGATATTGTAGACAAATGTAATGGATTTCAATTAGTTTCTCACCTCTGCAAAGCTCTACCAAACTCTAAAATCAGTATTTAATTATTATCTTATTGTGCGACCTGTGTAATTTTAGCAGTACAAAAGTTTTATCCCGTAGCAACGCACGGGCACGCTACCTAGTCAAGTAAAAGTGTCATCAAAGATTATGCACTGATGTAATCGATTCTGTATTTGCTGCCTTCAATTCCTTCCTCACTTGTGCTGGACCAAGCTCTTTGAAAGAAACTTTACAAGCCTAACGTTGTGGATCTATTTCGGCCCCGTAGCAATACATACGGAATTATGGATCCTTTGAAAGCTGTTATTGACCAACATGAAACATGCATTGCATGCATCATGTATGGCAAGCGAAATCTTGAGTCCTTTGACTGATCCATTACGTTGGTTCCATCTCCAAAAGGATAATAATGCTTGGCTGTTGGCCATACACTTCCAAAATAACTAAGGCCAACTTCTGATACGCCAAAGGTAAGAAAGATGATGGATCGCATGTTAGCATCCAAGCAAGAGCCACAGAATGTAAGTGAAGTAGTGAACCATCTACCTATCATCATGCTACAGATAAAGTTCCTTGTTGCAAAAGGAGATCATCATCCATAAAGGTCCTTACATAGTTGCCTACTGGCCAAAGTTGCGGCGGAAACACAGGTCCAGGCACTGTTCAGAAACACCTCTGTAGGTGAGTACAGTACGTCCAATCAACACAAACAGACATTTCAGAGACACGCACGGTAACATAAGGGCGTATCCACTTTCCCGTTATGATAAGAAGTACGAGAAATATCTGAAACAAACAGGTGACTCGCCCAATCCTACTCAAGTAACTCGGTACTTGCCTCATCAACAGAAACAAATTTATTATAAGTTAATTTGTTTCTTTATATTTTTCATGTTTGGAATAAATTATAAGTTAATTTGTTCCTTTATGTTCTATATTTATGCAGAAGGGACAATATATTAATTTTATGTTTTATGCAGTTATACAAAGAAGCTTTGAAACAAGCCTTATTTGCCTGATATTTAAGTTATATATATGTCTATGTATACAAAATGGTCGTATAAGTTATAGAATATATTTGACTTATATTTAAGTAATATATAAGTTATGCAAATAAGTTAGTAGCATATAAGTTATATATGCTAACTTGTATGTATAAGTTCCTTCATCTAACTTACTAGCATATTAGTTATATATGCTAACTTGTACATATAATTTTTTTAGAAGTCTTGTATATATAACTTCTATCATCTAACTAATAAATTGAACTTTTACATGCATATCATTTGTCAAGATTCATCTAAGCAGGCGAGGGCCCCAGGATCCAAATTAGGGGACAAACGGGATTCAGATTCCGAGAGAGCAGATGGACAGGAAGAAGATGGAGAGGAGGTTCTTTCACCCCTCAAGGCTAAGGACTCCCAGGAAAAAGCTAGTGGCAGTCTTGCTGGTCGTAATCTCTTCCAGGCCAAGAAGGGCGAAGGTCAACCTAAGCTGAGGAAGAGAAAATCGAAAGGGGTAGAATCCTCGGTGACACCAGATTTGAATCTGCCAGTCTCTGATTCCACGGCGTTGGTGCCGATGGGTCTGGTTCAGTCTCGTGTCCAGCAGATGGGAAACCAGGGAGAGGGAAGTGGTGCTAGTGCTTCGGAGTTGGCAAAGAAGCAGAGGCGTTTCTCAAACCAATCAACTGCATTATCGGCGGCGGCTGTGGACGACAGCCCCCGCCGGGCACAATGAAAATCATGTGTCTGAACTGCCGGGGCTTGGGGCAGCCCGAGGCAGTTCAAGAAATCCATAGCCTCATACAGGTGCACCGCCCGATGGTGGTGTTTCTGTCGGAAACAAGACTCTTCAGTAATAATGTGGACAGGCTGAAAAGGAATTTCGGCTTCCCGAATGGTGTTGGTGTGGGAAGTTTTGGCCGGGGGGAGGTTTGGCACTCCTCTGGACGAGTGAAATCTGTGTGAGGCTTGAGACGTATGACAAGTTGCACATAGATGTGTCGATAGTCGATCCTGCTACGGATGTGGTACTATGGCGCTTCACGGGTTTCTACGGGGAAGCAAGGAGGGAGCACAGGCATCGTAGTTGGGATCTGCTGAGGTTGCTGAACTCTCGAAGTGAGGCCCCGTGGCTTTGTGCCGGGGATTTCAATGAAACGCTGGTTGCATAGGAACAGTTTGGTGGGTGACGAGATCGGAAAGGCAAATGGAGGGCTTCCGAGATGCGGTCAATGTCTGCAGCTTCTCCGATCTAGGTTTTTTAGGCCTTCCATATACCTGGGATAATCGTCAGCATGGTGATCATAACATTAAGGTTCGTCTAGATCGTGCTTTGGCGAACCCTGGTTTTTCTGAGCTGTTCAGGGACATTAAGGTTTGGCATGTTCAGACTACTGAATCTGACCACTGTTCCCTGGTCATTGAGTGTTATAAGGGAAGGAGAAGAAGGGGAAGACGACGGGAGTTCAGGTATGAAAATATGTGGCGTCGGGATCCTTCCTATGGCCACATGGTGGAGATGGCCTGGGGTAGGCCGCTTGTTCAGAACCTGGAGCAACTTCAAATGTCTCTGGGGCGGGTTAAAACTGGCATGCAGCTGTGGGATCAGACGGTGTTTGGCTCGGTCAGGAAAGAGCTTAAAAAGTTAAGATGTGAGCTGGAGAATGTAAGGGGGGAGTCTCTGTTCTCTGGACCCTCCCCTAGGGAAAGGCAGTTGATGCGGAGAATCTCTGAACTTCTTGCAAGGGAGGAGATTATGGAGAAACAGCGGTCCAGGATTCAATGGCTTAAGGAAGGAGATCGGAACACTAAGTTTTTTCAATCTAAAGCAAAGGAAAGAGCTAGAGTGAACCGGATTAGTGCTTTGCAATCGCCAAGTGGGCAAATGATCACTGAGCAGGGGCAGCTAGAACAATTGGCGACTGATTTCTACCAGGAACTGTTTTCGGCCCAACCTGAGTTGGCGCCTGATGCGATCCTGGCTCATGTGCAGCAGCGGGCTACAGGAGATATGAATGAACAGTTGGAGGCTCCTTTCTCAGCCCTGGAAATTAAAAAAGCTCTCTTCATGATGGGTCCGAATAAGGCGCCCGGGCCAGATGGCTTCACCGCGGGTTTCTTTCAGACACATTGGGATTTGATCGGTGATAGTGTCACAGCAGCAGTCCTCAATTTTCTGAATGGAGGAAGCTTGCCTGATAGAGCTAACAGGACGACGATTGTGTTGATTCCGAAAGTGAAGCACCCGCGAGAGTTGAAGGATTTCAGACCAATCTCTCTCTGCAATGTTGTCTACAAAATTTGCTCGAAAGTCCTCGCTAATCGGTTGAGAGTAATTCTGGACGACATCATTGCCGAAGAACAAAGTGCCTTCGTCCCGGGGAGGCTCATTACAGATAATGTGTTAGTTGCATATGAATGTACTCACTATTTGAGAAGAAGGAAGGGTAAAACGGGTGCGTGTGCAATAAAGTTGGATGTGGCAAAAGCATATGATCGGGTGGAGTGGAGTTACTTGCAGGGCATTATGTCCAAACTTGGCTTTGCAGATGGCTTTGTGCGGATGGTGATGAAATGTGTGTCCTCAGTATCCTTTTCTGTTCGTATGAATGGCATTCTGGCACAACCTTTTACTCCGAGTAGGGGTATCCGTCAAGGTGATTCGATCTCCCCCTATCTCTTTCTTTTATGCTCTGAAGGTTTTTTCTCGCTCTTGAAAGGGGTGAGACCAGCTTATCTATCAAGAGGGGTTCGGGTTGGTATTCATGCCCCATGGATTTCCCATTTGTTATTTGCTGATGATAGCATCGTCTTTACGGAAGCCTCTCAGCGTGGTGCTCATCACCTTCAACAGATTCTGAATATTTACTGTCGCGGGTCGGGGCAGCTTGTAAACAAGGAGAAGTCTGCTATTTTTTTCAGTGGCAACTGTGATCCCCAGACCAAACAAGAAGTCAAGGAGGCATTAGAAATTGAGAAGGAAGCCCTTGCTGAAAAGTATCTGGGGCTCCCCACAGCTTTAGGCCGGTCTTCCAAGGAGGCCTTTGAGTACATGCCATCAAGAATTAAGGGTTTAATTGGGGCCTGGAGCGGAAGGGCAGCAAGTTGTGCAGGTAGAGAGGTGCTTATAAAATCAGTAGCTCAGGCTATTCCTACCTATCCGATGAGTTGTTTTCTGATCCCAAAGCAAACTTGTAATAAAATGAAGTCGGCAATCGCTAACTGCTGGTGGGGTAGTTCGGCTGATAATAGACATTTGCATTGGCAGAGATGGGAGTTACTGACAAGGCCAAAAGTGCAAGGTGGAATGGGTTTCCATGATCTCCATCTGTTCAATAGAGCCATGTTAGGCAAGCAGGGCTGGAGGCTTATTGAGAACCCATCCTCCCTTTGTGCGAGAGTTCTGAAAGGTAGATACTTCCATGACTCGGATTTTCTTTCAGCTACTCGTAAAAGGCACTCAAGTCATACCTGGAGAGCTATTTTGGAAGGAAGAGAGGTCTTGAAACAGGGACTGATTAGGAGGATTGGTGATGGAACTTCAACTAATATTTGGCGTGATCACTGGCTGCAGAACCATTTTAATGGAAAACCAGTCACTTTGCCGGATGGGATACAGTTGCAGTCTGTCAGTGATCTACTGATGCCGGATGGGAACTGGAATGAAGTTTTGGTGAAGCAAATTTTTGCCGATGTGGATGCTCTGACTATTTTAAGCACACTGGTCAGAGGGGCTGGAGATGATCTTTGGGCTTGGGAACCTGAACGCCATGGGGTTTATTCTGTGCGCTCAGCCTATCGGCTGCAGTTTGATACTCGGTGCCAGGCCATCAGTCAGGATCGAGCTTCACAGACAGAGGACGTGGTCTGGAAGCGAGTCTGGAGACTATGCGTCCCTCCTAAAGTACGGGTATTTTGGTGGCGAGTCTTGAATGGTTTCCTCCCTTCGAAAGGTGTCCTTTTTAAACGTCATATAGTGAGAATGCCAAATTGTGAGGTGTGTGGATCAGATGAGGAATCAATCAGGCACACTCTTATGGAATGCTCTGTGGCAAGGGAGTTTTGGGTTGAAGTGAAAAAGGTAACTGGAGTGAAATTACCAAGCTTACATCCTTCTTCCTGGGCGCATGATTTGATCGATCCAAGTGTTTTCCCTGAAAAGAACGCTGTTGTGGTGTTGTGTGGCATGTAGGCTCTATGGTCAATCAGAAACAAACGTCGACATGGGGAGGATTGGCCGATTAAATCAGCTATTCAGTGGTCAATGGACACGGCTTTTGATCTATGGCAGTCATCTCATAATCTCAAAATTCAGAAGGTGAGAACCGGCACAATCTAGAGATGGGCTCGGCCTAATCAAGGTTGGTTCAAATGTAATGTTGATGCAGCCTTCCGAGAGTCATTTTCAACCGGGGCGTCTGGTATGGTGATTCGGGATCATGAAGGAAAGTTTGTCCGAGGACGTGCAAAGTTTTTGTTCTTCTGTCGGAGCAGCCTGATGGCGGAGGCCTGTGCAAGTAGAGATGGTATGCTCCTCGCCAAGGATCAAGGTGTGTCGATGTTGGTCCTGGAAACTGATTGTCAAGTGCTGGTGGATCTTTGGGAGCATCGTTCTCAGCAGAGATCTAAGATTAGCTCTATCATTCGGGAGATGGAGGAAATAAGCCGGAGTTTTCAAGCCTTCTGTTTCCTTTTTGTTAGTAGATCTTGTAATAGGCTTGCTCATGTTTGTGCTCATATGGTCTCTCGGGACAATCCGGTGTTGGAGTGGCAAATCGCACCACCGTGTCTCCAAGAGATTGTAGAGAAAGAGTGTATGGTTTCATCTAATTAATATAAGCTTCGGCTTTGCCTCAAAAAAAAGATTCATCTATCTCTTAGTTAATTTCTTTCATTAACAAAGATAGAATAGATAAATTTTGCTTTCAGGAAAAAGAATAGATTAATCTTTTCTTTTGTGCAGTTACATGAAGAAGCTTAAAACATTAGTTTATAGACTCTTCCGCAACCAGATTATCATATGATTGTATAATATTTAAGTTTTTTTTTCTCGAAAAATGCAGGAGATCTGTGTCTCATTATATTAAGAAGAAAGGATGGCATAAGAGCCCAGAACTTACAAGACACCCCCAAACACAACTCACTTACTCACATAACATATGCTACAACAGCTAATAAGACACAAATGCACCTAAGCTGGCAGCAAGGCGACCCACAGCGACCCCATGAATTAATCGCCTGGGAGATATGGGCAGTCAAGAGGGAAAGCCCTCGAGCCCCTACAGTGGTCCACAGCCGACACAACCTGCGAATTGACTCCTTGCATTACCAAATCACAAGAAGCATTATTAGCTTTCTCCCACCAATCCAGGAAGGAGATATCAGTAGGCTGGGGAGACAGGGCCTGGAGACCAACCTGCGGAGCAAACTAAACCAAAACTCCCTAGCGAAGACCCATTCCACCAGGAGATGGCTGACTGATTCCTCCGCTTGATCACAAAGCAGACAACAATCTGGGTGAGGCAATCCACGACGTGCAAGGCGGTCGGACGTCCAACATTTGTTGTAGGACACTAACCACATGAAGAAGCGACATTTTGGTGGCGCCCATGTCTTCCAAATTCTTTCCCATGGTGCAAAGAGAGTAGCTCCAAGAAAAAAACCCTCATATGTGATATGTCGCCTTAGCCGAATACTGGCCATTTGGTGAAAGCCTCCAAATATGTTTATCCTCTCTTTCTGGTTGCAGAACAATGCCTGAAAGGATGTCCCACAACTGGAACACATCAAGCATCACTCCAACAGTTAAAACCTCTTGTATATCTGCAGTCCAAGCCCGGTTATTAAGCGCTTCCTTGATTGTACGCTGTTTGATCCTTCTTTTAGAGATGACATCAAATAGCCGAGGGGCCAGCTCTGCTATACACTGACCATGCAACCACCTGTCTGCCCAAAAAAGGGTATGCTCACCATCACCTACTTCAGTAACAACAGCCACTGCAAAGAAGGACTTCTCCTGATCAGGGACTTGAAATGGGAGATGCGCCCAGGGGCAGTTTGGTTCTATTTTCTGCAACCATAGTCACCTCATTCTCAATGCCCAACCAAGAGTTTTTAAATCTGAAATTCCTAGTCCACCGAGCTCAGTTGGGCAACAAACCTTTGGCCATGCTACAAGATAGTGTCCACCCCTCGCTTCCTTGCGACCACGCCAAAAGAAAACCACACCTTATTTTGTCAATTGCTTTGATAGCCCAGGTTGGAAGATCAGACGCCATGACAATGTATATAAGTATGCCAGTGAGCACATACTGAATCTGAATCCTCCTTCCTGCCCTTGTCATCAACTCCGCCTTCCACCCTGGCAGTTGGCGGTCAACAATAGGTTGTACTTGACTCTTAATTAGCTTTTTCAATAACAGTGACAATCCTAAATATTTGCATGGGAACTCAGCAAGTGAACAGGGCAGCAGATTTTGAATAATTGCCAAATCTGAGTCACCACAACTTACTGGCAGAATGCTGCTCTTTTGAAGATTTGTATTGAGACCTGAACCAAACTGTAGCTGTCTATCGGTCCATATATTATTGTGCCCATGTCTTCCAATGCCTTTGATACATCTGTAATTGTAGCTGTCTATCAGTCCATATATTACACCACTCAACATGCCCAAGCAAACCCTTATCACAACACTGAACACACCCCAGCGTTGAGATGTGTCCGCTGTGCCATCAACTGCACTCAAGCAGTGGCACTGAGCTATACTAAAGACAGTTTGAAATCTTTTAAAGTAGAAATCTTGTTGATGACTTAATGCCATTAGACTACCGTACCTTTGCGCTTCTTGATTAGAAGGTGTAGCAACCACATCAAAAGTACAAAGACGACACAAGATAAAATCAAGAGGAGGGGAAGGGGAGCACCTGAGCTAAAAAAAAGAATTAAAAACATAATTAATACTATCTATACATTCAACAAGAAGAGATAATAAGAATTGTAAGACATAATCCACTACTCTCCAATAGAAAGAGGAGGGGAAAGGGAGCACCTGAGCTAAAAACAATTAAAAACATAATTAATACTATCTCTCTTAGAGGAAAGAGGAGGGGAAAGGAAGCATCTGAGCTAAAAAGAATTAAAAACATAATTAATACTATCTATACATTCAACAAGAAGAGATAATAGGAATTGTAAGATATAATCCATTGCTCTCCCATTCTCGTCCTTCCTGCGAGGCTCTGAACGACAATATTATGTTTCTACTTAGTTATATATATATCCTCCAAACGGTACACACATGCAATCTCATATTCCTACTCTGCAATCCTAACTTAGTCAGTTGTGCACTAACATGCACTAACAACATGTTGTAATCTCGGAGTTTGAGTTGCGTCAATGTCAGTTTTTTCATGCCAGAACAGTATCAATATCTACTCAATATGCTTACAGAAAAACAGTTGATACATTAAACATAAATCATACTCAATTCATCACTGAGTAACTGAAATGCTATAGTATCTATTCAACCCAAAATAAGCCTCAAATGACTGTCACATTCTTGACGATATCCTACTCTGTATTGGTGGTATATATGGCGTATCTGTAGAAACATCGACGTACAGCCTGTGGCACCAAAAAAAAAACATTACTTAGATTTTTTGAAATTTGGATTCTTTGTAATAGGAGAAAATGGTCAAACTGTCTACCAAGTTATTAGGACCGGCTGCCATTGGGGCCCAAGCCCAAGACAGTCTAGCGCATGTACCTCTAGCTACAAAAGGCTCCAGTTGAGAGCAAGTGAAGACATAAAAAGAATATATCAGAAACCTCTTACTGTTCATCTTCCTCCTCACAGCTCCTCTGATCCTATCTCTTGTTGTGCTTCCCCTCCCATATTCTACTTCTCTTGTATCAAACATGTATTGATCTATTACTAGTTGAATTGAGATTCATCTGATCCTTGCCTATTGCTATGCTTCTAACCCAATTATGGTTTCTCTGATCTCCAATTCCCCTTTGTTGATAACAATTGGTATCAGAGACCGCGATTTCTCGACCCAACTCCATGGATCCCGCTTCCCTCAAGTTTCTGCTCTACGCGTTCAACAAGAGGTTTGGCGAGATAAAGGCTCAGTTGGATCGGAGTGTGCCTTCACCGACTAAGGAGTAGTGGGTTGCCGCCGATGACCTCCGTGTTTGTGCCCTCAAGCTAATCGCTGCCAAGGTGATCCCGAGCAACTAGGGTGGGTTGTTCAAGCAGCCTGCCCATGCCCCGGAGGAACACGACATTGACCTCTCTGCCATCGACGTCTTTGGCTCTGCCCATATCTACGACGAGCACGACCTCACCTATAGCGTCCCCGTTGTGCTGCTCGATGTCGTCCATGAGCCCGATCTCGTGCTCCACGCTGCCTTCATCGTCCCCGACGCGCTCCCCAATGTCACTGTCCAGAAGCTCACGTCTCCGCCTCTAGATGACATCACGCGGGCCTACAGCGTCCCTGCCTCCGAGTCGCCCGCGCCAATGCCTTCTATCGCCACATCGGTCACCCAGCATGCCTGCAAGTTCAACACCGTCCTCGACGATGTTGCCATCACCCACCTCGCCTACAAGCTGGAGCTCGTGCAGGCCATATAGAGGAAGCCAGACGCGCTACAGGCTACCGAGCGCTTCAGGCTCCTCGTCGCACCAACTGAAAAGGAGAAGCACACCCATTGTTCGTGCCAACGGGCTGTGCCAGCAGCCGCATCAATGTTGACATTGGCCACGAGTTCCGCAACCTCTAGATTCCCACACTCGTCCCGCTGCTCGCTCACCTTCCCTCACGCGTCTACCCGCCGCTGCCCTTTTTCATCAAATGCGCGTTCTGCGCCTGTTGGGCTAAACCAGCTTGTGCACGTGTTCGGCATAGAGTTGGCAAAGCTCATTCTATCAGGGAGAGGCGGGAAGCCGGAGTTTCAAAATGGAGGAGGTGGTTGTGCGCGGTGAGCGCGCCCACGACGTCTCAGGGCGACAGCAGTTGCAAAGTGAGCGTCTTGTATCCGTGTGTGTGAGTTTATCATAAAAAAAAACCATATCATGTAATGGCTGTGGTATAAAGCCTGTAGTTTAAGCTTTCTAGCAGTTGCTTGTCTTAGTGTAATCGTGCGTTGTGCACAAAACTATCCCAAGTGAAAAAGGGCACTGTCTCCCGGTAGACCTCTGGGGGTACAGCGTGTTCTTCGTGTTCTTGAGTGTGTTCAATCATTTCTGGTGATTCGATCTCGTGTTCTAGGTTAGCCACAAGCATAAGCTCGTGATTGTGATCCATTTTGGCCTACATTCTGGTATCAGAGCCAACAATCACAGAGCTAACCACCACATAGCGTTCATCCATGTCGATCACAATCGGAGGCGGGGGAGGCGGTGATGGAAGTCGAGGCGATGGGGGACGGGGACACCATCAGGTGTTTCCAACATTGTCAGCGGCGAGTTTCACCAGCTGGAGCATCCGGGTGCAGGCGATCATGGAGGAGCAGGGGTGGTGGGAAGTCGTGGAACCGCCGGCAGGGACGTCGACGGCGACTCAGCAATCGGAGGCAAAGGACAAGAAGGTGCGGACGCATTTGTTCCAATGCATTCCAGATGATTTGCTGATGCAAGTGGCGAAGAAGAAGACGGGGAAGGAAGTCTGGGACCGCCTAAAGGCGAGGTTTATAGGTGCAGATCGAGTGAAGGATGCGCGCCTGCAAACTCTGAAGGCTGAATTTGACGCGTTGAGGATGAAGGATGAAGAGTCCCTGGATCAGTATGCCGGGAAACTGACGGCGATGACAGTTAGGTATGGCAACTTGGGGGGAGCACTGGAGGATGCCGATCTAGTCAAGAAACTGTTTGATACGGTGCTGGATCGCTTCATTAGCGTGATCGCAGGCATCGAACAGTTTTATGACTTGAAAACACTTCCGTTTGATGAGGCGATCGGGAGACTGAGGGCGTTCGAGGAGAGAACACAGCGGGGAGCTGGAGGCTCAGGTGCCAAGACTGACAGCAGTGGCCAACTGCTGCTTACCCAGGCGGAGTGGGAGTCACGGCAGAGAAGATCTGGTGGCGAGGGCTCGGGGAGAGGGAAGTCGCCAGACGGGGGAGGCCGTGGACGAGGACGAGGCCGTGGGAGAGGTCGTGGCCGCGGTGGAGGCGGACGCGGTGATGCGTCAGGAACGGCGAAGAAGGACAAGGGGCACATTCAATGCTTCAACTGCAAGAACTATGGGCACTATGCTAATCAGTGCCCAGAGGAGAAGAAGGGAGAAGAAGCTCATCACGTGAGGACTGAGAAGGTGGAGCCAGCGTTGATGCTAGCGATCATGGAGAAGCTAGAGTCGCTGGTTCAAACTCTGATGGAGCCGAAGCAATATTCAGAGAGGCAGGGAACAGTATCTCTGAAGGAAGATCACGTGATCCCGGAGCTGCACCTCATCGGCGGCGGCGTCTATACCGGTAATGTGTGGTACTTAGATAATGGTGCTAGTAATCACATGACTGGGGATCCGGGAAAGTTCATGGAGCTTGATTCAAAAATAACTGGGAAAGTCAGGTTTGGGGACGGGTCTGCAGTAGATATTGTCGGAAAGGGTTCAGTCTTATTCCAATGCAAGAATAGTTCTGACCAATGGCTTCTGCATGATGTGTTTTACATTCCCAAACTGAAGACAAACTTAGTGAGCCTTGGTCAGCTCACAGAAACATGCCACAGAATAAATCTTGATGAAGATTGGTTGGAAGTGGTAGACAAGATATCAGGGAAACTGATAATGAAGGTGTACAGATCTGGGAATAGACTGTACAGAATCGAAATGCAGTTAGCAAAGCCAATTTGTCTGATGGGGAGTGTCGAAGAACCAGCTTGGTTATGGCATACCAGGTTGGGTCATGCCAATTTCAAGTCCATAAGAATGCTAGTTGAGAAGGGGATGGCTGCAGGAATTCCATTGATCACTCATCCAGAACAATTGTGTCATGGGTGCATGGCAGGGAAGCAGGCCAGAATAGCCTTTCCAAAAACAACAAGTTACAGAGCAAGCAAACCACTGGAGCTAGTGTTTGTGGATCTCTGTGGGCCTATCACACCAGCTACAACAGCTGGAAACAAGTACTTCATGCTTGTTGTTGATGATTACAGCAGATGGATGCAAGTGTACATGTTGAAAAGCAAAGATCAGGCTTATGATGCTTTTGTGAAGTACAAGGCAGACACTGAAAATCAGACACGGTGCAAGATTAAGACTCTCAGATTAGATAGAGGTGGAGAATTTCTATCAAGCATTTTCTCAGGATTATGTGAGAGTGCTGGGATCAAGAGACAACTGACAGCTCCTTTTTCACCACAGCAAAATGGTGTAGTGGAGAGAAGAAACAGAACAGTGGTTGAAATGGCAAGGTGCATGCTAAAAGGAATGAAAATTCCTGGTGTGTTCTGGGCTGAAGCAGTTAGACATGCCGTCTACTTGCTAAACAGACTGCCTTCAAAACCTATGGGGGAGCAGACTCCATTTGAGGTTTGGAAAGGCATGAAGCCACATCTAGGACATGTAAAGGTGTTTGGGTGTCTTGCACATGTGAAGAACACAACTCCTCATCTAAAGAAGCTTGATGACAGGAGCCACAAGATGGTGTATCTGGGAGTGGCAGAAGAGAGCAAGGCACATAGGTTGTATAACCCAGTGCAAAAGAAGATTGTCATTAGCAGAGATGTTCTATTTGAGGAGGGTATGGAGTGGAGTTGGAGTGAAGAAGAAAGAGATGATCTGATAGATTTTCAGATTGAAGATGACAATGTCACTGACAACAGAAACTGGGGAACAATTGATGTTGTGGGAGAGGGAGACCAAACACAATCAGAACTTGGGGGAGCACAAGATGCAGAAAGTTCAGGTGGTGTCCTGGACAGTGAACAATTGTCTGATGCTGTGTCAGGGAATGATACAGGAGGACTGTCTCCAACTCAAGAAAATGAGGAATCACAAGGTGATGCACAACCTGACTCGCAGTTGATGAGTGATGACACACCAGATGATGAACCACTGCATTTCAGAGACTTGAATGAGATCTATGAGCAAACAGAAGAAGTAGTTCTTGAGGATTCAGAGAATGAAGCTTTGCTAGCTGAAACTGATGAACCTTCCAGCTACAAAGAAGCAGCTGATGATCCTGAATGGGTGAAGGCAATGAATAGTGAGTTTCAGTCCATTCAGAAGAATAGGACTTGGGAGCTATCAGACTTGCCAGCAGGTCATAAAGCTATAGGGCTCAAGTGGGTTTTCAAGTTGAAGAGAAATGCAGAGGGAGAAATTATCAAGCACAAGGCCAGGCTGGTTGCAAAGGGCTATGTGCAACAACATGGGATTGACTATGATGAAGTTTTTGCCCCAGTTGCAAGAATTGACACAGTGAAGTTGATCTTAGCATTGGCTGCAAACAGAGGGTGGAAGGTGCATCATCTTGATGTCAAGACAGCATTTCTGAATGGTGAACTAGAGGAGGAAGTCTATGTAGCTCAACCTGAAGGATTTACTGTCAAAGGAAGAGAACAGTGTGTTCTGAAACTGAGTAAAGCCCTGTATGGACTCAAACAGGCACCAAGAGCTTGGAACATCAAACTGGACAAAAGTTTGAGGAAATTGGGATTTGAAAAATGCCCAAGTGAATCAGCAGTTTACAAGAGGGGAGCTGGGGAAGCTACTGTTATCTTGGGAGTCTATGTTGATGACTTGCTGATCACAGGAAATGAGCCAAAGGAGATTGAGAGGTTCAAGAGACAAATGGCAGCAGAATTTGAAATGAGTGATCTGGGTTTGTTGTCCTACTATCTGGGCATAGAAGTGGAACAACATGATGATTTTGTCATTTTGAAGCAAGCAGGATATGCAAAGAAGGTGCTGACCAGGTTTGGGATGGAGGGATGTAATCCCACCAAGGTTCCAATGAATCCAGGAACTAAGATAGATGAAGATAAAAATGGCAGTAGGGTGGATGCAACCGAGTACAGAAGTGCTATAGGGTGCCTTAGATACCTACTGCACACTAGACCTGATCTTGCATTCTCAGTGGGAGTGGCAAGCAGATACATGGAAAAACCAACTGTTATGCATGAGAAACTGGTGAAGCAGATTCTGAGATACATCCAAGGCAGTGTCGATCATGGTTTGATCTACAAAAGAGGAGGGAATCCAGAGGTCCTGGATGGGTTTTCAGATAGTGATCATGCAGCAGATATTGAAGGTAGAAGGAGCACTGCAGGCATGACATTCTACCTCAATGGAAATCTGATAACTTGGAATTCGCAGAAACAAAAGACAGTAGCTTTGTCCTCATGTGAAGCCGAGTACATGGCAGCTACTGTGGCAGCGATGCAAGGTCTCTGGCTTAGGAGATTACTGTCGGAGTTAACCTCAACACCACGTAGAGGAGTGACTTTGTATGTTGACAACAATTCAGCAATTGCTCTGATGAAGAATCCAGTGCTACATGGACGCAGTAAGCATATTGACACCAAGTGGCACTTCATTAGGCAGTGTGTTGAACGAGGACAGGTTGTGGTGAAGAGAGTTGGAACTGATGAACAGAAGGCAGATCTGTTAACCAAACCTCTAGCAGCTGGGAAGCTTGAAGTGATGAAACATCTGATCGGGATTCGAGATGTGGGTGCACAGCAAGTTTAGGGGGGAGATTGTTGGGCTAAACCAGCTTGTGCACGTGTTCGGCATAGAGTTGGCAAAGCTCATTCTATCAGGGAGAGGCGGGAAGCCGGAGTTTCAAAATGGAGGAGGTGGTTGTGCGCGGTGAGCGCGCCCACGACGTCTCAGGGCGACAACAGTTGCAAAGTGAGCGTCTTGTATCCGTGTGTGTGAGTTTATCATAAAAAAAACCATATCATGTAATGGCTGTGGTATAAAGCCTGTAGTTTAAGCTTTCTAGCAGTTGCTTGTCTTAGTGTAATCGTGCGTTGTGCACAAAACTATCCCAAGTGAAAAAGGGCACTGTCTCCCGGTAGACCTCTAGGGGTACAACGTGTTCTTCGTGTTCTTGAGTGTGTTCAATCATTTCTGGTGATTCGATCTCGTGTTCTAGGTTAGCCACAAGCATAAGCTCGTGATTGTGATCCATTTTGGCCTACAGCGCCACCCCACAGGGTGGCTACGACGATGACCTAGAGTTCGGTGTCACCCACTTCGATGTGCCACTCAACCGAGCCATTCATCACGTTGGCCAGGTAACCATCGTGGCTGCCACGCTTGAAGCTAATGATGTAGGAGCTGCAGGTGGCAGGCTGCTAGCTGGAGTGATGGCTGTGGGGTTGGCGCAGACCAAATGATTGATGATTTGCCTGATCGTCGACAACACATTCACCGACGTCCTCATCGGCTTGCTCTGGGAGGAGATGCTCGATAATGTCCACCTCTTCTCGGCCTTTGTTGACGAAATATAGTCGATAGCCCACCTAGGGGCATGCCCAAGGTCGTAGATTAGAGGGGAAGGTGCGCAAGACGACGACTCAGACGTTGACGCAAGAAAAAAACCTAGATGAACACAGAGGTTTATCTAGGTTCAGGCCGCTAGGTTAGCGTAATACCCTACGTCCTGCATCGAGTTGTATTGATTGGATCTGGCTTGTGGCTTATAAAATGTGACCTATGACCTATCTGACATGTCTCCCTTCACCTGTCCTCTCGGAGGACCCCTGCCCCTCCTTATATATTACAAAGGGACAGAGTTACATTGTAAGTATCCAATTTGGTACTATATCCAGATTACAACTGTCGTGTGGTGCATGTCGTGCGCCGCACGCCTTCATCTGCGGGCCAGACGACCCCCGGTGGTGAGGCTCATGTACCATCGTGTGGTACCCTGGGGTCTATAACACCACAACCTTCCTCCTACGTGTCGTGGAGGCCGCAGCAGGCGAGGCGTTCTCCATCACCACGGTCCTCACGCTCCTCGCTTACATCGTCATCGTGCACCATGAGGCAGGCGCTGCCTACGCAGTGCTCATCCCCATCGATGTCATCACCGTCTTCATTATCGGGGGAGAGCCAGGCTTCCACCACTACATCATCGACGATGTGGGCGCTGTCCCCATGGACACGTCCGCGTACCTCACTCGCGTCAGCACCGTCGAGTATGTGCTACATGCCTTCCCGCTCGGTGGCTGCTCTATGCCCATGATCACATTGGGCGGCATCGTCCTATACCTCGTGCTAGACAGGGACGCGCTTTCCATCGCCTACCCACTCACGGACGTGCCTCATGCGCTCCCCTCGATGCCGCCATAGGGCGCGCAGCCGCTGTCAGCCATCACCATGTCCGGTGCCTCCTATCGTGAGTTTGTGAGTTCCTCTTTGCGAGCATTCCTCCGGACCTCCCTGTGGTGGTCTTCATCTTCTCGGACTTCGGGCTCGCTAGGCTGGGCCCCATCGGCGACCGCTCTCACCGTCAAGACTGTCGTGCACAACTTCTGTGTGTTGCTGTTGGAGCTTTTCATGTGGCGGCGCGCCCTCGTCTCCACCAGGCCCGTCACGGAGCAGCTAGTGGTGGCCCGGGCCATGCCCATGCTTCGGGATAACACAAGATACCACAATATTGTCGACCTCACCGTCTCCAATGCAGCTACGAGCGCCAAAGAAGCACACGACAACCATAGTGTCACGTTGTCTCAGCCTTTATAGCCTCGACTTGTTCTCATCCCTCTATGCGCACATTGCCTGCTGACGAGTGCTCAAGACCTTCTGTTGACACAAAAATCCGGTCGGTAGCGCCAACACACTCGAATGCACGATCCTCAGAGGGCGTACGGAGCAAGGTCCTGACCTCCTGAACCTTCGACAGGTGGTGGTGTCGAATCTTGACAAGATCGACCTTAGGCGTGCCAATCAATTTGACCTGCAATTGACAAGGAAAAGAAAAAGTTGTCAAATTGTGGAGCCTACCGGTTTGGTGCAAGACAGTTTCAAATTATACGGCTCTGATATAGCCATTGTAAATAGGACACTGACTACAAAGTCAACTCCCAAGAGATTGCGTGAAAGTATTGATAAAAATATAAAGCAAAACGGCTATAAAATATGTAAAGAATCATTCGGGACAGGTGAACAGCTGATAAGCTTAAACATATTAACAGAATACAGATCTATGTGTACGTCCAAACAACGTGAAACCAACGTATCAACTAATTGGACAAGCAATTCTATCTATTAACAGTGAGGTCTTTCCATGCAGCCATAATAACAAATAGATCGATAAAATAGTTTAATCATCGACAGTGGGGTGTTTCCATACAGCCATAATGATGACCAAGCTAGATCGCATCCAATGCAACCAGCAGATACATTGATTCCAAGTAGCCTAGAAGCACACATTATGAAGAAAGCATAACTGGATCGGCTATTTTAACCGATACAGGGTCCATGAAGCACGAACAAGATCTATCCGTTAGAACCGCGATTCGATTTGAGATCAAACAAGTCTAATCTACCATATATATCAGTGGGGTTCAAAAATACAGCCATAATAGATATGCTAGATCTAAATTTATCTGTTCTTAGATCAAAAATCCTAATTTTATCAGATATCTTAAACGCACAACATGTAACAATCAAGATTGACAAAATAGTCGATGAGAGGCTTGAATCGGCTATTTCCTTCATCATGAGCGTGCAAAATCTTAGGATAGCCGAATCTAAACAACTTTTAAGCTTAAGCTACTTTGTCAATCTTGATTGGGCAAGATATTGTTTAAGACATGAAAAGAACGTTAAAACATAAACAACATCGATAACTTGATGAATCCATTGGTTTGCCAAAACCAATAGAGCCGATAACTAGTCAAGATCGACTAAAGCAAGAGATTGATCAAAGTCAAGGCAATCTTACAGAAGGTGATCTTAGACCGATAACTAGCCATGTCATAGCTTAACAAGAGTTTAGTCGATGCCAAATACAGCCTTATTGTACAATGACATGAACCATTGGTGAAACTTACAAGCAAACCGGAGGTCGGTCGAAGCCGATGCAGCCCTGCCTGGTTGAAGGTTCCGCCGAGATCTACGTTACTCCTACTCCTAGGGTTTTGGCCGGTAGCCGATGTAACACCCGGTTTTCCAAAGAATACCAAGTGTCCACTATATGTGTGCCCAGAAAGTCCACAAGACACATATAGCAACAAATATGGAATTTCTCAAAGACAATGCTTTATTATATATCGAAACATAGATACAACAAGACTTACATCTATATCAAAGCAGAGCGGAAACTATTCTTGGGGACTCCAAACTTTACAGGGACAGTTGACCGGGGGAACACTCGCCTAGAACTCTTGGAACATCTTCTGTAACTCCTCACTTGATTTCCACCATCTGGTACCCATCCGGGATTTTTTTTATAGATTGTACGCAAAGCAAGGGTGAGCGCACCATACTCAACAAGTATAACATGAGGGATGCAAGGCTCAAAAGGCTAGACACGGCTGAACTGCGGTAAGCATTTTTAGTTGGTCATATTTTATTTATTAGACCTATGTCTCTATGTCATGCTTAAGCTCCCATGGTGAAAGTATAATTATATATCATCAAGGTTATTATTACCCACAATTATCCTTAGATCTGTCTCAAAAAGGATCCAGGCCGCTCATGACCGAGAGCACGGCTGATATATCAGTTTATTCTTAACTCTGCAGAGTGTGTACAACTTTACCCATGAGTCGTGATTGCCCTTTTGCCCGAGGCGGCCAACCTCTTAACTCACTACCAAGGTAAGTCGGCAGGGATCACTACGAAGCCTTTCCAAAGTTGGTCTAACAAGTCGTAGCCGCTAAGGTTTCAGTCTCCCAAGAGTTATGAACAACCTCCCCACTAAGGTAACACCCCATCCTCCAAAGTAATTACCCTAGTGGGACCGGGCCATAACTACATGGTACCCCCCTCTTGCCCTTTCGGTAAGCTACAAGACGAGCTAGAACACTTAGAGTACTTAGCTAAGACCAGAGCCATGTAGTCCTCGTGGTTGTACTGTAAATCCTGTGTTGCCGCTTTATGATCCAGAACCAACATTTGTTCTATAAGTCATTAATCAAGATTAATTATTATTTTAATATTTGGTATATGCAAGCTAAGCAGAACTACCCATATGCACAACCCAAGGTAACAAGGAATATAGGATAACAAAGTTCTAGGTAGAATCTCTAGGGTTCATCATATTAGACATATGCATATGAAAAGGTGATTAAAGGTTACTGGGTAACAAAGGAACTCATGTTACACTTGCCTTCCAAAAACTCATGTTGATGGTTCCACTTCTTCGAAGATCTTCTTCACGATCACCTTGGACTGCTCAAACTCTAAACGGGATCAGAGGCACCACACAAGCATCCATTCCCAATCATTACATGCAAACAAATACATTTCTATTTAGAGCAGTACACCAAACAGTACTAAAACAAGGTAAAAAGCTTATAAAAATATTCTACGCATTTCTACGAACACGTGAGCGCAAGAATCACTCTAATCGGACTTTTAAATCAAAAGTTATGTTGAAAACAAGGTTCAAATGACACTTTTGTAAATAAACCGAAGTTCTTTTTGATTTAAAACAAATAAAATCGCATTTTCTGTGAAATATGGACGGCGGATCCTATTTTCACAAATCTCAGGGGGTAAAACGAATAAAACCGAGGCGTTTTAGAACTGCAGAGGAGTGCGGGTTGATTTTCAAAAACATCGGGGGCTTTTTCGCAAAACTGCATGCGCATGGCTGCTGACCGAGCCAGCTGGCTGAGGTGGCGGCCACATGGCATCACGCGTGCGGCGCGGCTCACCACGTTGGCGTGAACGCGCGAGCGCTGGAGCGATGGACTGGGTCTACGGCTGTTCGGTGGACCGGTTACAAAACGAAGAGTTATCTTCTAATCTGGGCCCTTCGCGATCGGATCGACGGCTCAGGGCGAAGGGAAAGGAGTTGGCCGGCGGAGCGGCGCTCCCGCGGCGGCGTGCCATGGGAGGAGACCGGAGCACGGTGGTGGGTCGCCAGGATGGCGTTCCCGACCACTCTGGACACCGTCGAGGCCACCGTAGTGACCCATGGGACATTACGAACTCGAGGGAGGGGCTAGCGAGGGTGAAGGTCACCGGGGCGGCTTCCTATCGCGGTGGCGCCATGGATGGCGGCTCGGAGCTCGACGAATTAAGCGATACGGGGCACTAAACTCAAAGGTAGAGGCATGGGGAGGGAGAGGAGCTTACCGCGAACTCGCTGGGTGGGCTCATGACGCCGAGGAGGGCTCTGTCGGGCCAAAGCCAAGCGGAGGTGAGGGAGGAGGCGCTCGGTGCTCGGGTAAAGGAGATAGGAGGGCTCGGTAGGGGGTTTTATAGGGCGCTGGGGGTGCGGGGAAGCGGCGCTGGTGCTCCACCGAGTCCGCATGATGGCCGAGTGGCCATTATAGCCACCCACCGACGGCAGTTTCGGGAGGAGAAGAGGCGGCGGCGGCGGCGATGCGCTTGCGGGAGGTAGGGGAAAGGGTGTCGAGTCTCTGACGAGTGGGCCCGGTTGGCAGGCGGAGTGGGGAGCGGCTGACGCGCGGGGGCCGAGTGTCAGCGGGCGAGGGGGAGGCGAGGGCGCGGGCGCTCGCAGGCGAGCGGGCCGCGACGCTGGGCTGCGGTTTGGGCTCGCGCGGGAGGGAGAGGGAACGCGGGAGCAGGCCGGAGTTGGGTCGAGTTGGTCGGGTTGCGCGCGTGATGGAGGAAAGGAAGGGAGAGCGGGCTCCTGCGCGGGGAGGGGAGGAATGGCGTGCGGGCCGCGGAGCCAGGCCACGGCTCGGGCCGGGACTTGGGCTGGCACGCGGGAAGGGAGGGGAAAAGGAGCAGGCTGGCCAGCTGGGCCGAAACTGCTGGCAGGCTGGTTAGGGAGAGAGGGAGAAAGGGAAAAAGAAAGGCTTTTTATTTTATTTCAAAACAAAACTTGTTCAAATTCAAACTAAGTTTGAATTCAAACCATCCAACACTATTCCTATACTCAAACAAAATAATATGCACCGGCATGAATGCAACAAAAATGTTTCTAAGTCCTAGGCTTTTATTTTAATCTTTCAAAAAATTATTATTTGACCTAGGTTAAATACTCAGAAAATTAAATAAAGCTCAAATTTATTACTAATTTAGGAAAATGAAATTTAGGGTGTCACAGCCGATGTGTTGATTGATTGGATGTCTTTACAAAAATCGGGTTAAATCGGGTTTCTAGCTATTTATAACCCGATAGACTCATGTTCTAACACGACTAGGATACATTATAATCTATATCTATATCTATACCTAATAATAAAGAGGCAAAATTTCAGCCTCTTTTTTCGTCTGGAATTTTGTTCGTCTGGCTCAATACGTTGATGACGGTGCACGGTGTTTTGACGGTGCAGCGAACGAATACGAATAGAATACGTTTTGAGTCAGCGACCTCTCCCTTCCCTTCCGTGCAATTTTCCCAACGCGTGCTCGTGCCCAATTTGGCCTTTGGCAGCCCATTTGCTAAGAGCCCATTAGCTTCGCTCGCGTCGGCCGTCGTTGACGGCGCAGCGACCTCTCCCTTCCGTGCCATCTCCCCAATGCTCCTGTACCTTCCTTGTCTCCTCTCCATTGCTCCCTGAAGTTCCTCTCCATGCCTCGCCCTCTCCCGTTGCGATGGCGCATGAAGCTTTTGCGCTCTCGTCGGCGGCACCCGGCGACCGGCGTGCGGTCGGCGTGCAGCCACCAGCAACACCGTGCCCTCCCCCATCGCGCCTGCGCCCTCGGAGGCCGGCAGCCGGCGGTCGGCGTGCGGTCGCCGGCAACCCCGTGCACTTCCCCGTCGCGCCCAACAATCCTCTCGCTTCGCTGCCAGGCGGCCGACCGACACTGCAGCCTGGCCCGTCACCAGCAAGGCAGACGACGTACGAGCGCAAGGCTAAGACGGCGGCAACTGACGAGACCCACCAGCGCACGTGCGTGAGCCCGATGGCTGGTACGCGACACACATCCATCTCGGTCTCTCGATATCGAGATTGAATCGATTTGGTTATCCATCATCTATTCGATTTAGGTTTTTCTATTTACCTTTTTTTCAAGAAGGAAATCAAATTGTTTTCCATAACCTGTTCGATTCAGGTTTGTTTCTTCTTGCTATATAAAAAAATCTTTGTTGGCAGCGAAGTCTCTGTATCCCAGATCAATCCCCTAATTTCGAAGCTTGGTGTCAACGAATCGAAGCTTCATCTCAATCTCGCTTTGTACAAACTCGCCGGATCTGCTATTTGTTGCTGTTAGGCAAGGTTTGTTGTTCTTTTCTCTCTCTTTTCTTTTAAATCTGTACATTTTAGATTTCAAATTTACTAAAGTTTGTGTTTATTATAACTTATTCATTGTCTTGCAGAATATGGATTCTTTCAATGCTAGATCAGACAATGTTGATACTTTAGAGGTCCAGCCTTTAAAGAGATCAAAACTCATGGAATCCGAGTCTACCAAAGATTTGAACGAGAATTCCACACCTCCTCCATCACCATCCATCCAGAATTCTGAGTTTGCCAAAGATGTGAATGAGAATTTTCCATCATCACCATCCATCCAGGTTTAAAATACAAAATATCCACACTCTCCTTGGAGTCCAAATAACCGTCCTGACGTTCTCAATCATATTTCCTTTTTTTTCTCACATACTATTTGGGGAAATTACTCACTGAATTGATTTTTTCCTATTTTACAGACTGATTCAAGCATTGTTATGGATTCAAATGTTCAGTACTTAGAAGAAGAAAACTATTCTGGAGTTGAACACATGATTGACAAAAAGCATCCCGGAGAAAATGCAGAAAAATACAAAAATGACCAAACATACGACAAACTTCCACAAGGTATTAAATTGTCAAAAAAATTAATGTTGTTGCATACCAATTTATCTCAATATTGTCTCAGCTTTTACATTACAATTTTTTTACTTGCAGATTATACAATGACCGACAATGATTTTTGTGCTCAAATAATAATAGAGACTTCTCAAGCCACTGATATACTTGTGAAGATAGATGATATTTTTGTCAATCAAAATCAGTTGACTTGTCTTCTAGACCCAGAAAAATATCTGAATGACGATGTAAGTCTACTGATCTGACTGAAAATATATGTATCTAATATCAGTAATTCCATGTTTTATAAATAGCATAATATCATTATTTCTTATTTCAAAATTTTCTTTGTAGGTCTTAAGTGCATATATCTGTTGTTTAAAAGAGCAAGAGCATCTACAAGTTAGAAATGGTGTTAAAGTGTACTTTGAGAATCCTATCAATTCTGGACTATTAAAACATGATGGCAAACTTACAGTAGATAAAGATGGAAGCTTCGTGACAAGGCTTGTTAAAAATTATCTCAACCATGACATGGTAACAGATATCTCCATATTTTACGTGTTCCAATAAGTTTATTACATTTATACTTTATTATTTTACATATTTAAGGCTAATTCATTGTCATTGTTAGATTCTACTTCCAATAAATATCAAGAACACACATTGGTATTTAGCTGCTCTTCATGCAAAAAAAATGTGAGATACAAGTACTTGACTCACTGTGTTGGGAATTCAATAGAGATGATCTCAGCACTACGGTTAGTTACTATTACAGCAGTTTTCATTATTTAAATATTTTATGTTGATCCTTTTTTTATTCTTTAATATTTATCATTACTAATACTTTGTTTTTCTATAGCTGGCAGGTCTGCAATCTCATTTAAACATTATTATAAAAAAGAAAACTTGGTAGTTAAAAAGTGGGAAGACCTTGATGTTACTAAATGGACAGTCAAAGAACAATTACAAGAACCAATCCAGAAAGACGGGTTTGTATAACATACTATAAGATTATAATTTATATGTCTATAATATTTTTTTAATACTAAATGTTCTACAACTTTGCAGTTCATCTTGTGGTCTATTCATGCTTAAGTTTATGGAATACTGGAATGGAGATGCACTATCTCAACATATTACACAGGTATATATTCCTTTTCTTAGTTGATTAATTAGTTGTTGAACTATTGAATTACTTGACATGTGGTAATATTGATTATTACCATGCAGGAAAATATTGATCATTTTAGGAACAAGTTAGCCGGCATACTATTATTTTGGAAAACAAACACAAATGTAATGATCTGGAGTGATAAACAAAGTCTTGCCGTCGAAGATATTCTCAAAGATGATATCATCTTGCAGAATCCAGACATCCAAAAGAAATCCAAATCATCAGAATTATTATCAAGGGAAACAAAGTACCAGTCGCTTATGTCTGTTCTTTCAAATATTAGTAGAGATGAGTTAATTAACTGTCTTTGCGACTATATCAGATCAATTAATTGTGAAGAGACCTTAAAGTAAGTTTTTTTTATATATGATGCCATTTTTTTATTTTATTTGCACAACTGAAAGTCAATTGGTAACACAATTAATTTTATTTTTTGTAATCTTTTTCAGTAAAATATGGGTACAAATCTCCAAGCCTTATTCCATCAGCTTGAATCTTAAGAAACTAAACATATTAAAGGACAATGAGCCCATGGACCCTGATTGTTTCAATCTGTTTGTACAAAAAAACATTTCTGATTACATCCAATAGATGAAGAAAATCAAAGGTCCAATATCAAAGCATTATCTAGACTTACAGTTTTGGGTATGATCTAATATTTTCCCCTTTAAATATACCCATTAAGTTATATTTAATGTTTTCTATAACTAATTTTCAATGTCCATTTAATATGTTAGATGATTATTGATTTTGGACGACATCCAAACTTTCGAAAGAAGTTAGATGTGGACCAACTAAAAGAGTCCATATGTAAATGGCATGCTATTGAATATAGTGTTTCAAGATGCAAATCGGTAAGATGACTTACAAAGACCTCATAATGATATTGTTTTAACTATGTTCTAACTATTAACCTTTTGCAGATTCTTATACCAATAACTGAGTTGAGTGGTGCCTTCATTCTATTCATATTGAACCAAGAGACCAAAACTGTTTACATTTTGGACCCTAATCCTCTTAATCCAATTTACATGTACAACCCAAACGCAAAATATGTTAAGAAACTCTTATTTATTTCTGAGTACTTTCAAAAAGCCATGGCAAAAGCATGTCTTGGGTCTAGATGGAACGAAGATATTTTCTTATGGCGTCAAATTATTTTAACTGATATTCCCATTTACAATAGGTAAGCTTCTTTTATTTGGTTACTACTACTTTACATGTTCGATTTTGATCAATCATTCTCATTACTATTTTTTCCTTTGATTAATATTTGTGTTGTCAGGGAACTATCTGGTTATCTTGTTTCCATGTTCATGTCTTCATGGAAAGATGAAGGACTACACATTCCAAAAATGAAGGTACAAATCATGATTTTTAATATTAATTTTATATAGTTTTGTAATTTATGAAGCTTATCTAATACTTATTTTATTACAAACGGGATGCATGTGAACTCAGAAAGCATTTTTATAAAGGAAAATGAATATGAAGATAACTTACCTACTGGAGTTCAAGACTTTGTTAGATGTATCAAAAATAGTCAGACTTAGAGATAGGCAAATATGTTCCTCATTTATAATGTAAAACAATTTTTATGTACAATTATTACAGCAATTGAAACTGCTGAATATTAATCTAAAATATTTTTTTACCCTATTCCTCTTTGTTTTAGTTCATCCTCTACTTTTTTTCTTATCGGTGATACCCATTTGAATGGATCAGGTCCCACAACAAGCTTTTTATATTTCTTTGATATCTGATGAAAGATTACAGTACTGTAGTTTTTTTTTTACTGTGTTAAATTTCTCTCATTCATATTTTTCTGGCAAACAATGCAGTCTTAAGTCATGTCGTGCTATGTACAAAGTGCCCACATGTTCAATAAGTAGCTGATTATACAGAAATATTCGCATGAAGCCTTTGTTAGGCTACAATATATTTGGAACCTATACCTCTGCATTTTAGAGTTTTTTATAAAGTCTTTTCATTTTATATGGTTTAATTTATTAAGAACAAATATATCCATGCATATGGATGCAACTATAAGAATCGAAAAAAATGAGTACTAAAGAACTTAAAATAAAATTAAATGAAGGTATCTGGCAACGCCTTCAAGTAGCAGATATCTTTTTGAGTTCTACTAGAAAACTTGGAATTAAATTAAATGGAGGCAACTGGCAACACGCCTTCAAGTACGTAGCAAATAACCTCAACGTCCGACACGAAAATGTAGTTGGCCTTGAGGTCGGTGTGTACAAGCAGTAGCTCAAATATGCTGACTTGAGAGGGAGGAAGAGCAGCTCAAATATGCTGACTTGAGAGGGAGGAAGAGCGCGGCCTGCTGACCGCAGAAGGCCACGAAGCGCCGCCACTGCCTCCAGTGCAGCAGCTTGGGCAGCCACGAGCCCGTGAAGGCATTGGCCTCCCCTATGGCGCGCACGGCATCAGGCGCCGCATGGCCAGCAGCTGGCCCTGGCCCGCGTCGCCCACGAGGTCGCCGAAGCACAAGTGCACGACCAGCGCGAACACGGCAGTGTGCACGCTGTTTTTGATAATGACGACCACATCGCCTCCCGCGGCAGCGATGCGACGAGGGCCGCCATGGACTCCCGCCGTAGCAGGCCGAGTTGGTCGAAGCGCGAGGGGTGCAGAGCCTCAGAGGTAAGGTTGCGACGGAGCGCACGACACAATAAAAATGGGTATAGAAGAGTACAAAAATGATATATAAAAAACATAATACACTTAAAAATGAAGAGATATAAAATAAAAAAAATGAGACATTTACCAATAAAAACATAACAAAAAATATCGTTAACCCGTGGCAACGCACAGGCATTTTTACTAGTCTATATCTATATCTATCTATATCTATACCTAATATAATAATAAAGAGGCAAAATTTCAGCCAAAATTTTTGTCTGGTCAAAATTTTCGTCTGGCCTCTTCCCGTGCACGCTCGAGTCTGACTCTCCCATGCACGCCCGAGTCCGACTCTTATATCAACTCGATTTCCTTGGTCCCGATTAGCGAATCGGCACCAAATCTATATTAAGGATTTCCTGATCTAAATCAGGAAGGTACACAAGCAAGGTACAAATCGTGAAATCAGAGAAATAATTGAATCGAATAATAAATCTCAAGTAAAGAATCGAAGAGGACAATGAGATGGGGTCACGTCTCCAGGCGCGGGAGTGATCTGGAGAGCTCGGGCCAGCCGCCAACGCCGGGGGACCGCGCCGCTGAGGATGAACGCCGCCGTCGCGCGCTCCGATAGGGGTCGAACCGCCCGTGAGCTGTCACAGCCAGCTGCGCTGCTCGTGCTCCTGCCACCGCGCCGTTAAGTGTGCACCGCCTCCGCTGATGGCGGCCGCCACCGCACAGATAAGAACCGCGAGCTGCGCGCGCGCGCCCTCGGGGCCGCGCCGCCCCGCGCACCGTGTCGTTCCGCATCGATGAGTGCGGGCTAAGACGCACTGCTGCTGTTGAGGGGAGCCGCTGCCGCCGTTTTGTGTGCAGACGCCAGCGCCGCCGAGGAGGCTTTAGGGCGCAGCTGCGGGTCGCCATCGCCGGCCGGCTGCGCCACTCCTCGAGCTGCCCCGCCGTCACTGCCTTGAGGGCACTGACCGGTCTCCTAGACGGAGCCACGTGCGGCCATCCCGCGTGCGTGCGCCGACTAGCAGACCAGCAGATGCCAGCAGCTATCAGCTCGCTACTCCCTCCATGATGCTCTACGGTCGCTTGCGTGTGGTGTGTGAGTGAGATGGGGATAAGAGAGTGAGGTGGCTCAGACGCAATTAGGGTTTTCTTTTGGAATTTATATGAGCTTCGGAGAAATCCTGTCGGTTCATTCAAATCTAATGGCTGACATCGCTTCTGCACTAAGCATCAGCGAGGAGATGGGCTGGACCGGGGCTATTGGGCCGTTAATTTGGCCACAGTGACGATGCATGTGCGGCAGCCAAGCACGTGATGACTCGTCAGTCAGGCTAATTCAATGTTACTGATTTAATTGATTTAATTGAGTTTCTTTCCAAATATAGATTTGTACCATTGAGTTTATTTCCCAAATAATTATGTTTATTCCCCACTACTAATAAGTTCAGTTTTTTAGTTTTATTTAGTATAAGTTTTGGGGATAATTTAAATATGCGTGGAATACTATCCATAAGATTTTAAGTGTGAGCTGTTAATAAGAGTATTTATTTAACTTCAGTTTAAGTTCTTAATTATTTCTTTAAGTATATAAAATAAATTTGATGTGCTAATAATTATCATATTCTTATTTCATATTGTATAGAGTTTAATTACTCTCTTATTTAGTAATTTTTTAAAGTTAAATTTAAGTATGTTTCGGGAATATATGTTGTTGAGAGTATTTAATTTAGTGTAATTTACTTAGTTAACTTTTATGCACTATTTAAATAAGTTTTAAGTTTAAATTTTAATTTCAACATTAAATTCTATGCTCTCATGAGTATTTAATATTTCATTGAGACTTTAAAATTAAGTTTTGCTTCATGCATTAAATTATATGTTTTCACATATGCAAATATTATCCACCACTGTATAATAAGGTGGTCTCTGGTAGAATCAACCAACGAGAAGTTTAACTAGAGATTATTCATAGTTAATTTCTGATCAACATTGATTTTAATTATGAGTTATGTGTGTGGGGGTTGTTGCAGTCCGTGTGGTTGAGGGTTGGACAGAGATAAGACATCAGTAGAGAGCAGAGAGAACAGGAGAGGTAGATGGTAAAAGAACCAAAGACGGAGGAGAGAAGACACGTGTGGATAACTAAATGTGTAGTAGAAAGTTATGGAATTGATCGTGCCATGCATGTATTATCTTCTCCTCCTGATTTTCTTAAACTAATCTTCTCTTCATTGGTTACAAGTACTTAATTTGCTATAGACGTACAGTATTTGAATTTAGCGACAAACTAATATCCCGACAGAAATAATGACACTCTCTCATTATATGAGAAAGAAAAACACGTATTTTGCTGGTCTAATTCTAAAATAAGTTAATGACACAATTATTAAATAGGTCGCTAAATCATAATTGTCTAGATAACTAAATAACAAATTATATATCCCGTTGCAACGCACGGGCATGTTTTGCTAGTATTATTTTAATTTTAATTTTAATTTTAATTTTTTTAATTTTAAAGAGGCAAAATTTCAGCCTTCTTTTTTGGTCTGGAATTTTTTTTGTCTGGCCGACGGTACAGCGACCTCTCCAAAGGTTTATAAACTGTGATAAAAGTCCCTCTGTACATACGTAATACGGAATCTAAAGTCCGGCCTCCCCATCCAACGGCTGCCTCTAATCAAGTCCTTCAAGTCCTTTTTTCTCCTACTCCGACTCTCTCCGGGATGAACTCAGCATTGGAAGTTAAATAGGACATGACCCTAAAATTTTCAGACCGCCGACGGTACAGCGACCTCTCCAAAGGTTTATAAACTGTGATAAAAGTCCCTCTGTACATACGTAATACGGAATCTAAAAGGATTCTGTACATCAACTATGAAAGAACGGAATCTAAAGTCCGGCCTCCCCATCCAACGGCTGCCTCTAATCAAGTCCTTCAAGTCCTTTTTTCTCCTACTCCGACTCTCTCCGGGATGAACTCAGCATTGGAAGTTAAATAGGACATGACCCTAAAATTTTCAGACCGCCGACGGTACAGCGACCTCTCCAAAGGTTTATAAACTGTGATAAAAGTCCCTCTGTACATACGTAATACGGAATCTAAAAGGATTCTGTACATCAACTATGAAAGAACGGAATCTAAAGTCCGGCCTCCCCATCCAACGGCTGCCTCTAATCAAGTCCTTCAAGTCCTTTTTTCTCCTACTCCGACTCTCTCCGGGATGAACTCAGCATTGGAAGTTAAATAGGACATGACCCTAAAATTTTCAGACATATAAGATAATAACTTACAAGATAATATAAATATAGATCGAGCGATACAAAGAGCCAATTAAGAAGGTTACGAAGAAGCAATAACTTGCAAAGCGGCAAAGACCATAAGAGAAATTATTCTAGATAAAAAAACAAAATGAAAAAGAACTCTAAAAAGTTACGGTAAGACAAGAACTCAAGTCTAGATTATAAATAACAATCCAATACATATACATCTCCTATGAAGCAGATTGGCTTGGCTTTCAACACTACCAGCTGCCCGCCATGGCAGCCGTCTAGCTGTGCAGCAACGCGACGCCGTCGTGGTGCCTAGGCTCGTCGCTCGTGACCGTCGGAACGCCTGAGCGCAACTGCATGGCGGCTTGCGTGCGGCCACCAGGGCACGAGCCATGCTGAGCCGGGGCTGGTAGCTTGTGACGGCCGGGATGCCTGACGCCACTGCAGGCGCAGGTCAGCCTGCCGTGCGCGCTCCCACCGCCGGTGCCCCTCAGCTCAGCTCCACGCATCTCGACATTGACCCACTTGCTCGTTCGCTCTCCTCTCTCAGTTGTGCGACGCGAGAATGACAAAGGAAGAAGAGAAAGTGAAGCTAGGGTTTTTTGGCAGCGGCTGCTCGGTTTTGTTCTCTATATGAGCGTCCTCGGCCATAGGATTGGCATCAATGGTTTAGATGGATCCAATATTTAAGTGGGCTTGTGGGGCAGCATGGACCGGTGCGCTTGCATGGTCTAGGCCCAACTAACGTAATATAAAGCCCACATGGACGTTCAACAGACCAAAAGGTCAAATAAACTAAAGTTCTGACTAGGTTCTTTTTTCGTTTTACGTCTCTTTTTTATGTCTTTTTTCGTTCGTTCGAAGGTTTCTGTAGTCCTGTCTTGCTGCTCTGTTGATGAAATATAGCATCTCATACCTCTTTTTTTGTATTTTTTTTGTTTTCAATACGTAACTCTATGTTTTCTTAGAAAGATAAAAATAAATAATAAATAAATTCCTACTTCGACCATTATCTAATACATAAATATTTCAATATAAAAATTTGATTAAAAATAAACTATCATTATAACATACACCAGTTGATATCCTAACTAATCAAAATGTAATCTGAAATCTTGATACGTGTGCCATTCAATCTAATCTAATTAATATGCTTAAACAAGTTTATCCATATACACCAGTGCAAATTTCGAAGATGTTCATTTATACCCGTACACTTTTTAATAAGGATCAATATGTGAAAATCAAGAAAGATCTCAGTCATACTTTGTACTCAGAGAGACCAACTATTAATAAGATGATGATTAACCCCTTGTCGGTTTTAATAAAATATTAAAATTAGATATTTTTATGGATCCTCAAGAGAAGTCATAAATTTTGATATATAACTCTACTAACACACAAATAGTACTAAAACTCAATTTATGATATATTTACGAGTAATTTTTATTCTTTACAATGAAAGAAAAGTATACCAAAGTTATATTTTAATTCAATATGTAACTAATAAGACAATATTATATTATTATTGCTAATACTTGCTTATATTATGAATACCATGATCATCATAAAATAATAACTTTTAAATTTTATGGCAATGATAAAAAGTGAATAAATATGTAACATTATTGTCTTTGTTTCCATTAACAAGTCCGTTTATTTGTGATTGGTGTAGCAGTTATTCACAACATCAAAAGTAACATCCATATATAAGAATTTAAACAGCAGTAGTTGTTATAACTATAAAACAAGCTGATTTGAACAAGTCAAATGTTTAATAGCTTTTTTATTTTCCGTTGCATCGCACGGGCAATTTCCCTAGTATAGATAAAAGACGATCCGTACTCCAACTCCTCTAGTCGAACCTGACACGTCTTCTAAGTTTGTCGAGCCTGGTCCACGCAAATCTTCTGATCATGTCTTGACCTAAAACAAGCTTTCCCCTTCCTGGTCGATCTCTTTTAATTAACTAGCCGTTTGTGTTCATAAATGGAAAATCTTCTTTGACCTAAAATCTGGTGTCAACAACTTCCTACTAGGGATCCCGCTGTTGTCTGAGGACAAGAAGATGCACTCCATGGACCTTTGTACAACCACGATCGCTAGACAGGTTCGACCAAGGCGTGCTTGTCTCCGTCGATGCCATGGAACATGTTGCCCTCGTGTTCGACCACGACCTCTGCTTGTTGTTGCGGTATGCCTACTCGATCGTCTCCACAAGCGCAACCCAGGATACCGTATAGTTTGTCCACGACACTCGTCGACAAATGCGGCGATTACAACATCGGCTTTAGCCCCGACATCAAGCATTCCATTCACATCAGCAAGGCAAACCCACTACGTGCACGCGTTCACCTCCCTAGACAACCCTGGCTATCACGTTCATCTCCAATGGTGACAGCTCGGCCTCTGCAGATCATTGTTGCGGCTTGAGGGCAAGCCACATTTCAAGCGATGGGGAATGTCAGAGCAACTCCAACGGTTTTGTATTTTTTGTTTGACAAAATATGATATTTGCTAACTCTCAAATTAGTATAGCAAAAATAAAATGAGTCAATCTTCAACAGTTTTGCATTTAGACTTGACAAAACTAAAAAAAAATTATGCGCGAGAGAGAGAAATATCCCACGGGAGTAGCACGCGAAGGCGATTGCCAAGCGAACCACAACTTGGCATATATGTCCAATATCACCCGGTGTTTGCAAAGTTGCTAAAAATGCTAAGCTCATTTGTCAAACCGTTGGATAGAAGATTTTTAGATGTTTTTGCAAAAACAAGAATGTCAAACTCATTTGCAAAACCGTTGGAGCCATTTGGGCCCAAGCCCATCAAGACAGGTTGATGACTGTAGTTTTGGCTATAAAAGGCTTCGGTTGTGAAGTGAAGGCAATCAAAAAAAACTTGTATTGTTCATCTTCCTCCTCACGTCTCTTTGGTCCTATCTCTTGTTGTGCTTCTCCTCCCATATTCTAGTTCTCTTATATGAAACATGTATTGATTTATTATCAGTTGAATCGAGTTTCGTCTAATCCTTGTCTATTGTTGTGCTTCTACCCCCAATTTAAGATATGCATAGATCATCCAACCGAGCACACTTAAGAATATCTTGTGAAAACTAAAAACAAAAATTTGTTAGCGTAAGTGCATATATAAATTCAAAAGGTGAATCTATATCATTACTTTCTTCATTCACTTGATGGGCGAGACGTGACTATTATCAATAGACAAAACACAATTATAAAGACAAAATGCTAAAATAATTCAAAATGAACACAACAAGTACAATTATTTTGTATTAAACTTAAATATTAGAGAACACATGTATGTATATTTGTTGATTAGAAGATATATCAGCCATATAAAAAGTGTGAAAAGAACAAATGATATAAATACAATAACTAAAATAATTGTGCTCGACCAATGTGATTTACACAGATGGCGATATGTTTCACAACTTGCATTGGTAAGGATTTAGCTACCCTACAACCTACCCTACAACTTCTTGTACGAATGTTATTTGGATAAGTTATTCACATATCCAAAAGTGAAGAAACAAACAGAAGTGATGGACTCAAAGAATGACCAAGTCATACAGCTGAAGAATATTCAACAAAAATGACTAAACTGTTATGTTACCTTGTGTTTTGATTGCCTCGATCTTACATAAGCAAGCATTCCTTCAACGCTCCAATCTGAAATGGCGAGCTTTGGCCATGTTATTTCATTGTATTCACAAATTAGGATTTTTGTTATCAAACACTTAATGGAGATGAAGAGAGAATGGAAGATAATAAAAGGTAACATTGTAATGTTGACGTTAGATGACAAATGGACAAATGAGATTGTTCACTCTAAAATCCATTAAATTGAGGTGTATTATTGTTAACATGTCGCTTATTTTTGTTTGCTTGTAGAAACACACAGGGACAGGAGTAAGTAAACTAATGCTATCTTATGTGCAACCATAACCTCAATATTCCTTGTTAAGTATAGTCCAATAAATATATTATTTACTAATACTTTTAGTAGTGCCCATCAACAAAATTCTAGAATGAAACAACAACTATTTCATAATATGCAATTGTTTGTAGTTAATCCCTTTTAATAATAGTTGAGTGTATAGTATACACCCTATCCCATACTTGAATACTAGTGAGATTTAACGTCTCATTTTGATATTTTGGTTGCCATGATTGCGTGAGTCGGTACATATACCGTGTGTGTTGCTATGATAAATCAACTTGAAAATGAATATGCCATGCTTTTTTATCATACTCATGAAAAATTTTGAATGGAAGTTTCTTTATTGAAATTGAATTTTTTTTAAGCTCTCATAGCAATGTATCGGGCATTAACCAATGTCCTATTGACTAACTAAAGTTTCAGTTATTACGAACAATAACCAATGCCCACATCTTAATTAAAGTTTCAGTTATTACATTTTTTGATAATGCATGATAGATGGAGTGACAACTAATGAATTTAGCCAAATGATATTTTGTCCTATTTGTAATTAGGCGTATGCATTTCAAGCTGGGGTTCTTTTAGATAATTCATTGATTTAATTTCTCAGATATATAGTGTCGATTTACAAGTTCTTTTTTTGTTTATAGGCTTGTACAATCGTCTGCTTGTTGATGAAGCCGAACTTCACCAAGTTGAAGAATTTGCCCACGATATTGTTGTGTTTCATGGAGAAGCCATGATGTCTACTCACCGATTTAGAGAAATAAATAATATTATGATTATTTACACGCTTTTGACATGCACATTCAAATATATGATGGACTTGAATTTAGTTCAATGCAACGACGCGCTCTCCATGACTATATTAACTTCATGAATTTTGTTTTTTAATTAAATATCACTTTAACATCGGTATTTAATTTTATAGCAGTGTTATCTTATCATGCGATAAGTATGTTTTTAGTATAAAAAATATTGTCTCGTAGCAAAGTACGACAAATGAAAAGAGTCAAAATCGTTGCATCAAAGGCTAATCAATTGCTTTGCATGATTGACATACCAACTATCAAGATCTAAAATGAATCAATAGATTTGGTAGAACCTATCCTCAACCCCTATGTTTGCCACTAGGAAATCATACCTTAGAGAAAACTATAACCCACTAGAAAATAAATGTATAAAATGCACACGGGTGCTTTTAAACGTTTTATTTTTATAGAGATGTTTTTTCCAAACCAACTATCCATGTCCTCATTTCGAACAATACCAGATGCCAATGGGACAAGTTGGTCTTTAGAATATTCTCCAACACAAATAAAAATAAGTATTGCGCCTTCAATTTCTCCAATAAGAAAGGTACCATCAATCAAGACAACAGGCCTACAGTGCTTGAATGTTTCGATGCTCCGTCCAAATGGCCAGAATGCCCACTAAATACATGTCTTCCATTCCTTGTTTCAACCTCCTTAGGTAAATACTCAAAGCGCATTCTGAGATGTACAACTTTCATTACTTTCAACATTATAGGAAGGCGCTCATATAGTCATATGCTTGTTCCCAATCTCCATGGATAAGTTCTCGTGCACGTTGCCCCCCCCCCCCCCGCACACAATGCTTTCCTATATTTCACATAGTAATCATAGTGTTGGAAGATGACCTCAACCAATGCAAAGACAATAATGGTTGGCATGTGCTTCACCATGGGGACACACTTGACTTGCAATGAACCTAGAATTGAACTAAAAGTAGTTCTCTTCTACCTTTGTGTCAGGGGAACGCCAAAGGGGTACCCCCAATCAACGCAAAACACACGAGTTAAAACCTAGAACACCAATTAATAGCAAGCCCAGCTGGACTTAACCACCCGAATACCAACCTGTCAAAACCCACAACACCGGCCCACCACGGGGAAGCCTAGGCCCGCCAAATGCCTCCCAAACCACCTCGTGGCAGCCTGCCTCTCGAGCCCTGGCTCAAGGGGTTCGAGCCCGCCACCGCCATACACCACCCCTCGAGACCCGGCACAGGGCCCTCGAGCCTCGCTGGCCCGGCTGCCAACCCCTCGAGGGCACATCACGCCCCTCGAGCAGCGCCAAGCACCGGATCCCAACCCCACACCAAACATTTAATGCACTCACCTACTCCAGTCACGTCCTCTGTAGCCCGACGTGTACCACAGTGACCAGGGCAGAGTCCAGTCTCGTTTTCACCACAAGCATGGGCAAAAAGGTGCCAGTACGGCACTGTTAACCCATACCCTACACTGTCGCACGTCTAAACCACGTCTCGAGGCCCGGTTTCCTGCTGCTCAATTGGGTTTCCCAGGACTTGCCCATAACTGCGGGGACTCGAGCCCCCCGTAGGCGCCACCTCGAGGCCGGCTCTGAGCCCCTCGAGCCCTGACTGCTTTCATGCTATTGGAGGATAGGTACCCCAAGACCCGGCGGGACTATGCACGTATCGTACGTGCCGGGATGGGCGGTGCACGGCCTCCACGTCGCCACGCCTCCACGTCCGCACCCGGGATGGAGGCCACGCTTCAAGGACGCCCCAACAGCAACCCCCACGTCGGCTACAATGTCTTCGACAAGACAGGGTTCCTACCCTTCCCCGTATTGGGCACCGTACGCCCCGACACCTGTAATACCCTTGTGTAACCCTGGCCTCCCCTTGCTCTATAAAAGGGGACACCAGGGCCCTCAGTCCACGTTTACAGACACGTTAGAACGCACATACGCCCGCACACACGCACACTCGAGTCCGGACTCCGGTCCACGCTCATTGAGCTTGTATTCGCCCCTGTACGAGCACTTAGGTGCAAGTAATACAAGAACCTCCTCCCCCGCTGGACGTAGGGCCTTCTTTGCCCGAACCAGGATAAATCCTTGTGTCATCTTGCATCACCATCCAGGAAGAGAGCACACGATCATATTACTCGTTGGTGTCGTACCCCCGGGTTCGAAACACCGACAGTTGGCGCGCCAGGTAGGGGCCTTCGCATGTCCGAGTCGATTTCTCGTTGGTTTCTGGATGGCTTCATCCCCTCCTTCGTTCTCGGCTAGTGCCGTCATTTGGTTCGGGAGCTTCGAGTTCTGTAACGCCTCTGGTGTTTAAGATGTAATTAACCTGACATGTCATCATCATTAGTCATTAATCATTCTTGCCTTGCATTTATGTTTGCTTAGTACTTGTGTAGCAATCTCTTTTCAAAAACCCTAAAGCCCAAATCTTCCTAAAGGGCAAAAATGGTAATTTCAACTCTGTGCCTAGTCTTGTGTAATTTCTTGTTCAGTTAGTGTCTTGATGACTTGTTGTGTTGATCAAAGTTAGAAAATCAGAAATAGAATTTAAATCCCTTTTGAAAAACCCTGATTTCCAAACCCTGGTTTTTACCCCTCTTTTATTAGCTTAAAAACTATTCAAAATTTGAGGTTGGTCCTTTTAGAAAAGTTGTAGATCTTGTCAAGAGGTACAACTTTGGTGTTTGCAGATTTTCAAGTTTCAATACAAAATCAGAAGTAATTTCAAATTTCTCCAAACTTAAATTTTGTCCCTTTTTCGGTTTTCAAAAGTATCTCAAAAACTTTTGAGTTTCAGAAAAAGTTTATATTGGCAAAGTTGTAGATCTCAAAATTTTAAGCAACTTTGGTGTTTTGAGTTTTCTTCGTGTAGTTCAAGTTTTGGGAGTAATTTCAAAATTTCAGAAAGGGGAAGTTTTGCTTTAAATATCGTCACTGTGCACGAACTTTAAAGCCAGGGGGCCCCGGCCTCCGGCAAGGCCGCCGCGCCGCGCGCGAGCCTCGCCGCCCCTGCCGAGCCCGGCTGACCCGCGTCCGTGCCGCGCGCGGCCAAGCTCTGGCGCTCGCCTTTCCTCTCGGCCCCTACCTACCGCCGCCTCGCTCATCCCCTACCCTCTTCCTCTTTCCCCTCGGCCGCAGACAGCGCGCAGTTGCCGGCCGCCGGCAAGCCGCCCCGTCGCGCGCGCGTTCCCGCCCGCACCGAGCCGCCCTACCGTGTTCCCTACCTCCATTAATGTCGCCCGAACGCTCCCCATCCTTCTAACCGGACCCCCCAACTCCGCCCGCGGCTATAAGAAGCCGCCGGGTTCCGCCATTACCGCCACCACGGCGCCCCGCACCACCGGACCTCCCCAGCGCCCGTCGAGCCCGCCGTTGCCTTCGCCTTGAGCTACTCCACCTTCCCGAGCAATCAATTTCACCCCTCCGCCCTCCTATCGCCGGCGCGGGAGCTTCGTCCCCGACTCCGGCAAGCGGCCGCGTTTCGGCAAGAAGAGGAATTCGCCGCCGTGAGTGTTCCTCCCGTCCCTCCGACCCCTGCCCTCTCTTCCTCACCTCCGTACGCTTCTAACCGCACCTCGGTGATCTCTTTTGGTGGACAGAGCCGCCGGACGCCGCTCGCCGCCAGAGAGCTCCGCCGGAGCACCACCACCGTCGAGCTCCCTCCTTCGACCCTGCACCGCCTCGCCGAGCCTCCCACCAGACTCTCGGTGAGCCCGCGAATCTTTCCCCACCCTCGGCTTTCCCAGCGCGAGCCCCGAGCGGCCGGCCCGCCGTCCGCCCCGCCTGCGGTTCGCCCGAGCCTTCTGTTTCGCCCGAGCCTTCCGTCTCGCCCGAGCCTTCGAGCCAGGCCTCGGACGAAGCAGTCGCTTCCGTCTCGCCCGAGCCCGTTTCACCCGAACCCGCTTCGCTCGAGCCAGGCCTCGGCGAACACATGTCTTCCGATTCGCCCGAGCCTCCCGTTTCGCCCGAGCCTTGCGAGGAAAGAGCACAGTGCTCTTTTCCTTTTTTGGGAAGTTGTGAATAGTGTTCCTTTTTCTTCTTTTCGTGTGATTTTCTGTGTTGCTCCAAAAATTCTGAAAATTTTATGGTAGACTCTTTATACCATTTAGTGTTTTAGAAAAATATGAAACTTGGACTTTGTGCAAAAGTTGAAAATGAAAAATCTCCCTTTTAATTAAGAAATGAATGGTTTTAGATTTTTAGAAAATCATGTGTAGCTCCAAAAATCATGAGATAAATTTTTATGTGCTAGTTATGTCATGTTTAGTCTCTGGTGAAATTTTGAGGCCTTTTGGAGCAAGTTGATTTTTGGGTATTTATTTAATTTGTTAAATAGCGCCTTTTGTTAATTAAATGTTTGATTTTTGTTAAGCACCTTAATGACCTCCAAAAATTATGAAATTTGTTTTGACATCTATTTATACCATAATAAACTTATGAGATTAATTGGGTAAATTTTGGAGCAACTACATAAAATGACCTTTTGAAATAATTAAAAAAAATAGAAAAATCAAATAGAGTTAATGTTGTATGCCCTGTGAGTGACTTTTAGGATTGTTTGTTGTTCATAGACCCCCACCCTTTTGGTCTATGATGTTTGTGATGTCATGCTTGTTTTGTGTTTAGGTCGGATAAATGATGCTTAATAGATTGATTAATTTTGCTTAGAGATCAAGATAAGTAACTTCGTGTCTGTTCTAGAAGTTACTTATGCGCCGAAAAATTGTACTCTAGAAACAGTAGAATTGTCCTGTGCTGTATTGTTCATGTCAGCATCCTCATAAGCATACATCCTTGCATCCGTTTAGTGACCGAAGGAGAAGGCATCAAGATCGAGGCAGCCGCTGACGAACCTGTCCCCGAGGCTACCCCGAGCTCCGACACCTGCCCTGCCGCCCTCGAGCCTGCCCTCTTTGCTCTTCAAGGCAAGCCCCGGTGCATTTAACCTCTTTCCTTGAATTTATAAAATAATTTCCTTAAATGCTTTTGAGTTAAATTATTGCATTAAGTTTATAGGAGTTGTGTGCTATCCTAATTGATGCACTATCCACCTTGACCACTGATACACCCGATACCTGCTCTTCAAAAGTATTTGAAAAATGCTTAGCAATGCTCATTGAATTAGACTTTGCAATAAAAATGTCAATTTCAAAAGTGTGATCACTGAAAGAATCTTTACGGGAATTTGGCTTTACTTCCCGTTCGATGGCTGCTTGCCTAGCTAGCATGTGGTCATTGTCGAGAAGAGGTTGTCCGCGCGTACGGTGCCGTCATGTTGTAGTCCGGGACTCAACAGTTGACACCGACCGGGACAGGGTTGAAAACCCGACAGGACCTGTACTCTTGGGTTAGAGTCCCGAGGTGCTTGTTGCTGACGGAAAAACTTTAGGGACCATCCGTATGGGGGCCTGCTGGTCAAGACTTGTAACTATTCACATACTACGGAAAGCTCTGGCTCCGAGGAATCCTTTATTGGACCGACAACCGCGCACTGGGAGTGGAGAGATGGCGGAAGTAGCATGTACCCACGTGGTCGTCGTACCTGGATATGAGTGGTGTACTGTACTTCCGGGTGGCGTAGGACCGGGCCCAATCTTGGAGGGATCGTGGTAGACGAGTTGGCATATGCAAGCTTGGGTGCTACATATGCAGTGTGGATAGGGATCCTCAGCTGAGTATTATTTATCCGGATTAACGTTGCTCCTCGGTTATGGAGACTTGGTCCACTGACTGTCAACGGAGAGTGGTTCTCAACTAGGAATGTTTTGAAATGTAAAATGAATCATGAACGATGAAGAATTGAGGAATACTGAATCTTTCCAAAAATAAAAATAAGGTTTACAAAAATGCTTTTCTGCAAAATACTTGATCTTGCTTAAGCCTTACCTTGACTACCCTAAGCCTCTCATTCCTGAGTCTTCTCCCTTTTTCTTTAGTCGGGTAAGTCTTGTTGAGTACCCCAGTACTCAGGGTTTGTTACCCATGCTGCAGGTATGACAGAATCCCCGATGTGTCTTGCACCCTGCTGCGTGACCATCGTCCAGGAAGAGGCCGATGAGGCCGAAGAATAGTTGTACACCCTCGGGCTGGGTGATTATAAGTATCTTTGTTGTTCCCCACTACGTTGCCTATGTCTATTTCTATTATTAGAACTTGGTTTGTAATAACTGCACCTTAATTTCTATTTTGGACCCTGCTTTGTAAAACTAATGTTATGTAAGTCTTCCGCTCATTATTCCGATGTTATTTGTAAAAGTACACAATGCTGTAACCGAATTGTGAGATGATCCTGCGGACATTGGGCACTGATGTAGCCTGGTGGCGAACATATCTTAATCACATGGAACATGGGTTCGGCTGTCAGAGGTTGACAGGGACACGTGGGCCATGGGATTAGGGTCGTTCCGTCACAGAGTGGTATCGGAGCATCTCACTTTAACGTTGCAGTGTTCGTTTTTGCGAAAACTTCAAAAGACCTTTCGAGTCCAAACAAACTAAACTTGACTATCTTGAGTCCAAATTGCTTCTCTCATCTTGTCTCTCATATGGCAACACTAGCTAGTGGAACAACATGTTTTAAGCTCTATGTACCTTATTTATTTATTGCATTGCTTTGTTCCGTAGGAACGATTCATGCATCATGTCATAATCACCTAAGTTAACTTCCTCTCTAAGTTCGTTGGGTCAGTATGCCTCTACCTTTTCTTGCTAGCCTTTTTACTCCTCATCCATCTTATCCTATCCAGACATGGCCCTCATCAAGCTGACTGCTCGCAAGTCGACTGGACCCAAAGGTGTGCCACGCCACCAGCTGGCACCTCGCGTTGGAGAAGAGACTGCCGAATCTTCCAATGGTCGTCGCTTTCCCCGCCGCACCCGCAAGCATCTGAAGAAGGAGATCAAGAATCTGAAGGCTGAGCTGGAGAACTTGGAGCATGACTTCTACCACTCATGCCTGGAGTTTTATGAGGCACGAGCTTCCCTGGAGCAGGCCAACCGGAACACGGTACGCGCTATCGAGCAGCGCAATGATGCTTGGACCCGCGAGGACGTCACCAGAGCCGAGCTCCACGGATTGCAGCAGTACACAGCTCAGATTGAACAGTTCAATGATATGCTTCATGAGGAAGTACATCAGTTGTACGACCAACTCCACCCCATGGTTCCCCCGGTTATGGAAGACCCGGAGGACGGAGTAGTGGAAGAACCCGATGTGGAACAAGAGCCAGACGTGGACGAAGAAATTGAACCTGCTGAGGACGTCCACGCTGAAGACGAGGACGAGGAGGTTGAGCCTGAGCTCATCCTCGAGGAAGAAGATGACGACGAGGACATGATCATCATCGATGAGGACTAGACCCGTCTTTAGGAGATGGAGATCCCGTGTGTCTGTACCACCTGCTTACCTAAAACCTTAGTCTAGGTTTGGGAGCGTTAGTCTGTCTTTTGTTAAGTCAGTCTGTATCTTTCCTTTCACACCTTTTCCCTTTATCAGTCTGTGGTTATCTGTCAGTCATCTGTACTCATCATCTACCTTTGTATCAATGAAGTTATCAGTCAGTTATCAATGGATGCTAAGTTCCATGTTTCTTAACAGATGCCTGTGAACACTCGCAATGGAGCTGGAAGTTCTCAGGAGACTGGCCTTCCAAACCCTCCACCTGTACCAGCTACGCTAGCAGATGCCATCGCAGCCTTGGCAGCCGCAGCTAACCTGATGGCTCAAAACCAAGGGCAGCAGAACAATGGCCACCGTGGTCGCCATAACATCAACAACGAGACCACATATGCGGATTTCACCGAAACCCGTCCACCGGTCTTTACGAGGGCCGATGAACCCCTCGAAGCTGATGATTGGCTCCGCACTATGGAGCAGAAGTTCGGTCTTCTCCGCTGCACCGACATCCAGAAGCCCCGGTTCGCTTCCCAGCAGCTTCGTGGTCCCGCAAGTGCTTGGTATGCTAATCTATTGGCTGCCCAGCCAGAAGGTCATCAGTTGACCTGGGAGGAGTTCCGCACTGCTTTCCGTGCTCATCACATCCCTTCGGGATTGATGAAAATGAAGCTTGATCAGTTTTTGGCTCTTCAACAGAGAGACTCCACAGTGATGCAGTATGTGGGTCAGTTCAACCACCTTAGCCAGTATGCCTCGGAATACGTCAACACGGACGAAAAGAAGAGGGATTGTTTCCTTAGAGGTCTGCATCCTAAGATCCGCAGAAGTCTGTCCAATAACCTGACCGGTTCGTATCATGATGCTGTTGACCGGGCTATCGCTTTTGAAGAGAGCAACCGTCAGTACCAAGAGGTAAAGAAGAAGAAGAAAGCAGGATCCAGCAGTTTCTCTGGCGGTCATAAGCGCCAGAGGATCATATACCACCCCAGTCACCACCAAAATCGCCTACCTTACCCCAACCAGCAAGTGGTCGTCCGTACCGCGGCCACCACCCATAATGCCAACCAGCAGAGTGCCACACAGCCGAACGCCCCAGGTGTTCGTATCACCACTCCACAAACAGCCTACAACCATCTCTGCTACAACTGCGGCCAGCTTGGTCACTGGTCTCGTGAGTGCCCAAAGCCCAAGAGGTATGCCCAGAATACTCAGAAGAATCCTGGAGGATCTCAGCAGCAGCAGCACCGTGCACAGCAGCAGCATGCTCAGAAGGGCAAGATTGTCAAGAAGCACGGACAAGTCTACTACACCGCTGTCAGCGATATACCAGAAGGGGAGCCCGTCATGATCGGTAGGTTTCCTGTTGCCAACCACCCTGCAGTTGTGTTGTTTGATTCTGGTGCATCGCATTCCTTCATCAGTCGTACTTTTGTCATCAAGCATGAGATATCAATTGAGGATTTAAAAGAAAGTTTCTGCATATTTTCGCCTGGAGGGCGTATAAGTACTAAGGAAGTGGTTCGCCGTATACCAGTAATGTTGGGGGAACATGTATTTCCTACCACCATGATAGTGCTACGTGATCAGGAGATAGATGTCATTTTAGGCATGAATTGGATGTGCCAGTATAAAGCCATGATGGATATCCTGAATAGGGTTGTGAGAGTGGACATTCCTAACAGTACCTCCAAACTCCTTCTCCAACTCCCAATGCCTCCGAAACCAGCAGCCACGCAATTAAATACCGCCTATGTCCTGGAAACCAGAGACATCCCCATGGTCTGCGAATTCCCTGATGTTTTTCCAGAGGATTTACCTGGTCTGCCTCCTGACCGTGATGTTGAGTTTGCCATAGAGCTAAAGCCCGGGACTGCTCCTATATCCCGCAGAGCTTATCGAATGCCTCCCAGAGAGTTGGCAGAACTAAAAATCCAATTACAAGAATTGCTGGATAAGGGCCTCATTCGCCCAAGCTCGTCTCCTTGGGGCTGTCCTGCAATCTTTGTAAAGAAGAAAGACAAGACTCTCAGAATGTGCATTGATTATCGCCCACTCAATGAGGTCACCATCAAAAACAAATATCTCTTGCCTCGTATTGATCTTCTCTTTGACCAGTTAGCTGGAGCCAAAGTATTCTCCAAGATCGATCTCAGATCCGGCTACCACCAAATAAAGATTCGTCCTGAAGATATTCCTAAAACAGCTTTCACCACCAGATACGGCCTATATGAGTACTTGGTCATGTCCTTCGGTTTGACCAATGCCCCTGCTCATTTCATGTACCTCATGAACTCTGTGTTCATGCCAGAGCTTGATAAATTCGTGGTCGTGTTCATTGACGACATCCTTGTCTACTCAAAAACCCCTGAAGATCATGTCGAACATCTTCGTATCGTCCTATCCCGTCTCAGAGAACATCAGCTGTATGCCAAGTTCAGTAAATGTGAGTTCTGGTTAGATCAGATACAGTTTCTTGGTCATGTCCTATCCGTTGAAGGTGTGTCAGTTGACCCTGGTAAAGTGGCAGACATTCTGGATTGGAAGCCACCTACCACTGTTCATCAAGTCCGCAGCTTTATGGGAATGGCAGGATATTATCGTCGATTCATCCCAGATTTCTCAAGAATCGCCAAGCCTATCACTGAGTTAGTAAAGAATTCGGTGAAGTTTGTCTGGTCACCAGCTTGTGAACAAGCCTTTCAGACATTGAAGAGACTGTTAACCACATCACCAGTGCTAGCCCAGCCAAACATCGAGAAGCCCTTTGATGTCTACTGTGATGCATCTGGTACTGGTTTGGGCTGTGTTTTGATGCAAGAAGGTCGAGTGATCGCATATGCCTCCCGACAGCTTAAGCGACATGAAGAGAATTATCCAACCCATGATCATGAGTTAGCAGCAGTGGTGCACGCCTTAAAGATCTGGCGCCATTATTTGTTGGGTAGTGCCTGCAATGTGTACACAGATCACAAAAGCCTGAAATATATTTTCACTCAAGAGGAACTGAATATGAGGCAGAGAAGATGGCTTGAGTTAATTAAGGACTATGATCTTGAAGTGCATTATCATCCGGGTAAGGCGAATGTGGTCGCCGATGCACTTAGTCGCAAGTCTTATTGCAACTGTCTGATGAAGAAACCCTATGATTCTTCTTTGTGTTATGAGCTGGAAAGGTTGAATATTGAAATGATTCCACAAGGAACTCTGAATAATATCATAATAGAAACCTCTATCAGAGAACAGATCATCGCTGCACAAAAAGATAACCCTGGAATCAAGCACATCATCGAAAAGGTCCAATCCGGAAAGGCTGATTGTTTCAGGATTGATGATGCGGGAGTAGTATGGTTTAAGAATCGGTTAGTAGTTCCTAAAGTGCCTGAGTTAAGAAAGTTAATCCTTGATGAAGCACACTTGACTAGATTCTCCATCCACCCCAGCAGCAACAAAATGTACCAGGATTTGAAGCAGAAATTCTGGTGGACAAAGATGAAGATTGAGATCGCCCGGTATGTCGCTCAGTGCGATACCTGCCAGAAAGTCAAAGCCGTACACATGAAGCCCGGAGGAGAATTGCAACCCTTATCTGTACCTGCTTGGAAATGGGACGATATTAGTATGGATTTTATCAATGGGCTACCCAAGACACAAAAAGGTTTTGATTCCATCTGGGTGATCGTGGATCGCCTCACTAAGCAAGCTCACTTCCTGCCAGTGAAGACCAGTTACACCGTCCCCACTTATGCCACTTTGTACAAGAACCACATAGTGAAACTCCATGGCATACCCAAGAGCATTGTCTCTGATCGTGGTACTCAGTTTGTCGCAAAGTTCTGGAAATCATTCCATACCTCACTTGGAACCAAGCTACTGCATAGCACAGCATATCATCCACAAACGGATGGACAAACTGAGCGAGTCAACCAAGTGTTAGAAGACATGTTGAGAGCCTGTGTGCTCACCTTCGCAGATACTTGGGATGAGTGTTTGCCCTTGGCAGAGCTCTCATATAATAACAGTTACCAAGAAAGCATCAAAATGGCACCCTTTGAAGCGCTGTACGGTCGCCGTTGTCGTACACCTCTCAGTTGGTCTGAACCTGGAGAAAGGGAATTCTTTGGGGTTGATCTAGTAAAAGATATGGAAGAGAAAGTCAAGCAAATACAAGAGAACATGAAGACTGCACAGTCTCGACAGAAAAGTTATGCTGACAAGAGACGTCGACCTCTGCAGTTCCAGATCGGGGATTATGTGTACCTGAAGGTCTCACCCACTAAAGGAGTTACTCGTTTTGGAGTCAAGGGAAAGTTAGCACCCCGCTATATTGGTCCCTTTGAGATTCTGGATCGTTGTGGCAAGGTAGCTTACAAGCTAAGATTGCCCGATCATCTTTCTGCAGTCCATAATGTGTTTCACGTCTCCCAACTCAAGAAATGTCTCCGAGTACCCGAACACGTGGTGGAAGTTGAAGGTGTTGAGTTAGAACCTGATCTATCGTACTCTGAGTACCCAGTTCGTGTGTTGGATTCCAAGGACCGTGTTACCCGAAGAACTACCACAAGATGGTACAAGATCCAGTGGAACCAACACTCTGAAGAAGAAGCCACCTGGGAATCCGAAGACTTCTTAGCAAAGAACTATCCTGACTTCCTCGATACTCTGTAGAGGTAAGGTTTGCCTTTGTCCTTCTCTAGACACAGAATCTCGGGGCGAGATTTCTTTTAGGGGGGAAGGCTGTAACGCCTCTGGTGTTTAAGATGTAATTAACCTGACATGTCATCATCATTAGTCATTAATCATTCTTGCCTTGCATTTATGTTTGCTTAGTACTTGTGTAGCAATCTCTTTTCAAAAACCCTAAAGCCCAAATCTTCCTAAAGGGCAAAAATGGTAATTTCAACTCTGTGCCTAGTCTTGTGTAATTTCTTGTTCAGTTAGTGTCTTGATGACTTGTTGTGTTGATCAAAGTTAGAAAATCAGAAATAGAATTTAAATCCCTTTTGAAAAACCCTGATTTCCAAAACCTGGTTTTTACCCCTCTTTTATTAGCTTAAAAACTATTCAAAATTTGAGGTTGGTCCTTTTGGAAAAGTTGTAGATCTTGTCAAGAGGTACAACTTTGGTGTTTGCAGATTTTCAAGTTTCAATACAAAATCAGAAGTAATTTCAAATTTCTCCAAACTTAAATTTTGTCCCTTTTTCAGTTTTCAAAAGTATCTCAAAAACTTTTGAGTTTTAGAAAAAGTTTATATTGGCAAAGTTGTAGATCTCAAAATTTTAAGCAACTTTGGTGTTTTGAGTTTTCTTCGTGTAGTTCAAGTTTTGGGAGTAATTTCAAAATTTCAGAAAGGGGAAGTTTTGCTTTAAATATCGTCACTGTGCACGAACTTTAAAGCCAGGGGGCCCCGGCCTCCGGCAAGGCCGCCGCGCCGCGCGCGAGCCTCGCCGCCCCTGCCGAGCCCGGCTGACCCGCGTCCGTGCCGCGCGCGGCCAAGCTCTGGCGCTCGCCTTTCCTCTCGGCCCCTACCTACCGCCGCCTCGCTCATCCCCTACCCTCTTCCTCTTTCCCCTCGGCCGCAGACAGCGCGCAGTTGCCGGCCGCCGGCAAGCCGCCCCGTCGCGCGCGCGTTCCCGCCCGCACCGAGCCGCCCTACCGTGTTCCCTACCTCCATTAATGTCGCCCGAACGCTCCCCATCCTTCTAACCGGACCCCCCAACTCCGCCCGCGGCTATAAGAAGCCGCCGGGTTCCGCCATTACCGCCACCACGGCGCCCCGCACCACCGGACCTCCCCAGCGCCCGTCGAGCCCGCCGTTGCCTTCGCCTTGAGCTGCTCCACCTTCCCGAGCAATCAATTTCACCCCTCCGCCCTCCTATCGCCGGCGCGGGAGCTTCGTCCCCGACTCCGGCAAGCGGCCGCGTTTCGGCAAGAAGAGGAATTCGCCGCCGTGAGTGTTCCTCCCGTCCCTCCGACCCCTGCCCTCTCTTCCTCACCTCCGTACGCTTCTAACCGCACCTCGGTGATCTCTTTTGGTGGACAGAGCCGCCGGACGCCGCTCGCCGCCAGAGAGCTCCGCCGGAGCACCACCACCGTCGAGCTCCCTCCTCCGACCCTGCACCGCCTCGCCGAGCCTCCCACCAGACTCTCGGTGAGCCCGCGAATCTTTCCCCACCCTCGGCTTTCCCAGCGCGAGCCCCGAGCGGCCGGCCCGCCGTCCGCCCCGCCTGCGGTTCGCCCGAGCCTTCTGTTTCGCCCGAGCCTTCCGTCTCGCCCGAGCCTTCGAGCCAGGCCTCGGACGAAGCAGTCGCTTCCGTCTCGCCCGAGCCCGTTTCACCCGAACCCGCTTCGCTCGAGCCAGGCCTCGGCGAACACATGTCTTCCGATTCGCCCGAGCCTCCCGTTTCGCCCGAGCCTTGCGAGGAAAGAGCACAGTGCTCTTTTCCTTTTTTGGGAAGTTGTGAATAGTGTTCCTTTTTCTTCTTTTCGTGTGATTTTCTGTGTTGCTCCAAAAATTCTGAAAATTTTATGGTAGACTCTTTATACCATTTAGTGTTTTAGAAAAATATGAAACTTGGACTTTGTGCAAAAGTTGAAAATGAAAAATCTCCCTTTTAATTAAGAAATGAATGGTTTTAGATTTTTAGAAAATCATGTGTAGCTCCAAAAATCATGAGATAAATTTTTATGTGCTAGTTATGTCATGTTTAGTCTCTGGTGAAATTTTGAGGCCTTTTGGAGCAAGTTGATTTTTGGGTATTTATTTAATTTGTTAAATAGCGCCTTTTGTTAATTAAATGTTTGATTTTTGTTAAGCACCTTAATGACCTCCAAAAATTATGAAATTTGTTTTGACATCTATTTATACCATAATAAACTTATGAGATTAATTGGGTAAATTTTGGAGCAACTGCATAAAATGACCTTTTGAAATAATTAAAAAAAATAGAAAAATCAAATAGAGTTAATGTTGTATGCCCTGTGAGTGACTTTTAGGATTGTTTGTTGTTCATAGACCCCCACCCTTTTGGTCTATGATGTTTGTGATGTCATGCTTGTTTTGTGTTTAGGTCGGATAAATGATGCTTAATAGATTGATTAATTTTGCTTAGAGATCAAGATAAGTAACTTCGTGTCTGTTCTAGAAGTTACTTATGCGCCGAAAAATTGTACTCTAGAAACAGTAGAATTGTCATGTGCTGTATTGTTCATGTCAGCATCCTCATAAGCATACATCCTTGCATCCGTTTAGTGACCGAAGGAGAAGGCATCAAGATCGAGGCAGCCGCTGACGAACCTGTCCCCGAGGCTACCCCGAGCTCCGACACCTGCCCTGCCGCCCTCGAGCCTGCCCTCTTTGCTCTTCAAGGCAAGCCCCGGTGCATTTAACCTCTTTCCTTGAATTTATAAAATAATTTCCTTAAATGCTTTTGAGTTAAATTATTGCATTAAGTTTATAGGAGTTGTGTGCTATCCTAATTGATGCACTATCCACCTTGACCACTGATACACCCGATACCTGCTCTTCAAAAGTATTTGAAAAATGCTTAGCAATGCTCATTGAATTAGACTTTGCAATAAAAATGTCAATTTCAAAAGTGTGATCACTGAAAGAATCTTTATGGGAATTTGGCTTTACTTCCCGTTCGATGGCTGCTTGCCTAGCTAGCATGTGGTCATTGTCGAGAAGAGGTTGTCCGCGCGTACGGTGCCGTCATGTTGTAGTCCGGGACTCAACAGTTGACACCGACCGGGACAGGGTTGAAAACCCGACAGGACCTGTACTCTTGGGTTAGAGTCCCGAGGTGCTTGTTGCTGACGGAAAAACTTTAGGGACCATCCGTATGGGGGCCTGCTGGTCAAGACTTGTAACTATTCACATACTACGGAAAGCTCTGGCTCCGAGGAATCCTTTATTGGACCGACAACCGCGCACTGGGAGTGGAGAGATGGCGGAAGTAGCATGTACCCACGTGGTCGTCGTACCTGGATATGAGTGGTGTACTGTACTTCCGGGTGGCGTAGGACCGGGCCCAATCTTGGAGGGATCGTGGTAGACGAGTTGGCATATGCAAGCTTGGGTGCTACATATGCAGTGTGGATAGGGATCCTCAGCTGAGTATTATTTATCCGGATTAACGTTGCTCCTCGGTTATGGAGACTTGGTCCACTGACTGTCAACGGAGAGTGGTTCTCAACTAGGAATGTTTTGAAATGTAAAATGAATCATGAACGATGAAGAATTGAGGAATACTGAATCTTTCCAAAAATAAAAATAAGGTTTACAAAAATGCTTTTCTGCAAAATACTTGATCTTGCTTAAGCCTTACCTTGACTACCCTAAGCCTCTCATTCCTGAGTCTTCTCCCTTTTTCTTTAGTCGGGTAAGTCTTGTTGAGTACCCCAGTACTCAGGGTTTGTTACCCATGCTGCAGGTATGACAGAATCCCCGATGTGTCTTGCATCCTGCTGCGTGACCATCGTCCAGGAAGAGGCCGATGAGGCCGAAGAATAGTTGTACACCCTCGGGCTGGGTGATTATAAGTATCTTTGTTGTTCCCCACTACGTTGCCTATGTCTATTTCTATTATCCGAACTTGGTTTGTAATAACTGCACCTTAATTTCTATTTTGGACCCTGCTTTGTAAAACTAATGTTATGTAAGTCTTCCGCTCATTATTCCGATGTTATTTGTAAAAGTACGCAATGCTGTAACCGAATTGTGAGATGATCCTGCGGACATTGGGCACTGATGTAGCCCGGTGGTGAACATGTCTTAATCACATGGAACATGGGTTCGGCTGTCAGAGGTTGACAGGGACACGTGGGCCATGGGATTAGGGTCGTTCCGTCACAAGTTCCTGGCCACCGGCAGCGGCAACGAGCTGACCCTGCTCTCCACGGAGAGCCTGAGCGGAGGGCGTGTCGCGCCACCCCGCGCGGGGGGCGTGACGCGTCGCCCGCACCACCATGCGTCGCCACCTCGTGAGCGGTGCCGTCGTCACCATCGACGTCGGGCACGGGCGGTGCCCGCGGCGCACGCCCACTTCCCCGCGGCCGACGCAGAGTCTCCGAGGGGAAACCTGCCCGGCGCGCGGCCGGAGACTTCTAGGGCGCGCGCGCACTCCCCTAGCGAGTTCGCGTTCGTCACGCGCACGGACCGGGAGCCTGGCCAGAGGCCCCCGAGCCGTGCTCCGTCGACACCACCAGGCCTCCTCCCTCACGGGGTGTACCGCGCCCGACGCCAGCGGCCCCCGTTCGGCCTCAACAACTCTGCAGCTGCTCACGCCCACCACCTCGACGAGCGTCATCAGGGCCGAACGGCGGCAGAGCGAGAGTAACGTCCGGGTGTGCTCCTACGAGCCACCACCAACCTGGAGGTCGTCTACCCCGCGCACGTCGACCGCGGCTTCTCACGAGTCGTCGAGCCACCCCGGCGAGCCACCATCGGAGAGTGGTACCGCGAGCTGCAGTCCCAGCATGAGCCAGGGCAGCGCGATGTCAATAGCTCCGACTCCGACGAGTACGACTACCACGACCCTGACCTCTGGGATCACACCAGGGAGTGCTTCCAGCTCGAGGGAGTCGTAAGCGATACCGAGGACCACGACGACGACAACAGGCCAGCGCTCAACCTCGAAGAGCCCGGAGACGTGGCTACGGCAGGCGGGTCACGCGTTCAGGGGAGGAACGAACCCCCGGCACTGGCTGCACCATCTCAGCACAGCGACGACCGAGCGGCGCAGCTCGCGCAGCTGCGGGAGGCCATCGCCAAGGCTGAGGAGGATCGACAACGCCTGCTGCAGCTCGAGAAAACCCTAGCACAAGAACCAACCCAGCATCGAGGCGCCGGTGTTCGTGGCCGAGCTCGAGAGGTCCACCGGCAGATCCTCGAGGACGGGGCGCCAGCACGCCCCGAGGTGCGTTTCCCGCGAGCCGGGCAGAACGTGGTGGCGGCGACGATGCTGCTCCATGATCTACCCGCCGTCTCCAACCCTGACGCCAGGCGCATGCTTGGGGAAATGAAGAACCTCCTCGAGACGGCCGCTGTGCAGCAGGCCGAGAGCTCAGCCTCGCGGCGGCGCGGGGCGGCCTCGGGGAAACCGGCAGACACACCCCGCAACGAGCGCGATGCATCCGTCCACCAGCAGGACGCCTCTCGAGCTAGGCCAGTCCGCGAACGGATCATCGACAACCGGCCACCTCGAGACCCCAATGACGCCCGCAACGACATCAACCGACGGCGCAAGGACAAGGGGGCCCAAGAGCGTGGCTATAGCGCCCATCGAGGGGGGCGCTACGATAGTGACGAGGACCGGCAAGTCCTCGAGCCTCCGGGCCCAGAGTCTTCAGCCGGGCCATCCGCAGCTCAACCCTCCCCGACCGCTTCCGACCACCGACCAACATCGTGAAGTATGACGGGGAGGTCGAGCCCAAGCTCTGGCTCTCGGACTTCCGCCTAGGCTGCCAACTAGGCGGAGCGAAGAACGACGACCGTGTGATCATACGCCAACTCCCACTTTATCTCTCTGACACCGCCCGCCGGTGGCTCGAGGGGCTCCCGCCAGACCGGATCGATGACTGGACCGACCTAGTAAGGGTCTTCGACGGGAATTTCAAGGGGACTTGCGTGCGCCCAGGCAACCCCTGGGACCTACGGCGTTGCAGGCAGGCGGCGGACGAGCCCCTCCGCGACTTTGCTCGGCGATTCTCGAAGCAGCGCCTCGAGCTCCCCCACGTGCCTGATGAGGACGTCATCTCAGCGTTCCTCGCGGGCACGACATGCCAAGAGCTAGTTCATGAGCTAGGACGCTACCGTCCCAGGACGGTCGAGGACCTGATGGATCGTGTCACCAGCTTTGCCTCAGGCGACGAGGCAGTGGGGGCCTTCTTTGGCCGTTCCACAGACAAAGGTAAGGCGGTGGCCGCGCCGGAGGGCTCGAACAAGGCAACGATGCCAAGAACGACAACAATAACAGCAACAAAAGAAGAAGAACAAACGCAAAGGTCAGAAGGCGAAACGCGACGCCAATGACGACGACGACGAAGAGGTGCTCGCAGGCGCCCTCGAGCCTAAGAAGCCCCGAGGCCCCCTGACGGAGCTATTTTCGACCAGATGCTCGAGGACCCCTGCACTTATCACAGGGGCCCGTAAATCACAAGTTAAAGGACTGCCGACTGTTGAAAGGCTACTACTCCAAGCTCGGCGATAAGAAAGAAGACGCGCCTAAGGGCAAGGATAACAATCGGCGTGGCGGTGGGGACGCGGACGACAACTTCCCCCGGTGCGCGACTGCTACATGATCTACGGGGGGCCGACCGTCGGGCTCTCAGCTCGAGAAAGAAAGAAGGAGCGTCGGGAGATCTTTGCACTCGGCCACGACGCCCCCCGGTATCTTGACTGGTCTGATGCGCTGATCACGTTCGACCGTGACGACCATCCGGACCGTGTCATAAACCCGGGGGCGTACCCCCTCGTCGTCGACCCCGTCATCGTAGACGTACGGTTCTCCAAGGTGTTGATGGATGGGGGCTCGAGCCTCAACATCATATACCTCGAGACCCTCGACCTCCTGGGGATTTCAGAGGGTCAGCTCCGACCCAGCGTCGAGGGGTTCCACGGAGTCGTACCAGGGAAGAAGGCCCACCCCCTCGGGCGCATCGACCTGCCGGTTTGCTTTGGCACGCCGGCTAACTTCCGCCAGGAGACGCTCACCTTCGAGGTGGTTGGATTCCAAGGGACCTACCACGCCATCATCGGCCGGCCAGGCTACGCCAAGTTCATGGCGGTTCCCAACTACACGTACTTGAAGCTCAAAATGCCGGGACCAAAAGGGGTCATCACCGTCGACACATCCTATGAGCACGCGTACCACTGTGACGTGGAGTGCGTCGAGCGTGGGGAGGCAAACTTCCAGCTCGACTCGCTCGAGGCCCTAGCCGCCCTGGCCACCGAGGAGGCCCCTGAAGCGAAGCGCCACGCTGGCACCTTCGAGCCGGCGGAGCACACCAAGCTGATACCCGTCGACCCGACCTCGACCAACGGCAAGACGTTGACCATCAGTGCCAGCCTCGAGCCTAAATAGGAAGTAGTGCTCATCGACTTTCTCCGCACGAACATCGACATGTTTGCGTGGGGCCCCTCGGACATGCAGGGCATACCGAGGGAAGTCACCGAGCACGCCTTGGAGATCCAGGCCGGGTCCAGACCGATGAAGCAACGCCTGCGCCGCTTCGACGAGGAAAAGCGCAGGATCATCGGCGAGGAGGTGCACAAGCTTTTGGCGGCCGGATTCATCAAGGAGGTATTTCACCCAGAGTGGCTAGCTACCCTGTACTAGTTAAGAAAAAGAATGGAAAAATGCGGATGTGTGTAGACTACACTAGTGTGAATAAAGCGTGTCCAAAGGTTCCATTTCTTTTACCTAGAATTGATCAGATTGTCGATTCCACTGCGGGGTGCGAAGTACTTTCATTTCTCGATGCATACTCCGGCTACCACCATATTAAGATGAAAGAATCCGACGAACTCGCTACCTCTTTTGTTACGCTTTTTGGTATGTATTGCTACATTACAATGCCCTTCGGCCTTCGAAACGCCGGGGCAACGTACCAACGTTGCATGCAGCATATCTTTGGCGAGCACATGGGCAAAACCGTCGAGGCCTACGTCGATGACATCGTGGTTAAAACCAAGAAAGTCAGGAACCTCATCAGCGATCTCGAGACCACGTTCGAGTGCCTCCGGGTCAAGAATGTGAAGCTCAACCCCGAGAAATGTGTCTTTGGTGTGCCTCGGGGCATGCTACTAGGCTACATTGTCTCACAACGGGGGATCGAGGCCAACCCCGAAAAAAATCTCAGCAGTCACGAGGATGGGCCCAATTCGAGACCTCAAGGGTGTGCAGAAAGTGACAGGCTGCCTAGCCGCTCTCAGCAGATTCATCTCGAGGCTAGGGGAAAAAGCGCTACCCCTCTACCGCCTGCTGAAGAAGACGGAACACTTTGCGTGGACTATCGAAGCCGAGGAGGCCTTAACCAAGTTGAAGGGGTTACTGACTTCCGCACCAATTCTCGTGCCACCGCGACCAGCCCAGGTTGGCGATTCCCCGAGCCTCTCCTCCTCTATGTGGCCGCAACCACTCAGGTGGTCAGCGCGGTCATAGTCATCGAGAGGCACGAGGAGGGCCATGCGTTGCCGGTCCAACGGCCGGTATACTTCACCAGTGAGGTGCTCTCTGAGGCCAAGATCCGGTACCCGCACATCCAGAAGCTGCTCTACGGCATCATCATCACGAGACGCAAGCTCCAGCACTACTTCCTCGCTCATCCCGTAACGGTGGTGTCATCCTTCCCCCTCGGGGAGATTATCAACAACCGAGAGGCCACGGGGTGCATCGCTAAGTGGTTTGCCGAGCTGATGGGGGAAGCCATCACCTTTGCTCCGCGAAAAGCCATCAAGTCACAAGCATTGGCGGACTTCGTTGCTGAGTGGACCGACACCCAGCTCCCGCCAGCACAAATCCAAGCCGAGCTCTGGACTATGTACTTCGACGGGTCCCTCATGAAGACATGGGCAGGTGCAGGCCTGCTATTTATCTCACCCCTCGGAGTCCACGTGCGCTACCTGCTGCGCTTGCACTTCCCCGCCTCCAACAACGTCGCTAAGTACGAGGCCCTCGTCAACGGGCTGCGCATAGCCCTCGAGCTTGGGGTCCGATGCCTCGACGTTCGAGGGGACTCGCAGCTCGTCGTCAACCAGGTCATGAAGGCCTCGAGCTGCATCGATCCCAGGATGGAAGCGTACTGCGGGGAGGTGCGCAAGCTAGAATATAAGTTCTGCGGCCTCGAGCTCAACCACATTGCTCGAAAGTACAACGAGGCCGCGGACGAGCTGGCTAAGTTAGCATCCACGCGCGACCTGTCCCCCAGATGTGTTCTCGAGGGATATTTCGAGCCATCCGTCAAAATCGGCCCGGGGGCTGGCTCCTCGACGCCACCCCTCGAACCAGACAAGGGGGCTCGACCTTCAACGCCACCCCTCGAGAACGACCCCTCGGCATCCGCTGAGGCGATGCAGATCGACGCACCTGCCTCTTCGTCATCACGACCCCTCGACTGGCGGACGCCCTTCCTCGACTACCTGACGCAAGACGTGCTACCAGAAGACAAGACGGAGGCCCGACGCATCGCTCGAAGGGCAAGACCTACGTCATCTACGGCGATGAACGAGAGCTATACGTCGAAGCCCATCGGGAATCCTTCAGCGCTGCATCCCCCTCGAGGAAGGACGCAGGCTCCTCGACGACATGCACTCGGGGGCTTGCGGCCATCATGCAGCGCCAAGGACCTTGGTGGGGAACGCTTTCTGCCAGGGCTTCTACTGGCCAACCGCCATCGGAGACGCCAAGCGCCTGGTCCAAGCTTGCCAAGGGTGTCAGTTTTACGCCAAGCAAACGCACCAGCCTGCGCATGCCCTGCAGATGATCCCCATTGCTTGGTCATTTGCCGTCTGGGGGCTCGACCTCATGGGTCCCCTCAAGATGACAACCGGAAAGTACACGCATGTGCTCGTGGCCATCGACAAATTCACCAAGTGGATCGAGGCCAAGCCCATAGGCGACCCCACCTCTGAGAAAGCCATCGAGTTCATCGCAGACATCATGTACCGGTTCGGGGTGCCTAATGTCATCATCACCGACAACGGCACCCAATTTACGGGCAAAAAGTTCACCAACTTCTGCGACGACAACAACATTCACGTGATCTGGGCCTCGGTCGCATACCCTCAATGCAATGGGCAGGTCGAGCGCGCCAACGGCATGATACTCCATGGGCTGAAGCCGAGGCTGTTCAAGACCCTCAAAATTTCGGAAAGGGGTGGGCCGCAGAGCTCCCCTTGGTGCTGTGGGGCCTCAGGACTACGCCGAGTCGAGCCACGGGTTCACTCCGTTTTTCTTAACCTACGACGCCGAGGCCGTCTTGCCTACGGACCTCGAGTATGGCTCACCTCGACTTCGAGCCTACAACGAACAAACCAACGACGAAAAGCTCGCCAACGCCAAGGACCAGCTCGAGGAGGCCCGAGACGTGGCGCTCATCAACTTCGCGCGCTACCAGCAAACACTTCGTCGCTACCACGACAAGCACGCGCGCAAAAGGGACCTAGCGGTGGGGGACCTCGTGCTTCGATGGCTGCAAGACAATCGAGGGCGCCACAAGCTCACTCCTCCGTGGGAAGGCCCATACACCGTGGCTAAGGTGCTCAAGCCAGGAACATACAAGCTCTACGACGATCAAGGCAGAATCCTGGCGAACGAGTGGAACATCTCTCAGCTACGTCGCTTCTACCCTTAAGGCCTCGAGGCCCAGCACATTCTTGCTTCGTACAAACATGTCAAATATGAATGAACAATCTCGCGTCTTTTGTTTTACTTAGAACTTAAGGTAGCCTCGACCCTGCCCTGCTCAGGTCGAAGCCTCCCTCGGGGGCTGACAAGGGCCCCCCAGACTCCAAAAAAGCGCGTTTTCTTTTCAAAAAAAAAATCGACCCTCATCTCGACTCGTGCCTCGAGTGAACTAGCTGACGTCTAAATCCTAAAAAACCTCGAGCCTCCAAGGGTCGGGAGGCGTCGACGTAGACGCCACCTACGCCCCCGGGCTACGGTACCCTACCTACGCCTCCCCTCGAGGGGCTCGCGACGTATCGAAGGAACACAGACTAAGCTAGCAGAAACTCGAGCTTGCAACAAAGAGAAGTGGTCAAACGCATTTGAGAAGAAAACAACTCCTTCAAACAAACAAGTCATATATACATACGGGTCTCGACGGACCCTCATTCATGTCATAAAATTCTTACAGGGGCCTCGACGCCCAAATTTGGCACGCAGGCCCTAATTTTCGTCGGTATGATACTCCTCCCCGAGGTCTTCCACGGCGGGCTCAGCCTCGACACCCGAGCTAGAGGGAGGAGGGTCCTCGACACCGCTGCTGGCGTCAGGAGGCAGCACGTCCTCCTCGAAGATCTTCGCGAGCGACGTCCCCGGCCTCTCCATCTTCTCCAAGATTTTGTCGACACGGCGGTTGTTCCACTCCTCGTCCTTCCCCTCGATCTCGATGAAACCATTGGCGACAACGTGGACCGGGAAGCGGAAGCGGAGCAGACGACCGCGAGCGTCTGCTTGACGCCATGGTGGAGAGCTTGCCGGACACGGTTCCGCGCCGCTACGTCGAGGAAGCACAAGGCGTCGACCAAGGCGTCGCCTCGGGCCACCGCACCTTCTGCCGCAGCCACCGGAGGAACACCCCACATGGAGCCGAGCCGGTCGAGGGAAGCGCGAGCCCGCTCCGCCACCATCGTCTCGTCTTGGAGTTGGTCCAAGAGAGCCTGGTTCGTCCCGCGGAGCTCCTCGACCGTCTTCTCGACCCCTGCGCGCAACGAACGAGGAAGAGTGAGACTGCGGCGTAACAAAAAAAACTTTGAGGCCCAAGCAAGGACAAGGTGTAAGCCTCACCATCGCAATGTTGCCCCAGTTCGGCGAGGTCGCTGGTAAGGCCCTCAGCGCGCTGCTCGAGCCTGCGCTTCTCGGCCAGCATGAGGAGCTTCTCGGACCTAAGCTCCTCGACCAGCTTGCCCGCCTCCACGAGGGCTTGATCCTTTCGGATCACCTCCTGCCGCGCGCCCCTCGGCAGCTCGGGCGGTGGCGACACCGCTCTCGGCATCTTCGGCCTCCTTCTTCGCCGCCTCCGCTGCAGACCGAGCGGCGGCGGCATCGCGTTGAGCATCCTCAGCCTCTTTCTCGCTGCCTCCGCTGCGGTTGGGCGGTGGCAGCCTTGCCTCGGGCGTCAGCGGCCTCCTTCTTCGCCGCCTCAGCTTCAGCCCGGGCGGAGGTGGCCCCGCTTCGGGCGTCCGCGGCCTCCTTCCTCGACGCCTCGAGAGCGGCGACGGCCTCCTCCTTGGATCGAGCGACCTCACCTCGAGCCGCCCGAACCTCCGCCTCCGCCTCGTTGAGCCGGCTCGCCATTTGGGCGTTCCGGCTCAACTCAGCGCGGAGATCTTGAAGCTCCGCCTCAGCCCTCGCGAGGGCGACCGACACCTGTGCGGACCGGCCCGCCTCCTCAGAGCAGGACCGCTCCGCCTCCGCCATGAGCTCGGCCACCTCCCGGAAGATGGACCGCACCTCGCGCGGGGCCCCCCGCTGGGCCGGTTGCTCGACGGGGACCATGGCAAGGGACGGGCTCGGCGCGTCGGGAAACGGCCATACTGGTCGGTCAAGCTCGATGTCGGGCAGATCCTCCTCCGCCCCGAGCTGCCCCAGCTGCGGCCCGCCGCCCGACGGCACGGGCCCAGCTCCCTCCGTCCCTCCGCCGACACCTCCTGTCGCTCCGCCGCCTCCCGAGGCGGCGTCACAACCTCGTGTGGGGATGAAGACTCGAGCGGCGACGAGTCGATCGAAAGAAGGCTCGACCCCGGGCCCTCTTCCCTGGCCGGGTCCTCCGGCGTCTTGTCAGCGCTAGCCGGCGCCTCGGGCGCCTCCACCATCGTCAAGCCCGCGGCGAGGAGCGGCCCCTGCTCCAGCTCGTTCAGGAGGTCCTCCACCGTCGGCTCCTTCTCCGCAACGCCTCTCCCCCCTTTCCCTCCTCCACAGCCCGGCTCATGTCGGTCGGGGCCTCGAGGGGCGCAGTCTCCTCGGCCCCAGACACCGGCAGGGCCGTGCTTGCCCCAGGCGCTTCCCCCGGAACAGCCGTCGTGGTGGGGGGAAGGGTGGCGCTCCAACTGGCGCCATCGCGGGAGGAGGAGGAGGGGGAGGAGGCAGCGCCTCAGTGGGCGTGGTAGTGGCGGGCTCGATGCCGTAAGCTGCGGCCCCTGCAATACGAGATGACAGTGATATCAGAACCGGGAAGGATGCCTCGACCCCTGTGGTCGATGGCGATGACCTCACCAAGATTCGCGACGATCATCTGGCCTCCTCGAGCCATGGCAGCTCGAGCCTTCTCCAGCCAAGCGGCTTCTCTAGCGGAGGAAGGTGCCATACCTCGAGGTGCTTGTGCCTCGACGGGGCTCGAGATCTTGGCCCGCTTGGACGCAGCGAGGTCCACCTCCTGGTAGGAGCACTTCCCCCTGAGAAACCAGAGATGGCATGCATCATCAAAAGTAAAGAGGTAAAGCCTCACTACCGACGAGATCCAAGAAAATTACTCACCCAAAGCGGCGGCTGGGCTTCTTCCCGGAATCGCCGGACCCACTCGGGGGCTTCGAGCCCACCCCACGGCTCGAGCCCTGCGCCTGGGCCGTCTCCGCAGAGCTGGGATGGGGGGAGGGCTCCCGACGCCTCCCGTGGCTCGACCTCGAGGGAGAGCCCTCCTTCCGCCCCACATCGCGGGAGGGCGACGTACCTCCCTCGTGCTGTTGTCGTGGCGCCTGCCCCGGCGCGGGCTCCGGGACCTGCTCCGGCGCTCGCGCTGGCGGTCGCGCCCTCCCGCGTCCGCTTCTGTGTCCCGGCGGTGGTGCGGCGATGGACTCCGGGGACGCTCACGCCCCTGGTCACGAGACGCCCGGGGCTCCCTCCCCGACGCTCGTGATGGTGCGGGCTCGACGCCTCCTCCTGACGCCCGCTCCTCCGCGGGCTCGACCCCGACCTCGATGGCTCGCGTCGGTAAGGCCCGGAGCCCCTCCCGATGTGGTCACTGCCCCTCGAGGCTCGGCCCTTCTCGAGACCTCCCGCCTGGGCGGACGCGGGGGCGGCCACCGTTGGTGCTGTGGTGGAGGCGCTCCGGGTTCGGGGCTTCCTCACGACAGGGGCGCGTCCGGCCGGGAGCTCGACGTGCCCTGGGCCTCCGACGAGGCGGAGCTGGGCGTGGCCTTCTGCTGCTTCACCCCGCGCGGTACCTTCACCGGTGGGACCTCGTAGATGTCCTCCTGCACAGGGGAGCGGTCAGCCCAGATGCCGCCAAACCCCGCGCGTCTCAGGCGCGCGTCCATCCCCTCGTCGTCGCTCTCATCATCATCATCATCCTCCGAGCTCGAGGAGCTGAGCTCGGGGGACTCGTCCCCAGGCTGCCGATTGCGGCGAGCCTTCGCCAACCTTTGCTCCCGAGCCGACCGACGCAAGTTTTTGTTTTTCTCTTTCTTCTTTCTAGAATCCTTGTTCTCTTTTTCCTTTTGAGCGGAGATGCGCCTCATCTGTGTCTCCGCGGCGTCCTCCCTCACCGGGGGCCTCGAGGCACGACACGTGAACGCCCCCTGCGAAAAAAAGGAAACGTGATGAGGACAAAACACGAAAAGAAGGCGCAAGGTTCGAAGAGAAAGAAGGAGGGGAGGCTCGAGACGGGCTAGCTCGATGGGGACCTACCAGATCGAGGCACCCCTTGTCGGGCGCCATAGGGATCAGCTTGGAACTCTCCGGGGCAAACGATCCCTGGATCGTGATCGCCACCCAGGAGATGCCGTCGCTACAAGTCAGCCCTCCTTGGCCATCCTCGACCCGTTCAGCGCCTCGGGCTCGGCCTTCGGCCCCATCTCGAACAAGAAAAGGGGGCGGTCCGCCAGCGGAAGAACCGTCGCTGGTGGAACGCCCAGATTACCGCCTGGACGGTCAGCCCTTTCTCGTCCACCAGTGTCTTCATCATCTCCATCAGGGGCAGCAAATGGCGCTGCTTATCCGCCACGACGCCCAGTTCCACTTTTCCGGGCGCTAGTCAAGGACCCTGCCGGTGTGTACTGCGGAAGGAGCCCCCCTCGTTCCGCAGATAGAACCAGTGGTCGTCCCATCCTGCTTGGTTGGTCGAGAGCTTGTAGCGGAGGTACTCGGGGGGGACGCCGGCCGACGAGGTCCCAGTCCGCATGGTGATGGCGAGGGAGCCAGCGCGCACGAGCCGCTTCCTGCTGGACTTCGACGTCTTGGTGAAGAGCTCGCCCCGGAAAATGTGAAAATGTGAACGAACATCTCTCAGTGCGGCTCGATCTTCAGGTACCCCTCGCACACCGCAGCAAAGATGGCGGCGTGCGAGATCGAGTTGGGGGAGAAATGCTGCAGCTCCACCTCACAGTGGTGGGTCAACGCACGCATGAAGCGGCTCGGCGAGACACCGAGCCCCATGCGGTGGTAACGGGTGAAGCTCACCACGTACCCCTCCGGCGGCTGCGGCTCCCGGTGATCCGCCGATGGACGATCCACCACGCGGGTCCCCCCTCCGGGTTGGGGCGGAGAAGTCCCTGTGCCACCAGCGAGTCCAACTCGCGATGCGTCGTCTTCGATCGGCTCCAGTCTTCGGCCGGTTGCGGCGGAGTCTTGTCGGCCATGGCAACGACGGCGTGGACTTGGGCGGCGGATGGACAGCAGAGGAGGATACAGATGGCGGGCTCAGGAAGGAGATGCACGGAAGCTGCGGCGGCTATGAAGGCAAAGGCAAAGAGAAGAGCCCTCTCCCCTCTCTCGGTATTTATACGAAAGAACCCCAACAGGCGAGGCGTCCCACGGCGACGAAAAAGGTAACCGCATAGCATTTAATGCGCCCACCTAACCACGTCTCAAGCCGGATGCAGGGTACACGCGGCAGCTCTCCATTCGCTCCACTACCCGGGCCCGCCACGACCGTCGCCCCGGCTTCGCGTCCGCCGCCCTCCCCGACAGATTTTGCCTAAAAAGGCACGCCCAACGGGCAGGAGGATTCCCAGAACGGAGGCTTCTTCACGAAGGTAAAAACGGGCCCCGGCCCTAAGCCTCGAAGCAGCGAAGGCTGGCCCTCGAAGAGGGTTCGACAGCCGGCTTCGAGCACCCGAGTCAGGGACACTAAGGGGCGCCACCCGCAGCATCGCTCGAGGGCCAAGCCCTCGAGGCCCCTCACGTGTATCCAAGGCGGGAAGCACGACGTGTAGTGAGATCCCCTCGGAGAGGAGGCATCGAGCCACCGGGTCCTATCGAATGGACCCGACACTCCTGCAGACCGAGCGCCCATGCTTTATGAGATCGTCTCCGGGCCACAGTCGACCCCTATCGAACGGGGCACGAGGTCTCGCTTGGATTCCTCGTTACCAGCTCACCGGGAACCTCGATACTCGCCCGCTCGTGGTAGTACGAGGCATCCCCCTCGCATCCGATCGAAAGGACTCGCAGGATGACAAGCCAGGGCAACCGGCGTGTCGGACGGCTCGGAGTGTCGGTTCAGCCTGGCACCCCTCGACGAAAGAGGGTAAAAAACTCGGGGGCTCGACACTCCCAAACCTAAAAAACGCAACTAACACTCACACAAGAAAAAGCCCACGAGGGAGTTCTAACCACTCCCCCGTGGCCTCGGGGGCTACACCCGCGGGTGTCGCTCGCACGACACCCACGGAATCAAAGCAACCAAACCCTCGAGAACCGGCTAGCTAACCCTCGAGGTCCCAGTCGGGAGCCCCTGCTCGAGTGCAAGCACTCAAACAAGGGCTCGGGGGCTACTGTCGGGGGAACGCCAAAGGGGTACCCCCAATCAACGCAAAACACACGGGTTAAAACCTAGAACACCAATTAATAGCAAGCCCAGCTGGACTTAACCACCCGAATACCAACCTGTCAAAACCCACAACACCGGCCCACCACAGGGAAGCCTAGGCCCGCCAAATGCCTCCCAAACCACCTCGTGGCAGCCTGCCTCTCGAGCCCTGGCTCAAGGGGTTCAAGCCCGCCACCGCCATACACCACCCTCGAGACCCGGCACAGGGCCCTCGAGCCTCGCTGGCCCGGCTGCAACCCCTCGAGGGCACATCACGCCCCTCGAGCAGCGCCAAGCACCGGATGCCACCCCACACCAAACATTTAATGCACTCACCTACTCCAGTCACGTCCTCTGCAGCCCGACGTGTACCACAGTGACCAGGGCAGAGTCCAGTCTCGTTTTCACCACAAGCATGGGCAAAAAGGTGCCAGTACGGCACTGTTAACCCATACCCTACACTGTCGCACGTCTAAACCACGTCTCGAGGCCCGGTTTCCTGCTGCTCAATCGGGTTTCCCAGGACTTGCCCATAACTGCGGGGACTCGAGCCCCCCGTAGGCGCCACCTCGAGGCCGGCTCTGAGCCCCTCGAGCCCTGACTGCTTTCATGCTATTGGAGGACAGGTACCCCAAGACCCGGCGGGACTATGCACGTATCGTACGTGCCGGGATGGGCGGTGCACGGCCTCCACGTCGCCACGCCTCCACGTCCGCACCCGGGATGGAGGCCACGCTTCAAGGACGCCCCAACAGCAACCCCCACGTCGGCTACAATGTCTTCGACAAGACAGGGTTCCTACCCTTCCCCGTATTGGGCACCGTACGCCCCGACACCTGTAATACCCTTGTGTAACCCTGGCCTCCCCTTGCTCTATAAAAGGGGACACCAGGGCCCTCAGTCCATGTTTACAGACACGTTAGAACGCACATACGCCCGCACACACACACACACTCGAATCCGGACTCCGGTCCACGCTCATTGAGCTTGTATTCGCCCCTGTACGAGCACTTAGGTGCAAGTAATACAAGAACCTCCTCCCCCGCTGGACGTAGGGCCTTCTTTGCCCGAACTAGGATAAATCCTTGTGTCATCTTGCATCACCATCCAGGAAGAGAGCACGCGATCATATTACTCGTTGGTGTCGTACCCTCGGGTTCTAAACACCGACACTTTGCAATGGCACACACATGTGGTTGGTAGACTAACGTAATCTTCCAGCTTGCCTTTGTTATCCTCGCACAACTTTCAACCCACAATGTTTTTTCGCACGCAACAGTGTAGCTTCTCTCCTTGAATGAATTCATGCCCCTATATGGACGGTTGTGCATAAATGAGTACTCTTGCAAACATGATTTCAATTCATCCATGGTAGTAAACAAGAGGCCTTTTCTTATGATTGTGCAAGCACTAGGATCGGGGATTATTGTATTGCTTGGTCCTCCATCAGTAATTGCCATGTAGCCATGGCTAAGGTCCTCAAAATTAGGAACTAGTGTATCCTTCCTTAGCAACACCCTCCTCAATACCTCTATTTGCCTAGCACTAAGACGAGGAACAAGATGATCGTCATTAGAGTCTAGAGCTCTCTCTCCTCATAAGTATCATTATCTCCAGCTACCTCCGCATCTAACCTATTTGAAGCCCTAGCAGCGCCAAAATAATCTTCACCACTTAGATCATCTTCGTCACTTGGATCATCTTCAATTATGTCATCTCCACTAGCTTCATTGATGGTTATTAGTGATCCTTATCGACCAAATCTGACCGCCTGCTAGAAGCCCTAGTTTGGTTTTAGATAATTGATGAAACCTTAGTGTACTAACCTTGTCATGAAGTGTGATATGAGATAGGTTGGTACACATCAAGTGATGGAGCTAGATGGATGGTGATAGGCAAGTGATGGTTGATTAGGAAAAGAAGAAATAGAAAAGCAAAATGGGCTTAAGGCAAAGGTATATTTGAAGTATCATTTTATTTTGGTGGTCAAGACACTATAGAGAGTGTGACCATGTTTAGGATTGATAGTCATACTAATAAGAGGGGTGAAACTCGTTTGTGAAATGTGATTATCAAAGTGTCACTAGATGATCTAACACATTGCATATGCATTTAAATTCTAGTGTGCTGACATCCCTTGAAAAATATATTTGTGAAATGCTAACTCACGTACACAAAGTGAAGGAAACTTGTGACGTAGACACGACTCAATCTTTTGATAGGTAGGATAGCATCGATTGGTGGAGACTCGACGTTTATGATTTAGGCTTTGAACAAAAACTGATTCGGACCCCCACATCAGTTACATCGTTGCTCGATTGGTTATCAACGACGACAACATGATTGACCTCGCCGAACACATGCATGTATGGTAGCCATTGCCCATATAGGCTAAACTTTGTTGTTTTCTCCTGTTGTGGATGAAAACAGGATAGTATATGACTGGTTTTGTCCTACCGAACAACTTCATCGACAGTCTGAAGGCACTCCTTAGGAAGAACATGTCTTGTACCTTTTCTTTTTCTGCCACTCCTGCGATAGATGAACCCATCGCCCCCGCACCATCCACGACTACCGACATGCCCGGAAAGACTCCGGGAGTTCTCCATCCCCGTTGTTGCCAATGTGCCCGTTAAGCCCACTATCAACATTGGTGACAAAAACTTCAAATTACGCACCGGTCTTATCACGTTGGTGCAGGCAAGGCCATTTTGCGGCTTAGCAAGTGAGGGCGTCAATGCACCTGCAACACTTTTCTTGAACTGTGTGACACCATCGTCATTAAAGACGTCGCAACAGAACTTATCAGTTTCTGTTTGTTTCCCTTCTTCCTCTTGAGGAAGGCGAAGCAGTGGTTCTACAAAGATAAGGAAGTCGTCAACACATGGACCAAGAGTTCCATGGCTTTCCTCGCGAAGTTATTCCCCATGGGCACAACCAATACCCAAAGGAAAGAATCTCCATTTTCCATGACCACATTTTAATGTAGATACATATATAATATAAATTTTGATATAATATAGTCACAATTTCAAAAGTCAAGATGAGCAGGTCCTACAAAAACCTCTTAGAACCTATGAAGGAATAGCTAGTTGATGCATGCGTCTCTCAACTCCGGCTCTCTCTCTGTTTCACCTAAGACTTTGTTGAGTTGTCTTGGCTATTAGCCAAAGCTAGGGTGCCATGAATCAATAAGTTATGCTAGCCATGGAGTGGATCATGGTAATAGTGGAGGCAACTAGGGTCTAGGAACAAATCAGAGGTGTTTAAAATAGCTTTGAGTGTGAAAAAGTTTGTACACTACTACACGAATGGCACTACAACAGAATAGGCCTTTGGACGATCTATCAACTGAGCTTTAGTCTCGGCAAAAAATTGCGTCCGTGACTAAAGACGTTTAGTCCCAGTTGGTAAAACCAACCGAGACTAAAGGTGAACCTTTAGTCCCGGTTGGTATTACTAACCGGGACTAAAGGTCCACCAACCTTTAGTCTCGGTTGGTAATACCAACCGGGATTAAAAGGTGACCTTTTAGCCTCGGTTGTTGTTACCAACCGGGACTAAAGGTCCTTTTAGTCTCGGTTGGTGTTACCAACCGGGGACTAAAGGTCCTTCACGAGTGAATTCAAAAGGAAAAACGTCCAGAACGATATCACGTGGGTTGAGTAGCTTAGTTGGTAAGCGTCCGTGAGACGAGAGGTGCTGAGTTCGAATCTCACAGATGCACATTTATTTTTTCTCGTGGGAGCCTCCCGGAGAACCGGGGCTAAAGCATAGCCCCTTCCCAACCGGGGCCAAAGGCCATTCGTGTAGTAGTGTACAAACTTTTTTTCACACTCAAAGCTATTTTAAGCACCTCTGATTTGTTGCTAGACCCTAGTTGCCTCCACTGTTACCATGATCCACTCCATGGCTATTAGCACTACAACAGAATAGGCCTTTGGACGATCTATCAACTGAGTTTTAGTCTCGGCAAAAAATTGCGTCCGGGACTAAAGACTTTTAGTCCTGGTTGGTAACACCAACGGGGCTAAAAGGTCACCCTTTAATCCCAGTTGGTATTACCAACCGGGACTAAAGGTTCACCTTTAGTCTCGGTTGGTTTTACCAACCGAGACTAAAAGTCTTTAGTCTCGGACACCAGCGGAGCCTCGTGGAGGCGATACTGGGCGCCTGCCCCCCTTTACCCAAGCGCTGAACACAACTAGTCGTTGAACACATGTAGTACTCTCTTGTCTTCCTCCGTTGTAGTCTGAGCTCTGTAGTAGTCTAAGCTCCACTCTTCCTCTCTGAGCTCCAGTCTTCGAGTAGTGTGTCTTCCTCCGACCTTTCCAGCTCTCCCATTACATCAATGTATTGTTGACACGTGAGACATGCAAGTCCTAATAGTAGTACTACTACTATGCAAGTGGGTCAGATTTTTTTTTTGACTCAAACACCAACCCACTCTACCCAATTAATTTGTTTTGGGTTTTGGGTCAACTCAAGCCACTATCTTACTGATTACTGGTTCCACTAGAAAACACCAAACAACCCAAGAAAAGAAAGTGTGCGACGAAATAGGTCATCCCGTACAGTAACAACAACGTCGTAGCCGCGGCCCACACTGGCGATGGGAGACTGGCGCTTTGATTTGATAGCTGAATGGGTTACCCACGTGAACCAAAACCCACAACATTATTTGGCACCAAACTATATCGGGTTACTGCAATGGGTATTAACACCATACTTCACGTTTTGGGTTCGGGTCGATGGGTCGACCCAATGAATTCTGAATCGTGACCTGCAGGGCTGTGCACGGAGTGGTCGCGGCAGCCAAGCTGGGGCTGCGCGGATGCCCACGGCAGCCACGCGGGGGCTGAGCGGGGTGCTCGCGTCGGCCGCACCAGGCACCGCATTGCCGCCCTCCATGATCGACCTGCGTTCGGCGTGCCAAGATTTAAAGGTGCGAGTGTCTAATACTAAGGTCCTGTTTAGTTTCCCTAAATTTCGATTTTTTTTTTTTAAATTTCCCGTCACATTAATCTTTAGATGTATGCATGGTGTATTAAGTGTAGGTAAAAAAACTAATTATACTAAAACTTTTAGTATGTATCTATCTATATCTATATCTATCTATCTATATCTATATCTATATATCTATATATCTATATATCTATATATATACCACTAAAACGTTCAAACTGGAATCGTCCACACGGCTTGGGCGTGTCCTTGCATTCGGCGTGCCACCGCTCCCCGCGTACGCCCTCCAAGCTGCCCAGACCGGCGGCACTCCCCTTCAGCGCATCAGCCCCCCAGACCACCAAGCCGTCCAAACACTTTCCTCTTCGGCGCCGCTCGGAGGCCCCGCCGTCCGTCCGCGACGCTCCAACGCCGCCGGAAGTCCACACCCCCAAGCTGCCGGCCTCCTCCGGACCTTCCGCCGTCCGCGCCTCCAAGCCACCGGCCCCCGCCAGATCTGCCGCCGTCCGCCCACGCCGACCAAGCAGCGCCGGACGCCGCGCCCCCAAGCCGCAGCCCCGAGAGGCGTCGACCTCCTCCCTCGGGGTCGCACGGAGCCGCCGTCGGACGTCCGCGACGCTCGAGCGCCACCGGAAGTCCATGCCCACAAGCCGCTGCCCCCGTCGGATCTGCCGCCGTCCGTGCCCCCAAGCCGCCGGCCCCCATCAAATCTGCTGTCGCCCGTCACAACTCCCTCCGCCCTGCCCGCGGCCAACGCGTGACAACTCCTTCACACCACGCCTCCACTGATCCCGAGCGCCCGTGGCCAACCAGAGGCCAGATCCCGCAACCCTCCCCACTGCCGGCACTCCCCAATCAACACCACGCCTCCCACTGAACCTAGAGCGCCATTCGCTCCCTGGTGGCGACGGCGGCGGATACACTGGCATGGGCCCCGCCCTACTCGACGGCAGCAACCTGGGCGCACCTCTCTTTCAGATCCGTCCTCGCCTGCTTGGCACTCGAGGCTGCCGCTGAAACTGCCCCGCCGTGCCCAGCACAACGCCCACCGGCCGACCGACGAGGAGCAGGCGAGGCCCCGACGAGTGCGGACAGGAACCTGCTGGGTGCCACCACCTAGCTCGATCTGCTCCACATCCTTGCAAGAGAGCAGCCCAGAAGGTTAGTTGTCGTACGTAGTCATTATTTGATGCTACCGCTTACCTCCAAGCAACCATGTACGCCACCATCTCAGCTGATGAAAGTTGTGCCTTTTGCTGTCAAAGCAAACCTGTGTAAAACACTGAAATGGTAGCTCGTGTGACTCTGTTTCTGTCTCTATTCTTAATGCATAGAAAATTATACATGTAATTTATTTGCAAGTGCACAGTAATCTAAAGTTTTCAATCATGCCATTATCTTTGTTGGTTTAGTTGTTTGGTAGTTTCTGCTGATTTTTGTTGTCTGACCCATTTGTATAACTATTTTGTTTGTCTTGCTGCGAGATGAAATTATTTTTTTTATAGAGATGGGAGTGAATGATTATTTTTTTAGCATGCATATTGTAATTTGGCTGTCATCTGCAGCAACTTTGTAGTCACGGAGAGCCTTTGTTTGCACCATGATTCTTACCTTGGTTTGTGGCTTTTTGTTGATAAAGTGCTAAGATGGATTAGGAAGGTACATGTGGTTCAGAGTTTTAAGTTTTTAAGTGATAAATGCAGTTTGATTTTTGTAGTAGCAGTACTCAGATATTCTCTAATATAAACAGTTTTCAGTTTTAAACAATGCAATATATGCAGTTTGATTGGACCATTGGTTGCATTTTTGCAAAGATTTTGACTAGGAAACCTTTATACCCTGGAAAAAAAAATGTGGAACACCTATGGTTGATCTCTTTGGCACACTGTTGATAGATACTATTTTTGCAGGTATGATATCAGTATTCATGAAAATATTGGCATGTTCATCTACATATTTGAGATGAGAAAGCAATGAGGTACGTGAGCGGCATGACGAAACAGTATAGTAGTACACCAGGAGATCTCTGGTTATTACAAACTATTGGCTGTTCTGGGACTGTACTCATTGAATCCAATCTCTGCACTTGGATGTGATTCAAATGTGTTTGGTAATTACCTCTCACTACCCCATCTTGGAGTGTGGCTTGCTGAAGTATTTGCGGAGTTCTTTATCGTTGCTGAAGTATTTGCGAAGTTCATACATATACAAAATTCCTGATGTATGAACTAATATGATATAAATACCATGTGTTTACACCAAATTTTGAAGCTGTTCTGGGAAAAGGTGAAATCGGCTGATGATGTCAAAACAAGAAAATCTCCTTATTAAGCGATATTTGCGAGCCAGCCAAGAAATATCATTTAATATATTTTGGGAGAAACGTGATCACCAGACTTGCATGATTGGCCACTGGGGATATTCACCTAGTATGTATAGACGAATCTTTTAAGCATAGTTAGTCTATATTTGGACTAATTTTGTTAAATAATAATAAAAATGTCACAAGACTTTTTCCAAAAAAATTCCAGAACTAAAACACAGCATTAGAGGTTTCTCAATTTGTTCTGTATTGAGACATGGACATTCTCATTTTTTGCATGTGGGTTCACATGATAGTTCACGGTAGTGGATGGCCGAAGAGACGGTAGTATCCACTCTGGAAGAAAATTTTAAGAGTGGACAAATAGAGAAGAATTGAACTTTAGGGCTATGTTCGGCAGGACTTACGAGTCAAGAATAAGCTGAAATAACTGATTCACTGTGAGAGAAAAATATTATTCCACAACTAATTTATATATATTAAAGTTGGTTTATTTAAAGCTGATTTGTAGTTGAAGTGGACCGAGGCCAAATATAAAAGAGGAAGTTTTTCTAGCGTCAAATAACGAATTTTCTCTATGATTATAGCTCAGCATTTCGGCATTTCCACGTTCCCGCTTCGGCCTCTTCGCTTTCCCGGTTCCCACCTCCTTCCCCGCGAAGCCACCGCCAAACCCCAAAATCGAAGCATCACTGCCGCCGCGCCACCGAAATCCTAGAATGGAACTGCCGCAGCCACGGCCTCCTGGCGGCGGCGTGGACAAGTACGACTTCTACTATTGGCTCGGTTGCCAGATCCTCGGTACGTGAGGTTCCTCCGTCGTCCTCCTCCCTCCCTAAAACCCTAGTTCGTGCCACTTGCCCCGGTAGCGCAGCGTACTAATGGCGAGTGGCTGCGGTTGTTCCATCCTGCATTCAGAATTAGGCGACTCAATTAAGGGCAAGCTCGTCGAGGCGATCCAGGACGGAGATGTCCCCCGCCTCAAGGGTGAGGAAGATTCGTTGATTTTGCCTCCCGGTTGTTATTTACTTGCATCTCATATTCTCACTGTGATTCTTCTGTAACATCTTGTGCTCAAGGGCTGGTGAGTAGCATGAAAAAGAATACCAGAGCCAAGCTTGCCAAAATGAATATTGATTGCATGGGGCTACTAGAATTGGCAGTGTTCCTAGGAAAACTGGAGGTATGCAGGTACTTTGTGGAGGACCTCAGGTTTGACGTGGATTGGGGCCTCTGTGAAGGTTAGTGCTTTTCCTGTGCCTGATTCATTGAATTCGTGCTCCTATTTTATGGATTAAGTCATAAGTTGTTAATTGTTATAGACCTAGTAAATTCCGTTTCTCTCTGAAAGCCAATTTACCTGACCGACTAAGCACATCGGTGCCTGCATGATGAACTTCTTAGTGTAATGTAAATCTAGCCATATAATCTCTTTCCAGTCCCCTATATTCACATATCCGAGATGCACAAATCTCCCATGTTCTTTTGGTAAAGTTCTGGTCAGCCTTGCCCTGCTGTACAAGTCCTCGAGAAACTTCAATTTCTCTTAGTGCTAGTAAATTATTTCAAGCCTGGCTATAGCATGGTGTACTCAATCAATTGGATTTTAGTCCAAGGAAAATCATACCATAATATCAGGGCTGGAGACGGAAACAAGGAAAGAAAGCATTTTCTCCCCAAAACATTCAGAACACCAATTACCTATACAAGTAGTATTATGCGGAAAAAGGCAATAACTCTATCTCTAGTCTGTAAGTCAATTTGAGTATTTAACTGAGTAATGTAGGTGTGTTTGTATTTTTTGCTCTAGGACTTAGGGCAGTTCAAAGTGATAAATATAGAAGTTGTCAAATGTAAAAAAAAACCTATATTTTGGGGGACTCAATTGACTGTGATGGCTTAGATCAGGATAAGCACATTTAAGCTTATCTGCTTAAATATAAATCTGATTTAGGCAAAAAAGGACTCAAAGGAGTAGGGAGACAGGTTTTTAATGTCTGCATTAGTGAACAATGAAGGTTGGCATTTCAATCGGTTCTTTAATTTTCCTCTGTTTATATGCCACTAAAAAATTAAGCAACGTATCAACACCCAAATATCAAGATGTATTGGACTAGTATGGAAGATAGGCTGATGGGCCCTTATTGAGCTTACACTAAACGTCCCATCTTTAATGAAAGTGAGTTACAGAGTCCAAATATCTTGTTTCATTCCGTTTGTCCATTAAAAGGCACATGAGAACATATAGCCTCCCTTCTTAAATCTAAAACTTATACATCGAAACACACATGCACACGCAGGTGCAGTGTGCCCTTCTATGGCCATCTAGTAATTAAAGGTCTTTTAAATATTGTGAAATGGGGGCGCAGTGCTCTAGATGCCATTATATCTTCTATTATACTCTTTGCTGTTACAGCTGCAATTATTTTGTCCATTAGTTGATAGAACCAGGGGAAATGCTTCAGACCTGGCAAGGTTGTTCACATTATTTTGCAGGTTGCACACCTTTGGGTTGTGCAACATTATTTGGAGAAGTGGCTTGTGTGAGGTTCTTGACCATGGAGCTGACCCGAACAAGATGGACGATACAGGCTCTGTTGCCCTGCACTGCGCCGCAAAAATGGTACCTCTCTAGATATGCTTATCAATATAAATGTTTGTAAATAACCAAGACCTAGTTGTCACTTGTATGTTATCATTTTATCACTTTATACTGCTTTGTTTCACCCTTGCAGCTAGAACAATATGTGAATTATCTATCTGGAGTGCACCTTAATAATAACACCTGTTATTCTTCTCACAAATTACAGTCACCAGATTATTGTTCCATGCAACTTTTGATCATCCCCATAATTTGATCATCCATTCATCAATTGCACAGTAATTAGTAACATTCCAACTGGTTTTCATACCATGCTAACATAAATGCTGGTGTTTCACCATACCATAGATCACCAACATTTCAATTACTGTGACTCTTTTATATCATGATATCTGCACATTGTGGTTGACAGTTTGATCAACACAGAGATCAGTATAAATTCATCCATCACTCTTGCATATATGCTACAAACCACAATCTTTGAAATTGCAATTTGACTACTATGCTATGCATTTAATTGTTTTGTTGTAGCGCAGTTAAAAATGAATCACAATTTGTTGCTTCTGCATAGCATATCTGCATATTTAAGTGTTAAAACTTATCTCATGAATGGTACAGCCTGATTATTTTTTCTATGGAACACATTAGCATACATTATATAGGGATTTATTGTTACTTTTTCTCCAGTTGTGTCTGACATCTCTCTGTATTTTATATAGGGAATGGGGAATTAATGCGGCTGTTGTTATCCAGAGGAGCCAGAGTTGATATTGCTGTCCCTCAGGGGACACCGCTACATATAGCTGCTTCCTATGGGAACTCTGATGCTGTAAAGATCTTACTGGATCACCATGCCGATGTAATAAGTGGATTTTGACATTTCTTTCATAAACTTTCTGGTAACATCTGCTTCAAATTCATGTTGGAAATGCTAGTGTAATGTCGTATTGTTGATATACCTACAACCAACAACCAAGCCTCTTAGTCCCAAACAAGTTGGGGTAGGCATATTGTTGATATCTGGATGTAAAAAAAAAATTACCAACTTCTGGGTTAGATCGTTGACCATGAAGATGTTTAGTTTTCTGGGTTCTCAATAGTATCTGCATAAAGTAGGATACTGGTTGACTCTTACATCCTGTTCCAAATTTCCAACATTATTTGCATTAAAGTTTCTACAGCCTGTTTATCTCACTTTGTGTTGGGAGTTAACTTTTTTCTTTTAATTTGTAGCCAAACTTCATTTCAGAAGTGTCAGGTAGCCCTCTGGTATCAGCTCTTCAATCTACTAAACATGTGAATGAATCTGATTCATTGGAATGTGTGAAGCTTCTCATCAAGGTCTGGTATCCCTGTCCCCCTTAGCTCTGTTGTCTTGACTAATGAGTGATTGGAACCAATTAGTTACGATAGGAATAAACGTGCTTGATCACCTGATTTCTTGACTTATTTGATTGCTGTATGCATTGACATTATACTTACCCACAGGCCGGTGCTGATGTGAATTCTGCCAATCCAAACACTCCCTTGGAGGCTGCAACAGTGAATGGCTTGACTGATTGTATTAAGTACTTGCTGGAGGCAGGCGCAGACCCTAATATTGCAAAGAATAAGGTGAATTTTGATTCCTCCCAATTTCTTGCTGCTTGTAGGGCACATGAAATGGCATGCAACAGATAAGACTGACAAGTACACAGTCACATTATCACCTATTCATATTTTTCTTCACCCGTGAGTCTGACATTGTTTTGAAAGCATATGTGCTCTATGTCTCTATATGCACATCTCACACCTTTCTATGGGATTACATGAATTACTTTTGCCCCTATGTAAATTAATCTCTTATGGTCAAGTTCTTGATTTTAATTTGAGCTACACTTCAAAAAAAACATTTAGGTGGGAACTGATTATTAAATTTCTTGAGGCTGATATGGATTGGCTAGGGTAGCAGGAAGAACCAGTTGGTCCGCTCCCTCAGGAGGCTTGGACTACTTAGGTTCTTGCACAATTGAGCTTGCACAAACCAGGATCTTCAACTGCCTTAAAACCAGGCTCCTAACAAACCCACTAACAGATTTGAATTTTGGTCCAAGCAACTAACTAGTCCTATCGACTAACAAATCACTGATCCTACTACAGTACTGTTCATGCACTATAGTAACCATGTGAACAGTACTTGTCCATCCTTTTGAGCCGTGATGGTGGGCCAGGGACCGGGGCCAGTGCCAGGTCCGCTGGCCATAACAGAGGCCAATAGAATGGCTTTAAGTTTGGGAAGAAGGGGTCATGTGTAGATTCTTTTTCCTTTCACTTCTCTTCGAACAGTGTCAGACTTAGGTGTTATGGAGTTATTGCTTGTGAAAATCACGATCCTCATTGCTCAAGTTTTAACTTGATTCAAGATCTCTAATTATTCTATAGCTGCTTTTTTTTATAGGGAGACCCCACTTTTATGGTATAAGTGTATAACCCACTTTTATATTGTGCTTCCAGTGACTGATCATTAAGCAACATATTTTGTTGATGCATTTCATTTACTTTCAAATAAAACAATTCACCTATGAGGCAATGAGATGATTATTCATGTGTTGATACACTTGGATAATAAAAGCTATGTATCTAGCAAAGCCAAAATTACCTATAATTTAGGACAAATAGAGGATTCTAGAAACTTGCAACAACATCGATAGATCTATAAAAGACTATAGTATCATCCAAGGCCTTGGCTAAGTACTCATTTTATTAGTGGTAATGACTAAAATAAATATTGATAATGAAGGTAGGGGTATAAAAGGGAAGTATAATTAATTGTAAAACTCAAATTGTACCTTTACATGTATTTGTGGACATAATTGGAAAGTGAGAATTGAAAATAGAGGAACCAGGATGAGTTGGCTTGTTGATCTGTCAGTTACTCATCATACTACACTTGCTCTGGTTTGTCTTCATTATTTAGGTTGGGAAGTATGGTAAAACCACAAAACTTGAGCTGAAATTAGATGGTAACAAGGCTGTTGGTAGAAAGAACTACCTTGCTGCATCAAAGCTCTACACTCAGGTGAGTTGTATCAGTATATTTGTAGTGCTCCTCTATTCTTGATGACTTGATTTGTGGCTGCACTAATATCTACATTAGTAGAGGGTGTACTATTTTTGTTTATCCAGTGTGCAAGAATCAGTTTAGAACAATTGTGAAGGATCAATTTAGCATTGTGTCATTGCTGGTTGACAAGGAAATTTTGTTGTCTTGTGTGTCACTTTGCCTATGATAAATCTGATATGTTTGGACATTTGGACAACTAATGTGCAAAGCATAAAATGACATGGTTGAAGGGAGAAAACTTGGTAGAAAGATGTGGATTGACTTGACAAAACTATGGTGCACAGTTAATTCATCATTTGTGACATAATAGCATACCCACCACCACCAGAGGGATCAGTCTCCTAATGGAGAAGGATCCAAACTTATTTATGCAACCACCCTTCAAACTAAAATCAAATCTGTATCTCCTAGCTTCCCTTAGCATGGCTAATTTGTCTGCGGTGTGTTGTAGTACTGTTCATGTCATGACATGGACTACAACAGTGCTGCTGCCAGCTGCCCATGACATTTGCGGAAAGATGTAGCTTTGTTTGCTTTCATTGGAAGTAGGTATGGTGTTGTTCACAAATGTCTATTTTAATGCAGGCAATTGAGCTGGACCCTGATGATCCAACATTGTATTCAAACAGGAGCCTTTGCCATCTACAAATTGGCGAGGCAAACAAGGCTTTGCTTGATGCCAATAGTTGCATAAAGATACAGCCTGAATGGTTGAAAGGTTACTACCGGAAAGGTGTTGCTCTCATGTCACTCAAGGTTAGATATAATATTAATATCATGTTATATTCCAAGTACTATTTTTATGTCACTTTGTGGTATATTTATCAGCTCTACTCTTTTTATCCCTATAGGAGTACAAAGAAGCATGTGATGCTTCTTGGCTGGGCTGAAGTTGGACCCTACAAATGTTGATATGGAGAAGATGTTAAGGTAAGTCATCTATAGACTAGTAGACTATTAAGATTTGATTGTCTTTTGTTGCCATCTTTGATGGACATCCCTAATTGTTCAGTGTTGTCTTTACATGCACAGGGAGGCAATTGAGGCCATGAAGAAGGACCATGTTACTACATAGGGCCTCCACTATCAATAAGAGGAACTGGCAACTTGCGGGCTCTATGCTGCCATTTTGTATATATATGTGTAGCATATGTACACAGTTGTGCGGACTAAAACTACATAGAATTGTCTAAAACCATGGTAGAAGTGCACTATTTTGCAAACCTCATTTCTAAAACCAAGCACCCCTCAACTTCCCCAGGGTCTTTGTGTTTTAGCAATGCAATTTTGGAAGCCTAGCTCTTCCACGCTTATGGGGAGATAAACAAAGTTGGCTGTTTGAATTTGAACTTTCAAGTTCAAATAGTCTCCCCTTTTCAACCTGTGAAGATTTTCATATGCCGCATGGTTTGCTATCACTTGCGGCAGTGGTGTGTACTTAGCCCTTAGCTCAGGTAATGGTAATACGCACTGCTCGAAGCTTCAATAATAGAAGCTAATCAGAGCCTTGAACTTGGTCCTAGCTCCATTTGAGGGCTGGGTCAGACTATTGTATTGCTGTGTTTGCATGTTCAGTATCTGGGTTTTTTTAAGCTTTCGTTAATTTTGTTTCTCCTAAGAAACTATTGTTTGTTTAATTACATATATTCGCAGCGAGGTGCTTGAGGCGGCAGAAGGATCATGTACGACTATTGTTTGTTCAATTATATATTTATATATATGGCAGCAAGGTGTTTGAGGCGGCAGAAGGACCATGTACGTTGGAAAATAGTTTCATCACTTGATGTCTTGCTGTGCGCTGCTGTGTGGACCATTTTGTTGAACAAGCTGCAGCAAGTGTATGGAGTAATCATTAATCGATACCAATAAATTTGACACGACACGGTGACCTTCAGGTCTTCATCGAAATGAGACTTTGATCAAAATGTTCTGGATTTCTAACTCGTGCAACGTGGGGCAAATGCATGCCTCAAGAAATGGATTTGCACTATAAAGTTAAGCGTCATGTCATGTTAAATCTCCTCCTCTCTCTTTTTTTGATGTTTTCGTGGCCGCCGCGTTTTCATGTGTTCTGCAAACAATGTACGACTATATAAAGTTTGTTTTCAAAATTGCTATAGTATATCCTCTCGACAATTTTCTTCCCACACTTAATTTTTATTGCTCATTCATCTCTTCCTCTTCTACTTCATCCGCACCTCATTGTAACGTACAGAGTTCGTTGTAGAGATTCGTGGTTTAGAGTTGGTTTTTTTTTCTAATATTTTTGCGGCAGTAATAACGAAGTACAAAACACAACAATATGCTGCTGGGCCTGGATGCACACGCGGGACGGACACACACACATGCCTCATGCCTGCCACAACACGGCTTCCACTTCCCAGTGTGCCGCTGCCGCATAGCGTATAGTAGCCCGTAGCGCGGGTGCCGGGTGCGCGTGCGCATTCGACTACACTAGTAGCGACCTATACGTCACTCTTTCCTCTCATCAAACCAGCTCTCCGTAAACCCGCACGCAACCATCCCAAACCCCCGCCGCGGCCCGCGGAGACGGAGGCGAGGCGGAACCCTAGCGACCTATACGAACCCGGACCGTCGTCGCCGCCGGTGGCCATGGAGGCACCCTTCGATTTCAAGATGAGAACCATTTCTCCCTGAAACGCGATCTTCCGTACGGCGCCACCGGGCCGGGCATGGACTTCTTCGAAGCCGCGTTCGAGGGTGACATCCCCCGCCTCAGGGGTAAGCCGATCGCCGACAGCCCGACCGGAATCGATCTCCGGTTGCGCTTGCGCGCCGCCGATGCGGCGGCCGCTGGCCTCCGGGCCACGCTTGTTTCGCCTTGCCTTTTGCGCTGGGGTTTTGGAGGGGTTCGCTTTGGCCCTGCTTCGCGGGGAGAGCGGAGCGGCTACTATAAAGTAGTAGTATACTAGTATTTGTTTGGCCTAACTGCTGTTCACGGATTCATTTGTGATCGGACTGAAGAGCTGGCGAGCGGCAAGGACGCGGAAGAGAGAGCACTGCTAGCGGACGCGTGCTTTGACGGCTGGGCCCGCTCCAGGTGGCGGCGCGCATGGGGAGGCTGGACATCGTTCAGGTACCTGGTGGAGGACCTCGGCTTCGACGTCAACCACGGAAGTGCCATGTTTGGTATGTGCGCACCTCCTCTGATGCATCGATGACGATATGAGCCTCTGATTTTGCAACGTTCGTCATAATTTATCTACTTGTTCCGTTAGATATCCATCTAACTCTGAAATACTGGGTTCACTAAATATGTGCCGTTAAATCCGTGTACTACTGGTTGACGTGGCCTGCTATCATTGAAATTTTGTATCCTTTCTTGCACTTGTCAGGGTATTTATCAACTCTGCTATGTTGGCTTCTAGCTAACTTGAATTTTCACTAAACATCATATATTTGCAGCTAGATCACTACGGATATGGTTTATTACCCTGTGCAAGTATCCTTGGTACATCACGTCTCTATAGTTGGGACTGGTAGATTTGTAATTGTATACTGAGGATTACATTTACAGCCAGTAACTTTCTTCCAATTCTATATGGCAGGTTTGAAGCTTTGTGTTCTGCTGCATTGGATGGAAGACTAGACACTGTGAGATACCTTCTGGACAACGGGCTGATCCAAATATGCAAGACAAACTTGGCGAAGTTCCTCTTCACTGTGCTGCAAAATATGGTGTTCCCTCTAAATTTCTAAACCTTCTATCTGAATATTTTCCAAGGAATAGATATAGTACAACAGTTATTGTGCTGGGATAGTTAGCATTTCTGGTACTGCTCGTTTCCTGCCCTCAGTGAGATTTGGTTTTCTTGTTCTCTGAGTTCTCTTACAAGCTTTGAAAATATTAATTGTTGATCTTTTGTATGCTTTCCCTATTTTCTGTCCTTTATTATTGTCCAAGAAAGCAATAATATAGTGTGCTCTTTTACTTTTTGACCCCCTGGATGAGATGATGTTGAGGGCATCGCTACTTTACCTTCAATTTCAGATCTTTTTTTTTTGTTGCAAGTTTGAGAACTAGCAGTCGCATGACTGGTATTTGAGATCATATATATAGAACATGTTTAGGTTCTTCCAGATGAGTTTTTTTACTTAAATTATATGCTCAGAATTATATGTTCAGAATGTATGATGAAACCATGCATTCTAGATCATATCATTGTTGTTTAGCCAATTTGTGTAAGGATTCTTATGCTCATGGTATTTAGGAGTGAAAGTTTGTAACTTGGATTTTGGTGCTTTTTCTGTAGGGCATGACAAAGTAACAGAGCTGTTACTATCTAGAGGAGCCATTGTTGATCTAACTTATTTTCATGCGACGCCACTACATACAGCTGCTGTCTACGGGAAGGCCAATGTCATGAAAATTTTATTGGAGCACCATGCAGATGTAATTAGCAAACACCACTCTTCTTAACTCGTATTTTGTATGCTACCTTGGTAAATAATGCTAATGCATGTAGTTTGTTGGAGTGCACTTCCACTGCGACCTTGTCTCAAACTTTTTAAGTCTTTATTTAACTCTTGATATTCATCTGTACTTCCAGTTACTATCAGCTCAAAATCATGTAGGGAGTTGTCAGCTGGAACAAACATTCATCTAGACCTGTTGTTTCTACAGTTGCATCTTCTTATATCCTTATATTTGTGATTGCTCAATCTTTATGGTATAGCATGAGATTATGGATAGTTCATTGTTTTGCATCTTAGTGCCTTCTGACTTGTAAGTATGGACATGTGGAAAAATTCTTGCTGTACCCTCTGTGATTTCTGGTTATGTTTGCCACTCAATACAGATATCTGTTTCACTGTTGCTTTTTTTGGAAGGCTGTTGTTACTGTTAACGCTTAGCCATCCCTAAGAAAAGGATGTTACAATTTGCCATGATCCTGCAGTATTTCTTATGCTGACTGCAAGCAAAGGCAAGGTTATTTATAAGAATAGGGGGCATGTTGAGTTTCTTTATGTACACTATTGCTTGAGGTTTTGAATAAGATGACCTCTGCATTTGCATCTTGATGTATTCTGTACTTCAAAATATTTTGGCTCCAAATTTCTGGTCCAGCTGCATTTTATGTATTGCATAGATCATATTTTTCAATACATTTTTTCACTAGAGGTGATATTTTCTTTTTTTTCAAAAAATTTGTAGCCGAACATGGTTTCAGAAGTTTTAGGTACACCATTGGTTGCGACACTTCATGCTACTACGGAAGGACTTGAGGAATGTATTTCTTTGAAGTGTGTGAAGGTACTTGTTGAGGTAAGTGACTATTTCACCTTCACTTCATGACATTGTATTAATACAATACTCATTCAAAACTAATCCAAGCCGTGGAATGGCCATATAACTGCACCATTTATATCTTTTAATAGAACGGCACACATCTTTCCTGCGGGTTTGAGAATAATATATTGAAAGTCTAATCTCATAGAATGAGTATGGTATTAAATTTTTTTGATAAATTGCCACAACTTTTAATTCTATGTAATGTAATTCACATCTACAGGCAGGTGCTGATGTGAATTGTACTGATCCTGACACTCCCTTAGTGGTAGCAACTACTCATGGCTTGACTGACTGCATTAAGTATTTGTTGAAGGCTGGTGCAAATGCTAACATTCCAAATAGTTGTGTGAGTATTTTTCAACATTTTGTATTCTTTTTACCTGCTCATTGTTCTTGGAGCTTGCAGTTTCGTTAATCATGCAATGTCTTCTGTTTTTCTTACCAATAAATATATATCTTTTACTGAAGGATCTTTTTTTTTTTTGTTAATCATCAGTTTCATTTAGGATACTTGGGAAATTCTGGTATAGGCATCTGTTTGTTGTTTTACAATAATGCCTCTTCCTAAGCCATACAATCAATATCTACAACCTTCATGTTAGTGACTAACAGTTTCTTACCGTGTGGCACATCTGTTGATAGCTTCCCTATTGCTAATGCCACTACTATCCCATGGTCAAATGTAGTCTTCGTTATTTTGGATCCTACAACTAGGATATAGATTGTGCCTTGTTATTGTTGGAGTATGAGTACATGGCCCATGTGGCAAGGCCATGAGGCCTGTATGGAACCTATATTGCTACCCTTGTTAGGGTTATGCTGAATCAATGGAGAGTAATTCAACATGGTATCAAGCTAGGGTTTTTCTCACCTCCCTCCCTCCCTTCCCTGCAGCAGCCGCCGCCTGAAAGTCCTTGTTTGGTTTTGGGTAATTGATGTCACCTAGTGTACTAACCATGTCATGAAGTGCTTATGAGCTAGGTTGGTACACACCATATGTGGAAGCTAAATGACGATCATGATATTGGTGGTGATGGCCAAAAGATAGATCAAGTGCCTCACATTTGGAAGACGAAGAAGAGAAAAGCAAAATCCTATGGAGATCAAGGCAAAGGTATAAACAGGAATTTTGTTTTGGCACTCAAGACACCATAGAGGGTGTGAGTGCGTTTAGGATAGATAGCCGTACTATTAAGAGGGGAATATCTCAGTGACCGCGGTTATCAAGTGCCACTAGGTGAATTCATACATGCATATGCATTAGGACCTAGTGTGCTAACTCGAATCCTTTGAAAATGATTGTGAAAATGCTAACACACTTGCACAAGATGATAAACACTTGGTGGTGTTAGCACATTTGCAAAGGAGAAGTTGTTGAAATAGTTTTGGATCAACTCAGAGATGAAAATGGGTTTTTCTGTGTGAAGCCGGTGGTACCGACCAGGAGGGGTCGGTGGTACCGCCCTAGGAGGCAGCGTGCAGACCTCTCTGTGATGGGGCGTTTTTGGCCTAGCGGTGGTACCGCCATTACCTCGGTAGTACCGCGCCCGGTACTACCGACCAAGGTCGGTGGTTGGCGAGTTTTTTGCTGAGCTCTCTGTTGTTTTTGAAAAATGGCTTGCCGGTAGTACCGCCATTACCTCGGTACTACCGCCCACGGTGGTACCGACGCAAGGCGGTAGTGACTGGTTTTTCGCAGAGCTCTCTGGTCGCGGCGCCTTTTGGCCTGGCGGTAGTACCGCCATCACATCGGTACTACCGACCTCGGAGGAACCGACCAGGGGTCGGTGGTTTGCCGAAATCAGCGGGATATGGGAAAACGGCTAGTTTGACTCTGTCGGTGGTACCGCCCAGGAGGGGTCGGTACTACCGACCAAGCGCAGAAAGGTAGGGTTCGGGCCGCCGCCGCCCCTTCCCTATATATTGAACATGGCCGCCTTTGGGGGGGCTTCTTGACTCTCTGACTTCTTGAACATCCTCTTGAGTAAGATCTAATCCCTCCCTCCGATCTCTTTGCTTGTTAGTGCGAATCCAAGTGAGATCGAGAGATCCAAGTGCATTTGCTTGTGAGTTTGCATCTAGTGGCACTTGGCGATTGTGGTTGCTGCGGATATTCTTATTACTCTTGGTGGTTGCCGCCACCTAGACGGCTTGGAGCAGCGGAGGAGATTAGGCACGAGTGGTGATTGTTCGTGGCCATCTCACGGTGATTTGTAAGGGGTTCTTGTACCTTCCCCGGCGGAGCGCCAAAGGTAACTCTAGTGGATTGCTCGTAGCTTGTGGATCCCCATCTTGTGTTGGTTGTGCGGCACCCTATTGAGGGTTAGGCGTGTGATGCCTATTAGCGCGTGAACCTCCAAGTGGGTGTATCGCTACAACGGGGACGTAGCTTGCCGGCAAGCAAGTGAACCTCGGAGGAAAAATTATTGTGTCAACTTGTCTCCGTGGTATTCATTGATATTCATTTATTAATCTCTTGCCGGATCGGTATACACACTCCTATCTCTTGTACTTATTTTGTTACATTCTTGCAAGTATTATTTATATGTTGTTGCTATTCTAGTTTTTCTATCTTGTGTAGTGATTCATATTGTGGATAGGTGGCTTGCACTTTTGTAGAGCTAGCGCTATCTTTGCTACGCCATTTAGTTGTATAACAAGTTTGTTTAAGTGTTGTTGTAGAATTTTTTATAGGCTATTCACCCCCCCCTCTAGCCATTTAGGACCTTTCAAGTGGTATCAGAGCAAGGTCACCGTTTATTCAAGGCTTAACAACCTTCGGTGTCAAAATGGCTCATATCAACAACACTAAAAGGCCACCCCAATTTGATGGCACAAATTACAGTTATTGGAAGGCAAAGATGACTACTCACATCAAGTCAATCAATAGAAAAATTTGGAGTGTGGTAGAAACAAAGATTGAGATAGTCGATCCAGAGCATCTCACCAATGCCGAAGAAGAGAAGATGCAAAACAATGATATTGCTCTCAGTGCTATTCATGATGCTATTGATGCAAATGTGTTTGAGCAAATCAAGGGCATGGAACTGGCTAATGAGGCATGGAAGAAACTAGAAGAGTCATATGAGGGCACTCAAGCAGTCAAGGGAGCAAAGGCTTATATTCTCAAGGAGAAGTTTGCAAGCTTCAAGATGAAGGAAGATGAAAGTGTGCCGGAGATGTTCAATAGGCTACAAGTGCTAGTCAATGATCTAAAGGCACTTGGGGAAGAAGTGAAGGACAAGGACTTCTCACACAAGTTCTTGAGATGCCTCCCAAAGAGGTTTGGTATGTTGGTTACTTTGCTAGTAAGAAGTGGTTTGGACACAATGACACCAAACCAAGTACTTGGAGATGTGATGACCGATGACACATATAGAGAAGAAAATGAAGAAGAAGAGAAGAAGGATGAAAAGAAGAAAAGTGTGGCATTCAAAGCCACAACATCATCATCCAAGACCAAGAGCAAGGGAAAAGCAAAGAAGGAAGAATCAAGTGAAGATGATTGCTCAAATGCTAGTGACGATGAAGATGAAGAGATGGCCTTATTTGTTAAAAGATTTGGCAAATTCATGAAGAAGAAGGGCTACCGGGCAAGAAGGAAGAAGACATCATACAAGAATAAGGATGAACCAAGAAGGTGCTTCAAGTGCGGTAGCAAGGACCATCTCATTGCTCAATGTCCATACAACAGTGAAAATGATGACAATGACAACAAGAAGGACAAGAAGAGGGAGAAGAAAGAAAAGAAGAGTTACACGAAGAAGAAGAAGGGGCAATCATACATGGTCACTTGGGATAGTGATGCTTCCACAAGTGATAGTGATGAAGATAGTGATAATGAAGATCACAAGACAAGCAAGAAGAAGGCACTTGCAAGTATTGCTATCAACAACAAGCCTTCAATCTTCGATACTCCATCATGCTTCATGGCTAAGGCCACAAAGGTACTATCTGATGATGATGAGAGTGATAGTGATGATAGTGATGATGATGAACCCACTAAAGATGAATTAATTGAAATGCTTGATGATGCTAGAGAACATTTTGATAAAAAGAGAAAGGAGTGCAAAGAATTGCAAAAGAGACTAAAAGCTCTTGAGCAATCCTTTGAGGAGCTCAATGCTACTCATGAGAGGCTAGTGGAAGCCCATGAGGAGCTTGGCAATGCTCACACTAAGCTTAAGGAAGCTCACTCCTCACTTGTTGATCAAGCTAAAACTGAAAAAGTGGTTAAAACATGTGACATAGGCATAGCTTGTGATATAATTGATGAATCTTTCTATAAGCCTATTATTGTTGCTGCTAACCCTTCATGTAGCTCATCATCTACCACTACTACTTCATCTATGGATGATGGCTTCACTTGTGATGCCTCACTCATGGTTGAAAATGAGACATTGAAGAAGGAGGTAAATGAGCTCACTCACGCCTTGGGTAAAGCCTATGGTGGTGAGGCCCGCTTGCTTAAGTGCTTGGGTAGCCAACGCTTTTCTCTCCACAAAGAGGGATTGGGCTATACCCCCAAGAATGGCAAGGCGGCTTTTGCTACTCACAAAACTAGTTTTGTGTGAAGAGCAATGGTCGGTTTTGCACTAGATGCAAGCAAAGTGGGCATATAGAGCTATATTGCAAAAACAAGAACAAGATTGCTAATGTATCCTCTATTCAGTTTGATTCTTGCTATTTGCTTACCAAAGGTGTTAATGGTGTGAAAGCTAAATTCATTGGTGCACCAATTGTGGGCTCAAAGAAGAAAGCCATTTGGGTACCAAAGAGTTTGGTCACTAATCTTGGAGGACCCAAAAAGGTTGGGTACCTAAAAAGAATTGATTTGTTCTTGTAGGTCAACTATAAAGCCGGAGGAAGGCATTGGGTGCTTGATAGTGGGTGCACTCAACATATGACAGGAGATTCAAGAATGTTCGATTCAATCAATTCAAGTGGCAATCATGGTTTTGACTCTATCACATTTGGTGACAATGGAAAAGGCAAGGTTAAAGGGCTTGGTAAGATTGCAATATCCAATGACATGAGCATTTCAAATGTGTTGCTAGTTGAGAGCTTGAACTTCAATTTACTGTCAGTTGCTCAGTTGTGTGATCTTGGTTTCAAATGCATTTTTGGAGTTGATGATGTAGAAATCATAAGTGTAGATGGCTCAAATTTGATATTTAAAGGATTTAGATATGAGAACCTTTACTTGGTTGATTTCAATGCTAGTGGAACACAATTGTCAACATGCTTATTCACTAAGTCCAGTTTGGGTTGGTTATGGCATAGAAGGCTTGGTCATGTTGGAATGAAACAGTTGAACAAATAGTGAAACATGATTTAGTTAGAGGCTTGAAAGATGTCACATTTGAGAAGGATAAACTTTGTAGCTCTTGTCAAGCTGGAAAACAAGTTGGTAACACCCATCCTAAGAAAAGCATGATGAGTACCAGTAAAGCATTTGAGTTATTGCACATGGATTTATTTGGACCAACAACATACACTAGCATCGGTGGAAGTAAATATGGCTTTGTGATAGTGGATGATTACACTAGATACACATGGGTTTTCTTTCTAGTGATAAAAGTGAAACTTTTGAGATCTTCAAAACTTTTGTCAAGAGATGTCAGAATGAGTTTGAAACAACAATCAAGAAAGTTAGAAGTGACAATGGGAGTGAATTTAAGAATACAAGAATTGATGAGTTGTGTGATGACTTTGGCATTAGACATCAATTCTCACCCAAGTATACTCCTCAATCAAATGGGATTGTTGAAAGGAAGAACAGAACTTTGATTGATATGGCAAGGTCTATGCTCAGTGAATACAATGTCAGTCATTCTTTTTGGGCCGAAGCTATCAATACGGCTTGCTATTGTAGCAACCGTCTCTATTGCCATGGCATGCTAGAGAAGACACCATATGAGCTATTAAATGGAAGAAAGCCAAATATCGCATACTTTAGAGTTTTTGGATGCAAATGTTATATATTGAAGAAAGGTGCAAGATTGAGCAAATTTGAGAAGAAATGTGACGAAGGATTCTTACTTGGATATTCAACAACAAGCAAAGCATATAGAGTTTGGAACTTGGCTAGTGGTATTATTGAAGAAGTGCATGATGTTGAATTTGATGAAACTAAGGGCTCTCAAGAAGGAAATGAAAATCTTAATGATGTGAGAGGCACTCAATTGTCAAATGCAATGAAGAATATGGATATTGGTGATATTAGGCCAAGACAAGTGGATGATAATGAAGATGACCAGATGTTCTCCTCAAATGTGCAAGTTGATGCAAATCAAGCTAGTGGTTCTCATGATCAATCAAGTGCTAGTGAAGATCAACAAGCTAGTTCATCTCAACCAAGCAATCAAGTGCAAATCCTCCAACCAACCAATATTGCAAGAGATCATCCCATAGATCAAATTGTTGGGGATATTAGAAGTGGTGTGCAAACAAGATCGAGATTGGCATCTTTTTGTGAGCATTTTTCTTTTGTGTCATCATTTGAGCCAACCAAGATAGAAGATGCATTGATGGATGTTGATTGGGTAAACGCTATGCATGAAGAGCTAAACAACTTCACCCGCAACCAAGTTTGGGAACTTGTTGAGAGACCAAAGAACTACAATGTAATTGGAACAAAATGGGTATTTCGAAATAAGCAAGATCAAGATGGGATAGTAGTAAGAAACAAAGCAAGATTGGTAGCTCAAGGCTACACTCAAGTTGAAGGTCTTGATTTTGGAGAAACATATGCACCGGTTGCAAGAATGGAAGCAATTAGAATTCTATTGGCTTATGCATGTGCTCATAATTTCAAGTTATATCAAATGGATGTCAAAAGTGCATTTCTCAATGGGTATATCAATGAGTTAGTATTTGTAGAACAACCTCCCGGTTTTGAAGATGACAAGAAGCCCAACCATGTTTACAAGCTCAAGAAGGCGTTGTATGGTTTGAAGCAAGCACCAAGAGCATGGTACGAGAGGTTGAGAGATTTCCTACTCTCTAAAGGGTTCAAGATGGGCAAGGTTGATACTACTCTCTTCACCAAGAAGACTGGCAAAGACTTGTTTGTGTTGCAAATATATGTTGATGATATTATTTTGGGTCAACCAACCAAGAGTTTTGTGAAGAGTTTGGGAATATGATGGCAAATGAGTTTGAGATGTCTATGATTGGAGAGCTTAGTTACTTCCTTGGTCTTCAAGTCAAGCAAATGAAGAAAGGTACTTTTGTGAGTCAAGGCAAGTACATCAAAGATATGCTTAAGAAGTTTGGTCTAGATGATGCAAAAGCTATTAGCACACCTATGGGAACAAATGGACATTTGGATAGTGATGCTAGTGGCAACATGGTGGATCAAAAGTTGTATCGGTCTATGATTGGAAGCTTACTTTATGTGACCGCTTCTAGGCCGGATGTGATGTTTAGTGTATGCATGTGTGCAAGATTTCAAGCTTCACCAAGAGAGGTCACCTGAAGGCAACTAAAAGAATATTGAGATATTTGAAGCATACACCAAATGTTGGATTGTGGTATCCCAAGGGGTCAAACTTTGAGTTGATTGGATATTCGGACTCCGACTATGCAGGATGCAAAGTGGATAGAAAAAGCACATCGGGCACATGTCAATTACTTGGAAGATCACTTGTATCATGGTCATCGAAGAAGCAAAACAGTGTTGCACTTTCAACCGCCGAAGCAGAATACATATCCGCAGGAAGTTGTTGTGCTCAATTACTTTGGATGAAAGCAACTTTGGATGACTTTGGAATTAAATTCAAACAAGTACCATTGCTATGTGACAATGAGAGTGCAGTAAAGCTCACCAACAATCCAGTACAACATTCAAGAACAAAGCACATTGACATTCGCCATCACTTCATAAGAGACCATCAACAAAAGGGTGATATTTCAATTGAGAGTGTTGGTACCGATGATCAACTTGCCGATATATTCACCAAGCCACTTGATGAAAAGAGATTTTGCAAGCTAAGGAATGAATTGAATATACTTGATTTCTCAAATATGAGTTGATGCACCCTCCGTTATATGACATGCCTCTCCTTCAACAAAGCAAAGGTAAATTGTGTGGCATGACATTCATTCTTGCTAAGGATATGTTTAGTGCATTTAGTCATTCCTTGCATCTTATAGGCTCATTCATGAAAATAAAATACTTTGGATGTACATATGGTACCACTATTGCTTCTATGTTTGATATGATCTAGTGGTAGCATATGACATGTTTATGGGCTTGTGAACCTAGTGTTTGATCTTGGAAACAAGCATTCAAGGGTTTAACCGACGTGAGTAAGATAACCATTGAAAGATGTGTGAAGAAGCTTACTCTAGAGCAAACCGTGTTAAATATCTTATGTTTGTTTGCTAGGTTGAACCAAACTTGATCACCTTTTTGTTTAACTTAACTCCTACTAAAATTGGTGTGCCTTTTATGGTACTTAATGACAAAGGGGGAGAAATGGTTAAGATAGATATATATAACAAGGGAGGATCAATTAAAATTTGAGCACACAAGTAGGGGGAGCAAGCTCATGAACTTATTGTTGCATTTGAATGTGCATATTCATATGAGTGATTGCATTGCAAAAGTTTAAATTCAATACACATGCTTGTGTGATGTATGCTAGAAATAAATTTTGAATGATGATTTGTGCACTAGCATGCATAAGTGGTAGCTAGATGTAAGTTGCTTTTACAAGTGATACTAGATCCTTTCATATAATGTTGATCTCATGAGGTATCTAGTGTTTGTTTTTAAGTCTAGCTAACCATGGTGCTAAGGATGATGAAAATTGGCAACTCCGATTGGTATCACGCTTCAAAGGTCCATTCTTTACACCTTAGCATCATTTGAGAGTATTACTCTCCCACATTTCATATCTATGCATATGTGCCGAACTTGAACCAAACACTATAGCACATATGTAGGGGAGCTAATACTAGTAGAGTGTTTCAAATTTTCAAATATATATCTTTGTAAAAGGTTGTCATCAATTACCAAAAAGGGGGAGATGAAAGTCCTTGTTTGGTTTTGGGTAATTGATGTCACCTAGTGTACTAACCATGTCATGAAGTGCTTATGAGCTAGGTTGGTACACACCATATGTGGAAGCTAAATGACGATCATGATATTGGTGGTGATGGCCAAAAGATAGATCAAGTGCCTCACATTTGGAAGACGAAGAAGAGAAAAGCAAAATCCTATGGAGATCAAGGCAAAGGTATAAACAGGAATTTTGTTTTGGCACTCAAGACACCATAGAGGGTGTGAGTGCGTTTAGGATAGATAGCCGTACTATTAAGAGGGGAATATCTCAGTGACCGCGGTTATCAAGTGCCACTAGGTGAATTCATACATGCATATGCATTAGGACCTAGTGTGCTAACTCGAATCCTTTGAAAATGATTGTGAAAATGCTAACACACTTGCACAAGATGATAAACACTTGGTGGTGTTAGCACATTTGCAAAGGAGAAGTTGTTGAAATAGTTTTGGATCAACTCAGAGATGAAAATGGGTTTTTCTGTGTGAAGCCGGTGGTACCGACCAGGAGGGGTCGGTGGTACCGCCCTAGGAGGCAGCGTGCAGACCTCTCTGTGATGGGGCGTTTTTGGCCTAGCGGTGGTACCGCCATTACCTCGGTAGTACCGCGCCCGGTACTACCGACCAAGGTCGGTGGTTGGCGAGTTTTTTTGCTGAGCTCTCTGTTGTTTTGAAAATGGCTTGCCGGTAGTACCGCCATTACCTCGGTACTACCGCCCACGGTGGTACCGACGCAAGGCGGTAGTGACTGGTTTTTCGCAGAGCTCTCTGGTCGCGGCGCCTTTTGGCCTGGCGGTAGTACCGCCATCACATCGGTACTACCGACCTCGGAGGAACCGACCAGGGGTCGGTGGTTTGCCGAAATCAGCGGGATATGGGAAAACGGCTAGTTTGACTCTGTCGGTGGTACCGCCCAGGAGGGGTCGGTACTACCGACCAAGCGCAGAAAGGTAGGGTTCGGGCCGCCGCCGCCCCTTCCCTATATATTGAACGTGGCCGCCTTTGGGGGGCTTCTTGACTCTCTGACTTCTTGAACATCTCTTGAGTAAGATCTAATCCCTCCCTCCGATCTCTTTGCTTGTTAGTGCGAATCCAAGTGAGATCGAGAGATCCAAGTGCATTTGCTTGTGAGTTTGCATCTAGTGGCACTTGGCGATTGTGGTTGCTGCGGATATTCTTATTACTCTTGGTGGTTGCCGCCACCTAGACGGCTTGGAGCAGCGGAGGAGATTAGGCACGAGTGGTGATTGTTCGTGGCCATCTCACGGTGATTTGTAAGGGTTTCTTGTACCTTCCCCGCGGAGCGCCAAAGGTAACTCTAGTGGATTGCTCGTAGCTTGTGGATCCCCATCTTGTGTTGGTTGTGCGGCACCCTATTGAGGGTTAGGCGTGTGATGCCTATTAGCGCGTGAACCTCCAAGTGGGTGTATCGCTACAACGGGGACGTAGCTTGCCGGCAAGCAAGTGAACCTCGGAGGAAAAATTATTGTGTCAACTTGTCTCCGTGGTATTCATTGATATTCATTTATTAATCTCTTGCCGGATCGGTATACACACTCCTATCTCTTGTACTTATTTTGTTACATTCTTGCAAGTATTATTTATATGTTGTTGCTATTCTAGTTTTTCTATCTTGTGTAGTGATTCATATTGTGGATAGGTGGCTTGCACTTTTGTAGAGCTAGCGCTATCTTTGCTACGCCATTTAGTTGTATAACAAGTTTGTTTAAGTGTTGTTGTAGAATTTTTTATAGGCTATTCACCTCCCCCTCTAGCCATTTAGGACCTTTCACCGCCTCCACTGGCGCCGCCGGCGCTGCCGGCCATGGCCGACGGCCCCCCTCCTCCCACCTCTCCTACTCCTTCCCCTCCCTTCCCTGCTCCTAGGCGCACGTCGTTCCGGCGAGCTGCACCGGCGCTGCCATGGTCACAGCGCAGGCGCGGAGCGGCTGTCGCGGACGCCGCCAGCGCGGGCGCCGCCGCCGCTGCCACGAGCTGCCTGCGCTGGCACAGGCACGGGCGTCGGCGCCGGCCTGGGCGTCCTTCCCGCGCTGCGCGAGCGGCGCGGCCATTCGCGGCGGCCTGAGCGGCGCGGGAGCAGTTGCGGCCGTCTCGCGGACACAGGCGCCGGCCTGGGCGCGGGAGCCTTTTCCCGTCCTCCCCCTCGCGCTCCTGCTCTCGTCTCCGGAGCGCCTCCGCGCCTGGGCGGGCCTGCAGCCGCCGGCGCTCTCCTCCTCCTCTGCTCGGCGCATCTCTTCCAGCAGCCACCGGCGCCTCCTTCCAGCAACCGCCATGGCCGCCGGCCGGCCGCGCCGTCGCCTCCCCTCTCTTACTCCTCCTGGGCCGCCGTCCTTCCGGTGCCGCCCTGACCGCGGCTGAGCGTGCCACCGCCGCTGCTGCCGTCGCTGCGAGCGAGCCCGGCGCCCTGGCGCGGGCTTGCGGGCTTTCCCGGCCGCGCGTGCGGGCTCCAGCCCTCCCCCAGTCGCCACCTGCCGCCGCCGCCCTTCTTCCCGGCGCGGGCACGACGGCTCCAGCCCTCAGCGCGGGCGCGGCCTGCAGCCCCGGCGCGGGATTCCCCAGCACGGGCGCGGCCTGCAGCCCTCCAGCACCCAGCGCGGCCTGCAGCCCCGGCGCGGGTTTCCTGGCGCAGGCGCGGCCTGCAGCCCCGTTGCGGGCTTCCCCAGCGCCTACACTCCGCCGCGGGCGCGATCCCGAGATGGGCCCATCCGTCCATGACCGTCGCGGATACCAACCCGTGGTCCCAGGCTTCCGGCGGTGCGCATCGCCCGTCGACGGTCACTGGAGCTCCTCCTGGGTTTCACATCGCATCCCCATGGCCTAGTCCTCCTGGTGCCTCGCCTGGGCCTGTCGGTGGGACCCGATGGCCTTGGCCTACTCTTTCCGCACCATGCCCTCGACACCGCCTGTCGGTCCCGCCTGGGTCGCCGACTCGGGTGCCACCTACCACACTACTCCCGACCGTCGTATACTCTCCTCCGTGTACTCACCCTCTTCCGCTCACCCTTCGTCCATCATGGTCGCGAATGGCTCGTGTCTTCCAGTCACATCCGTGGGTGCCGCCGGCGCCCATGGCTCCTTTCGCCTTCCTGATGTTCTTGTCGCACCCGGTATGGTTCACAACCTCCTCTCTATTCGGCGCTTCACGGCTGACAACTCCTGTTCGGTTGAGTTTGACCCCTCTGGCCTCACCGTGTGGGATTCGGCCTCCCGGCGTCCTCTTCTCCGTTGTGACAGCACAGGGCCTCTCTCTACACCCTTCTTTTCCCCAGTTCCGCTGCTTCTCCTTCGGCATCTGCCTTTACCACCACCACCTCCACCACTTGGCACCGATGTCTCGACCATCCTGGTCGTGATGCTCTGACGCAGCTCAGTCATAGTTCCGACATTCGGTGTCCCCGGACTCACGATGAGCACTTGTGTCATGCGTGCCAGTTGGGCCGTCATGTTCGGCTTCCTTTCCCTACCTCCTCACATGCGGCTCGCATCTTTGATCTAATCCATTGCGACTTGTGGACATCTCTGTACTTAGCATGTCTGGGGGCTATAAGTACTACTTGGTGGTGGTCGATGATTTCTCCCACTACTCTTGGACCTTTCCCTTGCGTGCCAAGTCGGATGCTTTTCCCACTCTTCTCCACTTTTTCGCTTGGGTGTCCACTCAGTTTGGCCTCACCATCAAGGTCGTCCAGTGCGACAATGGCCGTGAGTTCGATAACTCAACCTCACGTGCCTTCTTCCTCTCTCACGGTGTCCAGCTGAGCATGTCTTGTCCGTATACCTCCTCTCAGAACGGCAAGGCCGAGCTCATGATCCGCACCACCAATGACACCATGCGCACCATTCTGCTTCAGGCATCCCTACCCGCTCGCTTCTGGGCCGAGAGTCTGCACACCTCCACCTATCTCCTTAACCGTCTTCCTTCCGCTGCTTGCCCAGCTCCTACACCTCACCACGCTTCTGTTCGGTACCCCTCCTCGGTACGACCACCTTCGAGTCTTTGGTTGTGCGTGTTACCCTAACACCGCCGCCACTGCTCCCCATAAGCTGGCCCCCCGGTCCACTCTCTGTGTCTTCTCGGGTACTCCCCGGATCACAGGGGTACCGGTGCTTTGACCTTACCTCCCGTCGGGTTCTCATCTCTCGCCATGTGGTGTTTGATGGGTCTGTCTTCCCCTACTCCGCTACCACCACCCCCACTTCCACCCCGGATCTTGACATCTCCTCATTGTTTCCCACTGACACGGTGGTCGAGCCACCTTTTCGGTTCTCTCCTGCAGGTACTGCTGCACCGTGCCCGTCGCCGGAGCCGTGCCCCAACTCGCCGCCCGCTCGCGACCACCTCGGCCCTGCTCCTTGCCCGGGCCTGGAGGGGTCCTCGGCCCCCGTCGCTATTCCTGACGCGGGTCCCGAGCCGGTTGCTCATGCGCCACCTGGCCGCTTTGCTAGCCGGCGTTGGTCTACCAGCGCCGCGGACGGCCCCCGTCGCCGCTCCGGGTGCGCTTCCTGGGCCGTTGACTCCAGCACCACCGGCACGCTTCGCCGAGCCGGCGCTCGTCTACCAGCGCCGTGGCGCGGCCACCGGCACTGCGCCTGACGCGGGTCCCGAGCCGTCGACTACAGCACCACCGGCACGCTACGCCCAGCCGACGTTGTCTACCAGCGCCGTGCACGGATGGCGCCGCCGCCGCCACCGGTCCACTCCTTCGCCGGGGCCGTCGCCCTCACCCGTAGCCTCCTCTCCGCCAGTGACACCGACACCACCGCCTCGGCCACCGGCTGCCCGTGTCACGACGCCGGTGTACCACCCGCCGCTCCTTCACCGACATCCGCGACATGTTCACCCTATGGTGACGCGGCACGCGGCTGGTACCCTGCAGCCCCGGGCCCTTGCGGCAGTGCCCGGGGACTCGCGGGTCTCTCCAGTACCTTCTTCCGTCCGTGAGGCCTTGTTGGATCCTCACTGGCGCCGTGCGATGGAGGAGGAGTACGCGGCGCTCCTCGCCAACCAGACGTGGGAGCTGGTGCCCCGTCCCTCGGGTGCCAACGTTGTCACCGGCAAGTGGATCTGGACACACAAGCGTTGGGCTGATGGCACTTTGGAGCGGTACAAGGCTCGCTGGGTTCTTCGGGGTTTCACTCAGCGTCCTGGAGTTGACTATGATGAGACGTTCAGCCCAGTGGTGAAGCCGGCCACCATCCGCACAGTGCTCTCTCTGGCTCTCACTCGCTCCTGGCCTGTGCATTAGTTGAATGTGAAGAATGCCTTTCTGCATGGTCTTCTCACAGAGACAGTGTACTCTAGTCAGTCGGTCGGGTTTGTTGACTCCTCTCGTCCTGACATGGTGTGCCGGCTCAACAGGTCTCTCTATGGCCTCAAGCAGGCTCCTCGGGCGTGGAATCATCGGTTTGTCACTTTTCTCCGGACACTGGGTTTTGTGGAGGCCAAGTCAGACACCTCTCTATAATCTATCACGTGGGCTGGAGAGAGACTGCGTATCTGCTGCTCTATGTGGATGACATTGTCCTCACGGCCTCCAGTGAGTCACTCCTTCGCCGGATTATCAGCTCTCTTCAGCAGGAGTTTGCTATGAAGGATCTGGGTGTGCTCCACCACTTCCTTGGGGTTACAGTTGAGCCTCATCCTGCTGGGGTCCTTCTTCACAAGAGGCAGTACACTCGGGATATCTTGGAGCGCGCTGGGATGACTGATTGCAACCCCTGTGCCACTCCGGTTGACACACAGGGCAAGCTGTCTGAGTCTGAGGACCCTCCAGTGGCCGATCCTACTGCATACCGGAGTCTTGCGGGTTTTCATAGCATACGTTCTTTGTTTGTAAAGCTACTTAGGTCCACAAACTCAAGAAATCCATTTGTTCATAAAACAACATATGACATGCTATCTCTCCATGTCAGCAAAGAAGCGCCAACAAACGTTATAGACTTGGGGCGCATCATTTAACAAGCTTAGTGACCCAAAAATGCATTTTCAGAGTCCATGGACCTAAGTGGCACACTGACACAAGTTCATGGACTGCTGCTGCATTTAACATTTTTTGTATTTGTTGCATTCTCTACTGTTTATGTGTGCGGACTAGGGGTGGTAAAGGACCCTCTAATTTAGCCTAGCAAATTTAAGGATCGGGCCCTAATACTATATGATTTTGAACTGAAATTGGAAAGGGCTAAGTTGGATTGTGAAGAATGGATAAGGGCCATGATCCATTACCACCCCTAGTGCGGACTGCTGATTACAGATAAGTTCTGTGAGATCCATGTCAGTCTTTTCAGTTGTTACATCTATGCCTATATGATGTCTGTCATCTTTTTTGAATCACCCGACAGTACTTCTAATAAGATCCCTCTTGTGTTGCCTGACAGTGTGGTGCTATGCAATAGAAACTGCTGCAAGCTGTGGAAGAAGAAAGCATGTGGAAATGCTATTCCCTTTCACTTCTCCCATTCAGACTGTGTCGAAATGGACTGTTGATGGAATTATTTCTCATGTCAAAACAAAACATTTGAAACATTCAAAGCCCAAGGTATGAACTGTATGTGTTTGTACTTTGTACATAATCCCTCATTTGCAAGATAGTCTGGGCACATCTACAAAAGGCCAGTGCACCCACATGTTTAAATCTGATTTTACTATTTTACGTCTTTACTATCTTAACTAAGTGATCTGATTCTACGATCCTAGTCAGCAGTCTATGTTTCTATGATTTTTTTATGTTTACAGTCTTACTAAAAAAAACTTGGTTATTTCTGAAATCCTTGCATATGTTAATGTGATGCTCATTGAACTTATGTCTTTGGCAAGCATTATATATTTCATGGTTTAGGTGGGCCATGTGAGGAAAGCACGAAAGTTAAGCTGAAATTAGATGGTGACAAAGCTGTTGGGAGAAAGAACTATCTTGCCACATCAAAGCTATATGGGGAGGTCAGTGATGATATGATTTACAATTTGTTTTTATTATGCTCATCTGATGCTTGATTTGTCTTCATAATTAGGCTGAGCAATATGATAAAAGCATGAAGGATGAGCTGAAATTAAATGGTGACAAGGCTGTTGGGAGAAAGGATTACCTTACCGCGTCAAAGCTCTATGGCAAGGTTTGTGGTGATACTAGAGGAACTTTATGTTATTAGGCTCTTCTGATGCTTGACTTAGCCTATGCTTGCATTGACACTCTGCATTAGTAGAGGGGTGTATACTTTGTTTACACTTGCTGGTGTTTGAAAGGCCTGAATTCAAACCTTTGTTTTAAGGTTGCAATCTAGAACCTTTGTCAAACATCAATATACCATTATGGCATTGATTATAGTCATACACTTTCACTTTGTCTGCTGTTGTCAGAAGTTGGATTGTGTTGCTCACTGTGTGAAAAAGCACTGAGTTTGTATGTGTTCTGATGCAGGCAATTGAGCTAGACCCAGCTGATGCAATACTGTATTCAAACAGGAGCTTGTGCCTTCTTCAAATTGGTGAAGCAACAAAGGCTCTGTCCGATGCCTGTACTTGCATCAAGATGCGACCTGAATGGCTAAAAGGTTACTACAGGAAAGGAGCTGCCCTTATGTCACTCAAGGTTAGATCGAAGGGCATAATTCCTCCTGTATACCGTTTTATGTCACCTAGTGGTATATTTATCAGCTCAAATCTTTATCCCAGGAGTACAAAGAAGCATGTAATGCATTCATGGCTGGATTCAAGCTAGACCCTTCAAATGCTGTGATGGAGAGAATGTTCTGGTAACCATCTACTGACTACTAAACTGTTGCTTAAGTTTTTTTGTGTTCTCTTCTCTGGTTTCTTTGGCATGACAGTAAGCCATTTGTATCATGTGCAAAGTGCAAGGGCTAACAGTTAGTTTTGCTAAACTCCATTTTGGATAAACTGGCCTTGATAATCACAAGGCATGACAGTTCTGCCAGAATAAAATGATATACATTTTAAATAAAGATTTTATTGAGGGAGAAAAGTTGTTTCATATGCCGGCTTTTATGTATCTGTTTAATGTCCTTCCTTGTTTCGCAGGGAGGCAGCTGAGGCCATGAAAAAGGACCATGTTGGTATAAAGGACTTGGAGACCATCGATTAGAGGAACCAGCACTAACATGTCCAGGCACTAGGGTTTCTTTTGTGCTGCCTATTTTGAATGGGGGTGCCCATTTTGTACATATGTAGACAGCCATGGTGATTTCCTCTTACGAAGAATTGTCCCATATGCTGGGATTCATTTCTCGGCTGGCTAATGAGCAGCTGTGGACTGTGGTACACGGGCCTAATGAGCTGAATGGTTAACTACTCGGCTGGCTAAATGCGCTACTTGGGGGAATATTATTTATTAATACGGGCCAAGGCCTGGCATAGAGTGCACTTTTGACCCAATACCACTGCGGCGACGGCAAAACCCAGGGCTCAATCGTGGTTGTCAGAATCTCGATTGATTTATCAATTTACGATCAGAGTTAACGAGCGATCTCTAACTCTACACTTTTTTTTTACAGTCCAACAGTACGCTTTCTGTGATTTGATCGCGATCTGCCATCCGACTATCCGTGTCTATTTATTCTTTTTCTTTCCTGCCAAGTCTCGCGATGAACATGAATATCGTGATCGAATGGCTCAATTCGGAAAAAAGAAAAACGAGCACCCGATTATTATACTTGGACAATCGCTAGATTCTGAAGATGTCTCGCTGGATTGTTTCTGGAGTATTTCTCGCTGGATCAGATCAATATATTTGTTTGGTTCAAGTCGGTAATGAAAATGCTTTCACTCATTGTTGTGTCCTCAGTGGTCAGCGGGCGCCTTGTTCTCTGCAGCTCCTGCGCGTTAGGCCTCGGTAGCCAACGTGAAGAAGAGACCGGCATCCCGTTCCACTCGATTTGGAGCGGAGTGAGCTGTTTATTAGTCCGTATCCCATTCCTATACAACGCTCAACAAACAACTTGTTACCTACGCCATCGTATCACGTTACATTTCTGCCAACCAAAAGCTACGATAGACATAAATTAATTAATATAAGCCCAAAGCAACAGGACCAATGAAAGAGCTTAGGCATAAGAGATCTATTGGAAATGCTCTAAGGGCACTCACAATGCACAAACCATAATAGTTTCTATACACATTAAATACCTACCATGTAATCATTTTGCTGAAGTGACACTAATTAATTATTGAAGAAAGAGAAGAAAAAAACAAGAAGCCGAGTCTAGAAAACCACGTCTACGCACGCCCCGAGATTGAAGAAACTGTTCTGTATCGCGTTGGGGCATACATCGTCGTTTCTTCCCCAATCTTCCAGATCCGATGCGCTTGCTTGCTCTCGGGCACGCTACCTGGCGCAGCTACGAAGCCTGCGGTCGCCGAGTCAATGCTCGCCTCGGCCGGCCGGCGTCACCGTCGACGGAGCTCGCGGCCACACCGTCGCATGCGGAGCTCGCGGTCACGCCGTCGCGTGCGGAGCTCGCGTATGGCCGCTCGACAGCGCCACCTGCAGAGCACGGCCACGCCGTCGCGTGCGGAGCTCGGTATGGCCGCTCGACGGCGCCGCCTGCAGAGCGCGGCCACGCCGTCGCGTGCGGAGCTCGCGTATGGCCGCGACAGCGCCGCCTGCAGAGCTCATGGCCGCCTCACCTCGGCTCGTCGCGTCCATCCCGGCGTCTGCAGATCAGTCCCGCGGCGTTTTTTTGCCGTAACCGCGAGTTGTCCTGTGAAGGCCTTCATCACAACGAGCTTGTGCAAGCATTATGACGTTGTGGCTCGTAGCAGCTCATGCGGCTGGCCCGTGGTAGGCTGCCCTCAGGGCATGCAGACATGTGCGCGAGCGGCGGCGAGAGAAGCACGCAGCAGCGAGTGTTGGTGATGGTGCGCCGGCTCAGCTGTGGCATTGCGGACATGACGAACACGGTGTTCTCCATCTCCATAGCGCGAACCACACACATATGCCCGCATTAGATCTAGAGGAACTAGGGAGAGAGAAGGCGAATGATTGGTTTAGTTGTTTTTTCTAGACCCTTTAAAAATACTGCACTGTGAAGGATGGTTTCTATAGATAGTGTCTTGTGATATAGAAATTATCGGGTAGTTTCTGCATTGGGAGTGCCCTAAGGTCACCTACAAAAGAAGTTCCAATGGCGGACTTAGGACTATCCGATAGGGGGCTGCCTACTTTTCTCCTCTCTATTTCTTCTATACCTCTATTTCTTCTCCTTCCTCTTCTTTATCTATGTCTAAATTGTTTGGGGGCAAGGGTGTTAAGGGGATCCATTGCTTGCAAGAGGGTAGGGGTGGACCCGCCCTTCAAGAAATCCTAAATGTGAACTTAGGAAACCTAAAATGTGAACACACCCACATTCAATGGAGTTAAAATTCATGAAAAAAACTAGGTGCAAACTATCCTCACCATGTAGCCATAGGCACCCATCGTTCCAACTAATCTTCCTTAATTTAGAGAACAATTCACCATTGGATGATTTTGTATGGACACGTGGCATAAATCTACGGCGGGTACCCATGAGCGTGTGGTGGAGATAGTCTCCACCCAACTTTCTTCCTAAAATTTAGGCGATCGCCAAAGAACTTGCCTTGTACAAGTTGAAAGATGGGATCTTGGAGGATTGGAAGTGGTTACAGGAGGTGAACAGCCATCCCCGACAGGGGAGGTAAGTTTTCTAACATTAGCAAATAGAAAGCCTAAAAAAATGCTTGTATCAATTAATAGAAACCATTTGTCAAAGAACAACTATATCAGTTGCATTGTCAAAATTTGCAAATATAAAATAAAGTGCAATGTGTTGCCAATCGCTTCAGCATATGATTTAATTAAAAAGAACAGTATTATGTCAAGAAGATTCAACAAACAGGTTAATTCAAAAAAAAATCAACAAACAGCACTGATTGGGATGGTTAGAAGTGAAATGTCATATGGAGAGAGGGCTGTTTAGCTTGGCCTTTTTAAGTAGACAAACCAATAGTTTGGGGTAGTCATGCTGAAACCTGATGTCAATTCCAGATAACTTTTTTATTCAAGTCAATAAGTCCTGAAATGCAGACACTAACAGACATAACAACAGGATAAAGCAGATGAGTGAACAGCCACTTCAGCACTGACCGTAAACTGCAATATCACATACATTATTCTGATCCTTTTTAAATTTTCCTGCAATAAGGTGATATATTTCTATACAGAAATAAGCTATACTTTCTCCATGACCATGAGCCATATGCTACCAAAAAAAAAAACCTGGTCCAAAAGCACGCTAAATGTTAGCCAAACAGACAATATTCACCAAGTTAGCAGACGACGCAAATTGTTATGTAAATCAGGGCAATTACAGCATTCCCAAAAACAAACGGACGCCCATTGGTGGTTGGCAAATAGAGGCACCATGATCCACAAGGCTAAAGTAAACTGCAACTAATGGTTGTTCCTAAGCTGCTTGCTTCTTCTTCTTTTTTTTTTTTTCTTTTTTTTTTCGAGGGTTCCTAAGCTGCCTGCCGATGTGACCTGAGACTATGGTTGCTTCAGATGCCCCCCTCCTTCAGCAACCCACACCACAGAGGTGAAGCTGCGGGTTATTGAGCTCAGCTGAGATGGCTGGCAAAGAAGTTCTGCATCTGGGTGCCGTGCATTGAGAGGAATCTCCAGCAGCAAGTCTTGATCAGAGTTGGCATACTGAGGAGGGACTAATAATGATAACTTTTCTGGGGGTAACATGAATAAGTTAAGTGCTCCTCCAGTGCAAGTTGAATCTTTGGTGGAATAGCCAGATTTTGTCAAAGACGAGTTTTTAAATTGAGGAGTCAAAGCTCCAGAGTTTAGAACTCTTATAGGACTCCTGATGGTACCATCTAGTTCTGCATATTCACAAGCAAAAAAAATAAGAAACCTTTCTGTTACAGACATGAGGAAATAGTAAATAGGAATATATACTACATAAGACATTTTGGATGTCACATCTAGAAACTTGATGCAACTCAGAATCAGATGGAATGATATCACTAACCTGAGTCGCTCTGAAATTGGTTGTCGTCACGGGATCTTTTGACTGATTTTATGGTAGACTTGGTAAAGCCTTTTGATCCACTGATATTCTCCACTCCGCTGTTTCCTTAATTTCCTTTTCCTGAACAAAGAGAAATAACTAATTGGCCATGGTACATTGTACAAGCAAGCTTGAAAGTTCATATCGGCATTAAGTCAAAAGAAGATAAAGTGGAAGGGTTGCCCTGGGGGAGGGGGGGATGTCCGTAAATGTATCAAAAAGGCATTTGGATACCTTTTTCTGTTTATAGCATTCCAGCCATTTGCATTTTGTTAAATTAGTTAAGGCAAGTGTCTTTACTTTCTTCCACTCTTCATCACTACAGAAAGATGGATCAAGAACTCCCTCTCCAAGCAGCATTTGGTAGCTGTCTATAGCATCTAGAAAATTGGATAGAACTGAACATGTTTCTAAGGCTGCAGCAAGAAAAAGATACAAATGAGGACTATCGTAAAGTGGCCTCAGGTTGTGTTACTTAAATTATGGGCAAGAATAAAGTAAACCTTTCAGGAGGTGTCAAGGAGTCAACAGGAGGAAGAAATTTGAGCAACTGTTGTTGGTCCTCTTTAGTTAGATATTTCATGAAGTTAGTATAGTTGATAACACCCTGTTCAGAAGAAAGAATATACATGTTTAGTTTCAATGATGATTAGCCAACATATGTATATGTTAAACATACCCATGGCGTTCAGTCCAAATAAACATCTGCAGACTACAGGTCATCAACCCCAACAAAACAAAGCATGTATAGGACGGATACCTCTAAATCTGCTGAAACTAAAGGTGAATCAACACTCTCTAGGATATGTTGATTTTCATAATGAAGTTTATCCCTGCAAAACCAAGATAAGACCGAAAAGAAAACTTAGATTGTAACCAATACTGAATGAACATAGACAATAAAACCAATGCTCAAATGCCCACTTCTATGCTAATAAGAACATAAAAAGTATAATACCTTCTACCATTATCTTCAATACGTGACCTTTTTGGTCTCGCAGTTGCAGCATTTAAGTTGATTGCTGCCTTGTTTCCACTATGAGAGACAAACGGCACAGACTCTGAATAGGATTCACTTGTAATGTAGGACTTACTATCTGCAGGAATGGAGCTTGATTCTGATTCTTCCTCCAGTGATTTTGAGTTCGGATGCCTTAGAAGCACACTTCCAGAGCCAATCTCAAATGAACCAACAGGAGTTTCACTATGGTATATTAGGTCTTCCTCTGACGATCCTGAAAGGCGGTATAACTGCTCTTCATGCATGATGTAGTTAAGATCTTTTGCAAGCTTTTCTACAGATGAAGGCTTCGGACGAGTGACACAGCTCCTCTTTCTTGATGGCACTAGGGATTCCCAAGCATGTGATTGTGCCAAACCTGAATTGGCAATATATCATAGTCAAATGACATATATAACCCCAAAAAAAGACAAGGTAATTCTAGAGTATGGAAAATCTGAGAATTGACATTAGATCTTTATTTTGTTTCATAGGGTCAATGTGATTAAACACCACTTCAGAGATGTGCTAAAGGACAACACGCTATTACATATCATGCATCAAGTACTGATTTTTTTTATTGAGCAAACCAAGTATTGATATTTAGTTAAACATTGTCTTGATTAGATATTAGGCTCCATGCCATCTGAATCCAATATGTAGACCACAATCATTCACGGTTACCTCATGATAATTCATAATAGTAAGTAATTTAGTCACAAGTAGCTAGTGATTTATCAAACCACCATAAGTTCTGACCTTGCGAATTCATAGTTCTAAACTACAGATAGAACAATTTAATAAAAAAGAATATTTGGGTGGCACCAATACGGTTGTGAAAAACAGAGAAGAAAAATAAAATCCGCATTACAAGCTTATTATTAGTATGATCTCAGGACATCTTAGTGTATTAAGCATAACTTTGTAGACAAGCATAAAAGAATGTATTTCTGACATTCATCTGGATTGAGTCCAATCTCAAGCGCATACTCAAAGAATGAGAGAGCACCCAAATTATATATTATTAAGCAATAACAAAGTAGGCATGAGATCACTGACCAGTAATTTCACTTGCATCAGCAGCACCATATGGGGCACAACTCTCAGAGTATGATACTGCAGATCCAGAACTAGACCGATAGCTTGGGTCAGCGCCCCCCATCTTTTGGAAATTCTGACCAGAAAATGGCCCATTCTCCATTATGATGTGATTTGATTTTATCTTCTGGGACTTTGACTTTGATGTTGGCGGCTTCATCCTGCTAACTCTAGGTTCATCATCATCCACATCATCCTTGCGATGCATTGGAGTGTAGTTTGCCAATGAACCCTTTGTTCTCCATCTCGAGCCACATGCATTGCAGAGCACTGGCTTATCCGGTGGCCCATTTCGCCAAAGGGGAGTACCTGTTCCAGCATTCCCCATGAGAAAACCATCAAAACTGATACAAAAATATGGGCAGCACACAAGTTCGCAGTGTGCCCACTACTATTTACATGTATCAAGACATGGTGACATCATGGTATTATGGTATGGAACATAGAAAAAGGGTAAGAAACTATACATCATCAAGAATGTATCGAGAAAGCATCATGTAGCCAATCACATATATTCAGATATTGTTTTCAATGCCTCAATGGTTAGTTCAACTGTACAGGCATGTAATTCTTAATACGCTGTTCTACGCAATGGCCATTCTGAATGCTGATAGTCACTTCAAAGGAGCATTTTGCTGTAGTAATAGTTGAACAAAGTTCAGAGCATATAATGCTGCTGGCACAAGATGGTATAAACCTGTGTAATTACAGAGCAAAGCAATGTTTTCAGTTCAATGGCATCCTGAAACTAAGCATATTTCTGTAGCAGCAACAGCAGTTGAACTCTAAATGGCAGAAGCAAATGGCTATATTTCTTCTTCTTGAATAGGAGCCTGAGCTGCATCTAATCTCTCATTTCCTCACGTTCAGAGTTTTACGGGCAAAAAGACCACTGAAACCTCAACCATATCCACAGATTTGTCTTGAACACTGCTGGCAGTTCAATGAATCCAGAGTAGTAATAACCGCCAACGAAAACACAGTTCGAGTCCGGTGGAGTCCAAAGATTTCGTCTAAGGTCCGCTTCCCAGATGCATAATCGGGGAAATCATCGCCCGTAAAGTACTAGTTGCTAAGGAACAAAGAGGGAGGAAATCAAGAGAAAAAGAAAAAAACTGGAAGAAAAATTTAGCTTTATTCAAGCATAAGAGCTCACTTGTGACTCCGCAATGATGGCAGGGTCCTTGCTTTCCCATGATTCCCTCTGCTCCTCACCTTCCCACAGGTGAAGAACGGACCAGAGGAAAATCTCAACAAAACAAACACGGAGAAAAAAGCAGCAACAAGCAGTTCCCCTGTACAGCTAAATTCTTGAGCAAAACAAAGGAAAAAAAATAAAAAGGTATTCCTATGTATGAATCTCGTCAACCCCAGAGCGGATTCCTGGGGACAATTCCACAGCCCATGGGTGTGCTAAAAAGCCACCAAGTCTTGCTTTGGTGTTCTTCCTTCTCCCTTCCCTTCTATTTGTTGTTACCCTATTGTTCCGTATCCAGCCAGTCTTTAGAGAGGTAGAGGAGAGACAGAGAGAAAGAGGGGGGAAAGGGATGTTCCGAGAAATAATGGAGGAAGGAGAAATGCTGCAGCAGCAGCCGGCGGGGATACAAAGGGTGAAAGGCATTTGGGGAGGAATCCAAAGAATTATACTTTATAAAGAATTGTAATTTAAAAGGAGTATGGTTTTTATTAAATTAAATCTAGAGAGAGAGGCAATTAGGAATGGGGCGAAGTTAGAAAAAAAAGATGAGGTAGAGAGAGAAGAGGGGAAAGCTTCTTTCTCAACTATAATATATTTCATTTTATTTAATCGCATTATTATTCATCTGGATGTGACTAAGTTGGAGCTGAGGATACAACTAATCAATTTGCAGCCCTCCACTCTGGGTGCCATTAAAAGAATCTTTTTTTTGCCTTGGGACATTTGCATCTTATCCCCTTGAGAAATAGCACATGTTCAGTCTACCAAAGTAGTATACCATAGTGCAACGTCTCCAGACGCTATACAAGCTCAGCTGGCAATGCATTGTTATATGACGAAGTTGAGATTAAAAATATCTATTTTGATAGGTTAAATGCAATTTGGTGTATAAAATATTTTAGGCATAGGTTGCAAGCTTATAATATTATTGGTAAAAGGTGATGGCTATATGAGAAAAATGCGGGAAACATATGTTTCTTGAAAAAGCATAATCGTTGCAAGTATTTGATTCATGCTTCCCATATATTACAAAACAATTTAGGTGTGTATTATAAAATGTGTTCCAAAAAAGTAGAATATGAAGTTATCTTCGTGCTACAACAGTCAGTAACCTATGTTGACAAGCCTCTAGGCATCAAGTCATGGATAATGACCAAAAAATTATGTAAACTTATGTAGCATAAAGATTTGTCGCAAAGATGATATAGAGGTGACAAACAAAGGTGGAAAGTATTCTTGAAGTGATGGTTTTTAGAATATATGATGGTAGGAGAAAGATATAGAGCTTAGAATGCGATGCTAAGAAATCCACATGAGGCAACTAGGATATGGCATGGAGTGAATTGCGCCAAAGTGTTGCCCAATAGCAACAAAACTTAGGTAAGAACCCGCAAGGGAGCACAAACTCATCATGACGTCCCCCTCCCCCATCACTGCCCCTTGCTGGCTTCGGCGGTCTCCGTCGTCTTGCTGTTGTCCTCTGTTGTCTCTATCGCTCAGTTCTGTAGAAGCTTTGCCACCTCCACACAATATTGATCGATGAGCCATCCCAGTCCTTCTCTACGCACGCCTATGACGAGAGCCCTCCAAAAACCATGAAACCCTAATCCCCCGACCCTTATCTCGCGGCCTTCTCCGGCAATGGCATTAGGTGGTGTTGTCGCGTGGTATCGCTATTGCATGTCAGTGTGTGGTAGAGTTCCTCTAGAGTCTAAGATAATCGGACATCCTTTAGATAGGTATGTGGTATCTAGTGGTCGAGCAAACATCATTCACTATAGGTATATTGGCATAGATGAAAGCATAGATCAACCTCTGTGCTAGAAACATGATAAGAAGAGGCAAGAACTCATACACAAAGTTTATTATGCGATGGTACCATGGGACCGCGCCCGATGAAGAGGAAGAGAAGGAGTTTGCGCCCACGTCAGAGAAGAAGGGGGAGGCTAGGGTTCCGATGAAGAGGTCATTAGCGTCAGAGACGATGAGCTCATCGGTCATGCCCTCTTTCTTCCACAACTTCAGTCGTCTTAAAAGGAAGGTTTTAGGTGGGCAGGACAGCTAGACAATGGGAACAATGGTTGGGCGGTTAGGGGCCCTAATGGCGGTGGAGGCAACCGAGCCAGGTCAGGGGGAGGCGTCACGGCTGGAGCTTGCCGCGGCAAGAGGGAGGAGGGGCAGGAGGGGCGGCGAGGCGGGAAGGGAGGATGATGAGCGGGGGTGCTCGACGGTGAGGGAGAGGGCGCAAGGAGGGTGGCGGATGGCGTGGCTGGCGACGAGGCAGCCATGGCTGGGGGAGGGTAGTAGGAGTGGGGGAGAAAGAAGGCACGCAACGCGTGGAGGAAGAGGGTCGCGCGTCACGCAAACGTGTGGCCGGTTGCGGTCTACCTCTGTCCAAATTTGATAACTATTTGAAATGATCCTAAACTATTTTTATATTTTTTTAGGTCGATCACAAAGTATGGAAAATGTTAAGGTAGAAAGTTTGGCGTTATTTATAGAGAAAATAATCCATAATACATCCAGAGATCATTGCCAATGACGGCTTAGAGTATAAACAGTGGCGGATCCAGGGGCTGGGGGTCTGCAGCCCCCTTTTGGCCCAAAAATACACATATGATTTTAGATAAAAATAGTCTAATTTGTCTTTAAATTAGTCTAAAATTTTCTGCGGCCTACAAAAATAATGGAAAATTCAGTCTAAATCACCTCAAAATCTACAAAAATCTCTCGTGGGCTAAAAATACAAGGAGAATTTCGGTCCAAACTCGGCTCTCTATGTATTTAGCCCCCCTCGTGAGCCGATTCTGGATCCGCCAATGAGTATAAACATAGCTTTGGTGAACAGAGCTATTTATTAGAAACAAAGTTGCGTAAAGCTGTATAAAATCCAACTAGCAACAGTCATACAAACTCCAAATCTGGCCACATGAGTAATTAATCGTCACGCGTCAAAACTACCTACTACCCGTTTCAGCAGCAGCATTAATAAATTCCGCTTGGTTCCGGAGCCTCTGCTCACAAAAGATTTTGAGTTTAGTCCACACGTGAATTATCTCCATCACAGATTTTGAGTAATGAGTAATTTTTACATATACATCTATTTTTCCCCCGATACACAATCACATGTCACATGTGCCAAGCGGTTCGATGGTCCAGTTAACTCTGAGTTACGTTCTCAAAAACATACTCTTCATCCCTAAATATCTATCATTTTCGTTTCCCGCAAAATAACTTTAACTAAATATATATTAAAAAATATTAATATGTATCATATATAATTATAGTTTTTAAATAGATATTTAAATCTAGTTTTTTAATAAATTTATTTAGAGATAAAAATACTGCATGTATTTTATTTAGTTGGATTAAATTTATCAACACGTAGAACATGACGACGGTCAATTGGGAACCGAGGGAGCACATTTCTCTCTAAAACTAAATAGGGGGCAATTGATTTCTGCCCTTATTTTTACTTCTAATTGCATGTTTGCCCTTCTTTTTAAGCTTTGCATATTTGTCTCTTTTTCTGAATTTGAGTGTTCGTGTTGCTCTCGTTAAGTGATACTAACGGTGTTAGCTAGAGGTTGCAAAGACATATATACTCTTAGCATAAATAACACTATAATCTATAACTTTTTGTACATATATATTCGGATATAAAATAATAGCAAGATATATTTTATAATTAAATAACCCATAACTCGCTCTTGAGCCGCTTGTCTGCCATGCTGCTAACATGCACCACTGCTCACTCACGCAGCCAGACGCGTTGAGAATAAGGCAGTGATGATTGAAAGTCATTTGGGCTTTTATTTTTATTTCTTTTTTTTATTTTTATTTTTATTAGTTTGTTTTAGGTGACGGTGTTTAGAACAGAGGCAAATAGAAGATTGAATAAAAACGCACAAATCGATCCAAGCCCCGCCTAGTCAGGCACACAAATCGAACAGAGGGCCTTATTCTTGACGGTGTGATTTGTTTTTGAATTTTTTTTCAGAGATTTTATATTGATGCTTGTAAGAATATGTGTTCAAATACACCCAAGTCCAATTCCTGGGTGTGAGTTTAGCACGGCGTGAGGTAGAAGCCTAGAAGGGGAGAGAAAGTAAAATCTGTTCTTAAAGTCACGTGCCCTCAACATATTCATTGTTGATATAGATTGAAGTATGTGCACGCACATCTTAATTCACATCTACAACACATTGAGATGTGTGCGGTGGATGTGTTGAGGGCACATGTTTTTAGAGGCAAAAAAACGATAACATACCATAGAATAAATGAAATGGCTAAGGAGGCCATGAGATAGAAGAGAATACCTGGTGTACATATTTGTGTGTTGGCCTAACCATGGAGGCTCTTGTTCCTTTTCTTTCTTTCCCTGGAAGAAAGGCTTGCCTTCGATGTGGTAGCTCTATTTATTTTCTCTTTGGACCTTTTCTCTTTTGAAGAGGATAAGAAACGGAGGGAGGCATCAAATAGAAAGTTTGCCAGACAGTGGTACCATTCAAAAAAAAAATTGCACGCCAAATGCTAGGAAAAACTCCAACGAATTCGTGCTTTGCTTTTCGTCGCCCTGGCGCACCACTATGTGCAATTACTAGTTGATTAGCCTGGCATAATTAAGCTGTGTCCAAAGTGTTCATCTTTATTCTACTTCATTTTGTTCATCCTCTCTAGCCTACTCAAGAATCACGCATCAATGGTGAATTCATCCGATGAAGAATAAATTACTTTGTTCGGTGTAACATACTAGTTGTAACTCATGGTAGTTACCCATATGACGATGGGCATGTGGCCCGGTGAAGGCTCAAGGGAGGAGCCGACCAACGGGGGTTCGATCACTCATCCCACATCTGCCATCCTCCTGAGAAGGGCGTGTCAGGTGGTGCTTTCAAAAAAAGTAGTTACCTTAGTTAACCTTTAGTAATCCAAATTCAACCCCCCCCCCCCCCCCCCTATTAAGACATAGCCCCTATCACTCTAGGATGGCACTACTCATTGCCTCCCTCCTTGTATCCACACCTCGGCTCCACTCAAGTGGGCTATTAGATGTCCAATATAGTTACAAAGACAACAAAATTAACTCTTCTCATCCATTCTTCTATTATCATTTAGGGTTAGGTGAAGTGACTTAGATCCATGTATGTGGGCCCAGAGAAGAGGGTTTTTGTGGTGGCGGTCATGACATGGAGGTGGATGCGGGTCAGATGACAAAGTGGATGTGGCGTGCGGCCGCTGGAGCAAGGCAGCGATCTACGACGATTGGGTTGGTCAGCGGCGGTGGAACTTCACTGGCAAACATAGTGGCGAGCGAGGTTGCAGGACAAGGAAAGACGATTGGTGGGGTGGGGAGCCGGCGGGCGATGGGTCACAACACGCGCCCCCATTGTAAAAACCTTGTGAAGTAATGTCATCCTCCAAAGCAAACATTCCCAAAGACTGCAAATTTTTTGGTGCGTCCCTTCCATTTAGACGTTCATATTCCTTGCTTATAAATAGGGTTGAACTCCACCTGGTTTGAACTCTGGTGGTTAGCGTCCCACTGGACTGACGTACCACTTGATAAGATTATTCTCGTACCATGAGAGAGTCTATGATAAGTGGGTAGGAAAGCACTTGGACGCTAACCACTAGAGTTCAAAACATGGTGGGAGTTATTGTTTTTTTTTTATATATAAAAGCGTTTTTTTAGTTAGTTGGGGCTACCTTTGCAATGCTCGCAGCGTGACCACGTTCTGACGTGGCGTAGGCCATAAAACACAAGAGAGCGTTTATTTGTACGTACTCGTCAATCAAAAACACAAACAAAAATAAGTTGGACACGCAAATCTGCCGTGCTCCCGCGTCCCGCGAGAGAGTTTAGGTGCTAAAGCAAGCAACGGTTGCAGGTTACTACTAGTACCATTAGCAAACTAAGCTGTGCGTATAATATATATGGTGATTAGTCAGTCAAAGCGAGTTCCTGACACCGAAGCAGCAGGTAGCGACCCGATCGGTCAAACGACGGACGGGTGGGTACCCGTTCAACTTTGCCGACTCTACAACTGCCATTAGCGGGGATAATTGGTAGAACCCTGTCATCAACAGATAAGCCCAGGGAAAAAAAAATGTCCCAGAAGGTTCAGCAGGGCTTACCGACAGCAGCCGGTAAATAGAGTAGTGTTTTGTTCTTTAATTTTTTTATTAAAAAAGGAAGAAAAGTTTTTTTTTTTTTTGGCTCGCTGGAGAATGTGGGTGTGGCTCACGTGTGGTAGGCCCTGCATACTGTGTGACATGGTGCTGATTAGATGGATATGATATCCATCCACGTAGCAGGTTAGAATTAGATTAGGCATCTCGATTTGCTGTCGGAGGTGGTGGCGGTGGGGTCGGTCGTGCTGGCCGCTGCTGGGTTGGCTGCTCACGGCGAGCGGTGGTTGTGCGTAGTCTCCGTGCGTGCGCTCGTCGCCATGTGACGCGTCCCCCTCCCTCCTTCCTCCTGTGTTTTTTCTCTCGCGCGCGGCGGCGGCGGCTCCCTGCTCGCCCGATCCGGTGATCCGAACCAACCAGCACCACAAAGCACAAAGCACAAAGCACCTGGCTGCTGCGCTTCCCCCGCACCGCACCGCAGCATGAGCATCGCCGCACGCATGATGCGTCGTCCCCAGTTGCGGCGCGTCGTCGCCTCCACGTCGTGCGTAACCAAGCCAGAATGCCAGATCCTACACAAATCACCGTGTAAAGCAAACAACTCGTCGTGGGAAGTGAGTTGCTTTTGTGCTTGTATGGTATCGATCGTATGGTATGGATGGATGATGTCAAAAGACCACAACACAAGGCAGACAAATACATAGCACTTGGACACAATGCAGACAAGAATGATACTCCCTCCGTCCATAAAAACATGCAATTATGGAATCCGTGCCGGTCAAATTGATTTAAGTTTGACCAAGGATATAATAAAAAGGTACTACTCTGTATCGCAAATAGAAGTCGTTTAGGACAATGACACGGTCTTCAAAGCATAACTTGACCACTTGTTTCTTTTTAAAAATATTTTGTTGTAAAGTGGTGTATATATTTTTTATGAAAGTACTTTCAAGACAAATTTATCTATATGATTTTTATATCTCTAAACTCAATAATTTAAAAGTTATTCATGATTTATATTCCTAATGTTTAACCGAACCCTTTTCCAAAACGACTTCTAAATAGAATATGGAGGGAGTATTAGTATTTATATCGTTAAATAAAATTATTACAAAAATATATTCTATTACTAATCTAATATATTTTTTTGTATTAAGAATATTAGTACTTTTTTATATAACTTTGGTCAAAGTTTGAATTGTTTGACTCCTCGATAAGCGAGAATTGGCATGTTTGTTGGACTGAGGGAGTACTAGAGTACTACTCCGTACTACTATTACTAATCCAGTAATCAACGCGCGGCGGCATCAAAATCAAACGGATGGATCGGCTGCGCAAGCCGCCGCCAGTAGCCACCGAGGCACCGACCAAATGAATGTGTTAGCACTGGAAGCATGGACAAATAGAAGGCCAATCTGAAAGTAAGCAGTCGTCCTTTGGCCATGTGTAGTTTCCCTAACTTCCCTCAAATATTTCTAGATTTCATATCACATCAATTTTTAGCTGCATGTATGGAACATTAAATGTAGGTAAAAAAATAACTAATTGTAGTATGTACATTTCGAGACGAATCTTTTGAGCCTAGTTAGTCTATGTTTGGACAAAGTTGTCAATAATAACGAATGTGCTACAGTGCATTTCCCAAATATTTCTTAAACTAACAACACCTGACTTTCCCAATACGTGCTTCCAAATATGGAATAGTATGCAATTGTCTCCAATAATCTGATGAGGATGGCAGTACTGCACCTCCGACTATGGCACTCTAGGCCCGTGTGCCTGACTTCAGAACACGTAAATCTTACTGAACCATTGGCAGAAGATCTACACTCAACACGGGTTGGGAAAAGTCGTCTTAATTGCGTACTACAACGAACACTAATGAAAGAATGCTTGTAAGGGAATATATGCATGGAAATCAAACTCTTGTGCAAACTATATGAAACCCTAATCAAGACCACAATAATCTAATTCGATGGTTAGACGTGAAAGTGAGTTATTTTAGCACTTAAACTCCTTCAAGTTTAAGTGCTAAAATAACTCACCATTGGAGGGGTTTGCACAAGAAACTGGTTTTCATAGCATACGTTCTTTGTTTGTAAAGCCTTTGTTTGTAAAGCTACTTAGGTCCACAAACTCAAGAAATCCATTTGTTCATAAAACAACATATGCCATGCTATCTCGCCAAGTCAGCAAAGAAGCGCCAACAAACGTTATAGACTTGGGGCGCATCATTTAACAAGCTTAGTGACCCAAAAATGCATTTTCAGAGTCCATGGACCTAAGTGGCACACTGACACAAGTTCATGGACTGTTGCTGCATTTAACTTTTTTTTGTATTTGTTGCATTCTCTACTGTTTATGTGTGCGGACTAGGGGTGGTAAAGGACCCTCTAATTTAGCCTAGCAAATTTAAGGATCGGGCCCTAATACTATATGATTTTGAACTGAAATTGGAAAGTGCTAAGTTGGATTGTGAAGAATGGATAAGGGCCATGATCCATTACCACCCCTAGTGCGGACTGCTGATTACAGATAAGTTCTGTGAGATCCATGTCAGTCTTTTCAGTTGTTACATCTATGCCTATATGATGTCTGTCATCTTTTTTGAATCACCCGACAGTACTTCTAATAAGATCCCTCTTGTGTTGCCTGACAGTGTGGTGCTATGCCAATAGAAACTGCTGCAAGCTGTGGAAGAAGAAAGCATGTGGAAATGCTATTCCCTTTCACTTCTCCCATTCAGACTGTGTCGAAATGGACTGTTGATGGAATTATTCTCATGTCAAAACAAACATTTGAAACATTCAAAGCCCAGGTATGAACTGTATGTGTTTGTACTTTGTACATAATCCCTCATTTGCAAGATAGTCTGGGCACATCTACAAAGGCCAGTGCACCCACACCACCCATAGCTGTTTAAATCTGATTTTACTATTTTACGTCTTTACTATCTTAACTAAGTGATCTGATTCTAGATCTGTCAGCAGTGAATTTTTTTTTTATTAATAACCCAATTAAATAAAAAAATTTCATAAATAACACTGTCTTTTTTTTTTGCAAAACTAACCCTTTTGCCGCGCCGTCCCCAATGGCGCGGCAAAAGCGTTAGCCGCGCCATGCATGGCGGCGCGGCAAAAGCGCCCACCGTGGCACCGCCCGGCCACGCAGGCCTGCGTGGGCCCTCTCGTCAGTTTGCCGCGCCGGCGGGCTGGCGCGGCTAGTGCGTTTGCCGCGCGCCAGGCGGCCTGGCGCGGTCAACGTCTTTGCCGCGCCAGGCGGGGTGGCGCGGCAAAGCCGATCTAGATCTGGCCGCCGCGCCGAGCAGCAGGCTCCTCCTCATTCCTCTCTTCTCCCAAACCAATTCAATCCAATCCATTCCATTTCATTTCATTTCATTCCTCCTCTCTTCATCTCCCTCCCTCAATCAAACTTGTCTACAAGAGGTATTTTGATCCATATTATTGTTCTTTATCCATATTTGCAATGTAGGATTAACCCATATTTTTGTAAGTTAGGGTTTGTAGACAATATTTATTTTGATACTGTCGTGACGTTAGTTGTTAATTAATGATGGATTTGTTCATGTATTAGACTTTTTATATCTGTTTTGCTTAATATTTTGTTCATTTTGTGTACAATTTTTTGTGTAATATTTGTTACGTCATTATGTAGATTTATAATTAATCATGAATGTATGTGTAGCGTTGACATATTTTTTATTGTTAGGATGCCGCGGCGTGGCAAAGCTAGTAAGGCAAGGTAAGATCGGTACATTGTTTATTTATTTGTCTGTTTTAATGAAGTAATTTTGTGTTATGTTCATTTGTTATTGCGTTGATGATTGTAGGCAGCCTCTCACGGGCAATGCCTTTGCCCGTTTGCCATTGCCTAGCGGTGTTCCGGTGCCCATGTGCTACTGCGGCGATGATTGTAAGGTCGCAATATCTGATGAGGAGCACACATACGGTCAGAGGTATTGGATGTGTGAGAATTATGCCTTTGACCCTACACCTAAACAGATCCGTATTGGACTGATGGTGAGAAGCTGATGGCTTGTTCTATACATGAATGACAAATCATTTATATTTTATTACCTAATTGACTTAGTCGTATTTTGCAGGAGCCTCCACCACTATGTGACTTCGAGCAGTGGATCAACACTGAGATGAAGCCGGAGGACAAGGAGCACGTAGAGAGGATGAAAAAGTGGGCTGCGGAGGACAAGGAGCGTTTGGAGAAGAGACGCAAAGAAGAGGCAGCACAAAAGCAGCATGAGGAAGAGGCAAGAATGAGGGATGCAGCTAAGCGTAGGGGGGAGAGGGAGAAGAGGCTTGAGCGTGTGCGCCGTGCCAAGGCTGCCATGGAGCAGGATCCGGATGCTGTGAGGAAGGGAAAGTGGCCTCGTTGCACTCAGTAGTGTGGTAGGTTCAGTAGTTCATTGAGTAATGAACATCGTTGTCATTTGGTGGACTTGTTAGTGTATTGTACTGTTGGTTTGTACTTCCGTGTACCGTTTATTTCGGATCCTCGATTATGTAGTCTTGAACTGCACTTTGTTCGGCTTTATTATATGTTGTTGTATTGTTTGCGGTAGTTCATGTGTCGTTGATTTTTTGTGGGATAAAGTACGAAATAGAATGAAGCAAACCATTACACGAATAACAAACTAGTACATGACATGTGAGGACCTTTTACCGTAACTTGGTTAAAAGGTCCTAGACTAATCCTAACATGCCTTAGGTAATTGATTGGCACAACACAAACACCACATAGTGGTCTAAGTAGTCTAGAAGCCGTCCCACATAGCAAACTGAGTAGACCCTTCTCCGTAATAGCCTCCCATTGCGGGTGGTGGTGGTGGTGGCGGTGGTGGGGGCGGCGGTGGAGGCCCCTTGTTCTTGTGATGCGGGCAGTTGCAATATGGATCAAGGCATATTGCTTCATCTGAACCGCCTGCATCGCTGTCGTCATCATCATAGTCCTTGAGCATGCTTTTAACTTCTCTTTCAAGATCGTCGATACGACGCTGCAGATAATAGATGTATTCCTGATGCGGCCATATTGGAGGAGGATCCACCCATCTGGTGAAGCCGCAGTTTTCTTCGGAAATAGAAGACTGACATTCACAAAATGACTAAGTATTAGCAAACATGAGAGGCATAGCAACAACAATTAAATAAAGTTACCCATGCTCGCGGGCATTTGAAGAAACGTCGGCCTGCCTCCAGGTCGTCGTGGAGCATCTGCACCAAACAGTCCTCACCATGGCGGCATTTTGGCCAGTCCTCTAAACGGTTATCGTATCCCCTAAGAGGACGGTCCCGGCTGAAATCCTTTTTGCTCTCAACGGGAAAGTCATATAGTGCCTCTAAGAAGAAATCAGGACCAAGAGATCCCTCCCACACAATGGGAGGTCCCTTCCTCCCACCCTTTCCCTCCCGCCTTTGGACGAACCTCCAGACATCTCTACTACGAACCTCGCAAGCTCTGCTGAAGTTGTTGAATATGCAAGGCGCTGATGGGTTTATATAGGCGGAGCCCTGGTTTTGAACTTGTGAATTATCTCAGCTGCATTGTGAGTGTGTAGTTAATGCAACTGAAAAGGCTATTCGCTGAAAAATCTAATCACTAAAAGCCTATATACTGAAAAGCCTATACACTGAAAAGCCTATACACTGAAAAGTCTATGGGAATCAAAACTGCAGAGCACTTATGAGGACAGGACACGACACTGAAAAGGCTGTGCAAGGGAATCAAAACTGCAGAGCACTTATGAGGACAGGACACGACACTGAAAAGGCTGTGCAACAAGATGCCAGCTTTGCCGCGCCAACCCTGGGGGCGCGGCTGACGCTTTTGCCGCGCCAGGCGGGATGGCGCGGCTAATGCATTTGCCGCGCCACCCCCGCCTGGCGCGGCAAAAGCGTCAGCCGCGCCCCCAGGGTTGGCGCGGCAAAAGCTGGCATGAAGTTTTGCAGCAGGCAAAGCCCCAAGGTTTCCCGCCGACTGGTCGAGTTCCTGATCGATCTTTGTCCTAATGTGTTGTCTCTGTTTGATCGAATGTGTTTTTCCGTTTTTTTCTGTCTTTTTCCGCAAACGGAATAACAAGGAACCAAACATTGACACAATTTGAATAAACGGAAACATAATAGCGGTCATAAAAAACAGGCTTAGTGGCTCAGGCTCCACGAAGTACATAATAGGGTTCTCAAACAAGTTATCTAACAATACATCACCTATCCATATAGTCTAACACTAAGCCTAGCTAGGTGTGTACGGCTGACGAGGCCGCCTCCGACGCCTCGGCTGCGACAGATCCATGTTCGGCGTGAACGTGACGTCCGTGCGGTCTCGTGCGCGTGGCTGCCGGCGTGGTGACCCCTGCGTCTGACTAGGTCCCTGCAACATTCAAAATAAATGTTAGCAAACAACTTAAATATATCTGACGAACTTAAATGTATAGCGGTCAACTTATGTACCTGCACGTCCTCCTGAGTAGGTAGTGGAGCTCCACCTAGCTGTGAGTACCCCAGCTCCTGTGCTGCGCCCTGCTCTGGCAAGGCTGCCAGCCAGGGCCGGTGTAGTAGCCACTAGGGTAGTCGTAAGCACCAGGTACCTGCCACGCCGTGTCGTCCAGGCCACCTCTGGAGGAGGACCCTCCAGCGTAGTGCGAGCTATGGCCGAGGGCCATGTAGCCTGCACTAGCCGTGTAGGGTGGTGTCGTGCGCTCGACGTACTGCTCCTCGTCCTCCTCCTCCTCCCCCTCCTCCTCGGGCTGCTCCTCTGCAGTGGGGCCCTTTCCGCGTGGATCCGCAGAAGTGCCTCCCGTCCGAGCGTCGGACGACGCTGCTGCTGCTGCTGGACAGTGTCTGACACCAAAGGGCTCGAAGGCTGAGGAAGGTGCGGTGGGGCCCACGCTGTGTCCATGCACCCAAGCTTCTGAGCAAGCTTCCTGCAGCCCTTCCTGATTTTCTGCAAATAAGAAAATAATAATAATAAATATTAGTACAGTTTATGACTTCTTAAAATTTACAAGTGCGGTTCGAATGTGTTATGATACCTGCAGAAAAGCCTGTACCGGGTCGTGGTCCCCAGTAGAGCTGTGTGGTGTATAAGCTGCGCTGCCTCGTCGGAGTACCGAGACAGCTGCGACGCCTGCCGACACAAGACCAGGGGGTAAGTGCACCAAGTACAGAAACACAAACAATAGTTGAAGGACATGATATATTACCACGTAGCTGTGTAGAGGGGCTCTGTCAGGCTGAGTCGATGCCCTAGTGGTAGCATCGTACGGGTCCTCGTCGTCGTCCGACTCGTCCTCAGCGGTGGCCTCGTAGTACGGTGGCTTAATGTGCAACCGGGTGCTCCGGTGCAGCCACTGTAGGTACTGGTCGAAGACGCCCTGGTCGTACGGCTCGCCGTCGTCAACGTCCTGCTGGTACCTGTTTGTCCAACTCAGGACATGATCGGCGTGCTCCGCGCGCCAATCAACGGGATTCTTCCGTCTGCTTTGGCGCTTCACCCTGCATTGCAAAGGAAACCCATCTGTTAGAGCATAAGATAGAATTTACTAGAGTAACTGAACAACACTGTGGAGGATACTTACTTGTGCAACCTCTGATCCGTGCTAATCAGAGGTGGAGGAAACTCCTGTCGTAGGCCGAACTGACGCATCACCCTGATGGGCAAGTGCATCTCGACCACGTAGAAGCAGATAAGAGGGACGGTGCAACGCCAATCTACACGGTCCAGCTCCGTGGCGGGGTCGAACACGTTGTCGTACAGGTCCCAGGGGTCCCAACTGACCTGTTTGTAATGAACAGACATAGTTAGTCATGTTCCTTTTTCAATATAAAAAATTGAACTCATTCCGGAATTACCTGGTGCTGTGTCAGGACGTCCAGCAAGTCCGTGTACAGGTGGTAGCGGCGCTGGGGGTTGCCTCTAACTGCCTCTGCCGTGGACCAGACAAACAGAGCAGGGTCGGGTGTCCGGGTGCCTCCACACCTGCATTCCAATTTGAATCAGTTAAATGACTGTAAATTTGTAAAAGCACACGCACGCAAGAGGTATGTACTTACCGCCTCCTCTCGTACGCTGGGACGACCCACAGGCAGCCGCTGCCAGGCCCAAACCTGGAGCAGGGGCAGACACCCTCCCAAGCTAGAGGAGGCCTGCCTCCGCCGGCACCCCTCGCACAGCTGTCTGTACAGCCATGCTAGAACAGCGCTCCCCCAGCTGTAGCCGGCGATGTTCTCCCACGGCTGTGCGAGGATGGGGACGAACATCCAGCTGATGGTGTTCCCCGATGAGTCGGGAAACAGGAAGGCCCCAATAAAGTGCCACAGCCACACTCTGGCATACCTCTCGACTACCTGTGGGTCAGCGTTGAGGGGCAATACGAAAAGTGCTGGGTGATCCACGACGAAGGCACCCCAGTAGTCTTCCTGTTTGTTTACAAAAAGTAAAAGTTAGGAAATGATAGTAGCACATCGTATGCAACTAAATTAAAAAAAAAATTAGCTTACTTGTTCCTCTTAGCGTCTGCGTCGTCGGGGGGCGTACGGCCACAGAACTGGTGGACGGTGTCCATCCACGTGTCGGTGTCAAGAATCCCCGTCACGGGGAGGCCGCCCAGGCGTAGACCAAAAATCTTGGCCACGTCCTGTAACGTCACGGTCATCTCCCCACAGGCTAGGTGGAAGGTGTGCGTCTCGGGACGCCACCTGTCCGCCAGCGCGGTGAGGAGCGCGGGGTCGAGCTGCAACACCACGTCGTTGGCAACGCGGGCTAGCACCAAGAAGCCCGCGCGCCGTAGGAAGGGTGCGTAGCGCTCGTCCCACCGGTGCCATAGGTGGGTGCGCGGCCTCAGCAAGACAACCTCTCCGAGGGGCGTAGTCGGTGAGCCTGTGCGCCCGGTGCTCGCCGTCGTAGAACGGCTCAAGGAGAGGGTACGCCGGAGGGTTCGCCATCCTGTTTAAACAAAACATGGTAACAGGTTAGTACAGCGTCAAAATAATAAAGCATTAAAACAAAAAATACATACAAAAAACAATAAAAATATGTAATATAAAGTTCAATAATATAGAATAAAAAATAATAAAGCATTAAACAAATGAAGACATATGTACACCTGTTGTGTTGTCTACGATGGAAGGCTGCATTATGCCCTGGCATGTGGCAAACAGAGCATAGGTTCGTGCTCGGTGTCTGGTCAAAGTCCCCCCCCCATACCTATCCATATTGTCCATGTCACCCTTTAGTCTCTTCTTCCTCCTCCTACCCTTACCTAACTTCAGCAGCTCAGGATCAGGCATGAAGTCTCTACCCAAGTATGGAGGCCATTGAGTGGGATCAAGGTAAGGCTCGAAGCTGCTCTGCCATATTGCGACGGTGTTGCTCCGGCGATAGTACTCGGACATATATGGTACGGCCTTGTAGTTATATCCGCGCGCTCTACAGGACGCAATCATGTGAGAGCAAGGGGCATGCATTATCTGCGGCACGTTACAACTGCATTCCACTCTTTCAAGATCGATCCGATAGTTGCGACCACCGTAGCGTTCCCCCCCGCCCATGGTAGTTCCACCCTTTGCTCGAACATTATAGATTTGTCTGGTTGGTCCATAAGCCTCACAAGTTAGCTGCGTTGCCCAGATCTCATTTTCCTGAATGTGCTCCTTTCCCGCCTTTCCAAATTCACCATCCGTTTGTAGGTTGTCTTGAGCAATGGACCACCTTTTCACGAAGTACTCGTTGGTCTTGTGAAACGAGTACTCAACGATTCCAGAAACGGGCAAGGCTCTAACACCGGTGAATACCTTGTTGAAAGACTCCGATGAGTTGGTGGTCATTATGCCGAACCGGAAACCGCCCTCATCGTAAGCAAGCGCCCACTTCTCCTTGTGTTCCATCTGTCTCTCGATCCAGGCCCTGGCAGCACTGTTTAACATTTTGTCCAACTCTTCCATTGTTTCTTTGAATTTGTGCTCAGTTTTAACACAACATAGCTCTTTCACCTTGGCACAAACCTCCTTTTTTCTCTGCCGACGCCAGAAATTGGCGGCAAAGTGACGCATGCACCATCTGTGCACTAGAGGAGGACAACCCTCTATCTCCTCCTCTGCGGCACGAAGCAACCCAACATGACGGTCCGAAATCAAACATATTGTCCGAGAAGGCCCTAACACTTGTATCCGTAGCAGGGCCATGAACCAAGACCAAGACTCAACGTTCTCCCCCCTCAGCCAAGGCGAAAGCAATTGGAACTATCTGGTCCTCGGGATCAACAGCCGCCGCCATCATCAACACACCCTTGTACGCTCCGGTCAAGAAAGTACCGTCCACAAGTATGACTGGACGACAGTACTGATACGCATGCTCTGTTTGTGCAAAAGACCAAAATACACGCTGAAGCACATGTGTAACCTTGCCGGTGTTGCGGTCTATATACTGCCCATTGGTGTGTGGAAACCATTTAAGGCCAGGGTTATAGTATGCCATTGCACACAAAATCCGAGGAATCCTGTTGTAAGCTTCATCCCAACCACCCCAACGAATTGCAAGGGCGATCTGCTTCGCACGCCACGCCTTTCCATAAGTCACCTTATAGCCTGTGAATCCAAATATGGAGATAAGCAATTGTGAAACAGATACGTCGGCGTCATCATCAACAAATGCCAAATACGCCGTGCAAGGTATCTTGCCGTCAATTGAGGATGTTTTTCTTGTCCCTTATTTGTAAAACAGGTATGCGGTTGTACTACTTTACTGATCCTCCACTTGTCATCAGTTCTCTTGCGAGCATTCAGCCTCCACGGACAACCAAGACTCAAACACTTGACGTGGTACCTCAAACTAATATCTGAATGGCTGACCGTGTACGGTCGATGATGATGCACAGCATAGTTCTCAAGGAAAAGCTTCAGCTCAGTCATAGTGTTGAAAATCATACCCTTCTGAAGAATCCAATCTGTATGGTTATGCAGTGTTTGCTTGCACAGATTCAATCCAGTATCACAAACTGCCTGGTCCACCATACTGACATCCCTATAACTTGGAACGCCTCTAAACTGCATGTTAACCGACCTCAATTGCTGCAGCTCTGTCTCAGTCAAAGGATCGGGCGCAACATAATACCTCGCTTCGCTCAAACGCCGCCACGCATCAAAATGTATATGATCCTCTGGTATATCAGTGACTAGTCTCCCTGGAGGATGCATATTCTGAGGAACCGGTTGTGGCATAGCACGAACCGGTTGTGGAATACCACGAACCGGGTCAGGCATAGCACAAATATAACTGTCCTCTTCTTCGTCATAATCTGAATCATCATCAGAATCATAGTTTTCATCAAACAATTGTGCCTCCTGGTCCTCCTGCTCCTGCCGCTCTAGGTCGGCCACATCAAAATCATTGTTTATTTGACCGACGTCAGCGTGGACATTTTCAGATGGATACACCGTCTCCTCTCCTGCGTGGGTGACCATCAACGTCCATAGTCATCGGAGCTGCATCGTCATCATCCCCTACCTCCTGTGCTTCACCTTCGTTGCCATCATTGGACGCCTCTGCCTGCTTCCTCCTACCATCCTCTACCACGATCTCAGCCATGGTCGAATTGGATGCCATAACGATCGTCTGGTATTTTGCCCAGTCAGCCTGGTTGCGCAAGGGCATCAACGCATAGTTCGCCCTAATCTTGCCACTGTCAAATCTCCCTTTCAACGAGAAATCACCATCGAACTTCTCCTTCAGACGCAACATAAGCTCCGTAAAAGGAGGACGCTCATCAAATACTTCGAGTTCTTGTTCCATGTTATCATCAAACAACCCATCTCGTTTACTAACTGTGCCTCCATAAAAAATCTGAATACAGTGTCCATCTACAAAGTCAATAGTGGAACTAAGGTCAAGTGATTGTCTTCTCAAAAGTAAAGAATGGCGTAACTACTTACTAAGTTGGCTTCACTTCACTAACATATCTTCAGTAATATTTCGTCATACCCTAACTAAATACCCTAAACCCGAACTAACATATCTTTACTAACACCTATGTCACTAAGTAACTAACATAACTGAAATCACTAAACTAACTAAGTCCCTAACTACCTAACACCCTAAGTCACTAAACTAACCTAACCCTAACTCACTAAACTAACCTATTTCACTACCCTAAGTCACTAACCCTAACTTATTAAACTACCTAACCTAACTCACTAACTAACATTTTGCTAACTAAATAACTAACTAACTTTGCAAAAAAAATAAAAACTAAAATTAACTACAAACAAACCTGAGATTCAGGTGCTTGAGCTGGGGAGAGCGAACGGGGGGAGGGGGCCGGCCGCCGGGAGCTCCACTGGCCGCCGACGAGCTCCAATGGCCCCCGACGAGCACCACTGGCCGCCGGCGAGGTGCCCTGTCCGCCCGATGGAGGAGGGGACTGGCGCCGAGGCACGACGTCGGCGGCGACGGACGGCGGCGGCGGCGGCTGGAGCTGCGGCGGGACGGCGGCGGCGGCGGCGGCGGGCCGGGCGGCGGCGGCGGCGGGCTGGAGCGCGGCGGTGGCGGGCGCTGCGGGCAGCAGAGGGAAGGAGGAGAAAGGGCGCGGCGCCAGATCTAGATCGGCTTTGCCGCGCCACCCCGCCTGGCGCGGCAAACCGTTGACCGCGCCAGGCCGCCTGGCGCGGCAAACGCACTAGCCGCGCCAGCCCGCCTGGCGCGGCAAACTGACAGGCGGGGCCCGCCCGGGCCTGCGTGGCCGGGCGGTGCCACGGTGGCACTTTTGCCGCGCCGCCATGCATGGCGCGGCTAACGCTTTTGCCGCGCCATTGGGGACGGCGCGGCAAAAGGGTTAGTTTTGCAAAAAAAATAGACAGTGTTATTTATGAAATTTTTTATTTAATTGGGTTATTAATAAAAAAAATTCTAATCCTTTGCATGTTTCTGACTGACAAGTGCAATTGACAACAAATCCGATGCATGCTCTCCGAGATGTCGAAAATGGCCGGCCCCGCGCCAAAACAAAGAAAAGCAGTCTATGGTGGCTTTAATTCAGTCTTCTTTATCTTATATTAAACCATAAAAGAGCTGGCTTGAGGTTAACCACACGGCTACCAAGTATGGCTGTGGGAAAGTTAATTTTAAAAAAATGGTTAGTTTTTAACTGAGAGAAATGCTCCGGTGGTCCTATTAAAAACTTGCACGAATCTTAAAGCAAGTAATTAATGAATTAAATTAATTTTGTTTGGATCTGAAACTCGGGTCCGACCCTATTCGTGCCCGCTCCAAAATGCAGCCCGTTCACCCGCTGCCCACCTCACTATCGGACCTTTATTTACGGTAATCCCGCGAAGACGCCCGGGTCTCGTTCAGGCGGACTCGCGCGAGGGACGGTGGCGGCGGCGTGACGTCTTCTTGTTCGCGGCGCCGTCCTCACTCCCGCAGCCCGGCGCGCGGCTCTTCCATTGCCCCAACCTCGCCGCGGACTCCGCCAGGGAACTCCGAGCCCGCGCGCTGCTTTCCCCAACCTCGCCGCGGACTCCGCCAGCGCCTCGGCGGTCCACACTCTCCTGCCGGCGGCGCCGTCCTCGATTCCGAGCCCGCGCGCTGCTGTTCCCAACCTCGCCGCGGACTCCGCCAGCGCCTCGCGCTCCGCACTCTCCTGCCGTTAGCGCCATTCTCGACTCCGAGCCCGCGCGCTGCTCTTCCCCAACCTCGCCGCGGACTTCGCCAGCACCTCGGCGCTCTACAGTCTCCTGTCGGCGGCTCTGCAAGGCTTGCGCCAATCTTGTTGGGCATCCCCTGCTCTGCGTTCATCTTCTAGGGTGGGTGGCGGCAGCGGCGTTATACGGTGACGGCGGCGGCGATGGCATTAGCGACGGGCGCGGACGACGGTCACCAATCTACGCGGTGGCCGCAGCCTCTGCTGCCCTCAATTGCCAAGAGCATCGGTGTACACCCTGATTTAAATTTTCCGCAATAGAATTAAATTAATTAGAAATAAAATAGGTTGGTTTATTTATTAGTGGAGGAAATAAAATTTATTTAACATTGTCATGTTGCATTCATGCCATTGCATATTTTATTGTGTGATAAATATTTTTATTTAAACCCGTATGGGGCGAATTGATTTTATTCTATTTAGAAAATAAATATATATATATATAAAAGCTTATAAAATTTTACAAAATCAAACTCAAGTTTTATTTGCCAAAACCTAGGAAAAATTTTTCAAAACTCTGCAAAAGTTGTTTGATTTCAAAACGATTTGAAATTGGATTTCAAATGGTTTTTGCAAAGTTTGAAAATCTAAAAAAAAGAAGGCAGATTGGATATCTTCTCCCTTTCTCCATTTCGGCCCAGCCGGCCCGCACACTCCCTCCTCTCCCCATTTCCCCCCATCTCTCCCGAACTCCCGCTTGGGCCAAGCCCAGCTCGGCCGGCCCACCTTCCCCTTTCCCCTCTCACGCAAGGGCCTCTCCCCCCAGCCCGAGCGGCCGCAGCGCCCCTCTCCACCTTGCTCTCTCTCCAGGCGGGCCACCGCTGTCAGCTCCCCCCTCATCCCTGCGCTCTCTTCCCCTTCCGCTGACGCATGGGACCCACCGGTCAGAGGTCGTCCCTAACCTCCCCCGCCGCCCTTCGCGCTGCATCACTCGATCGGGGTTGATCTGATAGCTATCCCCCCCCCCCCTCCTTCGCATACAAGTACCAACGCGATCCTGACCCCACGTTGCCTCCGCATAGCTCTCACCGAACCCTCGCCTCGTATCCAGAGCCCCGGAAACGTGGACGCCGCCATCCGCCAATGCCACGCTCGGCTTGAGCTCGCCCTCACCCGTCAGAGCCTGATGTTGTCCTCTCTGCCCTCGATCAACACCACCAAGCCACGCCGCGTCCGGAGAACCTCTTTTTGGCAAGGATTCGCGCTGGGAACCTCTCGGCGTCGACCTCGTCGGAGCACCGAGCCACACGACACGGCCTCCGTCCTCGCACGCTCCACCAGCGCCCTTCGACTGCACGAAAACCCCCTAGGTAAGCTCGTCTTGCTCCCCTCTTCCCCCTGGTACCTTTGGTTCGGTCGTTTAGGGTCTGTAGAGTTCTCTCCGCGGACGCCGGCGAGGTTCCACCGTGCGGATCCATGGCGCTGCCGCGACCGCATTCCTGCCGCCGCACTGCAACACCGCACCAACTGCACGGTGCCACCTGGCGCTAGCTCCCGCGCCGCGGACCGGCTGCTGCATTTTGCAGTGAACCCCCTCCCCTTTTGCAAAATTAACCCGCACTCCATGCTCCTTTGCGCTGAGTCTCGGAAATCTTTCTTCCGAGCCCCTGTCTTTCCTGGGAAGTGAGGCCCGGTCCGGCTGCTATCCCTTTTCAGTTTTATTTATTTTAAATGTGAAAATAAGTTTGTCTTATTTACAGTTTTGCCACCTGAATTCAAATGCCTATAACTTTTGCGTTTTAACTTTGATTCGACCCATTCAACTTGCGTTAGATTCATAATTTAGTTCTCTACGTAGTAGATCTATTTGTTTACTGTTTTTGCACCGTTTGTTGTACTGTTATTTATTTTCGCTTTGTATGTGCCATGTATGTTGTTTGGGCCAGAGAGTGCGGAGTTCGAGGACGCTCCCGATTATTCCTATGACCCTGTAGTTTTGACTCAGCCCGAAGGCAAGTGTCCTTGCACATATTGCTCCTGTATTTATTTTATTTTGAGTTAGAGTAGTTAGATCCTGTAGATGCATGCAGTTTTAAATTGAATCTCATGTTAAGGTTTACTAGCACTTGATTATATTATCCTTGTCACCTGGTTTGGGTTGTGTTGGGTAGAAGTCGTGCTTAGCCTTGCTGTCTTGGATGGTTGGGAGGTCAACTATAATTAATCTTGATTAATGACCTATGGAACATGTGGGTTGGTAATTGTTGTAGTATGGTGAGTAGGTATATCCGGCAGGATGGACCGTATGGTGGTTTTTGTGCCATGGGACTCGCCAGCTGGATTTGGTTTTTGGTTCTAGGCTTGTGCTAGATTTATCCTGCCTGGATCCCTAGGACCCGGTTCTTGGACAAGTAACCCGGCAAAACAGCGCAACCATGAGATCTGGATGGGCTGGACCTGGCTAATTAATTAGTTACCTCTAAGTTGAGGGTCCACACGGGGTTTGTTTTAATGGCTCACGGGGGGGCCCTGAGGGTCGTAGACCTTTGTACGGGGTGAAACCTTAGAGGTACGTGTGGAACGGACTTGGAGGGGGCTTTGTAAAGGCCTTGCAGTGCAACCTGCTATGCACCTTGGCAGTGTTTAGCGTGACGGGAAATGCACGACTCATGAGTAAAGATGTGCGAACTCTGCAGAGTATTAAAACTGATATATCAGCCGTGCTCACGGTCATGAGCGGGCTTGGACTTCTTCGAGATTAGTTGGTTACTGGTTGTTGGTTCGGGTCATCTGATGGACTTCAGGTGCGGTTGCCTGATGGACTTCAGGTGTGGTTGCTCGGTGACTGACTCGGTGTTGGCTGTCCTGGTGTGTCGCTCTGGTGCGTGGTTCGACTCCGGGTGTTGTTACTTTTCTACAGTATCTGTGTCCCATAACCTAGTAAATAGGTGTATAGGAATAATAGGATTAATAGGATATGTCGCTTTAGGTGCTTGAGTCAAACAGAGTCAGCCTACCTTGGTTAATAGCCTCATAAGCATATTTTTCCTACACTTGCGGAGTACATTTCGATGTACTCACCCTTTCTCTTTGAACCCCCTGCTACCCCACCCAGACACTGGTGACTACGTGTACGAGGAGCAGGAGTATCCAGAAGACGGTGGCTTCGACCCCGACGACCTGTACTAGGATGGCGCTACCCCCGGTCGACCTTCCTGTGGAGATGGAGTCCAGATTTCCGCGTCTTCTTCAAAGTCTTCATTAGAGTCCGTTATCATGAGAGTTTGTACTTTTTTTCAGACCCGAGGGTCATTTATGCAATAATGTTCGAGATATTAATAAAGCATTGTTTTGATATTTACTATGATGTCGATATATGTATGAAAATTGATCCTGGCATACATATATTGTGCTCCAATTTTGTTCTAAAATTGGGGTGTGACAATCGGTGAGCCACACAAATCTCGAATTTGGTCACTTTTTATTCAGTTTATCATTGTCTCATTGGAAAATTTTGTGATGACATGATGTAGAGGGTTCACATTCATTTCCTGGAGGCAACATGATGTAGAGGTTCACGAAATTTTATAAAATCTTGTTCAATTGTTTTTTATTTACTTCAGGTTGTCTACTGCATTGCATTTCGTACATAATATGCTATCTGCACTCATCCTTGTACTACTAGGTTTTTTAATCATTGGATATTCATATGTGGATGATATGCATTTAATCCCAATAACTCATGAGTTCTGTTTGAAATATTTCTTGAATTAAGGAGACAAACTGCAGTCAGGCCTCGTAATGGATAATACAGGCAGAGATGAACATGAGAAGAAATTGGACTTCCATCGTGGGCTGATGATAGCAGTTCGGATGATGAAATCACATCGTTGAATTCAAGTTTTATCATCAATGGGAAGGATATTGGTGGTGATCCACAAAGTGATGCACTGGTAAATATCCCTATGACTCCCTATTTATTTGATATGTCCATACTGATGAAACACAACATCTACATCTGCAGGAGATGACAAATGCACATATGACCAGGGTATATTTACGAGAATGGCAGCTGGTGTAGATGAACAATACATTGGATGAGTACTGGGACATAGTCAAAAAGACATTTGCAACTGAAAGGGAGGCTTACATTTTCTACAACAAGTATGCGAGGGGCAAGGGTTTTAGTGTCAGAAAGCAGAAGGTGAGGCGTGCCAAGTACTCTGGACAATTGTTGTTCAGGCGTTTGTTCTTGTGTTCTCGAGAAGGCGAGCGAGAAACAAAATGGCTTGAGAAGGAGGATTTGAGTCATAGACCAGAGCTCTAACTCGATGTGTTTGTTCAGGCAAAATTGGAGATCAGATTGGATCAAACCAATGGTGTATGGTATGTGAGTAATTTTGTGGACGAGCACAACCCATCCTTGCCACAAAAGATGAAGTTCCATTCCTATGGTCTCATCGAAAAATGAAGGATTTCCAGAAGACAGAAATCATGGCAAGGGAAGCTGTCGGAATCCGTAAGCATGTTATTATGGATGTTCTTCAATGCAGATATGGTGGGTACAGTGAAGTTGGCATCGCTAGGAAGGATGCATACAACTTCTCTTCTAGGTACAAGAGAGGTAGGATCGCAGAAGGTGATGCAATGACGGTGTTAGGCCGCATGCAGACTACCCAAAAGGATGACCCTGACTTCTATTATGATTATCAGCTTGATGTTGATGGTCATCTGAGGACTATGTTTTTGTTGATAGCCAGTCCTGTATGGATTACCAATCATTTGGTGATGTCATCGTGTTTGACAGTACCTACCGAATGAACAGATATAAGATGCCTTTTGTTCCCTTCGTTGGAATGAACCAGCATCGAAGCACAATAGTTTTTGGGTGTGGGATTGTGTCAGATGAGCGTGTTGATTCCTTCATTTGGTTGCTTCGAGCATTGATGAAAGCAATGTGTCAGCAACAACCTAAATCAATAATCACTGATGGTGACTACTCCATGATGAAAGCTATCCGGGAGGTGCTACCTAGTGTGAACCATCGCATTTGTTCATGGCATGTGGAGGAAAATTTGCCCAAGCATCTAGGTAAAAAGGTTGTGGAAGCCTTCAGACCACTTGTATATTATGGTACTTCACCTGTCAAATTTGAGCAAAGATGGAAAGCATTTCTTGTAGAGCACCAGACTACAGCGAATAGTCATTGGCTGAGAATGATGCATAACAATAAGAAATTATGTGCTGCCTCATTTCAGTTCGAGAAGTTATTCCTTGGTATGAAAAGTAACCAAAGGAGTGAAAGTCTCAACTCTAGTCTTCATAGGCACCTAGACAGACAGATGTCATTACTTGACTTGGTGGAGCACTATGAGGCCTCCGAGAAACTGAGGCTGACTTAGATTGCAGAGATTCACAGTCTACTCCAGTTCCACTAACAGATCACAGAGATATTGAAGTGGCTTTTTCTAAAGTGCTGACAGCCACAAACTTTTACATATTGCAAGCGGTGCTTTCAAAGACTGATGATTTCCAAATTTATGAGACACTTGTTCATATGGATTCGCAGAGGTTTGTTGTGGCACGCAAGGAGAATAAGAAATCATTGTATCTTGTTGAAAATGGTCTACCAATTCAGAGATAGAAATGAAATGCAGTTGTCGTGAGATGGATCGTGAAGGTCTACCGTGCAACCATGTTTTACTAGTATTGGTTCATTTAAAACTATCTGAGTTGCCAAAGTGTTGTGTTCTACGAAGACACTCAAAACTTGCAAAGGGTGGCCTGCCTTCTCGCCGTGAAAGTAATATATATGGTTGGTCCACAAAGCGATCAAGATACAACAATCTTACTGTACTAGGGGCAGAAGCATTTGATGTTGCCTCAAATAACTTAGATGAGTTCTGTAAGGTCAAGGATTATTTGGGGGGCATCATATCAAAGACATACAAGCCGACTGATTGCCAACCGTAGAAAAGAATTGTTTAAATTTAATATGGGCTCTGTCTGTGATCCACTTGTTGTTGTCAACAAAGGTGCACCTAGGAAAAGTGACAAAGATGGAGTTAAAAGAACATCGATGGCCAAAGGATTAAATCATTTCACGAATCACAGAAACACAAATGCACCATATGCCGCAAAGAGGGACACAATAGGCGATCATGTCCATGGAGAGTAAGTAAATTACATATTCCTTTGATTTTATCTGCAGTTATGTGTTGTCGTATAGGATAATCATACTAAAACATTAATTTTGCAGGCTCCATGAATGTGCAAGGTAGGTTGCAGGGAGAGAGGAGAGAGGTGTCAGCTGCTGCAATCGCTCCTGAATGGCGAAATAAAGACTGATTTTCGTATGCTTGTTGTGTTTTTTGTACAGTCACAAAACTAAATGTCAATAACGTGGATTTGCCGCTTAGAATGTTGAGATCATTTATGTTTTGATGGATGAAATAATAATTCCCCTTGCTCATAGTTAGGCCATATGTGTTTCTCAATCACTGAAGGTTACATTTAGCTTCTCAATCAAACTTTTTACATAGCTCCACTACCACATGGAACAACCGAATGTGGCAGCAACAAGCCTTCAAATTTGTATATAGCACCAGTCCCAAGTAGCTGAAGGTGGCAGGTGTAAGCCTAAAACTTTCCAGGCGATCCGTATGTTGTTCTTCATGGAAACACTGAAGGCGGCAACAACAAGCCTTCAACTTTGAGGTGCTCGAGGAACGCCGCAGCGACCAGCTCGCGTGGGTGCTCAAAACAGTCTTGCGACAGCTGTCATGATTCTATTCCAACTTTGAAGTGATGAAGCATTTGTATTTCAAAGAATCCAATGCAAGTCAGTATCCCTTTAGAATTGGGAATTTCATTATCTCACTTTGGCACTTTATATTCTATGCTTTCTTCAGAGATATGCCTGCTTCCAGTCATGTTGAATCTAGGGTAATCATGTAAGTAGATATTAGAATATCAAGGCAACCATATCCTTTATAATTTGCAAGTTTAAAATCTTAAGGATTCAGTGGTGGATGTTAACTCCACAAAGGCATTCCAAAGAACAAAAGTGTATCACTGCGTAACTCAAGATGTTCCTATGGCTTATTTTAGAAATAGCACCATTGTCCACTTCTGAAATTAGAGTGGCGCAGTGCCTTCTGAATTCAGATTGTCCGTCGGATAGTAGGAATAGAGGGAACTCTGAGAGAATACATAGACGAATTTTATATCGGTATAACAGTACAAATCTTTATTTAAACTCAATCCAAAAACAAACCATCTAACTGAAAAATCCCTGTACACAATCTAACCTGCAAAATATCGGGGAGGAATTTGGAGGCAACACGACACCTAGTATATCGAATAATTACCCCAATCAAAAGCATCTTTGCTGAACCTAATGACAAAATGATCTGAAATGACCCCAATCAAACCATTGCTTACAAATAACCAATCAAATCCATCTGAGACCATATCTTAACCATCTCATCGTAATCTTAACAGACAAAATCCCTCTATAATTAACCCTATATAATCCTTCGCATCTTGGTTACCTGTTCCACATCTGCTCCTAACCTCGAGTGGTGAAGGTGGTGTCGGACGTCAGGAGGGCGACGTGCGGCTTCGATTGGTGACGAAGGTGGAACTCCGACTGTAAACCTGAGGTAACTAATCTGCGCAGTCATTCGGTGCCAGCTAGAGTGGGGATTGGTTTGAGCGGTGGAGATTGGAGGTAGAGGATGCATCGGGTGTGGCGGCCAGGGTGCGAAGTAGTTGGGCTGCTTTGTTCGTCTAACTAGGCCGCTTTCATGTTGATTTTTTTTTTGTCGATGTTAGGTAGTGTTCATGTTGTAACGGTTTTTTGGTTCAATTTCATGCAGCATCATGGTACATGACAAGTTGCCGATCATCCCATGTTGTGTGGTTACTTTTGTACGTGCTCTGGTAGGGATGGATAATGAACATAGAAAGATGGTTGCTACACTCGGTTTGGGATCTCTACTAGAAATAAAGGAGGTACAAATGCGCCAAAGTTTGTTAAAGTTCCTTATTGAGAGCTACGACACAAAGAATGATAGATTTGAGATTGGCATGGGACAAAGCTTCTCGATTAGTTCCTATGATGTTGAGATGATAATGGGTCTTACCAATGATGGTGTGGTTATACAACCGGATGAAACCATAACCATCGCTAATGTTCCTGAGGTTCTTATGGTGAAATCCACCAACTAGGGCTTTAATTTATGTCATCTTTTAGGTAACATCATCGGCAGTCACAACCCAAACCTTGATTTTGCCATGAGTTTTGTGCTACTTGCACTTGGTATCATATTGGCCCCTATATCAACCCAATACATACCATTTTCCGTACTTTGCTTTAGTACGTGATATTGAAACAATGAGAAGCATGAACTTGGAATGCATTGACCTTGGACTTTATAAAGACAAGCCTTGTTAGGATGAATCATGGTACTTCGTGCAAACCAATGGCCAGCTGGTAATTTAGCGATTATGCTGGTATGAAAACAAAGTGTAATAGTTAAACCCGTACTTACTTCTATTCTAAAACATGAAAATAAAAAAAATGCTTGTGCAGTACTGTTATTGGGAAAAAGTTCGGCCATATGAAAGCAGCTTCTTCTTCTGTTCACGGACGACTCCCTATATGACTTATTGGGATGAAGGTACAACGTTTAGGAGAGACATATATGACATTCATCACGGACGCAACTCTGCAATGGTAAACACGTCTTCTTTTTATACTACTGCTACTATTATTCTAGTAGTAGTTGTCATTATTATTATTGTTGTTAGTATTATTATTACTATATTATTATTATTACTATTATTACTATTATTATTATTATTATTATTATTATTATTATTATTATTAGATCGTGGACGATTTGAAAAAAGGGCCCAGTGTTGAAGAGGTATCTTCTTTTTATCATAATCATTTATAATATGATTATTGTTGACATTATTAGCAGTGTGAATAAAATTTTTTGTAACATTTTATTTAGCTACAGAGAGGTTCGAATACGAAGGATAACAATATAAGGACTCCAGAATCTAGAGTTCCTACCTGCTGTGGCCAATGTAAAGCAAACACGAACAAGATTTCTTCACTAGAAAAGACAATCATAAGCATGAAGGAAGATACCAAATATTTAATTAAAAAAATCTGTTGGTACTAATTTACTCTCCCTTTTTATGTTATATATTTGCAGTAAATTTAAATTTTACATTTTTAACAAATATTTGGGCCATTTCTTATTGGCTTACCATGTCGTAGTTGTAGCCCATGGGCCATGGTTAGCAGACATGCCAAATCGCTGACCAAACCCTATCTAGTCCTCCTAGGCTCTTTCCCAAACAATTCCACATTGTCGCCGACACCTGTAAAATTTGCGAACGCGGTGGCAGTCAGCAGGCGGTGGCGGCCATGGCAGCCACCACTGAAGTCCGACCAGCGGTGGGCGGCAGCCGGCAAGAGCCACGCGGTGTTGGGGCCGACCGTCGGGCGAATTCCAGCAGCAGCAGCGAGGCCTGAGTCAGGTCGAGGTGGCAGTCAGCAGGCGGTGGCGGCCATGGCAGCCAACACTGAAGTCGGACCAGCGGTGGGCGGCAGCTGGCAGGAGCCACGCGGTGTTGGGGCCGGCCGTCGGGCGACAGCCAGCAGCAGCAGCAAGGCCTGAGTCAGGCCGTGCCTCTAGTTCTCTGCTTCCCTAGTGGTGTAAGTTAAAATTGAGATTCAGTTTGTTAGGGTGAGGACGGCACAATGGTAGTATTCGTACTACTGCAAGTAACCTGTCGACTTGATTGTTTGTTTCAGACTGTTTACTTGAACAACACTAGTAGTACCAATAATCTGAACACTTGTTACCTTTGCAGAAAGATTTTGATGAAAATGCAGACGGCCCAGAATCAGATAACATAGAAGGAAGTGTTGAGCTCAATTATAGTTGTGAGGATGAATTGAATTATACTGCACAAAGTGAAGATTCTGGGCCCACTGTGGCAGGGAGGGTCAAACAAAGCAATAGAAAGCGGACGCTTCCAAAAAATTCAAGTCTTCGCTGTCGTCTGAGAAAAAAGTTAAAACAATTGCAAAATCATATCCTAAAGAGACAAATTCAAAGAAGAAAGGTTTGTTCTATGTACATTAAGTTTGTTCATTAACTGGTGAGCTAATCTGGTGATATCCTACTGTATAGGAAGTTTGAGAGTTTGTCTTGCTAATTTCCATTTGTAGGAAAAAAAATCTTTCGATATCCTACAGGAAGCTTTCACCCCGCAGGAAAATGCAGCCACAGAATATATAAATTCCATTTGGAAATCCAGGAGACGATCAATTTGCCTTCAAGAATGGTAAAGACATAATCCTGGCAAAAGACATGGCAGCCCTTACACATCCTCCTGGTATTGGAGACAAAGACAAGTATTTGTGTATCGAGGTTGTAGTATTTTTTGTTGCTTAATATTGCAATGTGGTGTTACAAACGGGTACTGATATACATATTTCATATTGAACTTGTGTAGATTATTGATGCTTACACAACCCACGTACTGCAACCTCGTTTGAAGGACAGTCGGTTCATATGCCCAGGGCATTATAGTTGGATGTTCTCTCGTGCCACAGGCAATGGCACAACAGTATCAACAGGCTATCTAAAACAAATTACCAGGGAGGTTTTCAGCTACGAAATGGTAAAAATAATTATATTGAGGTTGTAATATGATATATATTTTCATTCAATCCGAAGAATGATCTAAGTTTTCTGTTGTTGTGTAGGTCTTTTTTCCAGTTAATATCAAACAAGGTGACTTAGAACATTGGATTGTATTGGTTATGAGAACTAGGCTGCAGGAGTTTCAGATTCTAGACTCACTTCAATGGAAACTTGACATGTACCAAAATCATATACGAAATGTGGTATGACAACTAATACAACAACAAAAAGATCATTTCCTATTTTGCCAAATTGTGAGTGCTCATACATATTTCCCTCACTTGCCTTTGTAGATAAATGGGATCGCTTCTGTAGCAAGGACTCTCTCTAAATATCCACACAATGTTGCTAACTGGGAACTCAATCAGAAAGAACATAATGCCATGCAAACTGATGGGTACGTAAACTGAAATATTGAATTTTTTTCATGTGTGACCATTACTGTTGTCTCATATTTGTTAATGTGCAGGTACTCATGTGGACTATTTGCTATTAAATACATGGAACTTTGGAGTGGTACAAAACTTAAAAAAAAGTTTACACAGGTTCATTTTCCCATCTATTTTGGACACCTTGTTGATTTTGCAGTGTGATCTAGCTTGTCTTATTTTGTCTTTTCAATTGCAGAAAGATATACCCAAGTTTAGAAAACAAATAGCTGCTGAACTTATATTTTCAGAGGACAATCTAGCTAAGGAGAAGAAAGCAGCTGAAAAGATCCTGAATTCAGCGGATGTTGAGGAATAGTTGGTTCTATTTAGAAGTCTATTAAGTATTTTGTGGGACATGTCGAGGAATAAATAGTCGGTTTTAGTAATCCTAGTGTCTTTAAGTCTTTTGGACACGTCGATTAAGATTTTGATACACATCGGTCGTTTTGGTTTGTTTGATTGATTTATTTCAATACTGAAATGGTTTGCAACATTTTCGGTTGGTGGTTATGGTAAACAAAATTGCCAACATCTTGTAATTGAAGGCTGCTCTATAAGTACAATTTTAATAAGGTTGATTTGTGGTTCAGAGGGAGTACTATACTTTTTGTTTTTTTACAAATAAGCAGAGGTTTACTGCTTTCGTTCTCTACGACCGATCAGCATATATTTCACTTGTACAAAAGGAAGGATCAAAACACATATATAATGTGAGGCTAGCTGTTCTATGGTGAGAGCAGTGAGGACTAGAAGGCTGGAGCTCGGTGCCAGCGACAGATATGGCGGTGGGCTACTCACGACTCGCATGCCCCTTCGCTGCACACGCAACAACGTTTACATACAAACATACTCCACCAATGTTAGAAGTACAATGCATGATATCGAGGCCGGTGGTCTACACAAGTAAATATACAGTACTACATGTCACTCACGCACCGACGTAGTCCAGCAGTGTTGTAGCCGTTGCTGAACCTTCCGGTGGGAACTCCGGGAAAGTCGATGCCGTAGTGAGGCTTGTCAGCTCTGGGGACATCCTTTCCCCAGATAATTGTTGTTGCCGACGTCCAGCGTTGAGTCCCCGAACACATACATCGCCGGCGGCCGGAGGCCGGCGACGACGACGGCAGAGACGACCACCGAAAGTCGATGTCATAGTCAGGCTTGTCAGCTCGGGGGACATCCTTCCCCTCCAAGTAATTGTTGTTGCCGACGTCCAGCGTCGAGTCCCCGAACACGTGCATCGCCGGCGGTCGGAGGCCGGCGACGACGACGGCAGGGACGACCACCGAAAGTCGATGTCGTAGTCAGGCTTGTCAGCTCTGGGGACATCTGTGGCAGAACCTCCTGAATTAAGTGGCCCATATGCACCCATCATTGTCCTAACGACCTTTGATCGGCGTACACGCGTTCCAAATGACTCAAGAGGTTTGTCGGGTGTCCTCGGGAAACCCGAATCATCCACGTTACATTACTTCCAGGAAAATTCCTCATCAAGCATCACAGTATTACAACAGTTTTATAGATAAGATAAATCAGAGTAAAGCGGAAAGATTATAATACATAAGTTAAAAACTTAGAGTTTTACAAACCATAAGTACTTATTACATAAACGGGTCGGAACTTTATAATACATATATCACCCAAATTCTTATTACTTGCCCAAGGTCACACATCAGAATCGTTATCACTCTCCTCAACAAAAGTGAAATAGCACTGTCCATCAAAAGGTGGATCCATGTACTCTCCTGCAACAAGGGTAACAAACCCTGAGTACAAAAGTACTCAACAAGACTTGCCCGTCAAAAGAAAAGACTTCAGGTCATGCTAGCTTTAAGGGATGTAGTGGGGATAGCAATAGAGAAGGAATTTGCAGAATAAACATTTTTAACAAAACATTCTTCTTTTCCTTCCAAACATACCATCAAAAGTACTCTTTTAGGATGAAACATCATTTCCCAAAAGCTTTGGTTTTGAAAACTCTACGTTGAGAGTCAGAGATCGAGTCTCTTTTTATCGTAGAGCAACGACGATTCGAACCGCTTTATCTACCCAGCTGGGGGTTCCCAATCACACAATATGGCAGGACTCTAACCTGCAACATATTGCACAACCATAAGTGATTTGTATGGCAGGACTCTAACCTGCAACATACCAAAGCACCACGGCGTTGTATGGCAGGACTCTAACCTGCAACATACTAACCCGTATCCCGTGATTGGTACTATCATGCACTCGATCAAGGACCAACAACGAACGGTTCCTAATCGACACAGACAGGAACACTACATCAAGATTCCATTCCGGATGCAAGTTACCTGCCCGGTCTGAATTTCATTTTTCATCCATTTATCAGTTTGTACCTGAGAGAGGTATCCTAACAGTGATGACTTATCATCCCTTAGTATGCTCAAGGCCTAAGCGGAGGATAATCTCATCACCGTGCATCTTGGCTAATCATTTACAAATAAATAGGTAACAAGGATAGAGTAAAGGTAACCAACTGGTAATGCAACTACTGGTGTCATTCAACTCCTACTACTTAAATGCATTTGATAAATCATTGTATAAACTTTGCAATAGAAACAGAAAGGTTAAATGCACCGGGGCTTGCCTTGAGGATCAGTGGAGTGCGAAGATTCTGAAAATCGAGAAGGGTCTACACCCTCAGGAGGAATCCACTGAGAGTTAGGGCCTTCCGAAGCGAAATCTACACGTAGAAGTGCATATGCATGAATAATGAGATGCTTATGATATGATTATGGTAAAGATGGAAATTTTCTTAAATTATAACTTTTATGGAGTACAACTTTCCTTCACGGTAAAGTTGCAAACCAACAAACTAACTTTAGCTATTAAAATTACTAAACAAGTTTTGTTATTTTCTTTAAATATGGTTATGCAACTTAACAAGCAACAAAAGGTTATTTTCATAAAGGAATCCATAACCAGGGAGCAAATCTTGCTATTTTTCCACTGGTTGTCAAACAATTCCAAAAGTCACATAAATCCTAAAGTGATTAACTACTTTTATTTATTTCATAAGCCATTTAAAATAGCTTTCTACACAAACATAAATTATACTTATTCCAACAGAGCTGAAATTAATCATGAAGATTAATATTAATGATACAAACTCACATGTCAAAATTCATGATTTTTGGAGAAACACAGAAATATACATAAATCCTCAAAGTTGCATTTATTAATTAAAGTACAGATTTTATTGACATAAAAGAAGTACTCAAAACTCAAGTTTTATAATTTTTATATTAGCACAGACATGTTATCAACTTTCATGTCAAAATTCATAATTAACAGAGCTATAGATTAATTATAGCAAAAACAACAAAACTGATTACTGTACATAAAGCCAGAAAAAGAAAAACTTGAACGAACCCAAACTGGGCTTTCGTCCCAAGCCAACTCGGCCCAGCGTGACGCGAGCGCACGACGGAGAGTGCGGGTGCGTTCGCTCGAGGCTCGGCGCGAGTGAGATAACGCCCGAGGGTCCGCTCGAGGCCTAGCTCAGCGCCCGAGGGTCCGCTCGAGGCCTATCTCGACCGAAACAAAAAACACCGAACACCCGTCCGAGACCTGGCCCTCGGCTCGGGCGAGGCGGAAAAAGGCTCGTCTGTCCGAGGCCTAGCTCGGGCGGAAAGGTGAACACGTTCGCCCGAGGCTCGGCTCGAGCGAAGCGGAGGAGGCGCCTGCTCGAGGCATAGCTCGAGACGTGAGCACGTGTCCACATGTCCGCTCGAGACCTGGCTCGAGCGAGACGGAGCGCCCTGACAGCTTTGCAGAAAAGCCCTTTGGCTTACGCGAAACTAACCCACAGTCCAAGGCGCTATTCACCTGAGTCTTGGACTTTGCAACCAACACCCTGGAAGATCTTATCTTTACAAACGCGAGGTCCCTGGCCATGGCCCGAGCGCACGACGGCGAACCGAGCGGCGACCGTCCTTACGCCGGCCAACCCCGGCCAGTAGAGACTTAGACGACGCGCGCATCATCACCGGCGTGTCACCCGCGGCCGACAGAGCTTCTAACCCTAAACGCTACCGCTCCGGTGAGGTGTGGCCACGCACGGCGGCGGACCGAGCCACGGCGTAGATGTTCCGGCGAACCTAGGTCGGTAGCAGTAGAACGGAAGGGCTAGGAGGCTTCAGTAGCTCACCCTGGTGCTGCCTGTGTAGTCGGTTCGAGCGGAGGATGAACGAAGGGAAGGTACCCACGGAGCAGTGGCTTCCGGCGGCGAGCTCCGATGTAAAGACGGTGGTTCCGGCGAGTCCTGGGCACCACACATGAAACCAGTGAGCTTAAGAGGTTTCTGGGATCAAGATGAAGCATAAACGCGAGATAAAGAGAGTAAGGAAGTGCCCAGTGGATCGGACCACGGCGAGATCGAGCTCGGCGGAGCTTTCTTGCCTGGCGGGAAGAAGAACAGTAGTTCCTGGCTCTCTGAGTGAGTAGAGGTTGCAAGAGTGAACTCTGGAGATGCGCAAGGATGTAGGGTTTTTATACCCGCGGTTAAACTGAGATAAGAACGATCGGTGTGCGGTGAATCGGAGATTGAGCCGAGAAGGTGCTCGTCGGGGCTTCGTGGCAAGAGATCGACGGCGAGCGCGAGAGAGGACGCCACGACGTGAGAGAAAAGGGTCAGCAGCTAATTAACCGCGCCACGGAGACGGTCGCACGCTTATTCGAGAGGGAGCGATACCCAGAACGCTGGCGTCGCCGATCAAAGCTTCGGCGGCCACCGCCATGAACAGAGCCAGAAGCTTATCTCCCCCTTTTCCCACTTCCTTTTCTACCCTTTCTGTAAATTTAAAATTACTTTGAAATTTTGAATATAAGTTGAAAGTATGCTAAAATATCAAATGCTCAGAATTTAATACTGAACATCTTTTATTTTTGCAACATTTTCAAAATATGCTCAAAATTTGAATTAGAGTTGGAAAAACAAAAGGGAATAAAAAGGGCAGAAAAGTATTTTCCAAATTACTTTTGATTTCATATGAAAACTTGGAAAACTTTATACATCAAAGTTGTTCCTTATCAAAAATAGAACATCTTTGCTTTTTAGAGCATACCCAAATTCTTTCAAAATTTTGATTTATAGAAAAGAGGATAAAATAGGGTTTTTTAATTATTTAAACTATTCATTTGAATTTCATTCCAAACTGGAATTATACCTCAAAAGGTAGCTTGAAACATGTTCTTACTACACCTTCGAGACATAATACCAGAGTTGGGTATAAAATTCGACTACTATACATAAGATTACCATAATACCCTTATAAAGCCTAAAAGCATTATTCTTAACAAGAAAGCATAAACTAGGATTGCAAACTTAATCACTCCTTATCACTAAGCACAAACATGAAAATTAAACTTGTTTTAAGTGAATGCATAATCAAGTTATTAACTCAGATAAAATGCCAGTGCATATGATGACATGTCAAGTTTTAGTCTTGCTTAACACCAGAGTGTTACAGCTCTTTCCCCCTTAAAGAAATCTCGTCCCGAGATTTAACCTGAAGACTAACTAATGGAAAAAGAAATGTGTCAGGCACTTCCATTACTAACCTTTACATAAAGCAGGGGATAGGTCATCATATGACTGATTATAAGGACTATACAGAAGAAAGAAACTCAGGAAAACTTTCTGAGAGAAACTCTTCTGACTCCCAAGTGGCTTCATCTTCCGTATGTTGATTCCATTGAACCTTGTAGAACTTAACAGTTCTTTTTCGAGTGACTCGATCTTTCTGGTCAAGAATCTTGATAGGATACTCCGAGTATGTCAGATCAGGTTCTAACTCAATCTCTTCTACATGAATAACCTGATCAGACACTTGAAGACATTTCTTCAACTGAGAGACATGGAACACATTATGGACTGATGATAACTGTGGTGGTAAGTCAAGTTGATAAGCTACCTTTCCATATCTTTTAAGGATCTGATATGGACCTATATATCGAGGTGCTAATTTTCCTTTGATTCCAAATCGAGTAACTCCTTTCATTGGTGACACCTTGAGATAGACATAATCACCAATTTCAAAGGTAAGAGACCGACGTCTCTTATCGGCATAACTCTTTTGTCTGGATTGCGCTATCTTTATGTTCTCTTGAATTAACCTAACTTTTTCTTCAGCTTCCTTAACTAAGTCAACTCCAAAGAGACTACGTTCTCCCGGTTCAGACCAGTTTAAAGGTGTTCTGCATCTTCTGCCATACAGAGCTTCAAATGGTGCCATCTTAATGCTCTCTTGATAACTGTTATTGTAAGAGAATTCTGCTAACGGCAAACATTCATCCCATTTCTCTGAATAATTAAGCACACAGGATCTTAGCATATCTTCTAAGATCTGATTAACTCTTTCAGTTTGGCCCCCAGTCTGTGGATGATAAGCTGTACTATGCAGAAGCTTGGTACCCAAAGACTCATGTAAATGCCTCCAGAAAACATTAACAAACTGTGTTCCTCTATCAGACACAATAGTCTTGGGAACACCATGCAGACTTATAATTTTGTCAAAATATATCTTAGCATAGGTAGATGCTGGATATGTGGTCTTAACAGATATGAAATGAGCTGATTTGGTCAGACGATCAACAATGACCCATATGGAATCAAACCCTTTTGATGTCTTGGGTAGACCTACTATGAAGTCCATACTAATGTCATCCCACTTCCAAGATGGAATTGGTAAAGGTTGCAATTCTCCAGCAGACCTAAGATGAATTGCCTTCACTTTCTGACAAGTATCACATTTAGCTACATAACTAGCAATTTCAAGTTTCATTTTAGTCCACCAGAACTTCTGTTTCAGGTCATGATACATCTTATTACTGCCTGGATGTACTGAAAATCTTGTTGCATGAGCTTCATCAAGAATCTGCTTTCTGAGCTCAGGAACATTTGGAACCACTAACCGTTCCTTGAACCAAATCACTCCAGCTTCATCTATTTTGAAATTAGAATTCTGCTCAGAGTGAATCTTTTCTTTTAGATGGATCATTCCCTTGCTTTCCTTCTGGGCTGCAGTGATCTGATCTTTAATGGATGATTGAACGGTCATATTTGCAAGATTTCCTTGTGGAATCATTTCAAGATTTAACCTTTCAAATTCATAGCACAAGGTAACATCTATTGGCTTGACTTCCAGACAATTGCAATGACTCTTTCGACTGAGTGCATCTGCAACTACATTGGCTTTACCGGGGTGATAGTGTACTTCAATATCATAATCTTTTATCAGTTCTAACCATCTTCTCTGACGCATATTCAACTCAGACTGAGTGAAGATGTATTTCAAACTTTTATGATCAGTATATATGTGACAGAGATTACCCAACAAATAATGTCGCCAGATCTTTAGAGCATGGACTACAGCTGCCAACTCTAGATCATGTGTTGGATAATGTTCTTCGTGCCGTTTAAGCTGTCGTGAAGCATAAGCAATGACTCTGCCTTCTTGCATCAATACACACCCAATGCCTTTGCCTGAAGCATCACAATAAACATCAAAGGATTTTTCAATGTCTGGCTGAGCTAATACTGGTGCAGTTGTTAAAAACTTTTTCAGAGTCTGAAAAGCTTCTTCACATTCCATTGACCATAAAAACTTGGTGTCATTCTTTAATAGTGTTGTCATCGGCTTAGAGATCTTGGAGAAGTCAGGGATAAATCTACGATAATACCCTGCTAATCCTAAGAAACTTCGAACTTGATGTACTGACATTGGTGACTTCCAGTCAAGAACTTCTTGGACCTTACTTGGATCTACTGCAATACCTTCAGCTGACAGAACATGACCCAAGAATTGAACTTCATCTATCCAAAACTCACATTTACTGAATTTAGCATATAACTGATGTTCTCTCAGGCGAGTCAACACTATCCTGAGATGTTCTGCATGCTCTTCTTTGGTTTTGGAATAGATGAGAATATCATCAATAAACACAACCACGAACTTATCTAGCTCTGGCATAAACACTGAATTCATCAAATACATGAAGTGTGCTGGGGCATTAGTCAGACCAAAGGACATGACTAAATATTCATATAAACCATATCTGGTAGTGAATGCTGTTTTCGGAACATCTTCTGGTTTGATCTTGATCTGATGATATCCGGATCTCAAATCTATCTTCGAGAATACCTTTGCACCAGCTAGTTGATCAAAGAGGAGATCAATACGGGGTAAAGGATACTTGTTCTTGATTGTCACTTCATTCAAAGGACGATAATCCACACATAGCCTCAAGGTATGGTCCTTCTTCTTCACAAAAATCGCTGGACAACCCCATGGTGACGAACTAGGTCGAATGAAACCTTTATCTAGCAAACCTTGCAACTGAGTTTTCAATTCTGCTAACTCCTTTGGTGGCATTCTATAAGCTCTTCTGGCTATTGGTACTGTTCCTGGTTTGAGTTCTATTTCAAATTCCACATCACGATCAGGTGGAAGACCAGGTAAATCTTCTGGGAACACATCAGGAAACTCACAGACCACTGGAATGTCTTGGATTTCCTTGACAGAGGTAGCACACACTTGCTCAACTGCTCTCTTAAGAGTAGGAAGATGGATAAGAAGTTGAGACTTGCTATTAGGTACATTGAGTTTGATGGTTCTATTCAAGGTATCTATTACTGCACCTCTCTGGTTCATCCAGTTCATACCCAAGATCACATCTATACTTGGATCTTTTAATACTATCATGGAGGTTGGAAATATATATCCACCCAGATCTATAGGTACCTGATGTACCATTTCCTTAGTACTTAGTCGACCCCCAGGTGATTGTATAAAGAAGTTATCTTGGGTTCCATCAATAGGTATATCATGCTTTTCCGCAAATGTTCTATTCATGAAAGTATGTGATGCACCAGAATCAAAAAGTGTAATAGCTGGGTGTTGAGCAACAGGGAACATACCAAGCATAACAGGTTCTCCTTCAGGAATAGCTTCTATTTGAGTGTGGAAAACCTTTCCCGTCTTCAGAACACCTTTACCCTTTTGATTATTCTGTGCATTTCCCCGATTCTGATTTGCTTGCTGACTTCCTGCTGGCCTTGGTGCATTGGCATTGGGAACATTCCGCCTTGGATAAGGACATTCACGAGCAAAATGCCCCGCCTTTCCGCAATTATAGCATGGATAGCTTACAGTTTGTGGCACTGGTGGACGAATGGCAGGAACATACGGTTGACGTTGAGTATTGAAAGGCATAGTAGGCCTTGCAAACGTCCTCTGAGGATACTGCTGCTGCTGAGGCGGACGATACGGTGGACGATAAGATGGGCGGAACTGCTGGACTGGATGATATACAAATCTCTGACGTTTCTTATTACTGCCAGATGATCCAGACCCTGATACAAATCCCCTCTTCTTTTTGGCCTCCTTATGCTTGCGGTTCTTTTCTTCACTAGCTATAGCAATATTCACAGCCTCATTAAAATTCATATTGCCACAAGTGGTCATCATAGATTGAAGCTTTGTATTCAATCCACGCATAAAACATCCTTTCTTCTTCTCATCAGTGTTAACTTGATCAAAAGCATATTGGGACAGATGGTTGAACTTCCCAATGTACTGCATGACTGGTTCATCTCCTTGACGAAGAGCTAAGAATTCTTCAAGCTTCATCTTCATAACTCCATCAGGAATATAGTGAGCCCTGAAGGCTTCCTTGAACTCAGCCCACGTGATTCGGTGGTCAGCTGGTTGAACCGCTAATAGGTTTGCCCACCAAACTCCTGCAGCGCCACGAAGCTGTTGCGCTGCAAAGGCTGGCTTCTGGATCTCGGTACAATTGATAAGACTGAACTTCTGCTCCATAGTACGGAGCCAGTCATCCGCTTCCAGAGGTTCATCTGCTTTTATGAATACAGGAGGACGAGTATCCGTGAAGTCCATATATGTTGTCTCTTCCCTATTATTTCGACCACGACCACGTTGACCACCGTTCTGATTTTGTGCCAACAAGGTGGTTGCGTTGACCAATGCTGCAATCGCATCGGCTAAAGAAGGTGGAACTGGAGGTGCATTTGGGATGTCATCCCCATCATGAGAAGAACTAGCTCCTCGAGTGTTAACAGGCATCTGTTTAAACAAACATACCTTAATTAACATTCATATATATACATTATGACATGTAGATCATGGTCAACTTATTTTTCATACAAGTCCGCATCTTGGGCAGGACTACTGATACTACTATTTTACACATCTGACCATATTAGAGGTTTTCTGACTAACTAGGTTACAAAGTCAGAAAGATACTATGATACACCTTATGTGTATCCAACCTTGAAACCTATGACTCTTCCTCAGATGTGACTTCATCTTCCACCGGCTCTAACTCCTCATCTCCTTCTTCTTCTTCTTCTTCTTCTTCTTCTTCTTCTTCAGAAGCATTCTCAGGATGTGGTGGTGTGGCAGGTTCTGGCTGCAACTGTGCGGTCAGCTCCTCTATATGCCTATGTAGGTCGGCATGATGATTTGCCATGAGGTTCTGATTATCCCTCATTACATCTACCCGGGTTCGTGCCCGGTTCCTTTGCTCAACAGCCTGCCTCCACTTGCACTCATACTCTTGGTGCTGCTCGTGGTGGTATTGTAGCTGCTCACGCAACTCTTCCCTATCTCTGTTGCCCCTCATCCTTTCTCCATTTGCCCTTGCCAATTCCATATACAGGCGGTCTACTTCCGCCTGCAGTTGTGAAGTGGCAGTGTTACTACCTTCCCCTTCTTCGTAAGTAACCAGGGGCTGGTTACTTCCCTCACTCTCAGTAAGGTCATCACTTCTTGGGGCAAGGACGTGTCGAGGAACACCTCGTGGTCCAGTACACTTGCGTGCAGTCTGCTTGGTACGTACCATCTGCTAAAATATATACATTTTGAACATTAGAACTATATATGTTCCAAGATTAAGAGATAGAGTTTTATAATTAGATAGATATATTAACTCTATTCAGATACCACTTCTAAGAGGGAAAGTTAATTATAGGTTATCAATCATGATGCATGAATCGAACTTACGAACAAAGCATATATCAAACAAATAATTAACTTTAAGGTAATCACTTACCATAGAAGTGAATAAACTTTCTTTTCGTAAATAGGGCAATATTATTTTGTTATAAGTATTGTTCCTTAGATATAAATATCACCATAACTATACTAAAAACATACTTAGATAGAAAGATAAGTCTAAAGAATGAATTAAAGCAAGTCAGAAGCATAAGATAAGTCTAGAAACAATTTGGACTCAAACTAATTTGAACTTTAGTTTGACTCAAAACTTTTGAAGTTTTCAGAAATAAATACTGTTATACTTTCTAAGGAATTCCTGCTCTGATACCAGCTGTGGCAGAACCTCCTGAATTAAGTGGCCCATATGCACCCATCATTGTCCTAAAGACCTTTGATCGGCGTACACGCGTTCCAAATGACTCAAGAGGTCTGTCGGGTGTCCTCGGGAAACCCGAATCATCCACGTTACATTACTTCCAGGAAAATTCTTCATCAAGCATCACAGTATTACAACAGTTTTATAGATAAGATAAATCAGAGTAAAGCGGAAAGATTATAATACATAAGTTAAAAACTTAGAGTTTTACAAACCATAAGTACTTATTACATAAACGGTTCGGAACTTTATAATACATATATCACCCAAATTCTTATTACTTGCCCAAGGTCACACATCAGAATCGTTATCACTCTCCTCAACAAGAGTGAAATAGCACTGTCCATCAAAAGGTGGATCCATGTACTCTCCTGCAACAAGGGTAACAAACCCTGAGTACAAAAGTACTCAACAAGACTTGCCCGTCAAAAGAAAAGACTTCAGGTCATGCTAGCTTTAAGGGATGTAGTGGGGATAGCAATAGAGAAGGAATTTGCAGAATAAACATTTTTAACAAAACATTCTTCTTTTCCTTCCAAACATACCATCAAAAGTACTCTTTTAGGATGAAACATCATTTCCCAAAAGCTTTGGTTTTGAAAACTCTACGTTGAGAGTCAGAGATCGAGTCTCTTTTTATCGTAGAGCAACGACGATTCGAACCGCTTTATCTACCCAGCTGGGGGTTCCCAATCACACAATATGGCAGGACTCTAACCTGCAACATATTGCACAACCATAAGTGATTTGTATGGCAGGACTCTAACCTGCAACATACCAAAGCACCACGGCGTTGTATGGCAGGACTCTAACCTGCAACATACTAACCCGTATCCCGTGATTGGTACTATCATGCACTCGATCAAGGACCAACAACGAACGGTTCCTAATCGACACAGACAGGAACACTACATCAAGATTCCATTCCGGATGCAAGTTACCTGCCCGGTCTGAATTTCATTTTTCATCCATTTATCAGTTTGTACCTGAGAGAGGTATCCTAACAGTGATGACTTATCATCCCTTAGTATGCTCAAGGCCTAAGCGGAGGATAATCTCATCACCGTGCATCTTGGCTAATCATTTACAAATAAATAGGTAACAAGGATAGAGTAAAGGTAACCAACTGGTAATGCAACTACTGGTGTCATTCAACTCCTACTACTTAAATGCATTTGATAAATCATTGTATAAACTTTGCAATAGAAACAGAAAGGTTAAATGCACCGGGGCTTGCCTTGAGGATCAGTGGAGTGCGAAGATTCTGAAAATCGAGAAGGGTCTACACCCTCAGGAGGAATCCACTGAGAGTTAGGGCCTTCCGAAGCGAAATCTACACGTAGAAGTGCATATGCATGAATAATGAGATGCTTATGATATGATTATGGTAAAGATGGAAATTTTCTTAAATTATAACTTTTATGGAGTACAACTTTCCTTCACGGTAAAGTTGCAAACCAACAAACTAACTTTAGCTATTAAAATTACTAAACAAGTTTTGTTATTTTCTTTAAATATGGTTATGCAACTTAACAAGCAACAAAAGGTTATTTTCATAAAGGAATCCATAACCAGGGAGCAAATCTTGCTAGTTTTCCACTGGTTGTCAAACAATTCCAAAAGTCACATAAATCCTAAAGTGATTAACTACTTTTATTTATTTCATAAGCCATTTAAAATAGCTTTCTACACAAACATAAATTATACTTATTCCAACAGAGCTGAAATTAATCATGAAGATTAATATTAATGATACAAACTCACATGTCAAAATTCATGATTTTTGGAGAAACACAGAAATATACATAAATCCTCAAAGTTGCATTTATTAATTAAAGTACAGATTTTATTGACATAAAAGAAGTACTCAAAACTCAAGTTTTATAATTTTTATATTAGCACAGACATGTTATCAACTTTCATGTCAAAATTCATAATTAACAGAGCTATAGATTAATTATAGCAAAAACAACAAAACTGATTACTGTACATAAAGCCAGAAAAAGAAAAACTTGAACGAACCCAAACTGGGCTTTCGTCCCAAGCCAACTCGGCCCAGCGTGACGCGAGCGCACGACGGAGAGTGCGGGTGCGTTCGCTCGAGGCTCGGCGCGAGTGAGATAACGCCCGAGGGTCCGCTCGAGGCCTAGCTCAGCGCCCGAGGGTCCGCTCGAGGCCTATCTCGACCGAAACAAAAAACACCGAACACCCGTCCGAGACCTGGCCCTCGGCTCGGGCGAGGCGGAAAAAGGCTCGTCTGTCCGAGGCCTAGCTCGGGCGGAAAGGTGAACACGTTCGCCCGAGGCTCGGCTCGAGCGAAGCGGAGGAGGCGCCTGCTCGAGGCATAGCTCGAGACGTGAGCACGTGTCCACATGTCCGCTCGAGACCTGGCTCGAGCGAGACGGAGCGCCCTGACAGCTTTGCAGAAAAGCCCTTTGGCTTACGCGAAACTAACCCACAGTCCAAGGCGCTATTCACCTGAGTCTTGGACTTTGCAACCAACACCCTGGAAGATCTTATCTTTACAAACGCGAGGTCCCTGGCCATGGCCCGAGCGCACGACGGCGAACCGAGCGGCGACCGTCCTTACGCCGGCCAACCCCGGCCAGTAGAGACTTAGACGACGCGCGCATCATCACCGGCGTGTCACCCGCGGCCGACAGAGCTTCTAACCCTAAACGCTACCGCTCCGGTGAGGTGTGGCCACGCACGGCGGCGGACCGAGCCACGGCGTAGATGTTCCGGCGAACCTAGGTCGGTAGCAGTAGAACGGAAGGGCTAGGAGGCTTCAGTAGCTCACCCTGGTGCTGCCTGTGTAGTCGGTTCGAGCGGAGGATGAACGGAGGGAAGGTACCCACGGAGCAGTGGCTTCCGGCGGCGAGCTCCGATGTAAAGACGGTGGTTCCGGCGAGTCCTGGGCACCACACATGAAACCAGTGAGCTTAAGAGGTTTCTGGGATCAAGATGATGCATAAACGCGAGATAAAGAGAGTAAGGAAGTGCCCAGTGGATCGGACCACGGCGAGATCGAGCTCGGCGGAGCTTTCTTGCCTGGCGGGAAGAAGAACAGTAGTTCCTGGCTCTCTGAGTGAGTAGAGGTTGCAAGAGTGAACTCTGGAGATGCGCAAGGATGTAGGGTTTTTATACCCGCGGTTAAACTGAGATAAGAACGATCGGTGTGAGGTGAATCGGAGATTGAGCCGAGAAGGTGCTCGTCGGGGCTTCGTGGCAAGAGATCGACGGCGAGCGCGAGAGAGGACGCCACGACGTGAGAGAAAAGGGTCAGCAGCTAATTAACCGCGCCACGGAGACGGTCGCACGCTTATTCGAGAGGGAGCGATACCCAGAACGCTGGCGTCGCCGATCAAAGCTTCGGCGGCCACCGCCATGAACAGAGCCAGAAGCTTATCTCCCCCTTTTCCCACTTCCTTTTCTACCCTTTCTGTAAATTTAAAATTACTTTGAAATTTTGAATATAAGTTGAAAGTATGCTAAAATATCAAATGCTCAGAATTTAATACTGAACATCTTTTATTTTTGCAACATTTTCAAAATATGCTCAAAATTTGAATTAGAGTTGGAAAAACAAAAGGGAATAAAAAGGGCAGAAAAGTATTTTCCAAATTACTTTTGATTTCATATGAAAACTTGGAAAACTTTATACATCAAAGTTGTTCCTTATCAAAAATAGAACATCTTTGCTTTTTAGAGCATACCCAAATTCTTTCAAAATTTTGATTTATAGAAAAGAGGATAAAATAGGGTTTTTTAATTATTTAAACTATTCATTTGAATTTCATTCCAAACTGGAATTATACCTCAAAAGGTAGCTTGAAACATGTTCTTACTACACCTTCGAGACATAATACCAGAGTTGGGTATAAAATTCGACTACTATACATAAGATTACCATAATACCCTTATAAAGCCTAAAAGCATTATTCTTAACAAGAAAGCATAAACTAGGATTGCAAACTTAATCACTCCTTATCACTAAGCACAAACATGAAAATTAAACTTGTTTTAAGTGAATGCATAATCAAGTTATTAACTCAGATAAAATGCCAGTGCATATGATGACATGTCAAGTTTTAGTCTTGCTTAACACCAGAGTGTTACAACATCCTTCCCCTCCAAGTAATTGTTGTTGCCAACGTCCAGCGTCGAGTCCCCGAACACGTACATCGCCGGCGGCCGGAGGCCGGCGACGACGACGGCAGGGACGACCACCTTGCATCGTCGCCAACGACATCAGAAGCAAGGAGAGCAGCACAAGACCATCCGTAGCTCTATACCGGCCCCCACCGCCCCTCGGACTTAGCCGCTCGAGCGAGTCTGCGGTCTTCGCCACCGTCCATCGTGCGAGTCCGCTGGAATGAGAGCCGGGCCGTCTTCTGCGGATCGAACATAGAGGTCCGATAGTGAGGTGGGCAGCGGGTGGACGGGCTGCACTTGGAGCGGGCATCAATAGGGTCGACCCGAGTTCAGATCCAAACAAAATTAATTTAATTAATTAATTACGTGCTTTGATTCGTGCAAGTTTTTTAAAGAGGACCACGGAGCATTTCTCCTCTTTAACTGATACGTACGAGATAAATACTTAAAGAAATGGTGAAAATAAATGAAAAACAGGAGGACCACGGCCAACGCCTAACGGGCGCGCAGACGCCCTGCACCGCCGCCGGTCCGCCGCCGCTATATATTGAACAGCGGCCGCCTCGCAACTTGCAAGGCTTACGCTCCTGCCCAAACAACAGAAGCCCCCTCCACTCCACCCACTCTCTCAGGAAAAAGGAGAGCACCGAGAGGAGGAGCCATGGCGAGGAGTGGCCTCGCCTTCGTCGTCCTCCTCCTCTGCATCCTTGTTGGAGTGAAGGGCAAGGGCGCCTGCGACTGCGACCAGGCGAGCACGGGGGGCCGGGTTGCCGCGTCCTGTGCGGCGGGCGTGGCGAGCCTGGCCGGAGTGGAGGTGGGGGACAAGCACGCCTGCGACCCGGCAGGCACGGCGGCTCAGGTTGCCTCGTCCCGCGCGGGCGGGTGTGGCGAGCAGAGTCTGCTGCCAGGCTCTGCTTTCGCCCGTCCACCAGGGCGGCGGCGTCCTGTGCCTCTGCCGTGTGGCGGAGCAGGCCCAAGCCAGCAGCTTCAGCGATCTCTACCACGGCTGCACCGGAGGTCTCCGTGGTGGAGGCGCCGACCTTGCGGCCATGCGCAGAGGTTTCTTCTTTCTCCTCCCTTTCTTTGTTTCTTTCTTTCTGTTTCGTGTTTGTTGATTTAAACGGGTTTGAACGGATTAATGTCTGTCATGGGATATATAGGGTTTTGTCTATCTACAAGTTTCGGTAGGGGGGTTTGCCTTTTCATCTCTACGGAATACATGGTCGGTAATGGTCTCATCAAACAAAAACTATTCTCTGCGTGAATTGTTTCCCCTCTCTATTTGTTGATTTAGACGGATTAAAGTGAGTGAGTACGCGGTTTTGCCTACAGGTTTAGCGAAAGGGGTTTGCTTTCTGTGTCTTGGCCTCTTTTGGGATACATGGCCCGCTAGTGGTCCCGTCAAAATCTATTCTGCGTGAAATTGGTCTCTCTCTGTTTCTTGATCTAGAGGTAGTACTCAGTAATTAGGAGCAGAGGTCTACAAGTTTCAAGTAGGGGGGTTTGGGTTTTGATGTCTTCGGAATACATGGCCCGGCCCGCTGGTTAGTTTTGTCTCGTAAAAAATGCATTCAATTCTTGGACGCTCTCAAACTCGAATCTTTTTCTGCAGGCGTCGCACCATCCTCCCTGCAGGTTTCTGAGATTGAAGCTGAACCTGGTTGTGATGCACTCATGTTAGCCCAAGCAATCGGTAACTCGTGCGGTGTGGATGCTAACACGACCTCTACCAACTGCTGCAATGCTGTGGTAGCGTCGGTAGAAGGAAAGGGGTGCCTGTGCACTGTGCTCGATCAGACCCTCAGGGTCGGCAGTCCCACGGACAGCTTCGAGGACATTGTGCAGCTGTACAAAAGCTGCGGAGGCACTCGCCAAATCGATAGCACAACGATGGATTGCGCTGCTACGCCTCTGTTAATACTAGCACCGTAGCACGCGTGTTTTTTTCTTCTTCTTTTCTTCACGTTTCATCAATTAGCTTCGCCAGAGATTCCATTCTCTCTCTTTTTTTTTTTGCAGCCGTCGAGAATTACACGGCACCGGCACCGGCACCGGCACCACCACCAAGCCCGACACAGTACTCTCTGGCCTCCAACTCTGTGCCTGTGCCACCCAGCGGGGAGAGCACTCGCCCGGCTTCGGCATCGGACAACGTCAGCAGTGAAGCTGCGACTCCGACGCCCAGCGGCGACCATGACTGTAAGGAACTATTTCATTTCATTGAGGTTATCAGTGGTTTTTGACAAATGTAGAGCAATTTTTTTAGATACTCTTCCGGGGAACACATCGACTGTGACAGTGAGCAAGACTTCAAAGGCATGATCATCGGCGGGAGCAGCTGATCCAAGTTTCACAGTTCTTACAGATGTCAGCTTTGCAGTTCTTTAATGTCAATGATTGGTTGTCAGCAAGACATATTGGTCATATTTAGTCTGGACTTTATTCATTTCAGTTACTAGTAGGCGTAGCGGTCGTGCCTACTTTTTAAACTTCTGTAATAATTAGTCTGATTCTATCTGTTGATAGATGAAGCCGGGTATAAAATATCCATTATCTAAAAAATGTTCTTTGTGATCGTTATTGCTTGTACCCTGGTTGGGATTGCTGTCACGACGTACTACCGGTCCCGAAAGATTAAAAAGACATTGCAAGGCAGTATGAGAACATATATGATGAATGATTGACTTTTATGAGAAAGGTTTGAGGCTTTTTCTCTTCCGGTAGAGTCCATATCTCGCTATGCTTAATGTTTATGACTAACCGGTGGCGTTGAGTTGTGGTGTGTTACCGTGTTGGTGTGCGTGTGCAACATGTGTCTCTTGGCTGTGTTGATGTGCAGGTGTGGAGCTCGGAGACAGTGGTTGATGGCGAGGTGAAGGTCAAGTAGAGACGTGTCGTGCCGACGGACCGGGAGCGGTGAAGGATGGGCGTGCCGTGCGGCGGACGTGCCATGCCGATGGACCCGGAGCGGTGAAGGGCGGACGTGAGGCTTGGACCGACGGACCAGAAGGCCGAAGGACCAGCTGCGGTAGCTGTCACGTGGCATCGGCGAGCAAGAGCACATGGGGATGTGCGATGCATCGGCCGAGTCAGGAGGAAGACGATGGCGTCGTGGCACTTGGCGGGAGGTCGGACACGGGCTTGTGTGAGGCGCAAGTGTCGTCGGCCGAGTCAAGAAGGAAGGCGAAGGCGTTGTGCCCGGCGTGGAGGCTGGACATGCATCGGCATCGGTGTCGATGGTCGGGGTGTGCGAACCACATCCCGTCTACGGCGCGGGTTTGGTAGTTGAGCCTCGAAAAACTACCCTCGACGGTTTCCAAGTTTGGGCCTCAAAATCTGGGCTGGCGGGTTTCCGAGTTTGGGCCTCAAAACTCGGGGTGGACGGTTTTCAGGTTTGGGCCCCAAAACCTGGGCTGGCGGGTTTACCGGTTTAGGCCTCAAAATCGGGCGGAGGTTCCTATGCGGAACGGTCGACGCGTGGCGGCACCGAGAGGCTTGCGTTGCGGTGAAGCTATCAGTGAGGAGGCGCGGTGGTCGACAGGACGGCACGTGGCGGCATCCTGGAGCTTGCGTCGAGGCAAAGCGAAAGATGAGAAATCACGTGACCATCGGATGAAACCTGACGAGGTTGGACGGTTTTTCCCCCAGGGGGTATTTGGGTTGAGTGCTTCATGAAGGGGCATTTTTGTCTTTGGACGTGCGCCTATATATATGTGAAGGGGCCGTGTTGGACAACCATCCTTGGAGAGTGCCATTCTCATTTTGCTTGTGTGAGAAGAGACTAGGGTTAGAAAGAGAGGATTGGCTCTTGTTCTTGAGCTTTTCGCCATCCGCGCTTTGTTGTTGCGAGGAGGGGCTTGTAACCCGACATCGTGTGCTATACAATCCAACATCTAGTTGAAATCCAAGGATCAATTTCGTGCTCCTCTTGTTGGCTGAAATTTTGGATCGAATTCGCGATTTTGTTCTTCGCGTTTCGGTTTTTCCTCTCCCAGAGATTTCCCTCGTTCTCCCTCTCCGAGTGATGATTTGCTATTCCGTTTGAATCAAGTTGTGCTAGGATGTGAGTGTCATCTTTCCACCGAAGGATTTCCTCTCAAACCTCACGAGCACATAGATCGGGTTGTTTTCGCGTTTGTTCTCCAAACTTTCCCTTTTCTAGTGTTCTTCGGATTTCTCACGGATGAGTTGGTTCGGAGCGATGATATCTTAGGATTAGCTTTCCAACACATAGAGGAACACTTGAGTGAAGTTTGGTTGCAGTCTCATTCGATTTGGTTGAGTTCCAATCGAATTTGAGTTTGATACGGGCTGTTTTTAGGCATTCTGGGCATTCCCGGACTGTCCGGCACTCATCCCCGGACCGTCCGGGGGTTGGAGCTGTTCACGAGCATGAAGGTTGCTGTATTCGTTTTTGAACGACGGACTGTCCGAGCCTTATTCCCGGACTGTCCGGGGTTCAATAGCGGACAGTCCGCGATTCACTGGCAGACAGTCCGCCACTGCACAATTTTGCTGTTTTCGTCCATGTCTTTTGCGTTCGATCTCCGATTTGAGATCCGTTTGTTGCGTTGGTTTCCTAAGTCCTTAAGGATCATTCCAAAGTACTTTTGTCACCATTGGTCAAAGTATTTTTGGTCAGACACTTCCTTCTTCTCCATAGGAGTTAAGTGTTCCACTTTCGGAGTTTTGTCGGTTCTAACGTCTGTATCTTTTGCGTTCGAGTTCCGATTTGAGATCCGTCTGTTGCGTTAGTTTCCTAACTTCATAAGGATCTTTCCAAGGTACTTTTGCCACCAGTTGGCCTAAGTATTTTTGGTCGGACACTTTCTTCTTATCCATAGGAGTGGGATGTTCCGTTATCGGAGGTTCGATTGTTCTAGGAGCTTGCTTTTCCTACTTTGTGGTGACCCGCTGTGTTCTAAGAGAATATCCACCCAATCATTTAGGTCGTGGTCTTCACGGTTGTGGCTCTTAGCTTTTGGAGTGATTTTCTGGGACAAGGGCCATCGTTTCACGAGTTAAAATTTGAGGCTCCCATTCACCCCCTCTGGTCGCCAATTCGGTCCTTCACAGTATCGTATAATTAATAAATTAACCAAACTTCACACAGGCTGAATGTTGGGATCATCATGATTTAAAAAATATAAGCAAAAGTAGATTTTGGTATTTTTTAACCCTTCCTACAATTGAAATTCCGTTTCGTTGTAATGGATATCAAAAGGGAATGATAAGCATATTTGCCATGTGTTGCAGAGAATCCTTAGGGCTCGTTAGTTTTCTTCATATTGAAATAGGGTCCGGAACTATTCTAGATCGGAAATTAGTAAACCAAAGGCAGGGGCGAATTTGGTGTATACCACCGGAGTCCGCCGACCCTGATGAATTTTAAAATTTTCAACAAAAATCTACTGTATATATTGCTAATATTTGGTAATGATCTCATCTATTTTCATGTAAGACCCCGATAACTATCTCGTCTAGATTCGCCAATGACCAAAGAGATTCACTTAATCTGGTTGTTTCTGTTCCTGGTCTCAAGAGGTGCAGAACAAATTCGGGTCTTAAAGCATAAGAAATGAGCTAAATTCAAACCGGACCACATCAATCCATCCGGAACCAAATCTCAACCAAACGTATATTTTACTATAGACCGGATTCAAAATCGGATAGAATCAATCCGACCGGAACTGACTCCATTCCGAAGTAATTGAACAAGACCTTACCTAATTATTCAGTCGTTGTGAGTGCAGTTTCACCTATGGGTTGCGGGATGGTTTGAACGACTGGGGAGGGATCGCACCCCCAAACGTCCTCGGGGCCGCACCCCAATGGACCGACTTCAGACTCTGCTTCGCTCCGGCCCAAAGCCTCCGACGATGGGCCTCCGCTTTGCTCCATCAGAAGACGACCAATATAATATGCAACTAAATCTGGAACATATTTAACCGTCTTTCCCACCGGCTTTTGCTTTTACAATCTCCATGCCCGCACCTAACAGGTGGGTATGTTGATGCTGTTGCTGCCCACAGACGAGTGCATCAGCGTGTTTAACTTAGCTGACAGGTGGGCCCGAAAGCCACATTGCCAACACCAGCCAGCATGGATTGCCACATCAGCAAAACTACCTCCCAATATTAAACTAGAGGTTATTTGTCCGGTTCTCTGCCTTCTCTGCTGCCGCCGCCTGCCGCCATTTGCTGGTGTGCAAGCATGTGCGGATCTATATAGTCTCTGTTGGGTGCGGGCGCACCCACGAAAATTTCAAAAAACAGTAATTATGATCAAATTTTCACCATATTCGCACCTATATGGTAAAATCCTATCCATCCACAAGGCAAACGCATCCCCCTCGTATTTGTTCTAACTCCGCTCCTGTGTGAAGTGCCACCTTCGGGTATCCTGCAGTCAAACCATGGCTCCAGCAGCCCGAGCCGATGCGACCCCAATGTGTGATGGCGGCCTCTGGCGCTCCCTAGTCGTATCCTTCAGCCTTTTCGCCCGGTGCCCGCTTGCGCCACCTCCATTTGGATATGGGCACTCACTAGGCTACCTCTCATCCATTGCCCCAAGTGCGGCGCCAAGATTCTCGAGCTCCAATGCGGCAGTTTGTCTCGAGTTCCTGATCAGGTTTTCTTCAATGTCACCACCATGATCGAAATGTAAGACTTCATCGTTTAATCTCATATTCTGTCATTGATATCATGTAAAATATAGTTAATTTCAAATATTTCCCCATACTATACTAGGCGCCTGGCAGCTGCCTGTTCTACTTGTTTGCCGACAAGTACCGACAGTGGCTACTAGAAAGCAGGTACGATCGAACAACTGCACAGATTCCAGCTGAATATCAGAGGCAGCTGCAGGTTGGATTAGATGGTGATCATGTCCAAGTTCAAGTGATGCAAAATGTCTTGATGTTGTCCATCATTTATTTTTTGAATGTATGGTTGCCAAACAGATGTGGATGCATCTTTCAGATGTTTTTGGAAGGGAGCTGGGTTCTAATTTCTTGTCTATAGGATAGCTTTGGCTTAGCAATAAGGAATTCTTAGTTTATAATAATGTTTTTGGTGCAGCAGCCCTGTGGGTTTTTTTTGCTATCTGTTTTCAGGGAACTGTGTGGAACAATGCTTCAAACCCAGAGTATCCCGTGTCCACAGATGAGAATGAGACAAGAGTTCATGGAAAAACTGGAGGAATTGAAAAAAAAAGTAGCAACAAGAGCAATAAGAATCGCTGGCTAGAGATGGTGGATGATCCTTGGAAGACGTTCATGTTTCAGGAACCACAGAACTGGAAGGCTTTGGAGATACCAGCGGAAGCTAAGTTGCACTTGCCTAACAATCTGGCAAATGTCTCCGGAGGCAATTCTGCTTGCTGGTGGAGCTGAAGATGGTTTCTTAGGCAATAGTTATAAGAGTTATTTTCCAGTTTTTCTTGCTGTTTTTAACAAGCTCTTGTATTCTCCTAAAGAAGCACAACAAAGTTGAGTGAGGCTGCGTTGATTTGGAAATGGAGGTAAGAGGCAGGTTTGTTGCAAAGCGGCGGCAGTGGTGGTGTATGGGCGAGCGCATTGCGCTCTTAGCACTTTCTATTTCACATTCTCTTAGCTCTATTGTTTTTTGCTACTAGATACCTTCCGGTAGGCAGATAAGGACAGTTACCTTTCTACTGCCAGCAATATCATTGCATGATAATGAAAAATATTGTGAGCATGATTAAGTTTAGTTTGTTATTCATGTTTCAGAGTGTTCTATGCAGATTAACACTTTTTTACCTTAGGCCGTTTTTAGTTTCCCAAATTTTTTGGGAACAACTACTGTAGCACTTTTGTTGTTATTTGACAAACTTTATCCAAATATAGACTAATTAGGTTTAAAACATTCGTCTCGACATGTATATACTAAAAATACAATTAGTTATTTTTTACTTACATTTAATATTTAATGCATACGTCTAAAGATTCGATGTGAGGGGAAATCTAAATTTTTTTTTGGTGTTTTGGGGAAACTAAACAAGACCTTAGTAGTGCGGGCATTCAATTACTAAATATTAAATTATGTGATATATGCATGCTCCCTTTGTGCAACCAGTGGTGGCATAATCAATGACCAGCATATATTCTCAATCTTTGGATCAATATAATCGATAGACATTCAAAACAAAAACCTTTTGATCAAGCATACAAACGCTACAAGAAGGAAAATGCCAACAAACATTTATTAGCTACCTCAGCAGTCAGCAATGTTGGGATGGTACCCAATATGCAGGGGGCCTAGCGTCCGTCCAGATATGTTTTCATCAAAAAGCTTTCTGTCACAAGGTTTTTGATCGAAAAAGGCGAAGGACGCCTGAGCCGCATAACTAAGGCGAATGTATTCTCGAGCGAAAGTCAAGCCGCGTGTGTCAGAAAGCAAGGAGCATTCGTCCGAGTTCGACTGTGAAAGCTCTTTCAAACGAAAACGCTCTTGCTTACAAGGCGTAGCATTGGAGAGCTGGCACATTCGCTCGAATGCACTTTCAACCGAGTTGGCGTGTTTCCGATTCAGTACTCGCGTGTTTTTATAGGTCTGAAGTTTCAACTACGGGAGGAGCCTCACATGTCAGCACATAGTAGCACGACGGAGCAGACGGAGGACATGTAGGGGTCGGCCCGACATCATGTACTGAATTGTCCTTCTGGTGATGAAGAAACTTTACCTTGGAGGAGTGGTTGGAAGGTTATAAGTGTATTTGTAATAATGAGTAGTTGGAAGGGCATTTCTTTGCTTGTAAAGACTTCAGAATTAATATAAATAGTCCTACACCCTCCAAGCGAGGGGAGGCTAGAAGAATCATTTCTGATACTCTTTGTTTCACCATTTAATGTGCATAGGTTACACCATTTCGCTTTACTCCGTGTCTACAACGCATCGAGCGATAACAGCCCACATAGAGATCATTTAACCCACAATACTCCACGAAACTTGAAAAACAAAAACATAAGCAACTTCAACATAGTAATATCCCCACAAACTTAAATGGAAAATAATACATAAGGTCAAATTCATGAAACCTCACTACCAGTACTAATACATCGTAGGCTCCATAAAACTAGTGCTTGTATCCATACATGTTAATTTTTCCGACAACTAAACCCTAAAAATCAGCAACACGTAACTGTTTTGGTCGCCTCAAAAAGTTCACAATTTCACGTGCTTCGTTAGCATTTGAAATCTCTATGGCTTCATATACCTGTTTGTCTATTCCTTTACTAATATCTCACATGTTGTCTCTCTCAATTCTCAAGTCTTCAGAAATCATTATCATATATTGAACCAAAGTTGTCTTAAGTTTTGGCTCAAAAGTAGTTCCACCGTGCCTATATCTACCTAGCGTTTGAGGCACTTTCACGATCACAACCTTATTTAATTGTACCTTATACAAATTTTTATGTCCACCAACAAGTGTCGCATACGTGTCGTTCAGACCCGGATTGTTTATGACTATAGATTCAGGGAATATGTGTTCATACCCATGAAAGACGCCCACCGTCTTCCTCCGACGTGCTCCCAATACCGTGTCTGAGGAGGACGCCCACCCTCTTCCTCCGATGTGCCGTCTCAGTGTCGGCGGTGTGACTCGCGCTACGTGCTCCCAATACCGTGTCTGAGGAGGACGCCCACTCTCTTCCTCCGATGTGTCGTCTCAGTGTCGGCGGTGTGACTCGCGCTATGAACCGACAGTGTGTTGCGAGGTGAAATTTAAAGCGAGCTCCATTTGGAAGGAGCACAAATGTGTGTGTCGGTCAATGATTCGCTCTCCCAAAGAAGCATACGAAGTATTTGTTAGCCTGCCTGTTCGGTCAAGGATTCCAACGTATCTGCCCGTGTCGTGGTGGCACAGATCCATGTCGTGGTAGAACAGAGCATATCATTTTATAGTTTTGTAAAGATACTGTGCGTATTAACTGTGTTGTGTCATTCATTAGTGATCGGTGGTGCGTGCCCGCGAGAGCTGATAAACGACGACGATCATGCAAATCCTCCCTGTTGTGCGTGTGATTCTAGCTGCACCTCGGAGACTCATCTACTACTAGTTTTTTTTTTTGCCGGTGCGGCCGAGCTAGCTGGCGGGTCGGCGAACGCCTATACAATAGTACTACAGTACTTGCAATCCAGCGTTGATTCCTGCTGAATTAATTTATATTTTTATAAAACCTATTAATATGGTAAGGTAATGTTATCATTTTATCATGACCTACATGCTTTTGTGCATATCATTACGCAGTTCATGTTCGCTTTAGACTACGCTAGCAGCTACCTGTAGCAAATTTTGTTCAATAATTAATCACTCAAAACATTCAATTGTTTCCATGATAGATGTCTTTGAATCTACTTTCACATTAAATAGGAGCTTCTGCACCCAACCTCCTATTGTAGAGATGAGAGATACAATCCTCTATCTGTTAAGGGCCCGTTTGGTTACATAAAAATTGGCCAGCAATCAATCCAGTTGCTCATAGGTTATGTAAATTAAACAAGTAATCCGCCCAGAAACAGTTGTAAGGAGCAATTCCTTGGTAACTGAACGGACCCTAAATCGGATTATGTGGAGGGATTTAGAAAACCTGTTGGAGTTGCTCTTAGTGCTAAGTTGTTTAAAAATATACTAGTATTAGCATAGAACTACTTGAACCCTCAAATTTTTAATAGATCATGGTAGTATTTAAAAATACAATTGCTACATGCCTCTCGGATGTTTTCACCGTCTCAAATTACTAAGGTTTCATTTAGTTCATGGGTGAAAAGTTTTTGATATCACATTGAATATTCTAACACTAATTTAATCTATTAAAATAGACTAATAACAAAATAAATTACATATTCCGTCAGAAAACCATGAGACAAATTTATTAATACTAATTAATCCATCATTAAGATATATTTACTGTAGCACAACATTATCAAATTATGAACTAATTAGGCTTAAAAATCATCTCGCAAAGTTATTGCAATCTGTGTAATTAGTTATTTTTGATCTATATCCAAACATTCGATGTGATAGGTGACAAATTTTTAAGGTGAGAACTAAACAAGGCCTAATTTTTCTGCTTCATCCACCACTACCTGGGTACCGCCCACCTCCACCACATTGGATCCGTGCTAGGTGGTGACACCCTGCGTCTTCGATCGAGTTTGCGATGGCACTTATTTGCCACCGACACGCCAAGTTGTTCCATCACTGAAAGCCTTAGATTGGCTTTGGCTAATTGAGGAAACCTATTTGGACTAATCTTATACTCTAAGTGTATGGTTGAGATAGGTTAGTCCAAATCCAAGGTGCGAAGCTATAGATGGCACTCAAGTAGAGATAGCCAAAAGATGGTGATCATATGCTCACAACTTGAAAAAGAAGAAAGAAAAATAAAATAGATTCAAGGCAAAGGTATACTTATTAATAAGACCATTTTGTTTTGACGTACCGTTAAGAGAGGAATTCTCGTTGCAAATATGGTTATCAAGTGCTACTAGGTGAAGTAATTCATTGCATATGTATTAGGACCTAGTAAGCTAACTTAAACAGCTGCAATTTTTTTGAAAAATGCTAAGACACGTGCACAAGTGTCTCGAACACTTTGGTGTCGGCACGTGAGAGCAAGTGTGAAGAGATTGTGCTTGTATTAAAAGTTTCAGGGGCTTCGGACTAGCTGCCAACTGGGTCGAACCAGTCCGATGCCTCCCATAACTGTGCGAGTGAGACAGAGACCAAACGTTAGACCACTTCAGTTAGGGCTTCGAACAAGTTGAGAACATTATTCACCAAGTGTTTGAAATGTCCTTGTTCAGTTTTGGTAATTGAGTGACAATCTTGGTCGACTAATATGTGTTTAAGAGAATTACATAGGTGATTAGTCCACAGGTACTCTTATGTGAGCAACATGTGCTATGAAGGTGAAGATGGCTTAGAGATGTTGCAAAGATCACTCATGTGATGAAGGAGATTATTGCATATGTGACATGACATGAGAGTCATGTAACTAAGTTGGAGAAGATCAACACAAGACTTGGCTTGATGGACTGGTTGCAAGAGTGAAGGACAAGTTGAAGGCTAGCACTGGACCGCGTGGTGGGATGCTTGAGCAAAGACTTGTCATCGAGGGACCGATACAACGGTGAAGAGCAAGAGATCAAGATCAATGAACCATTGAGATCAAATGATGATATGAGGTGGATCATATCATTTGATCAAGGTTAGTTGGTGCACATGTTGCATCAACATTGGAGATGAAATGGAATTTGCAAGGCAAAGGTATAACCTATAGGACATTTTATTTCATCGGTCATAGGTGTTTAAAGAAGTTTATAACCAAATTTAGGATAGATGGTCGTAATATTAAGATGAACAAACTTATTTGTATATTGGTCATCTAGTGCCACTTGAGTGATATAACTTTGTGATGTTGTTAGGATCAAGTGGCATGGTGAATGCAAGTGAAAAACCTTCGAAAAATGATTGTCAAAATTATAACACACGTGCACATATGGTAAAACACTTTGATGTTGGTGCATGGAAGCAAAGGTGGAAGAATGGAGTTGAAAGGTGGCGAGTCTTAGGGTCGCAGAGGTGACCGGACGCTGTAAAGGGGTATGGGCTCGTAGACTGGTAACTCTAAGATCAACCAGAAAGAGATGTGGATGAAACTGTAATAGATCGAGAAGCTTCTGTGGGGAAGGAGATGTGGATGGAGATGATTGACCTGCGATGACAGCGACAACAATGGTGGTGGAGCGAAGCAGAGCTGGGGTGCACCGACTAGAGAAGTCACGGCGCCCTCTGTGAAGCTGCGTGATAAGGAGTTGCACGAGTCGATGAGTCACGGGGAAGGGAAATGCGCCTGACCTCTTGACGTACTTGTGCTTTTCCACCATGTAGAAAAAGAGGGGAACTAGGCTTCTAGCCCCATGCAGATAGATTTCCAAACAACACGACGAATTGACCTAGGGTAGATTAGCTCGTAGGTTTCTCGCCCCCGGAAGACACCGGTATCCCAACAGAAATCGGTGCTGCCAAAAGATGCCTACAAGTTTTAATAGGGACTAGCGGGACCCCGTGCAGTTGAGTGGGGCGGTGTGGTGGGCTGCATATGACGTGAACCACTCCGTAGACATCCCCTACGTGGGGTTGTGACAGACATATCGTTGAAAATTCTCAGCTGCTATGATCTAGTGATCGTCGATGCCAAATCGAATGACCAGGCCTCTCCAGGGAAAAAAAAAGTAAGTATAGGAATAAAGATAATGGTAGATAAGGACGGGGACAGAGAATTTCTCCCCCACGAAGATGAGGCAGGCATCTATTTCTCAACGCAGAATTCTCCGTTGATATTCCTATCACTACAACATATTAGTTTGCAATTCTAAGGTCAGTCTCAGTGGAGGTTTTATGGTCTAGTTTGCAACACACCTAGATTTTGAAAACAGTATAGACGAGTTTCATCTACATGAAATTATCTCTATCATGAAACTCTCATGATCTTTCTTCATTAATATACTATCATATCAACGTATTTATTTAATACGCATAAAACTCTATTGAGGTAGTGCAAGACACGATGATGTTAGACTAGTTTGCCTGAAAGAAACCAATCGACACGTGTAGCAATTGTATACTCTCTGTATCGTTTTTAGATGTCGTTTAAGACAGCGATACGGTCTCTAAAGTGCACCTTTGACCACTTATTTCTTTAAAAATATTTGTTATAAAATGGTATATGTATATTTTTATGAAAGTACTTTTCAAGACAAATTTATTTATATGATTTTTACGTCTCTAAACTCAATAATTTAGAAGTTATTCATGATTTATATTTTCAATGTTTGACTCAAACCTTGTCCAAAACGACGTCTAAAAGCTATACGAAGGGAGAGTACATGTTCTTAAACTTTTGCCAAGGGCAAAATTGGATGTACCGGTGGCTTTAACCATTCGGCGCCCTTCTTTTTTTTCTTCTTTATTAAACACAACAACACAGCCTAAAGGTGGACGAGCTGGTTGGTCTTTCCACCTTGCTCGCATTTCATGCCATCGCCATTGCAGCGCTCACCTTAGCCAGCCAGTAGCCAGCGGATGCCAACCCTCACCTCCGATGCCATTATTGCGTCCCCGAGGTGGGGCGTCCCCTTCTGCGGCGGCCGCTCAGGCCGGCCGCGCACTCGCCGCCCGCCGTCGTCCGGCCAAGGGCACGGCTGCGGGTGGCCGCTGGACCGCGTGGCCGGCTGGGTCGGCGGCGGCATCGCCGCGGTGTTCTTCGCGTCCCTGGAGCGGTGCTCGTGCGTCAACGTGCGCACGCACGACGACCTCCTCGACGACGACGAGCAGAGGGACTCGGAGGCGCCGCTCATGTTCGACGACGGCAACGGTAACTCCGGCGTGGAGAGGCGAGGAGGCAGCAGGCAGGAGGTGCCGCAACGGCAAGAGGACCGGTAGTGGGGAGTTTTAGTTCACGACGATATTAATATTATTTTTGTTCAAAAAAAAGCTGTTCGCCTGGTTTAATTTTGGTTGTCGTCGTCGATCTTATTAAGCTGCTGCGTTCGTCCTATTTCGAGTAAGTTTTGTCCTTGTAATGCCATTTCCTACTACGTTTTTGTTTAAATTTTGAGTGTGTATATATGGATGTTTCACTGTATCCCAAGTTAATTTAAAGTTAAATACCCCTAAACTTAGTTCTTTTTTTCTCTCCTTCAGTTGTGTAATGACTATCTTACTAGGGCCATTAGTTAGGCCCGGACCAGGATTATGATTTTGATCTGCATTTTTATTCTCGGTCACCAGCGAAGGCAAAGAATGTCAAGAAATATTTGACCACCCCCTCTCCTACCCACCTGCTTGTTATATTAGTAATTTTAAAATTAGGAAAAAGTCTAAATTACTACCTTGAAGTATTGCTTATGTCCATATAACCCCTTAAACTAATATTTTATCCAATCTACTCCCCTTAACTATTTCATCGGTTCAATTTACCCCTTAACAAGATTTGTCATATTTATTTCTCTATGTACAATTCGAGTTTTAATTTCAAATTTTGTGATGTGATAGTGAACATCATAAATTATTTTTAAAAAATATATTATGAATTATATACTGGTGCGTAGTTCATCATGCACATAACAATTTCTTTTGTTTGAGTATTTCATGCGTATGATGTAGCAGTATTCCAAGCTTGTCCAAGTTCAGTATGGAACATCTGTAATTTCCTTTTTTTAAAAAAAAAGTTACAAAATAAAATTTTCATCTTGAATCATGAGCCATCAAGTTGATTAGATGGCGTTGTGGTGCTAGTGATTATAACTTTAGGACTATAAAAAAATTTATATTGAAAAGCGGACAAATAATGTTAGTGGGTGGCCTTTTATTTTTTAAATATATATTGTACGCTGGTCTTAGTCACCTATCGGCTTGTATGCAGCTTTTCTAAAGATATCTACTAGTACAACCTTTGTTCTAATTTATGATTTGTTTGACTTTTTTATCCTAAATTTGGTCACTCATTTTATTAAAAAAATGAGCAAAATATTACTTCCATGGAATTAAATAGCCCGCTATTTTTGCCGCTATAGCCCGAAATAGCTTGAAAAAAATTATGCCGCTATTTGCGTTCATGCACAATTCTGCCGCTATTTTGCCGCTAAAGTCCGCTAATTATAGTTTATAAAACGCTAAACACTTTAGCTTTAGCTCGCTATTTAAAACCATGATTACTTCTTTTATTTTATTGTGGCTTCATTCATTAATAAAAATTCTTCAAGAATGATTTAAATTTAACTATGTTTGTATAAATTTTTAGAATAAGATTAGTGGTAAAATTTGGTGTTAAAAAAGTCAAATGAATTATAATTTAGTACGAAGGGAGTACCTGCATTGAAAAAAAATACCATTCTAAATTTGGACTAATTAATAACTACTCCCTCCGTCCTAAGATATAAGACGCAATTTGACTTGATGTGGTCTTCAAAAATATATTTTGACCTATAATTTCTCTCATAATATATAATTTATAGAAATAAAAGTTTGACCATTAGAAAGTATTTTTAAATACAAATATAATGCAACTACTTTTGTAGTATAAGTTTTTTATATGATTAGGTTATTTGTTAGTCAAAGATAAGAAAGTTTGAATTTTGAAATACGTGTGTTCCTTATATCTTATGACGGAGGGAGTAACTAATAAATCAAACATTCTTATATTCAACTAGATTTATAAAAAATGTGTCTCCACTTAGGTTAATTATTAAAATATTTTCCTATAATTTATTCAATAATATTTACTATGTATCATAAATATCTTTTTATATAATTAGTCAAACTTATGACTTATTGGCTCCTTGAAAAGGAAAAATGGCATTCTTATGAAGACTACACATTTTTTCATGTTTGGTTGTTTGAATTAATTGCAGCACCAGCATGAATATTTATAGGTGCAAAGAGAAATTGTATAGGCTATAATATATTTTTTCATAAAACATTTTGCATATTTAAATTATCTAGACATGTTGGATAGCTCTGCATTTGCTAAAAGATATTGAAGTTCACCTTTTCTTTGTTAGTTAGTACTTATCTAGTGGGTTTACAATCGGAAACAGATTTTCTCGAGTGTGAATTTCTATTTTAATATAATATAAGGTGTCACATAACTTAGAGCAACTCCAGATATGTTACTGTTGAGTCACATACATCCAAAAATAAAGGTTTAGATGAAAAAACATATTTTCAAAAAGATTCTTCTCAAACTCTACAGCAGGGAGACCCTTAGATCAACCCCACTCCCACCCACACACACTCGCCATCATTCATGGGGGCTTCAACCCAAGGCCTCTATTTTTCGTTTTATTATCTTGTCCCTCTGTTTCTCACCCATGCCCGATTTCCTCGCTAGCGTGTGCCATCATAGCACCACTGCCACCCTTCCTCTAGTGGTCCGGTCGTCAATCATAGGATCTTGCCTCTCCGCTGGCTAGAATCAGTTCCTTTTCTCCTCTTGTCGCGCCAAATCTTTCCTTCATGTTGGCCATCTTCCCCAAGTTTGGCTAAGGTTCAAACTTCCTTGAGCTTCTCTTGTCACCGATTACCGAAACCCACAAGTTCCTTTCTTCGATGACTGCCTAAACTCGGAAACTCCTCTCTACCACCAATCAACCAAAGGTGACCTCGAGTGGGCCTTCTTGGAGCTCTACTCTAACCTCAAGCTCCCCGCCGCCATTGAACACCCAGAGTACGACCTCATGCATCTCTCTTGCGACCTGGGCCAACCTGCTCGTCCTCACTATTCGTCCACCTCTGAAAGTCATCTGTTGTTCACGCGGCGTGGAAAACGTGAGAAAGTAGGGGCTCAAATTTAAAGGGCTTTGCTGAAGTTGGAACAACTATTAGAGGGATGAAACATAGAAATAGAGGTTCACAGATCGGAAAAAAAAACGGAAGCAATACGTATATGGCAAAACTCAAGCTCTTACTTGAAGCCCTCAAACCAAGCCGATATATATCCCGTTTAGAGCACATGCTGGGATATATACATATAATAACAACGAATTTTTCCTAAATACATTACAAAGCAATCCAACATTATTCCTTTGTTTACACAAGCCCCTGTCGTCGCAAAACAATAGGTGAAGTAGTAACCGGCGGTGAAATGCAAAGCATGCATCGTGCATGCTCATTGCTCCTCCTAATCCCTTCCGGGCGCTTCAACAACTGTTCGCTCAGCGTGTAACGAATACGTGTACGCCGCGTGTTGCGTCACGTACGAGTACGACGCCGGTGGAGGAGCCGTAGCCATCATCCCTCGTTGCGGCACCACGGCGAAGCCCTGGCCCTGGTGCTGCTGCTGCTGCAGCGGCGGCGGCTGAGGCCACGGCTGCCGGCCCCGCGGCAGAGTGTTGGCCACCGGCCGGGCTGTAGTCGTCGTCGTCGTCGTCGTCTTGGGGGCAGCAGCCAAAGCACGCAAACCTGAGGCACATTCTCTGTGGTGATAAGTGGATGGATAAGCATAACCGTCAATACTACAGCCTTCAGGCTCGTAGGACAGCTACTCCCTTCGTCCCAAAACAGATGTCATTCTCATTTCCTGAGGAGTCAATATTTTACAACTTTAACCAATTATATATTAAATAATATTAATATTTAGTATCATTAGATAGGCCATTAAATATATTTTTGTAATAAATTTATTTGAAGATATAAATGTTGTACATATTTTCTAAGTTGAGAAAGATTGACCGGCACGCACCACGTGTCTTCTGTTATGAGCTCATCCGCAATGGTTGTCAAATAGCTGGCTAGGAGGAATTCTACTGGCTCTCAATAGCACTTTACAAATACCTAGCGAGATGACGTATAAAAATAATAAAAAGTAGCACTCTTATTGGCTATCGAGGAGAGAGATCAAATAGTCAGCGACTTCCCAATAGCTAGCTATTTGATCTCTCTCCTTGATAGCCAATAAGAGTGCTACTTTTGTAAGTTGTCTCATCAAAATAATATTTATTTATATGTCTCATCTAGCTAGCTATTTGTAAGTTGTCATTGAGAGCCAATAGCATTCTTTTCTAGAGACCAAGTAGCTAGCGATTTGAGCACCGTAGACTCGAGCGAGCTGACAGCATCCTTGCGGAGGGCGAGGCAGCAAGAAAAGCTGTGTGCGCGCTGCGCTGACTGGCCGGTCCCGGTCTGTGTCTGTTGTGGTCAGTAAGGCCGGCCGGCAGCCCAAAGACTCTGGGCGGCCAGGTCTGGCTTTGGTACCCCCTCAAGTTGGTTACTTGGTTCATCCGTTGATCGAGCCACGGGCGGTTCATACCATACGCCCCAAGCAATTGCGTAAGCTTCACCGATCACCGTGACGTGTCCGGGTAAATTTTCCGCAGCGACATCGCGTCGTCGCCAACCAAAGCTCTGTTGGTCCAACGGCTTCGGACGAAAACATCTTCCAGCGTAGTGACAGTGACAAATTGGCAGCTCCTCTAGACCTATTTGAGCGGCTTTGGCTAGAGAAAGTACCTGCTTGTGCCACGAAAATACTGATTCATCCTTTCCCCATCGGAGTCAGGCGCGTCCCCTCCTCCCTTCCCTGGCCGAACGTGTTGCACTGTTGCTTCCCTGGTGTGTCCTGGACAGGCAGCAGCAAGGCCTGTGCCCGGAGGCCGGCACGGGCTCTGTTCTTTTCATAGGAGAGGCAGAGGGCAGAGGCTCTGTTCTTTCCCAAATTTCTCTGAATTTTGCATGTAGAAATCTTAACCAGCCCTAATCAATTTTTTTTCGTCGTATATAAATCTACCAGTTTGTTTCAATGGCAGAGATCCAATTCTCAATGGTTTGGGAGGACTAGAGCTTCAACGTTTGGTACATTTGATACCCAATTGGGATGCAGGTCCAAGTTCAGAGCTTCATTTCAACGCAAAACTTTTTTTTCTTTAAAAAAAAAGTCTCTTTTTCTAAATTTGAGGATAACTGAATTATTCTATAAATATAATCATTTGTCTTATAGTTACGTAGCGTTGGATACCTATAATAAGACAAAGTGATGTGCTCATGCAGCCTTGGAGGGGGAAATGACTTAATTATTTCATACGGTGCAAATTCATCTAAACTCATACGTATATATATAATACACACACACACACACACACAATATAAGCTTTCAAAATTAAGAGAGGAACAAATCCCAACATCACAGATTAAGAATAAAAAACAGGGGCCCCAAAGCTGTCAGTTCAATAATAAACTATGCATAAGACACAATTATTCCCCATCATCTTATAAGGATCGCACAGTTGCACCGGTAACCGAAAGCACGAACAAAGATCCGATAGCTTATAACTGCTTAAGAGAGAAAAGGGCAGTTGCGCAAAGAAAAACCACCCACAGGTTCCTCCAGAGCAGCAGCCTCTCTGCCCCTTGCATTGGTTCGACGACGGACACTTGTGCTGTGCGTTCCAGCAATCCCCCGAGCAGTGCATGTGCATCTCCATGCATGCATGTCTCGTTGCAGGACCATCGGACCAAAACCGCCCACATGCAAACCTTGTTCAAAGCTGAACGAATTCCATGGGTATGGTATCCAATCAAATTTAACAAAGCACACCACCAGCAAGCCGCTTTTATCCCTAGACTAGATGTTGATGCACCCCATGTGTTTGGGCATTTTTCTTTTATTTAGCCAACAATATTGCATCGCGCGCATCCTTTGGAGTTTGGCCTCTAGCTCAAAGGCTAAATCTACGCGATGCATGTAAAGCCAGCATGGACGGATTGCTACTGCTCATGCTCATGCTCATGCCTGCAACAACCAACTCTAGCTAGACAAAGTACACGCACGCATGTAGTAGACATGTACTACCTGCTTGGGATGATGACATCTGTACACTGCAAGCTTGGAGCCTTTCGGTTCTTGCTTGTGATGACAGGCTCAAGTAGGTTGTCTTGATCCATTGCTCAACAACCAACAGTACTGCTGCAGCATGAGAGGGCATGATGGGTTCGTTGAATGTACTAGTAGCCGGCTAACTTTAATTTACAAGCCTGCAGCACGTACTGTTTGCTTTGGCGAAACAATCCCGAAGCCTGTCGTTACCCGCTCTAAAGCCAGCTAAAAGCATAACCGGTAACTGCGTATTCTTGATCTTGGACGACAGGACCTTCGATCAATAAAGTAATAAACTTTGATCTCACCGAGGGAGGAATTAACACACCTCCCTCGGTGACATCAAAGTTTATTACTTTATTATTATTAGGATGAACGGACGTCATGTTAGTTTAATTTGCCTTTGGCCTTGAGTGCCCGAATGAGTATATGTATATCTGATGATTGGTGACACCTGAGATCACTAGCACTGCATTACTCTGCGTCTGTGCACTGCATTTCTTGAGTTCCCAATTCCCATACGAGGGATGGTGCTGCCCAGTGGTGGAGCACTTGAGCATATACAAAAGCTTTATTATAGATAGGAGGTATTTCTATATGGTTAAAGGTTCGCCTTTTTTATTAACCTATAGCTAGTACGTAACTTTTGGAGGACTAGGACAGCAGCGAATTAACTTGTGTTCACTTTTATTCCGTTCTAGTTTCCAGATGCTCGTCAACTCGTCATGGTCATATGACATGGCCGTATATATATGCATTCTGTAGACCGCTAATATACGTTTTATGTCTTCTCATAACAATATGATATCTTCTTTTTTTTGACGGAAAATATGATATGATTATATCCTTCTTGAAACCAGATTTGCCAAATTTCGTTAGGAAAACTTTTAAGAGCTCGTTCGTTTACTCTAGATTAGTTGTCCTCGAACTATTCCAGCTGGAATAATAGACTTATTTGTATTAAGATTGATTAGCTGAAATAATTCCCGGCCTCAATCCAGGCTAAACGAACAAGGCCTACATGTGCCAGCTTATGGTTTAGCTTCTGATCAGCGTCAAGGATCTTATTACACGAACCCCAAAAAAATCCATTGTCGTGGAGATATAAAGGTCTACAGCTCAGCTTCACTAGTGAAGTTGTTCTGAAGTTGTTCTTTTAGAAAATAGCTTCATGAGTAACTTGCTAGTTGAAGCTGAACTATTTTAAAAAAAAATGTTTGGCAAAACAGCTTTACTAACAACTTCATGCATAGTTGGGAGAGAGAAATGAAGGTGTAAGCTGTGAAAAGCTACTTTCTTTTAGCTTTATCTTAGCTTATGGTTTTGTGACCGAAAGAATAAAACAGTTTCATAGGTGAAGTTGTTTTAGAAAAAGGTGTTTAGTAAAAAAACTGCTCACAACAGCTTACAAAGTTGTTGTGAGTTGTACCAAACAGATCCAAAATATTGCCAAACCTGTACCGTCCCCTACGTGAAGTGCACTCCCGAGAGAGCGCACAAGCATCATCCAACATCGTAGTTACTTCAACAAGATAATTGAATTACTGTCGTAGTCATATCAGATAAATTTCGGTCAGTCTTTTGCTAATTTTTGTGTGGATTTCGAGTTTTTTTTCCTAGCTTTTTGCAGTGGGGCTTATAAGCAGATCTAGTTATACTGTATTTATTAATACTAATGTGCACGAAGTTGTTGACTGCCGCACATTGAATCATTTTCAACAAATTTTAATCAACTCCGCTAGAACTTTTAAGTTCTTAGCCTGAGTTTTTTAGCTGCATGGCCGACATTTTAATGTAAAGGACCCATATCATAAGATCTAGCTACACTTATTTGCATAAAGTACGTACCTTATTATCACATTGAGTCACATCTTCAACGAAATTCAGCCAATTTCGTTAAAATATTAAGGTATGAACATGATGTTTTGATTCTAAGGTAGCATTTTCCTTCTTCCCACCTCTAGCATTGGCATTAAGGTATCAACATAGATTAAGGTAGCATTGGCATTTTCCTTCTTCCCACCTCTAGCAACGGTAATCATGACATGACATATATCGATTAGGACAGTTTGAGATTAGAATTGAATGACCAGATTAACTAACGACAGTGCTAACCGAATCTGCATTAGTCCTCATCAAGAGATAACAAAGAAGCGACCGATAAAATATCTCAGCCTTCCTTCGTGACTAAGCTTAATATAAATCCCTATATGGTTTGGGTCGTCTTCCATCGGAATCACCCACAGTCCCGATGTATAAATATTACTAAAGCATCTACTGTCTTTGTCATATCATGGACGTTGTTAATTAAATCCATGAGATATTTTGCTGTTTCTTTCATGCTTAAACCTCATATTGTTTTGGTACACTTTTTAGTTTGATGAAACATAACTTTAGAGACTTTCAACAGCTTGAACTGCATATGCATTCAAGTAATTTGCACCTTGCTATATACGCTGCGTTTTTTGCTGGAACTTTTATGAGGATTAAAAAAATCAACCACACGGTGTATAGAAAATGGATCATATGCATTTTGACATAACAACTTAATAACTTGCTGCCCCTCACGAGTACTCCATTTTCTATATATAGCCCACGGGTGCTTGCATCTGTGTAGATTTTTTTTTTCCAACGAGACAATATGTTCATTGATAGCGAGATTTTACTAGTAACTCCGTTAATCTACCATTGGTAGACTTAGGGCATGTACAACGCGTCCCTTCGTCCCGTCTCCATCTTTGGTTTTTTTTTTTTTTTTTTTTTGCAGAAAACACCTCCGTTTGGGTTGGAGACGGTGGCCCCGTCGTCTCGCGAGGCAACGGCGAGGGCCCGTGCTCCGAGGTCCAAGCGACGCCTGGAGCAACGACTTATCTCACGCGGCCGCGTGCATTGGTTAGGAAGAGGCGAAGAACAACAACATCACATCAGCTCTCTGCTAGGATGAGCAAGGGCACGTCCCCAGCGGCGACAGCGGCGATGGCAGCCCAAACCCTTCGCGGAATCGACTCAGCGGCAGCTGCTCGCAACCTCGGTCGTGAATGCAATTCAGAGAAGGGTGCGGCAGGTTGCTGTTGCAGATTCGGCCGTTATGGCCCCAACCTTGGCGAATCTAGCTCTTCACCTGACGACAACCACTCCATACATACACAACAGGTGCTCCCCTTCCCTGTTACCTTCTAATGTGGTCACTTTACCGTCGGGAGGAGCTTGGTTTTCTATTATTTTTTTCTGTATTAATAGGAATCATGGTTTCACTGACATCCAGATCTCAATTGGTGGCTTGAACTGTATTAATTTTGATTTCTGAAGCTGCCAAGAATTGTGGTTTCTTTTGGTAGATAACAAAGTTGTGCACACTGCCTCAGAAGCCTCATCCTTATGGAGTTTAAAATTGAGTTCAATTACTGCTTAGAAAAGCAACAAGCTTGTACCATTTGTGTTTGAGGAAGCATTTTTTCATTACAGTGCTTCAGGCTTTTATTTAGTTGAGGTATGGAATTAAAGTTAGCTATGAATCTGAAATTCTAGAGAAGTTGAGCAATGTTACTTTTATTTTATTTATGTGAGTTGTTATTCACAAATTTTAAGTGAATTCAGATAATTAACTATGCATGATTTTGCATACTAAAGGGGTCCGTAACCATGCCTTTTCATTTCTGCTGCAGCATGTTTTTTCCAGGAAACTATCTAAATAGGTATGTTACGAAGGTAGCGTGCTTTTCCCTGAAAGTTAATCATTTTTAGAAATTTTAGAGGTCATTGCAGAGGAACTGAAGTCTTCGAAGAGCTTGAGAGGAACTGTAGTCATTTCAGTCGAAGATCCAAGCTAAATATGTATGTAAATTTTTGTTTTTTGTGGCCTTTCAAGCTTCAAAGATCTTATCAGTTTTTTATACTACTGATCCACTATCTATTTTTGAGCAATAAAGACCTACATCCCCATGTAGTAGAAGTGGAAACTCCAAAGATCTTGTGCTCTGTACTCTTAATTTTTTTCAACTATATGCCTTGTGCTTCAACTGAATAAAGCAATTGATAATGGTCGAAGTTGCTATTTGAAACTTTTACGGAATTGCTACTTGAAGGCTTGTCGCCACTTTGCTAAAAGACCAAAAGAAGAGAAGTTACTACCTGAAGCTTTTGCTTATGGCACCAGAAACTTTAGAGAAATATGTAATTCAGTCTTTGCTTATGGCATCAGAAACTAAGATCACTGTCTACAATGTGTGAACTCATTCCCTCTTTGATCATGTTGTGTATCTATCTGTTTCTCTGAATATGTCGATTGTGTTTCGAAAATAGAAACCTTGAATCTGGATACTAGTGTGAACTGGATACTAGTGTGAACTCATTCTTGCAGATATGAATTTTGTATCAACTTGATCCTATCTGTTAGTGAACTGAATTATGTAATTCAGTCTTTACTTATGGCATCAGAAACTAAGATCACTGTCTAGAATGTTTGAGCTATTTTCTGAATGTGAATACTATCATATCTTTTAGTGAACTGAACTATTTTCTGAATGTGAACTACCTGATTTTGTGATCTACCTGATACCCGAATGCAACCTGATGTCCGTTAAGATTCCGTTAATAGTTAAATTATATACTGTCAATTTGTGTACTGGATGATTAGAAAAAAATAGTCACACAATGGTATATAAAAATTTATTTATAGTTGATCCAGGCTACATACAAAGCATTAAACAGTTTAGAGACGAACCTCTGTCTGTGGGTTGTATGACCTGTCTTTATACTTATCTGTATGATAGATTCGAAATACTTAGAGATAGATCTTGTCTGTAGGTTGTACATGCCCTTAGACTACCAATCTATTGATTGAGCCTCTCAAATGCAGTGCCGGAGTCGCAAGAGTTCGTGTCATTGTGTGCCGGATCGGAGTCGCTGTACATATGAAGGACTGTGTAGATATTTCTTTATGTATTCATAATTAAGACAACATGTATGTATTCATAATTTTATATGTACAGCGACGCAGCTAGAGAAATTTAGAGAAATATATTAGCTTTTTATACTAAGTACATGTATTTATACTATGAGAGTTTGTACGTACTATACAGTGAAAGTTTAGATACAATGAATATTATTTTTTTTCGTTTTGATGTGTGTGTCGGCACCCGCTAGACTATATCTAAGTACCTCCCCTGCTTATGGGTTTACCGTTTACCTCCGGTGTTGGAAAACCAAATCTTGCGAATCTACAAAAGCACGCATTATCACCCTGCACCATACTTACTTTATACTCCGTATATGACTATAACATTTAGACCCACATCATGAATCATGAATGAAGAAACAAAATACCAGAATGCCCTCGTAAACCGGCTATAAATACCGGAGCCCTTCACTTCTTCCCTCCCTTTCCCCCGCTCTCTTCTCCTCCCCTCTGATAGTATTTACCATTCTGTCCCCAATGGACTTCTCAGCAGGTTGCATGCCCTGCATCGACATCGACGTGCAAGTCTTCGCGGCGACGGCAACACCGCCGCCGCAAGTCGGGTTCGGAGGATTCGACACCACAGCCAGCCCATGCCCATTCCCAGCTCATCAGTCTCCGGCGACGGCCTTGCCCGAGGTCGGCACCGCCGACGCCGCCGCGGGGGAGGAGTCGTCGTCCGCCGACGAGCGGCGCCTCCGGCGGAGGATGTCGAACCGGGAGTCCGCGCGGCGGTCCCGCGCGCGGAAGCAGCGCCGCCTCGACGACCTCCGCGACGCCGCCGCGCTCCTTGAGCGCCGGAGGCGCGAGCTGGCGGCCGGCGCACACGCGGCTCGCGGCCGCCTGGCTCTCGCGCTGCTCGCCAACGCCGGGATGCGCGCCGAGGCTGCCGCGCTGTTCCGCCGGCTCGCGGCAGCCCGCCGCGCGCTCGACCTCGGTCGGCTGTACGCCGCGGCCGCCGTCGCCGGCGGCGTCATCAGGCACGTGGACATCGAGCAGACGATCGCCTCGTTGATCGCGTAGCTCGTGATACTAATGCAGCCATGCACACATGCATCTAGCTTAGCGCGGTTATAAGCCGGTTACGTACGAGCGTCGCCAATCGATGCTGCACCACCCGCACTACCTCACCGTCCTGAAATCATGTAGATACATATATTTATCATAAATCATGGGTGAAGAGATTAATAATTCGCAAGAAGGCTCGAAAAACGGTCGACGAGTATCAGTTTGGACTTGGAGGGATGGTCACTGACTCACTGCCTTCGATCACTATGGGTCCGTCGAAAGGCTTCCGTCTGATGTGAATGTGATGTTGGTGGCATGCATGGCAATCGCATGGGCCAGCCATGGGTGCATGGATGCATGCATGCGCAAGCATATAACTGTACAGTACTCCGGAGTATACGGGGGTGATTGGTTGCCCTGCTAGGATCGTCCAAAAGGCCCATTCGGTACGTATCATGTCATGCACTTTGGTCCTTTTGGTTGCAGGTCTCGCACCGTTTGTCTACATCCTTTCATTTCTTTTCACCCCTTCATCTCGCACGCGGTTCCGTCTTCTCGATTTCTCCTTCCCTCATAATACAGGACGACACGATGCACGTATGGTGCACGGACCCATATGCCAGTCACTCAAAACTGTAATACATGCATGCAACCAAATACGATATCGACCAACCCATATGCCAGTCACTCAAAACTGTAATACATGCACACAACCAAATACGATATCATCTCGTACTGGACCAACAGGGCAACAGTAAAGATAACCAAACACCACCAGGGCCTTTTTCCTCCTCCCTTTTCTGCTCACTCGTAGGGGTCCAGACCCTCACAAAGGGGGAGGGAGTCGACTGAACATCTCAGCCATTGGCGGGAATTTCGCCCGCATCCGATCCCCAATTCTTGTTCACCTCGGATGATCGTGTTGGGTAAATTGTGACCTCGTACGATCGTATCGGGTGAGCAACAGTCGCTTCGTCACAGTACTGACTTATGGGCTAACAGGTCACACTTTGGCCAAGTATCCTACAAAGAGACTCCCGAGAGCCAAAAGTATTAAAGGAATGGCCATAGGAATGGGCGCATCATGACATCGTAATCTGTCTCGCCCGAATGAATTAGTTGGTACTAGAAATGTTAGAAATAGTAAACGAAAGGAGTAATAAGAAGTGAAAAGGACAGAAACACTTCCTAACCAGAAAGCAAAGTTCCCACTGATGGTATACTTGTACATCCTCAGCCTGAATTCTTTGGACCTGCACAACCTAGCCATCCTGGCTCAAGGCTTCTTGAGCAACCAATCACGGCCTACGTCTCTGTCTCGTCGTCTGACATGCTGAAGAAATGGCAGACAGATTGTGCCCAATGTTAGCTTTGGCCGTTAACATTAACGTCGTTTTCGGCTGCGATTAGCCGTTGATTGTGCGGGAGGGTCGCCGTCCGTCCCGTCGCCACGTCGAAAGCAAGCGGGGCTGGCGTGCGAGCGCGATACGCTGCCGGCGCCCCTCTGAACCGGTTCAGATTCGGTCACGAGGCGTCTCTCTCGCTTTCCGCAGCACGGCCGTGAGCGGGCCTTTCGTGGAGCCCACAGAATTGCAGGCTTGGCGTACGAGTTTATATGGACTTGGCATCTTGGCCCAACCGACAAGGCCTGACGTGGGCTGGGCCAAATAAGAGTGCCATCAGCATCGCCGCATCGTGACTGGCCCATTTTTTTCCCCTCTGTGCTCTCCTTTCACGAATCATCTTTTCCCATACGTACTGTGGACAAGTTCAAGAGCACTCCAACCCCAATGAAGTCAAAGTGTTAAAAAGTAAAAACAACGGTATGCAACTAATAACGTACTAGTATATGCTTTGTTTTTCCAGCCGTGTACCGTACATGACACGCGAAGCCTGCAGAATAGGATAGCGCTCTGTTCGAACCATCGAATGTTATTGTTGCCATTTACTGTTTGGAATGCTGGGATTTTTCTCTGTTTCTGTAGTACGGAGTGTTCTTGTTGGATTAAACCGATTTTCTATGGATTTTTCATGCTGCTGTGCTGTGATGATCATTGCCTGTGCCCATGTCGACTGTGCGGTTCCTATGAAGCTGTGACAGGCAGGGGCGATGGCCGATGGGCGAACAGGCTTGAAGGCACCTGTGATGTGCAGACAACCACTAGTGGCTGCTGGTGGAGACTCTGGGGTGTTTGGTTCAACGCCAACGCTTCCCATGGCTATGGCTAAGGGGGTGTTTGGTTCCCATCTCTAGAGTTTAACCACTAAAGTTTAGTCATTTTTATTTACTAAAGTTTTAAATACTCTCACCAAAAGTCACTTTTAATACTACAACTCTAGTCACATCCACTAAACTTTAGTGTCTAAACTCTAAGGGGTGAAAACCAGACACCCTCTAACTTGCGGCTGCCTTTCTAGTTTATTAGACGAACCGCAGTGGGAACGGTAAAAGATCCTGTATTCACTTCATACCGAAAAAGCGAGCTAAGAACAAGCTACAACGCGTTAGGTTAAAACACCTGCTGCCGCCGCGTCTCCGCTAAATGCAGCGGGCTCGAGGAAGTCCGCTATGCGCGCGGGGCCACACTGCTGGCCTGCCGCCCGAGCAGCGCAGAGGGCGTAGAGAGAAAAGAAAGAGACAGATCTGACAGTTAGTGGGTCCTACTTTTTTCCGTTACAAAAAGTTACTATATCTCACAAACCGAAAACTCAAATTAAATTTTGATTGCACCATTGAACTCGTTGTAATTAATTCTTCAAAACTAGATCTCTCATGGATATATTTAGATAAAGTGACAAGTGGACCTACAGTAGATAGAGGATGATATAGAGGATGGATGGATGCGGGAGAAATGATTATAGAGGAGAGAATCTTGATGACTAGGCAGTATAGAGAATGAAAATAGAGGAATACGAGTGCGGATAGTCTTATGCGCTAATTTAGCCACAGTTATGGCGGCCTTTTTCTCCACCATACTTTTGTGGCTGCGCCACAACTTGCATGGCTCGTAGTGGCCAGGAACCAAACGATCCCGAAGGACAGCTGTTTCTTGATTTCAGTGGCCAGGTAGACATGAACGAAAAGATGGAGAGAAACGGTGCACCAGGTCAGGCATCTACGAGTACTCCCTCCGTCGCTTTTTAACTGTCGTCCGGAAAGCGTGTCGGTGAGACAAACACGGATTTTTAGAGACAGTTATTTAGGGACGGAGGGAGTACAAGGCTATTTGGTTTCCATCTCTAAAGTTTACGGACTAAAGTTTAGTCACTTTTAGAGGGTGTTTGGTTTCTACCCCTAGAGTTTAGTCACTAAAGTTTTATCACTTTTAGTCACTAACGTTTCAAACACCTCCACTAAAAGTCACTTTTAACACTACAACTCTAGTCATCTCCACTAAATTTTAGTGACTAAACTCTAGGAGGTGAAAACCAAACGCCCTAAATTTTAGTGACTAAACTCTAAGAGGTGAAAACCAAACACCCCCTTAGTCACTAAAGTTCCAAACACTCCAAGATCACTTTTAACATTACAACTCTAATCAACTTCACTGAACTTTAGTGGCTAAACTCTATGCGGTGGAAACCAAATACCCCTGCTCCGGCGGTCTGGCCGGCGGAGACGAGTACTCAACCGTCCGGGTCCTGTCTCAACTGTCAGATCAGGCGACAGTACTAGTATATTTTCAGATGACACAGGATATTTTTAAAGGGTTAGTAATACTAGTTCTTGCCGCTTTAAAGTTCAGGCCCCGGATGTTTTTTTAAGCATTGGATAAATACAACAGCTATGCAAAACGATCATAGAACAAACATCTCCTGTATTGCTAACGCCCCTGCCTGTGACAACTTCATAGGAACCGGAATTTTTTAAAGCTGTGACAGACAGTTCTATTTGTTTTTACAACAAACATTATAGTTTCTAAACCTGTGGTGCCTCGAATGTTCCAACATGAGATTGTGGGGGGTTTAAAGTCCCCTCTGTTTATTGCAGGTAAGTTATAGAATAACATATATAACCTCTAGAGTCTGTATTGCTAATGTTGTGTTAGCTCTTTCACGTAAAGCAAGAACAAACACATAAGCAGATTGATAACGGTGTTGGTCCACTCATCATGTAAACTAGATCTAAGGGGTTGTTTGGATCTATAGATTTACCTAAACCAGTTTGGATAAAACCTCTTTTATCGTAACTACCCCTAAAAACATGTTTGGATCTCTCAATAAACTCCCGTATTGGATATACTCGTTTTTCACAAAACCATAAAAATAAGTATTAATAAAAATAGGTCTGCGTCGTTTTTATGAATATTGTTTTGTGATATCCACGAATTGCGGAACTGCAGTTGCACGCGCCAAACAGGATTTTAATTAAATACAGGATAACTGAATAACAACCTTAAACTCGTTTTCCTAAAAATCCTCACAAAACGTGTTTTCCTAAAACTATATTTTAATTTAAGAGATCCAAACAACCACTAAGCCACTCTTGCGAACTAGCCCATCAAGAGAGAGGTATGGGTTTTCATGAAAACCCAACCAAGTATGGCAAACTATAACCAGTTGTCCATCAAAAAAGAGGTATGAGTTTTCATGAAAACCCAACCAAGTATGTCAAACCATAGCCACTTGCTAGCGCCTGAGGAATGGAATAACGTAAAATAGAGCCACTATTACAAGCACTAACATAAAATTAAGAAAATTGTATTCACCCAGAGTACTTGTATTGCCTCAGCACACTACCAAAAGCGGCACCACCTGAGGGTTGCATGCATCGAAGAGGGTCACAAAGATAACATCATGATGCATGCTAGGTCTCATTAGGCACGTGAAACCCATGGTTTTAAAACTGTCAATTTACAAACACTTTTAGTAAGAGCATGGGCCTCACAATTTGATTCTCTACCTTCATGCCTAAAAACGTCTTTCTAAAACAAAATGCTTTTGGCTTTAATTTCCTTCAGGAATGAGGAATAAGCACACAAATTTTGCTTTTGAAGATTTATAATCATCTCCAAGCAATCTGAATCTATTACACACTTGCGCACGCTCATGTCCATAGCCAAGGAAGTTGCTTCATTACAAGCCAGATCTTCCAAAGATGATGGGTTAGATTAAACCATCAATGACCATAGCACTTGCAGCAACATAATTCCCTACATTATCCCGTCACACCACACCAACAGTACCCTTATCGCCGGATCGCGCCACCATACCATCAACATTAATAAAATTTAAAAAAACTTCAGGTGGAGGTATCCTTTTGGAAGCCAATTGCTTGCTTCTTGTTAACCTGGTTGTTTCATTGCCCTCGCTCGGAAGCCCAGCCAGTTTGAGATCATCAAGATATTTTGTAATAAATAAAGTTGAATACTGATAAAGGGCTTTGGACTATATCCAGCCAATTTGGAATATAATTGACTAAGGGAGTGCTAGAGTCATCTTAGATGATTTGTTTTCGACTCTTTGGGCCAGACTTAGCGGGTGTTCGTTTCCTGGTCTGTCACGTCAGATATTCCAGTATTAATTTAATCTATTAAAAATAAACTAATTATAAAATTAATTATACCACCATATAATAATTAACAAGACGAATCTATTAAAGTAATTAATTCATCATTAGCAAATGTTCACTGTAGCATCATATTGTCAAATCATGAACTAATTAAGTTTAATAGATTCGTCTCACGAATTAGCCTTCGGCTCATAAATTAATTTTTTTAATTACTGTATTTTTAATAGACTAAATTAGGGTCGTAAAATTCGATATGACAGGGCTAAAATATTTGCTGAAGAAACGAACACCCCCTTAAGCTCTTTGAATATATATACTTTCATAATAAATTTATTTGAAGATACAAATATTATACGTATTTTGTACAAATCTATTTAAAGTTAAAAAAGTTTAATCAGCACACATCTCATAGCTACTCTTTTTTTACGGAGGGAGTACGTGCGCTAATATAATATTTATTTATATTTATCTCTCCTAAAATGGCGTGCCAATTGGCTAGCTATATGAAGTTATGAACGCCGAAACAAAGAAGTAACGGGATCTATCACCCAGATTAATCAAGCCATGTTTTGTTTACCTAAAGTCCTAAACCAAACTCTACATGAAAGCGGTGAATGGTAGCACAGTAGCACTCGAGCGTTTCCGCGGAGGCTTTGATGGATACCCGGTTTTTCTTGAATGCCATAAAAGCTTCGGTACACTGCTGAGCGCTGAGCTTACCGGCTACTGATCGTCCAAATTGAAAGCCAGCCATTCACTCATTTTGTTGAAATGTCCCAGGTCGGTTTTCAGTTCACCTCTGCTGATCGAGCTCCAGGCTTCCAGCTGCCGATAGAGCCGTGTCTGTACTCTGTAGCCCTGTCTATATGATGATGATCCATCGCCCTCGACTCTGATCCTGATTCCTGCCACCGGACCGGCTCACGCGTCAGAGTGCAAAGCAAAGCAACCAATCCCCTCCGGGCTCCCGGCTCACGTTTCTGAATTCTGATGCACTCCACTGCCCACCATAGAGCTGTGTGTCCATCACCCATAGAACGCTGTGTGTGCATCAATGATCTATCATCGTCTACGTCTCCTCGGAACTTCCAGCTGCTGCCTGCTGCTGATAATAAATTTTCAGCAGCAGAAAGGCCCCCAATGAGCGGGAGGAAGCAGAGACGCTGCCACAGTGCCACTGGTAGCTCACAGGTCTCATGGCCTTCGTCTCGCAAAAGTTCCCTGCGGGGAGCGCGTTATTATCATTTGCAATTGCAAGAGCTACTGCTACAGACAGCAGTAGCCAACTAGCCATGGAGCCCCATGTCCTGCGTCCGGGACTGCCAGAAAAAAGGTGCTAGGCTGCTAGGGTGCTCGTGCTAGCATCGCTGCCGCTTTGCGCTGTCCCTCCGGAGAGGGGCATTGCTCGACAGTGGAGAGAGGCTACTGTGAGTGGGAGCTCCTCGCTGGGGTCTGGTCTGGGGCTCTCGGCTCTGGACAAGTGGACATGCATGGCCGGCAGCAAAAAGCCGGTAGGGGCGTGCAAGTGCAGCACTGTTAGCACTAGTAGTAGTTTGTCTGCAACGCTAACACACTTTTACCAGCTGGGGCTGCACGAATAATCACTGATGAGTCGACGAGCCTGGCCGGACCTCAAATTAAACTCCGGCATGCATTAGGAAAGATGTCGACCTGACCTGGGGTTTGAATCGCCTGGACCTCACTGGACGCGTCAGGAGCAGCAGAGCACAGAACTGGCAGTAGCAGCAGCTCGTGCATTTTGGACGGACAATGGTTGCTCGCCATCGATTGCCACATCAAATACATGGCTGCCACACTCCTGCCACCGGTGTTTGATTAATAATTTAAGTTAGGTGGCCACGGCTTTTGCAGTACAAAAGTTCGCCACGATTGAGGCGGCCATTGAGTCCGCCACAGACTGTGGCGTCGCCACACTTGTGTTGGCTGAACACGACCAGCAACCAAACATCCTCAGCCTGGCGGTTCACTGGAGGGCGCCTGCTGCCATGGCAGCCAGCCAGCCAGCCGAGCGCTGTGGGCGTTTCGTTGGAGCTTTGCTGTTGCCGTTTACCCGCCCTACCCGGGGCCTGTCTGTCTCTGGACTCCGGCGGCCATGTCTCTTGGATTTCTGAATTCCTGATGCTACTTCAGGATCAGGTGGCATCTAATGATCCACAGTTGACTCCCTGGCTAGTAATTGCCTGAGGCAGCGATAGTACAGTAACTACGAGACGGCTACGGGGATCTCGCATCAATCTGTAGTTGCATCCTGCTGCCACTCGCCGGTTTTGCTCCAAGTATTTGTAGAATAAACTCATAAATATAATGGAACGATGAATCTAATACAGTATGTTTGATCATTATTGTCTTCTCTCCATCACACTTTTTTTTAAAAAAAAAGAAAGAAAAGATTTATCAATCAGTTAAAAAGGGTCGTTACACAAAGAGTATCCTGAGAAACGATCAAACAGTTTTCACATGATGTATGGTGGATGCCAGTCTCCATTAACCCATTGTAGAGTGGCAAATTGTTTGATGTTGACGGACACATCACACATAGCAAGGGGTTGTCATCAAAGTGAGGATTTCATTTTTTACATCAAGGTCTAGGCAATGCAAAGAATTTGCACTTGTTTTCTACACATACTTGGCGAATGGTGATGTTCTAAATAGTGCCCCCCCCCCCCTCCTAGAATTTCATGCTAGATATAGTGTTTTTATCGTGTGTTGTCTATTTGTAGTCCATCTCCATGGGGTAACACCGATCGCGTATGAGTGTAGGTGGATAGTTTGCGATCAAATTCATAGAAAGATGCACTCCTCAAGTTGAGTGGTCGTTATGATTCTTCCTCTAAGTGTCTAAATTCAAGAATTGTTTACTAATTCTCGTGTCATAGTCATGTTCTTTCTTTTTATTAGGGGATAAAGATGTGGTGCCAAGGTTTTAGTAATGCGATTAACCAACTACTGTGCCAAATTATTGTTTTTATCCCATTATCATTGTCATCTAGGTCATGGTGTAGAAAAGGTATACGGTTGCTACTGTCCTGTGAGACATACATGCCCACCCAAGGGTTCGATTCAACTGTCCATTCTAAACATAACCACCATAGTTGTAACACTCGCTCGAACTTTTGCTAGGTTTGTGATGTTGAGTGGCCCAATTGTTTAGGGTGATGACACCTCGTTAGGTCCACTAAACAGTTTGTTCCATTTGTGTCCTCTTTTTATTTTTAAATGAAGGAATGATGTTTCCTTGCCCAAGCTTTAAGGGGAAGATATTGTGAGGTGGTAAGTAGGGACTGATGAGAGCATATGGTTTTCCATCTCGTAGTTTGTTGCCAAGATTGCAAGATGGTGAATAGGAATTGATGAGAGCATCTGACCTTCCATCCCATAGTCTTTCGTCACTCTTCTCGATTAGTGGGTGCACATGAACCCTATAGAGTGCTAAGGTGTGAAGTTGAAGTCCAAAATATTGGTGTGGAAAGTTTTTGCGACTTTGTTGAAAATGTTGTAAGATATGATATAGGTCAAGCTCATCCATCAAACAGAGTGGGTGGAACCTTTTTCATAGTTCATGACTAGATTTGATCTTTTGATCGAACAAGATAGAGGCCCCCTCGATGACAACAAACTCCTCATGATATGGATTCGCAAAGATAGAAGTCAATGAGGACACAAAGCAATGTTCCATATTTTGTTGCAAATAGGAGCAAATGGGTGAGATCTAGGGTTTGGAGGTATCCCATCCTAGTTTCAAACCCATAGATGGTCATGTATGTTCATGCGTGATACCATAATGCAAATAGGTCAGCACAACTTTGGACCAACCCAAATAGCTTCATCTCATATTTATGTACATTGTAAGGTTTTATTTTAGGCATGGCTTTGATTCCTTGCTACATTGTGGAGACGAGGCAGAATCGATAAAACAAATAATAATATTTTTGTCACCTCCTTACTTATTTTGAGAAGGAAAAATAAAATAGCTCATAGTTACAGTGAAAGAGGAGGGAGAGCCGACTGAGGCTTCACCAAATTAAATCAAACTTAGCTCTATGTAAGGCCCTCGACGATGGAATGGTTCTTGACAACCCTTATTTTGTATGTTTTTAACCTGTTAATGTTGACCTAAGATTTTGCCGGTTTTTATTTGATGGATAGCGATAGTAAAAAGGAATAATGTTTGACCCTCATACAAGTTCAGTAGATAGAAAACATAAACGCAGCAAGTGTTTGCTTGTTTTTTTTTTGTTCATTCGTTTGCAAGTTTTTTTTTAATCACGCCAGACAAGCGGTGAAACCCTCGCAGCACTTTTCTCCCTGCTGGGAATGGGACGCCACAATGGTGAACTACACTGCGACGCTGTCACTGCAGTCTGCAGACGACCGAGCCGAGAGCAGCAGCAGGAGGCTCGCTCGCCAGTTGCCACGGGCGATGGCCACGCACTCTCCCACTCGGCCACTCCTCACTCACTCCCCTCCCACGTCCCAGTGCCACTACCACTACCCAACAACCACCGCGGGGACCCCCCGAGCTCGAGCTCGGACCACCCCACCCCAGGGATATGAGAATACTACTATGATCCCCGTCCCTCCCCTACTCCCCCACTGCCTTTGCCGTCACATGCGCACAAGAACCCGCGCGCGCCGCCCCTGACCCCTGACCCCTCCTAGCTCCTTTCCTCCAGCGCCCAGCCAAGCCGTCGCCGCGCGGCTGTCCATGACCCTCGTCTCCTCGCGATGAGCGGCATCGTCCTCGTCCCGTCCGTCCGTGGCGCCTTTTTGTTCTTGACTTGACCACCCGTGAGCTGCTGCTACGAGCTGCTGCCGTGCCCGCGCGCATTGCGCCGAGAGAAAAGCCATGGCCGCCGCGAGGAGGCTCTCGGAGCTGCTGCAGGAGCAGCAGGAACCGTTCCTCGTCGAGGCCGCGGCCAGGGCGAGGCGGCCCCGGCGCGGCCGTGGCGCTAGCGGGGCGCCGGCGGCGGCGACACCAGGGGCAGGAGCAGGAGCAGGAGGAGGAGGAGTGGGCTGCTGCCCCGCCGCCGCGTGCCGGCGGCTGCTCAGGCTCTGCAACCACGGGTTCAAGAAGCGGAGGGCCGGCTCCGCAGGCTCGGGCGGCGTCGCGAGCGGCCTCAGGTCCGCGCTGAGCAAGGTGCTGTGCAGCAGCAGGGCCATGCGCCGGGTGCTGCGCTGGGACGACCTCGGCGGCGGCGGCTGCTTCTCCGGCGCCAGCGCCTGCGGCGCCCGCGAGTTCCGCCGCCTGCGCCGCTCCCTCGGGGACAGCGGCGAGTGCGACCCTCGCGCCATGGTGTTTCCCGGGGACGATGGGGAGGAGGAGCGGGTGGGGTGGAAGGCCGACATGGACGTCGACTCGTCGCGCCAGCTCAGCCCGGTCTCTGTCCTGGAGCTGCACTCCGACGACGACGACGAGTCGCCGGTGCATTCTCACTGTAAGCTCTCTCTATCTCATCCACACATCTAGTACTGTGGACTGCCGTTCTGATTAATTTCGGTTTCTACTTCCCAGCTGATGAGGTAAAAGTTCTTTTTTTCCCCTACCATGGCTACACATGTTCCTACTCGATTATACTCTATTTATCCTGCAGGCTTGTTATCATTTCAATGTTCTTTCTTTTTCTTTCTTGTCTGTAAATGTTCTTTGTCTTCTTTTAGGCCAAAACTTCTTAATTATTTTTGGGTGGTTTATTATACACATGGAGAATGTCACTTGTTCTCAGCTCTTCAGTATCCTCAATCAGTGGCAGAAACTGATGAATAATCCACACTACCATGTGAAAAGACAATGCTAATTTGTTTCCTCACGTTGTTGCGACAGGGGGCGACGAGAAGCCATCCACCTCCGGGAGCTCACCTCCGTCCGAGTCTTTCCTCGGCCCGGCCTCGCCATGCTTCAGCTACAACCTCCACAACAAGTTCTGCGAGATGGAGGTGGACGACGAGGCCGACGAGGAGGAGACGGTCCGAAACGGCAGGTCCATTGAGGAGCAGATCTCGTCGTGGGAGAAGATCGCGGGGGACATCTCCAGGATCCCGGTGATGATGGAGCTGGACCTGTCGCGGTCCGCGCGGCAATGGCGGGAGCCGACGCCGGAGGTCAGGGAGATCGGCGCCAGGATAGAGACACTCATCTTCGACGACATCAGGAGGGAGACCGTGTGCGACATGCTCGCCTCGCATTGTAGAGTGGCAGCTGCTGCAGCAACATCTTGTTGATGAGCCGAGGGAGAAGAGGGGGGTGGTCGTGTTGGTCAGAAATTCAGAACTTGAAGTAAGGGAAAAAAAGAGAGTAAAAACAGTAGAGTGAGGATGTGTAGAATGACTACAATCTGAAGCTGCTAGCTTGATGTGGAATTCTTTTTGCCCAAACTCCAAAGCCTTGGACTCTTGGTCGCTTTCCTGCATCGGGTTCCATGCTGTTTATATGTTTGCAAATATGATATTGGTGGCAAAATGACAAGCTTTTATACTTTGTTAACAGAGCAGCAGTTGAGGCCGAGGACTAAACACGCCACGATGTACTGTATGTTGATTTTTATTTATGGTTGAAAGCAGCTGTCTGAAAGTTCAAAGCTGCAAAAGTGTGTGCCTTGCCTGCTAGCTACTCCAGGTTAAGTAAAGTGAGACACTCGGTTCTCTATAAGCAAGCAACAAACAAGCCATTTTTCCAGGTAAAACAGCAGGCAGATCTGCTGTGGCCCCAAAGTCAGAAGAGATGAAGACTAAATAAATATAAAAGAACAGCATATGGGGCTTTTGTTAAGTGATGGCCGATGGGGCTTTGTCCACAATAGCAATGAAAGAAGTAAAGCACACACCACGTTTGGAATCTGAGCACTGAGCAGAGGTGGGGTGGCTATGGCTTCATCAGTTCCAAATGGAGTGAGTGAGGAGTACTGAGGTCTGAGGAAGAGGGAGGTAGGGGGGGCTGTGTTGTCCTTTGCAAAGAGGACAAACATCATGTATAGGATGCCCCCCCCCCCCCCCCCCCTTCGTCTTCGTGTGTCTGCAGTGCGTGCCCACGCTGATCTTCATTAATTTGGGAGTCAAAGTGGTAGGTCATGGTTGGCAGTACAGCCTCCTCCCTCCATTGCTCCCAATCCCCCACTCCCATGCTGCTGAAGTGCTGATTTACTTAGGCCAGTCTCAATGGTAGGTTTCATCTCCTGGTTTCCAATATGTGAAACTTTGATATGAAATGCTACTCTCTCACAATGCAAAATTTCACAGTACAGTTTCCTAGATTATTTTTCTATTTTTCTGTGCCCACCGTCTCTGTCTTCACCCACGCGACATCCTCCTCCTCCTCTCCCCACATCCTCCTCCTCCTGCATCGCGCCCCCGCAGCGATGCCCGCATGGCGGCCGTCGAGGCTCGCCCCCCTGCGCACACAGCAATGCCCGCATGGTGGTCGGCGAGGCTCGCGCCCCCGCAGCGACGTCCGCATATAGCTGCCATCCCGCTCGCATTGACACGGACGAGACTCCCCCTGCACGCAGCGACGCCGACGAGGCTCCCGGCCACCCGCCCACGGTGGCGGCTGGCGGGGTTCGTGCCCGGCGTCCGCATGTGCCATCCTCTCCCGTGGATGACCTCAATCTACACAATCAATCTACACAACAGATATCTACTAGTACAATATGACCTCGGTTAGTAGTAGTCCGGTGGCCACTTTTGCTTGAACTGTTCTCATCTCCTAGTTATGTTGTGCTTATTCATGCTCACTGCCTCCTCCATGTTCGAGCGGAGCAGCCCGCGCCCACAGCCGGAGACGGACGAGCGGAGCAGCCCGCGGACGGAGACGGCGCTCGCCCGCGTCGGAGGAGTGCCCGCGCCTGCGGCCGGAGACTGTCCGGTGGCCTTGGCCCGCGGCGGAGGCGGCCCTGCGCCCGGAGGTCTCGCGCTGCTGCAGAGGCAGCCTTGCGCGCGCCCGACGCCCTTGGCCCGCGTCCGGCGGCCTCGTGCTGCGGCGGAGGAGGCCTCGCGTGCTACGGCAGAGTCGGTCGGTGGAGTAGTAGGAGGCGACGTCCAGGACGTTGTGCTGTAGCCGGAGGAAGAAGAAGATCCGATGAAACGAAGAAAGCCTCTCAACGGCGATTTCACTCGGTTACCGAGACTTTGGAAACGTCGTCCAAACGTTTCACCCGGATGAAACGTTTTCATTCTCTCTCCTACTAGTTTCATGCAAAAAGTTCATTTCTGCTGACATGTCACCCTATTTAATATGCATGACACTCTCCGTGAAACCCCATTGAGACTGGCCTTGCTACTACTAGGACCTCATCTCATCTCGTAGATAGTAGTAGATAACAGATTAGGTATGACTAGTACTGCTGGTGCAGCACTTAACTGAAAGTTGTACACGAAACGCAAACGACGATTCCTTGTCGGGGGATAAAAGTACTCCATGAGAGTACACCACCGCTATGGGAATGGGATGGAAACTTCACTTTTTAACGCTGGATCCATTTTTCTCATAGTGTACTGTATAGAACTAGTTAGCTAGTAGTAGTATATACGGAGTACGTACATCATTATCGCCATCTCCTACTACAGGACAACATCGGTGGTTGCGGTGTAGAGAGAGTTATTTTACTTGACCTATGTATATATTTTCTGCTGGGCCTGGACTCTGGAAATCAGAGAAGACGACGAAGATGAAGTGTGAACTTTCATTCACAGTTGAGCACAAAAACTCTCAAAGTCAGAACATGAAGTCTGAACTTTTTGTTCAGCCTTAATGAGCTGGCTCGCCCAGCCTGCCCAGTTTTAGCCAAAACAGATAGTGCCACCGAACAGGGATTATTACGTACCATCGCTGTTTCTCCTGTGTAGCCCCATGCGTCACGAGCAGAGCGGAGCTCCCACCACCATGCGGATGCGAAATGCAGGGCGGCGGTTAGATGGGGACAAAGGGCCCTTCATTGGCGTGTGGCCATGGGCACGTACGCGCGCGGCGATGGATACGCGGGCACTGCTCGGGGATCGTGGATCGTCGTCGTCTTCGTCTTCGTCTTATGGCTCGCCGAGAGGACAAGCAACGCGGTCTCGGTCGGTCGGTCCCGATTGATTGCACCATGGCCATGATTATCCCGGCCTCCTGTGTCTGTTCTGGCACATTGCGCACGACCTACCCCATGCGGCCCATGCGTGATCCTGACCTGACCACCCCATCTTCATTCGCCGGCGCAAATCCTATTTCTTCCGGGTTCCGTTCCGGCACATTAGATTTGGGGGCATCAGCTGGCATCTCGTCTCAAACTCTGTCACGTTTGCGTTGCGCTTGCGGGTACGGCCTACCCCGGCCCGGTGCATCCGAGACCTGCTGCTGCTGCTGCCCGCGGCTCGGCACGAGCCAGACAGGGGAATCGTGACCACGGACGGCAGTGAAAACCAGGGTTTTTTTTTACCGACCGTTTGATGGTAACCGCCGGCCACCGGTAGCGGTTTACCGGACCGGTTTGGTCGGTAACCGCCCGGTACCGGCCGGTTTGAAGTTTGAATTCAAACCCCTCAGTTGTTCGGTTTCGAATCGGTAAACCGGTCGGTTTGGGTCGGTTACCGACCGGTTTGAGCGGTTTACCGGTCGGTTTGAATCTCGAATTCAAATGCGGTTCCTAGTCGGTAACCGACCGGTTTGGGTCGGTTACCGACCGGTTAGATCGGTAACCAGTCCAAACCGGTGGGCTGTCTTTTTTTGGATAAAAATGATTTTTTGGTACTTCCTTTGGACATATAGATATAAAAAAGACCGCACACTGCGGCAATAAATTCATTGTCTCGAAAACATGAACAAATAGTCGCATACAAATAGATATTGTCTCGAAAACATCAACGAATGCATCAACAACACATCCTCACAGTCACAGGAATACATGATCATCTACGCAAGATGTATGGAAAGACCCCTTGTTGGCATGACATTTCATACTCGGCGATGGACATAAGAGCGATACCTTTGGTTTGAAGCAGGGTTGCCTTGTAATCTTGCCACGTCTGGCCCGTCCAAGCTGCGGTTGTCTCCCATTCTTGAACCAACATACTGTAAAAGCTGGGATCTTCCCATTCGTACACCCACCTAGTCTGAGGCTGCGTGCTCACGTCAGGAATGGGATAGCTATAAGAAGGTTGTGAGGCATCGCTGTAGGACGAAGTAGAGTAGTCTGGAGTGTCGTAGTACGTGGGTGCAAAAGAAATTGATCTCCCCTGCGAGTCCTCTGGATTGTCGTCGTGTGTGCGTCCAAATGAAACTGATTTCCTCTGGGACTGTGGTTGTCCATGGTCACGATCTTGCGTAGCATGTGTGTATTGGGTCTCGCCTGCAATGAACCATAATTAGTAATCATGGACAAAAATAAATGTGTGTATGTACGTGCAAGTGCAATGGATACCTGTGAAACGAAACCGCTCGGTAACCGAGCGAAACCGCTCGGTTACCGAGCTGACCGCGCGGCTAGCCGACGGCGCGTCGCCGGAGCGGTTACCGCCCGCTCCCGCTCGGTAACCGACCCTAACCGACCGGTTAGCCGGCGGCGGAGAGCGGACGGCGGCGCTGGGGGCGGAGGGCGGGGGGCGGGGCGCGGATAAGGCTCGGGAAGGAGGCGTTCTGCCCCCCCCCCCCCCCCCCCCCCCGCCCGTGAACGCCTGGTTTTGTGCCCGTGAGCGCCTAATGGGCCTCATGGGCCTTAACGGGCCGACCTTTTTTTTTCCAATTCCAAACGTCCAATTTCAAAAAATTTTATACCATTGGTCTCCATAAATTGTAATCTATTTTTAGGAATTTTTTGGGCATTTTTTTTTTCAAATTTTCAAATTTCAAATTCAAATTTTGGTAACCGGTCCGTTTGGTAACCGGACCGGACCGGTTTCATCGGTTACCGACCAAACCGACCGGTTACCGATCGGTAAAAATAACCCTGGTGAAAACTACTACCTCTGGTCTGGAACTCTGGATGCTGAGGTTCATGGAAGAATACCAAACCAAAGTGGTCCGGCTGCGTCGTCGCAACTGCCAGGCCACACGTAAAGAACCAAGAGTACGTATGGTCACATGGTTAGTTGAGCGTTCTGCGTTCCGTAACGGCAAGGCACGTACGATTGCCCTGACCTGCAGTTAGGTTTCTACTCTAGGAGAGAGAGATAGATGGCCCGGATCCCTCTAACTCAGCGAGCTAGAGCTATTTTCTAACTCTAAACTAACCATGAACTAACTCTAGCTTTTGTGGTGTTTGGATGAAAGAATTAGATTAACAATAAATATATATTTTCAATCATTTGGTAGAATGGAGATAGAGAGAAAAATTATTTTTGTAGTGGTCCCAACTAGAACTAGCTCAAATAATCATCTCTTGGTGAGGATAGTTTTTTTTATGGGTTAGATGCAACTAGCTCAAACTAACCCTCATGTTTGGATACTACTTTAGGGCTAGTTGAGCTCCAAATAGATCAAACTAGCTCCAAACAAGGCCAGAGTCGGGTAGTACAGTAGCATGGACGTACGTACGTTGCATGCCGCCGTGTGGCAGTGGCACCACAGCCACAGGTGTAGTAGCACAAGCAGCATATCAACAAGTGACTGGCAGTAACGAGTTTCCTCCATCGATCTCACCCCAGGGCTGTGGACCCCAACACGACAGGCACTTTACTCCAGACAAAACGGTACTGATGGTAAGGGCGTACTCCGTAATAACTATTCCCTCCGTCCCAAATTATAAGTCATTCCAAGAATCTTGGAGAGTCAAAATTTTTTAACTTTGACCAAAATTTTAGAGAGAAATACAAAAATTTATGATATCAAATATATATATTATGAAAATATAACCAATAAAGAATATAATTGTACTTAGTTGGTATCGCAAATATTATTATTTTATTATATAAATTTGGTCAAAGTTGAAAAAGTTTGACTCTCCAAGATTCTTGGAATGACTTATAATTTGGGACGGAAGGAGTACCATCTTAAGCCCACTTTAGACCTCGTTCGGTTGTTGGAGATTAATTCCTGGCGGCGTTGTTCTTTCGTTAATTTGTATAATACCGGAACAATTCCAAACCAATCTAAGTCCGGAACAGAGTAACCGAACGGCCCCTTAGGGCATGTTTAACCCACAGACACCCTCTTGTCTGTAAGTTCTTGGAAACTGAACACAGACAGTCAAAAAATAGGTCATACAATGGGCTGCCTATTTACTGTCTGCAAGCTATTTAATACTTTGAATATAAATAGGATCAATCATGAATAACATTTTGTATATCATTTTATGGCTATTTGATAGAAAATAAACACCATTACAATATCTTGAACATCACTATAACATTTTTAAAAACCACAAAATTATGTCATATATTATCTAATTTTCTTTGTTTCCATAGCGCTGCCATATACTGCTTCCGGTGCACATTATATAATATATGAAACATGCGGCTGGGTAGACATGTAGTCTGTTTACCAACAGAGGAAGAGAGAGTTCACACTCTAGTTTATTTTCACACTAGCATGCGGTTCACATAATGTGAACAAAGAGAGAGTTCAGACTCTAGTTCATTTTCAAACTGCTTGACAAAAAAATGACTGAAAACGAACTGTGGTTCATTTGCACACAGCATGCATAGTGAATGAGTTCAGACTATCAATCAAAAAATAGCATTCGATTTAGTTATACTGTCAACTAGATACAACATTCTGCAGAAAATGAGGGAGTTCAAACATTCACCTCTGAAAGCATTGGTCAATCATGAATTCACCGAAATTGTTCACACAGATAACAGTTCATTGATTGTCTAAAAAAATAACAGCACACAAAGATGATAGATAACAGTTCACTGAAAAACAACATTCAGCACTACTGATCTCATATATCACAATGAATATAGGAATCATTCAGACAACCAGAAACCAAAATGAGCTTTCATTTACAAGTCACCAGTCTGAATCTAGCAACCAAAATGAGGTTTCCTTCCTGCCTAACTGAAAAATCATACACTTACAGTAACTGAAAAATTCAGAAACATTCAGAATTCCTGTAGAACTGAAAGTTTACATATATTCACGGTTCATGCTAAACTAAAAATTAAGACTTCACAGCCCACGCTGCAGAGCACAAGTCGTCATGGATCATCTATACGTAGTTCCCACATATGCTGCAGCAAAGCAGTAGACAAGATTGTTGAACTGACGACGAGGGGTTGGAGAAGGGACCTCTGCCGCCGGATCGATGGACAGTGCCCTTGCTGAGTGCATGAATGACGGGGGCGACCAATGGGGAAGAGAGGCGCCGTCCAACCAGATCCGCCGCCGTTGGGTTGGATCTGCGGCCAACGGGGAGAACGCCGGCCGCCGAACCGGATCTTCGGCCAACGGGCAGGGGAAGAGCCCACCACCGAGCTAGATCCATGGCCTATGAAAGAAGAGGCTCGCCCGCTGCCGACCTTGCCCGTTGCTAGGGTGGTCGATTTGGCGCGCAAAATCCATCTCCCGTGCGCGCTCAACCTCATCCGCGCGCACGCCCGCACGGGATACTCCCGCTCGTCGACTTCCCTGTACAGCGCGGCGCTAGAGAGACGAGCGTGTCTTGGGCCACGAGCCACGCTCGTCGTCTCGCCAAGAGACGGGGAGAGCCCGTCTGCTCTGTGGCAGGGTGTTTTTCATAAAATGGACAACGTACAGACGGACTATGTAGACGCGTTGTACATGCCCTTACTCTAGACAGAACGGTACTGATGGCTAGGCATAACCAGACTTTCTTAATGCAGTTCTCTATAGTGTTTAGTTTTCTAATAATAGACTCTAATCCTGCCTAACAAATATAAAGGAGGGGGGTTGTCCTCGCAGTACCATCACGATGATTTTTTTATATATAATATATGATTTAATAATCTTATACGTTTTGATGACTTCTGGACAACAAAATCACACAAATTCACATCTTATCTTTGGGTGAACCTTTAATGGATAATTCCTAGCTTCATTGTGGACATATATAGTTTATCTACGATGAGGAAAACATCATGTATAGTTAAGCCTTCAAATACTAGATAAATTCAGGAAAATAGGAGCCTATCATATGAAAAAAAAAACAAGCAAATAAGCTACATACACTCAGTTTTTATATGGTTGAAACGCGTTGCTCGCTACGCCTATGTATAATTTCTAGCTCCATCACTGTCTGGCTTCATGGGGATGCTTGATCCCGTTGTTCCCAGCAAACCAAACTTGTACAAGCAACGGTAATCCACATGTCGTCTTCATGGAAGCGCTCTTTCCCTCCATTCCCAGCAACCTAAGCTTACACAAGTAACGATAGTTCACATGTCTAAATCCGGCTACACACACAATTGCGTCTTCGTCTCCCCAACACCAGGGCCGTATCTTCCCCATCGTCGACCTAGTCCCGGCGGCTCCACCGCGTCTCTCCCGTCTCCGACCTAGACCTGACAACACCACCGCGTCTTCCCCATCTCCAATCTGGACGAGGCGGCTTATTGTCTAAACCACTGACATGGCTCCAGCCTTATCGCCGTGGGTATTAATAAAGTTTAGACAATAAGCCAAGTTAGTTGCATAGCACTAGACTTTGACTGACTTGGCACGAGAAAACTAGCTAGGCAAGCTAACCAAACACGTGTAGTCAAGTATTTATCCACCGTTCAAGCTTGCTCGCTCGGATCGTCCAGGAAGTACATGTACGGTACCTAGGAGGATGCCTGCCAAGAACAGGGGTGTGTTTTTTTTTTTGGACAAGAAAGAACAGAGGTGTTGGGCGATACACATGGCTATGCGGCCCGGGGCGAGCTGCCGGGGCGCCCGCTCCGGTTCCAGAGCCTTTTCCCCGTGTGCCATTACGAAAGTTGGGCTATTCTTGTGTACCCCTCCAAAGTTGGGTCGTCTCTCTATGTCATGACGTTTTTTCTTTCTTTCCCTCAACGCCATTCTGTCTCTTCTCCATCCAAAATCCACCGTTAACTCACCTGACATGTGGGTCCGGTTTGTCAGATTGACCACTTTACCCTCTCTTCCCTTCCTTATCCTCTCCCGCTACGCGCGCCTCCTCCAACCACCTCCGCTACGCGCGCCTCGTCCTCCCGCGGCCCTCACACCCTCGGGGTCGCCGCACCGGAGCCGGCTGGACGCGGCGGCCGCGCGGCCGCTCCGCCTCGCTGCGGCCAGCACCGACGGCGGCTCCGACGCCAGCGACACGAAGAAGCCGCTCCCACCGCCGCGGAACCGGCGGGAGAACGGGGACGGCTTGCACGCCGCGCCGCCGCCGCGGTACGAGCGGAAGGAGAAGACGCGGGCGGCCGCGGACCCGCCGCCCACGCCGCCGCCGCCGAACGGGGGCGGCCAGCGCTTGCTCCAGAAGCCACCGCGGCCGCGGGAGGGTCCCGCCGTCGGTCGCGGCGGACACGCGGAACCGCCACGGCGGCGACGCCGTGGACGCCGCCGCCGCATCCATGGCGGCGAGGCTGCGCTCGAAGCCGAAGGAGTAGGAGCGCTTGAGCAGGAAGTCCCTGGCGTCGGCGGCCGCCGCGAGCCGCAGTTGCTGGTCCGGGCTGGCCGGCGCGAGCGCGATCTCCCCCTGCTGCTGCTCCGCCGCCGAAGCCGGTGCGGCCGCCAGCGCGAGCGGCACCGGGTGGAAGAAGAGGAGGTCGTCCAGGCGGGCCGCGGTCAGCTGCTCCTCAAGCTCGGCTTCCACGCGCACACGCAGTCGCTCAATGCGCTGCTCGCCGCCTACCTCGCCAACGCCAGACCCGACCTCGCCTCCCGCGTCTTCCGCGGCGGCGGTGCTCTCGACGTCGTGTCGTGGACCACCATGGTCGGCGGCTCGTCAAGCTAGGGCTGGTCGACGACGCGCGGGTGCTGTTCGACGGGATGCCGGAGCGGAACCTGGTGTCGTGGAACGCGATGATGTCCAGGTACGTCAGGGCCGGGAGATTCCTGGACGCGCTGGAGGTGTTCGACGAGATGCGAGCGCGCGGGGTGGACGGGAACGCCTTCGTCGCGGCTACCGCGGTAGTGGCGTGCACGGGGCGAGGACGCTCTGGAGCTGTTCGGCCGGATGGAGAGGGAGGGCGTGGCGCCGGACGACGTCACGCTGGTGAACGTGCTCACTGCCTGTGCGCACGCCGGGATGGTCAGCGAGGGTCGCCACTACTTCAGCTACATTTCTCAGAGATACGGCATTGAGCCCAAGATGGAGCACTACGGCTGCATGGTCAACCTGTATGGAAGAGCAGGGCTGCTGGACGAAGCCAACAAGGTTATCCAGGACATGCCGATGGAGCCAGACGTCGGCGTTCTCGGTGCGCTCTTCGGTTGCGCAGGTACTGCCCGAACGCGTAGCGGGAGGACAAAGGGGGGTAAAACGGCGGCCGGAAGGGAGTGAGAAGAAGGCGGCGACGCTTATCTGCCTGTCTGTCCGCTGGAGGAAGAAGAGAATAAGGAAGAAAAGGGAGGGGCAAAGTGGTCAATCTGACGAACCGGGCCCACATGTCAGGCGAGTTAACGGTGGATTTTGGATGGAGAAGAGACGGAATGGCATGAAGGGAAAGAAAGAAAAACGTCATGGCATAAAGGGGTGACCCAACTTTAGAGGGGCACAGAGGAATAGGCCAACTTTCGTAATGGCACACAGGGAAAAGGCTCCCGGTTCCAGCGTCACAGTCACAGCACACGGGCGCGGGGCGGGGCGGGGCTGGCAGCTTGGGGCCTTGGGGGGTGGCCAATGGCCATGTGCCCCCATTAATTTCGCGGCGGTGGTGCCGGCCAGCAGCAGATCGCGCGCCTACGACGGCGGTACACCACGCGGGCCACGCCCCACGCCCAACGGCGCGCCTCCGTGTTCGTTCCGTCCGGGTGTGTGGGGTGTAAGGATGGCAACGGTACATCCCCATCGGGTATTGACATCCCGTCCCCATCCCCGCGAACTAAAATCCATCCCGTCCCCATCACCATTTTCGCTCGCGGGTACAGAATTTTCCCCGTCCTCATCCCCGTCGGGGATTTCATACCCGTCGGGTACCCGTACCCGAATATGCACCCATGTATAATCATATATTACATGCCACAATAATACAATGAATAAGATAAATGTATAGATACATCATACATTATGATCATAGATTATAGTTAGCATCCTTTTTATATGATTCTAATTGGGCTAGGACCATCATATGTGCACTAATTCTATTTTATATTATATATATACACATATATACACACACTATAATAGCAATAGTGGGTTCCCCAACGGGTAACGGGGACGGGTATACAGGGAACGTCCCCACCATCCCCAACGGGGATGGGTTGTTGCCAATTTAAATCCCCGCGAGTACAGATAACGTCTCATCCTCGTCCCCTAATAGATCAAATACCCGTCGGGCATCGGGCATCGGGTACCCGTTGCCAGGTTGCCATCTTCAGTGGGGTGGTGGTTTTGGTGCGCTCGCCTCGCCTCGCCGTCCCGTGCGGCGTCCGTACGTCTTCTCCGTGCCCAACACCCTGACCCCGGCGCCCACGTACGCGTACGCCGCACGACACCAATCCTTTTTCTCACGAGTGATCTCCACTGGTTTGGCATGACACGACGTGCACCGTGCGTCCGTCCGTACTGGGCCCTGCAGGCAGGTAGCATCAGCCATCAGCACGCGCGCACGGAGAGGGAGATCCGCGGCTGATTTTTTTTCCTGCTAAATACTACAGTACCAATTTAATAATCTAATAAATATAAGTAATAATGCATATACACGCACGATTGCTTTTGTCGTCACCGGTGGCTTGATATGTATAATCATTGGGTTAATCATCAGCTCCAGGCTCCAGCAGCAGCATGTGCTCCCACAGTTGCAACTTGCGGCCATGCCGGCGGCGCACCTTCTGGCTTCGTGCTGCCCGCCGGTGGTACGGGCACACGGGTGCCCGCGCGTTTACTACGGTACAGTACGTACGCATCGTCCTCCTCTACTCATCACCTACTGGAGTAGTATACGCTACCTGTACGCATGTACTATGTCGTCTCTACCCATCACTTGCCTGTGCTCCATGTACAGTACACTATTGGATGCTAGTACTAGACCATATAGCGCACATTTCACGGCATTACACCCACAGTCACAAAAAAAAGTTTCCAAAACATAGATACGAGTAACACAATACGTGGAACGTGGAACGTTTTTTTATAAAGAATTTTCTACTGTTAGGATAAAATTGTTTCACGTTCCCGATATGGAAACACACGTTTCCGGTACGGGGTACGTGGCACCATACCACACGTTCCCGGCGACTACGATTACACCCCCTACGTTGCCTTTCCTTGGTGAGTGTGTTTGGTTGCACGGGCCATGCATACTGCACCTGTGGCAACCACGTACTCCCTCTGTCCGAGTAAGAGTGTCGTTTTAGCCTTGGTGACTTATCCCAATAGAAGAGTCGTTTTAGGTAGAGGTCCTACGTCTAGGCACCTGGTGCATAGTCTGCAGAACTAGGGAGAGAGCACGAGACCTGAGAGTAAATGAATAATGATTACACGCATAGGGGTATGAAGGTTTTTTCACCTTGTTCTTGATACATGTGCCCAGTGCTAGAACGTCAGTCTTATCGGGACGAAGGGAGTAGAGCTTAGCTAATGTTTGGTTCAGTACGACTATGCCACGCCATAAACTATAGCTGCCACTAATTCTACGGTTGGTGTTTGGTTCCGGACAGAGAGATATGGTTGTTACTCAGGGGCGAAGCTAAAGCACGGAGGACCCTGAGTGCACTCATTACACTTAAGCGACTACAACAATCAATATAGTAATAGTACTAGTAGAAAAATAGAAATACTAACCAAAATGAAGGCTGGGTGGTGCACCTACTAAGTTGTAAGGGAGTGCACAAACGGTGGAACTTAAGTGCTAATCGCTAAAAAATAATTTTTCCCCTGGTGCCTGTGCACTCGGCAAGCTCAACATGCATGGCTTCACCCCTGCTGTCACTGCTGTTTCTAGCACAAAAACATGTCACATCTGTGGCACTGGAATTCATCGAACTCTCATCTTTGACGCTGGTATTGTGACGAGCCACTGGTGGATGAGAAAGCTTCGGCGGCGCCGCACCCAACGAGACCGGCTACGGCGGTAAACCAAACACCTTGGACCTGGTCATCGTGAGGCGGCGGCCGCCGGCCGGTGCGGCGGTGTGGGTGCAGACTGCAGATCGAGGACTGTTGCCCACCGCCTGCATCCGGTGCGACTTCAAGTGTGGACAGCACTGACAAGTCTCTATTCGCCGCACACCGACGACAGCGTTACGGGCCGGCATCAATTGCGTTTGCAGGCGCGGACTGTGCGCTGCTACACGGAGCTGGAAGAACTGGAAGGCTGCCGATGGTGCATGTACATGTACAGTACGCGCCTACAGTACGTGGTCCGCGGCTGCATTGTGCCTGCGGCTAGTAGGCCGCAGCGAATTGAATGAGGTAATTAGTACAGTATACCACACCTCTAGCCTGTAGCCGTTTGGCTCACGGCCAACGCCCGCCACGCCACCAACTGTGGCAGCCACAGATATTTTTTCGTTGTTTGGTTGGTAATTAATCTATGGTCGTCACAGCTTTTCCGGTGTATTTTCTTGCCACAGGTTAGGCGGCAGTTTTGTCCGCCGCAGCTTAGGCGGAGCCGCCACAGCGGCGTGGCGGGCGTTGGCCTGAGCCAAACAGCCCCGGATTGTATGAACTACTGTATACTAGCTGGGCACGCACGATCTGTCAAATGGTGGAATTGCTTAGATGCACATTAACGTGCAGCAAGCGCCCGTGTACGTTGTGTCCAAACTGGGGCGTGTGCGTATATATATACTGAAACTGTAAACATCACCCCTGGACTATTTGCATGCAGGTGACATTTTTAGGGCGCTATTTAGAACACGGGATTTTTTTTTTGATTCTATGTTTTTCTATGAAATTGAATTAATTCATATAAAATTGCTACGTGATACCTGTGAAATTCGTGCGTTAGACACACCACCGCAGGCGCAGCGCAAACAGACGCGCCGCCGGAGAAAGTGCCGGGGCCGGGGCCTTCTTCCACTGATGATGCACTCTCCCGAGCCGTTGATCCCCGCCCTCCCCTGAAGCCGCAGCCGGCAGTTTGTCTCTGCACCCACTCCCGCTGCGCGTTGCGTTCATGCGTTGCGTGCGGGCAGAGCCAGAGCCAGCCTCGGATGCCCTTCCACGAACCTCCATGTGTCGCTCTGTTCCGGCCGGCCAGCAGCAGGCGTCCCCATGCCATCTACGGCACGTGCAGACAAACGGGCACGAGAGGGACAAGCAAGGCAACGTCGCAACGAGTGCCGCGCGCGCGCTGCGGAACAAACAAAGACGACGACCCCGGGCCGGCAGCTGTTCCCTTCCGTGCCTGCCCACGGGACGGCGTACGACCACCGGGGGGACAGAGCGCGGCAACGCACGCTGCGAGAAGTCTACTGGCCGCCATCTATATCTGATTCTGATCTCTACCATGCGGCCATGCCGATGACCCATGCCCTGTCCCTGTGTGTCCGTGTCCGTGTCCGTGTCACAAAACTTTTTGTGTCCGTACCTGCTGGACGATCCTCTCCGTCCACAGTCATGTGCTCTGTGTATCCGTGTGTTTGTTTTTCGTTTTTTTTTCCTCTGGGGAAAAGGAAAGGCGACAGCAAAGGACACGTCGAGAAGGGAGATGAATGAAGGGAAATTGTAGACGGTGTGGTCTGGCTGCACAGCAAAGGGTAATCTGTCGAAACCAACTGTACTAGTACGTTTTTCATTTCATTCTGAAATGAAAGAACAGCCTCTGCCTGCAGTCTGCACCAGACAGCTGCAAAAAATTTTTTTAAAAAAACACGTGCTTTAGGAACGGTCGAGAAAAAAAACTGTAAATAATACGTGCATGTTCACTAGGGGAGTGTGATTACGAAACAATTAACAGTTGTGAGAAATTCATAGACTTTTAATTTTCATCTCTCGGTTTCCAAGACAAATGAAACCACAAATAATATAAATCTTCCTCAGGGCACTCACAATGTAGTCTCTACTCATAGAGTCTATACTTCAATGACTTTATTACAAGAAACCATACTTCACAATGCAATTTTTCTCTCCTCTGTGTCTATCTGATCATTGACGCCTGCCCTATATGGATCTTCTGCTCCCGCTCTTCTTGTCCCCCTCTCAGCTCCAATACTCCAATTTGTCCTTGCAGGTCGCAGCGAGCCGGTGCAGGATGGTCGGCCGGCTAGCGTGTTCTCGTCCTTGCTGGTCTGATAGCAAGTCCTTGCCCATGGCTTCGTTCTCTCCGAGCTTGCATGACAAGGACGCGGTCAGAGCTCCATGGAGTCAAGCACCGACGGCGGCGCGGACCAGCGAGCCGGCGCTGCGAGGTCGTGGCCAGAACTCTACGGTGTCGAGCGGCCTCCACAGCGTCGCGCAAGCTCTGATGAGGCCCAGCGAGGCACACGAGTTCCACGCGCGGCGGCGATGGCAAGCTCCGTGGTGTGATTTGCGAACATATCGAGCAGGGCGGCCACACGGGATCTTCGGCACGAGACGGGCGGCCTCGTTTTCCCCGTAGACTCGGCGTCTAAGTTAGACGTCGTTTCTACGTTTTAGGCTCTCTCTCCTCATTAAACTGTTTGCTACATCAGCAAAATGTCTACGTGATAGTGTAATTAATAGGGATAGTCTTCAAGATAGAGTCTGCATTGTGAGTGCCCTCAATGTACAATTTTCAATACACCGTGGTCCCATGATTTCTCTTTCTCTCTCGAACCGCGCGTATTATATTGAATAAAACACAACAACGCTCTCAATAGGGGTTTCACCAAGGTTTCACCGTTTTGAAAACAACGCTCAAAGGTTTCACGAGGATGAAACGTTTCCCTTCTCTCCTCCTATAGTTTCATGCAAAAAACTAATGTGACACACTATTTAATGTACATAAAACCTCTTATGAAACTTCATTGAGACTGACCTTGCAACAAGAAATTCAGAGATTTGTAACGTCCCGCCTCCTCACGCTTAACTTTGGAGTTTTTAGGAGATGGGCTTCCGGAAAAGAAGTTGTAACTTATTGGTATGAGTATTCTATTAATCCTATTAAGCCCTGAGCCGAGATGTTACAAGATTGCGCTGCAAACAGGAAGTCCATCGTGCCACCATTGCTTTCAGGAGTATTTTATTTTCTATTATAGGAGGAGGAATTGCATACCTTCTTCATGTGCTGTTTGTTCGCTGGAGCAAATCAGCCTGAATGTTTTTTTTTTCTTTCGTAATAAATCTACAAAACAGCCGCAACGCAATATGTCCTATTATCAAACAGAGCATCACCTGTGGTGGGCTGGCCCATCTCTGCACGACTGTCGAATGGCCCAGTATACACCCACCGCTCATGTGACCACGCAAGTGCTGCAAATTCAAGCCCCAGTAACCCAAGGCCCACGTATTCCATCTCAGCTCTGTTGATTGTTGTCCACGGCCTCTGCGAAAAGATTGGACAGTAGGGCCGCGTGGGTTTGGCGTCGCGCAGACTGGCAGCTGCGCGAACCACCAGGAAAGCGGGAACACGACTTTGAAATGAAAAAGAATAATTTCAAGCGTCGTTTTTCAGGAAAAAAACACTGGTTTTTATATAGTGTAAAAACTTTCTAAAAATGTCGATTCACGTCGTCTTTTCTGGACAGGAACAGCCGAACGGGGGCTGCGAACGCACACGCATCCGGTGCACGTGCACCACCCATAGCCATAGGGCTGCTGCGCTGCCGCCGTGGCGGGCCGTGTGCGCGAAAGATGCGAGGACGGGTTTTCTCTGGCAAAACCCCGTGTGATCCGGCGATAAATCAGCAGAAGCGCTGCCTTGACTGCACGCGCTGCCCCGTCCATCTCTCTCCAGCGTGGCTGCGTCGGGTTTAATTTCCTCCTACTTTCCCATCATCATCTGGCTGGGCATGCTGACCATCGAAGGCAGCTGCGATGCATATTTAACTGCGTGCAGTTCGGGCGCACGTGCACGGCGTTAGATTTTCTACTGCTAGTATACAGAGCACGCTAGTATCCATCAGCTTCGATTTGTTCTCGGCAGAGGTGAGGGCAGAGGCAGGACACGAACAATTGGGGCCGGCCGCGGTGCAAAAGGAATTGCATGCAGCATGTGTGGTACGGTCGGTGGTACCGATGCCGCTTGCTGATTTTTTTCGTTTATATTAGTCAGAAGATCGACTGTCAGAGTCAGGCAAGCCAATTGTTGAATGTTGATCGGAGAATGAAATCGATACAAGCTAGGTAGGTTGCTATGTAGATGTAGTACGTACGCAAGCCGGATTTCTAGCTTCGTGAACTTAACAAGGCTAGTAGGTTTCGCTGAAAGTGACTGTGTGTAGGTATACATCTCTTAATCGCAAGAAACGCAGTTCTGGTGACCGATTGCCTGGAAATATCTAGCATTCTAACAACAACGTACCCTCGCTCGAAGATGTAGTAGCTAACGTGGCAAACGATTTCACGCACGTTGCCTGCTCCTTGCAGAAAACATCTACGGCTCGATTATATTCCTGCGTGATTTGCTCGCGAGAGACTGTGAGAGAGTGACTCCTTGGTTGACAGAATTAAATTTGCTCACGTCGTCCACAAAAGGATTTCGTCTAAATCTGGTTATCCCAAGTGCAGACATCCAAATATGGTTTGCCCACATAGAATTTTCGATGCCACCACCTCACGAATGATGTGTGTGTTTTTCTATATGACATAACACTGAGGAGAATGCCAGGCGGTTGCCTGATGGTCTAGGTCACACTCAGGTTGCTTGATACGTGCACTTCAATTGTTTTCAAGCAAATTTTACGAAGCTGTGGAAATTAATATAGCACTAGCGGAACCTAAAATATATACTTATTTTCAAGCAAATTTTAGGAAGCTGTGGAAATTAATATAGCACTAGCGGAACCTAAAATATATACTTATTTTCAAGCAAATTTTAGGAACCTGTGGGTATATATATAATTATTTGGATCTGGTTCATTTCTGTTCTTATTGCTTTATTGCTTGTCAGTGTGCTCATTATTTATTTTAAAAACTAAGACCCAAATAACTCTAGAGCATCAACAGTTATAACATTTTTGGAATAAAACTATAAGTACTTTCACATTTTTCCTGATTCAAAATAAATTAACTATAAATTTTTGAAGATCAAACCAAGTTTTTACTATTTTTAGAAAAATATAAAACCATCATTGAGACCATATAGAGGACAAAATTTGTTAGAAAATAGAAAACTTGCTTGGATGCATTCCCAAGAAGTGGAATGACACCTAAGAGAACACAATTGCTTCTCACAATGTATTTGCCGTAACTTTTGCAAGCGTTTTGCCATAGAGATAAACTACGACCGAGCCAAATAACCAAAACAATTTTGAATACCATGAGCAACATATGTGACTACAACCAAAGTGAAAAAAAAAACAAATAAACAGCAAGAAGGCTATTTATGCAAATTAAAGACCACTTTGGAGAACGCAGAAATATATTCTAGCTTGATTCTTGTGAAATTCCTATATTCCAAAGGGGCCAGAACTTATCATCTGAAGCATATTAGTTTTGTGTGTGAAACATGGAAACCTATACGTCGATATTGTGTGCCAGAATTTATGAAGCAACGACCTATACCTCGCGAACATATGAACCGCCTTTGGCACAAATGGACTTGGCAGAAGAAAACAAAATTTGGTCGATGCATTCAAACACATCCTCCGATATTTCAATTAATTAATTAAACTACTGCAACAATAGGTCACGCCGATAGGAGCACTAGTGTTTGTAGTCTCTTTGGAGCATACGGAGGTTCTAGCTTTGGAGCGCAGTGAGCAATTCCAGATGGCAGATGACTTGAAAAGCAGCAGGATCATTTGTTGCATCGAGTCGAGATAAGACCAGTGGCAGTAACCGGCAATAGTGTACACTCTGTACAATTATTACTCATTCAACTTTTCTACTCTACTAGTACTAGTGTTTGTAGTCTCCTTGGAGCAAATAATTGAATGAAAAACACATAAATAGAAAAAGAAGGAAAAAAAACAAACATAAGGCAGGGTCGCAGGATTCATCAATCCTCGTCGAGCCCAGGAGGGATCTTAGCAAGCCTGACGACGCACTCCTCCACGGCCGCACACGTGCTCTTGCAAGAGAGCCCGAGCCCACGCGGCCCAAGACCGAGGGCGAGCCCAAGCCCGGCCCAGCCAAGCAGCTTCTGGGCGCCGCCTCTCCTCCGGCCGTTGGCGCCGTCCTCCGTGCAGGCCAGGTAGGCTGCAAGGAACGGATCGTCCGCCGCCGGCCTGACACCGCGGCTGCTCCCCGGCTTTCTCCTCCCCGGCGGCGGGGAGGCGGCCGGCGCACCCGGCCCTCCCGGAGGCGGCGGCACGCGCGGGCGGTGCGGGCGCGCCGTCACCTTCTTCTTGGCGCTCGCCGGCGTCCTCCTGCTGACCGCAGCCTCCGCGCGGGCCGCACCCGGACCCGCGGCGGGCGTGGGGCTCCTGGCCTCCGCAGGGCCCTGTTTGGACACCCCGGGCTCCTGCTCCCATGAGAAGGCCACCGTGCTGCTGCTGCCGGACTTGGACGACGCCGCCACAGCTCCCGGCTTCATGTCGCCGTCGTAAACTCCTGGAGGCCGGAGCTCGATCAGACGCCCAGCAGCAGAACAGAGCGAAGAGCACGCGCTAAAGGGATGACACTCTCTGCTACGCCTGACCTGTCTGGCTATGTAGCCAAGAGAGCAAGAAGCCGCGTGCCGAACTTGGCAGCCGCTAGGCGGGCGGCCACCTCGCGCGGGTCAGTAGGCTCTAGGAACGGGAAACGTACGCGCGCGATCTGCGGCAGCCGTGAGCGAGAGATGCGACAGGTTTCTTGGAGCTTTATAGCAGCCGCAGCAGCAGAAGGCTGGCAGGGTGGGCATCCGGCGATGGCGATGGGGTTCAGAAATCAGAACTGGTGGCTTGACCGGCCGTGCCCGTCGTTTCCTGCAAGCGTTGTTGCGTCGGTTTTTCGATCCTCTCGCGCGCTTTTGCTGATGAATCTGGCTGTTGCATGGTATGGTGGCTCCAACTGAACAGACGACACACGAATCGCTTTTGAGCTCAGTGGCTAATAACAGACCGCACCGATCCGCAGCCGGCAGGCATGCTTGCGGCGTCTGATCATCTAACGGCTACCGGTATACTGCACCACAGTCTTTCTTTTTTTTGTTCTCTTTGGCGAGATTCATGGTACCCGTACGCGTACTGTGGTATCTGTTTGTGTACACATACAGCAGCAGTTTGGCACACAATGGTTACAGTGCGGTACTGTATCTTACTTATACTACCTAATAATAACTAACTATACAGGAGTGTACTTATATTCACTTGATTCATGTGCATGCTTATAAAGTACCGCGTCAACGACTCAACGTGTGATGGACGGGCGATAGTATACAACGCTAGAGTCAAAACGCAAGGGGCCGTGACTTCCATGCGTGCGTACATTCAGAAATTATTCGGCGGGCCGTCGAGCACGGAGACAAAAAGGATGCTGGCGCCTGCTACAGCTGGAACTGGAATCTTCCTGAAGCTTGAATCTTCCATGGCAACAAGGGTGACTGTCTTGCTGTGGAAATGGTGGGGATGAGAGAAATAGAAGAAATGCAGGTGAGGTGAGAGACCAAAGTCTGTTGATCAGGTTTGCCATCAGAATCAGATTGTAATGTGAGAATATATATGATGAATGATTGACTTTGTGAGAAAGGTTTGAGGCTTTTACCCGGTTCAGTCATTATCTCGCTATGTGCTTAATGCTTATGACTAACCGGTGGCGTTGAGTTGTGGTGTTTCTGTGTTGGTGTGCGTGTGCAACATGTGTCTCTTGGCTGTGTTGATGTGCAGGTGTTGAGCTCAGATACAGTGGTGCCGTGGCACTTGGCGGAGGTCGGGCACGGGCTTGCGTGCGGCGCAAATGTCGTCGGCCAAGTCAAGAAGGAAGGCGAAGGCATTGTGCCCGGTGTGGAGGCTGGACATGCATCGGCATCGGTGCCGGTGGTCGGGGTGTGCGAACCACATCCCGTCTACGGTGCGGGTTCGGTAGCTGAGCCTCAAAAAGCTACCATCGACGGTTTCCGAGTTTGGGCCTCAAAACTCGGGTGGCCGGTTTCCGAGTTTGGGCCTCAAAACTCGGGATGGACGGTTTCCAGGTTTGGGCCTCAAAACCTGGGCTCGCGGGTTTCCGAGTTTGGGCCTCAAAACTCGGGGTGGACGGTTTCCAGGTTTGGGCCTCAAAACCTGGGCTGGCAGGTTTCCCGGTTTGGGCCTCAAAACCAGGGGAAGGTCCAAAAGGACGGTCGACGCGTGGCGGCGTGGAGAGGCTGGCGCGGCGCGAAGCTATCCACGAGGAAGGCACGGTGGTCGACATGACGGCACGTGGCGGCATCATGGAGGTCGCGTCGAGGCGAAGCTACCGGATGTGCGGGCGTGGCCGTCGGATGAAACTGCTAGGGTTGGATAGTTTTACCCCTGGGGGGTATTTGGGTTGAGTGCTTAATGTAAGGGCGTCTTGGTCTTCGGACGTGCGCCTATATATAAATGAAGGGGGCTGCTAGGGCATCCATCTGTGTGGAATCCTTGGTAGGTGTCATTCTCATTTTGTTTAGGTGAGAGGAGGCTAGGGCTAGAGGAGAGACCGGCTCTTGTTCTTGACCTTTTCACCATCCAAGCTTTGTGTTGCTAGGAGTGGCTTGTAGCCCTACACCGAGAGATTAATCAATCATCCATTCAGCTGAATCCAAGGATCAAATTCGTGCTTTAATTTGTCTTGCGATTTTGTTCTTCGCGTTTGCACGTTTTCCCCTCATTCGATCTTCACGAGAATTCTTGTTTCGAGGGAAGATCCGCAAATCCGTTTGAACCATCTTGTGTAGCTTCGTGAGAGTCTTCTTTCTACCGAAGGAATTTCTCTAATACCTCACGAACTCACAAATCGGTCGGATTTAGTTTTGGGATCGAGTTCTTGCCCGTTCTTCATCGTTTTCTTCGATTCACCGATTTGGAGTTAGGTTCGAGCCATGATATCTTAGGAGTAGCTCACTAACATCCTTGTGATCCCTCACACGAAATTTGAGCCCTAGTGCTATTGATTTGAGGGAGATCGGGTCGATTCGGTGGACGAACAGAGGGCTGCTCGGGGTGACCGGACGCTGCCTCATAGCGACCGGACGCACCGAGTCAGAGTCCGGTTGTTGAACACTCGCGCTGTCCAGTTCGCGCGTGGTGACCGGACGCTGACTGGGAATCGACCGGACGCACTTGGTCCAGAGTCCGGTCAGTACCACCAAAGACCGTTTTTAGTGACCGGACGCACCTGCTGTGCCGTGACCGGACGCGCTGCTCGCACTGTTCATCGCGTTGCTTGTGACCGGACGCTCCACTGTGTATTGACCGGACGCTCTAAGTCCTTGAGTCCGGTCCAACACAGAGAAGGTCCAGAGAGGTTTTTGACTGACCGGACGCGTCCGGTCCCTGTTAATCGGACGCTGCCCAGAGTCCGGTTAGTGCAGACAGCGCGCGTTTTTGTTCGTGTCTTTTGCGTTCGAGCTCCGATTTGAGATACGCTTTTTGCGTTGGATTCCCGATTTCGTGCTCTACAGAAATCGGGCTTCCCGCTTTGCGAGATTGCATGAATCCCCCTCGCGTTGCTCGGGGGAGGTTGAGGTTACCCAAACTCCATCCTGTCACTAGTTGACTTGCGTGGATTTGGAAGAAGGAGCTTTTGTGGTGTCCCGCTGTGTTCCTAGGGAACATCCACCCATTCTCTTGGGTCGTGGACATCACGTGTGTCGGCTTTGCTCTTGGGGTTGATTTTGTTGGGACAGAGTCCGGAATTTCGGAAGAATTTTTTAGGCTCCCATTCACCCCTCTGGTCGCCTTGCTTTAGCATTTTCGGTCCTTCCTTACGACGGAGTTGCTCCACATGTTGTCCACCTCGATCCCGGTGTTCTGAAAGTTAATACTACTGAATCATATGTACAGGACACCAAGAGAGTGGGGCGTGCGATTTCATCATCAGGGATCACACAGTTGAACATGTCCTGACCGGGGCGGAAATGCTGGCTACCTGCGGAGTGCGCTGATATGGCAGAGACTGTGGGCTGCTTGAAAGCGTTGCGTTGGAGATAGCAGAAAGCTTCGGCATCTCACGTATCATCCTGGAATTTGATTCAAGTATTCTGATAGACGCAACAACGTCCGCTGGGCTGGACCTGTCACCCGGTGGCCATCTTTTTCGTGATATCCGGAAGCTTTTACATGAGCATTTTATTTGTTCAGAGTTGTCTCTTGCTCCACGATGGGAGACTAGTTTAACTTTAATACTAGTTTTTGTATAGTATAAGCAACAGCAAGTGACTGAAAATCGCATGAAATTAAAAACACAGGGGCAGGATTCTCAATCCTCGTCGATTCCAGGAATCTTAGCCAGCGTGACGAGTGACGACGACGCCCTCCTCCACGGCCCCACACGAGCTCTTGCAAGAGAGACCGAGCCCAAGCCCAAGCCCGGCCCAACCAAGCAGCTTCTGGGCCCTCCTGTATTCTTTCCCGCCGTTGGCTCCGTCCTCCGTAGTGCAGGCCAGGTAGGCTGCGAGGAACGGGTCCTCCGCAGGCCTGACGCGGCGGCTGCTCCTCGGCTTTCTCCTCCCCGGCGGCGAGGCGGCCGGCGCGCCCGGCCCTCCTGGAGGTGGCGGCACGCGCAGGCGGTGCCGGTGCGGGTGCGGCTGCGCCGTCGCCACAGCGGCAGCTGGCGCAGGGGGCGCCTGCTGCTTCTTGTTAGCGCTCATCGCCGGCGTCCTCCTGCTGACCGCAGCCTCCGCGCGGGGCGCACCAGGACCAGCGGTGGGCTTGTTGGCCTCCGCGGGCCTCTGTTTGCATTTGGACACCCCAGGCTCATGCTCCCATGAGAAGGCCACCGCGCTGCCGCTGCCGGACCTGGATGCCGCCACAGCCTCTTCCAGCTCCATGCCGTCGTCGTCGTGTCGCCCGGAAACTCCTGGAGCTCGATCACACGTACGCGAGCGATCAAGCTCGCGACCGGCAGCAGAACAGGGTGAAGAAGAGCACGCGCGGCAAAGGGACGTGGCAGAGGAAACGAAGGAGACCAAGAGAGCAGCAGCAGCAGGATGTTGTAGCAACGCGACAGGAAAAGCGTATGCAGTTATGCACGCGATCTGCGGCAGCCGTGACCCGTGAGCGAGAGATGCGACGGGCTTCTTGGAGCTTTATAGCAGCAGCAGAAGGCTGGCAGGGTGGGCAGGGCTTGATCCGGCGATGGCGACGACGACGTGGTTCAGCAATCAGAAGTGGTGGTGTGGCTTGACCGGCCGTGCCCGTCGTTTCCTGCAAGTGTTGCTGCGTCGGTTGTAGCTCTCTCTCGCGCGGGCTTTTGGCTTTTGCTGATGAATCTGACCGGGGCATGGTATGGTGGCTCCAACTGAACAGACACACGTATCGCTTTTGAGCTCAGTGGCTAACAGACTCTCTGCACCGATCGGCAGCCGGCAGCCGGCAGGCATGCTTGCCGCGTCCGATCATCTAACGGCTGCCGGTATGCCGCACAGGCCCGCACCACAGGTCCACAGTTTTTTTTTTTTTTGGTTGGATCTCTCTTTTGGGCCAGTACCAGATTGCATTGGTACAAACCTGTACGCGTACGGGGTATCTGTTTCTGTATACCGGCAGTTAGGCACACAATAGTCAGTGCAGTACGTAGATTTCTTACTCATTATATACCACGTGGGATTCACGTCTCCAGGAGGAGCTGTTTCACGTGCTCGTCATCAGTGCCTCGGCGTAGCTTATTTGCACGTTTTCAGCTATATAAACGGACACGGTTGGGTGTGCTCGCCTCGGTCTCGGTGGCTGCCGCGCAATAGTTACGTTACAGTGCAATGCAGATGCAGTACGTATCTTAGACTACCCGCACCGGGCTCCCGTAAACGGAGCCGGTAAACGCCACGCCAGCGTTTACCGTCTCGAAGACGCCGCAGCGGGAGCCGCTACCCCGTGCGCTACGCTCGGGGGAGCGCTAAAAATGGCGGGGTAGAGGGAGGCCGCTACAGGGCGTGGGGCCCGCGGGCAGGAGCTCCCGCCGCGCGCAGGAAGGGGAGAGAGAAGAGAGAGGAAGAAGAGGAGAGAGGGGCACGCCTGCTGCTCGCCAGCCGCCGCGCCCGCCTGCTTTACGGCCGCCGCGCCCGCCTCCGCCGTGGTCGGATCCCGCTCGCCGCGCCGTGGCCCGCCCGCCTCGCCATGGCCGCGCCGGGGCCGGATCTGCCCGCGCGCATGCCCTGGAGGGCGAGCTCGCCATGGAGGCCGCCCGGTCCGGCGCGCGTGAAGGAGGCGGACGAAGAAGAGGAGAGAGGGGGCGGCGTTGGCCGCCTCGCCGAGCTCGCATGCTGCTCGCCGGCCGTCGCCTCCACCTCCGCCGTGGCCATGGCCCTGCCGCTGAGGAAGGAGAGGGAGGACAGGAGGGCGAGCGCCGGGGCCGGATCTGGCCGCGTGCTCGCCATGGAGGGCGAGCTCGCCGTGAAGGAGGCGGAGGAAGAAGAGGAGCGGCCGGTGGAGAAGAAGAGGAGTGACAAGCGGGGGCGGAGAAGAAGAGAAGTGTCGGACGGAGAAAAGGAGAAGGGGAAAAAGAAAAGAAAAGTGAGGAGAGAGAGAGGAGATGTAGTTGGGATGGTTGAATAAAATATATGGTAGTTGGTATAGAGGATGAGATAGAGTATGGATGAGTGCGGTAAAACTGTATATTTTGTGATGAATAGGATGAAATATTCCTTTTAGAGGATGAATATAGAGGTTGAAGAGTGCGGGTAGTCTTACTTAGACTAGCTGCACCGCAGCCTCTATACGGTCCGCTAAAACAGGATGGAGGGCCACATAGCGTAATTTGTTGCTGCAGCGCAGTCCGGAAAGATGTCCTGTACCCGCAGGTATTTAGAGCTATGGCGGACGTCCGCTCGATGACTGCAGGTCAGCCCCACCTTATCTCTCCTCCAACTAAAATTATTTTAACTCACAAATCAGAAAACCAAATTAAATTTTGATTGCACCGTTAAATTTATTTCAATTAATTTTTCAAAACTAGATCTCACTTGAATATATTTAGATAAAATAATAAGTAGACTCACAGTGGATAGATGATGATATAGAGGATGGATGGATGCAGGAGAAATAACTATAGAGGAGAGAATCTTGATGACCAGACAGTATAGAGGATGAAAATATAGGAACGTGAGTGCGGATAGTCTTACACTTATAGTACCTAACTAGTACTATATTGGTGATTTGATTCATTCAGGTATGTGTGATGGACGGGCTCTAGGTACGGCGGACCATTATTTTGTCCACAGGAGAATGAGGCCTTCATGAAATTGGCCCAAATATATTGCGTAGTAACCGTTACATCGAATCTTTAGACGCATGCATGGAGTATTAAATGTAGGTAAAAAGAGAGAATCTTTTGAGTTTAGTTAAGTCATGTTTGGATAAAGTTTGTCAAATAACAACGAAAGTGCTACGGTAAATTTTCATCAAATATTTGACCAACTGAACCAGGCCTGAAATAAAGATGGTCATGACCTGAACGCTAGGTTACAACGCTAGAGTCAAAACGCAAGGGCCGTGACTTCCATGCGTACAGAAATTATTCGGCAGGAATTCGAGTATTATGGAGACAAAAAAAAATGGGGGTCCCAGTGTTGGAATATGTCATCGGCGTCGACCGTCCTGCGGTCTCCGCGTATGTGACTGAAATGTGAGATCTTAGGGGGTGTTCGCTGACAATTTTTTTTTAATACTATTAAAAATAAACTAATTATAAAACTAATTACAGGGTCATGTGCTAACTACTGAGACGAATCTATTAAGGTAAATTAATCCATCATTAGCGAATGTTTACTGTAGCATCACATTGTCAAATTATGAACTAATTAAGTTTAATAGATTCGTCTCTTAAATTAGTCTCTGGCTGATAAATTAGTTTTTAAATTACTATATTTTTAATAGGCTAAACTAGGGCCGTAAGATTTGATGTGACAGGGCAAAAAAAAATTTGCCCTGAAAATAAACATGCCTAGAGTATCCTATATGATTCCTAGACCCAAAGCTCTTTCTGCCCCACACGTAAGCTGGTAACCAAGGTTGTTAGGATCGTCGCAGCTAGCCATATTTTAGCTCGCTAAATGTAGCTGACTTGTTCAGATGTTTAGCAGTTAAATTTAGCTAGCTAAAGTTTAGCTGGTGCATCCAAACAGAACCTAAGTCCTCCTAGTGCTCTCGTGCAACATCTGTACCAACTCTAGTTCGACTGAATAATTTTATTTTGTTAACTTATATTTTTATTATTATGTTATTTATAATTACTGGCAGATCTCTCTTTTCTTTTCTTTTCTTTTTTTAGAAGAGGCCCCCCACTGGCAGATCAGATTGTACTACTACTATATATATATATGGTTTAGGGCTTTAGGCTTTCCAAAAGAGATCGACTGAATGGTGCGTGACGACCTTTTGGTGGTCCTTCTTCTTACGAAACAATGTCTCTTCGTCAAGAGATACCTTTTCAAAGATGATCTCATCCATTAATACATGTGACTAGAGGATATAATTAATAATTAATCGTAGTTAGCAGTTAGTACAACGAGGGGCATGTTCCTTCGTTGGTTGCCTGTTCAAGCGAACAGTTGCCTTCCCCGAGCAGTTGTGTACGTACAACGCAAACCTTCACTTGTATATATTTCAAAAGATTAATGAAACAATTAGTTGTTCTCAAATCACTTGTTCATTTACATTCACTTCTAACACTTCTCTCGCCTCGCAGCAAAGTGGCCCCGGGTCTCGTTGGGCCCAAAGAAAAACCGTCTTGGGCCACCAATTCAGTTATGCTGGCCCGTTAAACAGGCCACAATGCATCAGAAACAATCACGGACGGTCCCGTTCCCCTCGCCATGCCAGGTGGAAGGAATGCAATGCAACGGCTGCCTATATAGGAGTCCTTGCGCCTTGCGTAACGCGGACGGGCCCCACAAATCCGCATACAATTTCTGCTGCCCTCCTCTCCAAATTCCTCAGATCCCCTTTTGCCTGTAGTTGAGATCTCTCTCGATCCGCCGCCTCCAGTCTCTCCGTTCCTGCAATCAATCTCTAGTTTCGCCATTTGCGTTTTCTCGAGGGTTTTCGCCCCTCATCTGATTTTGATTTTAATGATGATGAAGGGAGCTGGGCCACATCCACAGAGGCCGCGGCTTTTCCGTGTTCCATGGCCGCGGCTCCAGTGCCCCCGACGCTCCCAGATCGATTCGACGAGGTTTACATAGCCTTGGCCCGGTGAAAAAAAGATGGGTTGTTGGGTTATACGCGCCTCGCACACGCGTGCGCTGAATTTCTCGATTTCTCAATCCTGTCGTCTTTCGTTTGTTTTCACGCCTACGATGATTTTTGGACCAGTTTGCATGCAGTCTTTTTCTAATGTGGATAATCTGATGTTGTGGCTAGTTCTCCTGACGTGGCAAGTATTTTCCACATGCACATGCTTTGGGGATCGTCCGTGGAGTCTAGGGTGTTCTTCAGGTTTTACAGGCTCTGCTAGTATCTGAATGGTGTTTGTTTCTTTATTTGTTCTGATGATGATCTCGCCTCAGGGAGTCAGGGGTTATCAAAGGATCCACGCATCCTAATTCCCAACTGCCCAGCAACCTCTGAATTTTCGATGTCGTGTCAAACATGCCCTGAGCTACTAACATTGTCTAAGTTTATTCTTACAATATATGTGAATAAATTTGTGCCAAATACAAGGAAAAAAGAAATCTAGATTTCTGTATCAACTCAAACGGAGACCAAGTACTGCTAACATTGACATTGCATTCACTTCATTCCTACTTGTAGATTTGGAAGGAAAAATAAAATTCAGAATTCGTATCATACGAAGATGCAAACTGCAAAGTACTCATAGCATTGCCTTTAGGATCTTTTTTCCCTCGAAAACTTGAACAAAACTAGAAAATCCAAAATTCTCAAATGAGGAAGTTTAGGTCGTGGGATTATTGGGCCGTATGTTTGAGCAGTCCAAATTCGAGATCAGAAAGCCCAGCAAAAATGTCTTCAGTGATTTTTTTTCTGAAAACACGAAACGAGAAAATACAGAATTCTCCAGTGTGGAGGAAGTTTAGGTCGTGGGCTTTCTGGGCCGTATGTTTGAGCAGTCCAAATTCCAGATCAGAAAGCCCAGTAAGAATGAGATAGGGACTAGGGTTCCAGTTCCTTCCAGAATCCTGTCATTGGCACTCGGCTACAAGAAGAGGCTCTCTGTACTCACTTCCGTGTTCGCCCTAAATCCGGCGGCGCGAAAGCCTTCCTGCGAGCGCGAGGAGCACGGCGCTCCTTTCCCGCGCGCGCCGAACACCGTCTTCTTCCGTCTCCCGCGCAGTCCGCCGAGTGCCGCCGTTCCCGTTCCCCGCGTCGCGTGCCGCCGTTTCTGCAGGGACGCAATGTCGGCGCACCCCCGTGAAGCCCGATTCCGCCGCCCATGACCCGGGGAGATCCCAATCTCCGCGTCGGCAAGTCGATCCCTATACCCAGGCGCTCGGCGGCGGCGGAACCTTTGCATTGCAGACAGCAGGTCCTAGCAGCGTCAGCGGCCGGCAACTGCATAGGTTGCTCCCGATGCGATGTGGGGTGACGGCGGGTTCCCCTCACCTAGTGCTACGGGAGCCACTCTCCTCCGGTGAGTTTCCTGTGTTTGCGTGCTTAACATTCAGCTACAGCTACATCATGCATGCCCAGCAGTTTAGTATGTACTGGCGAGCACTCACGTTTGTGTTACTAATCAGCATTCTTACGGTGTGGTGTCACTTCCACAATTACCTGAAGATCACTATATGTTACAGAATGGGGTAGGCCAGGGCAAAGCAATTTTTATGTAATCAGAACGGGCAGGGCAAGTGTTGAGCAAGCATCATGATCAGTACTGAATATTTGCTCTAGCAAAACTAAACATGTCAGGGTTCAGGGGTGTAGTGATCTTGCAATGTTTCTGGTGCCTTTACAATATCTTGACATGTTCTGTTCTTCTCGGGCTCATTGTGGCAAAGCAAATTGAGTTGATTAAGAGAACTCAAGGTTATGAGGAAATCTGGGATTTTTCCAGACCAACTTTCTCTGACTTCCAGCGGCTGGTAGGTTTATGTTATGTTTAGTCCCCTTTGTCAGATACTGAGCAGTACTGCCTAATGTAGTAATGTTGGCATGTACAATTACATAGTTACTTTATTAATTCTGAATTTGATTAACTTGACATTATGTAATGTTCTCACAGCTACCTATTACCTTTCTTACCAATCTGAGTGCCGCATATCTTCGTTATTTTAGTGGCCCTATACCATGGGCTTCTCCCACTTCATATGTTGCTTCTGAAAAAATGAATGATGTGTCGACCCTTCGTGTGGCGTGTGTTGGCACCACATTCGGCTACCCTTCTTGTACATAAATTTCTTTTGTCTTAATTGAGCGACAGAGCTCTTGCCTTTGTTTTTTAAAAAAGGAATGATCAATTGCCTTTTAGCTTATGTTTCGGCACTGGTCATGCTACCACCACGAGGAAACTGAGTTGTTCAGTTTGGGTGGAATAACCGTGACATGGTAGCTTTTAGTTTTCCTGGTCATTCTGCTACAGGTTATGTTGAATTGCTGAAAATTCTGGTTTAATCAATGGCACTTCAAGCCTCCGTCCTGGTTGGCAGCCGAGCCAATTTTCCTGCTCGTCAGCCAAGTGTAGCTGACAGCTACCACGGCTGCCTCCCTGCGTCCTGCTGGCTGAGCATCTGGATGCGCTAGCCACGGCTGGTTGGACGGCTGCTCTGTGGCCGGGGTATGGGTGGCGTGACGGAAAACGGTGCTGAACCTTGGAATCAGATGAAGTCAGGAGAAACTCGATCAAAATAACTAATGATGTGGCAGTTTCAAAAAATGGGATTTTGGGTAGCTGCTGTGGTACAGTTGTATTTTGAGGGTCTAATTCTTTGGAGAATCAGTTTTCTTATCCAAGTTTTATGGATGTTCTTGGAGTTGCTCTTAATTCGACCCCCAAACACACGCACGTCGACCAAATCTCTCCCAACGCCCTTCTTTTTGCTCTCAGTTCGTCATTCATTGTAGCCTTATCGATATGGATAGATATTTGGCCTTTGCCCTCTCTAGATCGCTGAGACGGAGAGTTTGCTCTTTCTGAGTTTGTCGTGTAGTCGATCATGCTTTCTTTTCTTGCTTGTATTTTTGCTCCGCCTATTATTTATTAACGGGAGGTTGGCCATTTCTGAGGAGCTGTGGTTTCTAGATTTGATGGCCATGGCGTTCTTCCAGCTGCTCCCAGATCAATCCGGGGCTCTAATACCCGCAGCCCGAGTAAATGATGGGCTTCTGGTTACACACCCTCTCACATCAATTTGATTGTTAAAGCTCTATGTTGTAGCCAAGTTTTCTCTTCTATCAATGTTAGTTGGGACTTGGTGAGTAAATCTGTCTCTGCTACTGCTGTTTGGCTGTGATGACAAAAAGGTTATTTGGTTGATTATGATTCTTAATGCCATTTAAGGATCAATTTGTGATGACCTTATTTGTGCGTGTCTGAGCCTATGCAATGCAGAGTCCATGTTTACTGACCTTTCTGCTGATCTTTTCGTCTTCCATTTTTATTCCTGCTGATTACTTTCTGGCAGAGGCGGTTTCGTGTCTGATCCTTGTGTTCCTAAAACTTTTGCTCTACTAAGGATTTTGCATTATTATTTATTTGATTTTCGTCGTGGGATGGTAATTAACTCAGGATGCAAATATCCTTTTATCTGTATCTGACAGGATAAATGACAAAGGGACAGATTTTATCTTGTATCTATGTGTGTCGATTGGACTTCTTAGTCGTGTCTTTGGCTCATTTGGCGTGGCTGGGATGACAAAAAACATACGTTTCTCGATCCTGATACTTGATTTTTTCAAGGACCAAACTTTGATGACCTTTGTGCGTGTCTGAGCCAGTGCCAATGAGTATGTTTTCCTTATTTATTGTTACAAGGTTATGGCCTTTCGCGCATCTGGTTTATTTAGGGTGGCTGTGATGACAAAAATGTTCGTTTCTCGATGCTGAGACTTATTTTGATGAGCTCTGTGCGTGTCTGAGCCAGCACCTTCATCCTTTGCTTGACCCATGGTATATATATTTGGGTTCTCTTTGCCTGAAGTGAATGTTATCGGCTGTTTGTCTACTGTGATATTTGGAGACTTTGGCTCTGTTTGGCAGGACTTATAAGCCCATGGTAGATTGGAACGGGTTGCTCTAGTCCAAAGCATGAAACTGACTGTTGTAATAATCACTTTTTTTTTCTGGACGAGATATCAGTATTACCTATCTTTATTCTTTGCACGGCTTATTTGAGTTTTATTTAGCTCAGTTTTGCTTTATTTATTTATGATTTATGATGACAATAATCTCCAAAATGATGCTAGTGGTTACTTGTCTCGTGATTTTTGGCGAGTTCTCCAGTTGGATAGATTGCTCTGCACTGTTTCATCAGTCTTCTGCATTCTCAAATTTCATCATAACTGTGCCGGATGGTCATATCTGTACGAGCGGTCATGTATCCTTTTCTTGCATCGAATTGTCATACATGAACTTGGATTCTTTGTGACCATCGTATTATCATACATGAACTTTGGGTTCTTTTGTGCCACCTAGCTGCTGTTCCTATCCAGGCCATGGTTCGAATTATCATACATGAATACCATTTATCAGTATAGCCGTTGAGCAGAAACAATGCTTGGAACCCTCGCAGGATTGTTTTTGGAAATGCAGTCTAAGGCCTTATTTGACTGCACGTGGTTTGAAGCGTAATTTAGTTCAATTTATATTTCAATCTACTTCAACTCACGTGGATTAGAGTATATTTCTGTGCAGTCAAATAAGGCCTAAAATTCTTATATATATGAAATGAATAACTTTGTGATTGCAGTAGTTAGTTTTGTGACTTATCAAAGGGTTTCCTACAAGTCGTACTCTGTTATTCCTGACAACTCTAACCCTAGGTTGCAGCCATTGTGAAGGTCAAATGACCTCCATGTCTGCAATGACAGTTACATGCTTACCTAAATGTATTTAATCTATGTCAGTAGTCTATGAGAAAATATAATGAAGGGTGTGTCGGGGTGTAAGTTGTAACCAGGGTTTCTAAACTCTTATTTAATATAACCAATGTTATCTTAAACGGTAAACGATAAACGGTTGGTCACCTGCCGTTTAGCCTCTATTCAGGCAAAAATAGATGTTTAAATGAACGACCAATTAAACAGAAACAGTGTACCACTGTGTAACGTTTAAACGGTGTGTAAATGGATTAAATAACCGTTTAGGCAAACAGTGAAAATAACGATGATGCAGCTCTCCTGCATGTCCAAAAACAGTATTGAGAATAATGTGCGTAAGCGTAACTAAAGTAGTTCCTTGGAACCATGCTTACTAGAGCTGATTCTTCAAACAGTTTTCTGTTGATCAAAATGGATCTCTGAAGTTCCTGTTGAAAGTTAAACATGAAACATCTAGCAAGCAAGATATCATCTGACGCAAACTAGAATTTGTTTAAGATACAGCCAGATTTAGAACTGGTAATTCAACTAGCTGAATGCTACAAAGCAGAAATACAAATGTAGATAGCAAGCATACATGGGGCAAACATTGTGGTCATTTCAACCTGCTTTTTCTGACCATTGTTTGCCTCCATGGTGAAATATCTATGCCAAGCTCTCCATGGATTGAGGAATCATGGGGCACGGTCAAGATTCAGTAACCAACCATATGACCTAGATTCACACTTGCTTAAGTCCTCACTATTCTTGGAGTTTGTTAAGATCTCGCCTAGAGGTCCACCTTGAGGCATCTCCCAAGAGCTTGATATGCAATCCTGCTGCACTTGTGCCATGTTAGGTGTAAGGCAGGTAGATCGTGGACCATCTGCAGAATAGAAAGTCGATGAAACTAGCATGGAATCAGAATATTTGTTCTTTTCTGACTCCATCTTCTCATTCTGGGCTAGGCTGAAATTTTGAAGGACCGATTGGAGGGATTCAGCATCATGGCGCTGTGTGGAGGAAATGCTCTTGTGGCTAGGCTGGTTGCCACCCCATGCTTTCAATATTGTGTCCGAGTTGGACTCATTTTCCAGTGTTGGACCTAACTTATCTGATTTGTTCTGCTGCTTCAGTTGAGAGAGCAGGGACAAGGTGGGCTGGCTATTCGTAGAATTAAGCAGCAAAGAGTTCTCTTCCGTCGGTTTGTTTGCTTTCTCTCTGCTCAACATTGTCCTGAAAATGTGTACAAGGTTTTCGAAATGGGAATTATTATAGAACCACATGTCCACAGCATACACTATTCCAGAATGTAACATACTAATACTATTCCAAAATGTAACACTATCGATGCTGTTAATAGGATGCACAAGTATTAAGTTGGGATTAAATTATTCAGATATGATGCTAAAATAGGGTGCCTCATATAGGAGATGGACTCTGGTGTAAGAACATAGTATTTACCTGTTTAAACTATCTGTCCAATAGCTGACTGTGCCTGGCTTGGTGTCATTAACTTTTGCCTTCTTCAAGCTACCTTGTGGCCCAGCACATGGCACTAAACCAGCAGCAGCAGGCACCTCCTTGGTGGTCTTTTTAGGTTGGTTTTCCACAGGCTTTCTTGAACGGTGACGGTTTCTGTTGATGTGCCGCTCACAGTACTTGTGATCAGCCATCGCCTCCTTGGAGCATCGCCACTTCTTTCCATCTGTTCGTCGGCATCTTCCAGGTTCCGGGTCAGAGTCTGCATTTGTGTAGCCTTGATAGAGAGGCCTCCAGCTCACTGCATTAGAGAAGTCTGTCAAGCTCTGATTACGTTTATATTCAAAGCAATAATGTGGTTATTCTTTATGGCATATAATTGTTTTGGTACAAAATGATGGTAACATTTTAGTGCAGCACTAGTTGAATGTAATGTCTTTGTAGTTCCATGACATTCATATATTGAACTTGATGGTTTGTAGTTTCAGATACTGCAGAGTTGCCAACATTTTTGTTTACCATGTAATACTGCAAAGGCATACATTTATTGCAAGCGCTAGTAATATCTCTTCTATCTTGGTTTATTGGAAGCGCTAGTAGTTTTAAAGCAGAGAACCTTTAGTTTTCTGATTCAGAATGTGCATGCATATACCTCTATTGGATGATCTGAAGCTCTTGCTGATTGAAATGAGCAGGCTGGAAGGTATGGGGGCCTTTGCATTGAGATACTTGTATATCAGAGCCTGGTGCTCCAGCTCCATCCACTGCGAGGGAGTAAATGGCCTCTTGGTCCTGGACAGCAGGAAAGCCTGCTCGCTTGGGCCTCCAAAATCCAAGCCTAGATGATGGTGAAACAAGGAGAATATTTAGCCTGACCAAATCTGTAGTAAATGCTGAAGCAAACAGCAACCTTATCTCCAGAGACGTGCATGGTGAAGGGAGCGCCAAGACAAAAGTGTAAAGTTAAAAAAAGCAGACGAAATGTTTACAGGCAGCCTTGGCCGTGAGGGTGGGGCCCAGGGTCCAGAGAGAGGTCTACTAGTGTTGTGCAAATCCCTATGGCCGCTATGCTAGGCCCCTCCATATAGCATTCATGAGAGCTCATCAAGTTCCATGAATGCTGCACCTCTGTTCTCCTTTTGACTTTTGCTTTTCTTTTTGAATATTTTTACATCTCTAGACTTAATAATTGAAAAGTTATTTATGATTTATATTCCAATGTTTGACTCAAACCTTGTCCAAAAGGTCAACTTTTTCAATATGAAGGGAGTATACACTACTGCCGCTGCTGTCTACCATCTGTCTATCATGTTTTTGCAGATAAACATATCCATCCAAGAAAAAGCATGCAGCATGACATCTTTGGTTCTACAGTGCGTACGAAAGGGAGGAATGAATCGTTCATGAGGGGAGAATGTGATGTTGAGGACTGAGGAGGCATCCAAACCTGAGGGCAATGTGTGAGCCGCCTTGGAGAACCTGAGCATCTTCTCTTCGTCAAGGAAGGGGGAGGGGTAGGGTGCAGCCGCCGCCGCCGCCGCCTGGGTGAGGGCTGCTCGCTTGAGAAGACCCAGGTCGGTGTCCCTGGGCGATGACGCGGTGATGGCGATGCCTTGCTGCAGCCCCATGACATCCCCGACTCCAAGCTCCATGGCCACAGCAGCACCAGCACCAGCAGCACAGAACTCAGCAGCGCTCATTTGGGGGAGAAGCAGAAGAGCCTGCTGGCTGATGAGAGAAAGAGGATGCTGGTGCGCATTGTTGGGGACAGGCTGGTTGGTTTTGAGGCCGGGTCGAGACTGGAGACTGGAGAGGGAGAGAGAAGGTGGGTGTGCTTTTTCTTGTGGGAGGCGGAGGGGTGTGCTCTTTGGGGGACTAGGGGGTGTCCCTTAAATAGCACCAGTCCTTTCATCCAATCTTTTTTGGCTTTGGCTGGATGAGTTTTGGCAGATTTCCCCATTTTGAGAGAGTTTTTTTAGATACTACTGCTGCTATGGTATGGTACGGTATTTTCTAGGGGTTTATTATTGTTATTATGACCACCAGTGACAGTGAGTTGACAGCGGGTACCACGGATGGTGTAGCAGTGAGTTGTTAAAGCAGAATCTCAATCTACCAGAGGTACTACTAGCTAGCATGATCAAACCGAAAGGCCCTACTACGGGCCCGGCCTCTTGAAAATAGACATTGGTACGAGTGAACTCAAATGCCATGTACGTACTCGCCTCAACATTTAAGTTTAGAGGAAGAAAGGCGTGGTGTACTACTTGCTTGTTGCAAGATACGAGTAGTCTGTAGGTGTCGATGTTTTCACCCCGGGGTATGACACCAACTAGTAATATGATCACGTGCTCTCTTCTTGGATGGTGATGCAAGATGACACAAGGGTTTATCCTGGTTCGGGCAAAGAAGGCCCTACGTCCAGCTGGGGGAGGAGGTTCTTGTATTACTTGCACCTAAGTGCTTGTACAGGGGCAATACAAGCTCAACGAGCGTGGACGAGAGTTTGGACTCGTGTGTGTCCTGTGGACTCGTGTGAACCCGTCCGCGTGAAGGGCCCTGATGTCCTCTTTTATAGAACAAGAGGAGGCCGGGGTTACACAGGAGTGACAAGTACAACGCCCAATACGGCGAACGGTTGGTATTCTGTCTTGTCGAGGTCATTGGAGCCGGCGTGGGGGTTGCTGTTGAGGCGTCCTTGAAGCGTGGCTTCCATCCCGGGCGCGGACGTGGAGGCGTGGCGACATGGAGGCCGTACAGCGCCCACTCCAGCACGTACAGGACGTGGCAGGGTCCCTCCGAGTCTTGGGGTACCTGTCCTCCAATAGCATGAAAGCAGTCAGGGCTCGAGGGGCGCAGGGCCGGCCTCGAGGTGGCGCCTACGGGGGGCTCGAGCCCCCGCAGGTATGGGCAAGTCCCGGAAAACCCGGCCATACAGCGGGAATCCAGGTCTCGAGATGTGGCTCGAGTGTGCTACAGTGCAGGGTATGGCCTAACAGTGTTGTACTTGTGCCTTTTTGCCCATGCTTGTGGTGAAAACGAGGTTTGACTCTGGCTCCGGTTCGCTGTGGCATACGTCGTGTACCAGAGGATGTGACCGGAGTAGGTGGACGCATTAAATGCGCAGTATGGGGCTGACATCCGATGTCTGGCGCTGCTCGAGGGAGGCGTGAAGGGTAGTGGAGCGCTCGCCCGAGGCCTGACGCGGAGGGCTCGGGTGAGACGGAGAACGAGCGCCAGCCCGAGGCCTGGCTCAGAGGGCTCGGGCGAGACGGAGAACGAGCATTCGCCCGAGGCCTGGCTTGGAGGGCTCGGGCGAGACGGAGAACGAGCGTTCGCCCGAGGCCTGGCTTGGAGGGCTCGGTGCGTCTTACTTCCGCTTAATGGGTTTTCGGGCTTCGGCTTGGTGGGCCAAGTAGTGTAGGCCTCGAGGGGTTGGTTTTTTAGAGGGTTAGACTAGTTAGGTCTCTTATTAATTGGTGCTCTAGGTTTAACTTATTTGCTTTGCGTTGATTGAGGGTACCCCTTTTGTGGTCCCCCGACAGTAGCCCCCGAGCCCTTGTTCGAGTGCTAGCACTCGAGCAGGGGCTCCCCACCGGGATCTCGAGGGTTAGCTAACTGGTTCTCGAGGGTTTGGTTGTTTTGATTCCGTGGGTGTCGTGCGAGCGACACCCGCGGGTGTAGCCCCCGAGGCCACGGGGGAGTGGTTAGGACTCCCTCGTGGGCTTTTTCACGAGTATGAGCGTGAGTTACGTTTTTTAGGTTCGGGAGTGTCGAGCCCCCGAGTTCTTCGACCCTCTTCCGTCGAGGGGTGCCAGGCTGAACTGACCGGTCGGCTCTTCGAGCTGTCCGACACGCCAGTTGCCCTGGCTTGTCATCCCGCGAGTCCTTTCGATCGGATGTGAGGGGGGATGCCTCGTACTACCACGAGCGGGCGAGTATCGAGGTTCCCGGTGAGCTGGTAACGGGGGAATCCAAGTGAGACCTTGTGCCCCGTTCGATAGGGTCGACTGAAGCCCGGAGGCGATCTCATAAAGCACGGGCGCTCGGTCTGCAGGAATGTCGGGTCCATTCGATAGGACCTGGTGGCTCGATGCCTCCCTCCAAGGGGATCTCACTGCATGTCATGCGCCCTGCCTTGGATACACGTGAGGGGCCTCGAGGGCTTGGCCCTCGAGCAATGCTGCGAGTGGCGCCCCTTGGTGTCCCTGACTCGGGTGCTCAAAGCCGGCTGTCGAACCCTTTTCGAGGGCCAGCCTTCGCTGCCTCGAGACTTGGAAGGGCCGGGGCCCGTTTTTACCTTCTTGAAGAAGCCTCCGTCGTTTGGAATCCTTCTGCCCGTTGGGCGCGCCTTTTTAGGTGGAAACTGTCAGGGAGTGGAGATCGTGGCGCCAGGGCGACAGACATGAAGTCGGAGCGGCGGTCGTGGTGGGCCCTGGTAGTGGAGCGAATGGGGAGTTGCCGCGTGTACCTGTCAACCGGCTCGAGACGTGGTTAGGTGGGCGCATTAAACGTGTGCGGTTACCTTTCCTCCGCCCGCTGGGGTTTTCTTTTATAAATATCGAGTGATGGATGATGGACTCTTTACTTTGCCTTTGCCTTCACAGCCGCCGCAGCTCCCACGCGCTTTCTCCCCAAGCTAGCGATTGGTAATCTTCCCGGCCGTCCGTCCACCGCTCAGATCCGCGCCGTCGCCGCCATGGCCGCCCAGACCCAGGTGCTGCCGCCCGAAGACTGGTGCCCGACGAAGACGTCGCAGCTCGAGCTGGAGTCGCTGGTGGACCGGGGGCTTCTCCGCCCCAACCCGCGGGAGGGGCCCGCGTGGTGGATTCTCCCGTCGGCAGACCACCAGGAGCCGCACCCGCCGGAGGGGTATGTGGTGAGCTTCACGCGCTACAACCGCATGGGGCTTGGCGTTCCGCCAAGCCGCTTTATGCGGGGGCTGGCTCACCACTTCGAGGTGGAATTGCAGCACTTCTCCCCCAACTCAATCTCGCACGCCGCCATCTACGCCGCGGTGTGCGAGGGATACCTGAAGATCTAGCCTCATTGGGTGATGTTCGTCCACCTCTTCCGGGGTGAGCTCTTTCATAAGGCCGTGAAGCCGAGTGGGAGGAGGCTCGCGCGCGTGGGCTCCCTCACCATCACCGCGAGGACCGGTCCCTCGTCGGCCAACGTCCCCCGTCACTACCTCCACTACAAGCTTTCCTCCAACCAGGCGGGGTGGGACGACCACTGGTTCTACCTGCGGAACGAGGACGGGCTCCTTCCGCAGTACACCGGCAGGATCATCACCACGCGCCCTGAGAAGTGGAGTTGGGGCGTTGTGGCGGACAGGCAGCGCCACCTGATGCCGCTGATGAATACGATGTGGTCGCTGGTGGAGGAGAAGGGACTGACCGTCCAGGCGGTCATCTGGGCGTTCCATCAGCGGAGGGTCCTTCCTCTGGCAGACCGCCCCCTTCTCATGTACGAGATGGGGCCAAATGCCCCGCTCGAGGCGCTGAACAAGTCGATGATGGCCGAGGAGAGGCTGCCTCGGAACGAGGGTGCCTCCCGGGTGACGGTCACGATCCACGGGCCGTTCCGTCCTGAGGAGACCAACCTGATCGCCATGGCACCCGACGCGGGATGTCTCGACCCTGTAAGCCTTCCTCAAGCTAGGCTGTTTCGAGCCTCCCCTCCTTTCTCTTTCTTCGAACCTTATTTATTCTCATCAAGTTTCTTTTTGCAGGGGGCGTTCACATGTCACGCGTCGAGGCCCCCGGTGAGGGAGGACGCTGCGGAAAGACAGGTGAGGCGCCTCTCTGCTCAGAAAGATAAGGAGAGTAAGGATGCAAAGAAGAGGAAAGAGAAGGAGAAGAACTTGCGTCGGGTGGACTGGGATCAGAGGCTGGCGAAGGCTCGTCGTAACCGGCAGCCTGGAGAGGAGTCCCCCGAGCTCAACTACACGAGCTCGGAGGAGGAGGATGATGATGAGGAGGAGAGCGATGATGAAGGGATGGATGCGCGTCTGAGGCGCGCGGGGGTCGTCGACATCAGGGCTGACTGCTCTTCTGTGCAGGAGAATATCCTTGAGATCCCCCCGGCGAAGGGATCGCGCGGGGCGCAGCAGCGGAAAGCCACGCCAGGCCCCGCCTCGTCGGAGGCTCAGGGCACGTCGAGCTCCGTGCCGGACGTGCCCCCTGCCGTGAAGAGGCCTCGAACTCGGGGCACCATCGCCGCGGCGCAGAAGGAGGTCACGACCGCGTCGACCCAGGCGGGGGGTCTCGAGAAGGGCCGGACCTCGAGAAGCGGTCAACACGCCGAGAGGGACTCCGGGCCCGACCACCGCAAGTTGTCGAGGACGACATCGAGCCCGCGGAAGAGCGGGCAACATGAGGGGGCGTCGAACCCCCGCCACCATGACCGTCGAGGGGGGAGCTCCCGGTCATCTCGTGACGGGAGTCGCGAGCGATCCCAGAGCCCATCGCCGCACCGTCGCCGGGAGAAGGAGGCAGACGCGGGGGGGGGGGGGGGGCACGACCGCCGGCATGAGCGTCGGAGCAGGTCCCAGAGCCCGCGCAAGGAAAGGCGCCAAGAGGACCACTTGACGGAGACGCGGTCGTCCCCCCGGGACAAGAGACAGAAGGAGAGCTCCCCGTCGGGGTCGAGCCACGGGAAGCACCGGGAGCCTTCCCACCATCCGAGCCACACGGAGATGGCTCGGGGGCATGGCTCGAGCCATGGGGCGGGCTCGAAGCCCCCGAGCGGGTCCGGTGACTCGGGGAAGAAGTCCCGCCGTCGCTTTGGGTAAGTAACGTTTCTCAATTCCGCTGGTAGTGAAGCTTTACCTTTTTACCTTTGGTAATATGTGTCGTTTCTGGTTTTTCAGGGAAAAGCGCTCCCGGCAGGAGGCGGACCCGCGGTGTCCAAGCGGGCCAAGACCTCGAGCTCTGCTGAGGACCGAGCACCTCGAGGTATGGCTCCTTCTTCCGCTGAAATGGCCGCTTGGCTGGTGAGGGCTCGAGCAGACATGGCTCGGGGAAGTCAGATGGCCGCCGCGGATCTTGGTGAGGCCGACGCCGTCGACCACGGGGGTTGAGGCTTTTTCCTGATTCTGACGACGTTGTTCTCTTTTTCAGCAGGGACCGCGGCTCCTAGCGCCAAGCCCGCCGCCACTGCGTCCATCGCAGCACCACCTCCTCCTCCTCCTCCGGTGGCGCCTACCGAGAGGGCCACTCCTCTCCCCGTCACGACGACCATCTCGGGGGGAGCACCCGAGACAGGCGCGGCTTCGTCGGCGTCTGGGGCTGAGGGGACAGCGGCCCTCGAGACCCCAGTCGACGCGAGCCGACCTGCTGGACAGGATCTCCTACCGACGGAGCCTCGCACGCCCGCGGAGAAGGAGAAGGAGGGGGAGGCGTCGGTGGAGAAGATACCGACGGTGGAGGAGCTCCTAGACGAGCTGGAGAAGGAGTCGTCCCCGGTCAAGAGCTCAGCGCTGGAGGGGGCGCTCGAGGCACCAGCCGGGGACGACAAGACGCCGGAAGATCCAGTGAGGGAGGAGAGGCTCGAGGGGCCGGCCGGGAACGAGGCGGAGGGGACGACCGGTCCCTCGGCCGGCGCGGAGGAGAGCTTGGAGACGAGCCACCCCTCGAGCGATCCGCTACCGCTCGAGCCCCCGCCTCTACGCGATGCCGCACCGTCGCCTCGGGAGGGGACGGAGCAGCAGGAGGAGATGGCTGAGGGCCCGCACGGTGACGGTGGGGGGCGGAGAGAGCCGCAGCCAGTGCCGCCGGTTGGTGGGCCGCAGCTGGTGCTGCTCGAGTCGGAGGAGGAGGTCCTGCTCAGGGTTCCGCGGGAGGCGCGGACACTCTTCAAGGAGGTGACCGAGCTCGTGGCGCAGGCAGAGAGGGCCTTCGTGGAGGAGGCGGACAAGTCCGCGCGGGTGGCGGCTGCCCTCGTGAGGGCGGAGGGGGAGCTCCAGGAGCTTCGCGCTGAGCTGGGCCGGAACGCACAGATGGCGGGCCGGCTCAACGACGCTCTGGCGGAGACCCCGGCGGCTCGAAACGAGGCCGCCCAAGCTAAGAGGGAGGCCACCACCGCTCTGTCCGCGGTGGAGGCGTCGAGGAAAGAGGCTGCCGACGCCCGAAGCGAGGCCGCCACCGCCCGGTCTGCAGCAGAGGCGGCGAGGAAGGAGGCCGAGGAGGCCAAGAGCAAGGCCGGCACCGCCCTGGCTGCGGCGGAGGCAGCGCGGAAGGAGGCCCAGGAGGCCTTAACTGCCGCGCGCTCGAGGATCCAAGGCCTCGAGATCGACATGGATCAGGCTCTCGACAGAGCTAATGACCTGTCGCTCAAGCTCGAGTCCGCTCAGCAGGAGGTGATCAATAAGGATCTGGCCCTTGCGCAGACGGGCAAACTGGTCGAGGAGCTTAAGGGACAAAAACTTGACGTGTTGTCCCAAAAGCATATACTCGAGCAGCGCGTCGGGGTCCTTACCAGCGACTTTGACACTCTGGGCGTGCACTGCCTGTGGCAGAACCGCCCAATAATGTGGCCCACCTGCACACGTCATCGTCATACGGAGCCCAATGACTGTGCAAATGAAACACGTTACTGGAATGATCCGTCGGGTGTCCCTGCGGAGACCCCGAATTATCCACGAGCCACAGGACCATCATCATGAAGGTTGGATTAATCACAACATTACAACAGTTGATACAAAGTACCATCGGAGTGCGGAAGCAAGATAGATAAACTTTACAAATTATGAAGATGTTACTTGTACATAAAAATAACTGGTGTTGCGGGAGTAGAGTAGTGTTACAGAACCACACTTAGGCGGAGTACCTAAGTTGGAGATGAGGGACAACCAGATCACGTCAAGCCCACTGACATGATCAGGATCAACGCCACCTATTAGAAACCTGCAACAGGGGTTAACAAACCCTGAGTACTGGGGTACTCAACAAGACTTACCCGACAAAGAAAAAGGGGAGGAGACTCAGGAATGAAAGGCTTAGGTAAGGCTTGAACAAGATCGAGAAATTTGCAGAAAAAGCATTTTGCGTTTTTCCGCCAGCAACAAGCACCTCGGGACTCTAACCCAAGAGTACAGGTCCTGTTGCAGAAAAAGCATCTTGTAAAACTTGTTTTTATTTGGAAAGGTTCAAGTATTCCTCAGTTCTTCATTGTCCATGATTCATTTTACATTTCAAAACATACCTAGTTGAGAACCACTCTCCGTTGACAGTCAGTGACCAAGTCTCCATAACCGAGGAGCAACGTTAATCCGGATAAAGAATACTCAGCTGAGGATCCCTATTCACACTGCATATGTAGCACCCAAGCTTGCATATGCCAACCCGTCTTCCACGATTCCTCCAAGATTGGGCCCGGTCCTACGCCACCCGAAAGTACAGTACACCACTCCAATCCGGGACTCTAACCCACGTGGGTACATGCTACTTCCGCCATCTCTCCACTCCCAGTGCGCGGTTGTCGGTCCAATAATGGATTTCTCGGAGCCAGAGCTTTCCGTAGTATGTGAATAGTTGCAAGTCTTGACCAGCAGGCCCCCATACGGATGGTCCCTACATTTTTCCGCCAGCGACAAGCACCTCGGGACTCTAACCCAAGAGTACAGGTCCTGTCGGTTTTTCAACCCTGTCCCGGTCGGTGTCAACTGTTGAGTCCCGGACTACAACATGACGGCACCGTACGCAAGGACACCCTCTTCTCGACAATGACCACATGCTAGCTAGGCAAGCAGTCATCGAACGGGAAGTAAAACCAAAATTCCCATAAAGTTTCTTTCAGTGATCACACTTTTGAAATTGGCATTTTTGCAAATCTATTATATAGCATCACTAAGCATTTTGCAAATAGTTTTTAAAACAAGGCGGGTGGATCCTTTGGTGGAGGTAAATAATGCAGGAGGCAATAGGTCATCACACAACTCCTATAACCTAATGCAGTAATTTAACTCAAAAGCATTTAAGGAAAACATTTTATAAATGGAAGGGTTAAATGCACCGGGGCTTGCCTTAAAGAGAGCGGGCTCGAGGGCGGACTGCAGGAGTCGGGGCTCGAGGTTACTTCGGGGTAGGTTCGTCGGCGGCTGGCTTGACGTTGATTCCTTCTCCTTCGGTTACTATACGGATGCAATGATGCATGCACATGAGTAGGCTAGTATGAACAAAGTGCATAGGATAAAACTAGAGTATAGCTTTGTAAAGTATAAGTGGTTGTTAAAGTGGACAATAGGTTACTTATCCCTTTCTAGCAATATTAGCCAACTTTATTAAGCAACTTTTATATGACTTAAGCATAATCATCACAAGGCATCACAAACATCATAGACCAGAGGGGTATGGGTCTATGAACATCAAACAATCCAAAGATCACATCATCAAACACTTATTACCGACACTAATCACTTTTTCTATTTTTTTTCTATTTTCCTAAATTAATTAAAAAGGTCATTTTATGAAGTTGCTCCAAAAATTACCAAATTAATCACATAAGTTCATTATGGTGTAGATAGATGGCAAAACAAATTTCATAATTTTTGGAGGTCATTAGGGTGCTCAAATAAAATCAGACATTAATTAGTAAAAGGCACTATTTAATAATTAAAATAAAAGCTCAAAAATCAACTTGTTCCAAAAGACTTCAAAATTTTACCAGAGACTAAACATGGCATAAGAAGCTCACAAAATTTTGTCTCATGATTTTTGGAGTTATAAATCACTCTCCAAAAATACCAAAACCTTCATTTTTCAATTAAGAGGGGAATTTTATATTTTTAAATCTTTGCACAAAACTCAAGTTTCATATTTTTATAAAATACTCCAGAGCATAAAGAGTCTACCACAAAAATTTCAGAATTTTTGGGTGCACACAGAAAATCATACAAAAAAAGAGAAAACAGAACACTATTCACATTTCTCAGAAAAAGAGAAGAGCACTGTGCTCTTTCTAGGCCGGCCTCGGCGAACCGCGGGGCTCGGGCGAATCGCGCGGGGCTCGGTCGAGACGGGAGCGATAGCTTCGTCCGAGGCCTGGCCCGAAGGCTCGGGCGAGACGGAAAAGTAAGCCTCCGTCCGAGGCCTGACTCGGGCGAAGCGGAGAGCATGCGTCGCCGAGGCTTGGGCTCGGGCGAAGCGGTCTCGGGCGAGACGGAAGGCTCGGGCGAGACGGAAAAACAAGCCTCCGTCCGAGACCTGGCTGGGGCTCGGGCGAAACGGAGTGGAAGCAGAGACCGGAGGCTCGGACGCTTACCACGTGTCGGAGGCAGGGCTCGAGGGTGAGGCTCGACTCGTTCTCGAGGGTGAGGCTCGACTCGTTCTCGAGGGTGAGGCTCGACCTGTGCTCGAGGGTGAGGCTCGACTCGTTCTCGAGGGTGAGGCTCGACCTGTGCTCGAGGGAGAAGATGACCGCGGCGGCGCTCCGGCGGTCCGGCGGTCCGGCGCAACACACGAGGCCGCAAGGGCCGGGTTAGAGTCGCGCGGGGCCAAGGAACACGACACGGGGGTCGGTGAGGGATGATCATGGCCGGAGACGGCGAATTCCACGAACCCGAGCTCGCCGGGATTCTGCCGGAGAAGGGGACGGCGAGCTTACGCCGGGCAAACGGCGGCGGGGAAGGTGAAATTGAAGGGTGGGAAAGCTTCACGAGCTCAAGGCGAAGCTTCCGAGCTAGGTGGTGGAGCGGCGGAGTGACTGGAGAGAGCTGGCCACGGCGGCGGGGGTGAGTGCGGAGGTCGGAGCTCCGGCGGCTTATATAGCCGCGGCTATGGGACGGTAGAGACCTCGGGGTGGGGTGGATAAGCTCGGCGGACGCACGCGCACTCGATTGCGCTCAGGCGGGGGGTACTGGTGTGCAGCCGGGGCTCGGGCGCAAGCTCGGCCGGCGATGGCCACGCAGCGGCGGCGGCTGGGCACTGTAGGGGACGGGAAGGAAGGTCAGCGCTCGCGTGCGGGCGCGGAGGGAACAGGGGAACAGCGGCGGCAGGTTGGTGGCGCGTGGGGAGCAGCCGTCTGCGCTGCAGGCGCAGCGCCGGCGCCATGGCCGGGGCCCCCCCCCTCCCTCTGGCTCTACGGGAAGAAGAACAGTGCTAGAGTCTAGGGTTTGACTTTTGGCTGGTTTCTGTATTTTGCAAAAATCTCCCAAAATTTGAACTGTGCGACAAAAACTCAAAACACCAAAGTTGTTCAGAAAAATGAGATCTACAACTTTGTCAATATGAACATTTTCAAATTCCAAATAGTTTTTGAACTATATTCAAAAACAGAAAAGGTGACACTTTTTCAACTGGATTCAAATCAAAATTACTCTGAATTTCAAACTGAAACTTGAAAGTCTTCCAATGTGAAAGTTGTTCCATTTGTTAAAACCTACAACTTTGCTAATATCCACTTTTTCTGAAACTCAATAGTTTTTGAATTAATTTTGAAAACTGAAAAGGGGACAAAAACTGAAATTTGAACGAATTTGAAATTACTTCAAATTTTATATAGAAACATGGAAATCTGTAAATACCAAAGTTGTTCCTCTAAGACAGATTCACAACTTTGCTTTTTAAACCAACTCAAAATTTTGGATTTTGAAAAAGTTATCAAAAAGGGAATAAATCCAGGATTTGGGATTTTAGGGTTTTGCAAAAGGAAATTCAATTCAAATCTGATTTTTGAACTTTGATCAAAGCACAAACATCAGGGCACTAAATTAGAACAGGAATTACATAGAACTAGGCACAGAGGTGAAATTACCATTTTGCCCCTTAAAGGAAGAAGTGGGCTAATAAGGGTTTTTGCAATAGAGGTACATCACATAAAATGATACACTAAGCAAATGCATACACATGAAATCATGATCAAGATGATTAATGATGCTAATGATGATATGTCAAGTTAATTACATGCTTAAACACCAGAGGTGTTACAGTCTTCCCCCCTAAAAGAAATCTCGTCCCGAGATTTAAGAAGTGCTTTAAAGGCTGGGGTTGAGTAATGGAAAAAGGAAATGTGTCATACTTGTTTACTCGCAAGGAGTTCACAAGGCAACTGGGTTAGGGTTAGGATTACAACCGGGATCAGAACACGGTTGCAAGTAGCAAGGTAGGGGATTTTGAGTGGAGCAAGGAAAAATATCAAGAGCCAAGAGAGAGTGTATATTAGTTACGGGCTATATTGGATCATAACTGTAGACTTCGATACCTGCGCGCACCCAACGGAAAACTTGTGCAACTCGGCACACAAGATTCTTCGGGTTCCGTCGCGGCATCGTGGTCACCAATTATGGCACCATAATAGAGCATAACTTCTATAACTCTCATCCCATAAAGAGGGAAATTATAACCAAAAGCAGGGATTGGTCATAATTACAAGGAAAGTGGCTTTGAATTCCCTTTCGGGCATCCAGAAATGAAAGCACTTTAACGGTGGACTTAGAAAGAATCATGACGATAGGCCTGTATATTAGCGAGCACCTGACAGTAACTCCCTATGGTGGCTGTCCATAGGTGACTCCAGGTTCCTACACTTTTATCCGGTCCATGGATCACGGTCCTTTCAAAGAACACAATTTTAGTAACTTTCAACCACCATTCGTCGTTTACACGACATCAGCAAATGGTATGTGCCAATTCAAGGCATGACACACACATATCAAGGAAGAACCAAAGATTTGCCCTGATTCTGACTTTTATGTGGTCGAGTGTATGAAAGATATCCAAAAGTTCTCAAGGATCAGAACTTATGGAGCAAAGTAGCAAGGGTAACGGAATTTAGGGACGATCAGCCATCGGGGATCATAGCTGTTTTTAGAATTTAGAGAAGAAGCACATTTTAACATTATGTATGATATGATGCATGCTCGCCCTATACGACCTCTCTCTGACAGGAGATTTCCGTCTCCACCTGTTAGTTAGATATAGGGCTATACTTTATATACTAGCTTCACTGACTTGGTACCTTCTGTCGGAATCACTAGTATAGTCTTCACGAAGTCTTCCAGCAAAGCAAGAACTTAGGGAAGGATCATTTTTAATTTGTTACTTCCAAAAAACTTTTAGGTTAAGAAATCATTTTGAAGTTTTTCAAAAGTAATGTTGCAACCAGTCTTCCCTTGATGATAATCCTGCTCCGATACCATTCTGTGGCAGAACCGCCCAATAATGTGGCCCACCTGCACACGTCATCGTCATACGGAGCCCAATGACTGTGCAAATGAAACACGTTACTGGAATGATCCGTCGGGTGTCCCTGCGGAGACCCCGAATTATCCACGAGCCACAGGACCATCATCATGAAGGTTGGATTAATCACAACATTACAACAGTTGATACAAAGTACCATCGGAGTGCGGAAGCAAGATAGATAAACTTTACAAATTATGAAGATGTTACTTGTACATAAAAATAACTGGTGTTGCGGGAGTAGAGTAGTGTTACAGAACCACACTTAGGCGGAGTACCTAAGTTGGAGATGAGGGACAACCAGATCACGTCAAGCCCACTGACATGATCAGGATCAACGCCACCTATTAGAAACCTGCAACAGGGGTTAACAAACCCTGAGTACTGGGGTACTCAACAAGACTTACCCGACAAAGAAAAAGGGGAGGAGACTCAGGAATGAAAGGCTTAGGTAAGGCTTGAACAAGATCGAGAAATTTGCAGAAAAAGCATTTTGCGTTTTTCCGCCAGCAACAAGCACCTCGGGACTCTAACCCAAGAGTACAGGTCCTGTTGCAGAAAAAGCATCTTGTAAAACTTGTTTTTATTTTGGAAAGGTTCAAGTATTCCTCAGTTCTTCATTGTCCATGATTCATTTTACATTTCAAAACATACCTAGTTGAGAACCACTCTCCGTTGACAGTCAGTGACCAAGTCTCCATAACCGAGGAGCAACGTTAATCCGGATAAAGAATACTCAGCTGAGGATCCCTATTCACACTGCATATGTAGCACCCAAGCTTGCATATGCCAACCCGTCTTCCACGATTCCTCCAAGATTGGGCCCGGTCCTACGCCACCCGAAAGTACAGTACACCACTCCAATCCGGGACTCTAACCCACGTGGGTACATGCTACTTCCGCCATCTCTCCACTCCCAGTGCGCGGTTGTCGGTCCAATAATGGATTTCTCGGAGCCAGAGCTTTCCGTAGTATGTGAATAGTTGCAAGTCTTGACCAGCAGGCCCCCATACGGATGGTCCCTACATTTTTCCGCCAGCGACAAGCACCTCGGGACTCTAACCCAAGAGTACAGGTCCTGTCGGTTTTTCAACCCTGTCCCGGTCGGTGTCAACTGTTGAGTCCCGGACTACAACATGACGGCACCGTACGCAAGGACACCCTCTTCTCGACAATGACCACATGCTAGCTAGGCAAGCAGTCATCGAACGGGAAGTAAAACCAAAATTCCCATAAAGTTTCTTTCAGTGATCACACTTTTGAAATTGGCATTTTTGCAAATCTATTATATAGCATCACTAAGCATTTTGCAAATAGTTTTTAAAACAAGGCGGGTGGATCCTTTGGTGGAGGTAAATAATGCAGGAGGCAATAGGTCATCACACAACTCCTATAACCTAATGCAGTAATTTAACTCAAAAGCATTTAAGGAAAACATTTTATAAATGGAAGGGTTAAATGCACCGGGGCTTGCCTTAAAGAGAGCGGGCTCGAGGGCGGACTGCAGGAGTCGGGGCTCGAGGTTACTTCGGGGTAGGTTCGTCGGCGGCTGGCTTGACGTTGATTCCTTCTCCTTCGGTTACTATACGGATGCAATGATGCATGCACATGAGTAGGCTAGTATGAACAAAGTGCATAGGATAAAACTAGAGTATAGCTTTGTAAAGTATAAGTGGTTGTTAAAGTGGACAATAGGTTACTTATCCCTTTCTAGCAATATTAGCCAACTTTATTAAGCAACTTTTATATGACTTAAGCATAATCATCACAAGGCATCACAAACATCATAGACCAGAGGGGTATGGGTCTATGAACATCAAACAATCCAAAGATCACATCATCAAACACTTATTACCGACACTAATCACTTTTTCTATTTTTTTTCTATTTTCCTAAATTAATTAAAAAGGTCATTTTATGAAGTTGCTCCAAAAATTACCAAATTAATCACATAAGTTCATTATGGTGTAGATAGATGGCAAAACAAATTTCATAATTTTTGGAGGTCATTAGGGTGCTCAAATAAAATCAGACATTAATTAGTAAAAGGCACTATTTAATAATTAAAATAAAAGCTCAAAAATCAACTTGTTCCAAAAGACTTCAAAATTTTACCAGAGACTAAACATGGCATAAGAAGCTCACAAAATTTTGTCTCATGATTTTTGGAGTTATAAATCACTCTCCAAAAATACCAAAACCTTCATTTTTCAATTAAGAGGGGAATTTTATATTTTTAAATCTTTGCACAAAACTCAAGTTTCATATTTTTATAAAATACTCCAGAGCATAAAGAGTCTACCACAAAAATTTCAGAATTTTTGGGTGCACACAGAAAATCATACAAAAAAAGAGAAAACAGAACACTATTCACATTTCTCAGAAAAAGAGAAGAGCACTGTGCTCTTTCTAGGCCGGCCTCGGCGAACCGCGGGGCTCGGGCGAATCGCGCGGGGCTCGGTCGAGACGGGAGCGATAGCTTCGTCCGAGGCCTGGCCCGAAGGCTCGGGCGAGACGGAAAAGTAAGCCTCCGTCCGAGGCCTGACTCGGGCGAAGCGGAGAGCATGCGTCGCCGAGGCTTGGGCTCGGGCGAAGCGGTCTCGGGCGAGACGGAAGGCTCGGGCGAGACGGAAAAACAAGCCTCCGTCCGAGACCTGGCTGGGGCTCGGGCGAAACGGAGTGGAAGCAGAGACCGGAGGCTCGGACGCTTACCACGTGTCGGAGGCAGGGCTCGAGGGTGAGGCTCGACTCGTTCTCGAGGGTGAGGCTCGACTCGTTCTCGAGGGTGAGGCTCGACCTGTGCTCGAGGGTGAGGCTCGACTCGTTCTCGAGGGTGAGGCTCGACCTGTGCTCGAGGGAGAAGATGACCGCGGCGGCGCTCCGGCGGTCCGGCGGTCCGGCGCAACACACGAGGCCGCAAGGGCCGGGTTAGAGTCGCGCGGGGCCAAGGAACACGACACGGGGGTCGGTGAGGGATGATCATGGCCGGAGACGGCGAATTCCACGAACCCGAGCTCGCCGGGATTCTGCCGGAGAAGGGGACGGCGAGCTTACGCCGGGCAAACGGCGGCGGGGAAGGTGAAATTGAAGGGTGGGAAAGCTTCACGAGCTCAAGGCGAAGCTTCCGAGCTAGGTGGTGGAGCGGCGGAGTGACTGGAGAGAGCTGGCCACGGCGGCGGGGGTGAGTGCGGAGGTCGGAGCTCCGGCGGCTTATATAGCCGCGGCTATGGGACGGTAGAGACCTCGGGGTGGGGTGGATAAGCTCGGCGGACGCACGCGCACTCGATTGCGCTCAGGCGGGGGTACTGGTGTGCAGCCGGGGCTCGGGCGCAAGCTCGGCCGGCGATGGCCACGCGGCGGCGGCGGCTGGGCACTGTAGGGGACGGGAAGGAAGGTCAGCGCTCGCGTGCGGGCGCGGAGGGAACAGGGGAACAGCGGCGGCAGGTTGGTGGCGCGTGGGGAGCAGCCGTCTGCGCTGCAGGCGCAGCGCCGGCGCCATGGCCGGGGGCCCCCCCTCCCTCTGGCTCTACGGGAAGAAGAACAGTGCTAGAGTCTAGGGTTTGACTTTTGGCTGGTTTCTGTATTTTGCAAAAATCTCCCAAAATTTGAACTGTGCGACAAAAACTCAAAACACCAAAGTTGTTCAGAAAAATGAGATCTACAACTTTGTCAATATGAACATTTTCAAATTCCAAATAGTTTTTGAACTATATTCAAAAACAGAAAAGGTGACACTTTTTCAACTGGATTCAAATCAAAATTACTCTGAATTTCAAACTGAAACTTGAAAGTCTTCCAATGTGAAAGTTGTTCCATTTGTTAAAACCTACAACTTTGCTAATATCCACTTTTTCTGAAACTCAATAGTTTTTGAATTAATTTTGAAAACTGAAAAGGGGACAAAAACTGAAATTTGAACGAATTTGAAATTACTTCAAATTTTATATAGAAACATGGAAATCTGTAAATACCAAAGTTGTTCCTATAAGACAGATTCACAACTTTGCTTTTTAAACCAACTCAAAATTTTGGATTTTGAAAAAGTTATCAAAAAGGGAATAAATCCAGGATTTGGGATTTTAGGGTTTTGCAAAAGGAAATTCAATTCAAATCTGATTTTTGAACTTTGATCAAAGCACAAACATCAGGGCACTAAATTAGAACAGGAATTACATAGAACTAGGCACAGAGGTGAAATTACCATTTTGCCCCTTAAAGGAAGAAGTGGGCTAATAAGGGTTTTTGCAATAGAGGTACATCACATAAAATGATACACTAAGCAAATGCATACACATGAAATCATGATCAAGATGATTAATGATGCTAATGATGATATGTCAAGTTAATTACATGCTTAAACACCAGAGGTGTTACACTGCCAAGGTACTGTCGTAATCTTCAGGCTTTGTCTTGCTTTGATTTCGAGGTTCTTGCCACGCCGCAGACTTACTCTTTTCTGTTTGTTGCGCAGATCTGGAGAAGACCGCCGAGGAGCTCCGCGAGACGAATCAGACTCTCGTGGAGCAACTCCAGGGTGAGACCATGGTGGCGGAGCGGGCGCGCGGCACCCTCGACAGGCTCTGCTCCACGTGGGGTGCCGACCCGGTGGCCACGGCAGAGGGCGCAGTGGCTCGAGGCGACGCCCTGGTCGATGCCCTGTGCTTCTTCGATGTGGCCACGCGGGACCGCGTCAAGAGCGCTCTCCACCACGGCGTAAAGCAGGCGCTCGCGGCCGTCCGCTCCGGCTTCCACTACCCGGTCAACGTCGTCGCCAAGGGCTTCGTCGAGATCGAGGGGAAGGACGAAGAGTGGAACGACCGCCGCGTCGACACGATCCTGGAGAAGGTGGAGAGGCCGGGGGCGGCGCTCGCAAAGCTCTTCGAGGAGGACGTGCTGCCTCCCATTGCAGACAGTGGTGTAGATGGCTCTCCTCCTCCTGGCCCGGACGTCGAGGCTGAGCCCGCAGCAGAAGATCTTGAGGAGGAGTTCCAGACTGATGAGGAATGAGGCCTGCGTGCCAAATTTGGGCGTCGAGGCCCTTGTAAAAATTCATGTCATGACTTATGGCCCGTCGAGGCCAACGTATGCGTATGACTTATTTGTTTAAAGACGCTGTTTTCTTTTTAAATTTATTCGACCATTTCTCTTTGTCGCTAGCTCGAGTTTCTACCGGCTTGGTCTATGTTCTTTCGATACTCATCACGAGTTCCTCGATGGGAGGCGTAGGTAGGGTACCGTAGCCCGGGGGCGTGGGTGGCCGTCTACGTCGACGCCCCCCGCCTCTTGGAGGCTCGAGGTATCTACGGACTTAGACGTTGCTAGTACGCTCGAGATACGAATCGAGATAGGGGTCGAATTTTTGAAAAGAAAAGCGCGTTTTTTCCGAAGTCTGGGGGGGAGGTTTCCCCCTGGGGGTTCCCCCCTGTCAGCCCCCGAGGGAGGCTCGACCCTGAGCAAGGCAGGGTCGAGGCTACCTTAAGTTGTTAAGTAAAATGAAAGACAATGCACGAGTTTGTTCATTCATATTTGACGTGTATGTACAAAGCAACAAAATGTACGAGGCCTCGAGGCCTTTAAGGGTAGAAGCGACGTAGCTGAGATATGTTCCACGCATTCGCCAGGATCCTGCCTTGACCGTCGTAGAGCTTGTATGTTCCTGGCTTGAGCACCTCAGCTACGGTGTATGGGCCCTCCCATGGAGGGGTGAGCTTGTGGCGCCCTCGATTATCTTGCAGCCGTCGAAGCACGAGGTCCCCCTCCGCCAGGTCCCTTTTGCGCACGTGCTTGTCGTGGTAGCGTCGAAGTGTTTGCTGGTAGCGCGTGGAGTTGATGAGCGCCACGTCTCGAGCCTCCTCGAGCTGGTCCTTGGCGTTGGCGAGCCTCTCGTCGTTGGTTTGCTCGTTGTAGGCTCGATGTCGAGGGGAGCCGTACTCGAGGTCCGTAGGCAAGACAACCTCGGCGCCGTAGGTTAGGAAGAACGGAGTGAACCCGGTGGCTCGACTCGGCGTAGTCCTGAGGCCCCACAGCACCGAGGGGAGCTCTGCAGCCCACCCCTTTCCAAAATTCTTGAGGGTTTTGAACAGCCTCGGCTTCAGCCCATGGAGTATCATGCTGTTGGCGCGCTCGACCTGCCCGTTGCATTGAGGGTATGCGACTGAGGCCCAGTTCACGCGGATGTTGTTGTCGTCGCAGAAGTTGATGAACTTTTTGCCCGCGAATTGTGTGTCGTTGTCGGTGATGATGACGTTAGGCACCCCAAACCGGTACATGATGTCAGAGATGAACTCGACGGCCTTCTCGGAGGTGGGGTTGCCTATAGGCTTAGCCTCAATCCACTTGGTGAATTTGTCAACGGCCACGAGCACATGCGTGTAATTTCCATTTGTCATCTTGAGGGGACCCACGAGGTCGAGCCCCCAGACGGCAAACGGCCAAGTGATGGGGATCATCTGCAGGGCGTGCGCGGGCTGGTGCGTTTGCTTGGCGTAGAACTGACACCCTTGGCAGGCTTGAACCAGGCGCTTGGCGTCTCCGATGGCGGTTGGCCAGTAGAAGCCTTGGCGGAAGGCGTTCCCCACCAAGGTCCTTGGCGCTGCGTGATGGCCGCAAGCCCCCGAGTGCATGTCGTCGAGGAGCATGCGTCCTTCCTCGAGGGGGATGCAGCGCTGAAGGATTCCTGATGGGCTTCGGCGGTATAGCTCTCGTTCGTCGCCGTAGATGACGTAGGTCTTGGCCCTTCGAGCGATGCGTCGGGCCTCCGTCTTGTCTTCTGGTAGGACGCCTTGCGTCAGGTAGTCGAGGAAGGGCGTCCGCCAGTCGAGGGGTCGTGACGAAGAAGAGACGGGTGCGTCGATCTGCATCGCCTCAGCGGATGTCGAGGGGTCGTTCTCGAGGGGTGGCATTGAAGATCGAGCCCCCGTGTCCGGCTCGAGGGGTGGCGTCGAGGGGCCAGCCCCCGGGCCGATTTTGACGGATGGCTCGCAGATGTCCCTCAAGAAGACATCTGGTGGGACGGTGCCGCGCGTGGATGCTAACTTAGCCAGCTCGTCTGCGGCCTCGTTGTACTTTCGAGCGATGTGGTTGAGCTCGAGGCCGTAGAACTTGTCTTCTAGCTTGCGCACTTCTCCGCAGTATGCTTCCATCTTGGGATCGATGCAGCTCGAGGCCTTCATGACCTGGTTGATGACGAGCTGCGAGTCCCCTCGAACGTCGAGGCGTCGGACCCCAAGCTCGAGGGCGATACGCAGCCCGTTGACGAGGGCCTCGTACTCAGCGACGTTGTTGGAGGCGGGGAAGTGCAAGCGCAGCAGGTAGTGCATGTGGACTCCGAGGGGTGAGATGAAGAGCAGGCCTACGCCTGCCCCTGTCTTCATGAGGGACCAGTCGAAGTACATAGTCCAGAGCTCGGCTTGGATTTGTGCCAGCGGGAGATGGGTGTCAGTCCACTCAGAAACGAAGTCCGCCAACGCTTGTGACTTGATGGCTTTTCGTGGAGCGTAGGTGACGGCCTCCCCCATCAGCTCGGCAGACCACTTGGCGATGCGCCCCGTGGCCTCCCGGTTGTTGATGATCTCTCCGAGGGGGAAGGATGGTACCACCGTCACGGGATGAGCGAGGAAATAATGCTGGAGCTTACGCCTCGTGATGATGATGCCGTAGAGCAGCTTCTGGATGTGTGGGTACCGGACCTTGGCCTCAGAGAGCACCTCACTGATGAAGTACACCGGCCATTGGACTGGTAGCGCGTGACCCTCCTCGTGTCTCTCGACGACTACGACCGCGCTGACCACCTGGGTGGTTGCGGCTACGTAGAGGAGGAGAGGCTCGGGGGGATCGTCATCCTGGGCTGGTCGTGGTGGCACGAGAATTGGCGTGGAAGTCAGCAACCCCTTCAACTTGGTTAGGGCCTCCTCGGCTTCGACGGTCCACGCAAAGCGTTCCGTTTTCTTCAGCAGGCGGTAGAGGGGTAGCGCCTTTTCCCCTAGCCTCGAGATGAACCTGCTGAGAGCGGCTAGACAGCCTGTCACTTTCTGTACGCCCTTGAGGTCTCGAATTGGGCCCATCCTCGTGACTGCTGAGATCTTTTCGGGGTTGGCCTCGATCCCCCGTTGTGAGACAATGTAGCCAAGTAGCATGCCTCGAGGCACACCAAAGACACATTTCTCAGGGTTGAGTTTCACATTCTTGGCCCGGAGGCACTCGAACGTGGTCTCGAGATCGCTGATGAGGTCCCCGACTTTCTTGGTTTTAACCACGATGTCATCGACGTAGGCCTCGATGGTTTTGCCTATGTGTTTGCCAAAGACATGTTGCATACAACGCTGATATGTTGCCCCGGCGTTTCGAAGGCCGAAGGGCATCGTAACATAGCAATACATACCAAAAGGCGTAATAAAAGAGGTAGCGAGCTCGTCGGATTCTTTCATCTTAATCTGGTGGTAGCCGGAATACGCATCGAGAAACGAAAGTACTTCACACCCCGCAGTGGAATCGACAATCTGATCAATTCTAGGTAAAGGAAACGGAACTTTTGGACATGTTTTATTCAAGCCAGTGTAGTCTACACACATTCGTATTTTTCCATTCTTTTTCCTAACTAGTACAGGGTTAGCTAGCCACTCTGGGTGAAATATCTCCTTGATGAATCCAGCCGCCAAAAGCTTGTGCACCTCCTCGCCGATGATCCTGCGCTTCTCCTCGTCGAAGCGGTGCAGGCGTTGCTTCACCGGTCTGGACCCGGCCTGGATCTCCAAGGCGTGCTCGGCGACTTCCCTCGGTATACCTGGTATGTCCGAGGGGCTCCACGCAAACATGTCGATGTTCGCGCGGAGAAAGTTGACGAGCACTGCTTCCTATTTAAGCTCGAGGCTGGCACTGATGGCCAGCGTCTTGCTGTCGGACGAGGTCGGGTCGACGGGTATCTGCTTGGTGTGCTCTGCCGGCTCGAAGGTGCCGGCGTGGCGCTTTGCTTCAGGGGCCTCGGTGGCCAGGGCAGCCAGGGCTTCGAGCGAGTCGACTTGGACGTTGGCCTCCCCACGCTCGACGCACTCCACGTTGCAGTGGTACGCGTGTTCGTAGGAGGTGTCGACGGTGATGACCCCTTTCGGCCCCGGCATCTTGAGCTTCAAGTATGTGTAGTTGGGGACCACCATGAACTTGGCGTAGCCAGGCCTGCCGATGATGGCGTGGTAGGTCCCTTGGAACCCAACTACCTCGAAGGTGAGTGTCTCCCGGCGGATTGGCCGACGTGCCAAAGCAAACAGGTAGGTCAATGCGCCCGAGGGGGAGGGCCTTCTTCCCTGGTACGACCCCGTGGAACCCCCCGACGCTGGGTCAGAGCTGGTCCCTCATAATCCCCAGGAGGTCGAGGGTCTCGAGGTATACGATGTTGAGGCTCGAGCCCCCATCCATCAACACCTTGGTGAACCGAACGTCGACGATGACGGGGTCGACGACGAGGGGGTACGCCTCCGGATTTACGACATGGTCCGGATGGTCGTCACGGTCGAACGTGATCGACGCATCAGACCAGTCAAGATACCGGGGGGCGTCGTGGCAGAGTGCAAAGACCTCCCGACGCTCCTTCTTTCTCTCTCGAGCCGAGAGCCCGACGGTTGGGCCCCCGTAGATCATGAAGCAGTCGCGCACCTGGGGGAAGTTGCCGTCTGCGTCCCCGTCGTCGTGTCGATTGTTGTCCTTGCCCTTAGGCGCGTCTTCCTTCTTGTCGCCGAGCTTGGAGTAGAAGCCCTTCAACATTCGGCAGTCCTTTAACTTGTGATTCGTGGGACTCTTGTGATAAGGGCAGGGGTCCTCGAGCATTTTGTCGAAGACAGCCCCGTCAGGGGGGACTCGAGGCTTCTTATGCTCGAGGGCGCCCATGAGCACTTCTTCATCGTCGTTGTCATCGGCGTCGCGCTTCGCCTTCTGACCTTTGCCTTTGTTCTTCTTCTTTTTGTTGTTGGTGTGGCGGTTCTTGTCGTTGTTGCCCTTGCTCGAGCCCTCCGGCATAGCTACCGCCTTGCCTTTGTCCGTGGATCGGCCAAAGAAGGCCCCCACCGCCTCGTCGCTCGAGGCAAAGCTGGTGACGCGATCCATCAGATCCTCGATCGTCCTGGGACGGTAGCGCCCTAGCTCGTGGACTAGCTCTTGGCATGTTGTGCCCGCGAGGAACACTGAGATGACATCCTCATCAGTCACGTGGGGGAGCCCAAGGCGTTGCTTCGAGAATCGCCGAGCGAAGTCGCGGAGGGGCTCGTCCGCTGTTTGCCTGCAACGTCGTAGATCCCAGGGGTTGCCTGGGCGCACGCAAGTCCCCTTGAAATTCCCATCGAAGACCCTGACTAGGTCGGCCCAGCCGTGGATTTGATCCGGCGGGAGCCCCTCGAGCCACCGACGGGCGGTGTCCGAGAGGTAGAGCGGGAGCTGGCGTATGATCACGCGGTCGTCGCTCTTCGCCTCGCCCAGTTGGCAGCCCAGGCGGAAGTCGGAGAGCCATAGCTTGGGCTCGACCTCCCCATCATACTACACAATGTTGGTCGGTGGTCGAAAGCGGTCGGGGAGGGTTGAGCTGCGGATGGCCCGGCTGAAGACCCTGGGGCCCGGGGGCTCGAGGGCTTGCCGGTCCTCGTCATTGTCGTAGCGCCCCCCTCGATGGGCACTATAGCCACGCTCCTCGGCCCCTTTGTCCTTGCGCCGGCGGTTGATGTTGTTGCGGGCGTCATTGGGGTCTCGAGGTGGCCGGTTGTCGACGATCCGCTCCCGGACTGGCCTGGCTCGAGAGGCGTCCGGCTGGTGGACGAACGTCTCACGCTCGTTGCGGGGCGTGTCTGCTGGTTTCCCCGAGGCCGCTCCGCGCCGGTGCGAGGCTGAGCTCTCGGCCTGCTGCAGAGCGGCTGTCTCGAGGAGGTTCTTCATCTCCCCGAGCATGCGCCTGGCGTCAGGGTTGGAGATGGCGGGTAGATCGCGGAGCAGCATCGCGGCCGGCACCACGTTCTGCCCGGCTCGCGGGAAGCGCACCTCGGGGCGTGCTGGTGCCCCATCCTCGAGGATCTGCCGGTGGACCTCTCGAGCGCGGCCACGAGCGCCGGCGCCTCGAGGCTGGGTTTGTTCCTGCACAAGAGTTTGCTCGAGCTGCAGCAGGCGTTGTCGTTCCTCCTCAGCCTTGGTGATCGCCTCCCGCAGCTGTGCGAGCTGCGCCGCCCGGTCGTTGTTGTGCTGAGGTGGTGCATCCGGTGCCGGGGGTTCGTTCCTCCCCTGAACATGTGATCCGCCCGCCGCCGCCACGTCGTTGGGCTCTTTGAGGTTGAGCGCCGGCCTGGCGTCGTCGTCGCGCCCACGACCCCCTCATGCTGGAAGCACTCCCTGGTGGGATCCCAGAGGTCAGGGTCATGGTAGTCGTACTCGTCGGAGTCGGAGCTGTTGATGTCGCGCCGCTCTGGCTCGTGCTGGGACTGCAGCTCGCGGTACCACTCTCCGATGGTGGCTCGCCGGGGTGGCTCGACGACTCGTGAGAAGCCGCGGTCGACGTGCGCGGGGTAGACGATCTCCAGGTCGGTGGTGGCTCGTAGGATCACGCCCGGACGTTCCTCCCGCTCTGCCGCCGCCCGGTCCTGACGGCGCTCGTCGAGGTGGTGGGCGTAGACAGCTGCGGAGTTGTTGAGGCCGAACGGGGGCCGCTGGCGCCGAGCGCGGTACACCCCGTGCGGGAGGAAGCCAGGTGGTGTCGACGGAGCACGGCTCGGGGGCCTCTGGCCAGGCTCCCGGTCCGTGCGCATGACGAACGCGAACTCGCTGGGAGAGTGTGCGCGCGCCCTAGAAGTCTCCGGCCGCGCGCCGGGCAGGTTTCTCCTCGGGGACTCTGCGCCGGCCGCGCGCCGGGCAGGTTTCTCCTCGGGGACTCTGCGCCGGCCGCGGGGAAGTGGGTGTACGCCGCGGGCACCGCCTGTGCCTGGCGACGATGGTGACGACGGCGCCGCTCATGAGGTGGCGACGCGTGGTGGTGCGGAAGACGCGCCACGCCCCCCGCGCGGGGTGGCGTGACACGCCCTCCGCTCGGGCTCTCCGTGGAGAGCAGGGTCAGCTCGTTGCCGCTGCCGGTGGCCAGGAACTCGAGGCTCCCGAACCAGATGACGGCACCAGCAGAGAACGAAGGAGTGGAAGAAGCCATCCAGAAAACAACGAGAAATCGACTCTGACACGCGAAGGCCCCTACCTGGCGCGCCAACTGTCGGTGTTTTCACCCCGGGGGTATGACACCAACTAGTAATATGATCGCATGCTCTCTTCCTGGATGGTGATGCAAGATGACACAAGGGTTTATCCTGGTTCGGGCAAAGAAGGCCCTACGTCCAGCGGGGGGAGGAGGTTCTTGTATTACTTGCACCTAAGTGCTTGTACATGGGCAATACAAGCTCAACGAGCGTGGACGAGAGTTTGGACTCGTGTGTGTCCTGTGGACTCGTGTGAACCCGTCCGCATGAAGGGCCCTGATGTCCTCTTTTATAGAACAAGAGGAGGCCGGGGTTACACAGGAGTGACAAGTACAACGCCCAATACGGCGAAGGGTTGGTATTTTGTCTTGTCGAGGTCACTGGAGCCGGCATGAGGGTTGCTGTTGAGGCGTCCTTGAAGCGTGGCTTCCATCCCGGGCGCGAACGTGGAGGCCGTACAACGCCCACTCCGGCACGTACAGGACGTGGCAGGGTCCCTCCGAGTCTTGGGGTACCTGTCCTCCAATAGCATGAAAGCAGTCAGGGCTCGAGGGGCGCAGGGCCGGCCTCGAGGTGGCGCCTACGGGGGGCTCGAGCCCCCGCAGGTATGGGCAAGTCCCGGAAAACCCGGCCGTACAGCGGGAATCCAGGTCTCGAGATGTGGCTCGAGTGTGCTACAGTGCAGGGTATGGCCTAACAGTGCTGTACTTGTGCCTTTTTGCCCATGCTTGTGGTGAAAACGAGGTTTGACTCTGGCTCCGGTTCGCTGTGGCATACGTCGTGTACCAGAGGATGTGACTGGAGTAGGTGGACGCATTAAATGCGCAGTATGGGGCTGGCATCCGATGTCTGGCGCTGCTCGAGGGAGGCGTGAAGGGTAGTGGAGCGCTCGCCCGAGGCCTGACGCGGAGGGCTCGGGTGAGACGGAGAACGAGCGCCAGCCCGAGGCCTGGCTCGGAGGGCTCGGGCGAGACGGAGAACGAGCATTCGCCCGAGGCCTGGCTTGGAGGGCTCGGGCGAGACGGAGAACGAGCGTTCGCCTGAGTCCTGGCTTGGAGGGCTCGGCGCGGCTTACTTCCGCTTAATGGGTTTTCGGGCTTCGGCTTGGTGGCCAAGTAGTATAGGCCTCGAGGGGTTGGTTTTTTAGAGGGTTAGACTAGTTAGGTCTCTTATTAATTGGTGCTCTAGGTTTAACTTATTTGCTTTGCGTTGATTGGGGGTACCCCTTTTGTGGTCCCCGACAGTAGGGCTGTTTGGTTGCTAGCCACACCTTGCCACACTTCACCTTAGGCAAGTTTGATCAAGTTGGCAAGTGTTTGATTGATGACTAAGGTTAGGCATGATTATTTTGGGCTCCACATGTCATAGAGTACAAAAATGTGGCAAGATTCCCTTAGGCATGGCAAAGTGTGGCAACCATTTTGCTTGCCACACTTCTTGTGGCTTGCCACACTTGCCTAAGGCCCTGTTTGGTTGGGCTTTTGGCTTTGGCTTTTGGCCTCAAAAGCCAAAAGCCCAACCAAAGGGGTGTTGCTGTAGGTGACTTTTGCAGAAGCTGGAGCTTTTCCATAGTATATTTTGGAAAGCTGTTTTGATCGTGCTTTTAGCTTTTGACTTTCAGCTTTTCAAAATAGGTGAAATAAAAAATGTTTTCATAATTACTTAAAAAAATAAAACTAGAAGATATACTTTATACTTGTTTAACCAAACAGATTTTAGCTTTTCCACACCTCACAGCCCACAGCAGCTTTTTCACAGCTCACAGCCACAACAGCTTTTTCCCACAGCCACAGCTCAACCAAACAGGGCCTAAGATTAGTTGTGGTAAACTATGGCTAGCAACCAAACATGCTACGTCTAAGGTCATCCTTGCTTGTTGCAATATCTAGTTTCATGTCTCAGATTCTAATACCTCTTTGGAAGGGAAAGTATCCTATGCAAACTAGACTCTTGTACAAACTATGCAAACTCTAATGAAGACCACAAGAATCTAATCCGATGGCTAGTAATTTTAGCACTCAAACCCCCCACTCATCCTATCCGGCTATTGCAAAACACCCCCATGAATGGAGGGGTTTAAGTGCTAAAATTACCAGCCATCAGATTAGATTCTTGTGGTCTTGATTAGAGTTTGCATAGTTTGCACAGGAATCTAGTTTGCATAGGATACGTTCCCTCTTTGGAAATAGTACAGAATAGTTTTATGAGTATAAAACTATCTCTACTCTCATTAAACTCTCATCATTTCTTTATACAGTATCACATCAACGTATTTAATGTTTATAAAATTCTATAAAAATTGTATTGAGATTGGCCTAATAAATAATAGCTTGGCTCTTTTTTGTCATAGCTATTTCATTTCATAGTCGTAGCCTCACAGGAGCAAGCAAGCAATTACCGTGTGGGGGGTGGGGTTAATGTTAAGGGCAATGCAACAATAACTGTGTGTGGGGGGCGGTACGTTGGCGTGAGTAATTTCTGCGAACTCGTACTGGTACTTGTAGTTCAATTACTACTGTAGGGGCTTTTGTATCCTTGCAGGTAAATACGAGGAAGTAAATGGCGGGGCTTCATCCATGTGATGGCCGCAGGGGCTAAAGAGGAGGCAGCAGCAAATGTGACGCTCGCTCACGAACGCTGTAAGCTGGGGAGGGGCATTGACTCTCCCTCGCTCGAGACTCTAGAGAGGCCGAGAGCAAAGGAACTTCAGGTCTTGTTCAGTTGGTGAAATTTATGGTGAAAAATTTCTGTAGCACTTTTGTTATTATTTGACAAACTTTATCCAAACATGACCTAACTAGACTCAAAATATTCGTCTCGACATAAACAGACTAAAAGTACAATTAGTTATTTTTATCTACATTTAATACTTCATGCATGTGTCTAAAGATTTGATGTGACAGGTACTGCATAAAATATTTTGGAGGATTTTAGGAACTGAACAAGACCTTGCTGCTTGAGCTTTTGTTTGTTTACCTGGCTTTGTGACGGTAAATGTGCCCCGTCCCATCTCTGTGAAAGGTAGACTAGTGTGGTCGTCACCGTAAGATTGAGGGTCTGTTTGGTTGCCGGCCATAGTTTGCCACACCTAAAGTTAAGTATTTGCCACACTGTGGCTTGCCACACTCTGTGGCAAAATTAAACCGTTTGGTTTGTTACTAAACTGTGGCAAAAATTGTGTGGTTATTGTTTGGATGGTTGCCATAAAAATTTCATAAAAGTAACATATATGATTTAGATCACATTATGTTAATATGATGTTCCAAATAGACTAAGAATAATTATGAAAATTAAGACTATAATAGATATGTGGTTATTTTTCTAATTTTCTTTTCTTATTTTTACTTATTTTATTTGTCCTTTTATTCTCTTTCTACCTCATCCACCGCACCCACCCCCCAGGCAGCCTTATCTTCTTCTTCATTCTCCACCGCCCACACGCAGCCTATCTTCTCATCCATCTACTGCACAGCCGCACCCCTGTGATGGCCGCGCACTACCACGCCCCGGCGGCCGCGCACTGCCGCATCCCCACAGCTTGATGGCGGCACACCAGCGTTCCTACGTCCCAGCTCCCCGGCGGCCTCATACCTCGCGCATCTCCTATTGCGGCTGTACTCCTCAACCGTCCACCATCCTTCACCGTTGTGTGTCTGCTTCCATCCTTCCGACGGCACGACTGCGGCGAGACGGCCAGAAGCCAGCTGCGCGGTGGCGTGCCACTACGACGTCCTCATGTGGGACTGCTACGGGGACCGTCGACAGCAGCTGCACGGCGGCGCCCGACCACGGCGCTCTTGCGTGTGACTACGACGCGGATGGAAGAGTGGCCATGGATGCCGCGGCAAAGCAGGTTGTGGCGAGGGCGGAGCAAAAGCTCGCCACACTTTGAAGGCAGAAAGTTACGGCGAGTCCATCTTTCGACTGTGGCGAGCCTTACTTTGAGAGTGAACCAAACGCTAGCCATAGTACCTGTGGCGAGCCTAACATTAGGTGTGGTATCCGAGAGTGTTGAAGTCGTGTTGATCAAGCTTTGATGATCACCCTTGTCGAACAAGCCTCGGAAGGTGACCCTTGTTGGACAAGCTTCGCCGAGAAGGCTTAACTTCTAGATGAAGGAACTAACCTTTGTGGATCATTCTTGGATCCTGTCTTCCCTGCAACGAAGGCAAGCCCCGGTGCATTTAACCTTTCCTTGTTTTTATAAAGGTTTTATTAAAATGTTTTTTTTAGATAAACTACTGCATTAGGTTATAGGAGTTGTGTGATGACCTACTTCTTGCACTTTTTACCTCCACCTGAAGATCCACCTGCCTTGTTTAAAAACTATTTGCAAAATGCTTAGTGATGCTATACAATAGATTTGCAAAAATGTCAATTTCAAAAGTGTGATCACTTAAAGAATATTTATGGGAATTTGGCTTTACTCCCGACTGTTGGCTAAGTATCTGATCCGTACCTAGTCAATGGCAAGGAGAGGTTGTCCTAGCGTACAGTGCCGTCATGTTGTAGTCCGGGACTCAACAGTTGACACCGACCGGGACAGGGTTGAAAAACTGACAGGACTGTGACGCTTGGGTGAGATATAACCAAGGTACAGTTTCTGGCGGAAAAATTAGGGACCATCCGTATGGGAGCCTGCTGGCCAAGACTTGCAACTATTCACATACTACGGAAAGCTCTGGCTCCGAGGAATCCTTTATTGGGACCGACAACCGCGCACTGGGAGTGGAGAGATGGCGGAAGTAGCTTGTACCCACGTGGTCGTCGTACCTGGATAAGGGTGGTCTACTGTACTTCTGGGTGGCGTAGGACCGGGGTCCAATATTGGAGGAATCGTGGTAGACGAGTTGGCATATGCAAGCTTGGGTGCTTCATATGCAGTGTGGATAGGGATCCTCAGCTGAGTATTATTTATCCGGATTAACGTTGCTCCTCGGTTATGGAGACTTGGTCTTCGACTGTCAACGGAGAGTGGTTCTCAACTAGGTATGTTTTTGAAAGGTAAAATGAATCATGAACAATGAAGAATTGAGAAATACTTGAATCTTTCCAAAATAAAACAAGATTTACAAAAATGCTTTTTCTGCAAAATACTTGATCTGGCTTAAGCCTTACCTTGACTTCCTAAGCCTTTCATTCCTGAGTCTTCTCCTCTTTTCTAGTCGGTTAAGTCTTGTTGAGTACTTTTGTACTCAGGGTTTGTTAATTCCCTGTTGCAGGTTTCTTTAATAGGTGATGTTGATCATGATCATGTCAGTGGGCTTGACATGATCTGGTTGTTCTTCTTCTTCAACTTAGGTACTCCACCTAAGTGTAGTTATGTAATACTCTCCTGTTTCCTCAATACAAGTTATGTTTATTTTGTTAAATACACTATATTATTAAAGAAAGAGATGGTAAAAGTTTTATGAGAGTATTATAGGGAAGAAACTCTTATGTACCGTTTTTGAAATCTAAAGTCTATTGATAACTGGGAGATGAAAAATCTCTACTATGGCACGTTTAGTTCTGCGTTGTATTTTTTTTTAATTGTCACATCGAATGTTACATAGGGTGTTATATGAGATATTCGAATACTAACAGAAAAAAACAAATTACAGAATCCGTCCGTAAATCACGAGACAGTTTTTTTAAGTCTAATTAATTCATCATTAGCACATGTATTACTGTAGTATTTTAGTGTTAAATTATGTACTAATTAGGCTTAAAAAATTCATCATACACGCAAACTGTACAATTAATTAGTTATTATGTAGCTTTTTTAGAGATAGATACCTCTATGGTTCTATCCCTATCCTTTGCGTTGCGCCAAAGGGCAGCAGCAGCTTCAGGAGGCCTCTACTGAGGCAAACGTAAACACGAGGGTAATAATCGCCAGAGTAGTATATAAATACTGGTAACAGAAGCAGCGACTCCTACAGTCCTACTCCGTACTCTACTACCAGCTACCGCTACAGGTAGGAGGGAGTTGTAGGCCCGGCTGGTCTGGGATCTTTGGGTGTTTGCTGGTGGCCGGCCGGGAGTCACCATCACTTCATACTAAGTACTCCGCTCCTCCACTAAGACCAAGATAAGGCCCTGTTTAGAGCAAGTACAGTAAGGGGCTGTAAGCGGACTGAATGCTGAGGTGGAGGAAAGAGAAGAGGAGAGAGAAGAGAAGCGAGTTATAACTTTACAGCCGGTTTGGATACAAGAACCAAGAAAATCTAGGAGAAAGACAGGTGGACCATGTATTAATAGTGAAGACTCAACCACTATATGAGTGGGCTAAGAGATGGCTGCAAGGATTCCTTGCAGCCCACAACGGGCTGTATTATTAGCCTTCCTCTTAGAAGAGTTGTGCTTTTTAATTCTCCAGTTGTGCTCCCTGGTTCTTCAGCTGTGCTCTCAGGCCCTGTTTGGCAGAGCTCCCAGAGCTGATTCTCTGCTGAATCCAGCAGAAGCTCTGTCAAACAGTTTTTCAGCGAGAAGTGATTCTCTACTGATTCTGTGAAGTGATTCTCTGAAATGAGCTAAGAGGCTGAGAGCTAAAAAAAAATAGCTTCCCCTGATTCTGTGAAGTGATTCTCCATGCTGATTTTAAGAGTTTATGATAAAGAATCTAAGAGAATCACTTTCAGTCACAGAATCACTTCTCTTAAAGAATCAACTTCTACAGAGAATCAGAATCAGAATCAGATGGAGCTCTACCAAACTGGCCCTTAGATTCTCTGGTAAAGTGATTTTGTGGCTGAAAGTAGATTCTTTTTGATTCTTTAGCCTAAACTATCAAAATCAGGATAGAGAATTACTTCACAGAATCAGCTCCTAGTTTACTTGAGAGAATCACTTTACAAAATCAGCAAAGAATTACTTTTCGCTGAAAAATACGTTTGACACTTACAGAGTGATTCTCGCTCAGAATCACGTCCGTAGAGGTCTACCAAACGGCCCCTAAACCCGTCGGTGTGCGCCAACATGACATATGGGTCCGGCAATGGAAAAAAAAAAAGGTACGGCTGCCGCGCCGGCAGGCGGCCAGGCGCTTTGGCAGACTCCATCCGTCCACCGGCCTGCTGGCTGGCTGCTGCGCGGTCACGAGGTAGAGGTGACGCTTCTCAAGTCCCCTCCTCCAGACTCCAGTCCCGGCCTTCAACTTCATTCATTGCCCAGCGCGCGGCGCAAACCCCCGTCCCCGCCCGCGGCCGGCGTTTTTGGTTGGCTTTGCTCGCCCACTCGTCTCGTCGCCCAGTGAAATGGCAACGAGCGCCCGCCCACGCGTGGCAGGGGCTATTACTCCAGGCGCTCGCGCGTTCGTGATTCGTGAACCCGGGCGGGCCGCCGGCGGATGGACCAGTTTCGAGTAGTTTTCCTTCCCCCCACCCCACCTCCTATTTTGCCTTGGCACTGCCTGCCACTTGTTGCTCCCCGTGCCCCCTGCTTCTTCTCGTACGTGCTCGTGCTGCGGCAGCCGGCTGCCGCTCTCTGGCGAGCAGCCAAAGCCCAAGCATACTTCCTCCGTCCCTAAATAAGTGTCGTTCTCGCTTCCCGAGAAAAAGTTATCGGCAATTATATATTAAAATATATTAGTATTTATGTTAAGTAATTAGTATCATCGGAAAGATCTTCACATCTAGTTTTTTAACAAAATTATTTGGAGATATAAATATTGCACATATTTTCTACAAATTGAGTCAAACACGTGACACGCACACCAACGACGACACTTATTTAGGGACGGAGGGAGTACGCATCATGTGAGTTTCAACTTTCAAGGGGGGGGTCCCGTGGCACTAGCGCGCACGGCACCAATCCACAAGCTTCTTCTTGCCTTCTTCGTACGGCGCGGCGGCCCATTTTCCTTCCCATGACAACGACGCCTAGAGATAGAGAGAGGTTTTGCTACTAACGTTACTATAATGACGTCAACGACATGGCAGTGGGCACGGCAGCCATGTGGCACCCCGACGCTTGCTTTGCTTGCACTGTAACGGATGTTTTCTATATTTGTTGGAGGAGTTGAGTAGTTGAAGTTGACTGTGCATCAAAAAGTATAATAAAAAAAGAATCTCTGAGATGGACCAAAGAGAGAGTGATCTTTTTTTTTTTTACCTAAAGCTGTCGATGCTGCTATATGACAGGATAGTCAATCACAAACACTTCGCCGCTGCGCGCCTCTTCTTCCTTCCATTGTTTCGTTTATCCCTCTCTAAATGAAGCATTAAATGTAATTTTGGGCCTATTTTTTTTATTTTTTAGAGTAAATTATTAAAACATGTCAGTAATGGGATTGTTTTTTCTCCTTTGCAATATAAATCAGAATTTTAAAATTATTTTCTGCTTATTGGAAAATTTGTAAAAGAAAATCGTTTTTTTGAATTATTTTTGGATGCTGCTGAAGATGCTAGCAGAAATAGATTATCGGTGAGGTGGCCGAGATGCTCGGCACATTGGCTCTCCACACACACACAAGTCGCGGCAAATGCACGCACTGCGCGCGACACAGTGCCGAACGCTGTGAGCGCACAGTGGCGTGGTTCCTCCTCTCCCTGCCAGGAGGAGCACGGGTGGCATTTGCTGCATTGCATGCATGGGGCCTTGTGGGCTGTTATGTTATGTATAGTGGCTGTTATGTCTATGTCTACTAATGTGCGTGTGGGGTGTGGGGGGTGCAGGCACTAGCAGAGGCAGGACACAGACAGCGGGAGATTTGACGGAACCTCTCTGCACGGCGCGCTTGGATACGCTGCGCCGACCCCTTTCAATTCTCTCTCTCGTGTCTCGCTCTCGCCACCGCACGGTACCTGCTAGCTGCTACTACCGCTCAGTGTACGCACGTACGTTGTACGTACGCCGGCACGTACGTACGGTACAGGAGTGTAAAAATTATGCAGCGTCGTCGCGCACGAGCCATCAATGCGATCTGATGTCTCATGATGTTCCCCCCGCCCCCGCTGCATGCAACAGTAGTACGTGGCCGTTTCCCTTTCCCCTGCTCGACCGTGTCTCGCGGACGACGGCAAAAGGCCCGCCAACGAGGCGGCCGGTACGCGCGCGTGGCTGCGTACGTAATCACACACGAGAGGCTGCCTGCGGCTGCGGCTCAGCGCGCCGGCTGCGATCTCGGCAGGATCGCGTTCGCATGCAATGCAACGGCCCGCCGGCCTTTTTCGCCGCGTTTTCGGCAGCCGAGGTGGACGGGACAACCTTAAAAAATGACAATGCGCGGTTTTGAATGCTCCGGACGTACACCCTCGCAGACCTTGTTTAGTTCCGTTCAAAAACTTTACGCCCTGTTAGATCTTTAGACACATTCATATATTACTAAATATAGACTAAAAAATAATTAATTATATAGTAATTTGCGAGACGAATATTTTAAGTCTAATTAGTTTATCATTTCATACTAAAGTGCTACAGTGATATGTGTGGTAATGACGGATTAATTAGACTTACAACATTCGTCTCATAATTTACGAATGAGTTATGTAATTTGTTTTTGTACGATTTTTTTTTTTTGGAAAAAGATCAGTTCAGTTTCAACAAGAATTAACAATCGATTCAAGACAATGTCACCAGAAAAAGGAGAAAAAAGCTTCAAAAAAGGGAAAAAAAACAAGAACTGTTCACCAGTCCGGTACGTTTCTGGCAACGACCGTCGTCGTCGCTTCCGAGGATGCAAGCCTGTGCTGGTGTCCTCCGCCCCCGTTTTGTTTTGGTTCTCATTTCCTACTGATGATGTACTAGTAACTCGTACGAGGTAGTGGGTACGCAGGGTACTAAACTACGGAGTACGCCATAACACCGGCTCACGCGTACAACGTATGCGTAGACCAGTATCTGGTACTTAAAAGGGTAGTTTGCTAGGCTTGTCTTTAGTCAAAAAAAAAATGTTTAGCTTGATCGGATTTCTAGAAAAGAAAAAAAAATACCATAAAATATATTGTCATAATATGCTTATTTTATGTCGCAGATGTTTGTTACTTTTTTCTGATAAATTTAAACTTATTGGGGTTTCTTCCGAACCCAGCAGCTACGACACTACACAGACGCGTCAAAAGCTTCCCGCGTTTCTTTCCCGTGTGCCCAGTACGCAGTACAGTTTCCGGACCAAAAGCCATGCCCCTGTTCTGGACGAGGACGACGCACTCCGAGCAGTCTTACCAATACTCAACAATCGACACAGCCAGCCAGCCACCTACAGTAGAATAGTACTACAGTGAACGGCTACGGGCTACGGCTAGAATATCTCTCGATGTATCTGCCTAACTATACGTAAGTTTACTGTTTACATACATTACATATGGCGCACTTTCTAACAGCTGGAGGGAACTATAAACAGTGGGCCGTGGGCGCAAGGGCCAGCGTCATTGTTCCTCATGTACGTCTGTCTCGTCGTATATCTCCTCCTGCGTCAACAAGAACGAAAAAGATAAGAATCACTGTACAATAAATGTTGCAAGTGATACCTTGTCGGATAACAGCTGCGGTGCTCAAGCCATATGTGCAAAAGATAGGACCTTTTGAGCCTCCATATATTTATATACTCAAAAGAATTAAGTTACCCGGTTTATAGTTGGGCGTCATGAGATGTGATTTCGGCAATGCTGCACAAGAAGAGAGAGAGGTGAGCTTGGAAGACCAAGTGGTGCCTAAGAAAGATGTCTTCCGGTATCTTGGATCAATATTGCAGAAGGATGGAGATATTGATGCAGATGTTAGCCATAGGATCAAAGCAGGATGGATGAAGTGGCGCCAAACATCTGGTATTTTCTGTGACAAGAGGGTACCACAAAAGCTCAAAGGCAAGTTTTATAGGACGGCGATTCGACCGGCTATGTTGTATGGAGCAGAATGTTGGCCTACTAAAAGACGACATGTCCAACAAATGAGTGTTGCAGAAATGCGTATGTTGCGCTAGATTTGTGGCCACACAAGGATGGACCGTGTCCGAAATGACGATATTCGTGACCGGCTAGGGGTAGCACCAATTGAAGAAAAGTTGGTCCAACATCGGTTGAGGTGGTTTGGTCATGTCCAAAGGAGACCTCCAGAGGCACCAGTGCATTGTGGAGTTTTAACCCAAGATTTTCATATGAGGAGAGGTAGAGGTAGACCGAAATTGACGTGGGGGGAGGCAATAAAGAGAGATCTAAAAAGTTGGGATATACCTAGAGATCTATGTTTGGATAGAATTGCATGGAGAGCAGCCATTGACGTGCCTGAACCGTGACTAGGGTCTCTTGTTGGGTTTCAACTCTAGCCTACCCCAACTTGTTTAGGACTAAGAGGCTTGGTTGTTGTTGTTGTTGTTCTCTAGCCTACCCCAACTTGTTTGGGACTAAGAGGCTTGGTTGTTGTTGTTGTTGTTTATAGTTGGGCGTCAAAATTAGACACATAGGAGTTAAGGGGTCATAAATAAATGGACTTAATCCTGTTTATAATGAGGACGTGTTTAGGCGCTTTCCCATCTTCTTGACCCGAAATAAAATGGCAGATATCTGTTTTAAGTATCCCTCAACTTACTTTACCGAATTTTGTAACACCTTTATAGTTTCCAAATTCCAACAAATAAAATACTCACAATAGTAGCTTTCGAACAACAAAAGTAATCACCATTTCATACCACAACTACGATAAAAGTTTATCTGGTTTGAATGCGCTATCGGTAGCCAAACATTATAGACAATAGAACACTTTAGTTGACAGCCTAAATAAAGCTTAGAAATTTGCAGACTACTAACCTGCAGAAGCTCCTCTATGACATCCTCCATGGTTATGATACCGACAGCCTCTTCATCTTCGCTCAGCGTGGGCAAGGGCTCTTTATGGACCTGCAGAACGTCTGATTGATCTTTGGACCATTTTTTAGGCCTGTTTCCTCTATTTGATGCGTTCTGAGTGTTAGGGTAGCTCTTCCATCTTCGCAGTGGTGGTGGAAGGTTCTTCACGGCCTTTTCACTGTTCTTGTCATCAATAGCAATGGACACCTCTTTGTTCCATCCCCAAAGAAAAGAAAGCAAAGAGAGTAAGATATGTTGAGAAGATAATGCATACCAGATGTGAATTACTGTACTAAGGATGACCAATAAGGTGTAACAACGGCATAGGAGCTCACCGAAAGTTCCACCATCATTGGCAGCTTGTTCAGCTGGTGGGTAACTCGGACTGTTTTTCCTTATGACTACTGCCATGTGGCTGTGACCTTTCTGAAATTCGTTTAGGATGTCATAGAGGGGCATATCTTCTACAACACTGAAATCCATCAAGAGGCACATGTGTTAGCTGAATATATATTAGGTCTTTGCTATAGTAATATGTTCAAAACATGATGATCCAACTAGAAGGCTCCAAGATTGGAATCGCTCAACAACTAAATTATTCACTTTCCTATATCTAAATTTGAACTATGTGTTTAGTATACGAGTTTGAGAGCCATGACTTGTATAATGACCGAACTATAAGCCACTTGTATGCTAACCTAATTATGCATGTCATATATATGAATGTTCTTCCAATAATGCGCCAATAGAGAGTGACAACAAAACAAACTAGCTGAAAGCCTGAAACTGCCTACACACTAGTTATTTAGGACCCATCCTAGCAATGTTCATGACTGGTAGAAATAGGTTCTCTTGTGGAGCATCAAGGATACTGCGATAGGTCATTCTTTGCATTTCCAGTAAAACTGATTCATATGAAAACAGAGTTATAGTTCACTACAGAAACCAGCTAAAATCGCCAGATAGAAAACTTTCATATATTATATTACCGAGGAATTTTGCGGATAGTTACACTTTTTATAGGAACCTCATCATCAGCACTAACCGATAATAAATTCTTCACCTGAAAATCCATAAACATAAATGCAATACAGTTATATTCGCAAAGGTTACCAAAAAAGAAATTTCTATCCTCAAAGTAACATAGCCACTAATATTAACACACGTGCAACAAATCCCACAATTTTATTTTGTATTAGTTGATCATAGAAGAGAGACTACAAAAAACTCAGCAATTCTTGCCAATGTCACACATGCCATTGTTGATAGTGCTGCTTCATATGAAATCAAATTACACATTCACATGTTTTAGCCTTTACTAAATCACAGCTACACCATGCCTTAAACATAATATCAAAGAGTAGCATGTGAACAGCAGATAAGTTTGAAGTACTTCTTCCTTAACAAAATAATAACATATGTCATGTGTGTCCAGCTTAATAAATCAATCTTCCACAAATTTCTATCTTTGATTAAAAATACAGGTGCAAACAATTTATTCAACGAACACTACATACATGAACTGTTTGCTGTCAACTTACTTATCCCAAGGATTGACAATGGCAACCCTTTTGGGCTTAGTTCCCCTGCCATTTACCTTCTGAACTTAATTTGAATGTTCTATTTGGCTAATAATTGGTAATCCTTACCACTGTGGACCATGGGCGGATCCAAGGGCCCCCCCCCCTTGGCCCAAAAATAGGCATACGATTTTAGCTAAAATTTCTCTAATTTTTTTTAAAATTAGTTTAAAATTTCCTGCGGACTAGAAAATAATGGAAATTTTAGTCCAAATCGCCTTAAAATCTACCAAAAACCTCTTGTGAACAAAAAATACAAGAAGAATTTTGGTTCAAACTTGGCTCTCTATGTATTTAGCCCCCCTCGTGAGCCAATTCTGGATCCGCCAATTGTTGTATGGTGACTCAAATCCTACTTAGAATAGGACTCAAAAAGGTGTGCTATTAGGACTTCTAGTTCTACTAGGTCTTGAGTGTAGAATCCTATTAGGAGTAGGACTCCTATTTGTATGTATGAGGGCCTTGGAGGGGACTATATAAATCAAGGGGTAGAGGCCATAGGCATCACAACAAGATCATAAGAACCAAGCCAACACAAAGGGTCTCATCCAAGGCTTGTACGGAGCAATTAGGAGCGCTCAAGAGGATTAGACTAGACAGTTCTATTACACTAGATTCTTGTATAGGGTGAGAATCGGTGGGTCCTGGAGGGTCAAGTAGGGTTGTGAGAGAGCGACAATCTCTTGTACTCTTTTGGAGTTGTGCTAATAGAATTTGCGGTCGGCTTCGCCAAATCCTAATCTCTTGTCGTGGTTGCTTCATCATCATCTAGGGTTTTCTACGCGATTCGACTACATTGTTCTTGATACGGTGCTAGCTTGTGTCATATTCACAACATCCTTTCAAAGATCCGAAGGCTGTTGCGCATAACTAGGGGTATCAGATTCTAACACCAATGCTGTGGACAATCCTATTCTACGCAAAGATCTTTCTTCAGTAAGGACAAACAGCTGAAGGATAGATGAAAAATGCTAGAAATTCCCAAGTTTTCTGAAAAATGCATAGCATATTTTAATAGCAGGACATTACCAATATCAATCCAATAATATTTGTCTTCTTTTCATAATAGACAGGAACTCTGCTATGCCCTTTCTCAAGTACCTCTTGCATTAGATTCCTGTGTGAAATAGACAATGTCACAGTTTGTTTAACAACAATTCTGCATAACTGTAGCACACTGTTAAAACATAGAATGAGATATGACGTATTACCTGTCAAGTTTTGCATTTATATCAATTGCAAATGTTTGACACAAGGGTGTCATAGCATCTTTAGCTTTCTTTTCAGTCAGTTCAAGAGCTCCTGCTATTATGGTAGTTTCATCATGGGTTAATTCTCCACCTTTGCCAGCCTGTTTCAGTTACAAACAAGTAGCATAGCTAAGACAGCAGAAACTTTCATACACGTGCAAACTTTCATGCCTCACAAAATCTATGCCATGACATCCTTGCTAAATGTGATGGATAGAATAAACCTAACACATCTATTAAGTCGATCAGCTGCATTTGAGCGTCTAAGATATATACCCAAACGAGTAAAAATATGTTTATAGCATATAACTTTGTTCGAACGAACAAGTAGGCATCATTTATTGTCTTCCGTTGAATACACATCCACACCAGCAAATCATCCACAGATCCACTCTCTCAAAACGAAATTATTTTGTATTATCCGCTTTGAAAGCCTAAACATCTAATTCACATAACCATATGGTAGTGGTCTAAATATAGACTCAATAATACTTACCTTGTTGCATCCTTACCCACTAAGGGCATATCTTACTTTCGAATATCTAGTTTGTAACACTGTCGAACAAAACTAGTACAGATCCTAAGCAGACCAACTTCCTGCGTACCAGCTTGACCCCAAGTCATGTAAAAAGTAAAAGCTATATATATATCACCCGAGAGGGTCAATGCAAATCATCCAATTCTCCCAATTCTATTCTTCCTACAAAATGGACCACAAGGGAATAGATGTTTCTAAAGGACATACTCCATCCATCCCCCCAAAATGTAATTCTCGCTTCCCGTTTCCTCAGGAGTCAAACAATGTCAAATTTGACCAAATATATATATATAAATGTACTGATATTTATGATGTGTAATAAGCATAATTAGACTAAGCATGGAATATATTTTCATAACAAGTACATTTCGAAATATATGTTGATATTTTTTCTATAAACCTAGTCAAACTTGAGATTCCTTGACTTCTCGGGAAACAAGATTTACATTCTTTTTGGGATGGAGGGAGTACCTCAAGTTGCTTGAAAAGCAACATACATCATGGTAACTGCAGCCTGGCATGTTACTTCTGGAATAGAAGCTAAAGAACTACCACAACAAAAGAGTCATATCTACAATAGTTTCGGTAGTTGTTTCTTCTTGGAAGGTTGCCACATCCGGCCTAGTGGGCCATATGCATGTTAATGAGATGTGTGTGTTGGGGGGGGGGGGGGGGGGGTTAGTCCCACCTTGGTTGTTTAGAGTGAGTTAGACCAACATATAAGGCTTCTAGAGTCCATCCAATCATCACCGGGTTAATCCTTTTACACGAAGCGAGGATGAAAGCGTAGGTGGGATAGTGGTAGGTGTGGTTCGCTCAACGTACAGAGTAGATATGAACCATTTGGACTCTGGGGAGTTACAAAGGTTGAAACAACAATTCACCCGGTCATGATCAAATTGCTCCATAACCAACAATCTGAGGTGTTTGAGGCACAAAATAACAACATTTACTATGTAGGTTCACACCAAAGATAAGCTAAACTGCCATACCAACCAATGAGAGAGAAAATAAATAGCAGACATTTATACCTTATTGCTGCAAAATGATTGCTAAACTTTGACAGATGAAGTAAAAAGGTAACAAACTATGATAAGCTGTACTCATCATAAGTTGCCAATACCAATCATGCAATTCTGTTCTTACACGAGATGTTTGAATCAAGCAACCAAGCTTTAAACTAACACAGTACACAACATTTTCCTGCAATACCTTCTAAAGTACGAATGTGCTATGCAGAGACTGGTTAGCCAATGCCCATGTGACTATTTCCAGTGGCATCATGCCGAAAGCTACAGATAGATAGAAACATAAATACACTATGGGCAAGGACACAATCAGTCTAGCTTCACAGCAAAGGAACATTTGCATGATAGACTTGCTACTTACTCCCTTCGTTCCAAACTATATGTCATTTCAAGAATCTTGGAGAGTCAAAGCATTTCAAGTTTGACCAAAATTTATAGAAACACAAAGATTTATGGCATCAAATAGATATACTATGAAAATATAACTAATGAATAATCTAATGATACTTAGTAGGTACCATAAATGTTATTATCTTTTTGTATAAAATTTGGTCAAACTTGGAAAAATTTGACTCTCCAAGATTTTTGGAATGACTTATAATTTGGAACAGAGGGAGTAGAAGACATCATAATTGGCATACCTCGTTCCCATGCAGAGTGACCAGTGTTTTTAGTTCAGCTCTACGGAAGAGAGCTGTCTGACCATGACCCAGCACATAGTCCAATAGCTGAAACAGAGAAAAATTGTCAGTCGACATTACATAGTGGATACCTCCTCAAATAATGTTAATACACTTGATCAAATAATGTTAAGCTATTACCTTGCTTATAGGATAGGCAATAGGAAAGCAGACCCAAACAAGCACGCGGACTAATGGAGCAACTGAAGCACCAATAGCCAGCCCATAATGTGAGCAGATGGACTGTGGTAAGATCTGTTCGTGCCAAAATATTAGCACATGGTACCAAACTTGAGACATGAAGCTGAGCATCCGTAAGTGAAAATTGGATGATTCACCTCACCAAACAGCAGAATCAGTGTCACTGATATCAAAATCGCACCCCAAGCAGTCACCAAGCTATCAAGGAATATGGGCAAAGCCTAATGCACAGACAAGCATTTCGTCACAACTTATTTATTGTGGGGTTTCAAACTTTTGCAATCCAAAATTCACTGGAAGTATAGAGCAGCACCTCCATCGCGGCAGCATTGCATATTAGAAGAGTGCATAGCAGAAGGTGCTGGTTCTTCACAACAGGTAAAATCTTAGCTGCAATAGAGAAACATAGTGTCATACTGTCAGTACCGCTGGAAAAAGGCATCCCCAAGGCAATAATTGCATTAGATATTTCCTGCAGTTTACTACCTAGTAGAAATCTAATACTTTTGCATTAGAGCCAGCAAATAATATACATATCCTAGTCCTAGCAAATTTAATACTCATGCATCGAACCGGCACCCTGGAGCTGCTCGACGGAATGCCAAGCCAACTCCTGTACCAGGTCCCAGCGAAAACTAACCAACCGCACATCCAAATCAGGCACCGCGCACGCCCCCGCGGAACATGACCTCGCACCTATACGCGAGAGAAGGGGCCCGGAGCGCCCGAGAAACACGGGCGGCGACGGTAGGACAGAGTACCTGCGTGCTTGCGGTCCTGCTCGGTGCCGGACTTGGCGAGCACCTCGAGATCGACGAGGCTGAGGGACATGAGGCCCAGGGTGAGGCCCGACATGAGGCCCGCGAAGAGCACGAGCACGACGATGATGACGATGTGCTCGAAGAAGGCCGCCGAGCAGCAGTGGTACTCCACCGCCATCCACCTCCGCCGCCGGCTCCTCTCTCTCTCTCTCTTTCTCTCTCTCTCCTCCTGCTGCTTGACGACGAGAGACACCACCACCACCAGAAGCTTCGCCCGCCCCCGCTCGTCCCGCGAGCTCTCGCCCCCGCCTCCTGCGTCGCGAGCGATTCCGCAGTTTGCCTTCTTTATTTAGGAGCGTGGGTGTGGGGCTGCGTGTGTCAACTGCGCAAGTGAGGCAGGGCCGCCGGAGGCCATGCGACGGGACGGGTGGCCACTGGACACCGACGAGGTGCTTTTGAGGTGCTGACATGTGGGCCAGGTAGGCGCCCCGCTGGCTCACTTGATACAGATTAGTGGCCCTGGTTCGTGGCCGTACAAATTCGTCTTGCCGGAGGTGGGGCCGGCGTAGGGCTGGGCCCATGATGCAGGGAGAGAAGGCAAGGCTAATTATTTAGCTTAGCCCTTCGTGGCAATTGACCCGCGCGGGATTATAGGAGAAAAGAAAATGCTGGAAGACACTGCCGCGAGCTCCTGGGCTGTCGGCATTTGTAACGGCGCTTCCGTGTATGAACAGGTGGTGGGCGGTGGCGTCTGATGACTACCACCATCGCCTTCAGATCATTATGGTCAAAAGAGAAGAGGGGTACCACCGGCTTAAGCATATTCGGCAATAAATAATTGCACGTATCTCATTTCAGATTTATATGTATACTAACTACTCCCTCCGTATCAGAAATAAAAGTCGTTTTAGAAAAGATTTTGGTCAAACATTGAGAATATAAATCATGAATAACTTTTAAATTATTAAGTTAAGAGATGTAAAAAATCATATAAATAAATTTATCTTCAAAAGTACATTCATAAAAGTATATATATACTATTTTACAATAAATATTTTTAAAGAAACAAATGGTCAAAGTTACGCTTTGAAGACTATGTCGCCGTCCTAAACGACTTTTATTTGTGATATGAAAGTATATATAGGGTGTGTTTAGATGCCAAATTTTACAAAATTTTTCACTGTAGCACTTTCGTTGTTATTTGACAAACTTTGTCCAAATATAGACTAGGCTCAAAAGATTCGTCTCGACATGTACATACTAAAAGTACAATTAGTTATTTTTTACCTACATTTAATGTTTCATGCATGCGTCTAAATATTGATGTGATGGAGAGAGAAAAGTGGAGGAATCTAAACACACTCATACTCTCTCTGTCCCAAAATAAGTGTCGTTCTCGTTTCCCGAGAAAAAGCTGTCAACAATTATATATTAAAATGTACTAATATTTATGCTAAGTAATTAGTATCTTCAGAAAGATCTTTACATCTAATCTTTTTAACAAAATTATTTGAATATATAAATATTGTATATATTTTCTATAAATTAAGTCAAAAATGTGACACGTATATCAATCATCAACAACGACACTTATTTAAGAACGGAGGAACTACGTAAGAAAGAAGTCACCGTCTCGATTTTTATTTTACACGAGGTCCTTGCCTCCGTTATTTTAGCGACATGATATGGACATGGAACAGATTTACCCCCACAGCCCCACTACACGTTTGAGTGATTTATTCGGCAAGGGATATATAAAAAAGTCATCATGATTTACTGTTATTGTTAGCTTAAACAGTGTACTATGTTAAAACCCTAGCTTCTCACTGCGCATGTTCAACGCATGTTGTGTCTTTTGAGTTTTCTTGTTTTGCATCTTAGAGTTGTGGCGGCCCACTTTGCCTTTCCTCACACACGGTTAAGCGGTGCGGTTAAGTACTGTTTTCGATATTTCCATCGGCCTTTTGAACTAGTTCTTCTCACATTTTTCTTGAACGTAGTTTGAATATTAACGTGACGTCTGTGATAGCCTATTGTGACATTAAACGTTAGTAATAGTTGTGGTTGCTTTATTCGATACGACTTTGTGACTGCAGGAAGTCTCTCGATCTCTAATGCAAAAAAAAATTCGCCTGTCACATCAGACGTTGCGGCACTAGTTTCGTCTATTAAAAATAAACTAATTATAAAATTAATTATAGAGCCATATGCTAATTAGTAAGATGAATCTATTAAGGTAAATTAATTCATCATTAGTGAATGTTTATTGTAGCACTACATTGTCAAATCATGAACTAATTAAGTTTAATAGATTCGTCTAGTGAATTAGTCTCCGGCTGACAAATTAATTTTTTTAATTACTATATTTTTAATAGGCGAAACTAAAACCGCAACGTCCGATAGGACAGGCAAAACTGAAAACGAACACGCCCTAGCCACCGAGCACGTCATGTCGTCATCACTCATCAGGAGTTCATGGCAAGAGAAGCAGCCTCGTGCTTGCATGCCGGGCGCGTGTAAAGCCGGAGCTGCACCTGCACGGCTGCACGGGCCGTGGACGAAGCGCTTCTGGACTTAGGGCCTGGTGCCCTGGTTACTTTAGTAATTTCTAAAGTTTAGTAATCATTTTTACTAAAATTTGGATATTTTTTAGTCTGAGAATTTATCACTTTGGAGATAAAAAAAATTAATTTTAGTGACTAAACTTTAAATAAACTAACCAAACAGACCCGTAATTGATAACTTGCTAGCTAGGAGACCTTCATGTCATTCATAGAGTATAGACTAAGAAGATGGCCAATAATAGAGGAAATTGTTTGGCTATAATCCAAGATATAAGCGCTAAGTTATATAATAGTTAGTCTTTAATTTATCTATAAACTTTTTCTTTTTTTTTCTATTCCTTCTCACATACTCCCTTCGTTTTTTTATAAGTGGCGTATTTGGTTTGGCTCCACGTACCAAGGAGTATATCTCTATTTAGATTTTTACTACTACCTATATTATTCTCGTGTCTAACTTAGTGTTTGCACAGGAGGCATTTGCTTACCTATAGATTAATTATTATATCTACTCTAAGAGTCAGCACTTTATATTTGAATTTTTAATACTTATTATATTAGAACCTATAACCGCAGGAGATTCTCTGGTCTCCCAGCGCTCTAGCTCAGCCTATTTTAGTGTTCTTACTATATTTTTTCCAATATACAAAACTAGCCACATCATATGGTGCTTCTTATTTGTGCTAGACTGCTCCAACATTTTAATAACCGACTAAACTATCTAATGGGAATTCAATAAAAATAAAATACTATTTTTTATTACTTATTCCTTTGGTCCGGGAATATTCTCACTTTTTGTGAAATAAAGTATTTTTAATTTTGATCAAATCTCTATATATGATTCATGCACCAAAAGCGGGCTAACGGATAGGGCCACGTCTCCAATGCAGGGCACTACCCGCTGGTCCTGGATCCCACGGTTGCTGGGTTTACATTGAGCAGAGTACTCATCGACGGAGGGGCAGGACTCAACGTTATCTTCGCAACTACCCTACGCAAGATGAATCTAGATCTTGCAACCCAGCTCACACCATCAACTGCTCCCTTCTACGGCATAGTACCCGGAAAAGCGGCTGTACCATTCGGAAGGATTATACTACCCGTCACCTTTGGAACTCCGACCAATTACCGAACGGAGTACATCAGTTTCGAGGTAGCCGACTTCGAATCATCATATCACGCCATATTTGGGCGACCTGCTATTGCCAAGTTTATGGCAGTACCCCATTACCCGTACCTCTTATTGAAGATGCCGGGTCCTAAAGGAATCTTAACCTTCAGAGGCGACTTGAAGCGGTCATTTGATTGCGACACAGAGGCTGTCCAAATCGCTGAAAAAGCTCAACTCGCCCTGGAAGTACAAGAACTCGCTCAGATGGTGCATAATACTCAGCCTGAAGATACGGAAATCCCAACCAAAAAGGCGGGTACTATCCAACCATCAGCAGAGGTATCCACAAAGACTATCGACCTGGAAACCGGTGATCCCTCCAAGACAGCGACTATCAGTGCTCACCTATCTGAAGAATAGGAACTCGCGCTCACCAAATTCCTTAGAGCAAACAAAGACATATTTGCTTGGAAACCAGCAGACATGCCTGGGGTCCCAAAGAATTTGGCTGAGCACAGATTAGAGCTAAAGGAAGGCTCTAGACCCATCAAACAAAGACTACGACGATTTTCACCAGAGAAGAAAGAAGCAATCAAAAAGGAAATAGCCAAGCTACTCGCGGCCGGATTCATCAGAGAAATCCTTCACCCCGAGTGGCTAGCTAACCCGGTGCTAGTCAAGAAGAAGAACTCTGCCGAGTGGCGTATGTGTGTCGATTACACAGACATCAACAAGCACTGTCCAAAAGATCCTTTTGGATTACCACGGATAGATCAAATAGTTGATGCCACTGCAGGCTCCGCTCTATTATCTTTCTTGGATTGCTACTCCGGGTACCATCAGATTGCACTCAAGGAAGAAGACCAACCCAAGACATCGTCCATAACCCCTTTTGGTGCTTACTGTTATAAAACTATGTCCTTTGGGCTAAAGAATGCGGGGGCTACTTATCAGCGCGCCATCCAAGATTGCCTGGGTGATCAGATTGTCCGCAATGCAGAAGCTTATGTTGATGATATAGTCATAAAAACAAAGGATCCGACTACCCTGATATCAGACCTAGAGGAAACCTTCAACCGATTACGCGTGTATCAATGGAGACTCAATCCAACCAAATGCGTCTTCGGGGTACCCTCAGGACAGCTACTCGGATTTCTCGTTAGCCATCGAGGCATCGAGGCTAGTCAAAAGCAGATCACAGCAATCATCAACATGAAGCCGCCCACCTCTGTCAGAGACGTTCAGAAGCTCACCGGATGCATGGCTGCGTTAAATCGATTTATCTCACGACTAGGAGAAAAGAGATTACCTTTCTTCAAATTACTCAAAGCCGGCGACAAATTTCAGTGGACGGAAGAAGCGGATAGGGCCTTTGAACAACTCAAAGGCTACCTTACCAATTCACCAATACTGACGCTGCCCGAGCCCAAGGAGCCAATGATGCTATATATTGCAGCCACCACACACGTCGTGAGTACAGCAATCGTGGTGGAACGTAAAGACGGCAAGCACATCTACAGCACCCAACATCCAGTTTACTATATCAGCGAGGTACTCTCCGACTCGAAGGTCAGGTACCCGCAAGTACAGAAACTGCTCTATGCATTACTCATATCCTCAAGAAAGTTACGACACTACTTCGAAGCTCATGAGATCACGGTAGTCACGGACTTTCCTTTAGGAGAAATCCTTCACAATCGTGATGCTACCGGCAGAATCTCTAAGTGGGCAGTCGAATTGGGGGCACTCAACATCAAGTTCACTCCAAGGAAAGCAATCAAATCACGGGCTCTAGCTGACTTCGTCGCCGAGTGGACAGAATACAGCAGATCCAAGACAATGCTATCCCTGACCATTGGAAGATGTACTTCGACGGGTCCCTAAAACTCGGAGGAGCAGGAGCCGGAGTCCTTCTTGTATCACCCGCGGGTGAACAGCTCAAATACGTTCTGCAAATATTATGGTCAGCCACTAACAATGAAGCAGAATATGAGGCACTGCTCCACGGACTTAGACTAGCAGTCACTTTGGGTATTAAGCGGCTGTTAGTCTATGGCGATTCCTCCGTGGTCATTCACCAAGTTAATAAAGACTGGGACTGTACCAAGGAAACAATGAACGCCTATTGTACTGAAGTATGCAAGCTGGAAAAACACTTTGCAGGCCTGGAACTCATTCATGTTACCCGGGACCTCAACGTGGCAGCAGACATACTCGCAAAATTGGGCTCTGACAGAGCACAAGTCCCCAGTGGTACCTTTGTACACGAGTTATCCAAACCCTTAATCCAATAGAAGGAGGAGTTCGAGCCAGAACCCGCAAACCAGGTCCTATCTCTAGCACCCGACTGGACACGAATTTTCATCGATTACTTCAAAGAACACAAACTGCCAAGTGACAAGACTACAACAGAGCAAGTCACTAGGTGCAGCAAAAACTACGTTCTAGTCGGGGATAAGCTATATCGACGCAGAGCTTCTTCAGGGGTCCTCCTTAAGTGTATTACACCAGAAGAAGGCAGGGAAATCTTGAACGAAGTCCACTCTGGGTCCTGCGGAAATCACGCAGCTTTAAGGACACTAGTCGGAAAAATCTTCAGGTCAGGATACTACTGGCCCTCAGCTTTAAAAGACGCGGAAGACTTAGTCCGCCGCTGTCAATCATGCCAGTTCTTTGCCAAACAGCAGCATGTACCTGCACATGAACTGATATGCATCCCTCCGTCATGGCCCTTCTCATGCTGGGGACTCGATATGGTAGGTCCTCTCAAGCGCGCCCCAGGCGGTTTCGAGTACATCTACGTTGCAATCGACAAGTTCACAAAATGGATCGAGTACATGCCCTTGGTCAAGTTCAATGCTTCCAAGTCAGTCCCCTCGGGTGAGATGAAGCTTGTTCATCGGCTAGAGACTCAAGGTTTCGTCCCCGGAGTTGTAGCGCAGTAGTCTGAAGCATGACCAATCGTCGCTCCTCCTCAGGGGTGCGATTGTCTTTGGCTCCCATCTCTGTGGCTAGGGCCATGATGTTCTGGTAGGGTGTCTGGAAGACCTTGTGACCAGCGACCCTCATAAACTCGGGCTCGAGGTTGCGGGAGCAATCGGCTCGTCGACGATTGTGCTCGTTCTGTGACTGATGCTCCTGGTCACGTCGAGCGCGAGCTCGGTCTTCCGCGTCTTCCTCTAGCTGTCTCCGAGTGTTATACTCTTCTAGTCGTGCATTGTAGCGATCTACAGCGTCCTTGCGGTGAGTTGCTCGCCTTCTGCGGGCCTCCTTAGCTCGATTCTTTCGGATTCTTTCAGCTTTCAAGGACTCGGTTTCCGCGGGTCCTTCTGGGTCATTGTCAGAGATCATACTCAGAGTTTCATCGTCTTGACAGACATCTGGTGGGGTTGGTGGTCGTAGAGATGACTGATGCCCCGCCATGAAGACTTCTCGAGTGTAACCCTGGTTTGATGATCCCGGTGTTACAGATTCCAAAGTAGAAGTGCTGGAGATTAGTTTCGTTGTGGAGTCGGGTTCCTCAAAAGGGAGCTGATGTCCGTGTTGATATGGGAGTTGCTGGTCAATTGTGCCAACCAGTCTAGCCGGGACAGGCTGAATTGGCCAATGGACAATGTTTCCCTCCTTGGTAGAGCTAAAAACGAGCCCTTGCTGAGCTCCCGTCAAAGGTATCTGCTGATACTCTTTGGATCTTGCACTGATTAGATTGTGGAAGCTTTTAGCAGGGTTCCACAGTCCAAAGGTGATACCATGGCTGGTGTCCGAGTCCTTTGCTTCTGACTTTGAGTTGGAGTAGGAGTCGGGTGTTTCTGCATGGCCCCCAGGGTTCTGCGGGTCTTGGATTGCTAGATTTGCTAGGCTCTGGGCGAGATCCTCTGTCTTTGGCGTGGCTTGCAGCTTCGATTCCGTGTCGAGCTGCCTATGTAGCTTTCCTTGATCATCCGCGATGCAAGTCCACGAGCCAAAAACGAAAATTGACCCCGCCGAGAACATGTTGTTGTGGTCCGCCGGGCTCTTGGTCGTCGAATCGCCGAAAGCCCCTACCTGGCGCGCCAGCTGTCGGTGTTTGTTAACCGACAACTCGTCTTGAGTAATCTCAGACGATTTGTTCGGTGGGGATCGGCGTTCGTAGGACTCAGCGAGTACACAGGGACAACTATTTATACTGGTTCAGACCGCTAAATAGCGTAATACCTTACGTCCAGTGCGGCGTGTGCCTTGTGTATTGTTATGATTCAATGTTCGATGATCTGGAGCCTGCGCCCGGCTCCCCTTATATATCCGGGTGAGCCTTAGCACAGATCGAGTCCTAACCGGTTACAACTAAGGAGTCCTATTCTAATTACAAGACTTCCTTTTACAACTCGGCTAAGTTAGAAACGAGAGTCCTAAACCAAGTACACTTCGTAACAAGTCATCGGATCTCTCGTGCCGTCCGGGATTAGTCGGAGCAATCATCAACTGATGATATCTCTGACATCCTGGTCCGTCACCGTCCGATCTAGCGAACTTGCCATCGTGTTTGTTCGATTGTAATCGGTTTGATCCCTGCCCGTTTCTTTGCCAACCCGAAACCTCAGGAACTTTCTCGGGCTCGACTCGACGACCCTGGCCGCACGACGTGTTTCTCACCGTTTCCTCGTCCCCTACCCCCCCACCCCCCCTACCCACCCATGTTCTCCCCTCCGCCCTTCGCTTGTTGTGCTACCAGAGCGGGCTGAAATCGCGGTCACCAGCGAGATGGCGCAACACACTACCACAATAGCGAGCTGGAGCTGCCTCCTGACCCCGGCGTGGCAGACTGATGAGGCCGGGATCTGGCGGCATGCCCTTGGAGTAGTGGTCCTGAGCAAGGTGTGGGTGCGGCTGGTCGTGGGTCACCTCGCGCAAGCTTCCAACTCGGGTCCCTGCCGCCGGCGAGCTAGTAAGGCAGCGGGCTCCAGATGATGCGGCATCCAGACGCAGCGCCGGCTCCCGGCACGGTGGCCCTGGTCCTAGCCACGCTCATGGGAGGCTACAGCGGCGACGGCAGGAGAATCCAACCGTGGATTGATGTTGTGCTGCTGCCTCGACGAGCTCTCCTGAACGACGAGACTTATCTCCACCACCAGCAGGTCTCAACTCCCGACCTCTCGTGCTCTTCCACATCGCCTAGGAGAGAACGACGCATTGCCACACCCTGGGAGGTCTAGGCAGAGACTACCTGCCCACATTCACAGTCTATTTGATAAAATACCCACACACAGGATGTGACTTCCCAGACATATTTCTGAGTACACCTATAGCAGTACATCTACAAGATACTGTAGATCTATATCTCAACCAGGATGGCTTGATTATCTACTGCTTACCCACATACTATAAACTAAAATACATTTGGACTTTGGAGTAGGACTAAAATATACGAAGCTAAAGTAATATAGCTTTAAAGAGATTAGCTTACTATTCACAAAAATCTTTTTCCGATATACCAATCTGCAGCGAGCAGGGCCATAACTTTATACTGAAGCTAAAGTTTACCTGTTATTTTTCGTATATAGAGTGGACCTGCATTTCTCAGCTGAGCAGCCTATTTTTGGCTTTTCAAGTTGTACAAAAATTATTCACGGGATTACTTAAGCACTTCACCCACTAAACTATCTTAATAACCTTGAATCATCAAAATGAGGTAAAAGGGAACCCATGCCAGCAATTGTGAATCCCTGAAAAGTTTTCTGCTTTTGTAAATGCCACCCTATTTTTATACGCAATATAAAACCATGAAGATTACTACTAGGCATATAAAAAGCAATGTAATAAATTACATTATTAACATATATAGCTGATGCCTGCTTTTGTTAAGTTTTAGAGGTGTCTCCAGCTTGCAAGGCTGTATGGTAGTTTTGCTTACTACCAAAAAAAGCAGTTATTGCCATTTCTTATTGAGTGCAGGCTATTTTAATCAGCATGAGAATTTCTGACTTCAGTCTGAGATTCATTGTTTTATAAATGATAAATAGTTCTAGCATATATTCTTCAATACCATGACACAGTGGCGTAGCTCCAGTGAGTTCTCCCTGTCCACAGATTGAAGAAACCAGTGGTTTTCAATAAAATTATGCATCTTTTAAGTGTCCTCAACATGTATTTGTTTGGTAAAAAAACAATTTTACCAAATCACCACGGACTGGTACTCCCTCCATTCCAAATTATAAGACATTTCAAGAATCTTGGAGAGTCAATTTTTTTCAACTTTGACCAAAATTTTAGAGAGAAACATAAATATTTATGACATCAAATATGTATATTATACAAATATAACTAATAAAGAATCTAATTGTACTTAGTTGGTATCATAAATATTATTATCTTATTATATAAATTCGGTCAAAGTTAAAAAAAACTTTGACTCTCCAAGATCCTTAGAATGACTTATAATTTGGGATGGAGGGAGTACTTGTTACAACTGTCAGATAATGAATAATAAATTTGCAAGTTCATCTTAAGACACATCCAGGTAGAAAACTGCTCATGGTTACCCTTAGTGACCTTATCTTGCCTTTTTATGATATTCAAAGCAATAGCTCAAAAAATGGTTTTGATTATGCAAAAATTATCTTTGGCTGAACTAATCAGCTTCAACAAGCTACCATCAATATCTCTGTTAGGTAGAAACACCTTGGTGATATTCGGATTAACAGTTTACTGGAATACGCAATTAGAATGCTACATCAGATAGAACAAAGTTCTACGGTACAAGGTTTTAGTATAATGATGCTCAAGTTTAGTTATTCCCTCTTCATGTCCCATACCATATATGGTCGCTACAGAAGTCCCTGAAATAATTATAATAAAACCAGCAACGATAAACTGGCCTATCAAAGGTTGGCGCGGCAAAGCGCGCCGGTCTTTCTAGTATATAATAGATTACTAATATTTATTGTGTATATAAGTATCATTACATTAATAGTTCAATATATTTTCAAAGTGCACTTATTTAGAGATATAATAAAAGATTTTATCCTTGGGAGGATCTCTAACCGTAGAGGCCACCTCTATGCTCTTTGAGAGTGTTTATTGGACACGTGGCTTGCTGAGCCTTTTTTCGTGAACGACACCTTTGTAGGCTCAGCGTTTGGGGATTGCCTGAGTTGGCTCCATTCACTTAGGTCTCTATCACATCGAATGTTTAGACACATGCATAGAATATTAAATGTAGACTAAAAAACTAATTACACAAATTGTGATAACTTTTGCGAGATGATTTTTTAAGCCTATTTAATCCATGATTTGACAATGTTGTGCTACATTAAACATGTGCTAACGAAGGATTAATTAGTCTTAATAAATTTGTCTCATGATTTCAAGACGAAATATACAATTTTTTATTAGTCTATTTTCAACAGACTAAATTAGTGTCGCAACATTTGATGTGACACCCAAAAACTTTTCACCCTCAAACTAAACGCCCCTTAATAAAAAAATCTCTCAGAAAAGGCTCTGAGGGTGTGTTGTTGTACTTCTTTTATAGAACACGCGTGTTGGAATCACACTTGCCCTACCTCCGCACACGTGCAGGGGAGTGGCGAAGGTGTTCAACTGTCGGAACCAAAGGTGAAAATACGACGAAAGTATAGGAAAAGGAATAGTGCTACTATTTCTCCTTTTCCAAAATCGACCCCCCATTACACTGTTCATCCCTTGTTATTTATAGGGAATGCCAAGGGACACTGACCAAATTACAAAAGGGTACAAGAAAGATTCCTTAGCGCTGTACTGCGGAAGGGTAGAAAAGTACAAACACGAGCGGTAAGGAAACCCTAATCTGTCTTCTGTGCGCCCGTCGCCACCCGGGTAAAGCGCACTCCTGCAGGAACGCGAGGTTCGACCTTCGGCTTATCGAACCATCGCTTCAGTCGTGAGGCCCGAGCCCGCCTGCCGCGTGCTGGGCCTGACGTTTCTTCCGAAGGTTTGCAGAACGCGCGAGGGTCTCGCACCGTGTACTTCACGCCTTCTGCCTGTAAGAAACAAAAGAAAATCTCGAGGGTCAGGCTAACATCCGAAGGTTAGAAAAATGGCCCGAGAGACTTGACAAGCGACGAGGGTTTGCATGAAGGTATGCGGGGCACGCGAGGGTCGTGTCCTCGGGCAGCCTGCGTGACGTCACTGCCGAGGGTTCCTTCCCCCAACAGTAGCCCCTCAATGGCTTGGATCTAAAACATGATCTTTAGGCCCAAGCAGCGCCTTTTGTTTGGAAACGAAAAGTGTCCCTCGACAGCGACGCCCGCGACTGCTTGTGGGCCGGGCCGTTTTATTTGCTTTGTAACTGTTCGTTTTGTTTTTCGTACCGTTTTTCGGGGGTCATGCCGAGTTTGTCGGATTGAGTGGCTCATGCCTTGGCCTATAAATAGTTGGGGTTGGTGTTTGGTGTGAATTGCGCCATCCTTTTGCCTTAGCCACTGTTGGTAGTTCTTAACTTCACTAAATATAGAGCTAGACAACTATCCCGGTAACGGCCCAGAAATGCTTGTTGACACTTGCCAACGTCGTGACTAGGAGTAGACTATGGAATCTACCCCTAGCAACGGCGCCAGAAATGCTTGTAGCAAGTCCAGTCACTATACCTAAAGGAGTGAAGCTAAAGCAGCTATCTACTAATGTCAAATGGGGTTGTCAATCCCGACACTAGTAAGAGCTAGCTAGAGAGTTTGCAATCTACCAGGAGGAAATTCTGCAAGCGCACAGAACTATCATAGTAGCACTTCGTCTGGGAGTACCAGGTGTCGATTTATTTGATCCCAAGGGAAGACTAGGGTGGTGTATGAGTCGAGTCAAGGAGGGGATGAGAGTCGAAGAATAAGAAAAGGGAAAGAGGAGAAGAGAAGAGAGGAGATGAAAGACTAGAAAGAATATATGGGTGGATAGGTAAGGATGAAATGGATGGTAAGGTAAGGTGGATGGATAGATAGATAAGGGGAATAGGATAACTAAAATAACTAACTAGTAACTACTAACTACTCCTAGATAACTACGAAGCAAGATAACTACGAAGCAAGATAGGCAAATGTCAATTAAGCAACCAAGTTAAGTATAGTTTTATTTCTATCTTATCAAGTATCGAGGCGTACTAGCCTTTACCACTGATTTAGGTTGAACGCTAGCACAACGAGCCTTACTGTTAAATTGGGCCAACTACGTGGTGGAATTCAAGGCGCACAGGGCTGTCACCACCTGCTTGCTACCACAGCTATCCGGGGGTCCAGCCGTATCTAAAGGTAAGCCTATAACTAAGCACCACGCTTAATTATATTATAACTATCTCTACCCTAGCTTTGAATAGAGACACCCTTGCGGACGTCAGAGCAAATACTTGACTTAATAAGATAAACACTAAACTAACTAAGCAACCTATTGGCAAAGATCAAACACTAAGCTCACTAGAGATTAACTACTATGGCTAAGTGAATTGAACTGTAGGATAGCTAGGTCACACTCAAGGCACTTGATAAAGTAATACTGAAAGTAATACTAAAGTAATATTGGAATAATGATAAGTGTACCTGAGATATAAGAGAGCAAACCAGACCGCAGACGCCGGGAAATCAACCGACCTCTGATGCCAGTCACTCGCACCCACTTCTCCCTTAGCAAGCTCTACGCTACTATACCACTGGTCAGGGCTGAGCTGTGCTAAACTAAGAGCCGCGCTGCAGCGAGGGCACTAGAGCTATGCTCTCTCTACTAGCTAACCTACTTGCCTAAGCTCTCTGAGCTTCTATCCTAGCTCTCACTTGCTTTCTTGTGTGTGTGTTGCTTTGCTTCTTTTCTTCTTTGCTTGAAATGAAGTGATGCCTCTAGGGGGGTATTTATAGCCTTGTGGAGTGAGGGGGGTACTTATAGGGGGCAGCCAACCGACCTAGGGCAAACCCTAGTGGCGGGCGCCAGCCCTAGCCGCCACCCCCCTGACCGTTGGATGCACCGTCATTGATCCTACGGCCTCCAGGGACTCCTCCAAGGCGGTGGTTAGGTCGGTTGCATGTCCAGATAACCATCATTCGGTCATGATCTATGTCACTCCCATCTTGAGCCGTCTGATTCAACCGACCTAGTGACCAAGGGCCAGGAATTGGCTTTGGGGAGGTCACACGGATCAGTGACGTGGCAGGGAGTGGATTTGGGCCAACTCAAGTGGCGGGCGCCACCTAGGGGTGGCGGGCGCCACCCCCCTGAGGCCCAAATGGGCCCTACTGAGTGGGCTTGGCCTTTGGTGGTTCAAATATCCAAATTTGGTTCAAATCCTGCATTCAAATCAAAATCTATGGACATGTGGAATTCAGTTAGTTTGAAACCTATTGTACTACATTTCATGCCTTTTTGGTGAATTTTAGGGTAAAATGTTAATGGTAAAACAGGTGTTTAAGGACCATCAATAGCCACCTTGCTGCCGTTTTTTCCTTGTTGCGAGGGTTTGTTAAGGTTTTCTGCGAAGGTTGGGTGGCTTGTGGTTTGCGAAGGTTTTGAGTTGGAGAGATGGCTAGGTTGAAGCAAACTGCTCATGTCGCTTCTCCGTCTGCTGCGGATGATGGAGTAACCTTTGAGTTCGGACTTAGCCGGGTTTGCGACTCGGATCTCGCGTCATACGTCAGGCGGGGCTGGATCGAGGACGGAAAGGCGAGGGCCAGCTCTGGAGAGACAATTCCCAAACCAGAGGCCGATGAGGTTGTCGTTTTTGAAGAGTTCTTCGAAGCTGGTCTGCGCTTTCTGGTGTCTTCTTTTGTGACATCGGTTCTTCAACGCTTTAAACTGAAGTTTCATCAGCTAACACCGTTGTGTTTCACAAAGTTGTCCACTTTCGTGTGGGCTTGTCACTCCCAAGGTGTTGTTCCGCATGTCAAAGGTTTCGTGCGGACTCACCGTGTGCACATGCAGCCAAGGAAGATTGCTGACAGCGAAGGTAACATTAGCTTGGGTCAGTTTGTGGTGTACACCTTCTGCCATCGGGCTGGCTCAGAGCTTCCGGTGCAGGCTCAAAAGAATAAGTGGACGAGCGGGTGGCAGGAGCATTGGTTTTATTATAAGCTTGGCGGAGCTACTGATCTTTGCGGTGAGCTTCCGCCCCTTGGAGATGTGAGTGCCGAGGCCTTGATGACTGCGGAGGCACATGTGGCTGTTGACTGCCTTAGGGTGATTGCTCGCTCTCAGTGCGCTCGAGACTTGGTAGAGGAGTACTGCTGCGCTATGGTGTGGCCCCTCAGCTGGCGGCAAGCCTGGTTCGCTGTTGAAGATGATTCTGCCTATGAGGCGAGGGGTTTGAAGAAACCAAAACTGGATTTGAACAAGATCTGAGAGAGTACTCTCAAGAAATTTCCCAGTCGGAAAACTAGCATCGAAGCTATCCCGAAAAGGGTTTAGCAAACTGTTGAAGTTCTTGTCGGAAAGTTGCCAACTCTCGAGGTTAAGGCTATTCACAGTTCTGTGGGGAGTGGTGGTCGGGTCAACAGGCTCTTCAACATGTTAGGGATCTCGTACCCTGATTGGCCCGTACCTTCGAGCGAGGATGCGCCGAAAAAGAGAAAACGCGTGTCCACGGAGGAGAAAGAGATTGTTTCACGGCCAAAGAGGGGTCGTGGTCGAGGCCGTGGCGGCGCTGGCGTCGGCCGAGTCAAAACGCTGGCGACGAAGGTTGCCGTGGCGTCGGGCGCTGCCGACACCTCCTCTTCCCCGGCCATTATATCAGTGACGGGAGGCCGAGGTGTTGCTAGGGTTGGAGGTAATGTACCACGCGTCAGCGGGATCAGAGCTCTGATCTAGATTTCAGATGACGATGGTGCTTCCAATGAAGATGAAAAGGAGGAGGAGAAAGAGGTCGATAAAGGGACGGAGAAAGAGACTGGCATTGAACATGATTCGTCTGACGAGGATAGTGACACCTCTGGTGACGAGGGTGAGTCGGACGATGAGGTGTCCATTGGTGATGACCGTGGGAAGGCGGTTGTCTCATCGAGCGCTGATGCTGAAGCCGCGTGTAACATTGATGAGATACTGCGGGACCTCGAGCCTGAGAGTCCCGAGCGAGGGTTAGTGCCCGAGTTCGCGGGGTCACACATCTGGGTTGACGGTTTTGAGGTGAAGGGTGAGCTTGAATCGGAACGAAACCCTGGTAAGAGGCCATATGGCGAAGCTAGCCGGTCCAGCCTTCCTTACTTTTCCAAGAAGGTTGGGGTCTCGGATCCGGCGACGGAGCTTTTCACGAGTCCGAACCTTCGAGAGTGCCATTTGCAATGCGCTCCAGAGGAAAGGCGTTTTCTTGGACGTGTGTTTGGTCGGGTCTGTGTGCCGAAGGCCGAGCTTCGATTGGTCAACCAACCATTGGACGAGCTTCATGATGATATTGACGTTAAGTTAGCTGAGCTGATGCTTCTCAGTCGCTCTGCGCGCCGAAGGGCTGGTTTAAACGATGACTATCTAAGGAACCGGTTGGCCAAGGTTGAGAAAGAAAATAAAGACCTCCGGCGAAGTTTAGAGAACAGAGAAATTGAGCTTAAAGGAGCTTTTGAGAAGGTTAAGAAAACCCGAGAGGAGGCGCAGGAGGTTGTGAGCCGTAATGCTGAGCTGTTATCAGCCTGCCGTGATAAGGACAAGGACTTGAACTCTGCGAAGAGCCATGTAGAAGAGCTGACCTCGGAATTGGCTTCTCGGTCAGAGGCGTGGCAGAAGAGCATGGAGAAAATTAAGGACAAAGTTGACACCTACTTGACTGAAGCCGGCGGTTCTACCGGGGAGCCGCTGCCTGCCGCTAACGCGGAGGCCTTTGAAGGTTGGCTATGTAATGAGCTTGATGTTTTTAGCTCATTGGTTGGTAATGCGGCCGACTTTGGGGGCTACACCGAAGCTTTAGCTATGGCCGGTACACTTCGCCAAGCTGACTGCAAGCACCTTTCCCGACGGTTGACGAAGTGCGTAAAATGAAGGTTGATGACGCGGAGGTTCGGAATTGTGCGATGCGCTTGCTTCGCAGGTTCTGGATTGCTGGTGGGGGCCGTGCGCTTGCCTTCGAGGAGGCTGCCGAAGCTACGCGTCAGGTTTGTGATATCGGAATAAATTTTAATCTTTTGGTTTATTTATGTAAGAAAGTGTTAGTATTCATTTCTGTGTCTCCCCCCGCATTTTTTCTTGCAGGCTCGGAGGGACGCGATGCCTTCGCCGTCTGCGACTGATGATGTTGCTGGTTGCTCTAAAGCCGTACCTGCGCGCAACTCTGCGGATGTTCCTCCGGTTGAAGAGGTTCCCTCGGTCGATGAGGCCCCTGCCACAATGGTGTCTACTGTTGAGGAAACAGCTGAGGTCGAAGCCACTGCTGCTGACCAAGCAATGGCGGGGGCTGCTGCGACTGGCGAGGCTGCGGCGGAGGAGCATGAGGATCCCGAGCAGGTGTGAGCTACTGGGAACAATTGTAAAAGAGGGTCATTTTGTAAAATTTTGCGAAGGGAACGTGCTGATGTAAAACATTGAGACTTTGTTTGTCTGTTTGACGATGCAGGTTCCTGATGGAACCGTGCTTGAGGTGTTTGATGTGACGCCTCTCACGTTAAACTATCAGGATACTTTTATAACTGATGAATCATGGGCTCGAGCTAAACTCAAACACCCTTCGCTATCCTTTGAGCGTTTTTGGTGGTCAAAGGTGCGAAGGTATGATTTGAAGAACAGCCGATCGAGCTGTTTTTGGCGTGACGCAGATTATACGGATTGGCAAGCTACGCGCTTTTTGTTTAGCTCTTCTTCGCAACCCGTTGTTGATGACGACATTGATGAGAAGACGACTCTGGATTATTTGTTTGGGCGTAGTAACCTTGAAACGGGTCCAGACGGTTCTCTTCTAATTCCAAAGGAGGAACCTTTAGAGAGTGGTGACGTGACTCGTCGATATATGTACAGGGCGAGGGTGTTGCCCGGGGAGCTGCCAATTGTGCCTGCGACTCCTTTATTGTGGGGACCCATTGTCCCGATAGAGACGAGTTTTGAAGTTGAAGGCGAGGGTTGTAAAGATGTATTGGTAATTGAGGATGGGGGGGATTCCTTGTAAGTTTATACTTTCCAGAAAAAGTATGTCATGTGGTGAATTTATAGTTGTGCGAGGGAGTTGTAAAATTGTTTAGCCCCATTATGGCTCATTTTTTGCAATTGATAAAGGATGGCTTTTGACCTTCGCTGATTTTATGGCGGAGCTTGCTTTATCGATTAAGAACTGTGCTTTGGAAAGCAGCGACGCCCCCTTTTCTTTTAGCGAGGCTCGTATGTAAGAAAGTTGGGAAAACGGCGATGCCTCCTTTCCTTTTAGCGAGACTCGTATAATGTTTATGTATGCTGTTTAAGGAAAACAGTGACTCCCCCTTTCCTTTTTGCGAGGCTCACTTAACGTTTATGTATGCTGTTTAAGGAAAACAACGACGCCCCCTTTCCTTTTTTGCGAGGCTCGCTTAACGTTTATGTATGTTGTTTAAGGAAAACAGCGACACCCCCTTTCCTTTTTGCGAGGCTCGCTTAATGTTTATGTATGCTGTTTAAGGAAAACAACGACGCCCCCTTTCCTTTTTGCGAGGCTCGCTTAACATTTATGTATGCTTTTTAAGGAAAACAGCGACGCCCCCTTTCCTTTTTGCGAGGCTCGCTTAACGTTTATGTATACTGTTTGGGGTGATTGACTTTTTGGGACTTCGCACCTTCCCTTGTCTGGGGTGGAGGTGAAGTTTGCTTTGCAAGCCCCCTGATTTTTTGGACTTCGCACCTCCCCTTACCTTAGGTGGAGGTGAGGTTTGCTTTACAAGCCCCTGGCGTTTCTGCGAGGGCGCTTGCATTTTTTGGACTTCGCGCCTCCCCTTATCTTAGGTGGAGGTGAAGTTTGCTTTACAAGCCCCTGACGTTTCTGCGAGGGTGCTTGCATTTTTTGGACTTCGCGCCTCCCCTTATCTTAGGTGGAGGTGAAGTTTGCTTTACAAGCCCCTAGCGTTTCTGCGAGGGTGCTTGCATTTTTTGGACTTCGCGCCTCCCCTTATCTTAGGTGGAGGTGAAGTTTGCTTTACAAGCCCCTGACGTTTCTGCGAGGGTACTTGCATTTTTTGGACTTCACGCCTCCCCTTAGCTTAGGTGGAGGTGAAGTTTGCTTTACAAGCCCATGGCGTTTCTGCGAGGGTGCTTGCATTTTTTGGACTTCGCGCCTCCCCTTATCTTAGGTGGAGGTGAAGTTTGCTTTACAAGCCCCTGGCGTTTCTGCGAGGGTACTTGCATTTTTTGGACTTCGCGCCTCCCCTTATCTTAGGTGGAGGTGAAGTTTGCTTTACAAGCCCCTGGCGTTTCTGCGAGGGTGCTTGCATTTTTTGGACTTCGCGCCTTCCCTTATCTTAGGTGGAGGTGAAGTTTGCTTTATAGGTTTGGTTCGAAAATGTTTGTGTTTCGAAGCAATCTTCGTGGGTAATTGTCGATTATGAGCTCTCTTGAAGAAGAGTTGCTTTTATCGAAGTTGATGGAAAACAAAAGGATTTTTTGGGGGTTGTTGCTTGTATTAAGGATCTGGATACTGCCTCGTTAAAAAACCTTACGCCCCTTCGTAAGGAAAAAGAGTGCAGCTCCTTTGTTTTCGTTACAATCATGGTACTGAAAAAAGACAAGAGAGAAAAGGCAAATTACATGTTGCGAGAGCTCGCTAAGGCTCCGCTATGGATAGTACTTGCGAAGGTCGTCAACATTCCAGGTGTGAGGCAGACGGTTTCCTTCGCTATCTGAGAGATGATAGGATCCAGGACGATTGCATTCTACTATCAGGTATGGTCCCATCCATTTTGGTTGAAATTTTCCTGCCATGTTGGCGTTTTGTTTCCGAATGAGGACGAGGTCACCCTTCTTCAAGTCTTTGATTCTCACCTTTTTGTCTCTCCATTTTTTGGTTTCTTCTTGGTACTTGCGAAGGTTGTGCACCGCGTTGCATCTTGTTTCCTTGAGCAATTCTTTATCAAGTAGCTGGTTTTGTTCATCTGATTCGAGGGTCGTTCTGAGAGAGCCATGCTTCAATTCTTCTGGTAACACGACTTCTTCCCCAAATAGAAGCCTAAAAGGTGTGAATTTGGTGGCTCTGCATTCCGAAGTGTTATGGGACCAGGTGACCGAGGTTAGCTCTTCCGCCCATTTTCCTTTGGGTCTGCCTTGAAGTTTTTTGGATATTGCTTGAAAGATTGTTGCATTGGCTCTTTCGACGAGGCCATTGGATTGAGGGTGCCGGACTGAGGCGAAGCACAAAATTGTTCCAATTTGAGCGCATAATTCCTTGAAGACCTCATTGTCAAATTGAGTGTCGTTGTCGACGGTTAGGTGTTTGGGAACTCCGAACCGACAAACTATTTGCTGCCAAAAAAACTTTTTCACAGCTAGGGAGGTGATAGAAGCCAACAGTCTGGATTCATTCCACTTTGTGAAATATTCCACAGCTACCACTGCGTAACGAAGGTTTCCTGGAGCTGTTGGTAGTGGACCGACGAGGTCCATTGCCCATCTTTGCAGTGGCCATGTTGGGCATATCAGAGTTGTTGGGGCACCTGGGGCATTTTGTGTTTTTGCTGTTAGTTGGCATCCCTCGCAATGCTTGACAATCTCTTCTGCATCTCTCAATGCTGTTGGCCAATAGAAACCTTGACGGAACGCTTTTCCGACTAGTGCCCTTGGGCCATTGTGAGAGCCACAGATACCTTCGTGAATGAGTTTGAGTATGTCCTTTCCTTGATTCTGCGACACACATTTTAGCCATGGGGAGGTCACCGAGGCTTTGAACAAAATGTTGTCCACTATTTTGTATCCTCGAGCTCTTTGACTGAGCCTGTTTTCTTCTTCTTTTGAATCGGGCTCGTGCAACCCGTTGATATAGGCCATGATTGGGGCTCTCCAGTCTTCGCTCTGAATTGCATTGATCAGCTTCGTTGTTTTTTCAGGTGCTTCGATGGCCGATTGTGTTGTTACCTCGTAAAACACGTCGGGGGTAGCTGTAGTTGTTGTGCTGCTGCTTTGGCCAGATTGTCTGCCTCGCTGTTCTCGGATCTTGGTATTGCTTTCACTGTTATGCCGAGGAAGAAAGATTCTAACCTTCGGACATATTGTAAGTACTTTTGCAGCTCTAGATCTTTTGCTTTGTAATTTTTCTCGATATGACCCGCAATGACTTGGGAATCTGTGTTGATGACTGCCCTTCGCACTGACAATGCTCGGAGTCTTGAAAGTGCCAGTACTACAGCTTCATATTCTGCGGAATTATTTGTGCACTTGAAATCGAGTCTTTTAGCGTATCTTAGCTTCGACCCAGATGGCGAAACTAGGATAGACGAGGCTCCTGCTCCGGCCGCTCCCCAGGCTCCGTCGACATACACTATCCAAAACGGATCTGTTTCGACTCCATCTCTGCGAGGGTTTGGAGTCCATTCGGCTATGAAATCTGCTAGGGCCTGTGATTTGATCGTTGTTCTTCCCACGAAGGTTATGGTGTAGCTGTTCAATTCGACTGCCCATTTTGCTATTCTGCCGACTGCCTCATTGTTCTTGAATATGTTTTCGAGGGGGTATGCTGAGGGTACTTGGATCTCGTATGCTTGGAAATAGTGCTTTAGCTTTCTTGACGCCATGACCACGACATACGCTATCTTCTCGAGCTCTGAGTAGTTTTGCTTGGGGCCCTCGAGGGTTTCTGACACATAGTAGATTGGGGCTTGTCTGGCTTTGCTGTTTTCGTGCACCTCTTTGATCAGCACCGCGCTGGCTGCATGGTGCGAAGCTGCCACGTACAGCAGTAGCAAGTCCCCTTTGCTAGGGCTAGTCAAGACGGTCAAGTTGGTGAGATACTTTTTCAAATCCTTGAAGGCTTTCATTTGTCTAGGTCCCCAATTGAATGGAGCGGTGCTTCTCAAAGTTTCAAAGAAAGGTAACCCTCGCTCAGCTGACCTGGAGATGAACCTGCTGAGTGCTGCTAAGCGCCCTGACAACCGCTGAGCTGCTTTTTTGTTCGTTGGTGGTTCCATATTGATGATGGCATCAATTTTCTCTGGGTTTGCTTGGATCCCCCTTGCTGAAACAATACAACCTAGCAGTTTTCCTTCGCTAACTCCAAAGACACATTTTTCGGGGTTTAGTTTCAATCCGGCTGTCCGAAGGTTATTGAACACTCTTGCCAAGTCTGATATGTGATTTTCTTTTTGTTCACTTTGAACGATCAAATCATCGACGTAGGCAGAGATGGCGTGATCGTCTTTGAAGACTTCGGACGTCATGCGAGCGAAGGTAGATCCTGCGTTTCTCAAACCTTCTCCCATTCTTCGGAAACAAAAGGTGCTCGAAGGTGTGATGAAGCTTGTTTTTTCTTTGTCTTCTTCATTCATCCAGATTTGATGGTACCCCGAGAAACAGTCGAGGAGAGAAAGTATTTGACATCCAGCTGCTCTGTCAACCAAGGTGCTTATGTTTGGTAAGGGAAAATCATCCTTCGGGCAAGCTTTGTTTAAGCACGTGAAATCTACGCACATTCTCCATTTCTTGTTCTTTTTCTGAACTAGGACCATATTTGAGAGCCATGATGGATATTTGACGGGGCGGATGACCCCTGCATCCAAGAGTCTTTTTACTTCTGCCCTCGCTGCCTCTTTCCTTTCTTCTGACATTTTGCGAAGCTTTTGCTTAACTGGGCGATATCCTTGCTTTATGTTTAGGCTATGCTCAATCAAAGATCTGTTCACTCCCTTGAGGTCTTCCGCTGACCAAGCGAAGGTGTCAGAGTTTTCTTTGGGAAAACGTATAAGATTGTTTTCTGACTGGGGGTCTAAGTGGGCTGAAATAAATACTTTTTCTTTTAGAGTTGCCCTCAAAGAGTTGGATTTGTTTGGTTTCTTCTTTGGGTGATGCTCTTCTTTGATCACTGTATCTTTCACCTTCGATGCTGAGGTTTGTTTCTTGAGGCTTTGACAGATTGTGGACATTGCGTTGCCCAGGTGCTACTGTCCCCTCGGCTGCTCTTGCGATGTCTTGGTCTCCGTACACTGCGACAACCCCCTTCGGAGCGGGAAGCTTCATGCAAAGGTATGCAGGATGGATGACTGCGTTGAAGGCATTGGTGACCCCTCGGCCGAAGATTGCATTGTAAGGATAGAACATGTCAACCACATCGAAGGTTATGTGCTCTGTTCTGCAGTTTACTTGGTCACCGAAGGTTACAGGTAGAGAGATTTTTCCAATAGCTCTTACTTGCTGACCGCCGAAGCCGTATAGGGGGTTACCAGCGGGTTGCAAGAGGTTTCTGTCAAGCTTCATGCTATCGAAGGTTGTGGCGAACAGAATGTCCGTAGAGCTTCCTGTGTCGACCAAGATTTTGGTGACTGTCCACCCTGCTAGGTTGGTTTCGTTCACCATAGCGTCAGTGTGAGGGTAATCCCTTAACTTCATGTCACCAGAATCGAAAGTTATTGGGACATGGGACCATCGCCCATACTTGTGCAGTCCTTCGACGGCTACGTTGTGCACTCTTCTGGTATGTTCTTTTCTTTGCCTTTTGTTGCCATGGTCCTCGTTGGAGCCCCCGGTGACGGCGAGTATTACACCGAAGGTTGATGTTGGGTTGTTGATGGTTGTTTGGGTTTGAGCTTCGGATTTGACAGGTTGAGGAGTTGGCAGTGCTGGTATTGGGGGCGGTGGTGGTAGAGCGTTGCCTGCTTGTTGGTTGGTTGGTGTTTGAGGTGTTGTTGGGAATGTAACAGTGTATGGTGTGTTCTGGCGTTGAGGAATGGTGTGTGGCTGATATGGGGTTTGATTGTAGTGGGGGTGATGTGCGTAAAAGGGTTGGTGCGACGGTAGGCCATAGTTTATTGGGGTGTATTGGTATGGAGCGTGGGTTGGGTTGAAGTTTGGCTTTCTGGTATGGTTGATGGTTCGGTTATCTGTCGATGTGGCCCTTTTGGATTCTTGATACTCTTTTCCCTTGGCGAAGCACTCGCATTGTTTGGTGGTGTGACCTTTGACTGGACCACAAAAATGGCAATACATTTTGGCGGGATCCTTTTGTTGGTTTCTTTGATCAGGCGGAGGTGGGAATCCTTGCGGATTTTGGTTGCCCGAAGGCTGAGTGCCCCTTCTTTGGTCTTCGAGTGGGACTGCTTTGTTGATTGCGCCAATGTTACTTTGGTCTTGGCGAGGGTTGTTTTCTCTCGCTTGGGGCCTCGTCTGTGGTTTCTGTTGTGCCCTTCGGGCGTCAGACTTTGCCCTGAAGTCCATGTCCGCTCTACAGTATCTTTCCATTATTTCATGTAGTTCTTCGATTGTGTTTGCCGGTTTTCTGGCAAACTTTGAGGAGCATGGTCCTGGGTGCAAGCCACTGACAGCTGCGAGGATTATGGCCTCGTCGGATATCCCCGGGGTTCTTGCTCTGATTTGGATGAACCTTCGCCAGTAATCTTGCAGTGTTTCGCGCTCTTCTTGTTTACAATTGAACAACTCAATAGGGTTTGATGGGGCTGCTGTAATACCCTTGAAGTTTGTGCAGAGCCTGTCTCTGAGGTTGGCCCAGGAATCCACAGTTCCGGGGCGCGATGTCGCGAAGGATGATTACGAAGGACTTCGCCATTTTTGATTCATCTTCACCTGCTGCGGCCACTACTGCTTCGTAACTCATTATGAATTGGCGAGGGTCAGTAAGTCCGTCATAACGGGGCAAGTTTTGTGGATTGTAGCACGGTGGCCAGGGTTGGGTTTGCAGTATCTGGGAGAGTGGCAATTTTGGGTCGTAGGGCATTTGGTGTTGTTGGGCCCTCCACTGGTTGTGAAGGTTTGGCTCTCTCTCATCTGGGTAAAGTTGGCGAAAATTTGGTGGTCTCTCAAGGTATGGGTTGTTTAGGTAATTTGGTGGCGGTGGGGGTGGTGATGGCTGGCGGGGGTTGCCCTGATCCTACACATCATTCCCCTCTTGGGGTGGCGACATTTCCCTGTCATTCCAACCCTCGGCTTCTGCCTCAGCTGCCGCGAGGGACTCTTCCATTCGACAGAGCTGTTCTCTTGCTTTGTCCGCCTTTTGCCTGATGGCACGCAGCCGGTTGTGCCTTTCAAGTTGGTCCAAGCGTCTTTTCTTCTCCTGCAATTCAACTTGAAGTCTTTCTAAGGCCTCGAGGCCCAACTCCTCTTCATCTTCTCTCCCACCTCCTTCGGAGGTGTGCGGGTGTGGTTGTGGCCCCAGCCGAGTATGAGGGCCCGGGACCTCTGCCTCTGTAGTGATTTCTTCTGTTCCTGAGGGTTCTACATTCTCTTCTACAGGCTGAATCGTCGCCGTAGCCTCTCGGGTTACGCGATGGTCTTTGGTCGAGGACGCCCTCCTGTTTCCGGCCATTTCGAACTCCGTTCCCCACGGACAACGCCAAACTGTTGGAATCACACTTGCCCTACCTCTGCACACGTGCAGGGGAGTGGCGAAGGTGTTCAACTGTCGGAACCAAAGGTGAAAGTACGACGAAAGTATGGGAAAAGGAATAGTGCTACTATTTCTCCTTTTTCCAAAATCGACCCCCCATTACACTGTTCATCCCTTGGTATTTATAGGGAATGCCAAGGGACACTGACCAAATTACAAAAGGGTATAAGAAAGATTTCTTAGCGTTGTACTGCGGAAGGGTAGAAAAGTACAAACACGGGCGGTAAGGAAACCCTAATCCGTCTTCTGTGCGCCCGTCGCCACCCGGCTAAAGCGCACTCCTGCAGGAACGTGAGGTTCGACCTTTGGCTTATCGAACCACCGCTTCAGTCGCGAGGCCCGAGCCCGCCTGCCGCGTGCTGGGCCTGACGTTTCTTCCGAAGGTTTGCAGAACGCGTGAGGGTCTCGCACCGTGTACTTCACGCCTTCTGCCTGTAAGAAACAGAAGAAAATCTCGAGGGTCGGGCTAACATCCGAAGGTTAGAAAAATGGCCCGAGGGACTGGACAAGCGACAAGGGTTTGTATGAAGGTATGCGGGGCGCGCGTGGGTCGTGTCCCCGGGCAGCCTGCGTGACGTCACTGCCGAGGGTTCCTTCCCCCAACAACGCGTGCTTCGTATGCCGTCGTTTGGTATATTTGTCCTGTTCCTTAGGCTCAAATTTTATACACACCAAACTATTATCTGATTTTTTTGCTGCACAACGTAAAGCCAAACCAAGCGACTTTGTACGTGTTCTTTTAGATAATATAAGCTTGATTACTCTTATCACATACAAACCAACAATCCCCACTACCGACTGACATGTGAAGCAATGATGGTGCAGCGAAGCACGTATACCTATCTTGTATTACATATGTATAGAGAAAACGAGAATATACTATGTATTATCTTTGTGTCTCTCCTGTGCAGATCGTACCACATAAGTAAATAACAGTATCATCCCCTCAATATTACAAACTAAAAAAAGAAAAAAATAATTTTGTGCCTCTCTTTGTGCTCCTGGGTTCAGCAAATTAGAGGAGAGCGGGAGCAGCTATGTGTTTCGCTTCCAATAGGTTCTTCCATTTTTTCTACGGAGATGGCAACTTCTAAAGATAATATTTCAGCTACCTAATGTTCAGTCAACTTATGTTTATAGGGTAGATAGTTGTATTGTCATATCACATGACCTAATCCAATTAGAAGCTTCAGATTGACTTGATTTAGAAGCCCGTGATGATTGGTATGTTAGTGCATCGAGAAATGTTGGTATGATTGTAAGGAAATCAAGATACTTGAATATTGCAATGTTGGTATGATTGTAAGGAAATCAAGATACTTGAATATTGCTAGGAGTTTCTTGAATACCCACCCACCTTATAATATCTTTCTTAAAATCTCATTCCATCCTTTGTTTTGGTACATGGTTATCTCACTTTCCTATATCCATACTAATATTTATATTTTATTGCAGGTTCATGGGATATATGCTGACATATGCACTCTTTGATGTCCAGGATGTCAAGCAACACAGTAAGGTTGTCTTGGGACAGTAAGATTGTCTTGGGTTATCGGCTGGTGCACTTTGTTGTTGGTTGCTTATTTTGGTGACGGATGTTGCGATGTGAACAGGTGGCTGCATCTTTTAGTTGAATTGATGCATGTCTGTGAACTGCAGCATGGTCTTTGACCTGTGCATGCACGGTTTTTGGTGATGGATGCATGTACTGTGAACTATATTTAGATGTATGTGTGAACTGTTGATGTTTTGTAAACTACAACACGGTCTTTGACCTGATGCATGCTTTTATTGTGCCAAACTTCATATGTAACTATATTTAGATGTATGTGTGATGATGGAACCTTGACATATTTATGTGTATCTGTGATGATATGATGATATGAATCATGTGAATTTAAATTTGAATGTGTCATCAATTTAAATGTGTGAAATCACTGCCCATTTAAATTTAAATTTGGTGCAATTTAAATTTGAATGTTTGTTGACATATTATGGGCTAGAACGGGCTAATTCTACTATGCAATTGGGCTAGCTCAATAATGTCTACTAAAATATGGGCCTAACTAAATCTAAAAAAAAATACACAAAATATGGGCCTAATCGAAGAAAATGGGCCAAAGAAAGCTTACTGATGATGTGGCAAGGTGGCAACCACATCAGATCCAACATCACCAAATGACATGACAACGACTGATATGACAACAAAACCATGACGGTTTATTTCATCACCATAGCCTCTTTCTATAGTTGCCCTCCTGTTTATCCATGACGATCCAAAAAAAACAACCTGTGACGGTCTATTTCGGTCCAAAAAATATATGATGCGGGATAGGTGACATTTTACTGGATCCTCACTGATAGTTAACTGTGACGCATTTTCGCTTGTTAGTGACTAAATCAAAACGTCATGTAAAGCCAAATTTATTGTAGTACCCTAAAGTGAGACACCTTGGGTACCCGTCCAAATCACAACTCATAAGAAGTCTTTTCATGAAAAAACGAAGAAAGATGCGATTTGAGACATGGCAAGCGGTGTTGATCGCCTCGGCCCAAAAATGCCTAGGAGTCCTATGCTCATCGAGCATCGTCCTGGCCATTTCAACAAGGGTCCGATTCTTGCGCTCAACCACGCCGTTCTGCTGAGGGACATATGGAGAGGAAAACTGATGCTCAAGTCCATTAAAAGAGCAGAAAGAGGCAAACTAAGAGTTATCAAACTCAGTACCATTATCGCTAAGAATAGCTCTAATGGTATCAGGAGGAAATTCAGTTCTCAACCTCAAAATCAAATCTCGAACAAAAGAGAAAGCCTCATCCTCACCCTCCATGAAGAACACCCAAGAATACCTCGAAAAGTCATCCATGATCACTAGAACGTACCACTTCCCACCCACTGAGCAGACCCGAGCTGGACCAACAGTGTTGAAAGGATCAAGATGCCCAAGAGGGGGGGGGGGGGGTGAATTGGCCTTTTCTAAAACTTTTTGCAATAATTAAATCCTAACAAGCTCAATTAACCCTCTAGTGCCTAGAAGTGTGTTTCTCTAGAATCAACCGCACAAAAGATCAACACTATGACATTTCTACTCTACCATGGCAATTCAAATAAAGATGAACAATAAGTAAATTGCGGAATTGAATTGCTCAAATGTAAATGCGTAAGTAAAGAGAGTAGAGATGACACGACGATCTTTTTGCCGAGGTATCGAGGTGTCAGCACACCCCCTTGTCCTCGTTGGAGCACCCGCGCAAGGGTATCGCTCCCCCTTGATCCGCGCAAGGATCAAGTGCTCACTACGAGCTGATTCTTCGCCACTCTGGCCCGGTGAATCGCTTGCTACCGGTCACAACTTGGCTTGGGTCATCCACAATGCCTCCGGATGATCACCAAGCTCTCCGATCACCACCAAGCCGTCTAGGTGATGCCGATCACCAAGAGTAACAAGCTAGAACTCTCACTTGACCAAGACAAGACCAAAGAGATGGATGCATGCACACTTGCTACTCAATTCTCACTAGGAGGTCACTAATTCTCTCAATTAGCTATTCTCTCAACCTCACTAGGGCTCTTGCTCTTTCTCACACTAACTATGTATTTCTCAGCAGAGGAAAGTGGCAAGAACACTCTAATGGAGGAGGGGGGAGGAGTATAAATACTCCCCCCAACTGGCCATCCAATAGAGCACTCAATAGGTGTTTCTACGGGGGCATCGGACGCTCCAATGCCTGGCATCGGACGCTCCGATGACCTCGACCAACGGTCGACTGTACAACCTGTCAGACATGTTAAAGGAGCATCGGACGCTGGGCAGCGTCCGATGCCATCACAACGAACGTGTCTGTTGTGATTTTACCCTCTCTGGAACCTCTCTGCATGGACATCGGACGCTGGCCCTCAGCGTCCGATGCATGCCCAAGTTCACTCTCAAGTGAACAGTGGCACGGTCGCGTCCGATGCCACGCACCAGACTAAACCCTAGTCTGAGTGAGCATCGGACGCGTTCGATGCTCACCAGGCCAGCGTCCGATGCCTGTTTCACAGGCAAAACTCACTCGGATCACGACGCGGCCTTAACGACTTTTCATCCTCACGACATAAGGCATCTCTCTGAGCTACCTAGGGCTATGAAATAACATGTGTGCACCACACCTACCTCAACAGACTCATCTAGGTCAAGCTACTGATTCACGCTCCCCTTTATAGTACGACCAAAGGAATAACAAAGACCTATGACTACCTAAGTGTCCTCCAACACCATACGACACTTAGCCTAGTCTACCATCGTCTTCGTCATTCGTCCTTTGAAAACCGAAACGATTTCCATCGCCAGGGGACATGAACTTCATATGCCCGTATCATTGCCATTACCATGACCTAACTCATCCCTATTTCTACAAAACACACATTAGTCACAGTAATCTTGTGTTTCATCCAATCACCGAAACCCACTAGGGGCCAAGATGCGTTCAATCTCCCCCTTTTTGGTGATTGATGACAACACGACCTCGAGTATAGAGAGAAGAGGTTTTCAAATCATGACATGTATGAACTTGCAATGAATAAGAGAGAATGATTAGAGGCAAGCTCATACATATCATGCCAACATCCTGCACTCAACAAGTTAGAGTGAATAGCAAGTGCAAGAGTAAAGAGCTCGAATACATAACAAGTGAGAATTGAGCGCAAGTAATCGAGCGAAAACGAAATGACATGTCATATAATATATCATAGTGAGCACATACATGTCATAAGGTCCATAACACACATATAAAGCATAATAACGTGCAAAAGATGCGATATGTAAAGAGCGTATGTGAAACATAACACAACAAAAGATCTGAAACCCTCTCACATCGCTCCCCCTATCGCTATACTCGACCACTCTCCCCCTTTGGCGTCAAGCACTAAACTAGGCGTCGGAGGGCGAGGGTGGCGCAGACGAGTCAGGTGCTGTCTCTAGAGAGCGCTGGGTGAACTCGAACTGCTATAAAATTGCCTCAGAGTCTTACGAAGAGGACCCGACAGTCTGACCCTCAGTAGCTGAACGCGGAGGTGAAGCGGTCCGGGTCTGCTCTGGCTGCTCTAACGGCCCTGTCGACTCTGCCTGCTCTGACTCTGTCGCAGTCGCGGTCATAGTCTCAGTAGTGGTGCCCGGTCATCGTGGTCTCAGACTGGACTGGCTCTACCTGCTCAGAAGATGCGACTGAACTCGGAAGAGTCTCAGTAGTGGAGGTCACTGGAGCTGTCGACGTCTGAACCGGACCCTGAAGATCTAGAGTGGGAAGGCCGGTGAGCTCACTGAAAGTAGCAGACAGATCTCGCATCACTGAAGTGGTCGTCGCAAATAGGGACTCTGTCAGATGAGGCGTGAAGCCTGTACGAAGCGGACTGAAGAGCGAGGCCCCTCCTGGTGGAGTAGAGAACCAGGTGGATTGAGAGGGACCCGCGAGCTGCTGCTGCTGCTGAAACTGTTGCGGCTGACTGGACTGCTGCTGTTGAGGTGGGACAGGTGGCGGCCACTGAATCTGCTGTTGGGGAGGGGGCTGCTGCCACTACCACTGAGGAGGTCCACCCATGCTGCGCTCCATGAAAGACAAAGTCTGCTGCTGTAGCTGGAGCATCTGCTGCTGAAGTGCGTCGGACCTCTCCTGAGCCTGCTGCTGAGCTAAGGCCTCAGCCTGGGCTAACCTCTGCTGCTCCTGTGCAAGGCGTTGGACGTCCTGTGTCACCGTCCGCTGCTGCTCCTCCATCCGAGAGAGAATAGCAAGAAGTGCGGGGTCGGAGGAAGCAGTACCACTCGTCCCGTCCTGAGAGTCGTGAGCTCGAGGCTAGTAGTGAGGCGGGAGGTGGTAGTCCTCGTCAGAGCTGTCAGTGGGGTCCTCAGCCACGTAGGTGTCCTCTCCCTCTAGATCTGCAAGCTCCTGCTCTACGAGGGCTCAGACAATCTCGTCCTGCTCCTGAGCTGACTCTGGCACCTCTGGCCGCTGTCTCGAGCTGGACGGTGCCCCCTGCTGCTGCTGCTGCCTGCGGTCCCGACCGTGTCCCGAGAGCTGACTCATGTTATACGCGGGGAACACGGTCACGGAGCCTATAAGTGACTAGTCTGGTCGTCTCCCTGTGGTGACAGCTACCTTCCAAAGAATGAAGGAGATCCAATGCGCATATGGTAGCTGCCAACGGGCCTTGATGCCCTCTGCCACTGTGTCCTCCATCTCACAGATGATCACATCCATAATATCAAACTCCTTCTGCTGAATCAGATAAGCAAGAAGCCACAGCTGGAGTCGTGAGATGGCCTCCCTGAAACCAACACGGGGCAGCAAGGTGCGCCGAAGGACCTCGTGGAGGATCCGAGCTGCAGGAGTGAGATCCTTAGGCGCGCGGCTCGAACCCTCCCCGAAGGGCTCGCGGAAACACGGGCGCACCAGGTCTGTGGGGGGCTGCTCTCCACCGTGAGGGCGTCGCGGTGGCTCTGTCCTGTCGTAGCACAGGTCGTGGATCCGTGTCTGCGAGTGACGAAGTCCAAACAAATCTTGAATCTCTGAAGTGAACAACCGGTAGTGCTCCCCGCCAAAAGCAAACTCAATAGTCTCGCGGTCCGGGTGCACCCACAACGACGCGTAAAACTGAAAGACCCAATCCTCGATGTAAGAGCCAGACTGTCCCAAAAGATCTGCCAGACCAGGCAGGTATGTGAGAACTGGACGGAGCTACTCTGACGCTGAAACCAGGGCCTCCAGGGTGCAGACGCACTGAGAACGCAGGTTGATCCCAGCGTTCCTGTATCCTCTGTAGAAATCCTCCTGGAGGACAGTATAGAAGTCTGCCCCTGCCTACTGTTGCCTCTCCCTGGGGAACCACTGCTCGACTGGCACTAAGTGAAGGGTCTGTATCTGCGAGCAAGTAGCCGCACGGAGGTCTAGCCGCGGAATCTGCGGGGGTGGACGCCCGAAGGAGCACGTGCACCCCGCTGAGGGACATCGGGCCGGAGTGGCAACTCTGTCCGACGACGAGACGACCGGTGCCTGGGCACCTCCTCTAGGACCTCCTGCTCGGCCTCTGCCTCTACCTCTACAGTCTCGGCCTCTGCCTGGTCCTGCTCTGAGCTCTGGGGCTCCACACCCGGAGAGGTGAAGGTCGTCCGACGACCGGCAACCATGAGTGTGCCAGTCGGCGAATGGTGAAAGCTCTCGACCTCCTCAACTGCTCTGCGCTGCTCTGGAGACAACTGATCCTGAATCCTCAATCCGCCGCCACGGCCTCCCTGCTCAGCACGCTCTACAGCGGCTGCAACCTCACGGGCCTGATCGGCCTCGTGCTGCTCTCTGGTGCGCTTCCGATGCGTAACGAGCTTCCCCTTCCCGGGTCGCTGACTGGAAGGAGGGGGACGGGGAGGGGAGTCCCCCGGGGCACCACCGACGTTCTTGCAGCGCATAACTGACAAGAACAAGAGAACAACTGTCACTGAAAGTCTGGACTGCCTCTGAAAGAACCACTGCACTGAAGCAACTGACAACCAGCTGACAAGAAACCCAACGGACAGAATCTCCCCCTGACACTGACAAACCAACTGCCGCTGTCACTCGCGAGGCTTGGCCTCGATCCTTACCCGCGGGCTTGGCCCCGGGTTGACTGACACTGCCAACTGACAACTGAGCACGGCCACTGACTCGCTGCATAGAATAGATGGGATATATATAAGAAACATATAGATTCTAGAGATGAGGAATCCTATTTGAAGCAAAGCAAAAAGGATAAGAGGGGACATGGCTTCTCTACCTGACGATCGACGAACCGACCCAAGCACAAGGTAAGGACTAACGTTCCGGCACCCACGAGTCACACCAAGGAGGGCTACACGAATTTTGGGGGAAAACAGGGTCATGAACAGTGAGGAACATGCTAAGAAGCATTTCGTCGAGCACCTTGAGTGCACTAGCAGTGGAGGGAGAAGGGAAGAAGCTCACAGTGGGAACTTGCAGGCCGTAAATCACACATGAGAGATGTACAATGAGGACGAGCACGAGAGGACGAGCTCCGGCGAGGGACGACCGAACTTCGGCGAGGAGGATCGGCTTCCGGCGAGCAAGGGGCGAGCGCGCGCGGCTGTAGCGGCGAGGAAATTTGGGCGTGCACGGTGGAGGGAGGAGGCTGTGGCGGTCACCGGTGACGGTTGGGCACGGGGCGGTCGGTGGCGAGGATAGGCCTGAGCTAGGGTTTGAAGGCGCGGGGGGGGGGGGGGGGGTCGGTGCGAGCGCGATGAGGAAGAAGAATGACACATGGGACCCGATAGCCAGTAGAAGAACAGACCACGCCGTTTAAAGTGGCATCGGACGCTCCGATGTCCATCCAGAGAGCTCCAAAACGGCCAAATTCACATCGGACGCGTCCTTTGCCTCAGCATCGGACGCTGGGCAGATGGGGCAACGGACGCGCCGATGTTGACACATCGGACGCGACGCCAACACTGTTCCAGCCGGGGCTGTGTACAGTGGGGGCATCAGACGCTGGGGCCAGCGTCCGATGCAGCGTCCGATACTACAAATTGGACTGTTTTGAAGATTTCCGTTGCAGCTCCCTCTCCCAACCAAGTTCCAACTCAAATAAGAGGCAAATAAACACTAGTTGGAACCTAGTATGAGCATCCTCGCATAAACCCTCAATTTTATAAATATTTTACTTAGGCTACATATTGTTTTTAGCAAAAATAGGCAATTAAAACCCGAGGAGACAACATGCGGCCACCAAAACTAGGGGTCTTAACCATTAGGAGCCTCAAATGCTCCCCCTAGCGGTGGACGAACACAGCGGTTGCTCAAAGCTTAACCGAGAAGAAACGACAAAACAACAAGAATGCATATGCAATGCAATACGGAATTTGAATCTAGGTTGCTTGTCAAGTTTGCTCATGGGTAAGCTTCTTCACACGCTTTTTAGGGCGGTTATCTTATCCACGTCTGACAAGCCTACATGCATAGCATAATTTAAACATGACATATGATACAATGCAATGCAAAGACAACCACCTTTCACCTTTTGACAAAGTTACTTAGATCAAGCACATTAAGCTCACTTCGCAATCTACAAAGGGTGTTTTCATCTAGAGGTTTTGTGAAGATATCCGCCAATTGATCTTCGGTTCTAACTCCCTCCAAGGATATATCTTTCTTTGAAACATGGTCTCTAAGAAAGTGATGGCGAATATCTATGTGCTTGGTGCGAGAGTGTTGAACCGGGTTGTTAGCAAGCTTAACCGTGCTCTCGTTGTCACACAACAAAGGTACCCTTTATAGAACTACACCATAGTCTAAAAGGGTTTTTTTTCATATAAAGGGTTTGTGCACAACAAGCACCCACGGCTATGTATTCCGCCTCGGCAGTAGACAAGGACACACTATTTTGCTTTTTCGAACTCCATGAAACTAGTGATCTCCCAAGCAAATGGCACCCTCCGGATGTGCTCTTTCTATCTACTTTGCAACCCGCGTAATCCGAATCGGAATACCCAACGAGTTGAAGTTAGCTCCTTTGGGATACCAAAGGCCAATGCTTGGGGTGTGCTTTAGGTACCTAAGTATTCTCTTCACAGCTATGAGATGTGATTCCCTAGGATCGGCTTGAAAGCGAGCACACATGCACACACTAAACATGATATCGGGCCTAGATGCGGTCAAATATAACAAGCTACCAATCATAGAACGGTAGAGAGTTTGATCAACCGGGTTACTTCCCACATCTAGGTCGAGATGCCCATTTGTTGGCATTGGAGTCTTGATAAGCTTGCAATCATCCATGTTGAAGTGCTTGAGGAGGTCTTTTGTGTACTTCTCTTGAGATATAAAAGTCCCCTCCTTCAATTGCTTGACTTGGAAGACTAGGAAGAATGTGAGCTCGCCAATCATGGACATTTCGAACTCCGTCGACATCAAGTCACCAAATTCCTTGCAATAGGCTTCATTTGTTGACCCGAAGATGATGTCATCAACGTAGACTTGACAAATGGAGATCTCTCCATCAAGCTTCTTGGTGAATAGTGTGGTGTCAACCTTCCCAATGATAAAGCCCTTCTCAATGAGGAAGTCTCGGAGGCGCTCGTACCATGCTCTTGGGGCTTGCTTGAGCCCATATAGCGCCTTGGACAACCTATAAACATGATTAGGATATCTAGGGTCTTCAAACCCGGGAGGTCGGTCAACATAGACTAGTTCATTTATAAAGCCATTTAAAAATGCACTTTTCACATCCATTTGATATAATTTAATGTCATGATGTGATGCTTATGCAAGGAGGATACGAATGGCTTCAAGTCTTGCAACTGGTGCAAAGGTCTCTCCAAAATCCAAACCTTCAACTTGAGAGAACCCCTTTGCCACTAGCCTTGCCTTGTTTTGAACAACCTTGCCTTGATCATCTTGCTTATTTCTAAACACCCATTTTGTTCCAATGACTCTTGCGCCTTTAGGTCGCTCTTCAAGTGTCCAAACTTGGTTGCGGGTGAGGTTGTTTAATTCTTCATGCATGGCATTCACCCAATCTGGATCACCAAGAGCTTCATCTACAATGGTAGGTGTTGACACTCCTTAATGGAATCACTCTAAGATAGACTTCATAAACAATAACCTAGTGAAGGCACTAAGAAGTGTACGGGACACTACTAGCATCACTTACGTCAAGTTGTCATCCCCAACATGAAACTAGCAATGTGATTATATCATAGCACTGACTCTAAAGATAAATATTTACCCGCAAGCGCACAGATAAATACACCCGTTGTAGTAGCATTTTACCCAGAGATGTTCCAAGTATCGTTATTTATATTTAGCACTAGGAATGAAGTGAGATAAATAAGGACAAGAGCTACTCTACACATGTGATAGGAGAATTGAGAACAAAGCAAGAACACACTCCTTTATCTTAAACATGGATCAATCACAATAATGAGGTACACTATAAATGATAAAAGATCAATCTATGATAGTCCTTAGAGCATTTCAACTTAGACAAGGCATGCGGATTAGAATAGACATTATAATGAAGTATTCCTAAGTTATTCTAATTATAAGTCATAATATACATTGATTAGTGCAATTATATTTGGCAATCATTGGCTAGGTTATCCCATATTCATATTCAAGAGGCAACTCCATAGTAAAGGTGCCAAACAGAGTAACCCCTAAACCATGAGTTAACTGAGCCATACTGAACACTACATTCGGGAAGTGGAATACAAAGGACTCAACAGGCCTGTCACACCCGCGATCTACCACTCTATCCGGAACATAGGACGCATTCGCAGATAAATAGTGTATAGGCACCACGCCTACACAGTATCTATCACCCACCCAATGATCATTAAGATGAGCGCTATACGAACATGAGTATAAACATGATGATAATCTATCTATGCCAAATATATAATCAAAGCATACTACAAGCTGTATAATTAAGAATATAGTAATTAATGTCTTAGTCATATCAATTATATCTAAACTATTATGAACTAGACTATGAACTAGCACACAATGATGAATAGTATGATGAACTAGAACACATAGATGAACTAGAGTATGAACTAGAACTAGAACATGGACAATGAAGAACTAGAAGAACAATTATGAACTAGAAACATAATTAGATCCATAATGTTGATACAAGAGAGAAGATCTTGGGTTTACCGAGCCTTCTCGCGACTAGATCTGGAATCCAAGCGAAGCTTGCCTTTTCTAATTCTAATTCTATCTAGCTATGCCTAAGTTGATGTGGCTCTAAGGAATTTTGGGTTTCTGATTGATCATCCTCCTCTTCTAATGACTTGAGATCTGATGATATCTGATTGATTATTGAGAAGGGGGGTCTGGGGTTTATTATATAGGGGCTCCTGGCCTCCCCTCCACCTTGGGCAAGCGATGTGGGACTAAATCCTTCGTCATATGCACATGGGCCTAAATGGGCCAAAATGTGTTGGAGAGGTCGGTTGGAGTGCGTCACGCGAAGGGGGGCGAGTTTGGGCCCAGTACCAGACCGGTCGGTCCATGGAGGAGACCGGTCGGTCTGCCCCTATGACAGGTGGGCCCCGCCTTCCGTGGGTCGTCTTCTCGTGTCTTCTGGAATGTTCTGGAATGTTCTAGAATCTTCCAAGTCGTATCCATCGAGGACTCTCGCTCCGGGACTCCAAATATAGCAAATCATATGTCCGTTTCGATCGTCTCGACGAGGTCTTCGCAATGGTGTGCTCTGTTTCATCACTTGAGATACTTTTATATGGTAAAAACATGGATGTCTTACAAAACAAGTGAGAGCACCAAAACTCGTGGAACTTGTTAGTTTCAAACCCTACAACTATGCTTTGTAATTCATTTAGTGTCATTTCATGCAATGGTTGATGGTTAATTATGAGCATTAGTGAGCATCAACAGTAGGCTCAACAAGAGACACAAAGGAGTGATGTTCAATAAATAGAGCAAGTTTTTGAGATCGAGTCATTACACCCCTTGTTGGACTCCCTATGATGAGATCTTGAGGATGAGCTTGTAGTAGAGGAGTAGTCCTTTGATCAACCACTTGAGGGGCCGCTTGAGGAGCATCAACATCTTGAGCTTGTACCATCATTTGATCATGGGAGACATGAGTATCTTCAAATGGCTCTCTCCCATCTTTATCATCATCTTGTGGTACATTTGATGAGGATGGCTTGTCAATGACTTGCACATCATCATCATCATCTTTAGGCTTGATGGCTCCAACTGGCATATTCTTCATTGCTTCCCTCAATGGTTCGTCACCTACATCATCAAGATTCTCATGCTCTCCTTGAGAGCCATTAGTTTCATCGAATTCCACATCATATGTTTCTTCTACCATCCCGGTGGCATGGTTGAATACTCGATATGCTTTGGACTTCAATGAGTAACCAACAAGAAAACCAATGTCACATCGGCGTTGAAACTTCCCTAGGTGTTGGCGCTTCTTGTAGATGTAGCATTTGCATCCAAACACTCTAAAGAATGATACATCCGGCTTCTTGTTGTTGAGTAGCTCATAGGGGGTCTTGCCAAGGAGACGATGGGGGAACAACTAATTTGATGCATAGCAAGCGGTGTTGATTGCTTCCGCCCAAAATCTTTCTGGTGTAGAGTACTCATCTAACATTGTTCTTGCTAGGGTGATTTGTGTCCGGTTCTTCCTCTCAATGTAACATCTCGGCTCAGGGCTTAATAGGATTAATAGAATACTCATACCAATAAGTTGCAACTTCTTTTCCGGAAGCCCATCTCCTAAAAAACTCCAAAGTTAAGCGTGCTTGGCTTGGAGCGATGGGTGACCGACCGGGAAGTCTTTCCCGGGTACGCATGAGTGAGGACAAAGTGCGCAGAAAAGACTGGTGTTGGTCTGTGGGGATAGTCTAGGTCCTATGAAAGCTGCCTGATGTAAGCGGGCCCGGCCTCGAGGAGGCGGGACGTTACAGAATGGTATCAAAGCCGACTCTCGCGGTTTCACGGGCGCGTGTGTCGCAGTTGCGCAGGCATAGTGCGCATGGCTGGTGTGGATCCGGAGTGGTCACACAGCATGGCATATGCGCTGGCATTGGGCATACGGACGTGGCCAAGAGAGGACGTTCCTGGCCTGGGATTGATCGACGAGGACGTCGATCTCTTAAGGGGGTGAGATTGTAACATCTCGGCTCAGGGCTTAATAGGATTAATAGAATACTCATACCAATAAGTTGCAACTTCTTTTCCGGAAGCCCATCTCCTAAAAAACTCCAAAGTTAAGCGTGCTTGGCTTGGAGCGATGGGTGACCGACCGGGAAGTCTTTCCCGGGTACGCATGAGTGAGGACAAAGTGCGCAGAAAAGACTGGTGTTGGTCTGTGGGGATAGTCTAGGTCCTATGAAAGCTGCCTGATGTAAGCGGGCCCGGCCTCGAGGAGGCGGGACGTTACACTCAACTACCCCATTTTGTTGTGGTGTGTAGGTTGCGCAGACTTCATGCTTGATCCCAACTTCATCACAATATTGCTCAATATGGGTGTTGTCAAATTCCTTTCCATTGTCACTTCTAATCTTCTTGATCTTCAAGTCAAATTCATTTTGGGCTCTCTTGGCAAACTTCTTGAATGAAGGAGTTGCTTCGGATTTGTCATGAATAAAGAATACCCAAGTGTATCTAGAATAGTCATCAACAATCACTAGGCAATAGAGTTTTCCGCTCAAGCTAGCATATGTTGTTGGCCCAAATAGATCCATGTGAAGTAGCTCTAACTCTCTTGATGTTGATACAAAGGCTTTGGTTGGATGAGTGTTTGCAACTTGCTTGTCGACTTGACATGCACTACACAATTTGTCCTTCTCGAATTTGACATCTTTCAAGCCTCTAACCAAATCCTTCTTCAATAGCTTGTTGAGAGTGTTCATTCCAACATGTGCCAATCTCCTACGCCATAGCCAACCAAGAGATTGCTTTGTAAACAAACATGTCTTCAAGTTGGCATCTTCGGAGGAGAAATCAACTAGATAGAGATTGTTGTATCTAAAGCCTTTGAATATCACTTGTGCATCATCTTTCTTGGTCACAACCACTTCTTTGTCGGTGAACAAACATTGAAAGCCAAGATCACATAGTTGCCCAACAGATAGAGTGTTGAAGCTCAATGAAGCAACTAGAAGCACATTTGAGATTGTATGATCATTTGATATTGCCACTTTGCCCAAACCCTTCACATTTCCCTTAGAGTTGTCACCAAATGTAATCTTTTCTTGGTCATTAACATTCTCTTCTAGTGAGGTGAACATCCGGGGATCACCGGTCATATGTTGTGTGCAACCACTATCAATCATCCAATGAGATCCACCGGTCTTGTAGTTCACCTACACACACAAGAAATCAAGCTTGAGCTTTTGGGACCCAAACTTGTTGAGTTCCCTTAACCTTCTCAACTAGAGACTTTGCAACCCAAATTTGCTTTGGCCTATTCTTGTTAGGAGGCCCCATGAACATGACTTTCATCTTGCCACTAGAGTCTTGTCTAAGCATGTAGTGAGCATTGAAAGCAAAGGGCCTAGCATGCTTGGGCAAGGGTGTGGGTTTTGGCTCTTCACAATCATGAGCAAAGTGTCCTTCTTTTCCACACTCATAGCATCTCCTAATCTTCTTATTCTTTGGCTTTGTGATACTCTTGCGTTGCTTCATCTTCTCTTCAAGAAAGCCAATACCATTTCTATTGGTCTTCATTACGGTGTTCATGAGTAGCTCACTTTGAAGACATTGACCCTTGGTGAATTTCTTCAACCCGGTGGTAAGGTGCTCCTTCTCTTTCTTGAGCTTGTCATTTTCTTGTTGGAGTTCCAATTGGGATGGTGTCAACTTGTAATCCCTCTCCATCTTCAATCTCTTGTTTTCTTCTTTTAGCATGTCTAGCTCAAGTGTGATGCTATAGTCATCATCATGAGTTTGGATGACAACTTGCTTGGTGGTTGATAGCTTCTCGAGATCAATCTTGAGCTTAGCATTCTCATTCTTGATCTTGACATAGTCATCATAGTGATCGGCCACAACTACTTTCTTGCCCTTGCCACTAGCTCTTTGCTCATCATGCTCACTAACCAAGTCCTCACAAGATGTTGCTATGTCACACTTAACAACAAGGTTAGGAGCATCATGTGTCTCATGAGAAAGTATATCATAAGCTACAACAAGTGTATCATGATCTACTTTAACTTGAGTATATTGTTCCTTAAGCAAAGCATAGCTAGAGTTAAGGGTACTATGCATCTTATCAAGTTTTTCATTTTTAGCTTTGAGCTCTTTGTTAGAAGACTTGAGCTCCTTGATAGATGATGACATAGTAGCAAGTTCATTTTGTTGCTCATTACTAGCATGTATAGCATGATCATACTTTTCAACAAGAGATTCATTTTCATCAACAAGCTTCTCATTTTTAGCTCTAGTCTTTTTTATGATTCTAGAATAGTTGTTTAGCAAATCAACGAGTTCATCATAAGAGGGAGCTTTGAATTCTCCATCACTCTCATCATCACTAGAGTCATCATCACTTTGTACCTTCCGGTCACCTTTGCCCATGAGGCATAGGTGTGTAGTGGATGATGGCGACGGTGGTGGTGGTGGAGTCCCAATCACTAGAGCGGCCACCTTCTCCTTCTCATCATCACTATCTTCATTGGATGAGCCACCGGAGGAGTCAATGTCGGTGAGCCAATCACCAACAATGTAAGCTTTGCCACCTTTCTTGTGATATTGCTTCTTCTTCTTGCCATCCTTCTTGTAGGGCTTCTCACTCTTCTTCTCATCTTCGCTTAATGAGTCATATTTCTTGCCCTTGTTCTTGTTCTTGTTCTTGTAGTTGTCTTCTTGGGCTTGGTGCATTGGTGAGCAAGATGGCCAAGTTCACCACAATTGTAGCAATCCATCTCGGAGATTGGCCTTCTCTTGCTACTTGTGAAGATTTTCTTCTTTCTTGAGTCAAAGTTGACTCCATTTTTGTGAAGCTTCTTCAACATCTTTGTGGTTCTTCTCACCATGAGAGCAATGTTTGTATCATCTTCCTCATCACTTGAGCTCTCATGGTGTACTTCAATTGTCTTGGACTTGTCCTTCTTGTCATGGCTTGCTTTGAAGGCCAAGTCTTTCTTCTTGTCGGCGGAGGAGCCACCACTTGGTGTGATGTGCATGTACATCTCATGCGCATTGATCTTTCCCAAGATTTGTGTTGATGTAGCGGTGGAAAGATCACTTTGATGTAGCACGGTCACAATGTGTCCATACTTCTCAATTGGAAGAACACAAAGAATCTTCCTCACAACATCGGATGGTTGCATTTGTGTGAGGCCAAGTCCATTTAGCTCTTCTACAAGAACATTCAAGTGTGAGTACATTTCATTTGCACTTTCATGAGCAAGCATATCAAACGAATGTAACTTTTGCATAACCAAATGATAACGCTCCTCACGCTCACTCTTGGTTCCCTCATGGAGCGCACAAATGTTTTCCCATAGATCATGGGCATTTTTGTGGTTCCAGACGCGGTTAAACACATCCTTGCAAATGCCTCTAAAAAGGATGTTTTTGGCTTTTGCATTCCATTTCTCATTTTCCTCCTCATTAGGAGTAAGGCTAGTGCCTTCCTTGGGCTTGGCAAAGCCGGTGATCGCGGCTTCACGACATTTTACATCAACCGCTTCTAGGTACGACTCCATACGGATTTTCCAATATGGGAAGTCGTCTCCCTCGAACATGGGAGGTGGTCCATCACCTCCGGACATCTTAACTCTAGGCAGTTAAGCCTAAATCGAGAGCACGAGGCTCTGATACCAATTGAAAGGATCAAGATGCCCAAGAGGGGGGGGGGGGTGAATTGGGCTTTTCTAAAACTTTTTGCAATAATTAAATCCTAACAAGCCCAATTAACCCCCTAGTGCCTAGAAGTGTGTTTCTCTAGAATCAACCGCACAAAAGATCAACACTATGACATTTCTACTCTACCATGGCAATTCAAATAAAGATGAACAATAAGTAAATTGCGGAATTGAATTGCTCAAATGCAAATGCGTAAGTAAAGAGAGTAGAGATGACACGATGATCTTTTTGTTGAGGTATCGAGGTGTCGGCACACCCCCTAGTCCTTGTTGGAGCACCCACGCAAGGGTATCGCTCCCCCTTGATCCGCGCAAGGATCAAATGCTCACTATGAGCTGATTCTTCGCCACTCCGGCCCGGTGAATCGCTCGCTACCGGTCACAACTTGGCTTGGGTCATCCACAATGCCTCCGGATGATCACCAAGCTCTCCGATCACCACCAAGCTGTCTAGGTGATGCCGATCAGCAAGAGTAACAAGCTAGAACTCTCACTTGACCAAGACAAGGCCAAAGAGATGGATGGATGCACACTCTAATGGAGGAAAGTGGCAAGAACACTCTAATGGAGGAGGAGGAGGAGTATAAATACTCCCCCAACCGACCATCCAATAGAGCACTGAACAGGTGTTTCTGCGGGGGCATCGGACGCTCCGATGACCTCGACCAACGGTCGACTGTACAACCTGTCAGACAAGTTAAAGTAGCATCAGACGCTGGGCACCGATCGATGCCATCACAATGGACGCGTCCGTTGTGATTTTACCCTCTCTGGAACCTCTCTGCATGGACATCGGACGCTGGCCCTCAGCGTCCAATGCCAGCGTCCGATGCATGCCCAAGTTCACTCGCAAGTGAACAGTGGCACGGGCGCGTCCGATGTGGCAATATCAGAGCGTCCGATGCCACGCACCAGACTAAACCCTAGTCTGAGTGAGCATCGGACCAGCGTCCGATGCCTGTTTCATAGGCAAAACTCACTCTGATTGTGACGCGGCCTTAACGACTTTTCATCCTCACGACATAAGGCATCTCTCTAAGCTACCTAGGGCTATGAAATAACAAGTGTGCACCACACCTACCTCAATAGACTCATCTAGGTCAAGCTACTGATTCACGCTCCCCTTTATAGTACGGCCAAAGGAATAATAAAGACCTATGACTACCTAAGTGTCCTCCAACATCATACGACACTTAGCTTAGTCTACCATCGTCTTCGTCATTCGTCCTTTGAAAACTGAAACGATTTCCATCGCCAGGTGACATGAACTCCATATGCCCGTATCGTCGTCATTACCATGACCTAACTCATCCCTGTTTCTGCAAAACACACGTTAGTCACAGTAATCTTGTGTTTCATCCAATCACCGAAACCCACTAGGGGCCAAGATGCGTTCAAGTGTACATGTGTAAAAGCTCGCCGGGTCACTTGGTCATCACCTGATTCATAGGTGGGTGAGAAGCAACAACCACCTTCCCGTGACGACAAGGGTGACAAACAAGGTCCTTCTGAAGCTTAAGCTTGGGAAATCCATGAATTAAGCCAAGTGAGCTAAGCCTTGCGAGCAAGTCAAAACTCAAGTGACCAAGTCTCCTATGCCACTTCCACAAATCAGAAGAAGGACCAGCCACCAAACATCTAGAAAAGCCGAAAGAGCGAGAAAAATCGGTTCGGAAGACATGACCAAAGGGGACGATCCAACAAACAAGATCGCCCCGAGAATCCAAAACTCTACACATGTCGGTCTTAATGCGCACTTCAAAACCATCCTCAAGAAGTTACGAGACAGAAAGCAAATTGAAGTGCAAATTGGAAACCAAATCAACATCTTTGAGAACAAAATTCTCATTAAGTCGAATCGACCAATGAGAAACTACCTTACCTTTACCGCTATCCTCGAATGTGATGTATTCTTTGTGGGGCACGGGGTTCAGACTGGAGAACCATTTCTTGCTTCCGTTCATGTGGCGCGAACACCCGGAATCCATGAGCCACCTGTTCTCCAACCGAAGTTCCTGCATCAATAGAAAGGCAATAAATGAGCGTATGGCACAACACTGAGGTTAGTATACTGAGAAGAATACCAGTGTTGTGTCATAGGCCCAGAAAGGCTGTTAGGAGGAACACCAAACTGACCTCGTCCCATGTAGGGATAGCGATCACCACCAAACTGAAAGGGTGGTCCGCTATGGAACGAAAAACCTGCAAACTCACCTCCTCGTCCCATCTGAGGATAGCGATCACCACCAAACTGAAAGGGTGGTCCGCTATGGGACGGTGCAGCAAAGCCTCTTACACCCGACACATGACCGTATTGAGGACGATCGGAACTGCGACGGGCACGACCACCACCCTATGGTCTAGCTACCTGGGGCCTAGGAACCTGAGGGGGTGCACCTCCAGGCCTAACCCTCTGCCTCTAAACACCCTGACCTTGCACACCATGGAAAGGGTGGTGCCTGGCCTGACTGTTCCGCTCCAACTCCCTCCTAGCGTCTCTTTTCCTCCGAAAGCAAAACTCAGCTAGGTGACCCTCGCGGTGACAATACTCGCACTCAAACCTCACCACTCTCTTGGGTTGTTGGTTTGCACGGTTACGGGGGTTGCACACTCTAGCTAGCTATTTACCTCACGGAAGGGGATCACTAGAGACGTCAGGAAGGGTGTCAAGTGTGTTCCTAAGGTGGTTAGGTTTGGGAACCCATACTTGCTTGCGAGGTGGAGCCTTGGGAGGTTCATCAAGGATGCCATCCTTGGTGATAGGCTTAGAAGGCTCAGGTGGGGTGATCTTGGTAAGCTTAGAGGTAGCGGATGGTTTCTCACTCGGGTTCACTCTGCTAAACTCACCGATCTTGCCAAAAGCACTAGCGCCCAACCCACCTGAAGCAAACCCTACTCCCGGACCACCAGTTCCCCTCTTGAACTGACTGATCATCATGCCCAACTACGGCTCACTGCATGACACCCAACTCAGGATGGACCAAAGGTATGTGTTTTCTTCCTCGGTTTGCATCATGTCATGCTGACAGTTGGCAATCTCCAGCTCCATCCCCAAGCATCGCTCGCACTGAGCGGAAACAGTGCTAATTGAGCTGGCCTTCAAGGCTTCAACAAACTTGGCACTAACTTCTGCCAACTCAGTTCACAAACCTGGGCAAGACTTGCACGTAGGGTGGTAATGGATCATGACCCTTATCCCTTCTTCACAGTCCAACTTGGTCCTTTCCAATTTTAGCTCAAAATCATATAGTATTATGATCTGATCCTTATTGAGCCTGATCCTTAAATTTGCTAAGCTAAATTAGAGGGCCCTTTACCACCCCTACTTGCACGCACCCAACAAGGAAGCCCTCAACTTCACCTCCTCCAGCTCCTTCTTCAAGGAGGGACACTCTTTGCAATCACCCACCAAGTCTAGCCTACTCTTCAGCTCATCATACACTTCTATCAAAGAGGTATACTTGGTTCGCAAGGTGGCAAAGTTTGTCATGTGCATTGTGCACTCCTCACACTCCACCTCATCGGTCACCTTCACCTCGGACCTAGCGAACTCAAGCTCCTTAAGTGCCCAACCTAGCTTGGCTCTAAACTCATTGCGCTCTCTAGCAGCACGCTTAAGTTGCTTGTCCTGAGTGAGAACTATCGCGACCATGGAATCTAGTTTGACAAAAAGACGATCATCTATGGAAGAAGTCGATACCTCAGAAGATGAGTCATCGTTGTTGGCGTCGGCGTGCTTGTCCTGACACTTGCGGTCCTCCTTGTCTAGGTCCATGGTGTAGAAGCCGTCGGTGGAGCTGCCGAAGAAGCAGAGCCCGTTGAAGCGTTCCTCCGTCTTGTGCTCGGACTTGTCATCGCTGGAGTCATCGTTGGAGCTTTTCTCGACATCGCTGAGGGAGGCAATGAAGGCATGCTTGCCCATGTAATACGCTTTCTCGAGATCCTCCTTGTGGTAGACACCCTTGGTATTCTTCTTCCTGGCCTTGAACTCGCGCTTGCCCTTGTATCGGGAGTTGTGGTTCTTGCCGGTGAAGACCTTCTTGGGGCACTCCGCAATGTAGTGATTTGGATCACCACACTCATAGCAGCCACACTTGCCTCCTCCACGCTTGCGGTTCAGACGGTTGTTGTAGAACCGCGAGAACTTGTGGGAAACAAGGTGAAAGGTTGAGATGGCGGACTAGAGGGGGGGTGAATAGTCCTTTTTTAAAATTAAACGTAGCGGCTAACCAAAACAAATGCGGAATTAAAACTATCGGTCTAGCCAAGACTACACCCCTCTACCTATACTCTATGACACCTTACAAAAGATCCTAATCAATACAAATAAGGTGTCGGGCTAGCTAGAGCTCACCTAACCAATTCTAGAAGCAAGGTCACACAAGCCTATGCAACTAGTACTTCAAGCACGGGGGAGCTCCTATGCAATCTAGCAAGCAAAGCACAAAGCCTAAGCTCACTAGCAATGCTCAATAACAAGGCTACACAAGCCAAATTAGAGAGCTCAACTTAGCTACACAAACTAAGCAACTAAACACTAGCACAAGGATTAGTATTGCAATACAAGCTTAGTGTAAACAGCAGGCAATCGGTACTACCGGGCTGCTAGGCCGGTACTACCGACGCCGGTACTACCGGGCTTTACGGCCGGTACTACCGAGCACCTGCAGGGAGCTACGAAATCGAAGGGGATGAGATGTAATCTCAGATCTAGCAGTTACCCCACTTCCCTAGATGATGTAGATGACGATTGTAGCTTCCCCAAGTCTTCGTTCCTTGCCAAAAGGTAGATCGAGTCTTCCCAACCTAAGATAGAGTGATGGAGGGAGGAAGAACACGAAGAACACAAACAAGCGTAATATGCAAGGAAACAAGAACAATAAGAGCAACAAGAGACGGGGACACAAGATTTTATCCCGAGGTTCACTTGGTTGCCACCAAGCTAGTCCCCGTTGAAGCAAGCCCAAGGTTGCCGCCGATCCTCTTGCTAGTGGTGACCCTAAGTCACTCTCTCCACGATGGAGCGCTCACCAAGAGCTCTAGCTTTCGATCTGGCCGGACCACTTGGCGCTCTTCATGCCTCTTCTCCACTAGAGTTGCTCTTCGCGATCTCCCGCGGGGCGAGCACAATGCCCCTCACAAATCTTCTCCGGAGCCACGCACAATCTTCACGCGGGCTTCACGACAGAGACGAGCACCAAGCCGTCTAGGAGGTGGCAACCTCCAAGAGTAATAAGCACCACCGGCTTGCAACTCGAACACCTAGTGCCACTCGATGTTATCTCTCAAAGCAACGCACTAGGATCACTCTCTCACACAATCGGATGAGCACTAAAGCATATGTGTGTTAGAGGGCTCTCAAGCATAACCCAACAATGGACACTAAGTCCCTAGGTTGCTCAGCAGCCAGCCCACAGCCGGCCTCCACTTCTATTTATAGAGGGGAGAGGCCAACTAGTCGTTTCCCCTTTCCTGCGCTCCGGTCGGCAGTACCGACCCCCCTGGGTGGTAGTACCCACTACACGATTTATAGCCATTACATACAGCGCGTTGACCAGATCGAACCACCGACTCCTGGTCGGTACCACCAATGGTCGGTAGTACCGGCCCTATGGCGGTAGTACCGACAGGCCAATCTGGGACTACACAGAGAGCTCCCAGAACTCCAGACCACGGAGCCAACAACGGTCGGTAGTACCGGCCCTTATGGCGGTACTACCGGCAGGTCATTCTGGGGCCTTCACAGAGAGCTCCAAACTTCTCAGACCTCAGAACTACCAACGGTCTATGGCGGTACTACCGGCAGGCCAAGTCTGGCCACTTCCAGAGAGCCTCCAAACTCCTCCAAACGATGGTACCACCGACCCCTAAGGTCGGTAGTACCGAGCCCGGTACTACCGGCCTTATGGCGGTACCACCGCCAGGCCAAACCAAGCCACATCCAGAGAGGCTGCAAACAGCCCTCTTGGGTCGGTACTACCGACCACCAGGGTCGGTACTACCGACTACACCAGCCTGCACTCCCCGCGCTAGAACGGCCATAACTTTTAGCTCCAAACTCCGATTTCGATGATCTTGGACATTTTGGAAAGCTTATTCAGAGGGCTACACAACCCATATACAAAGCTAAACCAACTCACAAAGGGTTAGTACAGTTTTCCAATCCAAGATCCATCGCTTCTCTTTTTCCAACCAAAGCTTTCTCCAAAACTTCTCCGAGTTGATCCAAATCAACTCCAACACCTTCTCCTTTGCAAATGTGCCAACACCACCAAGTGTATACAACCTTGTGCATGTGTGTTAGCATTTTAACAAACATTTTTCAAAGGATTTTCACTTGCTCTCACCACGCCACTCGATCCTAGCAACATCGCAATGTTAGATCGCTCAAGTGGCACTAGATGACCGATATGCAAACAAGTTTGCTCCTCTTAATAGTACGGCCATCTATCCTAAACCCGGTCATAATCTTCTGTACACACCTATGACCGGTGAAATGAAATGCCCTACAAGTATAACTTTGCCTTGCGCATTCCATTTCATCTTCTTTGGTGTTGATGCAACACATGCACCAACCTCTTCATCAAATGATATGATCCACTTTATATCATCACATGGCCTCCATGGTCCATTGATCTTGAAATCACTTGCTCTTCACCATCGCTTCGGTCCTTCGGCGCCAAGTCTTGCTTAAGCCTCCCGACATTCGGTACCAATGGCTTCAAAGCCTCCAACTTTCCCTTCACCTTCGCAACCGGTCCATCAAGCCAAGTCTTGCCTTGATCTTCACCATCTTAGCCACATGACCACATGTCATGTTTCATGTGCATTAAGCTCCTTCTTCACATGTGTGAGCCTTGCAACATATTCCAAGCCATTTCTCCTCTATGACATATGTTGCTCACACATGATCACATGTGGACTAATCACCTGTGTAATTTACTTCAAACACATATTAGTCCACCTAAGTTGTCACTCAATTACCAAAACCAAACAAGGACCTTTCAATCTCCCCCTTTTTGGTAATTGATGACAACTCTACAAAGATATGGAAATTATGCTTATTCCAAGCTAGCACTTCACAAGAATGTAAATTGCTAACTTGGTTTGGATTCATGTTGCTTGCCCAAGCTATTTTACCATGTGTAAAGGATTTTGGACAAGTAGCACAAACCCGAATTGGTAGAATTAGCTCCCCCTACATACGTGCTAGAGTGTTTGGAAATGAAACTTGCACATATGAATAGATATCGAAGTGTGGGAGAGTAATTACTACCAAGAGGTGCTAAGGTGTATAGAATAACCTTTGAAGCGTGATATTGATGAAGTTCACAATTGTACATCTTCCTTAGCACCACAAGTAGCTAGACATCATAAAAACTAGAAAACCCTGTGAGATCAACATTAAAAGCAAGGGTCTAGTTTTGCATGAAAAGCACAAGTCTAGCTATCAACCTATGCATGCTAGTTATCAAATCATCAATTAAATCCTATAACTAGCATACACCACACAAGCATGCATATAAAATTTTAAAACTTATGCAATGCAAGCAAGCACATGATTATGCACATATCAAATGCAACAACCAAGTTCATGAGCTTGCTCCCCCTACTTGTGTGCTCAAAAATCATTTTTATTTTATCTTTACATTCATTCTCTCCCTTTCATTTTATCTTTGTCTCTCCCCCTTTAATTTTATCTTTGTTACACTTTCTCCCCCTTTGTCATCTATTTCCATAAAAGGTTTGCATAAAGGAGGTTCAAATTGTTAAGAGAGAGATGTTTGTTTCATTTCATTTGTGGTTCAACCTAGATCATTTGCATGAAACATTCAACACGGTTTGCTCTAGAGTAAGCTTCTTCACACATTTTGCAATGGTTATCTTACTCACGTTGGTTAAATGTTCCATTGCTCATTCTCTAGATTAAACACTAGGATTGCAAGCCCATAAACATGTTATATGTTACCACTAAATCATGTAAAGCATAGAAGCAATAGTGGCATCATATAAGCATCAAAACATTTGATTTTCATGGATGCTCCTAGATAGTATCACAAGGATGTCTATATGCTCTAATCAAGTCCCTAGCATAGTATGAATGCATATGACAAACAATGATACCTTGCTATCTTGGAGTAGAGGTTAGTCATTTTGATTCCAACTCCGAAATAGCAATGTGAAGTCCATGGTGAAGATCAATAGATACCAATTGATAGAACAAATCTTCACTCATATGATCAAGTGCACTATCTTGTTGTGGTTGGCTTGCTTCTTCATTTGATCTTTGCTTGCATATGAATACCACTTGAATTGACATGATTTGCTTTTCTATCTTGGATGTTGCTTGCTTTACTTGGTCAATCCTTTCATTGCTTCAACTAAGCATCTCAAATATCCTTTGAATCACCACTTCCATATTAGCCTTCCAAGTACCACACTTGGTTAACCTACAAAAGGCGGCAAGCCCCTACATAAGGGAGAAGTGACCTCTCTCCAAAGAACATCCTTGATCCTTACTCGAAATGTCTTTGTTTGATTTATCCAATGGTGAACTCATCATGATGGAAGCTTCTTGCAAGGTTGCCTGAGTTCAACTCTTCCTTCTTTGAGTCCTTTTCTTTCTTCCAAATGATCTTCAATTTGATACTAGGACTTGATCTTTATCTTCATCTTGATGTTGGTCTTGATCTTATCTTTATCATCTTTCTAACTCATCTCAAAACCAAACATAGGTCCCTCAACCACTTATAAACATGATTCCAACTTGAGGGCCTTTCAATTAAAGTGACTCTAGATCAATCCAATAATTGTCACTTTTCTGGCAGATTCTGTCCTTCTCAAAGAAACATGCATATCTCCCAAAATATAAGTCCAATGACTATGAAATTTGGCGGAGATGTGCTCCTCTAAGTGTTCTAGCAGCCATAAAAATTTGAGCTTCATTGGCTTTCTAGATTGCTACCAGATTTCAATTCTTTCCATAGTACTACATGCTGAAAACTGCTGCACTATAGTTGACAAGGTCCACTCCAAAACTGAAGCATCACTTATCCAATTAACATGAATTTTGCACAGCAACTAATATCATAAGTGTAGAGCATGTGTACCAAATTTCATGCCAATCCAAATAGATTTGATCATTCAAACATGGCTATCATCACAGCTAGCTCATATTTCAGATTTTGGACAGATTTCTATATTTGAGCTATAGTTCTCCAAATTGAATCAAACTTGAAGCAAACTTGTTTGAACACTCTCACAAGACATATATCCATTCAAACCACTTACTAAAGGTCATCTTGTGAATATATCCAATCAAACTAACTCAAACTTGATTACTAAGCAATTTATCCATTCAATCATCTTATAGCAAGCAACATATGCATATATATCCAATTCAATCATCTCATATGCACCCAAATGAATGTGATCAACTAGAGATATACCTTGGTAGCTCATGATCATCGAATAGCAAGCTTCAACTCAATTTTTTTTGCAAGCCTTCAAATATTTCCAATCAACCACCACAACTTGAACTTATGCACTTGTTCGTTGTAGCACTTGGACTTCACTTCACTTGACTTGGCATTGGGATGGATTTGCACTAAGCTTCTTTACTTGACTCAATCACATGATGAACAATATGAAATCCATTGAATCAAGTCTCCAATGCCATGGTACCTACACACATTCATCCACTAGTTGATGGTACCCAAACTAGTTTGGGTCCTCTCATGTTAGGTGCAACATACTTAGGCAATGCCTTAGTATGAATAGCGGGATGTTTTGCAATAGCAACCAATGTGGTACCATTACCATCCTTTCTAAGCACATTATCATCATCAATTGAAATAGGCTTAGAATTTTTACCTAGGGGACATGAATTTGCCATGTGTCCCCTTTCCCGGCATGAGTAGCAACTTCTCTTGGATTGAGCCTTCTCTTCCTTGCTCAAATGTTGCTTCTCATTGCCTTGCTTCTTCTTGTTTGCTCGAGCCTTCTCCTCAAGCTTGTTTGGGCAACCCGAAGCTAGGTGGCCCAATTCATCACAACTATAGCACTTGACTTGGGTGAGGTCTTGTGTTGATCTTGATCTTCTACCTCCCCTTCTTGTCTTCTTCCCCATATCACCATCTTCATGGTTGATCTTTCTTTGTACTTGGGGTTTCTCCTTGTTGGGGCAAGCTTTTGCAAGATGTCCCATCTCATGGCATCGATAGCACATGAAATGAGATAGCTTTTCTTGTTCTTGCTTCTTCATTTCTCTTTCAAATCTTCTCTTGCCCCATCTCTTGCCTTTGACATTGCTCTTGTTGAAGCCAATGCCACTCTTGTCACCATAGCTTCTTTGATTCTTCATCATGTGCTCATGGGTGACTTTTGATCTACACCACCTCTCTAACTTGTTGCTCAAGTTCTTCACTTCACTTTTGAGCTCATTGTTCTCCTTCAAAATGTTAGTCTCACAGGACAAGGAAGTAGAACAAGCATCTATATGTGAAGAACATGGCATAGATAATAAATCTTCACAAGAGGTGGATACATTCTTCTTGCCTACATCACATGGGTTAGCAACGTTTTGCAATAGATCATTTGACCCATGTGATGAGCTCTCACTAGTTTTAGTTTCTACATTAGAAAGCTTCTTAGTGAGAAAAGCATGGTCTTTTACCAAGTTATCATGAGCAACACATAGTTCCTCATGAGTCAATTTTAGCTCATCATGTGAACAAGTAGTAACATAAAGTAGATGTTTTTGTTGTTCACATGCATTCTTTATAAATGAGTTTTCTTTTATCAATTTCATTATTTTAGCCATCTCATTTTCTAAAGCTTTTTGGTGAGTCTACATACAAGCTCTGCATTTGGATCATCACAATCAACAACCACATTTGCAATTGATACCTTAGTGTCACCATGTGACATGAAGCAATGTGGTGTAGAGGGAGAGCTTGTAGAGACATCACTCTCATAGCCATCATCCTTGTCAAGTGATCTTGTGGATTGATCATCATCTTCATCACTTGACCATGAGGTCAAGCAATCTTCCACAATCACCAAGTTGTTGACACCAGATTTTCGCACGCACGAGAGAATGTCAAGGGGGCCCAGTCAGCAGTAAGAGGAGCATTCGGTAAATGACTGAGCGGTCGGCTAATCTTCGAGTTTTCGGCAAATGCCTGTGCAGTTGGTTGTTTTGCGAAAAACAGTGACTCCATTCGAGAAGTAAAGATGGCTTGCACGAGAAAATGCGTGACGATGGAGGATGCTGAGGAGAATAGGGATAGTATTTGTATCTTTCCAAAATTCATTGTATAAGTCGTGATCGTCTAGGACTCGTATTTCGTCCAGGGTATAAATATAAGCCCTCGACCATTGTAAAATTGTTCACAACCACATCAATACAAACCGGCCCCATGCCATCTTCGAGTCCCTAAGTCGTGTCGTCGAGTTCTTCGAGAGGAAACATCGATCCGTCGACCTCAGTAAGTACCGGCAACCTTGTTATCATGTCTAGTATCATGCGGTGGATTTAGATATGATGCAAGTAGTCTCGTATGTTAAGCTTAGTATCGTGCGGCGGATTTAAGCTTATGACGGGAAGTTTTTGCTTGTGCCTTGTATCGTGCGGCGGATTAAGACATGAGTAAAAATAGTTATCGGCTCTACTAGATTTGGCAGATCTAGTAGATTCATTAAGTTATCATGTGTTATGTGTTTTATTTATTTAATTCCTGTAACACTCTTTTGCCCAATCTAGATTGATTTCTATTCGGCCTTGTTTCACAAGTTTACTTGTGCTTTGCTAATCATAAGATCATGATGGCCGGATCAGTTTTCAATCTAGGTTGTTACATGTTGTGGGTTCATACATGTCGATCATGTTTATGCTTTGATAGAACTGGGTGTCGCGCGGCAGATACAGGTTTTAGATTAGTTTGATCATGTTTGCTTGTATGTTTCCTTCCTCATGGACCCCAACTCGGCTAGTTTGCCGATTTTGGTCAAGCTTACACGAGTAATGAGCTCTTATAGATCTGTACAGATATATGCATGCTTTTAGCTTGTTATAATTAGATTGTATCATGCGGTGGATTGATCTAATTATAAGAAGTGGTATGGACTTATAGCAAGTGGTATCATGCGGTGGATTAGCTTTGCTTAAGTTTATGCTCGACGGGTTTTTGAAGACTAAACGTGCGGCAGATTAGTTGGATTGGCCTATGCATGTATTATTTGAACAGATCTATTCTTGTAAGTTGCTTGTTTATAATATCTTTGATTCATTCAAGCATGTCTTTCTTTTGCATTCGGCAGTTAATATGCTTCATACACTCTGTTCTCATACTTGCCGAATAGCTCTGTAAACATGCTCTGACAGACAGCTTCTGTAGCTGTGTGCCGTCGCGATTGGCTTTCGAAGCCGTACATATGGAACTGTCTGGTTTTACCCAGCATGTTCCAGAGGTATTCTCACGTTTTATCCCTTGTTGGTTTTCAGGTCAAACCGACTGGCACGTCTCCGAATTCAGCACACTCCGGGCACCCGATTGAAGCTAGCCTCGTTCGGCTTGCTGTGTGTCCTGGCGCAAGGTGTCACTTTTTGCGTCAACACACTTTTTGGCACGCCCAGTGGGACCACTTCGTTTCAAGAATTCCTGAAACTGAGAATAACCCAATTGACGGAAACAAAGGAAAATTGGGACAAGGCTTCATGTCGGCTGATAAATTAGAAGAAGTAAATATTAGTGATGGAATTGAAGCAAGGCCGATATATATCAGTGCAAATTTGGATCTAGAATATAGACTGGAATTGATAAATCTTTTAAAGGAGTTCAAGGATTGTTTTGCATGGGATTACACAGAGATGCCTAGGTTAGATCGCTCTATTGTTGAGCATCGACTACCGATCAAACCTGGATATCGTCCTTACAAACAACCTCCTCGGAAGATTTTCAAGGAAGAAGTACTAGCCGATGTAAAGAAAGAGGTCGAGAGATTATTGAAAGCAAATTTCATTCGGTCGTGTAGATATGCAGATTGGATCTCAAACATAGTTCCGGTGTACAAGAAGAATGGAAAGATGAGGGTTTGCATTGATTTTAGGGATCTCAATAAAGCTACTCCCATGGATAGTTACCCGATGCCGGTTGCCGAATTGCTCATTGATGCAGCGGCTGGTTACGAAGTCATCAGCTTTATGGATGGTAACGCTGGATACAACCAGATCTTCATGGCAATAGAAGACGTTTCAAAAACAGATTTTAGATGCCCTGGTCACATCGGCCTGTTTGAATGGGTTGTTATGACATTCGGGTTGAAAAATGCCGGTGCAACTTATCAATAAGCCATGAATTACATTTTTCATGAGCTAATCGGCAAGATCGTGGAAATTTATATTGATGATGTAGTTGTGAAGTCCAGAGATCATGAAGGGCATTTGGCTGATTTAAGGAAAACTTTGGAGTGCACAAGAAAGCATGGTTTGAGAATGAATCCAAACAAATGTGCTTTTGGAGTTTCGGCAGGAGAATTTTTAGGGTTTCTGATCCATAAAGGAGGAATTGAAGTAGGAAAGAAAAGCATGGAGACAATAGACCAAGTTGTCCCTCCAACCAACCTCACAGAGTTGCAATCGTTGCTTGGCAAGATTAATTTTGTAAGGAGATTCATATCTGGCTTATCCGAGAGAGTTTTGTCTTTTTCTCCATTGCTGAAGCTTAAGAAAGATCAAAAGTTCATATGGGGTGATGTGCAACAGAAAGCTTTTGATGAAATTAAAGAATATATGAAAGCACCACCAGTATTAATACCTCCTCAGTTTGGTAAGCCTTTCAAATTGTATGTGGCAGCTGATGGGCTGACAATAGGATCGGCTCTTATGCAAGAGTTTGAAGGGAAAGAAAGAGTAATAGCCTACCTTAGCCGAAAACTGTTAGATCCAGAAACGAGATATTCAGCCACGGAGAAGCTTTGTTTGTGTGTGTATTACTCATGCACCAAGTTTCGGCATTACTTGTTGGATGCCGAATGCATAATAATTTCTGAATTTGACGTAATAAAACATATGTTGTCAATGCCTATTCTAAACGGTAGAATCGGCAAGTGGATTTTAGCATTGTCAGAATTTGATCTGAGATACGAGTCGGCAAAGGCAGTGAAAGGTCAAGTTATTGCCGATTTTGTTACTCATCATCGTGATCCTTTTGCTGGCATAGTGAATATTGCACCTTGGACATTGTTTTTTGATGGCTCATTGTGACGGAACCTCCTGAATTAATAGGGCCCACGAGTACCTGTCCTTGTCCTACAGACCTCAGACAGTCATACACTGTGCCCCAATAGCCCAAAAGACACATCACGTGTCATCGGGTAACCCGACTCATCCACGTTTCCTTACATTCCCAGGATCATTGCAAGAGTCATGCAGTATTACAACATTTCACAATTAATATACATCAGAGATAAGAGTGCGGAAGTATTACACCATAAGTTTTACAAACCAGTTGTTCAAACTCACGTCGTTATTACAAACCATAGTTTCAAACTTTATCCTAGGTAGTGGAAGTAGCATTAATAAAACTGTATAGCACACAAACAACCCCGCCTAAGGGTTGCATTACTCCTCCTCGGACACGTCCTCCTCAATGACGGTCACGCAACAAGCCTCAAAGCAAGGCTGCTCGTGAACGTCACCTGCAACAGGGGATTAACAAACCCTGAGTACAAAGGTACTCAACAAGGCTTAACCGACCAGAGAAGAGAAGAACCAGGTATGCTGGTTTGGGTAGGCTCAAGAGTACTTTTCATTTGCATAAAAGCTTACTAAAGTAATCCTAGATCCCAAATTTTACTTAATCATATAAGTACTTGGTAAGAATTGAAAGTGAATATTAATGAAATATCATTATCCTTCTTCCTTCAACAAGTTCCCTTTTATTCTACGATGTGGGTCGAAAGATTGAGTCTCCTTAACTGAGGAGCACGACGATTCAAACCAATTCAACCAGATCTGGGAGTTTTCCACGATCATACGACATATGTAGACCCTCGATCACACATATATCAACCCCGACCTCGGATCCTCCAAACAAGACCGGGTCCGCGCCACCCGAGAGTACTTGTACATCTCCAATCCGGGACTTTAACCCACGAGGGTAGCTAGTACACCCGCCATCTCTCCACTCCCAGTGCGCGATTAGTCGTTCTCATTTAAGAACCGCCAAGGTAGGGCTTACCGTAGTATATGATCGGTACTTCACAGTTTCTCAATCTAGCAGGCCAACAACGGTTAACCCTAATCCGACACATCCGGGTCACCTTACACCAACCCAAGGTTCGATGCATGTGCCCGTCTGGTCTTAACCATCATTCTTTCTCATTATCATTCCAAAGCGATAAGTATTGAAAACATTTATCAAAAGCTTCATAAAGCAAGGCTAAGCATTTCTAGCATTTGCATAAAGCAGGTAGCAAGGAATGATATATCGACAACAAGGTAGACCATGCATCAACAGGTTTAAAACATTTATTTGATAAACATCTAATGCATCAGGTTATCGAAAGTAAGTGTAATTGTAAATCCAAGGAAATGGTTAAATGAACCGGGGCTTGCCTTCGTTGACCGAAAAAGTTGGAAACTCCTGATATTCCGGATCAACAGAACACTCCGAACTCTCTGGACCAACCTCGACCGGACAATCGACCCCTTCGGAAACTACACGATAAAGGAGTGCATGTTTGATGAGATGCTCATGTCATGATCATGGTAAAGATGGAAATTTACTAAGTTGTAACATTTGACTTGCAACATTTTTCCCCACAGTAAAGTTGCAAACCAACAAAACCAACTCGAATAAACATACATGGTTTACAAGAGTGACGCTTGCCTGCATCAAACAGCAGATCAAGATAACTCACTCAGCAGATCAAGATAATTCACTTATCTTAATCTTCAAATTTACCATAAAGAAATTTAGGTTTTCATATTTAACAACACTACTTATTCATAAAGAAAGCAATTTAGTTAGCACGAAATTAAGTTGTGAAGCAAACTATGTTCAGACTAGTTCAAACTTGGTACACAGATTGGTTATGATCCAAATAGTGCACAAAATAAATTTCAGCATTTTTGGAGTTAAACTCAATTTTATAAAAATCATTGAATACTCATTCAAGAATTAAAAGGCATAATTTTTACTGCAGATCAAAATACAGAAACATGTACATATTATATTTTTCATAAAAACTACACATTTCAGAGAGTATGCACAAATTTTTCCATGATTTTTGGATCAACAGATTAATTTATACAAAAAATAACAAAACCAGCATTTGTATGCACATATCAGAAAATAGATTAAAGCGTTTAAATAAAGAAAAACTCCGTTGGGCCGAAACCAGCCCGCTCGGCCCAACTCGCACACAAGCCGGCCCAACTCGGGCTTGCCCGCGCTGCACTGCCGGATTTGCAGAAAAGCCCTCTGGTTTTAACAAAACTACAACTAAGCCCTTAACACTATTGAGCACTATTCAACTGAGTCTGGGACTTTGCACTTAGGCCCTCGGGTTTAATCGAATTCTCGTCGACACGTCCCCGACTCCATGGCCGACGGTGGCGAGCTTTGGCTCGCGCACGCCGGAGCAACGCGACCCCCTCCAGCAAAACTAACCGGCTCAGCGCCTACCCCTAGACCTCACGACTCCGAGGAACCCTCAAACTTCCTCCCTCGACCTCTCTCCCAACCCTGACGACGATAGCGGCGGACGCGACGGCACGGCGGCGGCACGCCGGCCAACTGGGAGCCCTACTGCACCTGCGGACGTACGCATCAGCACTAGGGCTCACCGTGACTCTAGCAGGCCAGACCTCCGAGGCTGACGCGGTTCCGAACAGCGAGGACGACGACGATGGCGAAAACCAGCGGTGCGGCTCGATGGCGACGACCCGTTCTGGCTGCGTCAGAGGGAGACAAGACCAAGGACATGGTGTTAGAGCATTAGGAAGAGATGAGGAAGCGATAACAAGACTCAGGTGAAGACGAAAGGACTCCGAGCTCGCTGACCACGGTGGCGGCGTCGATGGCAGAGCTTTCACCGGCGGCAACCTCCGTGGACTGCTCAAGCCAGAGCGGTAGAGACCTCAAACGCGAGCCGACCGTAACCAGCACATCAAGGAGAAGAGGTAGGTGTAGATGGTTTGGCCAATAAGGCCCCGAGCTCACCTGCCAACGGTGAACTTGAACTCGGCGGAAGTTTGGCCGGCAGGGAGGAAGACGATGGTCGCCGGGCTGATGCGGGAGCGAGAGGAGCTGCAACTTAGCGCTATCGCTCCGCAACGACGAGGCGAGCGTGTTGGCGCAATCAAATGGAGCGGAGGAGCTCTCAGATGGCCGGCGTAACCGAGCAAAGCGACAGCGGCGGCGGCGAGCAAGCAGAGGAGAAAAGCGAGATACGTCGTTTCTGCGGTGCGATAGGGATGAAGGAGAGGGCGGCGGCGTGTTGAACTCATGCGCAAAGCTAGCAAGCAGCTCGCTGGCGAGCTCCAGGAGCTTCCCCCCTTCATGCACTGTTCATGGCTCTATCCCCCCCTTTCTGAATTTCCAAAATTACTTTTGAAATTTGAACTACACTTCAAGATTTGTCAAAATATGAAATGTAGAGCTTGAAAAGTTGTACAACTTTGCTTTAACACCCTTTGGCTGCTTTCCACTAGAAATAGATCAATTTGGTCAAAACAGTTCAAATCAATTTCAAATTGAAAAATTTGAAAGGGGACAGAACTAGGGTTTTGCAGTAGAAGCAAAATTACTTTTGATTTTGCATTGACACTTGACAAATGGTCAATGTATGAAATGTTCATTTTGAAATTCTATACAACTTTGATGTAGATCTCAAACTCAGATTTCAAATAGTTTTTGAAATGCAAGTTTAAAGTCAAAAGGGAACCATTTCTAGGGTTTGAGTAAATTCATAATTACTTAAAATTTTGTACAGAAACTTTGAAAACTTTGAATACCAAAGTTGTACATCTCCTCAAGATCTACCAAAAAGCTTTTAGGGTCAACCCCTAATTATGCATAGATTTTGAGTTAACTAAAAAGGGCTAATTAACTTATATAGGAATTTAATGACTTTCTCATTTATAAGCTAAATGGATTTTAGATCCTTTTGAATTATTGAACTTGGATTCATGCCTTTACATGACTTTAGTCAAATGGGAATGAACACAAGTTATTTCATAATGACATTCTAAATTAGGGTTTGGAGCTACATCACAAGCATATAAACAAAGTTGCTCACATATTAGGAATTAAACTTATTTTAGTGAATGCATCTCAAGGTGAGCTAGCACATGATGCTATGAAATGCTTATGATGACATGGCAACATTTTATTCATGTAAACACCTGAGGTGTTACACTCATCTTGCAGCAAGGGTGGTGGTGTTGGTATTTTCTTGATTTCTCCATGAGGATCAACTTTCAAGTATGCTATCCCCACTGGGTCTTATGTTACCAACAACCAAGCAGAATATGAAGCTTTGCTCAGAGGACTTCGGCTTCTTGTGGAAATAAAAGCTATGGCTGTCGAAATCTTTGGGGATTCTGAGTTAGTCATCAACCAGTTGATTGGTCAATATGAATGTAAAAGTGACATATTGAGAGAGTATTATGAAGAATGTCAAGAGCTCTTGAAATGTTTCCGGATAGCAACTTTACATCATATCCCTAGGGGGCATAATGAAGAAGCAAATAAATTGGCCCAAGTTGCTTCAGGATATCGGGAGGATCAAGAAGTTCTTGCTTTGGATGGAGGTCATATGGTTGATGATTGGAGGAAAGAAATTACCGAATACTTAAAAAATCCATCACAGAAGGTTTCTCGAAAGATCAGATATAAAGCTATCAAGTTTACACTTCTTAACGGTCAGTTGTACTATAGATCCATAGATGGGGTGCTCCTGAAGTGTTTAAGCCAAGAAGAAGCCAAGAAGCTGATGTATGAGGTACATGAAGGGTTATGTGGCGCACATCAATCGACCTACCGAATGAAATGGATAATGAGAAGGACCGGTTATTTTTGGCCGACTATGCTCGAGGATTGTTTTGAATATTATAAGGGGTGTCAAGATTGTCAAAGATTCGGGAATGTTCAGAGAGTTCCAGCATCGGCCATGAATCCAATTATCAAGTCGTGGCCATTTAGAGGATGGGCTATAGATTTGATTGGTCAAATTCATCCTCCTTCCAGTAAGGGACACAAATTCATACTATTGGCTACAGACTACTTTACTAAATGGGTTGAGGCTGTGCCTTTGAAGAATGTTACATCAGAGAACATGATCAATTTTGTCAAAGAGCATATAATTCACAGATTCAGGATTCCTCAAACTATAACTACGGATCAAGGGACCCAGTTTATATCATCCGAATTTTGTGATTTTGCTGAAGAAATGGGGATCAAGCTATGTAATTCTTCTCCCTATTACGCGCAAGCCAATGGTCAAGCCGAAGCATCAAATAAGATTATGATTAAGATTATCCAGAAGAAGATTGATGAGAAACCGAAAAAATGGCATTCGGTTTTAAGTGAAGCATTATGGGCTTACCGAATGGCATGTCATGGATCTACACAAGTATCTCCCTACGAGTTGGTTTATGGACATTGTGCTGTGTTACCCTGGGAGTTACAATTGAGTTCAAGGCGAGTTATGTTGCAGAATGAGTTGAGAAAAGAAGATTATGAGAATTTAGTGATGAACGAACTAGAAGATCTGCACTTGGTTCGTCTTAAGGCATTGGAAAGTATAGAGAAGAATAAATTACGTGTTGCTAGGTATTACAATAAAAAGGTCAAGGAAAAACACTTCAAAGAGGGAGATTTAGTTTGGAAGGTTGTGTTGCCTATCGGAGCGAAGGACAAAGCATTCAGCAAATGGTCTCCAAATTGGGAAGGTCCTTTTCGAGTAATAAGGCACGTGCCTGGCAACGCATATATTTTGAAGACTTTGCTGAGGGAAGAGTTTTCTAGAGCGATTAATGGGAGATTTCTTAAGAAGTTTCACCCCAACATGGAGATTGGTACATGAGAATCATATGCAGTAAGATAGCCGATGAGGAACATCGCCTTTAGCAGAAAAAATGTGTGAACAGCCGACATGACATATGTCGCCTTTAGAGCAAAAATATCAGCTGAACCTAATAAAGATGATATCATACGAGGATTTTGCTTTCGGTAATTCGGGAGACGGGAGTCATGGACAAGCATTTTACGGATGCAGATGTTTTACAAAAGGCTCCTAAGTACAGACTACTCATCAAATAACCTGTTCAAGACAGATTGAGCGTCAGAAGCCTGGGCGAGCACGGTCGCATGATCTTCATAATTTTCCAGGAGATCTTCGATATCCTCTGGAAGCTCGCCACCATGGAAGCCAGTCAGCTTGGCGGAGAGGTCCTCGTGCGTCTGGGTGGACATCGCCGCCAGCCCCAAGGCGACGCCATGGTGTACGCCATGAATGGCAACTTGATCGACACGGCCGACCGCATCATCAAGACGCGCCTCCACGGTTTCCCCCTGGGCGTTCACCTTGTCGGCCACCCTGGTTCCCGCAATCTTCAGACGCTCAACCTCTGCTGATAATGCTGAACGAAAAGGGAATACATCAGACAAATGAGTCCGATTAGGGAAAAATAGGAATCAAGTGGAGATTTTTTCTAACCTGAGATTGCATCGCAGAATTGTTTCCGCTGATCCTCCCAATCAAGTTGGTCGATGCCATACTGCTTGGAGACCTCGCTCGACTCCTCTCGGGCCTTGTCCCTTTCCTCCTTGAAGCGGCAGGCGTCACGGTGGTTCCACCGGTCGGAGTAGTAGGAATCTGAAGAAGAATCTGAAGAGTCGGAGGATTTGGAAGAACCGGATGATGGAGTTCCAGGTTGGGGAAGGAGATGACTTTGGCTGCTGGAGATGAATCTTATCCTAAAAGTAAGAGGAGAATCGAAATCGAAACAATGGACGAACAGGGGAATAGAGATTGCAAGGGGGCAGGATAGCCGATTCTTACACGTGGCGCCGACGTTGCGGTGCTTGGCTGCCCTCCGCTTCTCCTTCAGCAGGTCGCTTGCCGCGGTCGTCGCCGTTCGCCATTGCTACAGGATTGGGGTTTTTTCTTTCGAGTTGAGCCAACAAGAGGAAGCGAGGAGACGGAGGCGAAGATGAGTAACTGCAAGTGCTAGTCAAGGTTGCAGAAGGGGATTCGTTTATAAGCCGGAAAAGGAGCCGTGGCGGAGTCTACGGAGTAGTGGGATAAGAATGCCAGACGACGGAGTAGGGTTTTCATTCGGATGGGCCGTGTTCTGAGTTGGGCCAGGCTCAGTTAAGCCAAATACTACTCGGTTATCTTCTTAGTTCTTTAAATTGGAGTTCATTTCGGCTGTCGGAAAAACGAGGACAATCGGCTATATCTCATCACAGGAAAATTGAAGAAGAGAAGCTGATTGCGTTCTCAGATAAGTAAAGGTGTGGGAACACGAAGGAAGTTTTACAAAAGACGAAGTACATTACACTTGGTTTGTTGTAGGATCAATGTTTACTCATGCAAAAACTGATTGATTGTCTTTATGGCCTCGGTTTTGATTCGGCTGACAGTATCAAGTACTTTTTTATCTTCATCTTCGGATTTTTGGATTCTGGATAATTTAGCCTTGATTTGTTGATCTTCTTTGAGAGCCGAAGTTATCTTCAACGAGCCTGCTTCTATGTCCTTCGGCAGATCAGCCATATGAGCCCTGTGAGATTGGATTTTATTATTCAGGGTGGCTAACTGGGCTTCTAACCTGCTCTTGTCTTCCTCCATGACTTTTAGTTCAGACTCCAAAGTTGCCAGGGAATTTTTTGCAATTTGAACATTGGAATGCAAATCTTTAAGTTTCAGCTTCTTTGAAGACCTGTCATTCTGTAGGGTAGCCTTGGATGATGTGTTTTTAGTTGCTCTCCTTACCATTCCAACAAAGTTGTCAAGACAAGCTGCAGATTCCAAGTGGGTCAGAAGAGTGGAAGGAACATCTTCGTCAATAAGCTCGAGAATATCTCTTATCTGATCTGCGTCTTGAACCAGATTGACAACGTCCTTGTTTAGCAGAGTAATTATTTCCCTCCGCCGAGCCTGGTTTTCTGTTGATAAAGTATGTAGGGAAGTATTTTCTTCACCTTTTTCGATGATATAATCTTCGGCAGGGAAAGAGTAACTCGTGGTCGGCTCTTTAGTATTTTTTGAAGGAAGAGAAAGGAGTTAGCCGACTAAGTATGTTTGGTGAAAGCAATGTAATTCAAAGACAAAGCTTTGCCTGCTGGGCTGATTGATCATCGAAAGACATGGCGCCTTGGCTTGCTCGAGGACTTTGTTGAATATTCAGAGGAGGCGGGCTTGTAGTATGATCGGGAGATGGCTCTGCTTCCAGTTCTTTTAGAATTTCATCTATTTCAAGTAATGGCATGAGCGTGTGACGACAGAAAGGAGGGTAACCGAATGTATTTCCTATAGTTCCATCGGTTTCTTCATTTCCTAAACCTTCGGGAGTTTTGGGGTCTTCGGTCTCGTTTTGGATATTTTTTGTAGAAGCTTCAGGAAATAGTTCGGCAGTTGTTGAAGAACTGCTTGATTTCAGGACCTTGCCCTGTGACTGCAGCAAGTGATGAAATGTAGATTTGATCAGATTTATTATCGAATAGAGTTGCTTGGCATTAAACGGGAAATTCATACCTTGGGAGATGGTTTAGCCCTTTTGGTCCTTGTTTTCTTAGACAAGGAGACATTCTCAGGTGCCTTTCTCTTGTTCTCTTCTCCTGAAGACATGATGGTCGAAGTTGCTGGGATCTTCATGAAGTTGTTCAAGCTTGGGGCATTGAAACCCAGAGCAGGATTGGGTCCAGCCTGGTAATATTGGATTACTCTGGCAGGGGGTGTGGGCTCAGGATCCTGTGTATGGCCGAGTGTTAGACAAGGATTGAATTCAAGAATGGAAAATGACAGGAGTAATGAGATTACCTCGCTGTCAGAAGCAAAGTCGGGTTGCAAGTTTTGACACAAAGGGTGAACTGGCACGTTAAAGAGATGAGTACGCCATTCTTCCCACCAGGAATTGAAGAAAGGATGGATAATATCTACTATCCCAAATGGAGATGGTTCATATGTTGGCAGCTCCCGTCCTATTTCAAAGACTTTTTTAGCCACTATCCTCTCTGTAATTACTTCTCTGGGTCTTATTATTGTTGAGAAGAAGAGTCTAGGGGGCAATTGACCGCATCCTAATTGTCTGGCCACCATGTTTGGATAATAGAATTCGTAGGTAGACTGCACTAATCTTCCATGGTGAAATTCGGCTGGCAGAACGTAGGGTTTGATGAAAGAATTGAAGATGTTAGTAGACGTTTTGTCTGCACAGCCGGATTCGTAGTTAAACTTGCAAGGAAAAGTCACGTTTTCATTCTCTGTAAGGAAGTCAGAGTACATTGCCAAAGCCTTTGAAGAATAACTTGAAGAGATGACCAATGTCCATGTCGATGGTGATGGATGATGTCGCTTCTCCATAAGTTTGGCAGGCTTTGACTCTTGCTGTTTTACCTTCAGCATAATTAACTGAATGGAAACTCAAGTTGAGAAGGCTCACAGACACTATCTGATGCATATATAGTTGAAGCCACATCTGAATCAACCACCAGGGGCCATTCACACAAGAAATTTCTCTGCCCGTGTGCATCTGGAGAGTGATCTGATGCATCATGTGATAGACAGAGCCCAAGAGGTATTTGCCTAGTGGAATTTGAGCACCTACAGATAAATCTTCAGCCATCACCATATGGTTCAGGGTGGGTTCATTGGATCTGCCACAAAAGATGAATCTACATAGCCACATATTCATGAAGGCTTTCAGTTCTTTGTCAGAGACAGTATTGGACGACTCCATATAAGACTAAATATATTTAGCCCATCCACATCCAGAACTAACGGCTCTCTGATTGCTTTTGTTCTTATATTTGTGAGGATATACTGGTAGTGTTACATTCAGACCAGTCATCATGAAGACGTCAGCCAAAGTAATAGTCATCATACCGTGGCCAAAGATGAAAGCATTGATAGCATTGGACCAGAAATGGGAAGCTGCTACCAGAAGAGGATCGTTTCTAGGTGTTTCTGATAAAGATAATTCTAGATAGTGGCCAATGTTTTGATTTTCCCAGTGAATGCTGCTTTTCTCAAGCATCCTCCGGTACCAATTTCGCCATCCAACAATTAGGGGGAAAAGGCCAGTTCTTGAAGGTGTTCGGCCAGTGACTTGGTGAAGTAATTCCATATTTGAAGGGAATTCTCTGGGTTTCCTTCTCGATAATCTCCGTTGGATCGGGATTTCCCATTGGACCAAGGAGATAGGAGTCAGGATTGGCAGCATAAGGAATTAGGATTTGGTCCTTATATTCCTTCAAGAAATAGCAGATAGAGGAAGAAAATAAATCGAAAGAAGGAGCTAGCAAGAGATTACTGAATATGTGAAATTTACCTCTGGGATCTTGTCTTGGGTCGCCATCAAGGGTTCGAAGTGAAATCGGTTGCGCAAAGGTTTGAATTTCTCGAGCGGCGGCTACAGTGCTGAGAAGCGAAAACCTAGGAGAAGAAAGAAGCTTGCAGACAATTTCGGAATAAAAATCAACTTTTATCCCGAAATTGAGGGGGCATGTGTTGACACCAGATTTTCGCACGCACGAGAGAATGTCAAGGGGGCCCAGTCAGCAGTAAGAGGAGCATTCGGTAAACGACTGAGCGGTCGGCTAATCTTTGAGTTTTCGGCAAATGCCTGTGCAGTTGGTTGTTTTGCGAAAAATAGTGACTCCATTCGAGAAGTAAAGATGGCTTGCACGAGAAAATGCGTGACGATGGAGGATGCTGAGGAGAATAGGGATAGTATTTGTATCTTTCCAAAATTCATTGTATAAGTCGTGATCGTCTAGGACTCGTATTTCGTCCAGGGTATAAATATAAGCCCTCGACCATTGTAAAATTGTTCACAACCACATCAATACAAACCGGCCCCGTGCCATCTTCGAGTCCCTAAGTCGTGTCGTCGAGTTCTTCGAGAGGAAACATCGATCCGTCGACCTCAGTAAGTACCGGCAACCTTGTTATCATGTCTAGTATCATGCGGTGGATTTAGATATGATGCAAGTAGTCTCGTATGTTAAGCTTAGTATCGTGCGGGGGATTTAAGCTTATGACGGGAAGTTTTTGCTTGTGCCTTGTATCGTGCGGCGGATTAAGACATGAGTAAAAATAGTTATCGGCTCTACTAGATTTGGCAGATCTAGTAGATTCATTAAGTTATCATGTGTTATGTGTTTTATTTATTTAATTCCTGTAACACTCTTTTGCCCAATCTAGATTGATTTCTATTCGGCCTTGTTTCACAAGTTTACTTGTGCTTTGCTAATCATAAGATCATGATGGCCGGATCAGTTTTCAATCTAGGTTGTTACATGTTGTGGGTTCATACATGTCGATCATGTTTATGCTTTGATAGAACTGGGTGTCGCGCGGTAGATACAGGTTTTAGATTAGTTTGATCATGTTTGCTTGTATGTTTCCTTCCTCATGGACCCCAACTCGGCTAGTTTGCCGATTTTGGTCAAGCTTACACGAGTAATGAGCTCTTATAGATCTGTACAGATATATGCATGCTTTTAGCTTGTTATAATTAGATTGTATCATGCGGTGGATTGATCTAATTATAAGAAGTGGTATGGACTTATAGCAAGTGGTATCATGCGGTGGATTAGCTTTGCTTAAGTTTACGCTCGACGGGTTTTTGAAGACTAAACGTGCGGCAGATTAGTTGGATTGGCCTATGCATGTATTATTTGAACAAATCTATTCTTGTAAGTTGCCTGTTTATAATATCTTTGATTCGTTCAAGCATGTCTTTCTTTTGCATTCGGCAGTTAATATGCTTCATACACTCTGTTCTCATACTTGCCGAATAGCTCTGTAAACATGCTCTGACAGACAGCTTCTGTAGCTATGTGCCGTCGCGATTGGCTTTCGAAGCCGTACATATGGAACTGTCTGGTTTTACCCAGCATGTTCCAGAGGTATTCTCACGTTTTATCTCTTGTTGGTTTTCAGGTCAAACCGACTGGCACGTCTCCGGATTCAGCACACTCCGGGCACCCGATTGAAGCTAGCCTCGTTCGGCTTGTTGTGTGTCCTGGCGCGTGGTGTCACTTTTTGCGCCAACACAAGTTGTGGTCATGCTCATCATCCTCATGTGCTTCTTTCTTGGGCTCACTAACATCATCATCATTTGGAGCACTCCCATACTTGTCATTGAGATATTTCCACATGTGATGGGAGGACTCCATATCCATGATCTCACTAAAGATATCATCATGCAAAGATCTAAAAATGATGTTAGTAGCTTGGCACTCGAGATCTAGGCATTTCTCTTGTGCTTGAGTTAGATTCTTTTCATCCAACACATGAGAAAAGCCTACATCTACGATCCACCACATTTTAGGGCAAATAAACTTGAAATTACACATCATCCAAGTTTTCCATCGTATAAAGTGAGTGCCATCAAAAATGTGTGCACAATCAATGTCTAGCCCGTAAGTCGCCATCCTCTCGGGTCGGTGAAGACCACAAATGAGAGACCTAGCTCCGATACCACTTGAAAGATCGAGATGGCGGACTAGAGGGGGGTGAATAGTCCTTTTTTAAAATTAAACATAGCGGCTAACCGAAACAAATGTGGAATTAAAACTATCGGTCTAGCCAAGACTACACCCCTCTACCTATACTCTATGACACCTTACAAAAGATCCTAATCAATACAAATAAGGTGTCGGGCTAGCTAGAGCACACCTAACCAATTCTAGAAGCAAGGTCACACAAGCCTATGCAACTAGTACTTCAAGCACGGGGGAGCTCCTATGCAATCTAGCAAGCAAAGCACAAAGCCTAAGCTCACTTGCAATGCTCAATAACAAGGCTACACAAGCCAAATTAGAGAGCTCAACTTAGCTACACAAACTAAGCAACTAAACACTAGCACAAGGATTAGTATTGCAATACAAGCTTAGTGTAAACAGCAGGCAATCGGTACTACCGGGCTGCTAGGCCGATACTACCGACGCCGGTACTACCGGGCTTTACGGCCGGTACTACCTGACGGACCAGGATGTCAGAGATTTCATCAGTTGATGATTACTCCGACTAATCCCGGACGGCACGGGAGATCCGAAGACTCGTTACGAAGTGTATTTGGTCTAGGGTCTCGTTTGTAACTTAGCCGAGTTGTAAAAGGAAGTCTTGTAATTAGAATAGGACTCCCTTGATGTAACCAGTTAGGACTCGGTTTGTGCTAAGGTTCACCCGGATATATAAGGGGAGCCGGGCGCAGGCCCCAGAGAATCGAACATTGAATCATAACAATACACAAGGCACACGCCGCACTGGACGTAAGGTATTACGCTATTTAGCGGCATGAACCAGTATAAATCGATGTCCCTGTGTACTCGCCGAGTCCTACGAACGCCGATCCCCACCGAACAAATCGTCTGAGATTCCTCAAGACGAGTTGCCGGTTAACAAACACCGACAGCTGGCGCGCCAGGTAGGGGCTTTCGGCGATTCGACGACCAAGAGCCCGGCGAACCACGACAACATGTTCTCGGCGGGGTCAATTTTCGTTTTTGGCTCATGGACTTGCATCGCGGATGATCAAGGAAAGCTGCACAGGCAGCTTGACACTGAATCGAAGCTGCAAGCCACGCCAAGGACAGAGGATCTCGCCCAGAGCCTAGCAAATCTAGCGATCCAAGACCCGCAGAACCCTGGGGACCATGCAGAAGCGCCCGACTCCTACTCCAATTCAAAGTCTGAAGCAAAGGACCCGGACACCAGCTATGGCATCACCTTTGGGCTGCGGAACCCTGCTGAAAACTTCCAGAACCTGATCAGTGCAAAATTCAAAGAGTATCAGCAGATACCTTTGACGGGAGCCCAGCAAGGACTCGTCTTCAGCTCTACCAAGGAGGGTAACATTGTCCATTGGCCAACTCAGCCTGCCCCGGCTAGACTGGTTGGCACAATTGACCAGCAACTTCCATACCAGCACGGACATCAGCTCCCTTTTGAGGAACACGACTCCACAATGGAACTAATCTCCAGCACTTCTACTTTGGAGTCATTAACACCGAGATCATCAAACTAGGGCTACACTCGTGCAGTCTTCATGGCGGGGCATCAGTCATCTCTACGACCACCAACCCCACCAGATGTCTGTCAAGACGATGAAACTCTGAGTATGATTTCTGACAATGATCCGGAAGAACCCAGGGAAATCGAGTCCTTGAAAGCTGAAAGAATCCGAAGGAATAGAGCTAAGGAGGCCCGCAGAAGGCGAGCAACTCACCGCAAGGAAGCTGTAGATCGCTACAATGCACGACTAGAAGAGTACAACACCCGGAGGCATCTGGAAGTAGAGGCGGAGCATCAAGCTCGCACCGAAGAAAACCACTCCCAGGATGATCTTAACAGACGACGCCCTGATTGTTCTCGCAACCTTGAACCCGAGTTAATGAGGGTCGCCGGCCATAAAGTCTTCGAGACTCCCTATCAAAACATACTAGCTCTAGCTATGGAGATGGGAGCCAAGACCAATCGCACCCCTGATGAAGAGCGACGACTGGTCATGCTTCAGACTACCGCACTCCAACTACGGGGGCGGAATCTTGAATCCCTAGCTGATGAGCAAGCTTCATCTCACCCGAGCCAGAGGCGGCCGGTTCAAGAGCGACTCGGTCGTATCCCAGCGAGGATCCGTCTGGGCCACCGAGTACCCGATCAAGCTGAGGGAGGAGCCGAATCTTCATACAGAGGAGTCGCAGTTGCAGCATCCGACGCAGTTGATCGCTTCCCCTGCTTTTCCCAAAGGCTTCGAGCAGTCTCGTTCCCGCACAAATTCAAACTCGGGAACTACTCCAAGTACGACGGGAAGACAGAACCTAAACGGTGGCTCAGACTGTATGCTCAAGCAGTCGAGCTAGCTGGTGGAAGCAACGACGTCAAAGCACTCTACCTCCCAATGGCTCTAGAGACAATGCCGCTTGCTTGGTTTGACAGGCTTAAACCCGAGTCCATCGACTCCTGGGAACAACTACATCGTATCTTCGTTGAAAACTTTGTTGGTGTCCCAGAGAGATCAGATCCCCGGACTAAGCTCAGAACCTGCAAGCAACAGAAAAACGAATCAATGCGGGAGTACTATAGGCGATTCTCAGAAATCCGCTCTACAGTATCCGACATCACAGACAGAGAAGTAATTGACCTCTTTGGCAACGGCATTTGCGAAAGGTACAATTACAAAGATTTCATCAAACAGGACCCGGCCACCGCTGACGAGTTCCATCGGGCTGTAAACTCCATGATGGCGACAGAGGAACGCACACAGGAACGCTTCCCCGATAGAAACACGCAAGGTGATCGAGGAAACAACCTGAGAGGCAACCAGGCACCACAGCAAAATACCCGGAAAAGGGCAGGAGATAATACTGTTGCTGCCATGGAGCCTCAGAAGAAGGGAAACAAGCCATTCACCTTTGATGACTTACTCGACGGACCCTGCCCCTTCCATCCGAAAGGTGGACATCAAGCAAGGCACTGCCGACAGCTCAAGGAGCGAGGTTTGAACTCCGACTTCAACAAAAACAAGAAAGACAAAGGCAAGAAGACAGCTGAGGATCCTCAACAGGACGTCGGTGGCTTTTAGCACCCCAAAGGAACTATTAATGTCATCTTTGGGGGAGTAACTACCAGCGACAACAAGAGGCTTCAGAAGCTTTCCCTGCGAGAGATCATGTCCACCAAACCAGCGACACCCAAATACCTCGACTGGTCCGAATATCCGATTAATTTCTCCAGAGCAGATCAATGGACCAGTGTTTCCAATGCAGGCCATTACCCGCTAGTTTTGGACCCCACGGTCGCTGGATATACACTTGGTAGGGTACTTATCGATGGCGGAGCAGGACTCAATGTTATCTTTGCAAGCACCCTATGAAAGATGAATCTAGATCTCGCAACCCAGCTCACACCATCAACCGCTCCTTTCTACGGCATAGTACCCGGAAAAGCGGCTGTACCACTCGGTAGGATTATACTACCCGTCACTTTTGGAACTCCGATCAATTACAGAACGGAGTACATCAGTTTTGAGGTAGCCGACTTTGAATCATCGTACCACGCCATATTCGGGCGACCTGTTATTGCCAAGTTTATGGTAGTACCCCACTACCCGTACCTCTTATTGAAGATGCCGGGTCCCAAAGGAATCTTAACCTTCAGAGGCGACTTGAAGCGGTCATTTGATTGCGACACAGAAGCTGTCCAAATCGCTAAAAAAGCTCAACTCACCCTGGAAGTACAAGAACTCGCTCAGATGGTGCTTAATACCAAGCCTGGAGATTCAGAAATTCCAACAAAGAAGGCGGGTACTATTCAACCATCAGCAGAAGTCTCCACAAAAGCCATTGACCTAGAAACCGGTGATCCTTCCAAGACAGCGGTTATCAGTGCTCACCTATCTGAAGAATAGGAACTCGCGCTCACCAAGTTCCTTACAGCAAACAAAGACAAATTTGCTTGGAAACCAGCAGACATGCCTGGGGTCCCAAGGAACTTGGCTGAGCACAGATTAGAGTTAAAGGATGGCTCTAGACCTATCAAGCAAAGATTACGACGATTTTCACCAGAGAAGAAAGAGGCAATCAAGAAGGAAATAGTCAAGCTACTCGTGGCCGGATTCATCAAAGAAATCCTCCACCCCGAGTGGTTAGCTAACCCAGTGCTAGTCAAGAAGAAGAACTCTGCTGAGTGGCGCATGTGTGTCGACTACACAAACCTCAACAGGCATTGTCCAAAGGATCCCTTCGGATTACCAAGGATAGACCAAATAGTTGATGCCACCGTAGGCTCTGCCTTACTCTCTTTTCTGGATTGCTACTCCGGGTACCATCAGATTGCCCTCAAAGAAGAAGACCAACCCAAGACATCGTTCATTACTCCTTTTGGAGCATACTGTTACAAAACTATGTCGTTTGGACTAAAGAACGCGGGGGCTACTTATCAACGTGCCATCCAAGACTGCCTGGGTGATCAGATTGGCCGCAATGCAGAAGCTTATGTTGATGATGTAGTCATAAAAATAAAGGATCTGACTACCCTGATATCAGACCTAGAGGAAACCTTCAACCGATTACGTGCGTACCAATGGAGACTCAATCCAACCAAATGTGTCTTCGGGGTACCCTCAGGACAATTACTCGGATTCCTTGTTAGTCATCGAGGCATTGAGGCTAGTCAAAAGCAGATCACAGCTATCATCAACATGAAGCCGCCTACCTCTGTCCGAGACGTTCAGAAACTCACCGGGTGCATGGCTGCGTTAAATCGATTTATCTCACGGCTCAGAGAAAAGGGATTGCCTTTCTTCAAATTGCTTAAAGCCGGCGATAAATTTCAGTGGACGGATGAAGCGGACAGAGCTTTTGAACAACTCAAAGGCTACCTTATCAATTCACCCATACTGACACCGCCGGAGCCCAGGGAACCGATGATGTTGTATATCGCAGCTACCACACACGTTGTCAGCACAGCAATCGTGGTGGAGCGCAAAGACGACAAGCACATCTACAACACCCAACGACCAGTTTATTACATCAGCGAGGTACTATCTGACTCGAAGGTCAGGTACCCGCAAGTACAAAAACTGCTCTATGCTTTACTCATATCCTCAAGAAAGCTGCGGCACTACTTCGAAGCTCATGAGATCACGATAGTCACGAATTTTCCTTTAGGAGAAATCCTTCACAACCGTGATGCTACTGGAAGGATTTCCAAGTGGGCAGTTGAATTAGGGGCACTCAACATCAAGTTCACTCTGAGGAAAGCTATCAAGTCTCAGGCCCTAGCTGATTTCGTCGTCGAATGGACTGAAATACAGCAGACTAGAGACAACGCTACTCCCGATCATTGGAAGATGTACTTCGATGGGTCCCTAAAACTCGGAGGAGCAGGAGCTGAAGTCCTTCTTGTATCACCCGCTGGCGAACAGCTCAAATACGTTCTACAAATATTGTGGCCGGCTACCAACAATGAAGCAGAGTACGAGACACTGCTCCACGGACTTAAACTAGCAGTCACTTTGGGCATCAAGCGGCTATTAGTCTATGGCGATTCTTCCGTGGTCATTCACTAAGTTAATAAAGACTGGGACTGTACCAAGGAAACAATGAACGCCTATTGCGCTGAAGTACGCAAGCTGGAAAAACACTTTGCAGGACTCGAACTCATTCATGTTACCCGGGATCTCAACGTGGCAGCAGATATACTCGCGAAATTGGGCTCTGACAGAGCACAAGTTCCTAGCGGTACCTTTGTACATGAGTTATCCAAGCCTTCAATCCAAGAGAAGGAGGAGTTCCAGCCAAACCCCGCAACCCAAGTCCTATCTCTAGCACCCGACTGGACACGAGTCTTCATTGATTACTTCAAAGAACATAAACTGCCAAGCGACAAAACTACAGCAGAGCAAGTCACCAGGCGTAGCAAAAACTATGTTCTAGTCGGGGATAAGCTATATCGACGCGGAGCTTCATCAGGGGTCCTCCTCAAGTGTATTACACCAGAAGAAGGCAGGGAAATCCTGAATGAAGTCCACTCTGGGTCCTGCGGTAATCACGCAGCTTCAAGGACACTAGTCGGAAAAATCTTCAGGCGGATTCGAGTACGTCTACGTTGCAATTGACAAGTTCACAAAATGGATCGAGTACATGCCATTAGTCAAATTCAATGCTTCAAAGTCAGTCCAATTCATGCAGAGCATCTTTCACCGCTTTGGAATGCCGCATAGAATCATCACTGATCTTGGGTCCCCCTTTACGGCTATCGAATTCAAGTCATGGGCCAGCGACTGTGGAATCAAGATAGACTACGCATCAGTTGCTCACCCTCAGTCCAATGACCAAGTTGAAAGAGCAAACGCCCTGATTCTCGCCGGATTAAAACCAAGGCTATTTGACCTCCTAAAAGATCACAGCGGAAAGTGGGTTGAAGAATTGCCTAAGGTAGTCTGGGGGCTACGAACACAACGAAGTCGGGCAACAGGCCAAACACCTTTCTTTCTGGTATATGGCACTGAAGCAATCCTACCGGCTGACTTAATCTGGAACTCCCCATGAACGGAGCAGTACAACGAGGGCGAAGCTGATGATACCAGGCGGTTAGAAGTCGACAGCCTTGAAGAAGCCCGACTAATCGCACTTTTTCAGTCAGCAAGATACCTTCAAGGGATGAGGCGCTATTATGATAAGAACGTCCATCACCGCACTTTCCAAGTAGGCGCCATGGTGTTGAAGAAAATTCAGAACACCGTTGGACGTCACAAGCTCATGAGTCCATGGGAAGGTCCTTATATTGTATCCAAAGTAACAAGACCCGGGTCATTTGAGCTAGTCACTGAAGATGGATCTCCACTGCCAAATTCATGGAATATTGAGCACTTGAAGAAATTCCATACTTAAGGACTACGCTACAATACTGATTCAGGGCAATTGTATTTATTAGTTGGATATTAATAAAGTTTGAAGTTCATACGACATAAGAACTTTTATCCAGGCTATTTTTTCTACACCTCATCATGACTATTCAGTCGCATAACAGTCTCTGCAATAGCAGGGCTTACCTCCGACTAATATATAATATTACTCAGATAGATTGGTTCAGCGGAAACCATACTCGAGTTACGAGCTTCGAGCTCAATACAACTCACAAGGTAGTACGGCTTAACACCCGGCTATCAGCCTATAGCGAATATGAAATCCACTATAGTGGACAACAGTTCCTATAAGGCATAACACGGTGGATTAGTACTCACCCTGTTACACATTTCTTGGACAGAGGTCCACCCACCTTCGCACCCAAGCTGCGATCCCCAAGAGGATATGATCCACCCTGAAGGAACCAACATTACGGTCCTTCAAGAGGCGCCTGATCGGAATTATCCCTTGAACAAGGGTACTAAGAGTAGTACTCGGGCAAGACCAAGTTCTCTACACAATGGTTAGAGAAACGAAGTCACACGACCCAAACTAAAGTGCTAGCGAGCACTCGGATAGACTCGTCTAGTTAGACGTCTGGTCATACATCCACAACAAATAAACTCAACCCATTGCCAAAGAAATTTGCCGCAATATGGAGTTGGACATATATGCAAATCACAAGATTCAAAAGTAACCAATATTTTTGATATCTTATAATAATTGTTTTCAGGAGATACAAACTACAGAGACTAAGGAGTCTAGACTACTCTACAAGATATAATATTTGTGAGTACTCCTCCGCGGCGGCTTTCACCTCCTCTTGCATTGCCGCAAGGTCCTCGTCACCTTTGTCCTCTGGAAGGGTCATCAGAGCGGACAGGTCAAAGGACGGCAGATGCAGCCGCAGCGTTGCCATCAGACCCTGCACCACGGAGATCGGCATATCTTTGATGTATTGCGCCAACCGCCCAGGTGCAGCCTTGGCCCGCTCAATCAAAGTCTCCTCGACTCCTGCTGGCGCCGGAATCATATTGAGCAGGGGCTCGACAGCATGCTCCAAGGCCTTCAAGGATTCCGCCGACTCCTTTGTAGACTTCAAAGCCTGCAGAAGGTCCCGGTCAGCACCCTCACGCATCAATTTGGCTTCTTGAAGAGTACTCTGCGCATTAGCAAATACCTCTTCAAGCTCTGCTTGCTTCCGGTTGAAGGCGTTCTGCCACCCAGAAGCTAGTTTATTCGCATCTGCATACACAACAGTCAGTTATCATGCCATCCGACTAATATCACGGAGCAGATCGACACAGAAACTCCAAGTATACCTTCAATCTGCTTTTTAGAACCCTTCTTGAGCTCCTTCAACTTCTGCTCCATGGCAGCAGACTTGGCTATCAGCCCAACCTCTCAGTTGTTAGCAGCGTCACGCTCCGCTACCACTTCCTTGAGGTTGCCTTGGAGTTCATTAATACGATTATGCAGAACCTGGGTGGCTACCTTCTGGCTAATTTGGTCCTGGGCAATATAGTCCCGGAGCTCTTGGTTTTCACTGGACATCTCCTGGCGGATCCGGGTGACTTGATCTCTAACCTTGAAGTCAAAGGACTACAATACAATAATATCGTGAGTACTCGAATGAGTTTACAGTATAACAAGAAGAGATTGAGACTCTTACCTCAACAAATTGGTGAAGAGCTTCAAAGGGAGCCCTCACCTGATCCTTCAGTTCCCTCAGCCGAGTAAGGTCCTGATCGTACCCGGCTACGTCAAGAGTAGCTCCTTGGCACGAGGACTCGGGTGCATCTAAAGATCCTCCCTGCTGACTAGCTGAAGCCTCCGCATGTATCTCTGTCAAGACCATGTCCAGGGTAGGTTCGTCCGGCTGTCGTGTACGAAAAAACCAGTCATTCCAAACCCGGTCAAACTTCAATTGAGCGGGAGAACAAAAGATGGAGTTTGGCCAACCAACCTGAGGCAATGGAAGAGTATCCGCGTCAGGAGCAGCATCGGCCCGAGACTTGGACGGAGAAGAGCCAGGCAGCGCATCTACCTGACCGAATGTTGGCGGCACGCTGGAGTCATCCTTGGCCAGCGGCTCTGACTCCTCTACCGCCTGAGGATCAGGAACGGTGCTCGAGGCTGTTGCACCTGGTTTTGCCTTCCTACAAGCAGACAAGTATACATGTCAGTATCAGAACTCTGTGTACACTCTACAAAGCTGAAAACTTACTTCACGAGTTTCAAAGGCTTTGGTAGCTTCAACAGCGGCTGAAGCGGGTCTGAAGTCGGAGGTTTCTCAGACACTACGCTGCTTGAAGTCCCTTGCGCCGTCCCAGCATCTGATACAGCGACATATATAAGACAAGAGATCATCAACACTCAAAAGGACTACAAAGTACTCGGGTTTTCCCTTACCAGGAGCACCTGGCTTATAGTGCTTTTCAACCAATTCTTGTGATAAAAGAACTTTGCGACAAGCACGGCGATTACCAGTGCGGGCCCTCTTGGGGATGGGTCCTCTGGCTTCGTGCTGAGGAGTCGGCGATCTCTTCCGGCTACTCTCTGCTTCCGGGTCTATGAGCACGACATCAGAGTCAGTTGAGTCTGTGTCAAGCCAATCCAAATCGGCAGGAGAGCTTGGTTTGTTTGGAAGGTCCTCACTTCAGATAGGACCCTCCAAGGCTATGCCTCCGCCCCCTTCAGTCGCCGGAGGCAGTGGAGGGCAATCATTGTTATCTCTCCCCTGGCCCTATAAAACAGAAGGATATCTAGTCAGGTCAGATGGATATCTATTCCGAACCTTGATGACACGACAAATTAAGTACTTACCTGAGGAAAAGGATTAATGGCGGAGAAGGATGTCATCACCGGAGCAAGACGTTCATGGCTCTTAAGCAGCCGGTTCACTCTCTAGAGGACTTCGCAGTCTGCCAATTGCTCGACAGCGTGGCGACCCGGGTCGTTCTTACCCAGGTATTCGAACCCAAAGTTGGCTCGCTGCTGAAGCGGGTGGATGCGCCGGGCAATAAAGTCTTGAACGACAGTGTATCCGGTTAGCCCATTGATTATCAAGGCATCTATCATAATGAGGAGGGGTTGGATAGCCCCTACTTCTTCACTTGTGGCTTCTCTTTCCATTCACGGCACTTCTGTGGTGGCCATCCATCATGACGACGAAGAGCTGGGGGTGGGTTACCCATATAGAACCACCCAGCAGCCCAGTCTTTTACCGACTCTGACAACTCAACAGTTATATATTGATTGGCTACTTCCAATCTAACCTGGAGACTAGCCCCTCCGACTACTTCGGTATTAGCGTCACTAGGTTGACACTTAAACCAGAAAAAGTAGCGGAAAAGGGTAATAGAGGGACATATCCCCAGAAAAGCTTCACAAAGATGGGTGAAGATTGCAATATGAAGAACCGCATTGGGAGTAATATGGTTTAGAGTCAAACCATAGTACTGCAGCAATCCACGAAAGAAGTCCAAAGCTGGAAGCCCCAATCCCTGCTCTACAAAGGCTTTAAACATCACGATTTCCGTGGTGTTGGGGGCAGGAGCGCGATGATCAGTGGGTACCCTCCATCCATCCAGTGGTTGCGCCCGCAGCAATCCTTGCTGCGCCAGGAATGCCAGTTCCGCCAGGGTGGTGTCCGGCTTCTTCCACGCCAAGAAATCAGTTGGCGGGTTCGGATGCTTAGGCTTTCCGGTGATGGTGATCCTAGCCTTTCTCTTCTCCGCTGCAGACTGCCTCTTGGGACCCATGTTAGTAACGAGAGACTTTCTACGCATTCACTGCGAGATGGCTAAGGGATCTCTAGCTCTGAAGGCAATGGCTCGATGAAAGCGTGAGGAAAGTACAAGCCCGGTGGTGGTTTATTATAGATCTGTTTTGATAACCGTTCGGCTTTCCTAAACGGCGTCATGGCAACGTCTGTAACCCTAACGGCTGGGAACACGTGTCAGACGGCGTCAGAGATAGAGAACAGGAACAGTAAACAGACGAGTTTTCCTTCCGCAAAATACATTTAGTACTCGGGAAACAAGACAGAGGACTCGGAAAATATTCCAAGTACCCGGATCTTTGTTATTATTACTCGGAATTATAACAGAGATGCATGGAAACATCTTGAGATACAACAACTTTCATCTGAAGTACAATCAAGGTGTAAAACGCTACTCTAGTGAATTCAAGGTACATAGCCTTGATGCCTATTACACCAAGGACCGGGTTCAGTGAGATGCAGTAAAGCAGACACAGAACCTTGGGTAAACACTATCTTTTCAGTGCATCCCAAGGTAGGTCTTTGGTACCACCCCAGTACTCAAGGAACTCGGGGAAGACCATCACACTCGCCGCCCTTTTGACAACCTGTGACTCCGAGGTTATCTACGAGTGGTAGTCACAAGAGTTCTTCTAGGCGCACCTCTGTGTCCCTCTGCTCGCGACCACTTGAAAACCACCCTAACGGATGGTCCTCTCACAAGAGTTCTTCTGGGCACTTCATCTATTCTACAGAAGGAAGACACCCGGGGGCTCGATCATCTCAGCTACTGCTATTACAATACCCATGGAACTAATAAGAAGTTCTACACTCTCGAAAGATATGAGCTCTTTGCTTCCCAGGCAGGGTATTTATAGGCGGTTTCTTCTGGGTCTATAGACCAGGTTCACCAACTGTGACACCCTGAAAATCGCTTTCGGAAAAATAGATTTTAATATGGCTTTATTTATTTATTTATTTTTCATGAAACATATAGGTCAATAATAATTTTTGGAGAAATAATAAAATAAGTTGGGGCTTAGAAACACTTTTGTTGCATTCATGCTGGAGCATAATATTTTGTTTGAGTGCAGGAATAGTGTTGTGTGGTTTGAATTCAAACTTGGTTTGAATTTGAACAAGTTTTGGCTTTAAAATAAAAAAAAGCTCTTTCTTTTCTCTCCTCCCTCCCCTCACCCTTTCGGCCCAACCAACATGGCAGCCCAGCCCGTGCCCCCTCTCCCCTCCCCCTAGCCTGGCCCAGCCCCGCTCCCCTTCTTCCGCAATCGCGCCGGCCCGCTCGGCCCGCACGCTCGCGCCAGCCCAGCTCCGCGCGGCCCGGCTCCCGCTCGCCTCGCTCCAGGTCTCCCCCGCGCGCGCTCTCGGCCCAGCGTCTCCGTCGCGGCCCGCTCACGCGCGTACAACGCCTGCCCGCGCCCATGCCCTGCCGCTGTCAGCCCAGCCCCACGCGCCAGCCACACTGCCACCCCGGGCCCGCTCGTCAGCGCCCCGAACCCTTCCCCTTCCTTGCGCCCGCTCGGCATCCCGCCGCCACGCCACCTCCCCTCCTGCAACGGCCCGGTAGTGGCCATTATGGCCACTACGCCGCCGATCGAGCTCGGTGGAGCTCTTGCGCCCCTTCGCCATCCTCCCCGAGCCCTATATAAGGCAGAACAGAGCCTCTCGTTCTCCCCCTCACCCTCACCGCTCACGCCTCTCAACCCGCCGCCGCTGCAGAGCTCGCCAGCCGCCCTAGCGCCCACCCCGAGCGCCCTCGAGCGACGCCGTGCTCGCCCATGGTGCCCTGGTGCCCTCCCCTCGCTCTTTTGCGCGCACACGAGCTCGCCCGAGCGTTTTACCCCTCGCAGATCCCACTGCCGTCGAACTCCACTGAGGTGAGCCTCCCCACCCAAGTCGAGCCTGCCATCACACTCGCCGTCGCCTCCACTTCGATCTAGTGTAGTTCGCAACGCCAGCCGAGGTCGGGAGCGCCGAGACGGCGAGCTCCCGAGCGCTCCCATGGCGCTCCGCCGTGCCCCAGTGGCGGCGCCGCCGCTCCCGCCGCCGCTAGCGCTCGCCGAGCCCTCCTGCGCCGTCCGATCGGCGTGGACGGCCAGGATTAGATCCTGAACCTGAATCGGTATGCGCCGGGTCCAAGGCCCCGTGGACCAGCGGCCCCGCGCGCGGTCCACCGCCAGCTGGTGGACCGGCCAATCGCTTCGCGCCGCGTGGCACCGTGTCGGCGCCAACGTGGCAGCCACCGCCACTTTTGCAGAAAAGCCCTTGCACTTCTGCGAAATCAACCCGCAGTCCGTCGCAGTTCAAAATGATTTAATTTAAGTCCTGTTTCTTTCTCTTTAACCCCTGAGTTTTCTGGTTTTAGAACCCGCCATCCAAACCCCGCGGTTTTGAGTGCTAGCCCTTCTAGTCTATAGTTATTTACGCATAGGCCCTCGGTTTTCGCGAGTTAGCCCCCGGAAAATGAGTTTTATTTACAAAAGTGCCCCTAAAACTTGTTTTCTTTATAACTTTCTCGTTTTTAGTCCGATTAGAGTGATCTTTATGTTCATGTGATCGTATCGACGAGTAGAATAGTTTTATATATGTTTCTCTACCTGTTTTTGATGCTTGGTGTACTGTTCTAATAGAAGTATATTTTATTTGCATGTGATGATTGGAATGGATGTTTGTGTGGTGCCTTTGACCCCGTTTAGAGTTCAAGTTGATCAAGGTTGTCAGGAAGAAGATCTCTGAAGAAGTGAGACCATCAACACAAGTTATTGGAAGGCAAGTATAACCTACGGTTTCCTTGTTACCTATTAAATGCAAGACTCAATAATCATTATGCATGTGTCAAACTTGATGAAACATAGAACAATACTAGATTCATTTGAACCTTGTACCTTGTACCTATGGGAGGGTTTATGCATAATATGAATAGAAATGCTACGCGCTATATAAATGCTAAATGTTTAATGTTGATTAATGACTATGGAACAAATGTTACAAGAGGCTTTTTAACCACATTTAGGGCACTGGAGCCTGATGTTCGCTCAGTGACCCACCCCAGGAACTATCTTTTAAAGCGGCCACCCGGGAGATCCCGTGCAACCTTGGGTATTATATGGCTCTGATCTTAGTTGTGTAACTAGACTTTCTCTAGCTTGTAGTAGTTACCGAAAGGCGCTAGAGGGGGGGAACTGGGTTAAAGAATGGTTTTCTTGCCTGTCAAGATGTGTACTGGTCGGCTGTCAGGTGTGCCATCTTGAAGGGGGCCTCCATTCGCCTGGACGCCTAAACCTTGTGGCTACTACTTGTTAGAGTAGCTAGTGAAAGGCTACGTAGTGAGACCCTGCCGTACTTCCATAGAGGAGGTAATGTGGGCCTTGCAAACCCCGGCATATGGGAATCACGGCCTAAGGTGAAAGTGTACAACCTCTGCAGAGTGTAAACCTGATATATCAGCCGTGCTCACGGATACGAGCGGCTCGGATCCTTTTTAAGTGGTTCATGGTGGGGTATGTTGGTGGTTTGTGGCTTACCTCTTTTTAACATAATGATGATCATACACTATGGGACAACAGGGTTCATACATCTAGTAATATAAGGTGAATATAAAATATGATCAACTTAAAATGCTAACCGCAGTCAACCGAGTCAAACCTCTTGAGCCTTGCATCCCCGTAGTTGTACTTGCTGAGCATGGTGAGCTGACGCTTGTCGTTGGTTCACATAAAAATCCCAGATGGGTACCAGATGGTGGATTCAAGTGAAGAGTCACAGAAGATGTTCCAAGAGTTCTAGGCGGGTGTTCCCCCAGTCAACCGTCCCTGTGGAGTTTGGAGTCCCGAAGAGTAGTTTCCGCTCTACTTTGCTTTAAGTGTAAGCCTTGTTGAATCTATGTTTCGATATGTAATAAAGCATTGTCTTTGAGAAAATTCCATATTTGGTGCTATATGTGTCTTGTGGACTTCCTGGGCACACATATAGTTGGCACTTGGAATTCTTCGGAAATCCGGGTGTTACACCAACAACAGTGATTGCTGGACCAATAATTCAACCAATCTACTGTGGTGCATGTGAAGCTTGCTATGGGTAACAGAGTTGTTTCTCACACGCACTTCAAGACGAAGACGACAAAGTTTGCAGTTGCAGAAAACGACAAACATCATTATTACGCACAGTTGGAACAGTCACCAGTCAATTATTGCTAGACTCAAGATAATTTTTATTCAGTGGGGGGTGATATGGGATGTTTGTTGAAAACATTGGCCACCTGAAGCTGAGTAATTATTATTCGAACGGTTTAAGCAACAAGTTGGTGTCATGGTCCGACTCCTCAAGACCTTAATAGATTACCTGATGACTTCATTTAGAAGACCCCGAGAACCGACTACTATGGTACTCGGAACTCAGGCTCGGGGGCTGCAGGGTATAATCTATAAAGGAAATGTTTTTTCTTATTCAATATTTACTCGGAAAAGGCTCCAAAGATCCTCAAAGTTATTATAAATAACAAGAGGCTCGGGGGCTACACCCTATGGGTGCACTTTTTGTAAAAAGCACACACCATGGAATTTCTTTACTCTCGGAGTACTTCAAGATTTCTCAAGACATTACTCGGAGATTCTCAAGAAGAAATTAGAAGATAACGTCGTGAAGAAATGATGAAGAGCTCGGGGGCTTGACGGACCAGGATGTCAGAGATGTCATCAGTTGATGATTACTCCGACTAATCCCGGACGGCACGGGAGATCCGAAGACTCGTTACGAAGTGTATTTGGTCTAGGACTCTCGTTTGTAACTTAGCCGAGTTGTAAAAGGAAGTCTTGTAATTAGAATAGGACTCCCTTGATGTAACCGGTTAGGACTCGGTCTGTGCTAAGGTTCACCCGGATATATAAGGGGAGCCGGGCGCAGGCCCCAGAGAATCGAACATTGAATCATAACAATACACAAGGCACACGCCGCACTGGACGTAAGGTATTACGCTATTTAGCGGTCTGAACCAGTATAAATCGTTGTCCCTGTGTACTCGCCGAGTCCTACGAACGCCGATCCCCACCGAACAAATCGTCTGAGATTCCTCAAGATGAGTTGCCGGTTAACAAACACCGACACTACCAAGCACCTGCAGAGAGCTACGAAATCGAAGGGGATGAGATGCAATCTCAGATCTAGCAGTTACCCCACTTCCCTAGATGATGTAGATGACGATTGTAGCTTCCCCAAGTCTTCGTTCCTTGCCAAAAGGTAGATCGAGTCTTCCCAACCTAAGATAGAGTGATGGAGGGAGGAAGAACACGAAGAACACAAACAAGTGTAATATGCAAGGAAACAAGAACAATAAGAGCAACAAGAGACGGGGACACAAGATTTTATCCCGAGGTTCACTTGGTTGCCACCAAGCTAGTCCCCGTTGAAGCAAGCCCAAGGTTGCCGCCGATCCTCTTGCTAGTGGTGACCCTAAGTCACTCTCTCCACGATGGAGCGCTCACCAAGAGCTCTAGCTTTCGATCCGGCCGGACCACTTGGCGCTCTTCACGCCTCTTCTCCACTAGAGTTGCTCTTTGCGATCTCCCGCGGGGCGAGCACAATGCCCCTCACAAATCTTCTCCGGAGCCACGCACAATCTTCACGCGGGCTTCACGACGGAGAAGAACACCAAGCCGTCTAGGAGGTGGCAACCTCCAAGAGTAATAAGCACCACCGGCTTGCAACTCGAACACCTAGTGCCACTCGATGCTATCTCTCAAAGCAACGCACTAGGATCACTCTCTCACACAATTGGATGAGCACTAAAGCATATGTGTGTTAGAGGGCTCTCAAGCATAACCCAACAATGGACACTAAGTCCCTAGGGTGCTCAGCAGCCAGCCCACACCTGGCCTCCACTTCTATTTATAGAGGGGAGCGGCCAACTAGCCGTTCCCCTTTCCTGCGCTCCGGTCGGTAGTACCGACCCCCCCTGGGCGGTAGTACCGACTACACGATTTATAGCAATTACATACAGCGCGTTGACCAGATCGAACCACCGACTCCTGGTCGGTACCACCGATAGTCGGTAGTACCGGCCCTATGGCGGTAGTACCGACAGGCCAATCTGGGACTACACAGAGAGCTCCCAGAACTCCAGACCACGGAGCCAACAACGGTCGGTAGTACCGGCCCTTATGGCGGTACTACCGGCAGGTCATTCTGGGGCCTTCACGGAGAGCTCCAAACTTCTCAGACCTCGGAACTACCAACGGTCTATGGCGGTACTACCGGCAGGCCAAGTCTGGCCACTTCCAGAGAGCCTTCAAACTCCTCCAAACGACGGTACCACCGACCCCTAAGGTCGGTAGTACCGAGCCCGATACTATCGGCCTTATGGCGGTACCACCGCCAGGCCAAACCAAGCCACATCCAGAGAGGCTGCAAACAGCCCTCTTGGGTCGGTACTACCGACCACCAGGGTCGGTACTCCCGACTACACCAGCCTGCACTCCCCGCGCTAGAACGGCCATAACTTTTAGCTCCGAACTCTGATTTCGATGATCTTGGACATTTTGGAAAGCTTATTCAGAGGGCTACACAACCCATATACAAAGCTAAACCAACTCACAAAGGGTTAGTACAGTTTTCCAATCCAAGATCCATCGCTTCTCTTTTTCCAACCAAAGCTTTCTCCAAAACTTCTCCGAGTTGATCCAAATCAACTCCAACACCTTCTCCTTTGCAAATGTGCCAACACCATCAAGTGTATACAACCTTGTGCATGTGTGTTAGCATTTTCACAAACATTTTTCAAAGGATTTTCACTTGCTCTCACCACGCCACTCGATCCTAGCAACATCACAATGTTAGATCGCTCAAGTGGCACTAGATGACCGATATGCAAACAAGTTTGCTCCTCTTAATAGTACGGCCATCTATCCTAAATCCGGTCATAATCTTCTCTACACACCTATGACCGGTGAAATGAAATGCCCTACAAGTATACCTTTGCCTTGCGCATTCCATTTCATCTTCTTTGGTGTTGATGCAACACATGCACCAACCTCTTCATCAAATGATATGATCCACTTCATATCATCACATGGCCTCCATGGTCCATTGATCTTGACATCACTTGCTCTTCACCATCGCTTCGGTCCTTCGGCGCCAAGTCTTGCTTAACCCTCCCGACACTCGGTACCAACGGCTTCAAAGCCTCCAACTTGCCCTTCACCTTCGCAACCGGTCTATCAAGCCAAGTCTTGCCTTGATCTTCACCATCTTAGCCACATGACCACATGTCATGTTTCATGTGCATTAAGCTCCTTCTTCACATGTGTGAGCCTTGCAACATATTCTAAGCCATTTCTCCTCTATGGCATATGTTGCTCACACATGATCACCTGTGTAATTTACTTCAAACACATATTAGTCCACCTAAGTTATCACTCAATTACCAAAACCAAACAAGGACCTTTCACAAGGGCAAGCTCGTCATCGCCCAACACCTCCAACTGCTCCTCTATAATAGACAACAAAGAAGACATAGCAAAAGCAGTGGAGAAAGTGTCAGCGGAAAGAGTCGATCCACCCCTGCTTGAGACCAAAGCCATGGTATGTGAAGATGGGTTCTTCAGCTTGGCCTGAGTCAGGTGATCGATCTCAGTGGACTTGAGCTTGCTGAAAAGCTCGTCCACGGTGAGGGTGTCGTAGCTAGGTGACTTAATGATAGTCGACACCTTCACCTCCCATACCTTCCGATCTAGGGCATCTAGCAACTTGAGAGCCCTCTCATGATCATCATAAGGTAGGTTGGCCCGATTGGCACACATCTTGTTCACAATCGTTTGGAAACGAGCGAACATAGCGTCAATCGTCTCTCCCTTCATCTAAGTGAAGTTCTCGTATTCCCGCTTGTAGGTCTCAAAGAGTCTAGTCTTGACCTGAGCGGTCCCCTCGTGAAAGCTCTGAAGCTTCACTCAAATCTCCCGAGCAGCCTGAAGCTCAAAAACATGCTCAAACTCAGGAAGGGAGATGTTGGCCAAAAGAGCATTGCAAGCCTTGTTGTTCGTAGTGTGTTAGTCAATTTGGTGCTGACCAACACGGGCTGCCAAGACCTTGTACTGCTCATCCTCGCAAATCTCCCACACGGAAGAATCGATGTTGTTGAGATAACCACGCATCCGAATCTTCCAATAGGGGTAATTGGTGCCATCGAAAAATGAAGCCTTGTCGTTCCCTCGATCCATGTCGCCCTGTGGATCCGAAACCGATTAAGGTATGGAAGATCCTTAACTGGCTCTGATACCAATTGAAGGACCAGATTGACGACCAGAGGGAGGGTGAATGGGAGCCTCAAATTTATTCTCGAGAAATAGATGGATTTTGTCCCAGAAAATCACCCAAAAGCAAAGACTCAAGCAATCAGCTGGTTCACGACCTAACAAGTAGGTGGATACATTAAAAGATATCCTAGAGGTACAGCAGAACTATCAGAGAAAGTTCACGAACACGCACCAAAGAGACAAGGCAAAATTGCACACTCAACAGGGTGCCGGACTGTCCGGGCTCTGGTGCCAGACTATCCGGGGTAGCACTGCCGGACTGTCTGGGGTCTGCTCTGGACTGTCTGCATGCAAAACTCTAGAAACACAACTCTTCTGGAACCCTGCTGAAGTCCCGGACTGTCCGGGAATTGAACCGTGGACTGTCCGCCATTCACCTATCAGTGAACAGTCAGGGGGCTGCGCCGGACTGAACCTCCCAAGACCCGACCCCCGGACTGTCTGGGACCCTGACGCCGGACTGTCCGGGAATGGTCTGAAAGGCAAAAACAGCTCGGCTCAAGAACCAAAATTGATTCGATCTCAACCAAATTGAACGGGGTTGCAACCAAACTTCTCCCAAGTGATCTTCTACGTTTTGGGGAGCTAATCCTAGGAAATCATCGCTCCAAACCAACTCAACCATGAGAAATCCAAAGATCACTAGAAAAGGGGGAAGAACGAGGAGCGAATGCGAAATCAGTCTGATCTATGTGCTCGTGAGGTTTGGGAGGAAATCCTTCGGTGGAAATATGACAGTCATGTTCTAGCACAACTTGATTCAAGCGGAATCAAAAACCATCCCTCAAATTGGAAGAACGAGTCAATTCACCGAAGGAAAGAAGAGAGAAACGCGAAGAACAAAACTGAAACGCGAATTCAACTCCAATAGCAGAAAATCTCCAAAGAGGAGACAAAGGGATTACAGTCCCTTTTCCTTGAATCAAAATACACAGAGGAATTATAACACTCTGCGGATCACAAGCAGCTAGAGGGTGGGAGAGCCTAACAGATGAATATGTGTCTGCGAAATGTAATTGCTGCAAGGATAGGGAGAGAGGACGGGTTGCCTCTCTATTTATAGTCGCAATACATTAGTCCCCCTCTACACTTAGATGCAAGAGCAAACAGGCTAACCCTAGGGGTATTCCAGTCCAACTGTGTCAGAGCTCATCCGATGGCCACCCGCCCTGCCATCCTTCGCTTCTCCTCGACGCAAGCTCTAGGATGCCGCTACGTGTTGTCCCATCGACCGCCGCTCCTCCTCACTGATAGCTTCACTGCAACGCAAGCCTCTCGGTGCCGCCACGCGTCTACCTATTCCGCATAGAAACCTCGGTCCGGTTTGAGGCCCAAACCGGCAAATCGTCCTCCCTGAGTTTTGTGGCCCAAACTCAGAAACCCGCCACCCATGTTTTGAGGCCCAAACCTGACAAACCATCCACCCCAAGTTTTGAGGCCCAAACTCGGAAACCGTCGAGGGTAGCTTTCTGAGGCTCAACTACCGAACTCGCACCATAGACGAATTGTGGTTCTCACACCCCGACCACCGGCACCGATGTCGATGCATGTCCAGGCTCCACGCCGGGCACAACGTCTTCACCTTCCTTCTTGACTTGGCCGACGACACTTGCGCCGCACGCAAGCCCGTGTCCGACCTCCCACCAAGTGCCACGACGCCATCGTCTTCCTCCCGACTCGGCCGATGCCATCGCACATCCCCATGTGCTCTTGTTTTACGAAGCCAAGTGCCACCTACCACAGCTGGTCCTCCGGCCCTCCGGTCCGTCGGTCCAAGTCTCACGTCCGCCCTTCACCGCTTCAGGTTTGTTGTCATGGAACGTTCGCCGCACGGCACGCCCATCCTTCACCGCTCCCGGTCCATCGGCACGACACGTCTCTACTTGACCTTCACCTCGCCATCGACCACTACCTCCGAGCTCCACACTTGCACATCAACACAACCAAGAGACACATGACCTCGCTCACCCCTCCCGATGAGCCTCTTGACCAATCGCTCATCACTCAAGGTGGAATTACAAGGGCATATATCAACTTTGTGTCCACAGAATAAAGGGTCAAGACTCTTTAATCCAGGTTGAGGGCACCAACCGGGACTAAAAACTGACTTTTAGTCCCGATTGGTAACCCAGCTCGGGAAAGTTCCTTAACCCCGAATACAAAAAATATCAGCACTAAAGCTCAAATCTAATGTGAATCAAAATTTTTTTTCTACTAGTGTATATCCTCGATTGCACAAAAAAGAAGGCGGCAAAGTGAGGAACTGATTCTTGTAACGTATTCCACCGGGTCACAATACTTTAGCCATCAGGCCATCATCCATCCCACACTACATAGGCTTCATTATCGATAGGAGACGTTATCCATTGTGATTTGAAAGAAGGTAGCATTGGACGTGTGTGGAAAATGGAAAAGTTAGGTTTAGTTAGTTGGCAGTGCCGGCCCAGCCGCGTAGGTATGATCCAACAACAAATGGCGCATCGGCCCATATTTTCAGTAACCACCACGTGTTGAAGTTTCAACCATCGTTATTATGCTAACGGTGACACAAAAAAGAACCTTGGCCCTATTTGGATCCGAGAGCTAGAGCTAGTTTGAGCTATTTGGAGCTCAACTAGTCCTAAAGTATTCAAACAAGAGGGCTAGTTTGAGCTAGTTGTATCTAACCCACCTTAAAAAACTATCCCCACCAAGACGTGATTATTTGGACTAGTTCTGGTTGAGACCACTTTTTCTCTCTACCTCCACCCCACCAAATGATTGGAAAAGTACATTTATTGTCAATCTAACCCTTATATCTAAACACCTCCTTGGCTAGAGTTCGTTTCCCTGGCAAAAAAAATTTTGCAAGTCACATCGAACGTTGCGGCACTAATTTAACCTATTAAAAATAAACTAATTATAAAACTAATTACAGGGTCATATGCTAATTACTGAGACGAATCTATTAAGGTAAATTAATCCATCATTAGCGAATATTTACTGTAGCACCACATTGTCAAATCATGGACTAATTAAGTTTAATAGATTCGTCTCGTGAATTAGTCTCCGGCTGACAAATTAGTTTTTTAATTACTATATTTTTAATAGGTTAAACTAGTACCGCAACGTTCGATGTGACTGGCAAAAAAAATTTGCCAGTGAAACGAACATGCCCAGCTAGAAAATAGCTCTAACATCTAGTTGTGCTAGAGTATCCAAATAGGCCCGTGCCAAACGGCACTGTTTCATGGTTACATGATGCCAATACTATTTCGTTATATATACATACATAAATAAAAGTCCAATACCTTACTTTAGAGAAAGGAGCGATAATTTTTTTCCCTAATAGTAGTACTATTACGGAATATTGTACTCTTTGACACTTCTATTTTCCACCTTTTTCGTACCATACAATTAAAGCTCTGTTTGGCTGGTGGTGGGCTGATTTCGGTTATCTCAATAGTTTTCTGTAAAAGAGAATAAACCAAAGTGCGTCTGATAAACCGTCGGCTGATAAGGACAAAAGAACAGACGATATATACAGAGGTTGTTTGGTGCCCAGTCACTTAAGTTGTGACATCCTGTGGTGAGGAAGTTGGCTACCACAGTGAAAAACACACACAACAAGACCACAATATTAAGTACCATAGCAGCCATGAATATGGCACGGGAGCCTTGGAACCAAACCACCCGTACCTTTTCGTACTCATCTTTTATGGATAGAGGTAATGCTATACTTTTCCATTTAAATCAGTGTCACGGAAATAACCTAACCCCTTGAGGGTTGAGGTCTTTACTGGAAATGCTACATGACTAGGAGAACATTAAGTTTTTTTTTTAATTAGGAAAAGAAAATCATGCCTTGCAACTCCTTACCCTATTGCTCCTAGCCTCCTACAAAAGTGTGCACACAGGATCCTGCCATGCCGTGCGGCCTGCGCCTCCAATGGGCCCTCGACTAGGGCCAACCACGCCCCGCCACGTCTCCCTTGCCATCCCCCATTGGCACTGCCTAGGGCGGTTGGGCCCCGCTTCCCTCCCTCCACTTTTCCCCGTGGTTGACTCCCAGACGGCCAGACTCGCTGCGCTCCGGCACCCCATTGGCCGTTCCAACCGTCACTTTCCTTTTCGTCTCGTCGTCTGACCCGCACGCAGGCCCATCCTCCATGCCATCCTTTCCTTCCGATCGAAACTTCCAAATCCGATCCCACCCACCAGACCAATCCCGATCGCCAACTACTCCTCTCCTACTGCTCCCGCCCGCCTGCCCGCCTGCCGCCTAACCCCGAGCCTGATCATCCTCAGGAGTCAGGACTCCGTGCCGCCGTGCCTCTCTCCACTTCCGATCGCCTTCCTCGTCAGTTCATTGCCATCGGCGGGCAGCGCGTTTGCCGCCGCTCGACTCCACTCCACTCGACCCCGCTAGAGGTGAGTGATCGCCTTGGTTGCTCTGCTCCGCGTATGATTCTAGCCGCAGAGTTTCTCTGCTTTTTTCCCCCTGACTTTGTTTTTTGGGTCCTCGATGGATGTGTAGGGTTTTGCGGGAGTCCAGTTCGGGCGGCATCGTTGGATTCAGCTTTCGGCCTGCGGCGAACGATTGTAAGGGGTAAGTCTGCTTCTCTCTTGATGCCGCCGAAAACTTGAGATTACGATTCGCGGGGTGCGGAGGGAAGTGTGAACACCATTGGCATTATGCTAGCTTGGTTAATGTTCTCGGTTCGAGATTTTGCTTGCTAGTAATGCATACCTGTCGGCGTAAATTCGACGGGACGGTGATTGCGATCTCGATGTGTTGGATTTTGAATATCACGTGCCTTAGGGGTTAAGTATTCTGGATTAGACGGTCGCCTGTTCTAACTTCTAATTGTAGCATGCAACAACGCCGACAGACGGGACGGGATACCCCAAACATGATCTGTAGTATGAGAACGACGACATGGATTGAGCTTTCTAGTCGGTTATTAGTTAACTGTTTTCGGTCGAATGTTTGGGAGAAAAAGATAACTGAATTTAGAACAGTATATAGTTACCGAGCGAGTCTTGTGAAATCTGAAGTGGTCCTTTTAGGTGCTGCAGCTTTCTTTTTAACAGTGGACGAGAGAAATTCTCTTTTTGTCCTTTTTGGCATAAACTGACAAAGCCCTGCTCTTCAGATTCTTCATGTCTTCTCTGAACACTGTCAGATATTCCATTCTGTACTTTTCTATGATGCAGTCAACTTCTTGCAAATCTCACTGCAGAATCTATTTTATATACAGAGGATGAACCATCTTGCCTATCATCTTCAGATTCTTTGTCTTCTGGAAACACTGTCTGATATTCCATTCTGTACTTTTCTACGATGCAGTCAACTTCTTGCAAATCTCACTGCAGAATTTGATCAATATTACAACTCTTTTTCTATTGTGTTTTTAATAAATCAATACAAGTGCTTGCATTATTTCAGAACTAACAAATACTGAACTGATAGAAGTAAAAGCAGTTGTATATGAAATTAACAATTCATTCCTGTATGACTTCTATATATGTGAAATGTCAACTATTACTCTGTTCCTGCAGGTACTGACATAGGCATGAAGCTTTTCATATTTCGATGACAGGATTGTTGGATCTCATATACGTGTTCTAGAAAGAGATGAAAGTTGGCGGTCTCCTGACCTCTGCTGGAATCAACATTGGTTTTTGTGTACTTTTTCTGTCACTGTACTCTATTCTAAGGAAGCAACCACAAAATGTTAAGGTCTATTTTGGGAGAAGGATTGCTGAGGAGCACAACCGGCTCCGTGATGCTTTTATCTTGGAGAGATTTGTCCCATCCCCTAGCTGGATCGTGAAAAGTCTGCGGTGCACAGAGGAAGAAATTTTAGCTACTGCTGGGTTGGATGCTGTTGTTTTCAATAGAATTCTAGTATTCAGGTACCTGCATTTTTTACTTTAACATGTGCTTCTTTAGTTTCTGGTCACTGTTAAAAGTTGCTGCCAACATGTTAAGCTGTTTTTTTTGTGTTACTTTAATTTATGAGTTTGTATTTTGGTCTGTAAGGTTTGCTATCTTATTTTGATAAAATGACAAGCCCACAGCTCACTGATGTGGCTATCAAATGCATTGTCTTTTGCCACTAATTGTGATAAAAGAAAAATCAGAAATTGATTAATTTTAGGAAATTAAAAACAAACCTTCTAGTATTCAGGTACCTGCATTTCCACTTTAACTTCTTGTGCTTCTTCACATTGTGGTTCCTGTTAAAAGTTGCTGCCAAGATTTTAAGCTGTTTGTGTTTGTGTTATTTTTTTGACTCGAAAATACAACAGGGGAGACTGTGTTATTATTTGAATCCATCAGCTTGTATTTTTGTCTAGAAGGTTTTTTATGTTACTTTGGTCATGACAAGCACCCTAATGTGGCTTTCAAACTGCATTGCTTTTTCTCACTAATTGTGAACTAAAGAAAAATCAGAATCAGAAATTGATGTAACTTTGGGAACCTGTAGTATTCAGGTACCTGAATTTCTACTTTAATAACATGTGCTTCTTCAGTTTCCGTTACTGTTAAAAGTTGCTGCCAAGATTTTGAGCAGTTTGTGTTTGTGTTACTTGAATCTATCAGCTTATATTTTGGTCTAGAAGGTTTGTTATGTTACATTAATAATGACAAGCACCTTAATGTCCCGCTCAAAAAAAGAAGCACCTTAATGTGGTTTTCAAACTGCATTGCTTTTTTTGACGCAAAAACCGTGGGGGAGTTCCCCACGGCACAGCAAAAACTTTTTATAAACAACAGAAGAAAACAAAGTACAGAGATTAAGACATACTACTTGTGAATAAAGTTATATGGAGAAAAAAATAGAAACTGATGTTACTTTGGGAAATTATATAAAGCATACAGCATAGAGAAAAAACTATAATACACAAATATAGCAAACACATTAAATATCATAACTATATATGTCAGATGGTATGTTTGGTTATTATGTCATCCAGGGCTATATCTTTTATCACCATTTTTGTCATGGTCCAATATCGTATTAGATGGTCTGGAAGTTGAAAGAATTAAACAATTCCTATGACATGCTAGATTCAATAAACTTAGCTATTATTCAAGCATATTTGATGCAGTTTACTCTAATTAGCCACTTCTATGGCACGGGAACTCTTTCCTGAATGTATGGGTTATTTCTTTTATAACTGCATTTTTAAACATTTATGTTCAAACTGAAAAGGAAAGAAACTTCTACCTCAGAAAATGCTACTTTCACGTCCTACCTATTGTTTTCCTGCAGTTTTTCATTTTTTTCTATTCACAATATACAAGCTAATGCATTTTATTTTCAACAGCATACGCATCTTCTCCTTAGCCGCCATTCTTTGTGTATTTGGAGTCCTTCCTCTGAATTATTTTGGACAAGATATGCATCATGTCCGGATTCCCTCAGCATCATTAGAGACATTTACAATAGGAAATGTGGAAGAAAGATCAAGATGGTATGTAGCAACACTTATCTAACCTGGTTATAAGGTGGTTAGCTTCAGTAGTTAAGTATGAAACCTTACATATTTTATTTCCTGTTGCTTACAGATTTTTAAGCACTTGTTATTAGATACGAACGTCTCAGCTAACTCAATATGCCTTCACATTTTGTATTGTTTCACTGAATGCATACTTTTTTTAAAAAAAAAGATACGTTCCCTTGGATTTTTTTTGACATGCTAGTTATAACCACAGGCTCTGGGTTCATTGCGTTGTACTGTACATCATCTCTGCTGTAGCTTGCATTCTTCTATACTTGGTAAGCTCAAGTAGTTTAGCCATTAAAATTTGTTAAGTAGTGTTCTATCACTTTATGATAAGAAACTTATATTATTTGGTGTTGTTTCTTTAGGAGTACAAGCACATTGCCAGACTGAGGTTATATCACATTTCTCGAGCAACAAGCAATCCTAGTCATTTTACTGTCCTTGTCCGAGGAATTCCAAAATCAAGTACAGAATCATTCAGCAGGACAGTTGGAAGTTTCTTTACCAAGTACCATGCATCAAGTTACCTATCTCATCAAGTCGTTTACAAAGTTGGGAAAGTTCAGAAGATAGTGGTAAGAAATACCTATAGTCATAAACATTATACAAATCATGTTACATAACAAAATTATTCTTTTTTTTAGGAAATGTAACGCTGTTGGCTGCTCCTAGTGAGAGTCCTGAAGTAATGTTGTTACTTATGGGTGTCTTAGTCCACTCAAGAAAATTTATCTATAAATCGCATTACAATGATGCAAATTTAGTACCTGCCAACTTAATATAGCTTATCCAGTCGGCACATATATCCATTGATTGCAAATTTGCAACATGGGTCTGCCTAGAGTTTTCCGAAGAAATCTGCTAGTGGAGGAAGGCCTCTAGGGATAATGTTATGATCGGCCGCGCCTACCAGCGCAGGGGCTGCAGTGGCTAGGCTCGACCAACAGGTCGGTTAGGCTCGGTCAGACCCCTTCAGGGTTTTAGGCGCTTGTTAGGAGTTTGTTTAGGAGTTTGGATCTGTTAGGAGTTGGAGTCTGAGTTTGTTGGGAGTCTGTTTGGAGTCTCATGTGTAATCAGGACTATATAGTCCAGAACTCATTAATGAAAGAGTTTAGCCTGGGTTTGAGATTCTTATCTCCCTTGGGCGCCCAGCCCTGTTCCTCATCCCCTATTGTCGCTCGCTGAGGAGACGAACACGGCTCCTCCCGAGCGCCGCCGCCGCAGCCAACGTACAGCCTACCACTCTCCTCCCTACTTCCTCCGTTCCAAGGCAGGCCGTAACAGATAAGAGACCTAGGGCTAAATAGAGAGCCAAAAAGGATGTTTCGTGCTGCATAACCTTTAATGTTATCACTTCCAGTATGTAGACCAAATTACACAATGCAAGCAAACTTCCTATATTCATGGAGATATAGAACAACATATTAGTTATCATGCTTGCATATCCATCATTGGAGTCTCCAACAACTATTCCAATAATTATATATCCGATTTGTCTTATGGACGAATATGTAAGCATACGTTTCATGCTTGTTTGAGTAATAGCAAGGAGATTCCCTAATATCATGCTAAGAATAGCTAGGATGGTAGTTCTGTTGTAGGTTTCAAACTCATTCTCCTTAAAACAACAAACAGCCCCTTGTCCTTTATCTGAAATCAGCTCAGTAACATGCATAATTTTGTAACTGGATCAGCGGAGCCTATGTCTACTTGTCAGTGAGGCACCAATGTTATTCCCTAACTTGCATATTCCTTTTCATCTAGAGCAAAACAGAGATTTTTTCCAAACTATATATAACAATCAGCATTTGCTTCACCATTGGCCAACAAGAATTCCACAAGTAATTTCGGCAAGGAACATCTGTGCATATTCTATTAGCCTTTCTAGCACATTCAACACCCTTTAGCATCTTCTACTGATTTATCGTGCATGATCCTTACAATGTTATTGAGCAATTTTTCCCTTTCCTTAATGGTGTTAATCTCTAATTCAAAATTTGCTCTTTTGTCTACAATTGTATCTGCTATTGTCTTTTTACAGGTAGTTATAATGCACGAAATTCAAATTTTAATATTCATGAGTCAGAGGCTGTAGCATAAATGAAATTCGTGTCAACCGAAGTTTATGGGGTAGTGATGCTAGATACTTCAGTCGCTTATCTGAAGATGGATTTACCTGAAATCTTCAGATAAACAGTGTCACTGCATCTTCCTTATGTTATTCCTGTTTCTAGTACTAATTTGTTATTATTTACAGAGTGGCGCAAAGAAGGTTTACAGGAAGTTCAGACATTTCAAGGGTGCGACAGTTGATCGGAGATGCAGACCCATTACATTTCAATGCTGTTTTTGTGGAGCGTCTTCTAATTCATTCCAGTTGTTGCCCAGTGACGAGCAAGAGAGCGAAAAGTCTGACGTGAATGATTCAAGCTCGAGCTTACCTGATGAGGTCAAACTAGTAACAGTCATGATCTTTTACTATTCTTAATATATTACTCCTGATAGTAATTAGTTTGTTTATGTGGATCTGAACACAGGAATGTGGTGCTGCTTTTGTATTTTTCAAAACTCGGTATGCAGCGCTAGTTGTAGCCAAAATTCTGCAGACATCGAACCCTATGAGATGGATCACTACTTTGGCTCCAGAGCGTGATGACATATATTGGTCTAATCTTTGGTTACCCTACAAGCAACTCTGGATTCGACACATAGTCACACTTCTGGGGTCTATCGTTTTCATGTTTTTATTCCTTATACCAGTGACATTTATACAAGGTTTAACTCAGCTGGAGCAGCTACAGCAAAGGCTCCCTTTTCTGAGAGGGATATTGGAAAAGTAAGTTACATAAATACTTACAACTCGCATCTTATTTTCTAAAATAAAAAGACATCACCTCTTTTAGTCTTATTATAGATGTGGTTTTCTCCACTTATATTAGCATACAGTGCGCACCATATTCAAAATGGCTCAATTTGTCAGCTAGGATGATGTTAGGCACTTCTAGCCTTCCATTCTGGCATTGTACTTGTTTTATATTTATCATTTCGGCAACATATACTGATTATTATTTCTTTGCAGGAAATACATGACCCAGATAATAACTGGATATCTTCCCAGTGTCATCTTGCAAATATTTTTATATACTGTGCCCCCAACCATGATGCTATTTTCTACTTTAGAGGGGCCTATCTCTCACAGTGAAAGAAAGAAAAGTGCCTGCTGTAAAGTATTATACTTCACCATTTGGAATGTCTTCTTTGTCAATGTCTTATCTGGTTCAGCAATTAGCCAACTAAATGCTTTATCAAGCCCAAAGGACATTCCTATGCAGCTCGCTAAAGCAGTACCTATACAGGTAAATGACATGTTTGTTTATTATATATGTGCATTATTAATTGTGTAATAGATGTACGCCGTTTGTATTGTATTCAGTTCTCTTCGATAGCTCAGCGCTGCTTTCTGAAAACTTTATTTCCATTTCAGGCTACATTCTTTACGACCTATGTTCTTACTTCAGGATGGGTTAGTCTATCATCAGAAGTTATGCAACTCTTTAGTCTTACATGGAACTTTGCAAGAAGATATCTTCTGAGAATGAAGGAAGATAGCGATCTTCTTTACTCATTTCCCTATCACACTGAAGTGCCCAAAGTTCTGTTGTGTGGACTTTTGGGTTTCACATGCTCTGTACTAGCACCTCTAATCTTGCCCTTTTTACTGCTGTACTTTTGTCTTGGTTACGTCGTCTACCGAAACCAGGTGAGAATGTAGGGGTGAAAGTTCTGCTTTAAAGTCGATATGCACAATTTATGCTTAGGTATTATTACTATAATCAGGAGAGTATTGAAAAATTAGACTGCCATGCTTTGTTGTCTAACAAATGCTCTTTAACCACATGTAGGCCTGCAAATTGACAGATTCTTTGAGTTTCATGATCTCTATTATTATACTTAGAATATTCTGCATGTAACTTGTAGCCAAACAGAAGGAAATAGTTTCCTATTAGCTAAACACTTTTGTGTTATTTAATTTAATTTGGAGTGAAGAAAGTAGGTCAAGCCTTTGGTTTTGTCGTTACTCATTAGTGAATGTTTTAACGGAATAATTTTTTTTTAAAGAAGTCTTCTGTGCTGCTTTGAGCTAATGAGTTTGCAATTTCTTCCTTTTCAGTTCCTCAATGTTTACTGCACAAAATACGACACAGGTGGTCTATATTGGCCAATTGCGCACAATACTACAATATTCTCTCTAATCCTCACTCAGATCATCTGTCTTGGTGTATTTGGCCTTAAAGAATCCCCTGTAGCTGCTGGCTTCACTGTCCCTCTTGTCATCTTTACTCTTCTATTCTACCAGTATTGCAGAAAGCGTCATCTCCCATTATTCAAGTCTTTCCCTGCACAGGTTGGTGCAATCTCTGCAAATCTTTAATACTTTGCAGTTTGCTTCCAGGCGTGTTTGGGTTCTCTTGGCTGCACTTGCCTAGTAAGGGCAAGAAATCCGTATAAGTTGGCAAAGGAACCAAACTAATTACCTTTAGACCTTGTTGCTAGTTTACATTTTTTTTTTGTGCTCTCAACAACTGTGAGTTGGTTCAAATCACTTGTCTAGATATGAATCACTCTGACTCAAATATTGGCTGCTGGTCACACACAGAATTTGATTGACATGGACAAGGAAGATCAGCAATCAGGTACAACGGAGGACCTTCATGAACGCCTTCATTCTGCCTACTTTCAGTTCCATGACACGGACGACGTCCCTTTGGAAGAAATTCACAGTACTGCCGGCGGAGACGAAGACGGAAGCGGCAGTTCAGGAGAATCAAGCCGCAAGGAAAGCGCCGACGACGAGCGCAAGAGTGGCCTATCCCACCCGACGCTGGATGGGCTCCCGGTTAGTCGGTTACGCAACGCGCTGAGATCACTTGTGTCCGTTTTGAGACCGCAGAAGAGAGAGTTGCCAGTATAGCATATATTCCTTCATACCGCCCATGTAAATTCAAGGTCAACAAAAACCACACACAGTTACCAGTATAGCATATATTGTTGCTGATAGAGCGTACACGGAGATGAAGATATACAGAAATGGAAATGGGAGTATATCACCCGTTTGCAATGCAAGGGTAGAAATTTTGATGTGTCAATTGATAACTTGAATGGCTTTTCAGGTCATTCCTTTTCGATTGATTGATTCTTGGGACGTTTAGTCAGGCCTCTCTGGTTATGTTATGTTCCCCGTTGCCTTGTTTCTTCAGAAGACCTAATTCTGTTCTGTATCTGGTGAGATAGAAAGAAAGCTGGTGGAAACAGCGGAGCGGCATCGGTGGTAAAGACTAATAAAGAGAATTATATTGGAAAGAAATTGCCCATTATTATTCTTTCCCAAAGCTAATTACATAGCGCGAGTGAACGCGACACAGCAAAATGACAAAAAGATAACCGGGAACAACCAACCGCACACCATAGCAAAACACGCGCAGCACGCATCAGCACGTCACAGGATGGTGCAGACGGAGGTGGAGGTGGACGAAGACCCCTCCGCGGCGGTGGCGCCATCACCGTTGGCTGCGGCCGGGGTGACGCCCGGCCAGTCGCGGCAGGCGCAGTGCTGGCCCACGGGGATCTGGCGGTGCACGGAGGCGACGTGGCGGCCGCAGCCCGCCCACGTGGACTTGCCGCACGTCCCGCACTTCACCTGGTAGCACATGGCTGATGGCCTGGCTTCCCCTCTAGCTATAAAGCTTCTTCCCCCTCGATCGTCTCCAAAGACAGCAGCAGCTGCAGCTCCTCCTCGAAGACGAAGCGGAGTTATCTGAGGAAATCTCTGGATCGATGTCTGGGCCTCCAAGGAGGGGGAGCTGATTATTTATACACTCGCCGCCATTGGCGGATCCAGAATCAGCTCACGAGGGGGCTAAATACATAGGGAGCCGAGTTTTTTTTTTTTTGGCCCACGAGAGATTTTTGGTAGATTTTAGGAACTGAATTTTCTATTATTTTTCTAGCCCACAGGAGATTTTGAACTACTTTTACAAAAATTATACTAATTTTAACCCAAATTCTATCTACATTTTTGGGCGAAGCGGGGGCTGCAGAAACCCCCCCCCCCCCCCCCCCCCCCGATCCGCCACTGAGTCGCCGCCGTTCCTTTTTTCTTCCTTGGCGAATCTTAGTTGGCGTGGTCCGTTTGACAATTCGTTCCTTTAATTTTGACCTGCGAAACCGATGCTAGGGAAGGGAACGATACCGATCCGGCTGGCCTATGCTGTCTGTCTCTGTCACATGAGACTACGTTTCAGTTTCAACAGAACAAAAATGCAACGACACCAAATTAAAAAGACTGCTAGTTCTTGGACAAATGGATGCACATGCGAACCCCGGTGTAGAGGATCCGAATCCAAGGCACCAGACAACTCATCGCTTACCTCACCCAAATTGGCCTATTTTTATCTGTCGTCGTCAACCTTCTCGAATCTCGAGTACAGTATGTCCGTTGACCTTCAAAGAGAAACGGTCCGTCGTCCTGCGCTGCGATCACTGGAGCCGTTGAAACTTCAAAGTCTTTCGACAGCGAAAGAAGGGGCCTGGGGCGAAAAAAAAACCGAGCCCATTCAAATTGAAGTCCGGCGACAGGCCGGACGGAGCAAACGTCCGAAACGTGCCGACAGCTCAAAACGCGTGCTTCCATCCTTTTGGAAACGAAGTGCGTGTGACCCACTCGCAGCAGTTTCGCGGTCACATGAAGCCACGGCTCAGGACACCACCACCGTGGACGAAGAAGATGATGGCCTAGCTTGTGTGTTCGTCTGATCTCGTTCACGACTGATTTCAATGATTTAAAAAAATGTTTTTGTAAGAAAGAATAAACTGAAGCACGACTAACAACTTCAAACGAACAGAACCGATATCTGTAAGGTCGTGGCTTGCCGTCAAAGATTTCAGCTCATAGGAACTTCATAAGGAAAGAGACTAAACCACTGTCCGTTGCCACGATTGCTGAGTCATATCGAATTAGATTTAGCAATATTAAGTGAATAAAAAATTTTTTAATTGTTGCAACGAGTGATAGTGTTACAAGGTGTGGGCGTGGAGAGGGAGCGGCAGCGGCGGCATCCAAATTAAATTAGCAAACTATAATTAACCATTTTGATGAATAACTTGAAATAAAACAACTCACTATATGAGTTCTTCAAATAAAATGTTGTCCAACCTTCACATTGAACAATGTACTTGCAAGGATTACTCAAAATTGAAACATCAACCTCTGTTATCAATGCATGTATGCCTTGTTAGAAGATTTGGGCCTGACCCAAATAAATATTCCAAATAAATCTCAAAGGCCCATCACACATGCATGGTATGGTGGGGGACTTTAGTCCCACATTGCTACTCCAAAAGGAGGGAGGTCAGCTTATATAGTTGAGCTATCTTCAACTGGTTGAAGCTATTGAGGAGAGGCAAAGGAAGTAACCCACACGCGCGCTCGCTCGCCTCGCCTCGCTGGGCCAGGCCCGGCCGGGCGTGGCGTGGTTACTCGCGCGGGGCGCACGACATGCGCGTGTGTACTACCGTTATGGTGGGGGCAAAGGAGTAATCCTGTGCTTGTATGTTGACGACATACTGATCTTTGAGACAAACATCGATGAGATTAATGATGTAAAATCATTCTTATCCCAAAACTTTGACATGAAGGATTTGGGAGAAGCTGATGTGATCCTTAATATTAAACTTAATAAGGGCGAGAATGGGATTACTCTTTTGCAGTCTCATTATGTGGAAAAGGTTTTGAGCCGCTTTGGCTATATGGATAGCAAACCTTCTCCAACACCCTATGATCCTAGTCTAATTCTTCGAAAGAATCGGAGGCTAGGAAAGGATCAACTAAGATACTCCCAGATTATTGGCTCATTGATGTATTTAGCTAGCGCAACCCGCCCTGACATCTCATTTGCTGTAAGCAAGTTGAGTAGACTCACATCTAGTCCAGGAGATGATCATTGGCGTGGTATTGATCGAGTAATGCGCTATCTAAAGGGTGCAATGAGCTATGCGATTCACTATTCAGGGTACCCAGGTGTACTTGAAGGATATAGTGATTCAAATTGGATTACAGATGCTGATGAGCTAAAGGCCACTAGTGGATATATATTCACTTTAGGAGGTGGTGCCGTCTCTTGGAGATCTTGTAAGCAGACAATACTTACAAAATCGACAATGGAGGCAGAGCTCGCAGCTCTGGACACAGCTTCTACTGAAGCTGAATGGTTAAGAGAACTGTTGATGGACTTACCTGTGGTTGAAAAACCAATTCCTGCTATTCTCATAAACTGTGATAACCAAACATTTATTACGAAGGTGAAGAATAGACAGGATAATATGAAGTCTAACAAACATGTGAAACATAGACTGAAGTCTGTCAGGAAACTGAGAAACTCCGGAGTAATAGCTGTGGACTACATCCAGACAGCTAAGAACCTGGCAGATCCCTTTACCAAGGGACTATCACGTACTGTGATTGATAATGCATCGAAGGAGATGGGACTGACACCCATGTGAGTTAACCTCAGTAGTAACCCAACCTATGTGATCGGAGATCCCGTGAATTAGGATCTGGGAAAAACAAGCTGCTGGTTGACGGGAGAGTACACTTTTACTTAACCCACTCCATTGGAGATGCAGTACACTCATTTCTGTAAGGCAGGATGACTTTGTCTTAATGTGTTCTGAGGCTTTATAGCAAGATACTGTCCTACAGAGTATCTGTGTAAGAACACACCTATGTGAGCTTAACTGTTAGTCGCAGTTTGTGAGATTTGGGAATTCTCTAAGAAGCTCATGAAGTGAGATAGGAGTATGACTTATACGCTCCACTCGCGGGGTAGGCAAATGGCAGCCTAGTATCAGTCAAGACGTCAAGTGAAGCTCGTTTGCACCAAACTGCCAATTCAAGGCCTAGTCCATTGTGCAGTTGTGAACGAGTCTAGCTTGTCGCTCTAGGTGGATGTTCAACCTTAACCGGTCTCCACTGAATAGCTGATATATTAATAGTACTTTGTGTTAACACCAGATTTTCGCACGCATAAGAATATGACAGGTTGGTCTGGCCAGCAGAGGAGACAGATTCGGCAAACGATCGGCAACTGTTTGGTCCTCAGAGTTTCGGTAACTGTCTACGCGATCGGCTATTTCGCGAGGCCATGGTTCCATTCGGAAAACACGTATTGTGAGTAAAGCCGGCTTGTACGAGAAGACACAGGGTGATGGAAGGCACCAAATAATGTAGGGTTTATATCTTTCCGTATTTCATTGTAAAGTCGTAATCGTCTAGGACTCGTGTTTCGTCCAGGGTATAAATATAAGCCCTCGACCATTGTAAAATTGTTCACAACCACATCAATACAACCGGCCCCGTGCCATCTTCGAGTCCTTATAGTCGTGTCGTCGAGTTCTTCTAGAGGAATCATCGATCCGTCGACCTCCGTAAGTACCGGCAACCTTGTTATCATGTCTAGTATCATGCGGTGGATTTAGATATGATGCAAGTAGTCTCGTATGTTAAGCTTAGTATCGTGCGGCGGATTTAAGCTTATGACGGGAAGTTTTTACCTATGACTTGTATCGTGCGGCGGATTGAGTCATGAGTAAACATAGTTATCGGCTCTGTTAGATTTGGCAGATCTAATAGATTCATCAAGTTATCACGTGTTATATGTCTTATTTATTTAATTCGTACAACACTCTTTGCCCAATCTAGATTGATCTTCGTTCGGCCTTGTTGCATGAGTTTACTTGTGCTTTGCTAATTATAAAATCATGATGGCCGAACCGACTTTCAATCTAGATTGTTACATGTTGCGGGTTCATGCAAGTCGATCATGTTTAGGCTTTGATAGAGCTGGGTGCCGTGTGGCAGGTACAGGTTTTAGATTAGTTTAATCATGCTTTGCTTGTATGTTTCTTCTTCATGGACCCCAGTTCGGCTAGTTTGCCGATTCTGGTTAAGCTTACACGAGTAATGAGTATGTATAGATCTGTTCAGATGTATGTGTGCTTTTAGCTTCTTATAATTAGATCGTATCATGCGGTGGATTAATCTAATTATAAGGAGTGGTGTAGATTTATAGCAAGTGGTATCATGCGGTGGATTAGCTTTGCTTGAGTTTATGCCTGACGGGTTTATGAAGGCTGGACGTGCGGCAGACTAGCTGGATTGGCCTATGCATATGTTATTTGAGTAGATTTGTATTTACAAGTTACCTCTTTTATTCTTTTGTCACATATGTATTCGACATTTGACATGTTTACATGCTTTCTCTTTATACTTGCCGAATGACATCTTAAACCTGTTTCGACAAACAACTTATATAGCTGTGTGCCGTCGTGATTAGCTTCCAAAGCCGTACATATGGAACTGTCTGGTTTTTACCCAGCATGTTCCAAGGTATTCTCACATTTTATCCCTTGTTGGTTTTCAGGTCAAACCGACTGGCACGTCTCCGGGTTCGATACACCCCGGGCTCCCAATTGAAGCTAGCCTCGTTCGGCTTGCTGTGTGCCTTTGACGCGAGGCGCCACGTTTTGCGTCAACACACTTTTTGGCACGCCCGGTGGGACCACTTCATTTCAAGATGCCTGAGATTAGCGAAGATCAGTCTTTCGATGTGACCATGGACGATCTGCCGCTAGAGTCAAAAGATCTGGTGCAGCGAGCTTGCGATGAGTTCCAGCGCAAGTGCTTAGAGACCTTCTCCAAGAATAAAAGCGGCAAGGTCTATCAGAAGCAGACATTCCCGAAGGTTGTTCCTCATCACCAACCTGAGCCTGACGGTGGTGAAGAAGAAGCTATCCAGAAGATGACTGATATAATGCATAGAGTTGTGTCAGGAGCCGTGACCAGTCATCAATCGGCTTTCTTGAACACTTTTCGTGCTATCATGGTCAATACTTTCGGTCCAAACGCGGATAAGTACTTTGAAGAGGCTGCTGGTCCGATGCGGGGACCATTGTTGTTCCAAGTACCTCAACGTCAGAGAGTTGCCGAAAGCAGCGGAGCTGGCCCAAGCACAGGTGGAGTGATTTCTCAGGAGATGCAACAACCTCCCCAGACCTATGGCCAGCTCACGTTCGGTACGACAGGGGATGTCCCGCAATCTGCCTCTAGAGTCTCTCCTGTGGCGAACAGGATTCAGAAGAATATGTTTGGAGATGGGTATCGGGAGTTTGTGGACTACAACTCGATTAACGCTCTTCCGAATCCCGGATACAGGAGTTCAGCAGGGTTACATGCTGGGGGGCAAACACAAACAGCTCCTGATTCAAATGTCGACCTCATCATGCATAAGATGGCTGATATGATGCAGAATCAGTTCGGCCTAAAACCGAAGAATCAGACATACACGTACAAATCTCCTTACCCAGAATGGTACAATCGGGTGGCTCTTCCTCCGAGAGTCAAGCCTCCTACTGACCTTACTAAGTTTTCAGGCCAAGATGATACCAGTACGAGGGAGCACATCAGCCGTTACCTGATGCAGCTTGGTGAAGCATCGGCAGATGAAGCTTGGAGGATTTGATACTTCCCGTTGTCGTTGACAGGACCAGCCTTCTCTTGGTTCGCCTCTCTGCCAGCGAATTCCATCAGTACGTGGGCGGAGCTGGAGCAGAAATTCCACTCATACTTCTTTACGGGAACCAGTGAGAAGAAGTTGGTCGATCTCATGAGCTTGAGGATGAGACCCGGCGAGACACCGCAAGAGTATCTGCGCCGATTCAGGGAGACCAAAAATCTCTGCTATTCTCTGAATTTGCCGGATGACCAGTTGCCGGGGATAGCCATAGCTGGCATGTTGCCGAGTATCAAAGAAAAGCTATTCGGCATGGAATTTGAAGACCTTGGGCAGTTATCACAAAGGTTGGCAATGATGAGCAATCAAGCTCAGGGATTCAGGAAGAGCAACCAGTTCCAGAAGGGTGACATAGCTGCCGAGATGTATCAGGCTTTCTTGGAAGACGCAGTTGATTACGATGATGAAGATGAGGTAGCTGCGGCCGAGATAATCTAGGCCAAGGACCCAACTCAAGTCAACCAACGGTGGCTGAGGCAGCACAAAGGTACTTATGACTTCAATGTCTCCAAATCGGATAAATTATTCGAATATCTGCTGAAGGAAGGACGCATCAAGTTACCGGAAGGTCATCCTATGCTGCTCCCTGAGGGCGTCAAAGACAAGAAGTATTGCGGTTTCCACAATACCAAATCTCACTCCATAAATGATTGCCGAGTGTTCAGAGTGCGGATTCAGAAGGCCATCCAAGACGGACACCTAAGGTTTGATGGAAAAATGAAAGTGGACGGTAGTCCTTTTGGACAGAATACCGTGTCCTTCTCTGTCAATATGATCAATGCAGCCGATTTCGGAGGCAAGAACAAGATGAAAGTTTTAACTTCTGATAGAGCGAAGGGTGTTGGTGCTGTTGACCCTGATCGGCAGATTACAAGTAAGGAACTTCAGCAGAGGGTTCGGTTTCAGAATAGCCGAATTGAAACAGGTGAAACCTCTAGGCCCAGAGTCACAACACGTATTCTATTGAACAAGTGGCGTCGCGAACAGGAACGATATCAAAAGCAGAGGTTTTATGAAGAGCAAGAGTTCCTGAAAAAACAGAGGAGGTACGAGGAAGAGATGTACCGAAAAGAACGAGAAGATATGGAGGAATAGGAACAATCTCATTGGGAATGCTCGTTCTTCCAATATTGTTGGAACGAAGGCTTGAAGTTGCCTGTTAAGAACAACTGCCCTGAATGCAGTAGTCAATACTCCGAGTACAGGCAATCTCGAGTCAACCGTCGTTCTGTCCATGAAAGGCTTGGGGCACGAATCCCTGAGGACAATCGACGCTTAAAAATAAATAGTTTTGAGAATCGGCAGGGAAGATTTACCGATCGAAGTTGGGCTCATACTGAAGAGGAAGAATACCGTGAGTATGTCTGGCAAAAAGGACAATGGTGTCCGCCAGGTTTAAGGAAGAGCCAGAAAAGGAGAGTGCAACGCTTGAGGAACAGAGAGTTGGAGCAAGCGGGCACCAAGACGAAACAGGTCTGGTGTCCTAAAGAGAAGCCGAATGGAGGTAATCACTCGACTGATACATGCATGGCGTTCTTTCTCCCGTCAGAGTTTGTAGCTCCGGAGAATCAAGATGTCCAGGACGAGACATATTCAGACTTCGATGAAAGTGAATTTCAGGACTTATTGGCTCATCTCGTCTTAGCTGAAAAGGCAGTATTCGATAAACCAATCAGACACCGACACTTGAAGCCATTATATATGAGAGGGTATGCCAATGGCAAGCCATTAACAAAGATGTTCATCGATGGAGGAGCTGCTATCAATATCATGCCATACACCACTTTCAGAAAGCTTGGCATGACAAGTGAAGATCTACTAAAGACCGACATGGTATTGAGGGATTTTGCGGGAAATTCTTCTGACACCCGAGGAGCAGTCCATGTCGAGTTAATGATTGGGTCTAAAACCTTGATCACTACCTTCTTCGTCATTGAGGGCAAGGGGGCATACAGTTTGCTGTTAGGAAGAGATTGGATACATGCAAACTGTTGCGTACCATCAACTATGCATCAGTTCCTCATATAGTGGATTGGAGATGATATTGAGATCGTTCATGCTGATGATTCGGTTAGTGTTGCTAATACAGAACCTGTCGGTGTTTCGAACCCGGGGGTATGACACCAACGAGTAATATGATCGCGTGCTCTCTTCCTGGATGGTGATGCAAGATGACACAAGGATTTATCCTGGTTCGGGCAAAGAAGGCCCTACGTCCAGCGGGGGAGGAGGTTCTTGTATTACTTGCACCTAAGTGCTTGTACAGGGGCGAATACAAGCTCAATGAGCGTGGACCGGAGTCCGGACTCGAGTGTGCGTGTGTGCGGACTCGTGTGCTATCTCTTGGAGTTGTGTAACCGTTGTATGAGGGCCCTGGTGTCCCCTTTTATAGAGCAAGGGGAGGCCAGGGTTACACAAGGGTATTGCAGGTGTGGGGGCGTACGGTGCCCAATACGGAGAAGGGTAGGAACCCTATCTTGTCGAAGACATTGTAGCCGACGTGGGGGTTGCTGTTGGGGCGTCCTTGAAGCGTGGCCTCCATCCCGGGTGCGGACGTGGAGGCGTGGCGACGTGGAGGCTGTGCACCGCCCATCCCGGTACGTACGATACGTGCATAGTCCCGCCGGGTCTTAGGGGTACCTGTCCTCCAATCATATGATAGCAATTAGGGCTCGAGGGGAGCAGAATCGGCCTCGAGGTGGCGCCTGCGGGAGGCTCGAGCTCCGCAGGTATGGGCGAGTTCCGGGGAACCTGGTCGTACAACGGAAATCCGGGTCTCGAGATATGACCGGGACGTGCCACAATGCAGGGTATGGTCGAACAGTGCTGTACTAGTGCCTTTTCACCCATGCTTATGGTGAAAAGGAGGTTTGACTCAGACTCCGGTTCACTATGGCGCATGCTGCGTCTCAGAGGACGTGACGGGGGTAGGTGAGTGCATTAAATGTTTGGTGTGGGGTTGGCATCCGGTGCTTGGCGCTGCTCGAGGGGCATGATGTGCCCTCGAGGGGTAGGCAGCCGGGTCAGCGAGGCTCGAGGACCCTGCGCGGGGTCTCGAGGGGTGGTGTATGGCGGTGGCGGGCTCGAACCCCTTGAGCCAGGGCTCGAGAGGCAGGCTACCACGAGGTGGTTTGGGAGGCATTCGGCGGGCCTAGGCTTCCCCGTGGTGGGCTAGTGTTGTGGGTTTTGACAGGTTGGTATTCGGGTGGTTAAGTCTAGCTGGGCTCGCTATTAATTGGTGTTCTAGGTTTTAACCCGTGTGTTTTGCGTTGATTGGGGGTACCCCTTTGGCGTTCCCCCGACAGTAGCCCCCGAGCCCTTGTTTGAGTGCTTGCACTTGAGTAGGGGCTCTCGACTTTGGATTTCGAGGATTAGCTAACTAGTCTTGAGGGTTTGGTCGTTTTGATTCCGCGGGTGTCGTGCGAGCAACACCCGCGGGTGTAGCCCCCGAGGCCACGGGGGAGTGGTTAGAACTCCTTCGTGGGCTTTTTGCGAGTTTTAGTTGCGTTTTTTAGGTTCGGGAGTGTCGAGCCCCCGAGTTTTTTAGACCCTCTTTCGTCGAGGGGTGCCAGGCTGAACCGGCCGGCCGGCTCTTCGAGCTGTCCGGTACGCCGGTTGCCCTGGCTTGTCATCCCGCGAGTCCTTTCGATCGGATGCGAGGGGGGATGCCTCGTACTACCATGAGCGGGCGAGTATCGAGGTTCCCGGTGAGCTGGTAACGGGGAATCCAAGTGAGACCTCGTGCCCCGTTCGATAGGGGTCGACTGTAGCCCGGAGGCGATCTCATAAAGCATGGGTGCTCAGTCTGCAGGAGTGCCGGGTCCATTCGATAGGACCCGGTGGCTCGATGCCTCCCTCCGAGGGGATCTCACTGCATGTCGTGCTCCCCACCTTGGATACACGTGAGGGGCCTCGAGGGCTTGGCCCTCGAGCGATGCCGCGAGTGGCGCCCCTTAGTGTCCCTGACTCGGGTGCTCGAAGCCGGCTGTCGAACCCTCTTCGAGGGCCAGCCTTCGCTGCTTCGAGGCTTAGGGTCGGGGCCCGTTTTTACCTTCGTGAAGAAGCCTCTGTCGTCTGGGAATCCTTCTGCCCGTTGGGCGCACCTTTTTAGGCAGAAACCGTCAGGGAGTGGAGATCATGGCGCCAGGGCAGCAGTCGCGAAGTTGGAGCGGCGGCCGCAGAGGGCCCCGGTAGTTGAGCGGATGGGATGTTGCCGCGTGTACCTGTCAGCCGGCTCGAGACGTGGTTAGGTGGGCGCATTAAATGCATGCGGTTACCTTTTTACGTCGTGGGAGACCCCGCCCGTTGGGGTTTCCCTTATAAATATCGAAAGAGGGGAAAGGGAACCCTTTACTTTGCCTTTGCCTTCACCGCCGTCGTAGCCTTCACGCGCCCTCTTCCTCGAGCTAGTCGATTGGGAGTTTTCTGGCCGTCCGTCCGCCGCTCAGGTCCGCGCCGTCGTCGCCATGGCCATCCAAGTGCTGACGGCCGAAGACTGGAGCTCGACGAAGACGACGCAGCAGGAGTTGGAGACGCTGGTGGAGCGGGGGCTTCTCCGCCCCAACCCGCAGGGGGGTCCCGCGTGGTGGGTTCTCCCGTCGGCGGACCACCGGGAGCCGCACCCGCCGGAGGGGTACGTGGTGAGCTTCACGCGCTACCACCGTATGGGGCTCGGCGTCCCGCCGAGCCGCTTCATGCGGGGGCTGGCCCACCATTTCGAGGTGGAGCTGCAGCACTTCTCCCCCAACTCCATCTCGCACGCCGCCATCTACGCCGCCGTGTGTGAGGGGTACTTGAAGATTGAACCACATTGGGAGATGTTTGTCCACCTCTTCCGGGGCGAGCTCTTCAACAAGGCCGTGAAGCCGAGCGGGAGGAGGCTCGCGCGTGCGGGCTCCCTCACCATCACCGCAAGGACCGGGCCTTCGTCGGCCAACGTTCCCCGCGACTACCTCCGCTACAAGCTGTCCACCAACCAGGCGGGGTGGGACGACCACTGGTTCTACCTGCGGAACGTGGACGGGCTTCTTCCGCAGTACACCGGCAGGGTCATCACCCATCGCCCGGAGAAGTGGAACTGGGGCGTCGCGGCGGACAGGCAGCGCCACCTGTTGCCGCTGATGAACATGATGCGGACGCTGGTGGAGGACAAGAAGCTGACTGTCCAGACGGTTGTCTGGGCGTTCCATCAGCGGAGGGTCCTCCCTCTGGCAGACCGCCCCCTTCTCATGTTTGAGATGGGGCCAAACGCCTCGCTCGAGGCGCTGAACCAATCGAGGATGGCCGAGGAGAGGCTACCTCGGAACGAGGCTACCTCCCGGGTGACGCTCACCGTTCAGGGGACGTTCCGCCCAGAGGAGGCCGACCTGATCATCATGGCACCCGACGAGGGGTGCCTCGACCTGGTGAGCCACCCTCGAGTTAGGCTGTCTCGAGCCCCCTCCTCTTCTCCCTTTCTTCGAACCTTGTTTGCTCTCTTCGTAGTTTTTCTCATCGAGCTTCTTCTTCCTCGCAGGGGGCGTTTACTTGTCGCGCGTCGAGGCCCCCGGTGAGGGAGGACGCCGCGGGAACACAGGTGAGGCGCCTCTCTGCTCAAAAAGACAAAGAGAGAAAGGATGCCAGAAAGAAGAAAGAGAAAAACAAAAACTTGCGTCGGTCGGCTCGGGAGCAGAGGCTGGCGAAGGCTCGTCGCAACCGGCGACCTGGAGATGAGTCCCGCGAGCTCAGCTCCTCGAGCTCGGAGGAAGAGGACGATGATGATGACGAGAGTGACGACGAGGGGATGGATGCGCGTTTGAGGCGCGCGGGGGTCGTCGACGTCCGGGCGGACCACTACTCTGTGCAGGAGGGTATACTGGAGGTCCCCCCGGCGAAGGGGTCGCGCGGGACGCAGCCGCGGAAGGCGGCGCCGATCCCTGCCTCGTCGGGGGCCCGAGGTACGTCGAGCTCCGTGCCGGACGTGCCCCCGGTCGTGAGGAAGCCCCGAACCCGGAGCGCCTCCGCCACAGCACCAACGGAGGCCGCCCCCGCGTCAGCCCAGGCGGGAGGTCTCGAGAAGGGCCGAGCCTCGAGGGGCAGTGACCACATCGGGAGGGGCTCCGGGTCCGACCGCCGCGAGCCATCGAGGTCGGGGTCGAGCCCGCGGAGGAGCGGGCGTCAGGAGGAGGCATCGAGCCCGCACCATCACGAGCGTCGGGGAGGGAGCCCCCGGGCGTCTCGCGACCAGGGGCGTGAGCGTCCCCGGAGTCCATCGCCGCACCGCCGCCGGGACACAGAAGCGGACGCGGGAGGGCGCGACCGCCAGCGCGAGCGCCGGAGCAGGTCCCGGAGCCCGCGCCGGGGCAGGCGCCACGACGACAGCACGAGGGAGGTACGGTCGCCCTCCCGCGATGTGGGGCGGAAGGAGGGCTCTCCCTCGAGGTCGAGCCACGGGAGGCGTCGGGAGCCCTCCCCCCATCCCAGCCCTGCGGAGACGGCCCAGGCGCAGGGCTCGAGCCGTGGGGTGGGCTCGAAGCCCCCGAGTGGGTCCGGCGATTCCGGGAAGAAGCCCAGCCGCCGCTTTGGGTGAGTAATTCTCTTGGATCTCGTCGGTAGTGAGGCTTTACCTCTTTACTTTTGATGACGCATGCCATCTCTGGTTTCTCAGGGGGAAGCGCTCCTACCAGGAGGTGGACCTCGCTGCATCCAAGCGGGCCAAGACCTCGAGCCCCATCGAGGCACAAGCACCTCGAGGTATGGCACCTTCCTCCGCTAGAGAAGCCGCTTGGCTGGAGAAGGCTCGAGCTGCCATGGCTCGAGGAGGCCAGATGGTCGTCGCGAATTTTGGTGAGGCCGTCGCCATCGACCACAGGGGTCGAGGCATCCTTCCCGGTTCTGATATCACTGTCATCTCGTATTGCAGGGGCCGCAGCTTACGGCATCGAGCCCACCACTACCACGCCCACCGAGGCGCTGCCTCCTCCTCCCCCTCCTCCTCCTCCCGCGATGGCGCCAGTTGGGAGCGCCACCCTTCCCCCCACCACGACGGCTGTTCCGGGGGAAGCGCCTGGGGCGAGCACGGCCCCGCTGGTGTCTGGGGCTGAGGAGACTGCGCCCCTCGAGGCCCCGACCGACACGAGCCGGGCTGCGGAGGAGGGAAAGGGGGGAGAGGCATTGGCGGAGAAGGAGCCGACGGTGGAGGACCTCCTGAACGAGCTGGAGCAGGGGCCGCTCCTTGCCGCGGGCTTGATGATGGTGGAGGCGCCCGAGGCGCCGGCTAGCGCTGACAAGACGCCGGAGGACCCGGCCAGGGAAGAGGGCCCGGGGTCGAGCCTTCTTTCGATCGACTCGCCGCCACTCGAGTCTTCGTCCCCACGCGAGGTTGCGACGCCGCCTCGGGAGGCGGCGGAGCGACAGGAGGTGCCGGCGGAGGGACGGAGGGAGCCGGGGCCCGTGCCGTCGGGCGGCGGGCCGCAGCTGGGGCAGCTCGGGGCGGAGGAGGATCTGCCCGACATCGAGCTTGACCGACCAGTATGGCCGTTTCCCGACGCGTCGAGCCCGTCCCTTGCCATGGTCTCCGTCGAGCAACCGGTCCAGCGGGGGGCCCCGCGCGAGGTGCGGTCCATCTTCCGGGAGGTGGCCGAGCTCATGGCGGAGGCGGAGCGGTCCTGCTCTGAGGAGGCAGGCCGGTCGGCACAGGTGTCGGCCGCCCTCGCGAGGGCTGAGGCGGAGCTTCAAGATCTCCGCGCTGAGCTGAGCCGGAACGCCCAAATGGCGAGCCGGCTCAACGAGGCGGAGGCGGAGGTCCGGGCGGCTCGAGGTGAGGTAGCTCGATCCAAGGAGGAGGCCGCCGCCGCTCTCGAGGCGTCGAGGAAGGAGGCCGCGGACGCCCGAAGCGAGGCCACCTCCACCCGGGCTGAAGCTGAGGCGGCGAAGCAGGAGGCCGCTGACGCCCAAGGCGAGGCCGCCACCGCCCGAACCGTAGCGGAGGCAGCGAGAAAAGAGGCTGAGGATGCTCAACGCGATGCCGCCGCCGCTCGGTCCGCAGCGGAGGCGGCGAAGAAGGAGGCCGAAGACGCCGAAAGCGGTGTCGCCACCGCCCGAGCTGCCGAGGGGGCGGCGCGGCAGGAGGTGATCCGAAAGGATCTGGCCCTCGTGGAGGCGGGCAAGCTGATCGAGGAGCTTAGGTCCGAGAAGCTCCTCATGCTGGCCGAGAAGCGCAGGCTCGAGCAGCGCGCTGAGGGCCTTACCAGCGACCTCGCCGCACTGGGGCAACATTGCGATGGTGAGGCTTACACCTTGTCCTTGTTTGGGCCTCGAAGTTTTTTTTCGTTACGCCGCAGTCTCACTCTTCCTCGTTCATTGCGCAGGGGTCGAGAAGACGGTCGAGGAGCTCCGCGGGACGAACCAGGCTCTCTTGGACCAACTCCAAGACGAGACGATGGTGGCGGAGCGGGCTCGCACTTCCCTCGACCGGCTCGGCTCCATGTGGGGTGTTCCTCCGGTGGCTGCGGCAGAAGGTGCGGTGGCCCGAGGCGACGCCTTGGTCGACGCCTTGTGCTTCCTCGACGTAGTGGCGCGGGACCGTGTCCGGCAAGTTCTCCACCATGGCGTCAAGCAGACGCTCGCGGTCGTCCGCTCCGGCTTCCGCTTCCCGATCCACGTTGTCGCCAATGGTTTCATCGAGATCGAGGGGAGGGACGAGGAGTGGAACAACCGCCGTGTCGACAAAATCTTGGAGAAGATGGAGAGGCCGGGGACGTCGCTCGCGAAGATCTTCGAGGAGGACGTGCTGCCTCCTGACGCCAGCAGCGGTGTCGAGGACCCTCCTCCCTCTAGCTCGGGTGTCGAGGCTGAGCCCGCCGTGGAAGACCTCGGGGAGGAGTATCATACCGACGAAGATTAGGGCCTGCGTGCCAAATTTGGGCGTCGAGGCCCCTGTAAGAATTTTATGACATGAAAGAGGGTTCGTCGAGACCCGTATGTATATATGACTTGTTTGTTTAAAGGAGTTGTTTTCTTCTCAAATGTGTTTGACCACTTCTCTTTGTTGCAAGCTCGAGTTTCTGCTAGCTTAGCCTGCGTTCCTTCGATACGTCGCGGGCCCCTCGAGGGGAGGCGTAGGTAGGGTACCGTAGCCCGGGGGCGTAGGTGGCCGTCTACGTCGACGCCTCCCGACCCTTGGAGGCTCGAGGTATTTTAGGATTTAGACGTCGCTAGTTCACTCGAGGCACGAGTCGAGATGAGGGTCGAATTTTTGAAAAGAAAACGCGTTTTTCCCGGAGTCTGGGGGGGTGAGCCCCCCTGCCAGCCCCCGAGGGAGGCTCGACCCTGAGCAAAGCGGGGTCGAGGCTACCTTAAGTTGCTAAGCAAAATGAAAGACAAAGCACGAGTTTGTTCATTCATTTTGGGCGTGTTTGTACAAAGCAAGAAAATGAATGAGGCCTCGAGGCCTTTAAGGGTAGAAGCGACGTAGCTGAGATATGTTCCACGCGTTCGCCAGGATCCTGCCTTGGTCGTCGTAGAGCTTGTATGTTCCTGGCTTGAGCACCTCAGCTACGGTGTATGGGCCTTCCCACGGAGGAGTGAGCTTGTGGCGCCCTCGATTATCCTGCAGCCGTCGAAGCAGGAGGTCCCCCACCGCCAGGTCCCTCTTGCGCACGTGCTTGTCGTGGTAGCGTCGAAGTGTTTGCTGGTAGCGCGCGGAGTTGATGAGCGCCACGTCTCGGGCCTCCTCGAGCTGGTCCTTGGCGTTGGCGAGCCTTTCATCGTTGGTTTGCTCGTTGTAGGCTCGAAGTCGAGGGGAGCCGTATTCGAGGTCCGTAGGCAAGACAGCCTCGGCGCCGTAGGTTAGGAAGAACGGAGTGAACCCGGTGGCTCGACTCGGCGTAGTCCTGAGGCCCCACAGCACCGAGGGGAGCTCTGCAGCCCACCCCTTTCCGAAATTTTTGAGGGTCTTGAACAGCCTCGGCTTCAGCCCATGGAGTATCATGCCATTGGCGCGCTCGACCTGCCCGTTGCATTGAGGGTATGCAACCGAGGCCCAGGTTACGCGAATGCTGTTGTCGTCGCAGAAATTGGTGAACTTTTTGCCCGTGAATTGGGTGCCATTGTCGGTGATGATGACGTTAGGCACCCCAAACCGGTACATGATGTCTGCGATGAACTCGACGGCTTTCTCGGAGGTGGGGTCGCCTATGGGCTTGGCCTCGATCCACTTGGTGAATTTGTCGATGGCCACGAGCGCATGCGTGTACTTTCCGGTTGTCATCTTGAGGGGACCCACGAGGTCGAGCCCCCAGACAGCAAACGGCCAAGTAATGGGGATCATCTGCAGGGCGTGCGCGGGCTGGTGCGTTTGCTTGGCGTAAAACTGACACCCTTGGCAAGCTTGGACCAGGCGCTTGGCGTCTCCGATGGCGGTCGGCCAGTAGAAGCCCTGGCGGAAAGCATTCCCCACCAAGGTCCTTGGCGCTGCGTGATGGCCGCAAGCCCCCGAGTGCATGTCGTCGAGGAGCCTGCGTCCTTCCTCGAGGGGGATGCAGCGCTGAAGGATTCCCGATGGGCTTCGACGGTATAGCTCTCGTTCGTCGTCGTAGATGACGTAGGTCTTGGCCCTTCGAGCGATGCGTCGGGCCTCCGTCTTGTCTTCTGGTAGCACGCCTTGCGTTAAGTAGTCGAGGAACTGCATCCGCCAGTCGAGGGGTCGTGATGACGAAGAGGCAGGTGCGTCGATCTGCATCGCCTCAGCGGATGTCGAGGGGTCGTTCTCGAGGCGTGGTGTCGAAGGCCGAGCCCCTGCGTCCGGCTCGAGGGGTGGCGTCGAGGAGTCAGCTCCTGGGCTGATCTTGATGGATGGCTCGAAAACGTCCCTCGAGAAGACGTCTGGTGGGACCGTGCCACGCGTGGATGCCAGCTTGGCCAGCTCGTCTGCAGCCTCGTTGTACTTTCGAGCTATGTGATTGAGTTCGAGGCCGTAGAACTTGTCTTCCAGCTTGCGCACTTCTCCGTAGTATGCTTCCATCTTGGGGTCGACGCAGCTCGAGGCCTTCATGACTTGGTTGATGACGAGCTGCGAGTCCCCTCGAGCGTCGAGGCGTCGAACCCCGACCTCGAAGGCGATGCGCAGCCCATTGACGAGGGCCTCGTACTCGACGACGTTGTTGGAGGCGGGGAAGTGCAAGCATAGCAGGTAGTGCATGTGGACTCCGAGGGGTGAGATGAAGAGCAGGCCTGCGCTTGCCCCCGTCTTCGTGAGGGATCCGTCGAAGTACATGGTCCAGAGCTCGGCTTGAATCTGCGCCGGCGGGAGCTGAGTGTCGGTCCATTCAGCAACGAAGTCTGCCAACGCTTGCGACTTGATGGCTTTTCGCGGGGCGTAGGTGATGGCCTCCCCCATTAGCTCGGCGGACCACTTGGCGATGCGCCCCGTGGCCTCCCGATTGTTGATGATCTCACCGAGGGGGAAGGACGACACCACCGTTACGGGATGAGCGAGGAAGTAGTGCTGGAGCTTGCGCCTCGTGATGATGATGTCGTAGAGCAGCTTCTGGATGTGCGGGTACCGGACCTTGGCCTCGGAGAGCACCTCGCTGGTGAAGTACACCGGTCGTTGGACCGGCAACGCATGACCCTCCTCGTGCCTCTCAACGACTATGACCGCGCTGACCACCTGAGTGGTTGCGGCCACATAGAGGAGGAGGGGCTCGGGGGGATCGTCACCCTTGGCTGGTCGCGGAGGCACGAGAATTGGCGCGGAAGTCAGCAACCCTTTCAACTTGGTTAAGGCCTCCTCGGCTTCGACAGTCCACGCAAAGCGTTCCGTCTTCTTCAGCAGGCGGTAGAGAGGTAGTGCTTTTTCCCCTAGCCTCGAGATGAATCTGCTGAGAGCGGCTAGGCAGCCTGTCACTTTCTGTACACCCTTGAGGTCTCGAATTGGGCCCATCCTCGTGACTGCTGAGATCTTCTCGGGGTTGGCCTCGATCCCCCGTTGCGAGACAATGTAGCCAAGTAGCATGCCCCGGGGCACACCAAAGACACATTTCTCGGGGTTGAGCCTCACATTCTTGGCCCGGAGGCACTCGAACGTGGTCTCGAGATCGCTGATGAGGTTCCTGACTTTCTTGGTTTTAACCACGATGTCATCAACGTAGGCCTCGACGGTTTTGCCTATGTGTTCGCCAAAGATATGCTGCATGCAACGTTGGTACGTTGCCTCAGCGTTTCGAAGGCCGAAGGGCATTGTAACGTAGCAATACATACCAAAAGGCGTAACAAAAGAGGTAGCGAGCTCGTCGGATTCTTTCATCCTAATCTGGTGGTAGCCGGAATACGCATCGAGAAATGAAAGTACTTCACACCCCGCAGTGGAATTGACAATCTGATCAATTCTAGGTAAAGGAAATGGAACTTTTGGACATGCTTTATTCAGACCAGTGTAGTCTACACACATCCGCATTTTTCCATTCTTTTTCCTAACTAGTACAGGGTTAGCTAGCCACTCTGGGTGAAATACCTCCTTGATGAACCCGGCCGCCAAAAGCTTGTGCACCTCCTCGCCGATGATCCTGCGCTTCTCCTCGTCGAAGCGGCGCAGGCGTTGCTTCACCGGTCTGGACCCGGCCTGGATTTCCAAGGCGTGCTCGGCGACTTCCCTCGGTATGCCCGGCATGTCCGAGGGGCCCCACTGCAAACATGTCGATGTTCGCGCAGAGAAAGTCGACGAGCACTGCTTCCTATTTAGGCTCGAGGCTGGCGCTGACGACCAGCGTCTTGCCATCGGTCGAGGTCGGGTCGACGGGTATCAGCTTGGTGTGCTCCGCCGGCTCGAAGGTGCCAGCGTGGCGCTTCGCTTCAGGGGCCTTCCTCGGTGGCCAGGGCGGCTAGGGCCTCGAGCGAGTCGAGCTGGACGTTTGCCTCCCCACGCTCGACGCACTCCACATCGCAGTGGTACGCGTGCTCGTAGGAGGTGTCGACGGTGATGACCCCTTTCGGCCCCGGCATCTTGAGCTTTCAAGTACGTGTAGTTGGGGAACCGCCATGAACTTGGCGTAGCCTGGCCTGCCGATGATGGCGTGGTAGGTCCCTTGGAATCCCTACCCCCTCGAAGGTGAGCGTCTCCTGGCGGAAGTTAGCCGGCGTGCCAAAGCAAACCGGCAGGTCGATGCGCCCGAGGGGGTGGGCCTTCTTCCCTGGTACGACTCCGTGGAACCCCCCGACGCTGGGTCGGAGCTGACCCTCTGAAATCCCCAGGAGGTCGAGGGTCTCGAGGTATATGATGTTGAGGCTCGAGCCCCCATCCATCAACACCTTGGAGAACCGTACGTCGACGATGACGGGGTCGACGACGAGGGGGTACGCCCCCGGGTTTATGACACGGTCCGGATGGTCGTCACGGTCGAACGTGATCGGCGCATCAGACCAGTCAAGATACCGGGGGGCGTCAGTGGCCGAGTGCAAAGATCTCCCGGCGCTCCTTCTTTCTTTCTCGAGCTGAGAGCCCGACGGTCGGCCCCCCGTAGATCATGTAGCAGTCGCGCACCGGGGGGAAGTTGCCGTCCGCGTCCCCACCGCCGCGCCGATTGTTATCCTTGCCCTTAGGCGCGTCTTCTTTCTTATCACCGAGCTTGGAGTAGTAGCCTTTCAACAGTCGGCAGTCTTTAACTTGTGATTTACGGGGCCCCTGTGATAAGTGCAGGGGTCCTCGAGCATCTGGTCGAAAACAGCCCCGTCAGGAGGGCCTCGGGGCTTCTTAGGCTCGAGGGCGCCTGCGAGCACCTCTTCGTCGTCGTCGTCATTGGCGTCGCGCTTCGCCTTCTGACCTTTGTGTTTGTTCTTCTTCTTTTTGTTGCTGTTATTGTTGTCGTTCTTGGCGTCGTTGCCCTTGTTCGAGCCCTCCGGCGCGGTCACCGCCTTACCTTTGTCCGTGGAACGGCCAAAGAAGGCCCCCACTGCCTCGTCGCCTGAGGCAAAGCTGGTGACACGATCCATCAGGTCCTCGACCTGTCCTGGGACGGTAGCGTCCTAGCTCATGAACTAGCTCTTGGCATGTCGTGCCCGCGAGGAACGCTGAGATGACGTCCTCATCAGGCACGTGGGGAAGCTCGAGGCGCTGCTTCGAGAATCGCCGAGCAAAGTCGCGGAGGGGCTCGTCCGCCGCCTGCCTGCAACGCCGTAGGTCCCAGGGGTTGCCTGGGCGCACGCAAGTCCCCTTGAAATTCCCGTCGAAGACCCTGACTAGGTCGGCCCAGTCGTCGATCCGATCCGGCGGGAGCCCCTCGAGCCACCGGCGGGCATTGTCCGAGAGGTAAAGTGGGAGTTGGCGTATGATCACAAGGTCGTCGTTCTTCGCTCCGCCCAGTTGGCAGCCTAGGCGGAAGTCCGAGAGCCAGAGCTTGGGCTCGACCTCCCCGTCATACTTCACGATGTTGGTCGGCGGTCGGAAGCGGTCGGGGAGGGTTGAGCTGCGGATGGCCCGGCTGAAGACTCTGGGGCCCGGGGGCTCGAGGACTTGCCGGTCCTCGTCACTGTCGTAGCGCCCCCCTCGATGGGCGCTATAGCCACTGCTCTTGGGCCCCCTTGTCCTTGCGCCGGCGGTTGATGTCGTTGCGGGCGTCATTGGGGTCTCGAGGTGGCCGGTCGTCGACGATCCGTTCCCGGACTGGCCTAGCTCGAGAGGCGTCCGGCTGGTGGACGGACGTCTCGCGCTCGTTGCGGTGCGTGTCCGCTGGTTTCCCCGAGGCCGCCCCGCGCCGCCGCGAGGCTGAGCTCTCGGCCATGCTGCACAGCGGCTGTCTCGAGGAGGCCCTTCATTTCCCCAAGCATGCGCCTGGCGTCAGGGTTGGAGACGGCGGGTAGATCACGGAGCAGCATCGCCGCTGCCACCACGTTCTGCCCGGCTCGCAGGAAATGCACCTCGGGGCGTGCTGGCGCCCCGTCCTCGAGGATCTGCCGGTGGACCTCTCGAGCTCGGCCACGAACACCGGCGCCTCGAGGCTGGGCTGGTTCTTGTGCTAGGGTTTTCTCGAGCTGCAGCAGGCGTTGTCGGTCCTCCTCAGCCTTGGCGATGGCCTCCCGCAGCTGCGCGAGCTGCGCCGCTCGGTCGTCGCTGTGCTGGGATGGTGCAGCCGGTGCCGGGGGTTCGTTCCTCCCCTGAACGCGTGACCCGCCTGCCGCAGCCACGTCTCCGGGCCCTTCGAGGTTGAGCGCCGGCCTGGTGTCGTCGTCGCCGTCGTCCTCGGCATCGTCCACGACCCCCTCGAGCTGGAAACACTCCCTGGTAGGGTCCCAGAGGTCAGGGTCGTGGTAGTCGTACTCATCGGAGTCGGAGCTGGTGATGCCGCGCCGCCTTGGCTCGTGCCGGGGTTGCAGCTCGCGGTACCACTCCCTAAAGGTGGCTTGACGAGTTGGCCCGACGGCTCGTGAGAGGCCGCGGTCGATGTGCACGGGGTAGACGATCTCCAGGTCGGTGGTGGCTCGTAGGAGTACGCCCGGACGCTCCTCCTGCTCTGCGGCCGCCCGGTCCTGACGGCGCTCGTCGAGGTGGGGGGCGTAGACAGCCGCGGAGTTGTTGAGGCCAGACGGGAACCGCTGGCGTCGAGCGCGGTGTGCCTCGTGCGGGTGGAGGCCAAGTGGTGTAGACGAAGCACGGCTCGGGGGCCTCTGGCCTGGCTCCCGGTCCGTGCGCGTGACGAACGCGAACTCGCTGGGGGAGTGCGCACGCGCCCTGGAAGTCTCCGGCCGCGTGCCGGGCTGGTTTCCCCTCGGGGACCCTGCGCCGGCTACGGGGACGTGGGTGTTTGCCGCGGGCACCGCCTGTGCCCGGCGACGATGGTGACGACGGCGCCGCTCACGAGGTGGCGACGCATGGTGGTGCGGGCGACGCGCCGCGCCTCCCACGCGGGGTCGCGTGACACGCCCTCCGCTCGGGCCCTCCGTGGAGAGCAGGGTCAGCTCGTTGCCGTTGCCGGTGGCCAGAAACTCGAGGCTCCCGAACCAGACGACGGCACCAGTCGAGAACGAAGAAGGAGATGAAACCATCCAGAAAACAACGAGAAATCGGCTTGGACACGCGAAGGCCCCTACCTGGCGCGCCAACTGTCGGTGTTTCGAACCCGGGGGTATGACACCAACGAGTAATATGATCGCGTGCTCTCTTCCTAGATGGTGATGCAAGATGACACAAGGATTTATCCTGGTTCGGGCAAAGAAGGCCCTACGTCCAGCGGGGGAGGAGGTTCTTGTATTACTTGCACCTAAGTGCTTGTACAGGGGCGAATACAAGCTCAATGAGCATGGACCGAAGTCCGGACTCGAGTGTGCGTGTGTGCGGACTCGTGTGCTATCTCTTGGAGTTGTGTAACCGTTGTTGTGTAACCGTTGTATGAGGGCCCTGGTGTCCCCTTTTATAGAGCAAGGGGAGGCCAGGGTTACACAAGGGTATTGCAGGTGTGGGGGCGTACGGTGCCCAATACGGAGAAGGGTAGGAACCCTGTCTTGTCGAAGACATTGTAGCCGACGTGGGGGTTGCTGTTGGGGCGTCCTTGAAGCGTGGCCTCCATCCCGGGTGCGGACGTGGAGGCGTGGCGACGTGGAGGCTGTGCACCGCCCATCCCGGTACGTACGATACGTGCATAGTCCCACCGGGTCTTAGGGGTACCTGTCCTCCAATCATATGACAGCAATTAGGGCTCGAGGGGAGCAGAATCGGTCTTGAGGTGGCGCCTGCGGGAGGCTCGAGCTCCGCAGGTATGGGCGAGTTCCGGGGAACCTGGTCGTACAGCGGAAATCCGGGTCTCGAGATATGACCGGGACGTGCCACAGTGCAGGGTATGGTCGAACAGTGCTGTACTGGTGCCTTTTCACCCATGCTTATGGTGAAAACGAGGTTTGACTCAGACTCCGGTTCACTGTGGCGCATGCTGCGTCTCAGAGGACGTGACGGGGGTAGGTGAGTGCATTAAATGTTTGGTGTGGGGTTGGCATCCGGTGCTTGGCGCTGCTCGAGGGGCGTGATGTGCCCTCGAGGGGTAGGCAGCCGGGTCAGCGAGGCTCGAGGACCCTGTGCCGGGTCTCGAGGGGTGGTGTATGGCGGTGGCGGGCTCGAACCCCTTGAGCCAGGGCTCGAGAGGCAGGCTACCACGAGGTGGTTTGGGAGGCATTCGGCGGGCCTAGGCTTCCCCGTGGTGGGCCGGTGTTGTGGGTTTTGACAGGTTGGTATTCGGGTGGTTAAGTCTAGCTGGGCTCGCTATTAATTGGTGTTCTAGGTTTTAACCCGTGTGTTTTGCGTTGATTGGGGGTACCCCTTTGGCGTTCCCCCGACAGAACCAATCTATTGGGAATATGAAGGTGTCGAGTGTTTCTCTGGAAAAGCCTGGGAAGCAGGTCCTGTGAATGTCTTCGACGAGGACCAACAGCCGATTCAGACAATCGGCTCTCAGAGTAATTTTTAAATCTAACTAATGGTAATGGAGAAAAGCTAGAGCCAAAGTCTCATATCGGCTGACAAGGAATAAAGTGTTGATAATGGAGCCGAAGTTGGATCAATGTGTACGAGTTGGGATCTCGGATATGCTTCGAAGTCTGCAAGCCTTTAAGGGGACTTCAATTATTTCTTCATTACCAGAACTCATGGAAATTTAGAAAAGATTCATGCAAGGTGGCGTGCAACAGAAGCTTTTGATGAAATTGAAGATATATGGAGGCACTTCCACGACTTGGGGATTATTTCGAGTTGTACGTGATGGCCGATAGTCTTATAGTAGGATCGGCCCTTATTTTTGAATTTAAAGGAAAAATAGTTAGCGATTTGTTTTGGCCAAAAATGTCAAACCTAAGAAAGGGGTATTCGGCTGTGACAAGACTTTTCGGTTGTGTACTTGTCAGTTGAAGCTTCGGTACTACTTGTTAAAGCCGAACGCATGGGAGTCGTGTGACTCGAGAGATATTTTGTATACAGCCGATGTAAAAAAACATCGCCTTTAGCAGAAAAAATATTCCAAGGAATTAAGTTATAGCCGATATTTTTACATATCGCCTTTAGTACAAGGATATTTATGACCTTGGTGACCCTGGCATTTTCAAATTGGTAGGTTTATTGGGGGAAGAGAAAGGTGAGAAGCAGTAAGTGAAGATGCCGAGTGACATGACATGTCGGAGGCGAGATTCAGTCGGCTAAGACGACGTCATACATTCAGCAAACGTTCTTCAGAAGAAAATTCTGCAATCGGGGAAATCACTAAAGGATTGAAAGATGCAGATAGACGCTATTCAGAGAAGGACAAGTTCATCCGCTGCAAGCTTCATTTATAGATCCATCCTAAGTACAAGCTACCCTTGGAATAATTTGTTTACAATGGATTGTGGATCAACAATCTCAGCAATAGCAGCGGCATGGTTATCATAAACTTCAAGATCTTCAAACTCATCCGGGTCGCATGCGAATCCAACTGGTAGGGAGGAGTAATCTTCTTTGGTCCAGGAACTTATTGCTGCTAGCCCGAAAGAAACCCCGGCGCGCACACCTTGGATGACGGCCTGATCTATGCGGCCATTCACGGCGTCAAGACGAGCTTCGATAGAATCCCCATGGGCATTCACATTGAGAGCGATTCTGTCTGTTGCTGCCTTCAAACGGTCATTCTCTGCGGACAAGGCTGACGAGAGGCAAAAATATGATAAGCAAAAGCAGATTCAATCAGGAGGAAGAGGAGAACCGAGATTCTGCTAACCTGTAATGATGCTGCAGAGGTGCTTCCGTTGTTCTGCCCACTCGGCCTCCTCAGTGCCATGCTTCTTACATACATCCTCCAGTTCTTTCTGAGCTTTGTCCCTTTCCTCACGGTACCGAGGAGCATCTAAACGGACCTGCTAAAGTGAATCGTTAAACTCAAAATCTGATGGTTTGAAGAAAATTTGAAGAGAGCTTTTTAGATCTACCGTTTCTGAAGAGGGAACCCGAGCATGGCTGGAGGAAGACTCCACCCTGGAGAGAGGATAAGCAACAAATCAAGGAACGAGCTATCACAAGGGGGCAGAGAATTGGTTTCTTACCTGTAACGCCGGTGAGTTCGTGTTCGGCTTCCTCCTGCTTCGCCTTCAGTAGGATACTTGCCGTAATCGCCATTCCCTTCCATTGTTTTTTCTCTCTGACTTGAACTGGAAGTTGAAAGGTGGGAGTTTTGCAAGATGAGTTGTTTGATTGGAGTCACAGCTTATATGCGGTCATCTTTATAGAACTATAGCCTGCACCATGGAGACCAAGCGTCGGGGTAGGGTTTGCACAGTTTATGGACCGTTGTTGGGCCAGGCCGAATCTTTTGATGGTTAGAGAAAGTTGTGGCTCAGGATCAGGAGGCCAATGGGATTCGGCTAAGGTTTTTTCAGTTTTAATTGGCTGTTTGGAAGCTCATATTGCCAATTAACAATGAAAGCAGAGGCAAAAGGATTCCTTGAAGAGGGTTGTTCTGACGTCATTGGAAATTTGAAGAAGAAGATCAGAACTTCAGATCTGAAATGGCCAGTTTCAGTGTTGTCTGCAAAGTGAAGTTCTCCGGTACGCTCACCACGGTAACCAATGTGTATGCATCACCGATTGAAGCGGAAAGACAGAAATCAGTGGTCGATATGCGAAAAAGCAGAACGCGCAGTGATCTTGGAAGATCAGTCATGGGTCGATTTCAAAAGGACAAACAAGGGAGCTTCATATTTACAAAAGGAGAAACAAGATTACAGAGAGTTAATTTATCCACTCCATCCTACGCCTAATCGGGAGAAAATGATCGAAAGTGTCGGCCAGATCTGATCCAGCCACCTTCATGTCATCTGCGGAACGTTCTACTCTATCCTCTAGATCTTGTTCACAGACATCGAATCTGTGGTAATCGGCGCCGGAATGAATCTTCACGGCGGAAAAAGCGAGTGTCGCGTCGTACCCCATGCCAGCTCTGGAGATGATGGGGAGGGCGCGGTTGACTTCGTTTACCCGTTTCAAGGGTGTTGTGCCCGTTACATCGGCTGTGACAGCAAGCTTAGTGATGGCAGCCTCGAGATCATGGAGTTTGGCCGCCAAGGCTGAGAAAAGAAGAAATCAGTAAAAGCAGAAAAAGAGAGTACAGAAAGAAATGGCAAGAAAACACTTACTAGTGGCTCTTTTTCGAGCGGCGTCACGCTCTTGGGAAATTTGGGTAATTTCCTGATCCTTCCTTTCCAGGTCAAGCTGAAGATTTATGATTTTCAGGGTCAAATCCTCGGTAAGATCATCGCCAGTCCTCCTGAAGAAAAAGCAGTGGAATAAAGCCAGATTCTTTGGAGAGGAGAAAAGAGGGAAGTGACCTTCTTTTGGAAGAACTGGAGGCACCGAGCTCGAGGCTATGGCGGCTCGCTTGGGAAGACATCTTCTGGCTGATTTTTAGAGTGGCAAGGGAGAAGAGGGTTTTCTGGTTTGGAGGCTGAAGCAGAGGAGTCCGAAATGCACGAGCCGAAACGAAGTAAAGGGGAGAGTTTAAAAGACCCCAAGTGCATCGGGAAGCGAATCGGCAGACACGGTAATGATGATATGAGAGGGCGGATGCTTCTGGAGTTTCCATGTCAGTGTGAAAAGAAGAGAATTTTAGAATAAAACATTTATCCCAAAATTAGGGGGCATGTGTTAACACCAGATTTTCGCACGCATAAGAATATGACAGGTGGGTCTGGCCAGCAGAGGAGACAGATTCGGCAAACGATCGACAGTTGTTTGGTCCTCAGAGTTTCGGTAACTGTCTACGTGGTCGGCTATTTCGCGAGGCCATGGTTCCATTCGGAAAACACGTATTGTGAGTAAAGCCGGCTTGTACGAGAAGACACAGGGTGATGGAAGGCACCAAATAATGTAGGGTTTATATCTTTCCGTATTTCATTGTAAGTCGTAATCGTCTAGGGTTCGTGTTTCGTCCAGGGTATAAATATAAGCCCTCGACCATTGTAAAATTGGTATAAATATAAGCCCTCGACCATTGTAAAATTGTTCACAACCACATCAATACAACCGGCCCCGTGCCATCTTCGAGTCCTTATAGTCGTGTCGTCGAGTTCTTCGAGAGGAATCATCGATCCGTCGACCTCCGTAAGTGCCGGCAACCTTGTTATCATGTCTAGTATCATGCGGTGGATTTAGATATGATGCAAGTAGTCTCGTTTGTTAAGCTTAGTATCGTGCGGCGGATTTAAGCTTATGACGGGAAGTTTTTACCTATGACTTGTATCATGCGGCGGATTGAGTCATGAGTAAAAATAGTTATCGGCTCTGTTAGATTTGGCAGATCTAATAGATTCATCAAGTTATCACGTGTTATATGTCTTATTTATTTAATTCGTACAACACTCTTTGCCCAATCTAGATTGATCTTCGTTCGGCCTTGTTGCATGAGTTTACTTGTGCTTTGCTAATTATAAAATCATGATGGCCGAACCGACTTTCAATCTAGATTGTTACATGTTGCGGGTTCATGCAAGTCGATCATGTTTAGGCTTTGATAGAGCTGGGTGCCGTGCGGCAGGTACAGGTTTTAGATTAGTTTAATCATGATTTGCTTGTATGTTTCTTCTTCATGGACCCCAGTTCGGCTAGTTTGCCGATTCTGGTTAAGCTTACACGAGTAATGAGTATGTATAGATCTGTTCAGATGTATGTGTGCTTTTAGCTTCTTATAATTAGATCGTATCATGCGGTGGATTAATCTAATTATAAGGAGTGGTGTAGATTTATAGCAAGTGGTATCATGCGGTGGATTAGTTTTGCTTGAGTTTATGCCTGACGGGTTTATGAAGGCTGGACGTGCGCCAGACTAGCTGGATTGGCCTATGCATATGTTATTTGAGTAGATTTGTATTTACAAGTTACCTCTTTTATTCTTTTGTCACGTATGTATTCGGCATTCGACATGTTTACATGCTTTCTCTTTATACTTGCCGAATGACATCTTAAACCTGTTTCGACAAACAGCTTCTATAGCTGTGTGCCGTCGTGATTGGCTTCCAAAGCCGTACATATGGAACTGTCTGGTTTTTACCCAGCATGTTCCAAGGTATTCTCACATTTTATCCCTTGTTGGTTTTCAGGTCAAACCGACTGGCACGTCTCCGGGTTCGATACACCCCGGGCTCCCGATTGAAGCTAGCCTCGTTCGGCTTGCTGTGTGCCTTTGACGCGACGCGCCACGTTTTGCGTCAACACTTTGGTACAGGGAGGATGAAGAGTGCCTCTGGGATCTGGTGGGGGATTGTTAGAAGATTTGGGCCTGGCCCAAATAAATATTCCAAATAAATCCCAAAGGCCCATCACACATGCATGGTATGGTGGGGGACTTTAGTCCCGCATTGCTACTCCAGAAGGAGGGAGGCCAGCTTATATAGTTGAGCTATCTCCAACTGGTTTAAGCTATTGAGGAGAGGCAAAGGAAGTAACCCACACGCGCGCTTGCTCGCCTCGCCTCGCCGGGCCGGGCGGGGCGTGGCGTGGTTACTCGCGCGGGGGCGCACGACATGCGCGTGAATGGTCTGACCGAGGCCTTGCGGGTGCGCGGCTTCCTTTTGCCACTTGATATTTTTGCATGCATGAAGAAAATTGCGCTGGCCTGTTTTAGCAAGCAATTATTCTCGTATTAATAGTGATTGACTCGTACACTAATGGTAGGTTCAATCACATTAATATTGTGATTACGCGGTTGTCTCTTTCTAAAGATACAACTGCGGCGTATGTATAAAAGAAGGACGAGACGTCGTCCTCCATACGACACATTCTCCTCCTCCGCTCCCAAAGTGCTGCGCTGCTGCTGTCGACCCCATCCCGCCGTCGACGTGCCGTCGGTGCCGGGAGAGCAGGATCTCCGAAGCCCGCGTCTCCCCGCGTCCCTGCACGGGGTAGGGGACGTATAAGGTTTTTGGGAAGCGCCGTCGCGACTGCTCGTTGGACGTCTTCTTCCCTCTACGCCGGTCTTCATCAACGGTCTGCGCCGTCTTCTCGCAACCCCACTGTAAGCATGTCTTCAATCTCACTGTTCCTCTATCTTATGTTCTTCGTGTTATTAGCGATACATAGTCTGAATATGTATCGGATCATACTGCTAGTGGTAGATTACATATCTACGATACATGTTGTTTATCTTTTCCTCATTGTCGGAATTAATTTATGCATCACTAAATTGCTATTATTTCCAACATGCGTTATGTTAGACCTAATCATGGACCCCCCCCCCCAAAAGAAACAACCTGTGGTCGAATCTAGCTTAGGCGAAAAAAAAAACATGGTCTGAAATCTTTTGTCTGACTCGACTGATATTTGATCAGATCATATACATCATATCGGTGTTTCGTACCCCTAGCAAGTAAATTTTGTGTCGGGTTCCTAACGAAGTACTCCCTCCGTTCCAAATTAACTGTTACAATTGGTGTTCGTGTCACAAGCTTGACTCGATTTACAGCAAATACATGCAACATTTGTATCTTCAAATAATTTTATTAAAAAACTAGATTTAAAGATCTTTTCAATAATACTAAATATGCATGATGAATATTAATATTTTTAATATATATTTAGTCAAAGATATTTCTTAGGAAGCGAGAACAACAATTATGTATTTAGGTATGCAGGGAGTAGCACACAAGATACAAAGCTCGTTTGGTTGGTGAATCTGGATGAAGGAGAGATGAATCGGCTTTGATTGCTAAACTTATCAGGCGTATTACGACTTATTGTCTCTCACATAACGCTATTAAAATAGCCAAATAAGTTCGATCGAACATGGCTGAAAAGAGTGGGGAAAGAACCGATACAGACAGATTGCGTGTAACACAACTGCGAAGAATGAGACATTTATTTGGTCAATTCGCATCCAAGCGCAGACGTACAGTATATATCTACAATACGATTTTTCTTTTGACAAGTTTTACAAGTACGAAATTAGACCACGCAACAGCAACACAAGAACTCGAGAAGCGTACGACTGACTGACTGGATACAATCGATGGAAGCACGACGACCACACGTTCGTTGCAACGAGTGCTGACTCATATCGAATTAGATTTAGCAATATTAAGTGAATGGATTTATTTTTAAATGTTTGCAACGAGTGATAGTGTTACAAGATGTGGGTGTGGAGAGGGAGCGGCAGCGGCGGCATCCAAATTAAAATAGCAAACTATAATTAACCATTTTGATAAATAACTTGGAATCAAACAGCTCACTATATGAGTTCTTCAAATAAGATGTCGTCCAACCTTCACATTGAACAATGTACTTGCAAGGATTACTCAAAATTGAAACATCAACCTCTGTTATCAATGCATGTAATGTATGCCTTATATATGTTAGAACTAATCATGAACCCCCTCAAGAAACAACCTGTGTTCGAATCTAGCTTTGGCAAAAAAAAAACATGGTCTGACATCTTTTGTCGGACTCGACTGATATTTGATCAGATATACATCATATCGGTGTTTCGTACCCCTAGCAAGTAAATTTTGTGCTGGGGTTCCTAACGGAGTACTCCCTCCGTCCCAAATTAACGGTTACCATTAGTGTTCGTATCACAAGCTTGACTCGATTTATAACAAATACATGCAATATTTGTATCTTCAAATAATTTTGTTAAAAAACTAGATTTAAAAGTATTTTCAATAATACTAATTATGCATGATGAATATTAATATTTTTTTAATATATATTTAGTCAAAGATATTTCTTAGGAAACGAGAACGATATTTTTACGTATGCAGGGAGTAGCACGTACACAAGATACAAAGCTCGTTTGGTTGGTCAATCCGGACGAAGGAGAGATGAATCGGCTTTGATTGCTCGAACTTATCAGACGTATTACGACTTATTATCTCTCACAGAACCCCATTTGTAGAGGTTTCAAAACGGGAGGTCTTAACACTGGCGAGCGAATTCGTATCTGCGTGTTTCTAGCTCTGGGTGGTGATGCAAGAAGAACACAAGAGATTTATACTGGTTCAGGCAAATGGGGGCCCCACGTTCAGTGGGGAGAGCGGAGGTCGTGTTATCTTGCATCGGAGTGCTCGTAGTAGAGGTTACAAGCGAGTGAGAGAGGGGGAGCTCCCCAAGTCTCGTGCATGCGAAGGAGGATGTGAGTGCGTATGTGTAGGGAGACTGCAACCCGTGTGTTGCCTGTGCGAAGGAGAAAGGATGGCACGAGTCCTGCTCCACGTATCCCCTGGTACAACGCGGGTGCGTGGACAAGTTTATGAGTGAAGCGCGGTGCACGGGGCTCCTGTGGTTCATTCGATTTGTCGTTTGGTGCCGAGGCTTCCGGTTGAAGCAACGGGCCTTACCCGAGGCCAGGGCATGAGGCCTCGGGCGAAGCGGAGATCGAGGGGTTCGTCCGAGGCCTGAGCGCGAGGCCTTGGGCGAGGCGGAGAATGGGGTTCGTCCGAGGCCTGAGCGCGAGGCCTTGGGCGAGGCGGAGAATGGGCTCACTACCTGTGGTCTGAGCCTCAGGGTTCGGGCTGTGAGATGGGCAACGACCTCCCCTAGTCAGCCCACGAAGTAGTTGGAATAGTGCCTTTGCATGCGTGACACTGTTTCCGGATTCGCTGGTTTTGAATCACCGCTGAGTCCTTCTTTTGAGGAGCCGGTGACACGTGATCAATAAAGCGCAGTGGCAGGCCGTCTGCGCGATCAAGGGTCTGAATGACCTCTCGGAGGGTGCAGTTATGAGGCCACCAGTCCCCGGGGTGAGGCGCCCCAGATTACTCGGTCCGTAACCGGCCTTCATGGTGACACGGATAAGGAGGCGGGCCGAAGAGGTCTTCCGTTCTTGCTGAGGCGAGACGCTTTGTCTGGTCACTACACCGTCCTTGTACGAGACGATTCCAACTCGGACTTGCGTTGGAGGATGGGGCGGTTTGGCGTTTTATGCCTTGGCCCCAGGCTTAGGTCCGCTCCTAGGCCAGGCTTCTTCGGCTTTGGCCTTGTCCAAATGACGGGAGCTCGACCGAGGCTTTAGTCGGCTGGGCCGGGACTACTTAACGGACCCGGCCTTGCTCTTGTTGGCCCGATCGGGGTACTTGTTGGCCCGATCGGGGTACCCTTTGTTTTGGTACCCGACACGGTTAAAATAGCCAAATAAGTTCGATCAAACATGGCTGAAAAGAGTGGGGAAAGAACTGATACATACAGATTGGGTGTAACACAATTGTGAAGAATGAAAGATTTATTTGGTCAATCCGCATCCAAGCGCAGACGTACAGTATATATCTACAATACGATTTTTCTTTCGACAAGTTTTACAAGTACGAAATTAGACCACGCAACAGCAACACGAGAACTCGACAAACGTACGACTGACTGACTGGATACAATCGATGGAAGCACGACGACCACACGTTCGTTCGACTTCCACACGGCGGGTTTCGATCGACCGAGAGATCATCAGCGAGCAGAACACCACGCCCACGCGACGCGAATCTCACTGCGCAGCGCCGCCTTCCGCGGAAGCGGCGCCGGTGGCGGTGCCGGAGGCCTTCCCAGCATCGTCGTCAGCGGCGGCGGCGGCCGCGGCCTTCTTCTCGACGGCCGGGGCGGGGGCGACGCCGGGCCAGTTGCGGCAGGCGCAGTGCTGGCCCACCGGGATCTGCGCGTGCACCGACGCGACGTGGCGGCCGCACCCGGCCCACGTGGGCTTGCCGCAGGTGCCGCACTTCACCTGGTAGCACATGGCGTCGGGCGGTGGCTGTGGCTTCGCTGAGATCTGCCCTCTCTCGGCTCTGCTCCAGATGGTCCGGAGACCGGAGGCGAAGCTCGATGAGTTGTGGTTGACTGGTTGTGGGGCCTGCCTTGAGGCTGGAAGACGAATGGAGCTGAGCATTTATAGAAGGCCCATCGTCGGCATGGACCACTGCTTTCGCGGAAACCTTCGCCGCCGACCAGTCCCACGAGCGCAGATGACCATACAAGATTTTGGCCCGTGTGAATTTTCAGCGGTGCGAGCGTGGTCCAGAGCCCACCAAGCTTCTACGTGTGCGACATTTCTTAGGTGTGATTGGTGATGCGGTTCACACAGACGACGCATTCCTTTATGTACGTGCTTCTCTCTTTTTTCTGTTCCTTATTATAAAATGTTTTTTTTTCTTAACGTTTTTATTCTTTTTTATTTTTGTATTATTTACATTTTTTTTCTGAAGTTTATTTATTTGTTGTATGCTTTTTGTGTTTCTGTTTCCTGTTTATTTTATTTTTCTTTTTCTATTGATTTTTATTGCTATTCTTATTTATTGTTTTTCTTTCTTTTTATTTTATTTTGTGTTTTTCTTTTTTATCTCCTTTGATTCTTTTCTTTTTCATTTGTTCTTTTATGTGTTGTTTCTTCTTTTTCACTTTCTCATATTTTTAACTTATTCTATTCATTCTTTATATTGTTCTCTTTGCTATATTTTTTTTTCTTTTATCCTAATTAATTACTTTTCACTCATATTCTAATGTTTTTTTTATCTTTCTTTCTTTTCTTCTATTTAATTTTATTTTTCTGTTTTGTTTTTATGTCCATGTTGTTTATTTTCTACTTCATTTTACCTTAATTATTTTCTACTTAATCATTTTCATTATTTGGTTAATTTCTAGTTTTCTTATTTCATATGATCTTTTTTATTTTTTATTTAAATCTGTTTTCCTTTTATGCGGTCTTTTATTCTTTTTATTTTATTCATTTATTAATATAATTCATTATTTTTTATTTCATTGTCTTCATTCTGTTTTATGTAAACTTTTCAGATGTGATATTTTATATTACTTTTTGTAATATTTGTGTAGTATGCATATAATGTTCTATAATTTATTTATGATGTTCAATTGTATATTTATGATGTTATCGTTTGTTTATGTAAAAGTTTTTTTAAATGTGATGTTCTATTATATATGTTATGATGTTCGTATAGTATATATATATATGATGTTCTATGATATACTTATGATGTCTGGTAGCAGTACACATGATATTCTATTTGTTTTATGTATTTTTTTAAAAACAAATGTGATGTATTGTGCTATATTTAGTGAGGTTTGTGTAGTAGAAATATAATGTTATATTGGACCTAAAACATTATGTTTGTAAAAGGGAAATCGTCTCATTCTTTTGCCCTTATTAGTCGTCTTATCAGCCCTACTTTAGTTTATCCTCTCTCACAGAACACTATTGAAACAACCAAAATCAGTCATAAAAACGACCAACTAAACAGTCATACAATTTTGAAAACTCAAATGTGGCCTCTATTTTATAAAAGAAAAATGTCCTGTCTTTATGAAATAAATATTCATAAATAAAATTTTATCTAAACATATTCATGCGGAGTCTTGTTTTGAAGGATTTATTGTAAGAAAAACACAATGATATAATTAAAATTTTATTTGGATGCACAGTTTATAGTATCTGTAACTTTTTTAGTTCTAAAAATATATGATATCAGCATATTCATCGTGCATGTTGTCTCTACGGAAACCAATGTTATTATCATATGTGTTTTATCTGATTTTACATGTGATGATGACACGGAACCAATTTATAAAGGTTTCTACGGGCCAGAAACAAGGGGCACATGCGGAAAACGCTGGGTCGGGTGGAAAGCTGTTGTGTTGCCCGAGCGAGAAAACTAGTACGTTGTGGAACTTTTGGTCGGTGACCAGGCGCTCCCCTGCTTTCGCCCTTCGCTCGGTCTAAAGGGGTCGGTCCATTGGGCCCCTTTAAAAAAAAAAACTGTTGGACCCATTTGCCGTTTCTATTCCTGTTGTAAAATAAAAATATAAAATATAAAGGGGTGCGGTTGGGTAGTTACTCCTAGTGCTGTACTGGTGGTATTGACGATTTGAGGTCTCGTTCAAATTCCAGCTTGCTCCCGTTTGATCGCGCCATTCGAACCCTCCATTGAATGGAGTTTGAGATTCGTACTTGAAGCAGAAGTCAAAGCAAGTCTTTTCGCAAAAAGAGAAAAAAAATTGGAAAAAAACAAGTCAGGAAACGAAGAACCCGAATTCGTCCGAGTTGAGGTTCGACGACCTCCAGTTGCCGGCGTTTAAAACATGTCAATCAAAAGTCAAAACTTATGTTTTGCTTTGCCTTTTGGACCACAGCATAAGCATTTTGTCGAGCACCTCTTTCATCCTGTTCTATTCTATTCCAGCGGTAGATTCTTTTAGCCCATTTCAGTCACGAAAACAGGCCTTGACCACTGCACAACCTAGGAAGGTCCATCTCGAAGGCCTGTTACGAGAATTTTTATTTTATTTTCTTTTGGCCCATTTCAGTCAACTCTCAAGGCCAGTTAAACATGAGTCCATCTTGTGATAATAGATTAATCATGGGAATTTAGTCCTTTTTTTTATTTGATAAAGACACTAAAACAAATGTCACATCTGATATGTCTTGAAGAAAACAAGGCTGGTATAAAAGATGGACAAGAAGTCAAGAAGACACAAAATAATCTTCAGAAAATAAGAGTACATCGAAGACTAAAACAGCCGTATTTTAAGCCCTATGTTATGCAATTAATGTTGGCGTTGTTTTAATAAATTTCAGTAGGGGCTCCTGAGCCCCTCCTGTTTCTAAAAAAAAAACCCAAGTAGCATCGGCAGGCAATCGGATGGCCAATTGGCCACGGAGTCACAGACGTAAGCATGCAGCAAAAGCGGCGAAGATGTGAGCTTCAGTGGATTGTTTTTCTTTTTCTTTACCTTTTTCTTTTTTATCGAGTACGGTTTGAACGTACACAGCTTAAACAGTTCCACACTCACATCACATGAACATACGCGTGCCGCACGCAAAGAAAAGATCTGACGGGCTCTCTAGCCTTCCGTATGTGTATCACTGTATTAAAAAGTTCCAGAAAAAAACATATACAGTATATATGTCATCAGGATCTGAATCCTGGCAGATAGATCTGCAGACAGCGTGCTACCGGATTGTACTACCACCGTTGCGTGGATTGTCCTACCACTGTTGCGTGCTGCATGGAAGTTGGAACGAAACGAAAGAGGTGGGACTCTCGCCTGCCACTTGCCACGGCCGATCGGACCGCCGGGAACGGAGAATGGGAGGAGAGAGACCGACGACTGTGCTGGCGGAGGCCGGAGGGGTCGGGCGGCGGGTGTAACAGTCGCCGTTCGTACGCTTTACGGGTGCGCAACGGGGACGCCCGCGCAACACGTCCAGATCGGGGGATCGGACCAACTCATGTTCCTCCTGGGTCCTGGGCCGGCCGGTCCCGCCGCCGGGTGGCGCGTCGCGCGCCAAGCAGGTCGGTCGGTCGATGCACGTACGTACTGCTAGCTAGCTAGTAGCTAGCTGCTGCTGTGTCGTCCATCAGGACAAGGCACGCACTGATCGACGGCGGCCCCGGCGATGGTAGATCCTTTTATTAATTATTACGATGTTGTTGCTGCTGCTGATCATGATCATTAGTCAGTGCTGGCATGGCATATTTAGACAGACTCCAACAACGTACTAAGGGGGTGTTTGGTTCTCACACCCTAGAGTTTAGCCACTAAAGTTTAGTCACTTATAGTCACTAAAGTTCCAAACACCCCCACTAAAAGTCATTTTTAACACTACAACTCTAATGATCTCCACTAAACTCTAGGGAGTGGGAACCAAACACCCCCTAACGCGTGACACGCCCGGCGCGGCCCGGCCATCAGCAGATCGATCGGTAGGGCTGCGCGCGCCTACATAGCATAGGGCCGCGCGCGCCTACATAGCATATACCCTAAGCTAGCTAACGTGTTACTACCGTGTTTGTGCGCTCAACGAGTCCTGTTCGTTTGAGCTATAAGCTAGTTTGATTGATTTGTGCGTTTGAGCTATACAAACTGATTTGGCTGATTCATACGGTGATTTTTTTTAAAAAAAAACACTATTTTATAATTGATAATTTGTACGGATTAAAATTAATTAGCAGAACAGCTCGAGCGAACAGAGCCGATCATTGTTGTCTCGTAGATGAGGGAGCATGCTTATATTCGATCGTGCAGACGTTTCTTGTGCACAACAGTAGTCGTGCAGAACAGCTAGTACGTACGAGTAGTACTAGTCAGGGCCTCAGGGGCTCCCACACTCTCATCATCTCATGTGCTCAACACAGTAGTCGTGCATGTACGTCAACGAATGAAAGGCTGGGGGCCGACCGATCGACCAGCGGCTAGCCGACGGAAGTGACCGACTGACCGTTAGCTTCCGCGAATCACGCGCTCGTCTCCATCACATCCTTTAGCAGTGTACAGTACACTAGCAGGCTGCTGCCGCCCTTCTTTCCTTCTCTCATCTCATTCTCAGCTGCCATCATCACACACATGGAACCTAATAATTCAACCACTCGTGTGCTTGCAGGCACCTAAGTCTTGCACGTACTACTACTACTGCTACCACTGCCGCTGCTGCTGCTACTACGCCACATGACATGATGGTGAACCGCATAGTAGTAGTAGATGCTTCTTTATCGGTCTGAGGCCTCCATCCAACTCCATTGCAAGCCAGATTATTGCACCTGCATTTTCATGACCCGTGCGTACGTCAAGTAGTAGCGTAGTATGTGTTGATGCCGATTTGGTCACACACTGATGGGGGCTAGATCGTCTAGAGGCTACACACGGCCTAGCACTCGGCAGAGAGATCCCAACGGTAAAGCCGACCAGCAGGTCGACGAAGCCGATCAGATGCTCGTTCTTCGCCTGATAAACTCACGAACGCCTCCGGGGAAGACCCGTCAGGGAGACGCACAGTGGGGTGTTCTAGGGTCGGCAAGGCCACCTAGAACGCCAACGAATCTCATCGAGAGATGTGCTGAAAGCTTGGGATAGAAGATAAAAGTAATAGATGTGTTTTTGACGATTGGATAGATGAGATATCAATCGGCCATGATCCTCTCATATATATATAGAGGGGGTGGTCTTATCCCAGTAGTAAACCCTTCCAAACCTTATTTTTCATGTTTCCCACGAGTTTGAAACAGTTCAGATCGGAATCCAAAACACCAGATCTGAACGAGGATCAAAACTTCCGACTCGGGTCAGCACTTCTGGGGGTCAGCACTTCCGACTCGAGGGGTCAGCACTTCTAGGGGTCAGCAGTTTCGACTCGGATCGGAACTCCCGACAGTGAGCCATCTCTATTAGGTCATAATTCTTCCATCCGGACTCCAAATTGGATGTTCCATATATGTTTTTTCGACTATCTCGATGAGAGGAACGCAATGTTGAAGTCCATTTCACATTTTGACAACTTCACAAATTGACCAATTTTGGTTGTCAACAGTGTGTTTCTTCCTCGATCTGTGCGCACTGGCATTGCACTTAGGGGTGGTAAAGGGCCCTCTAATTTAGCCTAACAAATTTAAGGATCAGACTCAATAAGGATCGGACCATAATACTATAAGATTTTGAACTCAAATTGGAAAGAGTCAAATTGAATTATGAAAGGGGATAAATGTCATGATCCATTACCACTCCTAACTATACTGCAGCCAGGGGCAAAGTTATGTAGTGCTTAGGGGGTACAAAGGCACCCCAAATTTTGTAAAAACAATGATTTTGTCCAGATTTTCACCATATAGGCACCCTCTAATAACAGTGTCAATGCACCTACAAGACAAGTGCACCGCCTCTAATCTACTCTAGCTTCGCCACTGACGGCAGCAGCGATCGACACACCGAGGTGGGTGGTGGTCTCGAATGCTCCGAGTGTACTACATACTCCGTCCGTCCTGTGCATGACCGACCACCATATATATATTCATATCGATCGATGACGATCCAGCAGGCTGCAGCCTCCAGGCCGGGCCGGAGCCCCCACGTCCGTGCATGCATGCATGCATGGATTACGGTGTCTGCAGGGATCTTCGTTAAGCATTCAATCGGGCCTGTGTCTCTCAGAGCACTCTGCACCGTGTTGCTCTGCTCCAGCTTTATTTATTACACCTGCTTCCAGCCTTCCACACACTGTGGGACGACCGTGCATGTTTGCCTCCTGCCATGCATGTGCTCCATCCACTCTCCGCTGCCTTTTCTTCCTCCCACACACCGTTAGTACTACTCATGTCTACTTATTACTAAACATTGTTTCTAATTAGATTTTTTTTCTATTATAAGCCTTCAGGTCGATTCGCACTATTTGCACGGTTTAAAAAATTAATAAAATCACAGAAAACTGATTAGAAATAGGAAGCATCCTATCATCAGTCAGGTAAACGACGAGAGTATGTCCAGGACTACCTAATAACTTGTTAAAAAAATACGATGTTTTCCATCTTCCCAAACGAGTATGGGGAGAAATAAATAAGACCATCCCAATTGTTTCGAGTAATTCACTCTTAAATATAGAAGATAATTTTATATCACAAATCTTATACTATTTCCAAATTCCAAATTATCATAACCACTTTTATATACTCTTTCTCTTTTGTATATTCGCTTTAGGAACTCTTTCCTACTCTTCTTCTACTTTTAGATTGGCAGAAAGATACACGTCCTACAAGCGCGTAAATTTACATGTTTTGGTGGATTTTTTTTTCAAGTACCAAAAGATTAGGAGATAATTTTAGGCATATTTCCTATATTTAAGACGTCTGAATATAGTTTTATCTTTATCCTTCTATAGAAAAAAATTATCATTTGTTTATTGTGATTTCTGCTGATAGATTTGGACCATTGGATGAAGATCTGAAGGTTGTTAGTCGTCGCCTAAAAAGATGTGTTAACACCGGATTTTCGCACACACGAGGGCTTGACAAGTGGACCCAGCCAGCAGTGAGGAAAAGATTTGGCAAAACGATCGGATGATCGGCTGGCTCTCAAGGATTCGGTGAGCAACCAAGGATGGTTAGCCTTCGGAGTTTCGGCAAATGTCTATGCGGTCGGCTGTTTTGCGAAAACGACGGTTTCATTCGGGAAACAGATATGGCAAGTGAAGTCGGCTTGCACGAGAAGGCGCGTGACGTTGAAAGACACCGAGAAGAATAAGAATAGAATTTGTATCTTTCCAAATTTTATTATGTAAATCGTGATCATCTAGGATTCATATCTCGTCCAGGGTATAAATATGAGCCCTCGACCATTGTAAAATTGTTCACAGCCACATCAATACAAACCGGCCCCGTGCCATCTTCGAGTCCCTAAGTCATGTCGTCGAGTTCTTCGAGAGGAATCATCGATCCGTCGACCTCCGTAAGTACCGGCAACCTTGTTTTCATGTCTAGTATCATGCGGTGGATTTAGATATGATGCAAGTAGTCTCGTTTGTTAAGCTTAGTATCGTGCGGCGGATTTAAGCTTATGACGAGAAGTTTTTGCTTGTGCCTTGTATCGTGCGGCGGATTAAGTCACGAGTAAAAATAGTTATCGGCTCTATTAGATTTGGCAGATCTAGTAGATTCTTTAAGTTATCATGTGTTATGTGTTTTATTTTATTTAATTCTTGTAACACTCTTTTGCCCAATCTAGATTGATCTTTGTTCGGCCTTGTTCCACAAGTTTGCTTGTGTTTTGTTAATCATAAGATCATGACGGCCGGATCAACTTTCAATCTAGATTGTTACATGTTGCGGGTTCATGCATGTTACTTACGATTAGACTTTGATAAGACTAGGTATCGTGCGGCAGATGCAGGTTTTAGATTAGTTTGATCGTGTTTGCTTGTCTGTTCCTTCTTCATGGACCCCAATTCAGCTGGTTTGCCGATTTTAGTTAAGCTTATATGAGTAATGAGATTTTATAGATCTGTTCAAATATATGCATGCTTTTAGCTTGTTATAATTAGATTGTATCATGCGGTGGATTGATCTAATTATAAGAAGTGGTGTAGACTTATAGCAAGTGGTATCATGCGGTGGATTAGCTTCGCTTGAGTTTATGCTTGACGGGTTTATGAAGACTAAGCGTGCGGCAGATTAGTTGGATTAACCTATGCATGTGTTATTTGAATAGATCTATCTTTTGCAAGTTACCTGTTTATAATATCCTCAATTTGTTTGAGCATGTCTTTCTTTACATATGCATTCGGCGGTTAAAATGCTTTACATACTCTGTTCTCATACTTGCTGAATGACTTTATAAACATACTTTGACAGACAGCTTCTATAGCTGTATGTCGCCGTGATTGGCTTTCAAAGCCGTACATATGGAACTGTCTGGTCTCACCCGGCATGTTCCCGAGGTATTCTCACGTTTTTATCCCTTGTTGGTTTTCAGGTCAAACCGACTGGCACGTCTCCGGATTCAACATATTCCGGGCACCCGATTGAAGCTAGCTTTTCGGCTTGCTGTGTGCTTGGCGTGAGGTGTCACTTTTTGCGCCAACACACTTTTTGGCACGCCTGGTGGGACCACTTCGTTTCAAGATGCCTGAAATCAGTGATGATCAAATTCTAGATGTGACCATGGATGAGTTGCTGCCTGACTCAAGGGATTTAGTACAGCAAGCTTGTGATGAATTCCAGTGCAAATGCTTGGCGTCTTTCTCCAAGAATAAGAGCGGCAAGGTCTTTCAGAAGCAAGCGTTCCCAAAGATCATTCCTCATCACCAATCCGAGCCGTCTGACAGCGATGAAGAGGAAGCTATTCGGAAGATGACCGAATTAGTGTACAAAGCTGTATCAGAAGCCATGACCAATCATCAGGCAGCTTTCTTGAATACTTTTTGTGCCGTCATGGTTAACATTTTCGGTCCAACAGTGGATAAACGCTTTGAAGAAGCTGCTGGTCCAGTGCGAGGACCACTGTTGTTCCTGGTACCTCAACGTCAAAAGATCGCTGAAGAAGGCGGAGCTGGCCCAAGCACAGGTGGGGTGGTTCCTCATGAGATGCAACAACCTCCCTAGACTTATGGCCAGGTCACATTCGGCACGACAAGAAATGTCCCACAATCTGCTTCTAGAGTATCTTCTGCAGCAAACAGGATACAGAGGAATATGTTTGGAGATGGATATCAGGAGTTCATCGATTATAACTCAATTAATGCTCTTCCAAATCCAGGCTACAAGAGTTCAGCAGGACTGCATCCTGGGGGGCAAGCACAAGCAGCTCCTGATTCGAATATTGACCTCATCATGCATAGGATGGCTGATATGATGTAGAATCAATTCGGTCTAAAGCCAAAGAGTCAGTCATATGCTTACAAGTCCCCTTACCCGGAGTGGTACAATCGGGTAGCACTTCCTCCAAGGGTGAAGCCTCCCACTAATTTTACCAAGTTTTCAGGCCAGGATGACACTAGCACTATAGAGCACATCAGCCGCTATTTGATGCAACTTGGAGAAGCATCTACAGATGAAGCTTGGAGGATTCGGTACTTCCCGTTGTCATTAACAGGACCAGCCTTCTCGTGGGTCTCTTCTCTGCCAGCAAATTCTATCAATACATGGGCAGAGCTAGAACAGAAATTCCACTCGTATTTCTTTACGGGTACCAGTGAGAAGAAGTTGGTCGATCTCATGAGCCTAAAGATGAAACCTGGTGAAACGCCATAAGAATATTTGCGCCGATTCAGGAAAACCAAGAATGTTTGCTATTCTCTGAATTTGCCGGATGACCAATTGCCAAACATAGCCATAGCTGGCATGTTGCCGAGTATCAAAGAGAAACTATTCGGCATGGAGTTTGATGACCTCGGACAGTTATCACAAAGGTTGGCAACGATGAGTAATCAAGCCCAGGGGTTCAAGAGGAATAATCAATTCCAGAAGGGTGATGTGGCTGCCAAGATGTATCAGGCTTTCCTGGAAGAAGCAGATGAATACGATGATGAAGATGAAATAGCTGCAGCCGAGATAGTATGGGTTAAAGAACCGACTCAAGTCAACCAGCGATGGCTGAGGTAACAGAAAGGTACTTATGACTTTGATGTTTCCAAGTCAGATAAATTATTTGAGTACCTGTTGAAGGAAGGACGCATCAAGTTGCCGGAAGGTCATCCTATGCCGCATCCTGAAGGGGGCAAGGACAACAAGTATTGTGGTTTCCACAATACTAGATCCCACTCCATAAACGACTGCCGAGTGTTCAGAGTGCGGATCCAGAAAGCTATCCAGGATGGGCATCTGAGGTTTGATGGAAAGATGAAAGTTGATGATAGCCCTTTTGGACAGAATACTGTGTCCTTCTCCGTTAATATGGTCAATGAAGCTGATCCCAGGGGTCAGAGCAAAATGAAAGTGTTAACCTCTGATAGAGCGAGGGAAGCTGGTGCCGTTGACCCTGATCGGCAGATTACAAATAAAGAGCTTCAGCAGAGGGTTCGGTTCCAAAATAGTCGAACTGAAACGGGCGAAACTTCCAGACCCAGGGTCACGACGCGTATTCTGTTGAATAAATGGCGTCGGGAACAAGAACGGTACCAGAAGCAGAGACTTTATGAAGAACAAAAGTTCCTGGAGAAACAACGAAGGTACGAAGAAGAGATGTACCGAGAAGAACGAGAGGATATGAGGGAGCAAGAACAGTCTTATTGGGAATGCTCGTTCTTCTAGTATTGTTGGAACGAAGGCTTGAAGCTGCCTGTTAAGAACAACTGCCCTGAGTGCAGTAATCAGTACTCCGAATATAGTTAGTCTCGAGTCAACCGCCGTTCTGTCCATGAAAGGCTTGGAGCACGAATCCCTGAGGACGATCGGCGCTTAAAAATAAATAATTCCGAAGATCGGCAGGGAAGAGGATTTGTCGATCGAAGTTGGGCTCGCACTGGAGAAGAGGAATACCGCGAGTATGTCTAGCAGAGAGGACAGTGGTGTCCACCAGGATTGAGGAGAAGCTAGAAAAGAAGGGTGCAACGCCTAAGAAACAGAGAGTTAGAGCAGGCCAATGCCAAAGTAAAGCGAGTTTGGCGACCTAAAGAGAAGCCGGATAGAGGTGATCGTTCGGCTGACGCATGCATGGCTTTCTTTCTGCCATCAGAATTTGTAGCTCCCGGAAATTAGGATGTCCAGGACGAGGTGTATTCAGATTTTGATGAAGATGAATTCCAAGAGTTGTTGGCTCATCTTGTCTTGGCTCAAAGTGCAGTATTCGATAAACCGGCTAAGCATCGACACTTGAAGCCATTGTATATGAGAGGCTATGTTAATGGCAAGCCATTGACCAAGATGTTCTTTGATGGAGGGGCTGCTATAAATATTATGCCCTATACTACCTTCAGAAAACTTGGGATGACAAGTGAGGACTTATTGAAGACCGACATGGTGCTAAGAGACTTTGCTGGTAATCCTTCTGATACTCGGGGGGCAGTTCATGTTGAATTGATGATCGGATCCAAGACCTTGATTACTACCTTCTTCGTCATTGATGGCAAGGGGGCATATAGTTTACTGTTAGGGAGGGATTGGATACATGCAAACTGCTGTATACCGTCAACTATGCACCAATTCCTCATCCAGTGGATTGGAGATGACGTCGAAATCGTCCATGCTGATGATTCGGTGAGTGTTGCTAATACAGAGCCCATCTACTGGGAATATGATGGCGTCGAGTGCTTCTCTGGAAGAGCTTGGGAAGCAGGTCCTGTGAACATTTTTGGAGAGGACCAACAGCCGATTCAAACAATCGGCTCTCAGAGCAATTTTTAATAAGTAATCTGACTAGGGGTAATGGAGGAAGGTCAGGACCAGGTTCTATATCGGCTGACGAGGAATAAAGTGCTGATGATGAAGCCGAGGACAGGATCAGGATGTGCGAATTTGAGTCCAATATGGATTGAAGTCGATGAACTTTTGAGAGGGTTCTGCCTATTTCTCCGTTGCAGAAGCTAAAAGAAAATCAAGATTTCACGTGAAGTGACGTACAACGGAAAGTCTTGGTGAAAATTGGAGAATATATGAAGGCATTTCTGCAACTTGGTGATCGTTTCAAGTTGTACGTGGCGGCCGATAGCCTTGTAATAGGATCGGCCCTTATTTTAAGTTTAAAGGAAAAGATGAATAGCAGCTAGATTTAGCCAAAAATGTTAGACCCAAAGAAGGGTATTCGGCTGTAAAGAAATTTTGTTCATATATGCGTCACTCGTGGACTAAGCTTCGGCACTACTTGTTGAAAGCCGAACGCATGGTAGTCATATCTGGAACGAATTCAAGAATATTTGTATACAGCCGATGTAAAGCATCGCCTTTAGCAGAAAAAAGGTTCCAAGAAATTCAAGTTATAGCAGGTATTTTTTATATCGCCTTTAGTACAAGAATATTCGTGACCTTGGTGACCCTAGCATTTTCCGAGTTGGCAGATTTATCGGGGGAAGAGAAAGGTGAAGTGCAGTGAATGAGATGCCGAGCAACATGACATGTAGAAAAACAAGATCTGATCGGCTAAGGTGACGTCATGCGTTCGGCAAAATGTTCCTCTGAAGAAATGTTGCGATCAGGAAAGGTCATTGAGAAATCAAAGGATGCAAATAAACATTATTCAGGGAAGGACAAATTCCATGAGTTACAAGCTTCATTCACGGATCTATCCTAATACCGACTACTCTTGGAATAGTTTGATCACAATGGATTGCGGGTCAGCAATCCCGGCGATAGCAGCGGCATGGTCATCGTAAATCTCAAGATCTTCAAATTCATCCGGATCGCCAGCGAAACCAACTGGTAGGGAGGAGTAGTCTTCTTTGGTCCAAGAACTCATTGCCGCTAGCCCGAGAGAGACCCCGGCGTGCACACCTTGGATGACGGCCTGATCTATACGACCATCCACAGCATCGAGGCGAGCTTCGGCTGAGTCTCCACGAGCATTCACCTTGACGACAACTCTGTTTGCTGCTGCTTTCAAGCGATCATTCTCTGCAGACAGGGCTAACAAGAAGAAAGGATATATTGGGCAAAATCAGACTCAATCAGGAGAAGGAGAAGAATCAAGACTCTGTTAACCTGTAATGATGCTGCAGAACTGTTGCCGTTGGTCTGCCCATTCAGCTTCCTCAATGCCATGCTTCTTGTATGCGTTTTCCAGTTCCTTCCAGGCTTTGTCCCTTTCCTCACGATACCGAAGGGTATCCAGACGGGTCTGCTGAATGAGTTATCAGATTCAGAATCTAATGGCTTAGGAAAGGGAGTACGAAGCTATCAGAGCTACCGTTTCTGAAAAAGGAACCAAAGTTTGGCTGGAAGAAGATTCCACCCTGAAAAGGAGATTGGACGACGAATCAGAGACGGATAAACAATAAGAGCTGCCGCAAGGGGGCAGGGAATTGGTTTTTACCTATAACGCCAGTGAGTTGTTGCTCGGCTTCCTCCTGCTTCGTCTTCAATAGGGTGCCTACTGTGATTACTATTGCCTGCCATTTTTGGAAACGCAAGCGAAGGATTTTTTCTCTGGCTTGAGCTAAGGGCTGAGAAGTGGAAAGTTTGCAAGACAAACTGCTTGATTGGAGTCAAGAGGGATGGCCTGTCTAGGATCATATTTATAGAGCTATGACTTGCACACTAGAAAACCACACGTCAGGTTAGGGTCTTCACAGTTTATGGGCCGTTATTGGGCCAGACCGAATCTTGCTGACTTGAGGGACTCATGGAGTTGATAGGATTCGGCTAAACATGGTTGCTATGTGAAGTGTTTAGTTTCGGCTGATTATTTGGGGGCTCATGTTACCGATTGGTGCTGAGAGCAGGAAGCTGAAAACGAGAGAGTCTTTTAAGAATGCTATTCCGCTGCTGCCATGATTTGGGAAATTGGGAGAAGACTGAGAACTTCGGATTTTGAATAATCAATTACATCAATTACTTGCAAGACGAAGGCAATCAGCGTGAATATCAGCGATAGCCGATGTAGTGCACATCGCCGCTAAGGTAAAGAGAAAATCAGTGGCTGGTACACGAAACAGAACACACATTGATCTCGAAGGATCAATCGCAGATTGATTTTGGAGGACGAACAAAGGAACTTCTTATATTTACAAAAGGGGGAATAAGTTCTAATAGAAAGTCAGTTCGTCTATTCTATCCTATTCCTAATCGGAAGATCAAAGTCAAAAGAATCAGCCAGATCTGTTCCAGCCTCTTTCATATCATTAGCAGAGCGTGCCACCCTGTGTTCTAGCCCTCGCTCGCAAACATCAAAGTTGCGGTAATCGACACCGAAATGAATCTGAACAGCGTTAAAGGCGAGCGCTGCGCCATAGCCCATACCAGCTCTAGAGATGTCGGGGAGAGCTCGGTTGACCTCGTTCACCCGCCTCAGGGCTGTCGTACCCGGTACGTTGGTCATGACGGCGAGGTCAGCAACAGCAGCTTCGAGAGAATGAAGCTTGGCCTCCAGAGCTAAAAAAGAGGAAGAGTCAATCAAAGTAGGAAGAAAGAATGGGGAAAGAAATGATAAAAATACTTACCGGCGGCCCGTTCTCGAGCGAAATCACGCTCTCGAAGGATTCGGGTAAGTTCCCGATCCTTCCTTTCCAAATCAATTTGAAGATCTACAATCTTCTGAGTCAGGTCCTCGGGGAGGTCGTCACCAGTCCTCCTGAAACAAGAGCAACAGTGTGAGAACAGCTGCTTCATTTTCGGGACAAAAACGATGAGGGGCAACCTTCTCTTAGAGGTACTGGAAGCTCCGAACTCAGAGCTATGGCGGCTCGCCTCCGAAGACATCTTCTGATTAGTTGGGAGATAACAGGAGAAAAGAGGGTTTTCTGGTTTTGAGATTGAAGCAGGGGAGTTCAGGATGCACAAGCCGAAACAGAGTAAAAGAGGGCTTTTAAGAATCCCGGAGATGCATCGGGAGATGAGTCGGCAGGTATAGCAATTATGGCGTGTGAAGATGGATGCTTCCGGAGGTTCCACGTCAGTATACAAGGAAAAAGGAATTTTGGAATAAATATTTATCCTAAAATTAGGGGGCATGTGTTAACACCGGATTTTCGCACACACGAGAGCATGACAAGTGGACCCAGCCAGCAGTGAGGAAAAGATTTGGCAAAACGATCGGATGATCGACTGGCTCTCAAGGATTCGGTGAGCAACCAAGGATGGTTAGCCTTCGGAGTTTCGGCAAATGTCTATGCGGTCGGCTGTTTTGCGAAAACGACAGTTTCATTCGGGAAACGGATATGGCAAGTGAAGTCGGCTTGCACGAGAAGGCGCGTGACGTTGAAAGACACCGAGAAGAATAAGAATAGAATTTGTATCTTTCCAAATTTTATTATGTAAATCGTGATCATCTAGGATTCATATCTCGTCCAGGGTATAAATATGAGCCCTCGACCATTGTAAAATTGTTCACAGCCACATCAATACAAACCGGCCCCGTGCCATCTTCGAGTCCCTAAGTCATGTCGTCGAGTTCTTCGAGAGGAATCATCGATCCGTCGACCTCCGTAAGTACCGGCAACCTTGTTTTCATGTCTAGTATCATGCGGTGGATTTAGATATGATGCAAGTAGTCTCGTTTGTTAAGCTTAGTATCGTGCGGCGGATTTAAGCTTATGACGAGAAGTTTTTGCTTGTGCCTTGTATCGTGCGGCGGATTAAGTCACGAGTAAAAATAGTTATCGGCTCTATTAGATTTGGCAGATCTAGTAGATTCTTTAAGTTATCATGTGTTATGTGTTTTATTTTATTTAATTCTTGTAACACTCTTTTGCCCAATCTAGATTGATCTTTGTTCGGCCTTGTTCCACAAGTTTGCTTGTGTTTTGTTAATCATAAGATCATGACGGCCGGATCAACTTTCAATCTAGATTGTTACATGTTGCGGGTTCATGCATGTTACTTACGATTAGACTTTGATAAGACTAGGTATCGTGCGGCAGATGCAGGTTTTAGATCAGTTTGATCGTGTTTGCTTGTCTATTCCTTCTTCATGGACCCCAATTTAGCTGGTTTGCCGATTTTAGTTAAGCTTATATGAGTAATGAGATTTTATAGATCTGTTCAAATATATGCATGCTTTTAGCTTGTTATAATTAGATTATATCATGCGGTGGATTGATCTAATTATAAGAAGTGGTGTAGACTTATAGCAAGTGGTATCATGCGGTGGATTAGCTTCGCTTGAGTTTATGCTTGACGGGTTTATGAAGACTAAGCGTGCGGCAGATTAGTTGGATTAACCTATGCATGTGTTATTTGAATAGATCTATCTTTTGCAAGTTACCTGTTTATAATATCCTCAATTTGTTTGAGCATGTCTTTCTTTACATATGCATTCGGCGGTTAAAATGCTTTACATACTCTGTTCTCATACTTGTCGAATGACTTTATAAACATACTTTGACAGACAGCTTCTATAGCTGTATGTCGTCGTGATTGGCTTTCAAAGCCGTACATATGGAACTGTCCGGTCTCACCCGGCATGTTCACGAGGTATTCTCACGTTTTTATCCCTTGTTGGTTTTCAGGTCAAACCAACTGGCACGTCTCCGGATTCAACATATTCCGGGCACCCGATTGAAGCTAGCTTTTCGGCTTGCTGTGTGCTTGGCGCGAGGTGTCACTTTTTGCGCCAACAAGATGTTATACTGTATTTCGGGCACCTAAAAAGATGTTATACTGTATTTCCCATAATGCGCTCAACGTTGAACCCCTTCTGAAGTATATAGTATGAATCTATATATGTGCCCATTGAGTCCTAATTGGATTTGGTAATCGAGTAATAGCCTTAGGCGGACTAATATGTTTCATGTGAGATATGAACATGTACTTAGTCCACACACACATTAGGGTGAGAAAACAATGAAAGCCATGGTGGACAAATGGCTTGTTCATGTAATGCTAGTTCCCAACTAGTGAAATGGAGCGTATTGAATATGAGACATGATATAATCTCATATGGTCAGGTGGAGAAGATCAAGGCAAGACTTTGGTTGCGAAGGACTCGATGCAGAAGTAATGGGCACGCTACAGGTTCTCGGGTGCGATGGAACATCAAAGCGGTGAAGCACGAGTAGAGGGTTGGGCGGCCATGTACCAACCCAACAGTGAAAAGTAAGCAAGGCTACGATGAATGAACCAATAAGACTATGTGAAGAAGCTATGAAGTAGACCATATCATTCATGATATCAAGACAAGCGTTGGTTTGTACTGCAGTGGCGAAGCCAGACTAGAAGGCCACTGAGGTCTTGGCTGAAGGAAGACAAGGTCATTAGAAGCAAATAATAGTCATCTACAGTAACTTACTCTTTGTTTTCCAAAATTTGTCGGGGTCCACTGACCCCAATGGCAAGCCTAAGCTTCACCCCTGTTGTACTGATGATCAAGTAGCTTGATGGAGGATGATGAATGAACTTCATGTTGCTATAGGGAATGACTAAATGAGCAAGGTGGCGTGGTTGGCTACAGTTATGGATGACCATTACTCATTTTATGAAGAGATGAAGGTTGTATGCTTGTGTGGCGTCACCGACATGGAGATGGAATCACAAAAGTATATTCATAGGGCATTTTGTTTCACAGATCTCAGGTTGAGTAAGGAAGATAGCTTGACTAGATTAGTCGTACAATCAAGAGGTGGCATCATTTTTTGTGAGCTAAACGGTTATTTAATGTCACTGAGTAAAAAATCTAACTTACGATGTGCCGATGTATTTATATCGAGTGGCCTAAAAGGAAAGCAAGAGAAAACCTTCACAAATTAAATGACTTTGAAAATAACTCAGGACCAAATAAGTTGTTGTCACGTTGGACAAAGGCTCGGGATGGGGTCGGTGCATTTCACGAGAACCTTTCCAATGTTCCATGACCGCGTACGCGGAGCAGTTTCCCGGGAGTCCTGGACGACTGTACATTTGGCGACTTAAACAACAACTATCTGTGACATTAACTTGGTGTCTTGGTATAGTACTCCCTCCGCCCACGAAAGAATTTAATTATGGAAAGCGTACCGGTCAAACTATTTCAAATTTGATCAAGTTTATAGTAAATAGTATTAGCATTTATGTCTTATTATGGAAATATATTTTATAACTAATCTAATGATATTTATTTTATCTCAGAAGTATTAGTATTTTTTTATATAATTTTAGTCAAAGTTTACAATGTTTGACTCCTCGTGATGTGAGAATTATATATTTTTTTATGGATGGAAGGAGTATACTGGAGTATAGTATATCGGCTGGCCCAATTATTATTGTCCGGTCGTTGAAGTGGCTCGCCACCCGGGGCAGGTGGTGATGGTACGTACGGAGCATCTGCCACGGATGCCGCAGGATGTCACGTCGCGCGCGGGTCGTCCTTGAGATTAATTATTCCAGCGACGTCGACAGAAGCACAAGATCCAAATAAAAAACCACAAGGCCGCAGCTACTAGCTCATAGTAACAGGAGATTGATGGCCGACCTACCTGACCAACGAACTCAATCGTGTGAGCACTGCTGCTGATCGATCGACTCCATGCATATATGCATGCTTGTTCTACGACGAAACAAGGACATCGCCGTGGCTGTGTGCCGTACGTACGTACGGGTGAGTGTTGGCCGATGGGCCACGATGGAAAGATCCATCGATGATCTTCTATATTTGGAGGCTGAGACGACATCGATCGGACTCCAGCAGCACCTGCTTTCCTCCTCCCGTGATCGGCCGGAATAATGGGTCTGGAGTGGTTACAATCAGGTGCTGACATGACCGATCCTAGGACTAGGAGGAGGACTCGAGGAGGTTTCAGGGAGGTGCAGGACCGCGCCGCCGACCGAGCTGCAGAAGGTGGTGTACGACTCGTGAGGTATATTATACTATATAGGAATCTCTATCTATCTGCTCGTGCGCCCGGCAGCCGGCTGTGTTATATACTCCCTCCGTCCATAAAAACATACAATTATGGGATCCGTGCCGGTCAAATTAACTCAAGTTTGATCAAGGTTATAATAAAAAATATTAGTATTTATGTCGTTAAATAAAATTATTATGAAAATATATTATATTGATAATCTAATGGTATATTTTTTTTGTATCAAGAATATTAATATTTTTTTTTGTATAACTTCGGTCAAAGTTCGAAATGTTTGACTCCTCGATAAGCGAGAATTGCATGTTTTATTGGACGAAGGGAGTACCCTTTTTAATAGTCGTTCGGAAAGCGTGTCTGTGAGTGAAACACGGATTTCTAGAGACAGTTATTTAGGGACGAAGGAAGTACGTTCTAAATTCAGTTGCACATTATATTGGCTGACTGGATGCGACCTCGAGGATGTTTGGGGGATGCGAGGGGCGAGCCCCCGCGGTACGACACATATACCCTGTTAGGGTTTCCGCTTTGATCGATTCGTTTGTAAGCCGTCATACGACGTTGTGACTCAACTCTCGATAATAGTGAGGAGTGTTTACTGGCTGACGCCCCTAGTTTTTACTTTCCGCATTGGAAGGGTTTTCCACGTTAAATCTTGTCTTTTTATGGTTTGATCTTGTGTTCTTCGTCGTTTGAATCATCGTCATTCACAGCAGGCTGGACCATATCCAGCTGCTCTACTTTTGTAGATATTCCCGTCACTCACGTGCATGTATTGCGTACAGTACGTACACACAGACACAGGTGCTGGTCACGACTCACGGGTGAGCGCTCTCTCTCCCCAGGTGATGATATGATGACGACGTGTACGCGTGTTACGCCCGATCGCAGTGGTCTCACCGTGATTGCAGCATCAAGATGCATGCATGTCTGCCGACAAGGCGCCCCCACCGGCCTGGCCACCATGGAGAAAAGCACACATCACGCCGCTCCCGGCGCACGCATCCACTGCCGGACCAAGTAACTCATCAATAGAACACGTACTCGCTCTATTTTAAATTTAAATTAAAATCTATAGAACGCCTTCACGTTTCTAAGAACGTAGCTTTTGTTATGTCTAAATACTTAGCAGAGTGTGTTTGGATACCAGCCACTGTTCGCTACACCCAAAATGCGGGATTTGTTCGATGCATTTCTCTGTGGTAGCCTAGCTCTACGTCACCAATCAAACAGGAGCTTTGTCTTTTGTGGCTGTCTACATCTGCAGGGTGTGGCCGTAGACTAAAGAGCTTTCTAATAAAATCGACGTATATAGGAAAATCCAAAATATCTGATGATTTGGAATGAAGGAAGTAATACATATATAGGTATTAGGAAGACAAAGTTCTAGATATTATATTCGTATATATACTCCTACCAGGTTTGGTTACAAATTAACTTTTTTTTTGTTCTCTTTCTCCTATGTTAATTTGGCTCGACATCAACAACACTTCCCTCTCCTAACAAAGTCCTCGCTCTCCACCGACCTCTTACTAGAATTAGGGATGAAAACGAATGGAAAAACCATATTTCTATTCCCGTTTCTATATTTTGTAACGCAACACGGGACCGAGTTCGGAAAATACGGGTTCGAAAATGAAATCGAAATATACGAACATACGGAAACGGATAAATACGGATGGAGAGCCAGAAAATTAAATTAAGATAACATAATCTAATATTCTTAAAATATACGTATATAAAGTCATATAATAATATATACAAAGTTTAATATTCATTTACATGCTACGTACGTGTGAATATAACATGTATATTTGGTGATTTGTAGTTATATTATAAGAATATGCAATTGTTGAACATGTTGCTCACAGATTGAAAACGGAATAAATACATGTCTATTTCGTATTAAAACATATTTGGTGATTCGTAGTTATATTATAAGAATATGCAATTGTTGAACATGTTGCTCACAAATTGAAAACGGAATAAATACAGGTCTATTTCGTATTAAAACATATTTGGTGATTCGTAGTTATATTATAAGAATATGCAATTGTTGAACATGTTGCTCACAGATTGAAAACGGAATAAATACAGGTCTATTTCGTATTAAAACAGGATTACTCGGAAACGGACGGAAAACACTCTTTTCTACTTCCGCAAATACAAAAAACAGGATCTCGCAAATACAGAAACGGACGAAAAAAATGTAGAAAACGGAACGGGACCCCTCACCCGGTCATCCCTTCTTCGTGTAGTGAGTGGCGCGCGGCGGCGACCGGCGATCTGATGCGTAAAAGCTTTCGCTCTCGAGGCCGCGCCCCCACCAGCGGCGGTTGCCCCGTCGTCCATCGGTCGACCGCGCGCGTCCCCGTCCCGCGCCAGCGCCGCGCGTGTCGGGTCGGACGGTGACGACCGCGCGCGCTGGATCCGGGAGACCTGACCGGCGGCTCTGGGTATGTACCCGCGGCCGCCGTCGACGTCGTATCGTACGCGCAGTGGTTGCATTGGCTTCACAAGAGCGGCGCGCGTACGTGCGAGATGCTGCTGCTGCTGGATCTTTGGCGCGCGAGTGATTGGCGCTGCGCGCGCCGCGCGGTGCACCACCTCTCGCGCGCTGCATGCCCTTGATTCATTGATGCTCTAATAACAACACACACGCGCTGATTTCTTCTTCTTGTTTCCAGCGCGCTGCAGCGCATGACCATATATTACGGCGTTTTATTATTAGCGGGGCTTGCTTGTACCACCTCCGGCTTAAACTTCTTCCTGCCACGCAAGGCCACAGTGACCGATCGAAGCACTATATATATATATATATATATATATATATATATATATATATATATATATACAGGTGCGTGCCGACCGTGGTGGGTAAATTAAAGCAGGCTTCGATCTACTGTAGTTGATTTTACGTACTGGAAAGAAAAAGACATCTCTCTATTTATGCTAAAGTGCATAAGTAAAATTCCTTAGTAAATTAAAACTCGTTACTGTTTTGGGATCGGATGTAATAAATAAAACACTTCCAATTTTCCAAAGGAGACCTTACCATTTTGCTACAATATAATAATGTAAACCTTCACGATACTTCAACAAGAACACGCACTTTGTCACTTCGCAGTGATGATATTACTACTAGTCTGACATAATTAAGGAGCTGTCCGGTTGTCTTAACTATATACTCTGGCACGTACGGCCAAGATATACGGGTATGGACCAGCTTCAGAGTGCATTGTTATTTGCCATGCCTTCTCGCGCTATCTACCTTCACTTATTTACCGCAGTACTTATTATCTGATAAAGAAATATATTTACAAAATTCTTATTAAAAAGGCCAAAATCGTTGATGTACCTAAAAGTGAGCAAGGAGTTCAACCGTTGCTACCATCCGTTCCTTCCAAATAATGTTTCTACCGTGTATCTAGATCTAAAGTGAGCAAGTAGTATGAATGCCCTAGCAAATGGAGGCACGCGCGTGTTGTGATGGTCTGCAGTTTGTGGTGAACAAGGGAGTGTCTCGGCTGGTGTTGGAAACTGATTGCCAAGTTCTTGTTAATCTGTGGGACAAACAAGCTAGATGCTCAACGTTCAGAGGTCGATCCGCTGCTGTGTCAGATGGAGATCTTAAGCCGGAGCTTTCAAGAATTTAGACTTTGTTTTGTTAATCGCTTTTGTAATAGAGTGGCTCATGAGTGTGCCAAAATAGTTTCCCGGTGGAGTGGCTTATAACCCCATCGAATTTACGAGAACTTATTGCAGCTGAATGTAATTCTCCAAATACTCAATAAAAGCTCCGGTGTCTTAAGCTCAAAAAAAGATCTATAATATATTTCTATGTGTACTATATATCTAGAAAAATTAAAACATCTTATGATTTAAAATAGAGAAAATTATCTCCTACAATCACAAGCTTGTTCCAAAAATAAGAGACCATCCATGTCAACACGATATTGTACTTGTCGTCAGCTCCGTGTTCAGAATATCTCTTCACCTTCCCTCTCCAGATCTTTCTCGCCTTCTCTTGAAGCTGACTCTTCGTTATTGATTGTCATGATCAGACGATTGTGTCCCACCGGGCGTGCCAAAAGAATGCGTTGACGTAAAAATTTGGCTCAGTCACGTTAACACACTCGAGCGCACGGTTCTCAGAGGGTGTACGGAGCAAGGTCCTGACCTCCTGAACCTTCAGCAGATGGTGGTGCCGAATCTTAGCGAGATCGACTTCGGGCGTGCCAGTCAATTTGACCTGCAATTGACAAGGAGAATAAAACGTTGTCAAATTATGGAACCTGCCGGTTTGGTGCCAGACAGTTCTAGATTGTGCGGCTCTGATATAGCCATTGTTGATAGGACATTGACTACAAAGTCAACTCCTAAGAAATTGCATAAAAGTATTGAAAAATATATAAGGCAAAACGGTTGTGATATATGTAAAGAAGTATTCAGAGCAGATAAATAGCCGATAAGCCTAAGTATATTAGCAGAAAAAAGATCTATGTGTACGTCTAAGCGACATGAAACCAACGTATCGGCTAATTGCACGAGCATTTCTATTTTTTAACAGTGGGGTGTCTCCATACAGCCATAATAACAAATAGATCGGGCCCCGGCAGTGCCGCCCCCAGGCCGGCAGTGCCGTGCCCCAAGAAAGGGAAGGCTACCAGTTTCCCTTCTGCTCAGTCTCACACACAGCACAAGCAGGTGCCCAACCAGAAGCTAGGATCTCAGAAACCAAAGGAATCTATTTGGGTGAACAAAAACAAGTTTGCACATCAACCCAAGATAGAAGCCACAAGGAAAAGCATGTCATCTTGTTACATATTAGAACACAACAACAGTGGTAAAGTTGTTGCGAAATATGTTGGTGATAACAAGAGGACAATATTTTTTTCTAAAAAACCGGTTAAAGTTTAAATTTTTTGACTTAGGACAACTCTAAAAATACATTTATTCAAGGGCAGATGAAGTATGTGTTAACAACACTCGTACGGGTCCTCGGCTCAGCCCCTAAACCGCTCGTTTTCGCTCCCACCACTTGGCCAGTCTACTTTCCTCAGGCTTTTCTTTTTTCTAAGGTCGCCAGAGTTAGAGAAGAAGAGGGTGAAACGGGCACATGGGCACGAGCGTTGGTCTCCAGGGTTGAGGGGCGTGGGTGCGTAAACAGAAGTCGATCAACGGAATTAGGGAAAGAGGTGGAGAAGAACCATCAGACGCGAGCATAGAAAATCCGAGTGTCGGCGGTCAGAAAAAACACTCAGTTGCTCGTTAGCTTTTTCGTATGAAATTACTTGAACAAAATTAGTGGAAATGGAAATTTCAAATTTGACTAGAAACTTTCAAAGATTTGAAAAATAAAGTTTCCAGGGGCCTCTCGGATGAGATTGAAGCCACAACCATTTCTCTACGGTTAGAAAACCAATAAAGACAGAATGTCACACGATTGTGAATAGTTCTAAAATAAAAGTCGTTATAAGATGCTTGCAGGTCTTAAAGTTGACTAACTTTGTAGAAAATATATATAATATTTATACCTCTAAATAAGTTTATTATAAAAGTATATTGAACAACCTATCTAATGATACTAATTATATATTGTAAATATTAATATTCTTTAGTATATAATTGATCAAAGTTAAAAAAATAACTTTTGGAAAAGTGAGAATGATATCTAAAATAGGATGAAGGGAGTAGCTCTTTTCTCTCTGCTCCCAAGAATAGTTGTGCTTCTCAGAAATAACTATAACAAACTTTATATAAAAATATTAATATTTATGACACATAATTAATCTCCTTAGATATATTGTTGAATTTGTTTTTTTAATAAATTTATTTTTAGAGATACAAATGCTGCTAATATTTTTTATAAATATAATCAAATTTATCACTACTAAAGAATAAACTTTTAAACCACACACTTGGATTTAGTCTCGGCTAAAACTGGATTCGAGACTAACAAACCTTAACTAAAGGGTCTACATTAGTCTCGATTAGTCTCGGTTGGTGTTTCTAATCCGGACTAAAGAGCCTTGACCCTTTATTCCCGGTTGATAACACCAACCAGAACAAGGTCTCGCACTCGAGACTAAAGGTACCTTACGGGTGAATTCAAGAGGAGAGCGTCTAGAACTATGTCACATGTGTTGTGCAGCTGAATTGGTAAGTAAGTTACACGTAAGGCGAGAGATCCTGAGTTTGAATCTCACAAAGTGCATGGGAGATTTCTGGGGTTTAAATAATTTGTTTGTTTTGATGGTGGATTTTAGTCCCGATTGAGTAGCCCGGGACTAAAAGTGTGGGACTTTTAGTCCCGAATTGGTGATCCCGGTTGACAAAACTGAGACTAAAGGGGTTAGGAACCGGGACTAAAGCCCTCTAACAGTGTACTCCATCTAGAAAATAGATATCGTTTTGGACAAGGTTTGAGTCAAACATTGAGAATATAAATCATGAATAATTTTTAAATTGTTGAGTTTAGAGATGTAAAAATCATATAAATAAATTTGTCTTGAAAAGTACTTTCATAAAAATATACATATACCACTTTACAAAAAATATTTTTAAAAAATAAGTGGTCAAAATTATGTTTCGAAGACCGTATCGTTGTCCTAGACAACATCTATTTCCTATATGGAGGAAGTATGATATGAAAATAGAAAAAAATAGATCGACTTGTTTGCTTGAGCTATTCAATCAGAATTAATCTTATTTTTCAGCCATGAAACAACATTTTAATCGCACAATAAATTATAGGTACAAACCAGCCCAGTTGTAATAAGATGGGTACTCCCTTCATCCCTAATTAAATGTCACTGTTGGTATTCGTACCACAATTTAACTTGATTTATAGCAAATACATGTAACATTTGCATCTCCAAATAATTTTGTTAAAAAACTATATTCAAATATCTTTCCAACAATACTAATTAGTTAGGATGAATATTAATATATTTTTTTTATATATTTAGTCAAAGATGAAAACGACCGTTATTTAAAAACAGAGTGAGTATATTCTAGCGAGAGACGACTGATAGGTCCAACTGGTCCACAACCTTAACTCAGAATCTCAGATCAAACAAGGGGGAATAAAGCGACTGTCATGTCCCAGTATATACGTGTACGCTGCCTGACTGCGGGCGGAGAATTGATGTGCGAGTGACAAAAAATCCAGAGTAGAGGCCAGAGCCACAGCGGCACAGGCCACAGGCCACAGGCCACGACGCACAGCCCGCGAATCGCGCGCTCGTCTCCATCTCGCGTTTCGATTCCCCCCTCCCCCTCCGCCGCCGGCGGCGCCCTCCCCTCCCCTGCACTGCACTGCACCCCCTATTTCCAGGCATGCACTACGTAGTACAGCGACGCGCGAATGCCCTGGAGCCTGGACCAATCCTTCCGGATGACTGATCTCTCAAGGACGAATAGAAAATTAACACTAGCCAGTACTGTACTGGACCATCAGCTGGTGATGCACAATCACCAATCCATCATACGGAGTATAGCCAAATGCATGCATGCGAGCTCTAGGTAACGCATCCATATATCATCCATGCATGCATGGATCCCCATGCATATTACAGTACATATACTGGGACACATGCAGGCCGCACATGTATGTTTTGCGACAAAAACTGGCGCATATTGGTCCCCAGAATTACGTGCGCGAGCCCCCAGCTGACTGCACCATGCATGCATGCCACAAAGTCTTAGTCACCTCATAATCAGGAAAAAAAAACTCGGGTCTTGTTTAGTTTCCTCAGGGGGTGTTCGTTTCCCTGGCAAATTTTTTTTGCCAGTCACATCGAATATTGCGACACTAGTTTAGCCTATTAAAAATAAACTAATTATAAAACTAATTACATGGTCATATGCTAGTTACTGAGACGAATCTATTAAGGTAAATTAATCCATCATTAGCGAATGTTTACTGTAGCACTACATTGTCAAATCATGGACTAATTAAGTTTAATAGATTCGTCTCGTGAATTAGTCTCCGGCTGACAAATTAGTTTTTCAATTACTATATTTTTAATAGGCTAAACTAGTGCCCCAACGTTCGATGGGACTGGCAAAAACATTTTGCCAGGGAAACGAACATGCTCTGTCCCTTAATTTTTTCTAGATTCCCCATCATATCATTTTTTAGCTGCATGCATAAAACATTAAATGTAGATAAAAAAAAGTAATTATATTATTAGTAGCTACATGTCGAGACGAAGTTTTTGAGTCTAGTTAGTTCATATTTAGATAAAGTTTATCAAATAACAACGAAAGTGCTATAGTGAGATTTCCAAATATTTCTTGGAACTAAACAAGCCCTCGGCCATGTAATTGTGATGCATACTATGTGTCTGCTCATCTGCTGGAAGCACACAGTACATTTCATTAGAAAATTAATAATGCATGCTGCGTGCTTGACGGAGTGTATAGATGCTGTCAGAAATAATATTGTTGGCACCAAAAGTGACGCACTGTGCCAATCACACAGCAAGCCGGAGAAGCTGACTTCAAATGTGGCCCGGGTGCTCAGAAGTCCGGTGCGTGCCAGTCAGTTTGCCCTGCAACTAACAAGGGAGATAAACTGTTAAATACAAAGCTGGAACGTGCCGGGTATGACCAGACAGTTCCAAGATGTACGGCCCTGAAGCCACTTACGACGACATATAGCTATGAAAGCTATCTGCCAACAGGTTTAAAAGATTATTCGGCAATATGAACAAAGTTACGTGAATAACAGGTTGCCGAACACGTTTGCGTGAGAATCGTACTCGCATGACGTATTAGATATAAGTTAAAACTTAACCAATCTCGATTGTACAACCGAGTTGGGATCCATGGAGATTGAACATACAAGCTAAGCATGACTAAGCTAATCTAAAGCCTGCGCCTGCCGCACGACACCTAGCCTTGTCATAGATTAAACACACTTAACATGCATGAACCCTCACCACGTGGCAATCCAGATACGATCCAATTCGGCTATTATGAGCAATAGATCTACTGCATAAAAGACTTTTCAATAATAAACGTGAGAGAACAAAGCAGATCTATAAAAGATAAAGCCGAACCGAATGGTATCTGGATTGGGCAAAAGTGTTACGATGAAATAAACGTAACAAAACATGTAACACAAGGTAACTTAATGAATCTATCAGATTGCCAAATCTAATAGAGCCGATAACTATTTTTACTCATGACTCAATCCGCCGCACGATACAAGGCATAAGCAAAAACCTCCCATCATAAGCTTAAATCCGCCGCACGATACTAAGCTTAACGTACGAGACTACTTGCACCATATCTAAATCTGCCGCACGATACTAGACATGATAACAAGGTTGCCGGAACTTACGGAGGTCGACGGATCGATGGCCCATCTCGAAGAACACGACGACACGACTTGGACTCGAAGACGGCGCGGGGCCGGGTTGGTTGTATTGATTGTGAACGTCCTTACAATTGTTCTCAGGGTTTATATTTATACCCTGGTGTCCTACGAGTCCTAGGAGGACACGATTACAACGACAAAACAGGAAACTTATCTAAAATACGATGCCTTTTATTCTAAGCCTCCCTTAATAATCGGCACGTGCTAACAATGACAAGATCTTCCGTTGCCGAATCTTCTGATATGCCGTATTTGTCGCAAACCGACTTAACCCGAGGTAGCCGACCGCAGCGCCATATTGCCGAACCCGCTCGCCATTGACTAGTCACCTTTACAGCCTTGCCGGATGCATCGAGTTAGCCGACCGCGTTCGCTGTCTGCCGAATCCTTCAAGCGGCGGCGTTCGCCGAATCTTCATAGTGCTGGTCCACTTGTCATAGTGCAAAAACTCGGTGTTAACACATGCCCCCTAATTTTGGGATAAATGCTTTATTCTAAAATTCATTTTCTCCTTTTCGCACTACTGTAGAGTCTCTGGAAGCATCCGACTTCCTACGTCATTAATCATCACAGCTGCCGACTCGCCTCCCGATGCACTCGAGATCCTTTAAAACTTCCTCTTTATTTCATTTCGGCCTGAACTTCCCGAACCCCTCCGTTCAGCTTCTTCATCTAGAAAAACCCTCTCTTCTCTTGCCCTGAACCGGAAAATGTCTTCCCAAGCAAGCCATTACAGTCTCGAGCTCGGCGACACCAGCACTTCTAAGAGAAGGTTGCTTCTGCTTTGATCTTTTCGCTTTGGATATTTATGCCTCATTTTGTTTCCCCTTCAGGAGGACTGGCGACGACCTCACCGAGGACCTGGCTCAGAAGATTACAGACCTCCAGTCTGATCTAGGAAAGAAGAATCGGGAGATTATTCAAATCTCTCAGGAGCGCGATACCTTTCGGGAACAAGCCATCGGTAAGCATCCCTCAACTGTCCTTTTCTTATCCCTTCCTTCGGCTTGACCCCTTTTTCCTTCAGCTCTGGAGACTAGGCTCCATTCCCTCGAAGCCGCTATTGCCGATCTTGCTACTTCAGTCAATGTGCCAGGCACGGTGGCTCTAAGGCAGGTGAATGAGATCAAGCGGGTTCTTCCCGACATTTCTAGGGCCGGCATGGGCTACGGCGCAGCACATGCTTTTAATGCCGTCCGGATCCATTCTGGCGCCGACTATCGCCATTTTGGCGTTTGTGAGCAAGGGCTAGAATTTAGGATAGCACGTTCAGTTGAGGATATGAAGGAAGCCGGAACAGACTTGGCCGACTCTTTCGATTCTGATCTTCCGATTAGAAATAGAATGACATGGACGAACTGATCCTTCATTTGTAATTGACTCTTGTTATGTGAATAAGAAGTCCTTTTATCTATCTTCTTGACATCAATCTGTGACTGATCTTTCGGGATCAAAGCATATCCCATTCCATGTACTTGGCCATTTGCACCTTGTAATATATCTGTATTTTGCATCCAATCGGTTACCGTTATGATGACATCGTGTTTAACTGTGTGAACCTGTTCGGCAATCTGGCCAGTGCTTGTCCTGAACACCTAAATCGGCAATTTTGCCGAAGCCAGGCGCTTTATTCCCCGCCGAACACGTGAGTGCATTCAGACGATTTGCACAGCCCATCACTGTAGAGGCCCATCTTGGGAAGCAGAAAAAACCCCAATCCGTCGGTTGATATTCGGCATAAATTGTCCCTGGAGTCCTGCCTTCTCCCAATCTTGCATCCGTTCCTCTAGTACTCTCGCCGCCTCGGCTTCCTTGCTCGCTCCGCCCCAGAAAACCCTAACTTTCTGAGTGCAATGGCGAGCCATGATGACCGCGGCAAGCGCCCGGCGGCTGAGGAGGCCGAAGGGAGTCGCGCTCGGCGCCTCCGTCAGCGCGGGTAGGACATCCTCGCTTACGTCCTTTGTGGCAGTTTCTTGAAAACCTCGCTCACGCTCTATTACTGCTCGCCGACAGGGTCCCCGTTATCTCTTCCGCCGGCGGGCATGCCCGGCCCTCTCCAGCACCGGGGAGGCCAGAGGCTCCACCATCGGGCTCGTCGAGCTCCTCCGACGGCCTCTCCTACCACTCCCATCCTTGGGAGGCGAGCCCGGACCGGGACTCCGACGGCGGCCTCTACGACCACAACGACGCCTTGAACTTCATGGCGCTGCGGGACGAGTCCCGGGAAGAGCTGGCCGCTGTCTCGAAGCAGTACGGGATAGATCAGCTGGAGTGGGAGGACCAGCGCCGGCAGTTCTGCGACGCAATCACAGGTATGAACACCCAATCCTAGATCGGCTTTCGGTCGTTCTTGTTGATCTTTTAACCGATCCATTTCAACTCGTCGTTCATAGCACTGTCTGAAGAGCTGGAGCGCCTGAAGATGGCGGCGAACGCCGTCGCAGACCGGGTGAACGCCCAGGGCGACACCGCCGAGGCGCACCTGGCCAATGTACACGGCCGCGTCGAGCAGGTCGCCCTGCAGGGTGTGCACCATGGCGTGGCGCTGGGGCCGTCGGCGCTAACGGTCCGCGCAGAGGAGGACTTCTCCGTGACGCCGGTTGGCTTCCCCGGCGGGGCATGTCCGGAGGACGTCGAGCAGATCGATGATTTTCTGGACTCCTACGAGGATCATGCTCGCGCCCTCGCCGCAGTCACCAATCCGCAGACGGTCATCAACAGGATGTTCGGTAACTGATCTGCACCTTTTGCACATTCCCCACTATGAACAATGTTCTATTCTGCTATGTTCATGCGCACAATCTGTTCTCCTGTCCTGCGCTTGTTGAGCGTTTGATTTATCTAGCCGGTTGCACAGCACCGCGTGCACTTGGCCCTGTATTTCTGCGTTTTTTGTGCTAGAGGCGACACATGCCGTGCCGGCTGTTTTTTGTTCTAAGGGCGATAGACTCTATCGGCCATTTTTTGTGCTAAGGGCGATACAACCTTGTATCGGCCGTCGGTGCCCGCTAGTCCTTGATTCCGTTACGCACCGACCTCCACGCTAGGATGAAATCTCTTTAGATAACGTCCATTGATTGCCCTAGCAAACTCTTCTCCCTGGAGGGTTTTCAGAATGTACGCATTACCCGGAGCACGTCTCAGAATTCGAAAAGGCCCTTCCCAGTTAGGGGACCATTTGCCGAATACCTTGTCCTTGGTACCGATTGGCAAGATAATTTTCCAAACCAAGTCTCCTTCTTCGAATCCTTTTTCTCTCACTTTCGAGTTGTAGTACTTGGCAACGCATATCTTGTTCTTTTTTCAATATTTTCCAAGGCTTTGAGACGAATCAAATGCAAATCCTCTAGCTCATCCATCATCAAATCTTTATAATCTTCTTTAGCTAAATCGCTCTGCAATGTAACTCGTCTTGATCCCGATTGCAACTCCCATGGTAGCACTGCGTGATGCCCGTAGACCAACTCATATGGCGACATTTGAGTCGACCCATGACAAGCCATTCGGTAAGCCCACAAAGCTTCGTTGAGTACTAAGTGCCACTTTTTAGGTTTCTCTTCGATCTTCTTTTGAATGATTTTAATCATGATTTTGTTAGAAGCTTCTGCCTGTCCATTGGCCTGTGCATAATAAGGGGAAGAATTATAGAGTTTAATCCCCATCTCTTCGGCAAAGTCACAAAACTCCGAAGAAGTGAACTGAGTTCCCTGATCGGTAGTGATGGACTGAGGGATGCCGAATCGGTAAATGATGTGCTCCCTGACGAAGGACACCATGTTCTCTGATGTCACCTTCTTCAATGGAATGGCTTCAACCCACTTAGTGAAATAGTCCGTGGCCAACAGGACAAACTTATGCCCTTTGCTAGATGGAGGGTGAATCTGGCCGATCAAATCAATGCCCCATCCTCTGAAAGGCCAAGGCTTAATGATTGGATTCATGGCCGATGCTGGAGCCCTTTGTACATTGCCGAACCGCTGGCAATCCCGACAACCTCTGTAGTACTCAAAGCAATCTTCGAGCATAGTCGGCCAAAAATATCCAGTCCTCCTGATTAACCATCTCATACGGTGAGCCAACTGGTGTGCGCCACATACGCCTTCGTGCACCTCATACATCAGTTTCCTAGCCCCGTCTTGGTTCAGGCATTTAAGCAAAACCCCATCTATGGATTTGTAGTACAATTGATTGTCCAAGAGCGTGAACTTAAGAGCCTTGTACCTGAGTTTTCGGGAGACTTTCCTGGATGGGTCCCTGAGGTAATCGGCAATGTTGTCTCTCCAGTCTTCAATTGCCTGATTATCACTTGGGACTGCTTGATCACCTTCTGGGGTTGTTTGCTCTCCCTCAAGTGCAAAAATGTTTTGATTCTCCCTATACCCGGATGCTGCCTGAGCCAACTGGTTTGCTTCTTCATTTTGCCCCCTAGGAATATGTTGCAAGGTTGCCGATCGAAACTGTCTGAGGAGCTCTTGGCAACCTTCGAGATATTCCTGCAGCGTGTCATTCTTGCACTCGTACTTGCCGGTCAATTGCTTGATCACTAACTCCGAGTCACCGAAGATCTCCACGGCGTCTGCCTTAATGTCCACAAGCAACCGCAGCCCTCGGAGCAGTGCTTCGTACTCTGCTTGATTATTAGTCACCGGGTACTCGATCGGTATAGAGTACTTGAAGGGTGCCCCCTTGGGAGAAATCAACACGATCCCGGCTCCACCACCTTTGCTGCACGAGGATCCATCAAAAAACAATGCCCAAGGAATAATGGTTACCATGTTAGCATTAGGATCACGGTGGTGAGTGACAAAATCAGCCATAATCTGGCCTTTAACAGCCTTTGCCGATTCAAAACGCAAGTCAAATTCAGAAAGAGCTAAAACCCATTTACCGATCCTTCCACTTAAAATCGGCATTGATAACATGTGCTTGATTACATCAAACTCTGATACTACCACACATTCGGCATTCAGTAGATAATGCCGAAACTTGGTACAGGAATAGAAAACGCACAAGCACAACTTTTCCGTAGCCGAATACCTTGTTTCGGGGTCCAGTAGCTTTCGGCTAAGATAGGCTACGACTCTCTCTTTTCCTCCGAATTCTTGCATGAGGGCCGACCCTATCGTTAGGTTGTCGGCCGCCACGTACAACTTGAAAGGCTTGTCGAGTTGTGGAGGAACCAACACTGGTGGCGCCTTCATGTATTCTTTGATTTCATTGAAAGCTTTCTGTTGCACGTCACCCCACACAAACTCCTGATCTTTCTTGAGCTTCAACAGTGGAGAGAATGGTAACACGCGCTCGGACAAGTTGGATATGAACCTCCTGACAAAGTTGATCTTGCCGAGCAGTGATTGCAGCTCCTTGAGATTGGTTGGCGGCACTACCTTATCAATTGCTTCCATGCTCTTTTTGCCAACCTCGATACCTCTTTTGTGTACTAAGAATCCCAGAAACTCACCGGCCGACACCCCAAATGCACACTTGGTTGGATTCATCTTCAAACCATGTTTCCTCGTGCACTCCAGGGTCTTCCTTAAATCGGCTAAGTGTCTTTCTTTGCTTCTCGACTTGACTACCACATCATCAATGTATATCTCTACCACTCTGCCGATCAACTCATGAAATATGTAATTCATGGCCTGCTGGTACGTAGCACCGGCATTTTTCAGACCAAAAGTCATGACAACCCATTCAAACAACCCTAAATGGCCAGGGCACCTGAAGGCGGTCTTTGCCACGTCCTCCGCGACCATGAAGATCTGGTTGTATCCCGCATTGCCGTCCATAAAGCTTATAATTTCAAAACCGGCCGAAGCGTCTATTAGCAAATCGGCCACTGGCATCGGATAACCGTCCATAGGAGTGGCTTTGTTGAGGTTCTGGAAGTCGATGCAGACTCTCATCTTCCCGTTCTTCTTGTACACCGGGACAATATTGGAGATCCATTCCGCATATCGACACGGCCGAATGAATTTGGCTTCTAGTAATCTTTCCACTTCCTTTTTCACGTCGGCCAATATCTCCTCCTTGTAGATCCTGCGCGGAGGTTGTTTGTATGGGCGGTATCTAGGCTTGATCGGCAGTTTATGCTCAACAATGGACCGATCTAATCTTGGCATCTCTGTGTAGTCCCACGCAAAACAGTCTTTGAACTCCTTTAAAAGATTTACTAGTAGCAATCTGAAATCAGGGTCTAAATTAGAACTTATGAACATCGGCCTTTTTTTACTTGTGTCGCCAACATCCACTTCTTCCAGTTGGTCGGCCGATGCGAAGCCACGTCCCAGTTTGCCCTCACTGCTGTCAGTTGGGTTGTCCATCTAAAAGAAGCTTTGAGAGCCGACTGCTTGGATCGGCTGTTGATCCCTGCCGTAGACGTTGACAGGACCTTCTCCCCACACACGATCGGAGAAGCAATCTACTCCGTCAAATTCCCAGTAATTAGGCTCAATGGTAGCAACACTCACCGAGTCATCAGCTTGGACAATCTCGATGTCATCTCCAACCCACTGAATGAGTATTTGGTGCATGGTCGAAGGTATGCAGCAGTTGGCATGGATCCAATCCCTGCCCAAAAGCAGGCTGTATGCCCCCTTGCCGTCAATGACAAAGAAGGTCATGATGAGCGTCTTGGATCCTATCATCAGTTCCGCGTGCACGACACCTCGAGTGTCAGAGGGATTACCGGCGAAGTCCCGGAGTACCATATCCGTTTTGAGCAGGTCTTCATCGTTCATGCCCAGCTTTCTGAAGGTGGCGTAAGGCATGATGTTAATCGCTGCACCGCCATCGACAAACATCTTGGTTAGCGGCTTTCCGTTGACGTACCCCTTGACATATAACGGCTTCAAATGCCGATGCTTGGCTGGCTTGTCAAATGCTGCCTTCTGAGACAACACGAGCTGTGCCGCGAGCTCGTTGTGCTCGGCCTCATCGGAGTCCGAACGCGCTTCGTCCTGTGCCCCCTGGCCGGCAGGAGCCATGAACTCCAGGGGAAGGAAGAAAGTCATGGCCACGTCAGCGCCCTCGTCGGCGTCATCTGGTTTTTCCTTCGGGCGCCACTCTTGCTTCTTCCCATTGGCAGCTGCTTCTTCCAACTCCCTATTCCGGAGGCGTTGCACTCTCCTTTTCTGGCTTTTTCTGAGCCCTGGTGGGCACCACTGCCCCTTTTGCCACCTATATGGGCGGGGCTGTACCTCCTTGCTGTCGTCCTGGTGATGCACCCACTCCTGGTCGGCATATCTTTTGGCTTGCCGACCCGGGCTTCTCATTTTTAGGCGCCGATCGTCCATTGGGATGCGTGCTCCCAACCTTTCATGGATGGGACGGCGGTTGACCCGATCCTACCTATACCCCTTGTACTGATCGCTGCATTCGGGGCAGTTGTTGACGGCGGGCAGTTTCAAGCCTTCGTTCCAGCAGTGGCGGAAGAACGGGCAGCCCCAGTGAGCTTGCTCCCGCTCTTGGCGGCGTTCTTGCTCCCAGCGATGGGCCTGTTCTCTGTGGTAAGCCCTCTCCTCCAGACGATACCGGTGCTCTCCCGTGCGACCGTCCTCACGCTGGTATTCCCCCGTGAGTTCCCGCTCTTCGCGTTGGAAACGCCTCTGCTCTTTCTCATTTTGCCGGCGCCACTTGTTAAGGAGATCTCTGTGGGTAGGCCTGCGCCTGGAAGACGACTCTCCGTGCTCGTATCGGCTATTCGCGGCTTGGGCGTGCTGTCGGAGCTCATCGCCAGTGATTTGCCGATCGGGATCCACTGCGCCAGACTCGCGCGCCTTGGTGGAGGTGAGGACTTTGACCTTGCCCTTGCCTCTGGGATCCTCCGGGACTACCATGTTCACTGAGACGAACACGGAGTTCTGGGCGAAGGGGTTGGCATCGATCTTCATCTTACCATTGAACTTGATGTGCCCATCCTGGACGGCCTTCTGGATCCTTGTCCTGAACACACGGCAATCATTAATAGAATGAGTGTTAGTGTTATGAAAGCCGCAGTATTTCTTGTCTTTAACCCCTCCAGGACGCAGCATCGGGTGATCCGGGGGTAGCCTGACTCTTCCTTCGGCGACCAGAAACTCGAAGAGTTTGTCGGCCTTGGTGACGTCGAAGTCGTATGCCCCTTTCTGCTGGCGCAGCCATTGCCTGTTGGCCTGGGTCGGCTCTTTGTCCCAGTTGAGCTCTGCAGCGGCCACCTCATCTTCGGCATCGGTATAGTCATCGGCCTCGTCCAGGAAAGCTTGATACATCTGGGCCGCAACATTGTCCCTCTGGAAGCGCCCTTCCCTCCGGAAGCCTTGCGCTTGGATAGTCATTTCATTCAGCCGGCGAGAGAGATGACCCAGGTCCTCGAACTCCTGGCCGAAGAGCTTGTCTCTGATGCTTGGGAGCATGCCCGCCACGGCCAATGGTGGAAGCTGGTCGTCCGGCAGGTACATGCCGAAGCACTGGCTTTTGACTTCCCTAAACCTGCGTAGGTAGTCCTGCGGTGTCTCATTCAGCCTCTGGCGCACATACATGATGTCCACCAGCTTCTTCTCCTTGGTGCCCGTGTAGAAGTGCGTATGGAACTTCTGTTCCAAGTCTGCCCAAGAGAGAATAGAGCCCGGTGGCAGAGACGTGAACCAAGCGAACGCCGGCCCAGTGAGCGATGACGGGAAGTACCGAACCCTGAAGGCATCCTCGGTATTGGCCTCTCCAAGCTGGAGCAGATAGCGACTGATGTGCTCCACCGTGCTAGTGTCGTCTAAGCTGGAGAACTTGGACAGGTCTGTCGGCACTTTGACTCTGGGAGGTAGAGCCACACGGTGGAACCATTCGGGGAACGGAGATCTGTAAGCATAAGTGCCCCTAGGTTTCAGGCCGAAAGTGCGCTGCATCATATCTGCCATCCTCTCTAGCATGACATCGACATTAGAGTCGGCGGTCTTCTCGGCCGTCGGCTTCCCGTATCCTGGATGTGGGGCACCCTCTATGTTGTGAGGCTCAAGCATCTCATGGTACCCGTTTCCGTAGTAGTCCTTTATGAGCCTATAGGTTTGCGGGGAGATCTTGCGTGTTGACTCTGGCGGCTGATCCTTAGCGCCGAACGTGAGCTGACCCATGGTCGGCAACTGGCCTTCTGGCGTGTGCTTCTCTTGAATGGTCATTCCGCTCGATTGAGCCTTAGGCGGAGTCTCCTCACCAGCAGTTCCTGCCCCCTTGAGGTGATTCGGCAGATTGAAAAGATGTGGTCCTGCTATAGGGCCAAACTCGGCCTCCATAAGATCATCGGCCTTGGGGCCGAATTGGGCGATCATGATGGTGCGGAAAGTGTTGAGAAACGCCCCATGCATGCGACCGATGGCACCAGAGACAGTTTCGTTGATTATGTGAGACATTTTCAACACTGCCTCCGCCTCCCCGGGATCATTCGGGTTGAGCTGGACGGGTTTCGGCAGATCGTGCAGATGGCGAACCTTTCCGCTCTTGTTCTTGGAAAAGGCTTCTAGGCACTTGGCCTGGAATTCGGCACAAGCATCCTCCACCTGCTCTCTGTACTCGTCAGGTAGTTCGGTGAGCTGCACCTGCACGAGCCCCACCTTGTTGTTGGCCTCGGCTTCAGTGACTTCGACCATCGCTGCAGGAAAAAAGGGTCCCACCGGGCGTGCCAAAAAGTGTGTTGGCACCAAAAGTGACGCACTGTGCCAATCACACAGCAAGCCGGAGAAGCTGGCTTCAAATGTGGCCCGGGTGCTCAGAAGTCCGGTGCGTGCCAGTCAGTTTGCCCTGCAACTAACAAGGGAGATAAACTGTTAAATACAAAGCTGGAACGTGCCGGGTATGACCAGACAGTTCCAAGATGTACGGCCCTGAAGCCACTTACGACGACATATAGCTATGAAAGCTATCTGCCAACAGGTTTAAAAGATTATTCGGCAATATGAACAAAGTTACGTGAATAACAGGTTGCCGAACACGTTTGCGTGAGAATCGTACTCGCATGACGTATTAGATATAAGTTAAAACTTAACCAATCTCGATTGTACAACCGAGTTGGGATCCATGGAGATTGAACATACAAACTAAGCATGACTAAGCTAATCTAAAGCCTGCGCCTGCCGCACGACACCTAGCCTTGTCATAGATTAAACACACTTAACATGCATGAACCCTCACCACGTGGCAATCCAGATACGATCCAATTCGGCTATTATGAGCAATAGATCTACTGCATAAAAGACTTTTCAATAATAAACGTGAGAGAACAAAGCAGATCTATAAAAGATAAAGCCGAACCGAATGGTATCTGGATTGGGCAAAAGTGTTACGATGAAATAAACGTAACAAAACATGTAACACAAGGTAACTTAATGAAACTATCAGATTGCCAAATCTAATAGAGCCGATAACTATTTTTACTCATGACTCAATCCGCCGCACGATACAAGGCATAAGCAAAAACCTCCCGTCATAAGCTTAAATCCGCCGCACGATACTAGACATGATAACAAGGTTGTCGGAACTTACGGAGGTCGACGGATCGATGGCCCCTCTCGAAGAACACGACGACACGACTTGGACTCAAAGACGGCGCGGGGCCGGGTTGGTTGTATTGATTGTGAACGTCCTTACAATTGTTCTCAGGGTTTATATTTATACCCTGGTGTCCTACGAGTCCTAGGAGGACACGATTACAACGACAAAACAAGAAACTTATCTAAAATACGATGCCTTTTATTCTAAGCCTCCCTTAATAATCGGCACGTGCTAACAATGACAAGATCTTCCGTTGCCGAATCTTCTGATATGCCGTATTTGTCGCAAACCGACTTAACCCGAGGTAGCCGACCGCAGCGCCATATTGCCGAACCCGCTCGCCATTGACTAGTCACCTTTACAGCCTTGCCGGATGCATCGAGTTAGCCGACCGCGTTCGCTGTCTGCCGAATCCTTCAAGCGGCGGCGTTCGCCGAATCTTCATAGTGCTGGTCCATTTGTCATAGTGCGAAAACTCAGTGTTAACAAATATGTTGTGGGTGGTACGCTTGCCCCCCCTGTGGGAGACTATATTGTACTAACTCCATGCATGTCACATGACCACACTCAAGCCCTGAAAACCTGATGCAGCTGCATCCATGCATGCATGCGCACAGAAAGGCAACAGTTTACAGACACTCGACAGAGGAACAACAGCCCCGTTATCCGTCAAAATTAGTTCTACTTTTCAGTCGTGAAATAATATTTTTTTTCTCATAAAATCAATGAAAACAGTACTTTTCAGCTGAAAAACCATTAACGATATATTCCTATATTAAAATATGTTAAGTTTCATAAAATTTATGTAAAAAGTATTAATATTTATTAAACTAGATAAGTACCACTAGAATTTGTTGACATATTTTTGTAATATATTTATTTAGTGTCGTAAAAACTATTGTATTTTATTTATATATTTGGTCAAATTTTGTACTGTTTAATCGAAAATGGATCTAGAATTGCGCCTTTTTTTAAAAGAACGGAGGCAGGACTTCCCAGCGTGACAAAGGGTGTCATTCCCACACATGATACTGTTTGTACCTGCTTGTAGGGATCCTACGCATGAACCATTGATTAAGGTGCACAGATCTGCATCGTTAAGCATTAAAACACCTTGTCTGAAACCTGTCTCGATCCATCTGCAAGCACTTGGGCATGCAGGCAGCAATGCAGCATTCCTCCTAATTTAACTTCACCCATTTCTGGCTGTAGGGGCACAAATTTAATACTAATGCATGCATATCACTACCACAAACCTGAATTGCCTTGACTGTCCAAAACCGCCAAGGAAAGGGCTAAAACTGCCAAGGAAATAGTCCTTGACCACAAACCGTCAAGCAAATACACTCAAGGATAGAAGCTAAGGGAAATTAGTTTCAATTCCTTAGCGGTTTCGACGCTCAAGGATGATTTCCTTGGAGGCTAGCCGCCAAGGAAACTATAGCCAGACTTAATTTGCTGAATGGTCAAGAAAATATTGAAACCGCCAAGGAAAGAAGTTTGCTTGAGGGCTAACAACCGCCAAGGAAAGTAGTTTGCTTGAAGGCCAACAACTGTCAAGGAAAGTAATTTTCTTGAGTGCCAACAACCGTCATGCTAATACATATTTTCTTGGCGGTTACAAACCTTCAAGGAAAGACCATTTCCTTGTGGGCTGCTAGCTGACAAGTTAATTATTATTCTTGAGGGCATGACTGTAAATTCTTGGCTGCAAGAACTGCCAAGTAAATCCTTATTTCCTTGACTGTATTATTTTCCTTGGCTACTGTTGTCGCCAATTACAATTGTAGAAACAAATATACCAGAAAGTCATCATACATATATATATTCCAGTCAACATCATACAACCAACATGGAAATCAAAGAGCATCCAGGAACAAACTTTGCTGAAATGGATGGAGACTAATTAAGGATTCCAGTACCATGGAAGATCTGCGATGCTGCAGCCTCTAGACCTAGATTTTGGGTGTCTACAGGAAACAACCAGATCTATATATTCATGTGTTAGCTACATAAAAAAATAGGAGCAGTGATACCTGCACTCAATCTCAATCTGACGTTGGCTGCAGAGGAGCTTGGGAGTGGAGGCGATGGTGGAGGTCCTCAGCAGCGCCACCAGCAACACCATAGGAGGGGAGCTAGGGACCGGAGCAGAGGAACCTGGGGGCGATGGCGACAAAGGAGATGCCCAAGAGCGAAGCCCGTTGTTGCAGAAGAGTTGGGGCAGGAGCGAAGTGGTCCAGGGCGCTGCCACGGCGGCGACCTCGTCTTCAAAAGGAAGATGTGGACGAGTGGAGAATGGTCGGGGACGGCGGTAGTGAGGTTGAGGACGGCCGGTGTGCCCAAGACCACGGGGGAGGTTGGGCGCGCCGAGAGGGAAGGGGAGCGGGGGAGAGCGCACTGACGGCATGAGGAGAGCGGCAGGTTTTTCTTTTCTTTGGCCGAATGAGTGGCGGCGGCTGGAGTCTGGAGATAAGGTTAGCGCTAGGGTTTCTAGGTCACAGGGTGTGCCCGGGCGGGAGTTTGCCAATTCTTGGCGCCAGATGCACAGACAATGTCTTTTTTCTTTTTTAAATTGTTTAAACATCTATATGTTTTTTTTACAAGAGGAATATTCAATTTTGATGATATATAGCGTCAAGCTAAATATCAGACCCATTATTATGAATGTAAATATAAAAGGTAAAATTATTTTGGACATATTACTTTACATTTGTTTGTTCTAAAACATTTGCTATAATATTTAGAAGTCATTGTCTAGTTGCCTCTTTTTACTTTTCTCATGGATGTACCGTACGCTCTGGCCTAAGCCTCCGGCGACGGGCGTCCGCTTCGCTCCGTCAGAAGTCGGTCAATATAATGTGCAACTAAATTTGGAACATATATAACAAGATAAAGGCGAAGTTGGAGATCGTTAATAATTATGCGCTTAGCTAGTGATGCTCTGCGCAGCTGCCGAGCTCTTGCCGATTTAGGCTCTTGTAGCTCGCCATCTCTAGTGAAGCATCTCTTCAATTTCATCTATAAGAGTACACGTGATAGAAACACAACAAGTTGATACCTCCACTCCTACCTAGTGTTAGGGACTCGTGATTGAAACCATAAATTTATTAATTAGTGTTACTACTTATACATATGGATAAACATGGACTCTCTATGATTGTGTCTACTGCCGTTGCAGTATTGTCACATAGCACAACCACACTTCTGTGAATAATTATGTGTGTGGAAAGCCAAAAACATGTGTTAACCACCAAAGTGGCTATATCCATTTGTGAATAATGTATAGATCAAATTTGTTAATATCATTTAAAAATTTAATGCCAAGATAGCACAACCATATTATGATCTCATGCCAAATTTTAGGATTTTCGGACACCATTGAGATATTATTGTTTTTTTATCATAGTCACCAAAATACTTATAAGCATTTCCTTGACCGCCAACCTCCAAGAAAATTTAATACTCCCTCTGTATCACAAATAGAAGACGTTTAGGACAGCGACACGGTCTCCAAAGCATAACTTTGACCATTTATTTTTTAAAAAATATTTATTGTACAATAGTATATATATACTTTTATGAAAATACTTTTCAAGATAAATTTATTTATATGATTTTTATATTTTTAAACTCAATAATTTAAAAGTTATTCATGATTTATATTTCCAATGTTTGACCGGAACCTTTTCCAAAACGTCTTCTATTTCCGATACGGAGGGAGTAACCCCCAAGGAAATGATAATTTATTTGGCGGTTTATAATGACACTCAAGGAAAGTAGTCATTTCCTTGGAGGTTACTAGGAATTGTCAAGGAAACACCCATATTCCTTGGCAGTTTACTTCAACCGTCAAAGAATTCATATTTCCTTGAGTGTTTAACAACACAGCCAAGGAAATTGCCCTTTTCTTGGCGGTTTCATTTTAGCCTCCAAGCAAATTCTTGGCCGCCAAGGCTATTCTAGTTTCTTGTAGTGTATGCACCAGTTTCTTGACACTCCTTAGCTTGGCAATAATCCCTGTGCAGGTGGAGAAAAAAGAAACAGCCACCAGAGGCCACAAGTAAGTCAGCGAAACACATCAGCATTCTCATAAAAACAATTTTCTTTTTAAGGATACTTTTGTGAGATTAACTAAGCTGCGAATACAACAGGTTCACTTCAGTCCAACTGGGCAAAAGTAGACCTGAACATTTTCAGCCCGGCCCGATCCCGCCGGGTTTTGGCCCGCCCACGAACCTCACTGGACAGGGCCTGGGCAGAGATCTTGCTGCCCAGAAAAAAATTTCTCGGCCCGAACCCGGCCCGAAATGTTTATTTTAGCCGTTTTACACTATAAATTATGCGGGTGGCCCGCCCAAGCCCGGGCCCGGCCCGAAAACAGCAGGCCCGACTCGTCCAGTGGACAGTAGTGGGCAGGTTTTTTTTGGCCCGGCCCGCAAAATGCTCAGATTTTTTTGCAAAAGATAGGGCAAAACTTAAACCGACTTAGATTTTGTGGTCTGGTTTGGCTATATGTACATAAACAAAGGGTCCTCAAGATTATTTACCACTATAAGAGAGAGGTAATTGCTTAAGATTTTTTTTCTCTGTGCTCCTATGTGAATGATGAGAGAACTAGTTAACACTACCTATTCCCATTTTCAATTTCGAAAATTTTCAAATACATCGTGTGAAAATGGCAAACATACTGTAATCCTGGCAGTAACCTATCTAGGGATGAGAATAGTTGGTAACAATACCTTCTATACAGAAACACTTTCTAGTCGATTGCCGACAGCTGGTAGAAAGGTATTTACTGTCGGTTCAACACTGACAAGAAAAGCTTTTACCATCGGTTCAACATTGACAAGTTTTAACTTTCTCGATGGTTGTTCCACTATCGACAAGAATAGCATAGGTATTTTTGGTTGATTTATAGAAAACCGTCAGCAATAACCAGAACAAATAGGAATAATTTTGGGTCTGGTAGTACAAAAGTGCATTTCTTTAACAACACTTGCTTTTGATCCATAAAAATGCTACACTCTTTTCCTTTTTGTGACCGTGTCTAATCACATTTTCATTAAAAAGGAGAGGAGAGTTACAACACATCATCCTAGTAAGCCTAGGCTTACCGGGACCAACATGATCCTTGCAAGACAAACCTCACAACTAAGATCCCCAACAAAGTTCACAAAGAGTTAATTACATAGCCAACAATTTGTAACAAACAAAACTGAACTTTTACTCACAAAAAAATCCAATCTTAATTCACCATTCGCACTAGCACATATAACACATACTCATGAACACATACTGTTAACACTGGAATTTCGCACGCATAAGAAGATGACAAGAGGGCCCAGTTGGCAGTAAGGAGAGCGTTCGGCAGATATCTTGGCGGTCGGTTAATTCCCGAAGTTCCGGCAAATGCCTATACAGTCGGACATCTTGCGAAACAATGACTTCATTCAGGAAGCGAATATGGCAGGTGGAATCGGCTCGTACGAGAGGAGCGAAGTGTTAGAGGACATCGAGGAAGAAATAGGAAAAAGGCTTGTATCTTTCTAGATTTTATTATAAATCGTAATCGTCTAGGATTCATATCTCGTCCAGGGTATAAATATAAACCCTCGACCATTGTAAAACTGTTCACAACCACATCAATACTGTCGGGGGACCACAAAAGGGGTACCCCCAATCAACGCAAAGCAAATAAGTTAAACCTAGAGCACCAATTAATAAGAGACCTAACTAGTCTAACCCTCTACAAAACCAACCCCTCGAGGCCTACAACGCTGGCCCACCAAGCCGAAGCCCGAAAACCCATTAAGCGGAAGTAGGCCGCGTCAGCCCTCTAAGCCAGGCCTCGGGCGAACGCTCGTTCTCCGTCTCGCCCGAGCCCTCCAAGCCAGGCCTCGGGCGAACGCTCGTTCTCCGTCTCGCCCGAGCCCTCCGAGCCAGGCCTCAGGCGAACGCTCGTTCTCCGTCTCGCCCGAGCCCTCCGAGCAAGGCCTCGGGCTGGCGCTCGATTCTCCGTCTCACCCGAGCCCTCCGCGTCAGGCCTCGGGCGAGCGCTCCACTACCCTTCAAGCCTCCCGCAAGAAGGAAGCTCCCTGCTTCTCAGCTCTGACAACCGTACCACCGCCTGCTGCGCCCACGTCCAGTCAAACAGAACCACATCACCTCCCTGGAACGCGCTGACATCTGCTGTCAGGACAGGGCAGGGACATGCAGGAGGCGTGGGAAGACAGGAGGGGAGTCACAACCCCTTTTTTCCACCACCGGCGGATCCGGACGTGGAAAGCCACACCCGGTGGCACTGTTCGGCACTATACCCACTCCGGGGCCACTATGATGTACGACCATCTAACAGGCTACAGTGCAGCGGAGGACTCGGCTCTCCTCGAGAGTCAAAATCCCTGTGCAACAAGTACACCCGTCACTGTGGATTGCCAGTCCCACGACCTCATCCCCTGAGCCCTCCACAGCAGGCCTCGGAGGATGAATCCACTCTCCGTCTCGCCCGAGGCCTCGCAGCCAGGCCTCGGACGAGGTCCGACCCGCCGACCGGAAGACTCGGCACAAGCCGATAGACGCAACTATGGGACGGAGGGATCCGACACTGCATCGCCATAATGCCGGACATGCCCGACCACGACGACAAGCACGACGACCATACCGTCACTGTAGAGCCCCAGTAGCTCACCCCCACCTTTTTGACTAAGAGCACTCATATTCTATCTCCTTGTAACCCGTGCCCTCCTTGAGGCTATAAAAGGAGGAGCCGGGTACACCACTAGGGCAGTGGGAGCCTGGAGACAACAGGCGGTCTTCAGAACAACCATCGAACCAAGAACACACTACTCGCAAGCACACGACACGACGCACACACGACCAGCACCCCCCACGACGGACTACTCACCCGGCTCACTGTCACCCTCAGCTCGAGCCCGCCGTCGACCACTAGCCGCCCTACCCGCGCTCCACCACCCAAGACACTACTAGCAACCACTAGGCACCGTACAACACTTGATCAGAGTCAGCACCAGCGACCACACTCATGCCGATAACCCCCCGTAGGGTCTACGACACACACACGACAGTCTGTCCCCGCTCGTTGAGCTTGTATACCCCTGTACAAGCACTTAGGTGCAGGCCCCTCCCCCGCTGGACTAGGGCACTTTGCCGAACTAGGATAAACTTGTGTCATCTTGCATCACCATCTAGGAAGAGAGCACGCATCATATTACTAGTTGGTGTCCATACCCCGGGGTCGAAACACCGACAGTTGGCGCGCCAGGTAGGGGCCTGTGGCGGAACGGTCCCAATCCATGGCCACAGGTCCCGTCAGCTCTGACAGCCGAACCTATGTTCCACGCGATTAAGACTGATCGTCACTGGGCTGCATCGGTGCCCATTGTCCGCAGGATCATCTCACAATTCGGTCACAGCACTGGATATTTTTACAAATAACATCGGAATACAGAGCGAAAGACTTAAATAACATTAGTTTTACAAACCGAGGTTCCAAATAAAATTAAAGGTGCAGTTATTACAAACCATGTTCGGGTAATAGAAATAGGCAACGTAGCGGAGTACAACAAAATAAGATACTTGCGATCACCCAGCCCGAGGGTGCGCAACTATTCTTCGGCCTCATCGGCCTCTTCCTGGACGATGGTCATGCAGCAGGGCGCAAGACACATCGGGGACTCAGTCATACCTGCAACAGGGGTTAACAAACCCTGAGTACTGGGGTACTCAACAAGACTTACCCGACTAAAGAAAAAGGGAAGAAGACTCAGGAATGAGAGGCTTAGGTAGTCAAGGTAAGGCTTAAGCAAGATCAAGTATTTTGCAGAAAAAGCATTTTGAAATCCTTGTTTTATTTTTGGAAAGATTCCAGTATTTCTCAATTCTTCATTGTTCATGATTCATTTTACCTTTCAAAACATACCTAGTTGAGAACCACTCTCCGTTGACAGTCAGTGACCAAGTCTCCATAACCGAGGAGCAACGTTAATCCGGATAAATAATACTCAGCTGAGGATCCCTATCCACACTGCATATGTAGCACCCAAGCTTGCATATGCCAACTCGTCTACCACGATTCCTCCAAGATTGGGCCCGGTCCTACGCCACCCGGAAGTACAGTACACCACTCCTATCCAGGTACGACGACCACGTGGGTACATGCTACTTCCGCCATCTCTCCACTCCCAGTGCGCGGTTGTCGGTCCAATAAAGGATTCCTCGGAGCCAGAGCTTTCCGAAGTATGTGAATAGTTGCAAGTCTTGACCAGCAGGCCCCCATACGGATGGTCCCTAAATTTTTCTGCCAGAACCATACCTTGGTTATATCTCACCCAAGCGTAATAGTCCTGTCAGTTTTTTCAACCCTGTCCTGGTCGGTGTCAACTGTTGAGTCCCGGACTACAACATGACGGCACCGTACGCTCGGGCAACCTCTCCTCGATGTTGACTAGGTACCGATCAGATACTTAGTCAACAGTCGGGGAGTAAAGCCAAATTCCCATAAAAATTCTTTAAGTGATCACACACTTTGAAATTGGCATTTTTATTGCAAATCTATTGTATAGCATCACTAAGCATTTTGCAAATAATTTTTAAACAGGGCGGGGTATTTGCCGGTAGAGGTAAATAGTGCAGGCAATAGGTCATCACACAACTCCTATAACCTAATGCAGTAGTTTAACTCAAAGGCATTTTAAGTAAACTTTTATAAAAACAAGGAAGGGTTAAAATGCACCGGGGCTTGCCTTGAAGAGCAAAGAGGCCAGGCTCGGGGTCGGCAGTGTAGGCGTCGGAGCTCGGGGTCGCCTCAGGGGTAGGTCCGTCAGCGGCTGCTTCGACTTTGACGTTTTCTCCTTCGGTCACTATACGGATGCAATGATATATGCTTATGAGGATGCTGACATGAACAATACAGCAGGACAAATTTTACTGTTTCTAGAGCACAACTTTTCGGCGCGTAAGTAACTCCTAGTATAGACACAAAGTTACTTATCTCTACCTTTAAGCACGATTAATCGAACTTATTAAGCATCTTTTATCCGACCTAAACACAAATCATGCATGGCATCACAAACATCATAGACCAAATGGGTGGAGGTCTATGAACAGCAAACAATCCAAAAGTCACATCACAGGGCATTCAATATAAACCCTAATCACTTTTCTATTTTTCTTAATTATTTAAAAAGGTCATTTTATGAAGTTGCTCAAAAATTACCAAATTAATCTCATAAGTTCATTATGGTATAAAAAAGGTGGCAAAACAAATTTCATAATTTTTGGAGGTCATTAAGGTGCTCAATTAAAATCAGACATTTAATTAACAAAAGGCACTATTCAACAATTAAAATAAATGCTCAAAAATCAACTTGTTCCAAAAGACTTCAAAATTTTACCAGAGACTAAACATGGCATAGGAAGCTCACAAAAATTTATCTCATGATTTTTGGAGTTATAAATGATTTTCTAAAAATCCAAAACCATCCATTTATTAATTAAAAGAGGGATTTTACATTTTCAAATTCTGCAGAAAGGTAGAGTTTCTTATTTTCTTAAAATTCTACACGGTGCAAGGAGCATACCATATTTTTCTCAAGATTTAAGGAACAACAGATTAGTTCTCACAAAAAGAGAAAAACAGAACACTATTCACATATCTTAAAAAGAAAGGAAAAGGGAAAAGAAACACTGTGCTTCTTCCCCGAGGGCTCGGGCGAATCGCAGGCGAGGCGCACGGCGGACTGGCTGCTCGGGCCTTGCGCTGGGAAAGCCGAGGGTGGGAAAAGCTTCGTGAGCTCACCGCGAGTCGGAAGCAGGGCTCGGCGAGGCGGTGCGAGGGTAGGAGGAGGGAGTCCGACGGTGGTGGCGGATCTCTTCGGCGGCTATCGGCGTCCGACGGCTCTGTCCACCAAAAGAGGTCACCGAGGGTGCGGTTAGAAGCGCGCTGAGGTGAGGAAGAGAGGGGCAGGGGTCGGAGGGAAGAGAGAAGCACTCACGGCGGCGAATTTCTCGCTTAGCCGAAACGCGGTCGTTTGCCGGAGTCGGGGACGAAGCTCCTGCGCCGGCGAGAGGAGGGCGGAGGGGTGAAATTGGTTGCTCGGGAAGGTGGAGCAGCTCAAGGCGAAGGCGGTGGAGGGCTCGGCGTGCGCTGGGGTGGTCTGGTGGCTCGGGGTGCCGTGGTGGCGGCAATGGCGGAGCTCGGCGGCTTCTTATAGCCGCGGGATGGAGCGGGGGGCGGGGGTCCGGGCGAGGGGTGAGGAGCATTCGCGCGGCACTAAAGGAGGTAGGGAGCAGGGTAGGGCGGCTCGGCATGGGCGGGAGCTCGCGCGCGGCGCGGCGGCTTGCGGCGGCCGGCATCTCCGCGCTATCTGCGGCCGTAGGGGAAAGAGGAGGGTAGGGTAGGGGATGGCGAGGCGGCGGTAGGTAGGGGACCGGAGAGGTCGAGCGCTTAGCGCTGGCCTCGGGCGACACGAGCGCGGGTCAGCCGGGCTCGGCGAGGCTGAGGCTGCGCCGCCGTAGGTTGGGGATCGAGAGGTCGAGCGCTTAGCGCTGGCCTCGGGCGACACGGACGCGGGTCAGCTGGGCTCGGCGAGGCTGAGGCTGCGCCGCCGTCGGCCGGGGCCCCTTGCTTTAAAGCTCGCACAGAGACGTTACCCGTTCCCAAATTTACCCCTTTCTGAAATTTTGAAATTACTCCCAAAACTTGAACTACACAAAGAAAACTCAAAACACCAAAGTTGCTCAAAACTTTGAGACCTACAACTTTGTCAACATAAACTTTTCCTGAAACTCAAAAGTTTTTGAGATAATTTTGAAAACCGAAAAGGGGACAAAATTGAAGTTTGAAAGAATTTGAAATTACTTCTGATTTTATATTGAAACATGAAAATCTGTAAACACCAAAGTTGTTTCTCTTGACAAGATCTACAACTTTGCTAAAAGGACCAACCTCAAATTTTGAATAGTTTTTAAATTAATAAAAGAGGGGTAAAAACCAGGGTTTGGAAATCAGGGTTTTTCAAAAGGAAATTGAAACCTGTTTTTGATTTTGGTTTTTGAACAGCACACAATGCTTCAAGACACTAAACTGCACATGAATTACACAAACTAGGCACAGAGGTGAAATTACCATTTTGCCCTTATAGTAAGATTTGGGCTTTTAGGGTTTTAGAAAAAGGAATCACTACACACAAAATACCTTAAGAAAGGTAAAGGCAAGCAATCAATAGACAAACATTAATGCATGACAAGAATGATTAATGACTAAAGATGATGACATGTCAGGTTAATTACATATTAAACACCAGAGGTGTTACAGGGCCTTCGCGTGTCGGAGTCGATTTCTCGTTGTTTTCTGGATGGCTTCTTCCGCTCCTTCGTTCTCTGCTGGTGCCGTCATCTGGTTCGGGAGCCTCGAGTTCCTGGCCACCGGCAGCAGCAACGAGCTGACCCTGCTCTCCACGGAGAGCCCGAACGGAGGGCGTGTCACGCCACCCCGCGCGAGGGGCGTGGCGCGTCGCCCGCACCACCACGCGTCACCACCTCGTGAGCGGCGCCGTCGTCACCATCACCGCCAGGCACAGGCGGTGCCCGCGGCGTACACCCACTTCCCCGCTGCCGGCGCAGAGTCCCCAAGGAGAAACCTGCCTGGCGAGCGGCCGGAGACTTCTAGGGCGCGCGCGCACTCTCCAGCGAGTTCGCGTTCGTCATGCGCACGGACCAGGAGCCTGGCCAGAGGCCCCCGAGCCGTGCTCCATCGACACCACCTGGCTTCCTCCCGCACGGGGTGTACCGCGCTCGACGCCAGCGGCCCCCGTTTGGCCTCAACAACTCCGCAGCTGTAACACCCCTGGTGTTTAAACTGTAATTAACTTGACATATCATCATTATCATCATTAAGCATCTTGATCATGATTTCATGTGTATGCATTTACTAAGTGTATCATTTTATGTGAAGTACCTCTATTGCAAAAACCCTAAAAGCCCTAACCTTCCTATAGGGGCAAAACAGTAATTTCACCTCTGTGGCTATGCTTGGTGTATTTCTTGTTCCTTTGGTGTATTGAAGTTTTGTTGTGTTGACCAAAGTTCAAAAACCAAAAATCAGATTTCAAACTCCTTGCAAAATCCTGATTTCCAAACCCTGGATTTTAACCCTCTCTTTGTAATTTAAAAAGTATTCAAAATTTGGGTTGGTCCAAATAGCAAAGTTGTAGATCTGGTCAAGAGAAACAACTTTGGTGTTTACAAATTTTCAAGTTGCAGTACAAAGTTTTGAGTTATTTCAAATTCATTCAAACTCCAACTTTTGTCCCCTTTTTGGTTTTCAAAATTAGTTTGAAAACTAATGAGTTTCAGGAGAAGTGTATAATAGCAAAGTTGTAGGTTTTGACAAAGGAACAACTTTCATATTTACAGATTTTCATGTTTCAATATAAAATCAAAAGTAATTTTGAATTATTTCAAATTCCAAAAGTGTCCCCTTTCTGTTTTCAAATGCAGTTCAAAAACTATTTGGATTTGAAAAATGTTCATATTGACAAAGTTGTAGATCTCTTTTTTTATGAACAACTTTGGTGTTTTGAGTTTTTGCTGCACAGTTCAATTTTTGGGAGTAATTTGCAAATTTCTGAAATTGGTCAAAGGTCAAACCCTACCCTAGCTACTGTTTGTCTTCAACCTAGGGTCAGGGGGGGCCCCGGCCATGGCTGCTCGCCGGCGCTGCACGCGCCGCGCGCCTGGCAGTCCCACGCCTGTCCCCGACTTGTCGCCTGCAGCCGCGACATCACGCCGCACCCGCACGCGCAAGAACCGACCCCACACGTCCCCCACTGCTCCCAGTTCGTTGCCGCCGCGTGGTCGCCGCCGGCGAGCGCACGCCCAGGCCCTGGGTGCACGCCTGTCCTTCCGCCGCTTGCAATCGAATGCGCACGTCTCGGCGAGCTTATCCACGCTATCCCGTGCTCTCTACCGCCCGACCGTGCCTATAAAAGGACCCCGGCTAACCGAAGCTCTCACCGCCTCCGCCACCGTGGTCAGGCCAGTCCAAGCCTTCCGCCGCTCCACAACCTAGCTCAGAAGCTCCACCGCACCCTTGCGAAGCTTTTCCCCTCCTCAATTTCACCTCCGCCGCCTCCAGTTGCCCGGCGTAACCCATCTCTCCCATCTCCGGTGAAACGCCGGTAAGGCTCGGGTTGAGAAATACTCTCTCCCCGGTCTCGATCATCTCCCTCCGACCCCTGTTTCATCTTCCTTGTGTCCTTGCGCGTCTAACCATACCCCGGCGACCTCTTGTGGTGCTCAGGAACGACGGAACGCCGTCGCGACGCCGTTCGGTCCGCCGACGACCCCGCTCCGTCGAACTCCTAGCTCCGGCCGTCCCCTCCCTCGCCGTCACGCGTCAACGATCGCCGGTGAGCTCCTGAACCTCCCCATGTGCTCGGTTTCGTCCGCGAGTCCTCGCCGTAGTCGGAACGACGCCTCGCCGCCGTCTGGTCGCCGCCAGACGCGCGCGAGAAGATGAACTGTTGTTTATCCATTTTTCCAGTTTATTTTGAATAGTGTCCAATTTCATATTTTTTGTGATTTTCTTTGTGATGCTTCAAAAATTCTGAAATTTTGAGGATAGACTCTTTGTACCCTGAAGTATTTTACAAAAATAAAAACTGGATCTTTTCTGCAAAAATTTGAAATGAAAAATCTCCCTTTAATTAATAAATGGATGGTTTTGGATTTTTAGAAAAAGATTATAACTCCAAAAATTTTGAGATAAGTTTTTGTGAGGCTTCTATGCCATGACAAGTCTCTAGTGAAATTTTTAAGTCTTGTGGAACAAGTTGATTTTGGGCTTTTATTTTAATTCTTGAATAGTGACTTTTGTTAATTAATCTCTAGATTTAATTGAGCACCTTAATGACCTCCAAAAATTATGAATTTGTTTTGCCATAACTGTACCATAATGAACTTATGAGATTAATTTGGTAATTTTTGGAGCACCTTCATAAAATGACCTTTTTAGATAATTAAGAAAAATAGAAAAGTCATTAGGGTTTGGTGGTGGAATGTCTTGATGTGACTTTTGGGATTGATTGATGTTCATAGACCCCTACCCCTTTGATCTATGATGTTTGTGGTGTCTTGCTATGTCCATGCTTAGGTTTAGTAAAGGTTGTCTAGAAAGGTTGACTAATGTTGCATAAAATGATGAGTCATTTCATGTCCTTTGCTAAACACCACTTACTCTCTAAAAGTTATACCCTAGTTGTGTCCTTTGCACTTTGTTCATGCTAGCATACTCATGTGCATGCATCATTGCATTCGTATAGTTACCGAAGGAGGAGTTAAAGTCGAGACCGCCGCCAACGAACCAACTCCCGAGGCGATCCCGGACTCTGACCTCTGCACCACTTTTCCCGAGTCTGCCGTCTTCTTCACTTTCAAGGCAAGCCCCGGTGCATCCAACCTTTCCTTGGATTTATAAAACGTTTTCCTTAATGCTTTTGAGTAAATTACTGCATTAAGTTTATAGGAGTTGAGTGCTATCCTAATTGGTGCATTGTCCACCTTGACCACTGATATACCTGATACTGATACTTGCTTTTCAAAAGTATTTGGAAAATGCTTAGCATGCTTATCGACTTAAACTTTGCAATAAAAATGCCTATTTCAAAAGTGTGATCACTTTAAAGAACTTGATGGGAATTTTGGCTTTACTTCCCCACTGTTGGCTAGGTAACTGGCCGTGCCTAGTCAATAGCGAGAAGAGGTTGTCCGCGCGTACGGTGCCGTCATGTTGTAGTCCGAGACTCAACAGTTGACACCGACCGGGACAGGGTCGAAAAACTGCCAGGACTATTACGCTTGGGTGAGATATGACCAAGGTGTAGTTCCTGGCTGGAAATAGGGACCATCCGTATGGGGGCCTGCTGGTCAAGACTTGTAACTATTCACATACTACGGAAAGCTCTGGCTCCGAGAAATCCTTGATTGAGGCCGACAACCGCGCACTGGGAGTGGAGAGATGGCGGAAGTAGCATGTACCCACGTGGGTTAGAGGCCCGGATTGGAGTGGTGTACTGTACTCCGGGTGGCGTAGGACCGGTCTAATCTTGGAGGAATCGTGGTAGACGAGTTGGCATATGCAAGCTTGGGTGCTGCTATGCAGTGTGGATAGGGATCCTCAGCTGAGTATTATTTTTATCCGGATTAACGTTGCTCCTCGGTTATGGAGACTTGGTCCACTGACTGTCAACGGAGAGTGGTTCTCAACTAGGAATGTTTTGAAATGTAAAATGAATCATGAACGGTGAAGAATTGAGGAATACCGAATCTTTCAAAAATAAATAAGGTTTTCAAAATGCTTTTCGGCAAATACTTGATCTTGCTTAAGCCTTACCTTGACTACCCTAAGCCTTCATTCCTGAGTCTCTCTCCTTTTTCTTAGTCGGTTAAGTCTTGTTGAGTACCCAGTACTCAGGGTTTGTTACCCATGCTGCAGGTATGCCTGAACATCCGATGTGTCTAGCCCCCTGCTGTGTGACCTTCGTTCAGGAGGCCGATGAGGCCGAAGATTAGTTGTGCACCCTCGGGCTGGGTGAACTATCTTTATGATTGTCGAACACTGCTACACTGTCTATTTCGAACTATCAGAACATGGTCTGTAATATTCGTACCTTTAATTCCATTTGAAACCTTGGTTTGTAAAACTATTGTTATTTAAGTCTTCCGCTCTTTATTCTGATGTTATTTGTAAAAATTACATTCATTTGAACCCGTGTTTGTAAAATATTGTTATTTAAGTCTTCCGCTCTTTATTTGCTGTATGTAACACTTTGAAATGCTGTAACCGATTGTGCGATGATCCTGCGGGACAATGGGCGCTGACGTCCCGCGTGATGAAAAGGTTAATCACATGGAACATGAGTTTGGCTGTCAGAAGTTGCAGGGACACGTGGGCCAAGGGATTAGGGCCGTTCCGTTACAGCAGCTGTCTACGCCCACCACCTCGACGAGCGCCGTCAGGACCGGGCGGCGGCAGAACGGGAGGAACGTTCGGGCATGATCCTACGAGCCCACCGACCTGGAGATCGTCTACCCCGCGCACGTCGACACGCGGCTTCTCGCGAGTCGTCGAGCCACCCCGGCGACCACCATCGAAGAGTGGTACCATGAGCTGCAGTCCCAGCACGAGCCAGGGCGGCGCGACATCAACAGCTCTGACTCCGACGAGTACGACTACCACGACCCTGACCTCTGGGATCCCACCAGGGAGTGCTTCCGCTCGACGGGGTCGTGGGCGATGCCGAGGACGACGACGACGACGACGCCAGGCCGGCGCTCAACCTCGAAGCGCCCAACGACGTGGCAGCGTCGGACGAACCACACGTTCGGGGGAGGAACGACCCCCGACCACGGATGCACCACCTCAGCACAACGACGACCAGGCGGCGCAGCTCGCGCAGCTGCGAGACGCGATCACCCAGGCTGAGGAGGACCGACAACGCCTGTTGCAGCTCGAGCAAACTCTTGTGCAGGAACAAGCCCAGCTCGAGGCGGCCGGCGTCATGGCCGCCGCTCGAGAGGTCCACGGCAGATCCTCAAGGATGGGGCACCAGCACGCCCCGAGGTGCGCTTCCCGCGAGCCGGGCAGAACGTGGTGGCGGCCGCGGTGCTGCTCCGCGATCTACCGCCATCTCCAACCCTAACGCCAGGCACATGCTTGGGGAGATGAAGAACCCTCTCGAGACAGCCGCTCTACAGCAGGACAAGAGCTCAGCCTCGCGCTGGCGCGGAGCGGCCTCGGGGAAGCCAGCAGACACGCCCCGCAACGAGCGTGAGACGTCCGTCCACCAGCCGGATGCCTCTCGAGCCAAGCCAGTCCGGGAGCGGATCGTCGACAACCGGCCCACCTCGAGACCCCAATGACGCCGCAACAACATCAACCGCCGGCGCAAAGGCAAAGGCGAGGAGCGTGGCTATAGTGCCCATCGAGGGGGGCGCTAAAACAGTGACGAGGACCGGCAAGCCCTCGAGCCCCGGGCCCCAGGGTCTTCAGCCGGGCCATCCGCAGCTCACACCATCCCCGACCGCTTTCGACCACCGACCAACATCGTGAAGTATGACGGGGAGGTCGAGCCCAAGCTATGGCTCTCCAGACTCCCGCTGGGCTGCCAACTGGGCGGAGCGAAGAGCGACGACCGCGTGATCATACGCCAGCTCCCACTCTACCTCTCGGACACCGCCCGTCGGTGGCTCGAGGGCTCCCGCCAGATCAGATCCAAGACTGCGCCGACCTAGCCAGGGTCTTGGATGGGAATTTCAAAGGGACTTTGCGTGCGCCCAGGCAACCCCTGGTCTACGACGTGCAGGCAGACAGCGGATGAGCCCCTCCGTGACTTCGCTCGGCTTTCTCGAAGCAGCGCCTCGAGCTCACCCCCGTGCCTGATGAGGATGTCATCTCAGCGTTCCTCCTCGCGGGCACGACATGCCAGAGAGCTAGTCCACGAGCTAGGGTGCTACCGTCCCAGGACGGTCGAGATCTGATGGATCGCGTCACCAGCTTTGCCTCGGGCGATGAGGCAGTGGGGGCCTTCTTTGGCTGCTCCATGGACAAGGCAAGGCAGTGGCCATGCCGGAGGGCTCGAGCAAGGGCAACGATGACAAGAACCACAACACACCAACAAAAGAAGAAGAACAAAGGCAAAAGTCAGAAGGCGAAATGCGACGCCGATGACGACGACGATGAAGAGTGCTCGTGGGTGCCCTCGAGCATAAGAAGCCTCGAGGCCCCCCTAACAGGGCTGTCTTCGACAAAATGCTCGGGACCCCTGCCCTTATCACAAGGGTCCCACGAATCACAAGTTGAAGACTGCCCGAATGTTGAAGGGCTTCTACTCCAAACTCGGCGACAGAAGGAAGACGTGCCTAGGGCAAGGACAACATCGACACGATGACGGGGACCGGACGGCACTTCCTCCCCCCGACACGCGATTGCTTCATGATCTACGGGGGCCCTACCATCGGGCTCTCAGCTCGAGAGAGAAAGAAGGAGCGCCGGGAGTCTTTGCACTCTGCCACGACACCCCCCGGTATCTTGACTGGTCTGATGCGCCGATCACATTCGACGTGATGACCATCCGGACCATGTCGTAAATCCGGGGGCGTACCCCCTCGTCGTCGACCCCCGTCATCGTCGACGTACGGTTCTCAAGGTGTTGATATTGGGGGCTCGGCCTCAACATCATATACCTCGAGACCCTCGACCTCCTAGGGATTTTGATGGACCAGCTCCGACCCACCGCGTCGGGGGTTCCACGAGTCGTACCAGGGAAAAGAAGGCCCACCCCCTCGTGGCGCATCGACCTACCTGTTTGCTTTGGCAACGCCGACCAACTTCCGCCGGGAGACGCTCACCTTCGAGGTGGTTGGGTTCTGTCGGTGGTACAAAAAAGGTACCACCAATCAACGCACACACCCGAACGCTCTGTCTCCGTCTCGCCCGAGCCCTCCCAGCCAGGCCTCGGGCGAACGCTCCGTCTCCGTCTCGTCCGAGCCCTCCCAGCCAGGCCTCGGGCGAACGCTCCGTCTCCGTCTCGCCCGAGCCCTCCCAGCAGGCCTCGGCGAACGCTCTATCTCCGTCTCGCCCGAGCCCTCCCAGCCAGCCTCGGGCGAACGCTCTGTCTCCGTCTCGCCCGAGCCCTCCCAGCAGGCCTCGGGCGAGCACGATCGCTCTCCGTCTCGCTCGAGCCCTCCAGGCCTCGGGCGAGCGCGCCCCCACACCCTCGAGCCTTAACACGGGCCTCGAGCTGCACAGACAGCCGTACCAACCCATGCCACGCATTTAATGTCTTCACCTACTCCGGTCATGTCCACCAGTGCACAGCGTGTACCACAGTGACTCGGTATAAAGGTCAAGTCTCGTTTTCACCACAAGCATGGGCAAAAGGGGCACCAGTACGGCACTGTTCGGCAAGCCAGGCACTGTAACCCCTCGAGGCCGGCTACGCGCTCCTCGAGCCCTGCACTGTAACCCCTCGAGGCCGGCTACGCGCTCCTCGAGCCCTGCACTGTAACCCCTCGAGGCCGGCTACGCGCTCCTCGAGCCCTGCACTGTAACCCCTCGAGGCCGGCTACGCGCTCCTCGAGCCTGCACTGTAACACCTCGAGGCCGGCTCCGCGCCCCTGAGCCCCCGTGGCACCACCTCGAAGCCGGCTCCGCGCCCTTCGAGCCCTAACTACTTTCGTGCTATTGGAGGACAGGTACCCCAAGACCCGGAGGGACCTCACCGCGTACTGTACATTCCGGGATGGGTGCTGTACGGCTCCCGCCTTGTCGCACCACCACGTCCGCGCCCAGGATGGAAGCCACGACCCAAGGACGCCTCAACAGCGACGATCACATCGGCTCCAGTGGCCCCGACAAGACAGGGTTCCTACCCTTCTCCGTATGGGGCACCATACGCCCCGACACCTGTAATACCTTTATGTAACCCTGGCCTCCCCTTGCTCTATAAAAGGGGACACTAGGGCCCTCATTCAGAGGACGAACACAACACACGAGTCCACACACAGGCACGAGTCCGGACCCCGTCCACGCTCACTGAGCTTGTATTCTCCCCTGTACGAGCACTTAGGTGCAAGTAATACAAGAACATCCCCCCCCCCGCTGGACGTAGGGCTTCTTTGCCCGAACCAGGATAAATCCTTGTGTCCTCTTGCATCACCATCCAGGAAGAGAAGCACGCGATCATATCACTCGTTGGTGTGATACCCCCCGGTACGAAACACCGACAGTTGGCGCGCCAGATAGGGGACTTCGCGTGTCCGAGCCGATTTCTCGTTGATTCCTGGATGGCTTCATCCCCTCTTCCGTTCTCGGCTGGTGCCGTCGTCTGGTTCGGGAGCCTCGAGTTCCTGGCCTAGGCAACGGCAACGAGCTGACTCTGCTCTCCACGGAGGGCCTGAGCGGAGTGCGTGTCACGCCACCCCGCGCGGGGGCGTGACGCGTCGCCCGCACCACCACATGCCGCCACGTCGCGAGCGGCGCCGTCGTCATCGTCGTCGCCGGGCGCAGGCGGTGCCTGCGGCAAACGCCCACACCCCCGTAGCCGGTGCAGGGTCCCCAAGGGAAACCAGCCCGGCTCGCGGCCGGAGACCTCCAGGGCGCACCCGCGCCGCCTAGCGACTTCACATTCATCATGCGTACGGACCGGGAACCAGGCCAGAGGCCTCCGAGCCATGCGCCGTCGACGCCACTCAGCCTCCTCCCGCACGGGTCGCGCCGCGCTCGGCGCCAGCGGTTCCCGGTCGGCCTCGACAACTCTGCGGCTGTGTACGCCCACCCCGCCTCGACGAGCGCCATCAGGACCAGACGATGGCGGACCGGGAGCAGCGTCCGGGCGCGCTGCTGCAGGCCATGGCCAGCCTGGAGATCGTCCACCCCGCGTGCGTCGACCGCGACTTCTTGCGAGCCTTCGAGCCCCACGGCGAGCCACCGTCGGAGAATGGTACCGCCGCGAGCTGCGGTCCCAGCATCGGTCAGGGCGGCGTGCCGTCAACAGCTCCGACTCCGACGAATACGACTACCACGACCCGACCTCTGGGATCCCACCAGGGAGTGCTTCCAACTCGAGGGAGTCGTATGCGACACCGAGGACGAAGGCGACGACGGCAGGCCGGCCCTCGACCTAGAGGGACCTAGCGACGTGGCCGCGCCAGGCGATCACGCGTTCAGGGAAGGACGAACCTCCAGCACCGGCTGTACCGCCTAAGCACGACGATGGCCGACGCGCAGCTCGCACAAGTGCAAGAGGCAATCGCCAAAGCCGAGGAGGAACGGCGACACCTGCTGCAGCTCCGGCAAACCCTGATGCAGGAACCACCCCAGCCCCGAGGAGCCGGAGCTCGAGGCCGGGCTCGAGAGGTCCACCGGCGGATCCTCGAGGACGGGGCACCAGCACGCCCCGAGGTATGTTTCCCGCGAGCTGGCCAGAACGAGGTGGCGGCGGCTATGATGCTCCGTGACCTGCCCACCGTCTCCAACCCCGATGACAGGCGCATGCTCGGAGAAATGAAAAACCTCCTCGAGACAGCCGCGATGCAGCAGGCCGAGAGCTCGGCGTCACGCCGACGCGGAGCAGCCTCAGGGAGACCGGCGGACACGCCCCACGACGCTCGCGAGGCATCCGTCCACCAGCCGGATGCCTCTCGAGCTAGGCCAGTCCGCGAACGATCGTCGACAACCGGCCACCTCGAGACCCCAACGACGCCCGCAACGACATCAACCGACGGCGCAAGGACATGGGGGCCAAGAGCGTGGCTATAGCGCCCATCGAGGGGGGCGCTACGACAGCGACGAGGACCGGCAGGTCCCCGAGCCCCCGGGCCCCCTAGTCTTCAGCCGGGCCATCCGCAGCTCAACCCTCCCCGACCGCTTCCGACCGCCGACCAACATCGTGAAGTATGACGGGGAGGTCGAGCCCAAGCTCTGGCTCTCGGACTTCCGCCTTGGCTGCCAACTGGGCGGAGCGAAGAACGACGACCGCGTGATCATACGTCAACTCCCACTTTACCTCTCGGACACCGCCCGCCGGATGGCTCGAGGGGCTCCCGCCGGATCGGATCCATGACTGGGCCGACCTAGTCAGGGTCTTCGACGGGAATTCAAGGGGACCCTGCGTGCGTCCAGGCAACCCCTGGGACCTACGGCGTTGCAGGCAGGGCGCGGACGAGCCCCTCCGCGACTTTCGCTCGACGGTTCTCGAAGCAGCGTCTCGAGCTCCCCCACGTGCCTGACGAGGACGTCATCTCATCAGCGTTCCTCGCGGGCACGACATGCCAAGAGCTTGTTCATGAGCTAGGACGCTACCGTCCCAGGACGGTCGAGGACCTGATGGATCGCGTCACCAGCTTTGCTTCGGGCGACGAAGCAGTGGGGGCCTTCTTTGGCCGTTCCACGGACAAAGGCAAGGCGGTGATCGCGCCAAGAGGGCTCCAGCAAGGGTAACGACGCCAAGACGACAACAATGACGGCAACAAAAGGAAGAAAAACAAACGCAAGGGCCAGAAGGCGAAGCGTGGCGCTGATGACGACGACGACAAAGAGGTGCTCGCGGGCGCCCTCGAGCCTAAGAAGCCCCGAGGCCCCCCCGATGGGGCTGTTTTCGACCAGATGCTCGAGGATCCCTGTACCTACCACAGGGGCCCCGTAAACCATAAGTTGAAAGACTGCCGACTGTTGAAGGGCTACTACTCCAAGCTCGGCGATAAGAGGGAAGACGCGCCTAAGGGAAAGGATACGATCGACGGCGGCAGAAACGCAGATGGCGACTTCCCCCCGGTGCGCGACTGCTACATGATCTACGGGGGGGCCGACCGTCGGGCTCTCAGCTCGAGAAAGAAAGAAGGAGCGCCGAGAAATCTTTTCGCTTGACCACGACGCCCCCCGGTATCTTGACTGGTCCGATGCGCCAATCACGTTCGACCGTGACGACCATCCGACCGTGTCATAAACCCGGGGGCTTACCCCACTCGTCGTCGACCCCATCATAATCGACGTTCGGTTCTCCAAGGTGTTGATGGATGGGGCTCGAGCCTCAACATCATATACCTCGAGACCCTCGACTCCTGGGGATTTCAGAGGGACAGCTCCGACCCAGCGTCGGGGGGTTCCACGGAGTAGTACCAGGAAAGAAGGCCCACCCCCTCGGGCGCATCGACCTGCCGGTTTGCTTCGGCACGCCGGCAAACTTCCGTCAGGAAACGCTCACCTTCGAGGTGGTCGGCTTCCAAGGGACCTACCACGCCATCATCGGTCGCCAGGCTACGCCAAGTTCATGGCGATTCCTAACTACACGTACTTGAAGCTCAAGATGCCGGGGCCAAAAGGGGTCATCACCGTTGACACCTCCTACGAGCACGCATACCACTGCGACGTGGAATGCGTCGAGCGGGGGGGAAGCCAACGTCCACCTCGACTCGCTCGAGGCCTTAGCAGCTCTGGCCACCGAGGGGGCCAGAAGCAAAGCGTCACGCCGGCACCTTCGAGCCGGCTGAGCACACCAAGCAAATACCCGTCGACCCGACCTCGGCCAATGGCAAGACGCTGACCATCAGTACCAGCCTCGAGCCCAAATAGGAAGCAGTGCTCGTCGACTTTCTCTCCGCGCGAACATCGACATGTTTGCGTGGAACCCCTCGGACATGCCGGGCATACCGAGGGAAGTCGCCGAGCACGCCTTGGAGATCCAGGCCGGGTCCAGACCGGTGAAGCAACGCCTGCGCCGCTTCGACGAGGAAAAGCGCAGGATCATCGGCGAGGAGGTGCACAAGCTTTTGGCGGCCGGATTCATCAAGGAGGTATTTTACCCAGAGTGGCTAGCTAATCCTGTACTAGTTAGGAAAAAATGGAAAAATGCGATGTGTGTAGATTACACTGGTCTGAATAAAGCATGTCCAAAGTTCCATTTCCTTTACCTAGAATTGACCAGATCGTCGATTCCACTGCTGGGTGCGAAGTGCTTTCGTTCCTTGATGCGTATTCCGGCTACCACCAAATTAGGATGAGAAAATCCGATGAGCTCGCGACCTCTTTCATCACACGCCATTTGGTATGTACTGCTATGTTACGATGCCCTTCGGCCTTCGAAACGCCGGGGCAACGTACCAACGATGTATGCAGCACATCTTTGGCGAGCACATAGGCAAGACCGTCGAGGCCTACGTCGATGACATCGTGGTAAAACTAAAAAAGTAGGGAACCTCATCAGCAACCTCGAGACCACGTTCGAGTGCCTCCGGGCCAAGAATGTGACGCTCAACCCCGAGAAGTGTGTCTTTGGTGTGTCTCGAGGCATGCTACTTGGCTACATCGTCTCGCAACGGGGATCGAGGCAAACCCTGAAAAAATCTCAGCAGTCACGAGGATGGGCCCGATTCGTGACCTCTAGGGCGTACAGAAAGTAACAGGCTGCCTAGCCGCTCTCAGCAGATTCATCTCGAGGCTGGGGAAAAAGCACTACCTCTCTCCGCCTACTAAAAAGACGGAACACTTTGCGTGGACCGCCGAAGCCGAGGAGGCCTTAACCAAGTTGAAGGGGCTGCTGACTTCTGCACCAATTCTCGTGCCCCGCGACCAGCCGAAGGTGACGATTCCCCCGAGCCCCTCCTCCTCTATGTGGCCGCAACCACTCAGGTGGTTAGCGCGGTCATAGCCGTCGAGAGGCACGAGGAGGGTCATACATTGCCGGTCCAGCGACCGGTATACTTCACCAGTGAGGTACTCTCCGAGGCCAAGGTCCGGTACCCGCACATCCAAAAGCTGCTCTACGCGCTCACGGCATCATCGTCACGAGGCGCAAACTCCAGCACTACTCCTCGCTCATCCCGTGACGGTGGTGTCGTCCTTCCCCCTCGGAGAGATCGTCAACAATCGGGAGGCCACGGGGCGCATCGCCAAGTGGTCCGCCGAACTAATGGGGGAGACCATCACCTATGCCCCGCGAAAGGCCATCAAGTCGCAAGCGTTGGCGGACTTCGTTGCTGAATGGACCGATACTCAGCTCCCGCCGGCACAGATTCAGGCCGAACTCTGGACCATGTACTTCGATGGATCCCTCACGAAGACGGGGGCGGGAGCAGGCCTGCTCTTCATCTCACCCCTCGGAGTACACATGCGCTACCTGCTTCGCTTGCACTTCCCCGCCTCCAACAACGTCGCCGAGTACGAGGCCCTCGTCAATGGGCTGCGCATCGCCCTCGAGCTCGGGGTCCGACGCCTCGACGCCCGAGGAGACTCGCAGCTCGTCGTCAACCAGGTTATGAAGGCTTCAAGCTGCATCGATCCCAAGATGGAGGCATACTGCGGGGAGGTGCGCAAGCTGGAAGACAAGTTTTACGGCCTCGAGCTCAACCACATAGCTCGGAAGTACACGAGGCCGCAGACGAGCTGGCAAAATTGGCGTCCACACGCGGCACGGTACCACCAGACGTCTTCTCGAGGGACGTCTTCGAGCCATCCGTCGAAGTCGACCCGGGGGCTGGCCCCTCGACGCCACCCCTCGAGCAAGACACGGGGGCTCGACTCTCAACGCCACCCCTCGAGAAGGACCCCTCGACGTCCGCAGAGGCGATGCAGGTCGACGCACACGCCTCTTCGTCATCACGGCCCCTCGACTGGCGGACGCCCTACCTCGACTACCTGACGCAAGGCGAGCTACTACAGAGACAGACGGAGGCCCGACGCATCGCTCGGAGGGCCAAGACCTACGTCATCTACGGCGACGAACGGGAGCTATACCGACGAAGTCCGACTGGAATCCTTCAACGCTGCATCCCACTCGAGGAAGGGCGCAAGCTCCTCGACGATATGCCCTCGGGGGCTTGCGGCCACCACGCAGCGCCGAGGGCCCTGGTTGGCAACGCCTTCCGACAAGGCTTCTATTGGCCGACCGCCACTGGGGATGCCAAGCGTTTGGTCCAAGCATGCCATGGGTGTCAATTCTACGCCAAGCAAACGCACCAGCCCGCACACGCCCTGCAGATGATCCCAATCACTTGGCCATTTGCCGTTTGGGGGCTCGACCTCGTGGGTCCCCTCAAAAGGACAAGCGGAGGGTACACACACATGCTCGTGGCCGTCGACAAGTTCACCAAGTGGATCGAGGCTAAGCCGATAGGAGACCCCACCTCCGAGAGGGCTGTCGAGTTCATCGCCAACATCATGTACCGGTTCGGGGTGCCTAATGTCATCATCACCGACAATGGCACCCAATTCACGGGCAAAAAGTTCACCAACTTCTGCGATGACAACAACATTCGCGTAACCTGGGCCTCGGTCGCATACCCCAATGCAACGGGCAGGTCGAGCGCGCCAACGGCATGATACTCCATGGGCTAAAGCCAAGCTGTTCAAGACCCTCAAGAATTTCGGAAAGGGGTGGGCTACAGAACTCCCTCGGTGATGTGGGGCCTCAGGACTACGCCGAGTCGAGCCACCGGGTTCACTCCGTTTTTCCTAACCTACGGCGCCGGGGCCGTCTTACCTACGGACCTCGAGTACGGCTCACCTCGACTTCGAGCCTACAACGAGCAAACCAATGACGAAAGGCTCGCCAACGCCAAGGACCAGCTCGAGGAGGCCGAGACGTGGCGCTCATCAACTCTGCACGCTACCAGCAAACACTTCGATGCTACCACGACAAGCACGTGCGCAAAAGGGACCTGGCGGTGGGGGACCTCGTGCTTCGACGGCTGCAAGATAATCGAGGGCGCCATAAGCTCCCCCTCCGTGGGAAGGCCCATACACCGTGGCCGAAGTGCTCAAGCCAGGCACATACAAGCTCTACGACGACCAAGGCAGGGTCCTGGCGAACGCGTGGAACATATCTCAGCTACGTCGCTTCTACCCTTAAGGGCCTCGAGGCCTTGTTCATTTTACTGCTTTGTACAAACACGTTGAATATGAATGGGCCAACTCGTGCTCCATCTTTCATGTTACTTAGCAACTCAAGGTAGCCTCGACCCTGCCTAGCTCAGGGTCGAGCCCGCCCTCGGGGCTGACAAGGGGGTAAACGCCCCCCCAGACTCCGGAAAAACGCGTGTTTTCTTTTCAAAAATTTGACCCTCGTCTCGACTCGCGCCTCGAATGAACTAGCGACGTCTAAAATCTTAAAGTACCTCGAGCCTCCAAGGTCGGGGGCGTCGACGTAGACGGCCGCCTACGCCCCGGCTACGGTGCCCTACCTACGCCTCCCCTCGAGGGGCTCGCGACGTATCAAAGGAACACAGACTAAGTTAGCAGAAACTCGAGCTTGCGACAAGAGAAGCGGTCAAACGCATTTGAAAAGAAAACAACTCTTTTTATAAACAAATCACATATACATTCGGGTCTCGACGTACCCTCATTTATGCCATAGAATTCTTACAAGGGCTCGACGCCCAATTTGGCACGCAGGCCTCAGTCCTCGTCGGTGCGGTACTCCTCCCAGAGGTCCACGATGGCAGGCTCGACCTCGACGCCCGAGCTCGAAGGAGGAGGGCTCCCGACACCGCTGCTGGCGTCAGGAGGCAGCATGTCCTCCTCGAAGATCTTCGCAAGCGACGTCCCCGGCCTCTCCATCTTCTCCAAAATTTGTCAACACGGCGGTTGTTCCACTCCTCATCCTTCCCCTCGATCTCGATGAAGCCATTCGCGACAACGTGGACCGGGAAGCGGAAACCGGAGCGAACGACCGCGAGTGTCTGCTTGACGCCGTGATGGAGAGCTTGCCGGACACGGTCCCGCGCGGCTGCTTCGAAGAAGCACAAGGCGTCGACCAAGGCATCGCCCCGAGCCATTGCACCTTCTGCCGCGGTCACAGGAGGAGCACCCCACATGGGGCCGAGCCGGTCGAGAGAAGAGCGAGCCCGCTCCGCCACCATCGTCTCGTCTTGGAGCTGGTCCAAGAGAGCCTGGTTCGTCCCGCGGAGCTCCTCGACCGTCTTCTCGACCCCTGCGCAACAAACAAGGAAGAGTGAGACTGCGGCGTAACAAAGAACTTCAAGAACCAAACAAGAACAAGGTGTAAGCCTCACCGTCGCAGTGTTGCCCCAGTGCGGCGAGGTCGCTGGTCAGGCCCTCAGCACGCTGCTCCAGCCTGCGCTTCTCGGCCAGCGTGAGAAGCTTCTCGGACCTAAGGTCCTCGATCAGCCGGCCCGCCTCTACCAGGGCCAGATCCTTGCGGATCACCTCCTGCCGCGCCGCCCCCTCGGCAGCTCGGGCGGTGGCGGCACCACTCTTGGCGTCTTCGGCCTCTTTTCTCGCCGCCTCCGCTGCGGTTCGGGCAGCGGCGGCCTCGCCACGGGCGTCAGCAGCCTCCTGCTTCGCCGCCTCGGCTTCAGTCCGGGCAGAGGTGACCTCGTTTCGGGCGTCCGCGGCCTCCTTCCTCGACGCTTCGAGAACGGCGGCGGCCTCTTCCTTGGATCGAGCGACCTCGCCTCGAGCCACCCGGACCTCCGCCTCCGCCTCGTTAAGCCGGCTCGCCATCTGGGCGTTCCGGCTCAGCTCCGCGCGGAGATCTCGAAGCTCCGCCTCAGCCCGCGCGAGGGCGGCTGACACCTGTGCGGACCGGTCCGCCTCCTCGGAGCAGGACCGCTCCGCCTCCGCCATAAGCACGGCCACCTCCCGAAAGATGGACCGCACCTCGCGCGGGGCTCCCCGCTGGGCCGGCTGCTCGATGGGAGCCACGGCAAGGGGCGGGCTCAGTGGGACGGGAACAAACGGCCATACCGGTCGGTCGAGCTCGATGTCGGGCAGATCCTCCTCCGCCTCGAGCTGCCCCGACAGCGACCCGCCGCCCGACGGCACGAGCCCCGACTCCCTCCGTCCCTCCGCCAGCACTTTCTGTTGCGGAGTCGATCGAGGGAAGGCTCGACCCCGGGCCCTCTTCCCTGGCCGGGCCCTCCGGCGCCTTGTCGGCGCTAGCCGGCACCTCGGGCGCCTCCACCGTCATCGAGCCCGCGGCGAGGAGCGGCCCCTGCTCCAGCTCGTTCAGGAGGTCCTCCACCGTCGGCTCCTTCTCCGCCGACGCCTCTCCCCCCTTTCCTCCTCCGCAGCCCGGCCCGTGCTGGTCGGAGCCACAAGGGGCGTAGTCTCCTCAGCCCCAGACGCCGGCGGGGCCGTGCTCGCCCCAGGCGCTTCCCCGGAACAGCCGTCATGGTGAGGGGAAGGATGGCGCTCCCAGTTGGCACCATCGCGGGAGGAGGAGGAGGGGGGAGGAGGCAGCGCTTCGGCGGATACGGTGGTGGCAGGCTCGATGCCATGAGCTGAGGCCCCTGCAATGCGAGATGACGGAGATGTCAGAACTAGAAAGAGTACCTCGACCCCTGTGGTCGATGGCGACGGCCTCACCAAAATTCGCGACGATCATCGGCCCCCTCGAGCCATGGCAGCTCGGGCCTTCTCCAGCCAAGTGGCTTCTCTAGCGGAGGAAGGTGCCATACCTCGAGGTGCCTGTGCCTCGACGGGGCTCGAGGTCTTGGCCGCTTGGACGAAGCGAGGTCCACCTCCTGGTAGGAGCGCTTCCCCCTGAGAAGATGGAGATGGCACGCGTCATCAAAAGCAAAGAGGTGAAGCCTCACTACCGACGAAACCCAAGGAAACTACTCACCCGAAGCGGCGGCTGGGCTTCTTCCCGGAATCGCCGGACCCACTCGGGGCTTCGAGCCCACCCCACGGCTCGAGCCCTGCGCCTGGCCGTCTCCACAGGGCTGGGATGGGGGGAGGGCTCCCGACGCCTCCCATGGCTCGACCTCGAGGGAGAGCCTCCTTCCGCCCCACATCGCGGGAGGGCGACCGTACCACCTCGTGCTGACGTCGTGGCGCTCGCCCCGGCGCGGGCTCCGGGACCTGCTCCGGCGCCCGCGCTGGTGGTCGCGCCCTCCCGCGTCCGCTTCAGTGTCCCGGCGGCGGTACGGCGATGGACTCCGGGACGCTCGCGCCCCTGGTCACGAGACGCTCGGGGGCTCCCTCCCCGACGCTCATGATGGCGCGGGCTCGACGCCTCTTCTTGGCGCCCGCTCCTCGCGGGCTCGACGGCGCCCTTGACGGCTCGCGGGGGTCGGCCCGAAACCTTTCTCGACCTGTCGGCCGCCTCTCGAGGCCCGACCCCTCTCGAGACCCCCCGTCTGGGCTGACGCGGGGGCGGCCTCCGTTGGCGCTGTGGCGGAGGCGCTCTGGGTCCGGGCTTCCTTACGACCGGGGGCACATCCGGCGCGGAGCTCGACGGACCTCGGGCCCCCGACGAGGCCGAGATCGGCGCGCCTTCCGCGGCTGCGTCCCGCGCGCCCCTTTTGTCGGTGGGACCTCCAGTGTACCCTCCTGCACAGAGGAGCGGTCAGCCCTGTCATCGACGAGCCCCGCGCGCATCAAGCGCGCATCCATCCCCTCGTCGTCGCCTTCCTCCTCGTCACCACTCTCCTCCTCCGAGCTCGAGGAGCTCAGCTCGGGGGACCCGTCCCCAGGCTGACGGTTACGACGAGCCTTCGCCAGTCTCTGCTCCCGAGCTAAGCGACGCAAGTTTTTATCTTTCTCTTTCTTCTTTTTGGCATCCTTGCTCTCCTTGTCCTTCTGAGCAGAGAGGCGCCTCACCTGAGAGTCCGCGGCGTCCTCCCTCACCGGGGGCCTCGACGCGCGACAAGTAAATGCCCCCTGAAGAAAGGAGAAGCGTGATGAGACAAACCACAAGACGGATGCAAACGGATCGAAGGAGGAAGAAGGGGGAGGAGGCTCGAAATAGCTCGACTCGAGGGAGGCTTACCAGGTCGAGACACCCCTCGTCGGGTGCCATCGCAACCAGGTGGGAGAGTTCAGGGACGAACGGCCCCTGGATCGTGATCGACACCCGGGAGACGCCCTCGTTCCGGGACAGCCTCTCTTCGGCCATCCTCGAGCGATTGAGCGCCTCGAGCTGAGCCTGCGGGCCCATCTCGTGCATAAGAAGGGGGCGGTTGTCGGTCCAATAAAGGATTCCTCGGAGCCAGAGCTTTCCGAAGTATGTGAATAGTTGCAAGTCTTGACCAGCAGGCCCCCCATACGGATGGTCCCTAAATTTTTCTGCCAGAACCATACCTTGGTATATATCTCACCCAAGCGTAATAGTCCTGTCAGTTTTTTCAACCCTGTCCTGGTCGGTGTCAACTGTTGAGTCCCGGACTACAACATGACGCACCGTACGCTCGGGCAACTCTCCTCGATGTTGACTAGGTACCGATCAGATACTTAGTCAACAGTCGGGGAGTAAAGCCAAATTCCCATAAAAATTCTTTAAGTGATCACACTTTTGAAATTGGCATTTTTATTGCAAATCTATTGTATAGCATCACTAAGCATTTTGCAAATAATTTTTAAACAGGGCGGGGTATTTGCCGGTAGAGGTAAATAGTGCAGGCAATAGGTCATCACACAACTCCTATAACCTAATGCAGTAGTTTAACTCAAAGGCATTTTAAGTAAACTTATATAAAAACAAGGAAGGGTTAAAATGCACCGGGGCTTGCCTTGAAGAGCAAAGAGGCCAGGCTCGGGGTCGGCAGTGTAGGCGTCGGAGCTCGGGGTCGCCTCAGGGATAGGTCCGTCAGCGGCTGCTTCGACTTTGACGTTTTTCTCCTTTGGTCACTATACGGATGCAATGATGTATGCTTATGAGGATGCTGACATGAACAATACAGCAGGACAATTTTACTGTTTCTAGAGCACAACTTTTCGCCGCGTAAGTAATCCTAGTATAGACACAAAGTTACTTATCTCTACCTTTAAGCACGATTAATCGAACTTTTAAGCATCTTTTATCCGACCTAAACACAAATCATGCATGGCATCACAAACATCATAGACCAAATGGGTGGAGGTCTATGAACAGCAAACAATCCAAAAGTCACATCACAGGGCATTCAATATAAACCCTAATCACTTTTCTATTTTTCTTAATTATTTAAAAAGGTCATTTTATGAAGTTGCTCAAAAAATTACCAAATTAATCTCATAAGTTCATTATGGTATAAAAAAGGTGGCAAAACAAATTTCATAATTTTTGGAGGTCATTAAGGTGCTCAATTAAAATCAGACATTTAATTAACAAAAGGCACTATTCAACAATTAAAATAAATGCTCAAAAATCAACTTGTTCAAAAGACTTCAAAATTTTACCAGAGACTAAACATGGCATAGGAAGCTCACAAAAATTTATCTCATGATTTTTGGAGTTATAAATGATTTTCTAAAAATCCAAAACCATCCATTTATTAATTAAAAGAGGGATTTTACATTTTCAAATTCTTGCAGAAAGGTAGAGTTCTTATTTTCTTAAAATTCTACACGGTGCAAGGAGCATACCATATTTTTTCTCAAGATTTAAGGAACAACAGATTAGTTCTCACAAAAAGAGAAAACAGAACACTATTCACATATCTTAAAAAGAAAGGAAAAGGGAAAAGAAACACTGTGCTTCTTCCCGAGGGCTCGGGCGAATCGCAGGCGAGGCGCACGGCGGACTGGCTGCTCGGGCCTTGCGCTGGGAAAGCCGAGGGTGGGAAAAGCTTCGTGAGCTCACCGCGAGTCGGAAGCAGGGTCGGCGAGGCGGTGCGAGGGTAGGAGGAGGGAGTCCGACGGTGGTGGCGGATCTCTTCGGCGGCTATCGGCGTCCGACGGCTCTGTCCACCAAAAGAGGTCACCGAGGGTGCGGTTAGAAGCGCGCTGAGGTGAGGAAGAGAGGGCAGGGGTCGGAGGGAAGAGAGAAGCACTCACGGCGGCGAATTTCTCGCTTAGCCGAAACGCGGTCGTTTGCCGGAGTCGGGACGAAGCTCCTGCGCCGGCGAGAGGAGGGCGGAGGGGTGAAATTGGTTGCTCGGGAGGGAGAGGGGTGAAGGGTGGGGGAAGGAGTGGAGCAGCTCAAGGCGAAGGCGGTGGAGGGCTCGGCGTGCGCTGGGGTGGTCTGGTGGCTCGGGGTGCCGTGGTGGCGGCAATGGCGGAGCTCGGCGGCTTCTTATAGCCGCGGGATGGAGCGGGGGGCGGGGGGTCCGGGCGAGGGGTGAGGAGCATTCGCGCGGCACTAAAGGAGGTAGGGAGCAGGGTAGGGCGGCTCGGCATGGGCGGGAGCTCGCGCGCGGCGCGGCGGCTTGCCGGCGGCCGGCATCTCCGCGCTGTCTGCGGCCGTAGGGGAAAGAGGAGGGTAGGGTAGGGGATGGCGAGGCGGCGTAGGTAGGGACCGGAGAGGTCGAGCGCTTAGCGCTGGCCTCGGCGACACGCAGCGCGGGTCAGCCGGGCTCGGCGAGGCTGAGGCTGCGCCGCCGTAGGTTGGGGATCGGAGAGGTCGAGCGCTTAGCGCTGGCCTCGGGCGACACGGACGCGGGTCAGCTGGGCTCGGCGAGGCTGAGGCTGCGCCGCCATCGGCCGGGGCCCCTTGCTTTAAAGCTCGCACAGAGACGTTACCCGTTCCCAAATTTACCCCCTTTCTGAAATTTGAAATTACTCCCAAAACTTGAACTACACAAAGAAAACTCAAAACACCAAAGTTGCTCAAAACTTTGAGACCTACAACTTTGTCAACATAAACTTTTCCTGAAACTCAAAATTTTTGAGATAATTTTGAAAACCGAAAAGGGGACAAAATTGAAGTTTGAAAGAATTTGAAATTACTTCTGATTTTATATTGAAACATGAAAATCTGTAAACACCAAAATTGTTTCTCTTGACAAGATCTACAACTTTGCTAAAAGGACCAACCTCAAATTTTGAATAGTTTTTAAATTAATAAAAGAGGGGTAAAAACCAGGGTTTGGAAATCAGGGTTTTTCAAAAGGAAATTGAAACCTGTTTTTGATTTTGGTTTTGAACAACACAACAATGCTTCAAGACACTAAACTGCACATGAATTACACAAACTAGGCACAGAGGTGAAATTACCATTTTGCCCTTATAGGAAGATTTGGGCTTTTAGGGTTTTAGAAAAAGGAATCACTACACACAAAATACCTTAAGGAAAGGTAAAGGCAAGCAATCAATAGACAAACATTAATGCATGACAAGAATGATTAATAACTAAAGATGATGACATGTCAGGTTAATTACATATTAAACACCAGAGGTGTTACAGGGCCTTCGCGTGTCGGAGTCGATTTCTCGTTGTTTTCTGGATGGCTTCTCCGCTCCTTCGTTCTCTGCTGGTGCCGTCATGGTTCGGGAGCCTCGAGTTCCTGGCCACCGGCAGCAGCAACGAGCTGACCCTGCTCTCCACGGAGAGCCCGAACGGAGGGCGTGTCACGCCACCCCGCGCGAGGGCGTGGCGCGTCGCCCGCACCACCACGCGTCACCACCTCGTGAGCGGCGCCGTCGTCACCATCATCGCCAGGCACAGGCGGTGCCCGCGGCGTACAGCCACTTCCCCGCTGCCGGCGCAGAGTCCCCAAGGAGAAACCTGCCTGGCGAGCGGCCGGAGACTTCTAGGGCGCGCGCGCACTCTCCCAGCGAGTTCGCGTTCGTCATGCGCACGGACCAGGAGCCTGGCGAGAGGCCCCCGAGCCGTGCTCCATCGACACCACCTGGCTTCCTCCGCACGGGTGTACCGCGCTCGACGCCAGCGGCCCCCGTTTGGCCTCAACAACTCCGCAGCTGTCTACGCCCACCACCTCGACGAGCGCCGTCAGGACCGGGCGGCGGCAGAACGGGAGGAACGTTCGGGCATGATCCTACGAGCCACCACCGACCTGGAGATCGTCTACCCCGCGCACGTCGACCGCGGCTTCTCGCGAGTCGTCGAGCCACCCCGGCGACCACCATCGAAGAGTGGTACCATGAGCTGCAGTCCCAGCACGAGCCAGGGCGGCGCGACATCAACAGCTCTGACTCCGACGAGTACGACTACCACGACCCTGACCTCTGGGATCCCACCAGGGAGTGCTTCCGCTCGACGGGGTCGTGGGCGATGCCGAGGACGACGACGACGACGACGCCAGGCCGGCGCTCAACCTCGAAGCGCCCAACGACGTGGCTGCGGCGGATGGACACACGTTCGGGGGAGGAACGAACCCCCGACACCGGATGCACCACCTCAGCACAACGACGACCAGGCGGCGCAGCTCGCGCAGCTGCGAGACGCGATCACCCAGGCTGAGGAGGACCGACAACGCCTGTTGCAGCTCGAGCAAACTCTTGTGCAGGAACAAGCCCAGCCTCGAGGCGCCGGCGCTCATGGCCGCGCTCGAGAGGTCCACCGGCAGATCCTCAAGGATGGGGCACCAGCACGCCCCGAGGTGCGCTTCCCGCGAGCCGGGCAGAACGTGGTGGCGGCCGCGGTGCTGCTCCGCGATCTACCCGCCATCTCCAACCCTAACGCCAGGCACATGCTTGGGGAGATGAAGAACCTCCTCGAGACAGCCGCTCTGCAGCAGGACAAGAGCTCAGCCTCGCGCTGGCGCGGAGCGGCCTCGGGGAAGCCAGCAGACACGCCCCGCAACGAGCGTGAGACGTCCGTCCACCAGCCGGATGCCTCTCGAGCCAAGCCAGTCCGGGAGCGGATCGTCGACAACCGGCCACCTCGAGACCCCAATGACGCCCGCAACAACATCAACCGCCGGCGCAAGGGCAAAGGGGCCGAGGAGCGTGGCTATAGTGCCCATCGAGGGGGGCGCTACAACAGTGACGAGGACCGGCAAGCCCTCGAGCCCCCGGGCCCCAGGGTCTTCAGCCGGGCCATCCGCAGCTCAACCATCCCCGACCGCTTTCGACCACCGACCAACATCGTGAAGTATGACGGGAGGTCGAGCCCAAGCTATGGCTCTCCGACTTCCGCCTGGGCTGCCAACTGGGCGGAGCGAAGAGCGACGACCGCGTGATCATACGCCAGCTCCCACTCTACCTCTCGGACACCGCCCGTCGGTGGCTCGAGGGGCTCCCGCCAGATCAGATCCAAGACTGCGCCGACCTAGTCAGGGTCTTGGATGGGAATTTCAAGGGGACTTGCGTGCGCCCAGGCAACCCCTGGGATCTACGACGTGCAGGCAGACAGCGGATGAGCCCCTCCGTGACTTCGCTCGGCGATTCTCGAAGCAGCGCCTCGAGCTCACCCACGTGCCTGATGAGGATGTCATCTCAGCGTTCCTCGCGGGCACGACATGCCAAGAGCTAGTCCACGAGCTAGGGTGCTACCGTCCCAGGACGGTCGAGGATCTAATGGATCGCGTCACCAGCTTTGCCTCGGGCGATGAGGCAGTGGGGGCCTTCTTTGGCCGCTCCATGGACAAAGGCAAGGCAGTGGCCATGCCGAGGGCTCGAGCAAGGGCAACGATGACAAGAACCGCAACAACAACACCAAAGAAGAGAAGAACAAAGGCAAAAGTCAGAAGGCGAAATGCGACGCCGATGACGACGACGATGAAGAAGTGCTCGTGGGTGCCCTCGAGCATAAGAAGCCTCAAGGCCCCCCTAACAGGGATGTCTTCGACAAAATGCTCGAGGACCCCTGCCCTTATCACAAGGGTCCCACGAATCACAAGTTGAAGGACTGCCGAATGTTGAAGGGCTTCTACTCCAAACTCGGCGACAAGAAGGAAGACGTGCCTAAGGGCAAGGACAACAATCGACACGATGACGGGGACGCGGACGGCAACTTCCCCCCGACACGCGATTGCTTCATGATCTACGGGGGCCTACCATCGGGCTCTCAGCTCGAGAGAGAAAGAAGGAGCGCCGGGAGGTCTTTGCACTCTGCCACGACACCCCCCGGTATCTTGACTGGTCTGATGCGCCGATCACATTCGACCGTGATGACCATCCGGACCATGTCATAAATCCGGGGGCGTACCCCCTCGTCGTCGACCCCGTCATCGTCGACGTACGGTTCTCCAAGGTGTTGATGGATGGGGGCTCGAGCCTCAACATCATATACTCGAGACCCTCGACCTCCTAGGGATTTTGAGGGACCAGCTCCGACCCAGCGTCGGGGGGTTCCACGAAGTCGTACCAGGGAGAAGGCCCCCCCCTCGGGCGCATCGACCTACCTGTTTGCTTTGGCACGCCGACCAACTTCCGCCGGGAGACGCTCACCTTCGAGGAGGTTGGGTTCTGTCGGTGGTACAAAAAAGGGTACCCCCAATCAACGCACACACCCGAACGCTCTGTCTCCGTCTCGCCCGAGCCCTCCCAGCCAGGCCTTGGGCGAACGCTCCGTCTCCGTCTCGTCCGAGCCCTCCCAGCCAGGCCTCAGGCGAACGCTCCGTCTCCGTCTCGCCCGAGCCCTCCCAGCAAGGCCTCGGGCGAAACGCTCTATCTCCGTCTCGCCCGAGCCCTCCCAGCCAGGCCTCGGGCGAACGCTCTGTCTCCGTCTCGCCCGAGCCCTCCCAGCAAGGCCTCGGGCGAGCACGATCGCTCTCCGTCTCGCTCGAGCCCTCCAGGCCTCGGGCGAGCGCGCCCCACACCTCGAGCCTTAACGCACGGCCTCGAGCTGCACAGACAGCCGTACCAACCCATGCCACGCATTTAATGTCTTCACCTACTCCGGTCATGTCCACCAGTGCACAGCGTGTACCACAGTGACTCGGTATAAAGGTCAAGTCTCGTTTCACCACGAGCATGGGCAAAAGGGCACCAGTACGGCACTGTTCGGCCAAGCCAGGCACTGTAACCCCTCGAGGCCGGCTACACGCTCCTCGAGCCCTGCACTGTAACCCCTCGAGGCCGGCTACGCGCTCCTCGAGCCCTGCACTGTAACCCCTCGAGGCCGGCTACGCGCTCCTCGAGCCCTGCACTGTACCCCTCGAGGCCGGCTACGCGCTCCTCGAGCCCTGCACTGTAACACCTCGAGGCCGGCTCCGCGCCCCTCGAGCCCCCGTGGCACCACCTCGAAGCGGCTCCGCGCCCTTCGAGCCCTAACTACTTTCGTGCTATTGGAGGACAGGTACCCCAAGACCCGAGTGACCTCACCGCGTACTGTACATTCCGGGATGGGTGCTGTACGGCTCCCGCCTTGTCGCACCACCACGTCCGCGCCCAGGATGGAAGCCACGACCCAAGGACGCCTCAACAGCGACGATCACATCGGCTCCAGTGGCCCGACAAGACAGGTTCCTACCCTTCTCCGTATGGGGCACCATACGCCCCGACACCTGTAATACCTTATGTAACCCTGGCCTCCCCTTGCTCTATAAAGGGGACACTAGGGCCCTCATTCAAGAGGACGAACACAACACACGAGTCCACACACAGGCACGAGTCCGGACCTCGGTCCACGCTCACTGAGCTTGTATTCTCCCCTGTACGAGCACTTAGGTGCAAGTAATACAAGAACATCCCCCCCGCTGGACGTAGGGCCTTCTTTGCCCGAACCAGGATAAATCCTTGTGTCCTCTTGCATCACCATCCAGGAAGAGAAGCACGCGATCATATCACTCGTTGGTGTGATACCCCCGGGTACGAAACACCGACAGGTTCCAAGGGACCTACCACGCCATCATCGGCAGGCCTGGCTACGCCAAGTTCATGGCGGTCCCCAACTACACATACTTGAAGCTCAAGATGCCGGGGCCAAAAGGGGTCATCACCGTCGACACCTCCTATGAACACGCGTACCACTGCGACGTGGAGTGCGTCGAGCGTGGAGGCCAACGTCCAAGTCGACTCGCTCGAGGCCCTGGCTGCCCTGGCCACCAAGGCCCCTGAAGCAAAGCGCCACGCCGGCACCTTCGAGCCGGCAGAGCACACCAAGCAAATACCCGTCGACCCGACCTCGACCGACGACTAGACGCTGGCCATCAGTGCCAGCTCGAGCCTAAATAGGAAGCAGTGCTCGTCGACTTTCTCCGCGCGAACATCGACATGTTTTGCGTGGAGCCCCTCGGACATGCCAGGCGTACCAAGGGGAGTCGCCGAGCATGCCTTAGAGATCCAGGCCGGGTCCAGACCAGTGAAGCAACGCCTACGCCGCTTCGACGAGGAGAAGCGTAGGATCATCGGCGAGGAGGTGCACAAGCTTTTGGCGACTGGATTCATCAAGGAGGTATTTCACCCTTGGCTAGCTAACCCTGTACTAGTTAGGAAAAAGAATGGAAAAATGCGGATGTGTGTAGACTACACTGGTTGAATAAACATGTCCAAAAGTTCCATTTCCATTAACTAGAATGATCAGATTGTCGATTCCACTGCGGGGTGTGAAGAACTTTCGTTTCTCGATGCGTATTCCGGCTACCACCAGATTAAGATGATAGAATCCAACGAGCTCGCTACCTCTTTTATTACGCCTTTTGGTATGTATTGCTATGTTACAATGCCCTTCGGCCTTCGAAACGCCGGGGCAACATATCAGCGTTGTATGCAGCATGTCTTTGGCGAACACATAGGCAAAACCGTCGAGGCCTACGTCGACGACATCGTGGTTAAGACCAAGAAAGTCGGGGACCTCATCAGCGATCTCGAGACTACGTTCGAGTGCCTCTGGGCTAAGAATGTGAAACTCAACCCCGAGAAATGTGTCTTTGGTGTGCCTCGAGGCATGCTACTTGGCTACATTGTCTCACACACGGGGGATCGAGGCCAACCCCGAAAGATCTCAGCAGTCACGAGGATGGGCCCAATTTGAGACCTTAAGGGCGTACAGAAAGTGACAGGCTGTCTAGCCGCTCTCAGCAGGTTCATCTCGAGGCTAGGGTAAAAGGCGCTACCCCTCTACCGCCTGCTAAAGAAAACGGAACGCTTTGCGTGGACCGTCGAAGCCGAGGAGGCCCTAACCAAGTTGAAGGGTTGCTGACTTCCGCGCCAATTCTCGTGCCACCACGACCAGCCCAGGATGACGATCCCCCCGAGCCTCTCCTCCTCTACGTGGCCGCAACCACCCAGGTGGTCAGCGCGGTCGTAGTCGTCGAGAGACACGAGGAGGGTCACGCGCTACCAGTCCAACGACCGGTGTACTTCATCAGTGAGGTGCTCTCCGAGGCCAAGGTCCGGTACCCACACATCCAGAAGCTGCTCTACAGCATCATCATCACGAGGCGCAAGCTCCACATTATTTCCTCGCTCATCCCGTGATGGTGGTATCGTCCTTTCCCTCTCGAGATATCATCAACAACCGGGAGGCCACGGGGCGCATCGCCAAGTGGTCTGCCGAGCTGATGGGGGAGGCCATCACCTACGCTCCACGAAAAGCCATCAAGTCACAAGCGTTGGCGGACTTCGTTGCTGAGTGGACTGACACCCAGCTCCCGCTGGCAGAAATCCAAGCCGAGCCCTGGACTATGTACTTCGACGGGTCCCTCATGAAGACAGGGGCAGGCTAGCCTGCTCTTCATCTCACCCCTCGGAGTCCACATGCGCTACCTGCTGCGCTTGCACTTCCCCACCTCCAACAACGTCGCTGAGTACGAGGCCCTCGTCAACGGGCTGCGTATCGCCCTCGAGCTTGGGGTCCGACGCCTCGACGTTCGAGGGGACTCGCAGCTCGTCATCAACCAGGTCATTAAGGCCTCGAGCTGCATCGATCCCAAGATGGAAGCATACTGCGGAGAAGTGCGCAAGCTAGTAAGACAAGTTCTACGGCCTCGAGCTCAACCACATCGCTCGAAAGTACAACGAGGCCGCAGACGAGCTGGCTAAGTTAGCATCCACGCGTGGCACCGTCCCACCAGATGTCTTCTCGAGGGACATTTTCGAGTCATCCGTCAAAATTGGCCCGAGGGCTGGCCCCTCGACGCCACCTCTCAAGCCGGACACGGGGGCTCGACCTTCAATGCCACCCCTCAAGAACGACCCCTCGACATCCGCTGAGGCGATGCAGATCGACTCACCGACCTCTTCTTCATCATGACCCCTCGACTGGCGAACGCCCTTCCTCGACTACCTAACGCAAGGCGTGCTACCAGAAGACAAGACGGAGGCCCGGTGCATCGCTCGAAGGGCCAAGACCTACGTCATCTATGGCGACGACGGAGCTGTACCGTCGAAGCCCATCAGGAATCCTTCAGCGCTGCACCCCCCTCGAGGAAGGACGCAGGCTCCTTGACGACATGCACTCGGGGCTTGCGGCCATCACGCAGCGCCAAGACCTTGGTGGGAACGCCTTCCGCCAAGGCTTCTACTGGCCAACCGCCATTGGAGATGCCAAGCGCCTGGTTCGAGCCTGCCAAGGGTGTCAGTTCTACGCCAAGCAAACGCACCAGCCCGCGCACGCCCTGCAGATGATCCCCATCACTTGGTCGTTTGCCATCTAGGGGCTCGACCTCGTGGGTCCCCTCAAGATGACAAATGGAAAGTACACACATGTGCTCGTGGCCGTCGACAAATTCACCAAGTGATCGAGGCTAGGCCTATAGGCAACCCCCACCTCCGAGAAGGCCGTCGAGTTCATCTCCGACATCATGTACCGGTTGGGGTGCCCAACGTCATCATCACCGACAATGATGCACACAATTCACGGGCAAAAAGTTCATCAACTTCTACGACGACAACAACATCCGCGTGAACTGGGCCTCGGTCGCATACCCTCAATGCAACGGGCAGGTCGAGCGCGCCAACGGCATGATACTTCACGGGCTGAAGCCAAGGCTGTTCAAGACCCTCAAGAATTTTGGAAAGAGGTGGGCTGCAGAGCTCCCCTCGGTGCTGTGGGGCCTCAGGACTACGCCGAGTCGAGCCACCGGGTTCACTCCGTTCTTCCTAACCTACGGCGCCGAGGCTGTCTTGCCTACGGACCGAGTACGGCTCCCCTCGACTTCAAGCCTACAACGAGCAAACCAACGACTAGAGGCTCGCTAACGCCAAGGACCAGCTCGAGGAGGCTCGAGACGTGGCGCTCATCAACCGCCCGCGCTACCAGCAAACACTTCGACGCTACCACAACAAGCATGTGCGCAAAAGGGACCTGGCGGTAGGGGACCTCGTGCTTCGACGGCTGCAAGATAATCGAGGGCGCCACAAGCTCACCCCTCCATGGGAGGGCCCATACACCGTAGCTGAGGTGCTCAAGCTAGGAACATACAAGCTCTACGACAGTCAAGGCAGGATCCTGGCGAATGCGTGGAACATATCTCAGCTACGTCGCTTCTACCCTTTAGGGCCTTGAGGCCTCGTACATTTTGTTGCTTTGTACATACACGTCAAATATGAATGAACAAACTCGTGCATTGTCTTTCATTTTACTTAGCAACTTAAGGTAGCCTCGACCCTGCCTTGCTCAGGGTCGAGCCTCCCTCGGGGGCTGACAGGGGGACCCCCCCCAGACTCTAGAAAAAATGCGCTTTTCTTTTCAAAAATTCGACCCTTATCTCAATTCGTATCTCGAGCGTACTAGCACATCTAAGTCCGTAGATACCTCGAGCCTCCAAGAGGCGGGGGGCGTCGACGTAGACGGCCACCCACGCCCCCGGGCTACGGTACCCTACCTATGCCTCCCCTCGAGGAACTCGTGACGCGTATCGAAAGAACATATACCAAGCCGGTAGAAACTCGAGCTAGCGACAAAGAGAAATGATCGAATAAATTTGAAAAGAAAACAGCTTCTTTAAACAAATAAGTCATACGCATATGTTGGCCTCGACGGCCATAAGTCATGACATGAATTTTTACAAAGGCCTCAACGCCCAAATTTGGCACGCAGGCCTCATTCTTCATCATTCTGGAACTCCTCCTCAAGATCTTCTGCTGCGGGCTCAGCCTCGACGTCCGGGCCAGGAGGAGGGGAGCCATCTACACCACTGTCCGCAATGGGAGGCAGCACGTCCTCCTCGAAGAGCTTTGCGAGCGCCGCCCCCGGCCTCTCCACCCTCTCCAGGATCTTGTCGACGCGGCGGTCGTTCGACTCTTCGTCCTTCCCCTCGATCTCGACGAAGCCCTTGGCGACGACATTGACCGGGTAGCGGAAGCTGGAACGGACGGCCGCGAGCGCCTGCTTTACGCCGTGGTGGAGAGCGCTCTTGACGCGGTCCCGCGCGGCCACTTCGAGAAAGCACAGGGCATCGACCAGGGTGTCGCCTCGAGCCACCGCGCCCTCTGCCGTGGCCACCGGGTCGGCACCCCACGTGGAGCAGAGCCTGTCGGGTGGCCGCGCGCCCACTCTGCCACCATGGTCTCACCCTGGAGTTGCTCCACGAGAGTCTGATTCGTCTCGCGGAGCTCCTCGGCGGTCTTCTTCAGATCTGTGCAACAAACAGAAAAGAGTAAGTCTGCGGCGTGGCAAGAATCTCGAAATCAAAGCAAGTCAAAAGCCTGAAGATTACGACATCCTTGGCAGTGCACGCCCAGAGCATCAAAGTCGCTGGTAAGGACCCCGACGCGCTGCTCGAGTGTATGCTTTTGGGACAGCAAGTTTTTGGCCCTTAAGCTCCTCGACCAGCTTGCTCGTCTGCGCAAGGGCCAGATTCTTGATCATCCTTCTTGATCACCTCCTGCCGAGCGGCCTCGAGCTGAGCGACAGGTCATTAGCTCTATCGAAGCCTGATCCATGTCGATCTCGAGGCCTTGGATCCTCGAGCGTGCGGCAGTTAAGGCCTCCTGGGCCTCCTTCTGCACTGCCTCCGCCGAGCCAGGGCGGGGGCAGCTGTGACGTCCCGCCTCCCGCGGCCGGGCCCACTTACATATGGCAGCTTTTCTAGGACATAGACTTCCCTCACAGACCAACACCAGTCTTTTCTGCGCACTTTGTCCTCACTCGTGCGCACCCGGAAGAACTTCCCGGTCGGTCACCCATCCCTAAATTTCTCCAGGCTAAGCACGCTTAACTTTAGAGTTCTTTGGAGACGGGCTTCCGAAAAAGAAGTTGCAACTTATGGTATGAGTATCCTTATTCCTATTAAGCCTTAGGCCGGGATGTTACATCCTCACCCCCTTAAAGATCGACATCCTCATCGATCAATCCCAAGCCAGGAACGTCCTCTCTTGGCCACGTCCGTGTGTCCAGTGCCAGCACATGTGCCATGCTGTGTGACCACTCCGGGTCCACACCAGCCATGACCACCATGTCTGAGCACCTTCGACACACGCGCCCGTGAAACCGCGAGAGTCGGCTCCGATACCATTCTGTGACGTCCCGCCTCCACGCGGCCGGGCCCACTTACATATGGCAGCTTTTCTAGACATAGACTTCCCTCACAGACCAACACCAGTCTTTTCTGCGCACTTTGTCCTCACTCGTGCGCACCCGGGAAGAACTTCCCGGTCGGTCACCCATCCCTAAATTTCTCCAGCCAAGCACGCTACTTTAGAGTTCTTTGGAGACGGGCTTCCGAAAAAGAAGTTGCAACTTGTTGGGTATGAGTATCCTATTATTCCTATTAATCCTTAGGCCGGGATGTTTACAGGCAGCGTGCTCTTGGCCTCCTCGGCCTCCTTTCCTCGCCGCCTCCGCTGCAGACCGGGCGGTGGCAGCCTCTCTTCATGCGTCGGCAGCCTCTTTCCTCGACGCTCCACCGCGGACAAGCGGTGGTGGCCTCCCTCTTAGCTTGGGCGGCCTCGTCTCGAGCCGCCTGGGTCTCCGCCTGAGCATCGTTGAGCCGGCCCGCCATCTGCGCGTTCTGGCCCAGCTCAGCGCGGAGCTCCTGGAGCTCCCCTCCGCCCTCACGAGGGCAGCCGCCACCCGCGCGGACTTGTCCGCCTCCTCCACGAGGCCCTCTCTGCCTGTGCCCGAGCTCGGTCACCCTCCTTGAAGATCGACCGAGCCTCCCGCGGAACCTGAGCAGGTCCTCCTCCTCCGACTCGAGCAGCACCAGCTGCGGCCCACCAACCGGCGGAACTGACTGTGGCTCTCTCCGCCCCCCACCGTCATCGTGCGGCCCCTCAGCCATCTCCTCCTGCTGCTCCGTCCCCTCCCGAGGCGACGGTGCGGCATCGCGTAGAGGCGGGGGCTCGAGGGGTGGCTCGTCTCCAAGCTCTCCTCCACGCCGGCCGAGGGACCGGTCGTCCCCGCCCCTCATTCCCAGCCAGCCCCTCGAGCCTCTCCTCCTCACTGGGTCTTCCGGCGTCTTGTCGTCCCCGGCCGGAGCCTCGAGCGCCCCCTCCAGCGCCGAGCCCTTGACCGGGGACGACTCCTTCTCCAGCTCGTCTAGGAGCTCCTCCACCGTCGGTATCTTCTCCACCGACGCCTCCCCCTCCTTCCTCCTTCTCTGCGGGCGCGCGAGGCTCCGTCGGTAGGGGATCCTGTTCAGCGGGCCGGCTCGCGTCGACTGGGGTCTCGAGGGCCGTTGTCCCCTCAGCCCCAGACGCCGACGGAGCCGCGCCTGTCTCAAGTGCTCCCCCCGAGATGGTCGTCGTGACGGGGGGAGGAGTGGCCCTCTCGGTAGGTGCCACCGGACGAGGAGGAGGAGGAGGTGGTGCTGCGATGGACGCAGTGGCGGCGGGCTTGGCGCCAGGAGCCGCGGTCCCTGCTGAAAAAGAGAACAACGTCGTCAGGATCAGAAAAAAGCCTCGACCCCTGTGGTCGACGACGTCAGCCTCACCAAGATCCGCGGCGGCCATCTGACTTCCCCGAGCCATGGCTGCTCGAGCCTTCACCAGCCAAGCGGCCATTTCGGTGGAGGAAGGAGCCATACCTCGAGGTGCTTGGTCCTCAACAGAGCTCGAGGTCTTGGCCCGCTTGGACACCGTGGGGTTCGCCTCCTGCCGGGAGCGCTTTTCCCTGAAAAACCAGAAACGGCACACATCACCAGAGGTAAAAAGGTAAAGCTTCACTACCAACGGAATTGAGAAACGTTACTTACCCAAAGCGACGGCGGGACTTCTTCCCCGAGTCACCGGGCCCGCTCGGGGGCTTCGAGCCCGCCCCATGGCTTGAGCCATGCCCCCGAGCCGTCTCCGTGTGGCTCGGATGGGGGAAGGCTCCCGGTGCTTTCCATGGCTCGACCCCGACGGGGAGCTCTTCTTCTGTCTCTTGTTCCGGGGGGACGACCGCGTCTTCTTCAAGCGGTCCTCTTGGCGCCTTTCCTTGCGCGGACTCCGGGACCTGCTCCGGCGCTTGTGCCGGCGGTCGTGCCCCCCCCCCCCCACGTCTGCCTCCTTCTCCCGGCGACGGTGCGGCGATGGGCTCCGGGATCGCTCGCGACTCCCGTCACGAGACGACCGGGAGCTCCCCCCTCGACGGTCATGGTGGCGGGGGTTCGATGCCCCCTCATGTTGCCCGCTCTTCCGTGGGCTCGATGTCGTCCTCGATGACTTGCGGTGGTCGGGCCCGGAGTCCCTCTCGCCGTGTTGACCGCTTCTCGAGGTCCGGCCCTTCTCGAGACCCCCGCCTGGGTCGACGCGGTCGTGACCTCCTTCTGCGCCGCGGCGATGGCGCCCCGAGTTCGAGGCCTCTTCACGTCAGGGGGCACGACCGGCACGCAGCTCGACGTGCCCTGAGCCTCCGACGAGGCGGGGCCTGGCGTGGCTTTTCGCTGCTACGTCCCGCGCGATCCCTTCGCCGGGGGGATCTCCAGGATATTCTCCTGCACAGATGTCGATGACCCCCGCGCGCCTCAGACGCGCATCCATCCCTTCATCATCTCTCCTCCTCATCATCATCCTCCTCCTCCGAGCTCGTGTAGTTGAGCTCGAGGGACTCCTCTCCAGGCTGCCAGTTACGATGAGCCTTCGCCAGCCTCTGATCCCGGTCCACCTGACGCAAGTTCTTCTCTTTCTCTTTCTTCTTCTTTGCATCCTTACTCTCCTTATATTTCTGAGCAAAGAGGCACCTCACCTGTCTTTCCGCGGCGTCCTCCTTCACCGGGGGCCTCGACGCGTGATGTGTGAACGCCCCCTGCAAAAAGAAACTTGATGAGAAAAACCACAAGGAGAGTAAACAAGGTTCAAAGAAAGAGAAAGGAGGGGAGGCTCGAAACAGCCTAGCTTGAGGAAGGCTTACCGGGTCGAGACACCCCGCGTCAGGTGCCATGGCGATCAGGTTGGTCTCCTCAGGGCGGAACGGCCCGTGGATCATGACCGTCACCCGGGAGGCACCCTCGTTCCGAGGCAGCCTCTCCTCGGCCATCCTCGACCTGTTCAGCGCCTCGAGCGGGGCATTTGGCCCCATCTCGTACATGAGAAGGGGGCGGTCCGCCAGAGGAAGGACCCTCCGCTGATGGAACGCCCAAATGACCGCCTGGACGGTCAGTCCCTTCTCCTCCACCAGCGACCACATCGTATTCATCAGCGGCATCAGGTGGCGCTGCCTGTCCGCCACAACGCCCCAATTCCACTTCTCAGGGCGCTTGGTGATGATCCTGCCAGTGTACTGCGGAAGGAGCCTGTCCTCGTTCCGTAGGTAGAACCAGTGGTCATCACACCCCGCCTGGTTGGAGGAAAGCTTGTAGTGGAGGTAGTGACGGGGCACGTTGGCCGACGAGGGACCAGTCCTCGCGGTGATGGTGAGGGACCCCGCGCGCGGGAGCCTCCTCTCGCTCGGCTTCACTGCCTTATGAAAGAGCTCGCCCCAGAAGAGATGGACGAACATCTCCCAATGAGGCTCGATCTTCAGGTATCCCTCGCACACCGCGGCGTAGCTGGCGGCGTGCGAGATTGAGTTAAGGGAGAAGTGCTGCAATTCCACCTCGAAGTGGTGAGCCAGCCCCCGCATAAAGCGGCTTGGCGGAACGCCAAGCCCATGCGGTGGTAGCGCGTGAAGCTCACCACATACCCCTCCGGCGGGTGCGGCTCCTGGTGGTCCGCTGATGGGAGAATCCACCACACGGGCCCCTCCCACGGGTTGGGGCGGAGAAGCCCCCGGTCCACCAGCGACTCCACCTCAAGCTGCGACGTCTTCGTCGGGCACCAGTCTTCGGGCGGCAGCACCTGGGTCTGGGCGGCCATGGCGGCAACAGCGCGGATCTGAGCGGCGGACGGACGGCCGGGAAGATTACCAATCGCTGGCTTGGGGAGAAAGCGTGTGGGAGCTGCGGCGGCTGTGAAGGCAAAGGCAAAGTAAAGAGTCCCTCACCCCTCACTCGATATTTATAAAAGAAAACCCCAACGGGCGGGGTCTCCCACGGCAGAGGAAAGGTAACCGCACACGTTTAATGCGCCCACCTAACCACGTCTCGAGCCGGTTGACAGGTACACGCGACAACTCCCCCTTTGCTCCACTACGAGGGCCCACCACGACCACCGCTCCGACTTCATGTCCGTCGCCCTGGCGCCACGATCTCCACTCCCTGACAGTTTCCGCCTAAAAAGGCTCGCCCAACGGGCAGAAGGATTCCAAACGACGGAGGCTTCTTCAAGAAGGTAAAAATGGCCCCCGACCCTTCCAAGTCTCGAGGCAGCGAAGGCTGGCCCTCGAAGAGGGTTCGACAACCGGCTTCGAGCACCCGTGTCAGGGACACCAAGGGGCGCCACTCGCAGCATCGCTCGAGGGCCAAGCCCTCGAGGCCCCTCACGTGTATCCAAGGCAGGGCGCACGACATGCAGTGAGATCCCCTCGGAGGGAGGCATCGAGCCACCAGGTCCTATCGAATGGACCCGACATTCCTGCAGACCGAGCGCCCATGCTTTATGAGATCGCCTCCGGGCTTCAGTCGACCCTATCGAACGGGGCACGAGATCTCACTTGGATTCCCCCGTTACCAGCTCACCGGGAACCTCGATACTCGCCCGCTCGTGGTAGTACGAGGCATCCCCCCTCGCATCCGATCGAAAGGACTCACGGGATGACAAGCCAGGGCAACTGGCGTGCCGGACAGTTCAAAGAGCCGGCCGGTCTGTTCAGCCTGACACCCCTCGACGAAAGAGGGTCGAAGAACTTGGGGGCTCGATGCTCCCGAACCTAAAAACGTAACTAACACTCACACCCGTGAAAAAGCCCATGAGGGAGTCCTAACCACTCCTCCGTGGCCTCGGGGGCTACACCCGTGGGTGTCGCTCGCGCGACAACCACGGAATCAAAACAACCAAACCCTCGAGAACCAGTTAGCTAACCCTCGAGATCCCGGTAGGGAGCCCCTGCTCGAGTGCTAGCACTCGAACAAGGGCTCGGGGGCTACTGTCGGGGGACCACAAAAGGGGTACCCCCAATCAACGCAAAGCAAATAAGTTAAACCTAGAGCACCAATTAATAAGAGACCTAACTAGTCTAACCCTCTAAAAAACCAACCCCTCGAGGCCTACAACGCTGGACCACCAAGCCGAAGCCCGAAAACCCATTAAGCGGAAGTAGGCCGCGTCAGCCCTCCAAGCCAGGCCTCGGGCGAACGCTCGTTCTCCGTCTCGCCCGAGCCCTCCGAGCCAGGCCTCGGGCGAACGCTCGTTCTCCGTCTCACCTGAGCCCTCCGAGCCAGGCCTCGGGCTGGCGCTCGATTCTCCGTCTCACCCGAGCCCTCCGCGTCAGGCCTCGGGCGAGCGCTCCACTACCCTTCAAGCCTTTCGCAAGAAGGAAGCTCCCTGCTTCTCAGCTCTGACAACCGTACCACCGCCTGCTGCGCCCATGTCCAGTCAAACAGAACCACATCACCTCCCTGGAATGCGCTGACATCTGCTGTCAGGACAGGGCAGGGACATGCAGGAGGCGTGGGAAGACAGGACGGGAGTCACAACCCCTTTTTTCCACCACCGGCGGATCCAGACGTGGAAAGACACACCCGGTGGCACTGTTCGGCACTATACCCACTCCGTGGCCACTATGACGTACGACCATCTGACAGGCTACAGTGCAGCGGAGGACTCGGCTCTCCTCGAGAGTCAAAATCCCTGTGCAACAAGTACACCCGGCACTGTGGATTGCCAGTCCCACGACCTCATCCCCTGAGCCCTCCACGGAAGGCCTCGGAGGATGAATCCACTCTCCGTCTCGCTCGAGGCCTCGCAGCCAGGCCTCGGACGAGGTCCGACCCGCCGACCGGAAGACTCGGCACAAGCCGATAGACGCAAGGACGGGACGGAGGGATCCGACACTGCATCGCCATAATGCCGGACATGCCCGACCACGACGACAAGCACGACGACCATACCGTCACTATAGAGCCCCAGTAGCTCACCCCCACCTTTTTGACTAAGAGCACTCATGTTCTATCTCCTTGTAACCTGTGCCCTCCTTGAGGCTATAAAAGGAGGAGCCGGGTACGCCACTAGGGCAGCAGGAGCCTGAAGACAACAGGCAGTCTTCAGCACAACCATCGAACCAAGAACACACTACTCGCTCACCCCCCGTACGGGTCTACACGACACACACACGAGTTCAGACTCTCGTCCCCGCTCGTTGAGCTTGTATTGCACCTGTACAAGCACTTAGGTGCAAGTAATACAAGAACCTCCTCCCCCCGCTGGACGTAGGGCCTACTTTGCCCGAACCAGGATAAACCCTTGTGTCATCTTGCATCACCATCCAGGAAGAGAGCACACGATCATATTACTAGTTGGTGTCATACCCCCTGGGTCGAAACACCGACAAATACAAACCGGCCCCGTGCCGTCTTCGAGTCCTTAGTCGTGTCGTCGAGTTCTTCGAGAGGAATCATCGATCCGTCGACCTCCGTAAGTACCGGCAACCTTGCTATCATGTCTAGTATCATGCGGTGGATTTAGATATGATGCAAGTAGTCTCGTATGTTAAGCTTAGTATCGTGCGGCGGATTTAAGCCTATGACGGAAAGTTTTTGCTTATGCCTTGTATCGTGCGGCGGATTGAGTCATGAGTAAAAATAGTTATCGGCTCTATTAGATTTGGCAGATCTGATAGATTCATCAAGTTATCATGTGTTACATGTTTTATTTATTTAATTCTTGTAACACTCTTTTCCCAATCTAGATTGATCTTTGTTCGGCCTTGTTTTTCACAAGTTTTCTTGTGCTTTTGCTAATCATAATATCATGGTGGCCGGATCAAAGTTCAATCCAGATTGTCACATGTCGCGGGTTCACTCATGTCATTTACGATTAAGCTCTGATAAAACTAGGTATCGTGCGGCAGATGCAGGTCTTAGATTAGTTTAACCGTGCTTGCTCGTTTGTTCCTCCTTCATGGACCCCAATTCGGCTGGTTTGCCGATTTTGGTTATGCTTACACGAGTAATGAGCTTTTATAGATCTATTCAAATATATGCATGCTTTTAGCTTGTTATAATTAGATTGTATCATGCAGTGGATTAATCTAATTATAAGAAGTGGCGTAGACTCATAGCAAGTGGTATCATGCGGTGGATTAGCTTTGCTTGAGTTTATACCTGACGGGTTTATGAAGACTAAACGTGTGACAGATTAGTTGGATTGGCCTATGCATGTGTTATTTGATGTAGATCTATTTTGGCAAGTTACCTGTTTACATCATCTCTAATTTGTTCGAGCATGTCTTTCCTTACATGTGTATTCAACAGTTAATATGCTTTACATACTCTGTCTTCATACTTGCCGAATGATTTTATAAACATGCTCTGACAGACAGCTTCTATAGCTGTGTGCCATCGTGATTGGCTTTTAAAGCCGTACATATGGAACTGTCTGGTCTCACCCGGCACGTTACAGAGGTATTCTCACGTTTTTATCCCTTGTTGGTTTTTAGGTCAAACCGACTGACACGTCTCCGGAATCAACACACTCCGGGCACCCGATTGAAGCCAGCTTTTCGGCTTGCTGTGTGCTTGGCGCGAGGTGTCACGTTTTTGCATCAACACATACAAACAAAACTAGTTTTTTTATCCTTCATTTGTACTTTCTAGGCACCATTTATAACGAAGGAATTTCACATAAATCATATATAAAGGCTTCGAGATAACAGTGAAAAACATAGAATTATTGGGGGAGGGGGCAAATCTAAATGTATCCCTTAATCACGAATTAACCGTGACCATTGAAGGCGGTTATAATATCCACCTCCGATCTATTAATCCATAATAATCGCCTCTATTAAAAATTATGTACTAGTGGGTAATCCAGTGTTCTAGCACGTGGCAGACTAGCTAGTTACGTACACTTCTCTTAAAAATGGATGAAGTTCATATCTTCTTCATCACTAGTATATTGTTCGTGCTAACGCTACAGGGCAACATTAAATCTAAAATTAATTCTATTAAATTTAAGTTCTTTGCTAATTATGTCTTGTCAAAGCTGAACACATGTAAAGATTAAACCAATGACATCAATAATATAGGTTGTATTAGAATATTCGGTTCAGGTATTTTTATTTTACCCGCCTTAGATTGGCTTTGATTTAAAAAAATCTCTTCTGCCAATGATTAAGCTCTACATGGGTTCACGTATTTTTATTTTACCATTTTCTGGTTTATTTTTTGAGATGTCACTAAACACAGCTCTACTTGAGGATCCAGAGCAGCAAGTCATTTGTTGCTGTTTTTTCTAGAATAATTGTTTGTTCATGTGAGTTTCTTTAATACACACTATTTTAAGGTAACGTTTGGTTACAAGGATGACCTCGGATGGTCCTAGGACGAAGAACGTTCGGTTTAGAGGCGAGTAAGGTGATGGCATCTCACTTCAAAATATTCGCGTGAGATGCGGCGGGGCGTCCCCGTCCCCAGAAATTTCACGGACGGGGGCGTCCAAAGTGGGACGAGCACTGCAGGGAAGAAGAACGATGTTGAGAAGAGAAGAGAGAAGGCCAAGCCCGATCGCGGTGGAAGGCGGCGAGCTAGAGGTCCAGCGAGCCTCAGAGATGGGAGATCCGGTGTAGCCGAGACCCACAAGCAGTGGCGGATCCAGGATAAAAATACACCTATATGACGAAATTTGTACCGTTGATTCATGTAACCTAACAATCATATAAAATAGATAATAATATAGCAAGATAGAGATATATTTATATATATCTACATTCATAAACAATCTGACAATTAGCATTCGAATTATATTAAAAAGATACACTTTTCGTTACTAATTGATCCTAAACATAGATTAAAATAAAAATTGGGGGTTGGGATCTGAAGGCTTACCGGCGAGGAGGTCTGATGGATGCTAAAGCTCGCCATATTGGTAGATCTCCGCTCTTGCCCACAAGCACCACACGCGGCCATAGAAGCACGAGCTCCGCCCTTGCCCCATCGTGCTCAGCCCCAGCGAGCTTCATCCCCGACTAGCGGTCATGAGAGCACGAGCTCCGCGCCTGGCACCATCGTGTCGGCCCCGGCAAGCTCCGTCTATGGCGAGACACACAGAGGTCCTAGGCGCGTGCTCTGGGGGCAGCCTTGCTGCAGCTGCGGGAGCTTGCCACACCGCCATGCCGGCGAGCTCGCGCGGCAGCGTTAGCCTATCGGCATGCCACCACGTGTTGGTCTGAGGTCACGAAGGAGCGGCGCGAGCATACGAGATCACGAGCAAACGGACGGTCGGCGGCGGTGCGAGTGCTAGGTGGTGTGGCGGCGTTGCGCGGGGGCGAGCGCAGGGCGGTGACGCAAGCGGCTAGGCCACCGGCAACGAGCTCGAGGTGAGGCCAGGGCGAACATCGCGAGGTCACTGAGCGCAGAGCCACGATGCGGTTCTGTAACATACAGTAACAAGGAAGAAGAAAAGGATAAGGAATAAGAAAAAAGAAAAAAGAAAAAGAAAAAAAGGAAAACAACGTGGTTGCAACCGTACGGTAACAAGAAACAAAAAAGATAAGGAAGAAGAAAAAAGAAAAAAAAAGAAAAACAATATGGGAGGTGGGAATCGAACCGTGGGCTACAGGCGTCGATGTAGGGGGATCGGAAGGTGTGGGCGTGGAAGATAGGAGAATACCATACACATAATTGTGGTCGTTGGATTTGAGTGAGTAAGGAGAGAGAAGATTGAGAATTAATCTAAATGGTTGATTTCTATAAAGTTGTTTTCTGAGAATATTTTCTGGGGTTTGCGGAGGGTGGCCATCTTAGGAGGGAAATTTTTTTGGTACACCAAGCAAAGAAAAAGAGTTAGTGCTTTAGTAGGGTAGAAAATAAACTACCAGGTATATGAAGACCATATAAAATTGGAGCTAACTGCGGAACAATCCTCAATATTTAATTTAGGCCCTGTTTGGTACAGATCAGCTTCACCAGTGAAGCTGTTTTTTTTATAAAATAGCTTCATGAGCAACTTCCTAGGTGAAGCTGAGCTGTTTTGAAAAAAGTGTTTGGCAAAACAGCTTCACCAACAACTTTATGTATGATTGAGAGAGAAATAAGGGTGTAAACTATGAAAAACTATTTTTTTCAGCTTCTCTCAACACTTATGGTTTTATGAGAGAGGGAACTCATAAAACTGTTTTGGAAAAAGGTGTTTGACAAAAAAACAATTTACAACAACTCATGAAGCTGTTGTGAGCTGTACCAAATAGGCCCTTATAATAACATCCAAAAAAACGCGGGTTGCAGAAACACGAAGTCCATACTCCCTCCGTCCCTAAATGTCTGTCTCTAAAAATCCGTATTTCCCTTACAGACACGCTTTCCAGACAACAGATAAAAACGGACGGAGGGAGTACTCCATACAGAACTCTATTTGCGTGAACAATTGGCCTCTGTGCGTCTCCGTACGTAAGTACGGGCCGGAGGGCCCATCTGTTTCCTGCAATAAAGATGCTTCAGCATGGTAGGTCACTGAAAGGATTGAATGGTCCATCAGCTTTGTAATTAATCTAGGAGAAATAATACGACAGGAAAGAAAATAACATTCCTCCCCGATCCGATGCAGCATGAATTGTCTAGGCCTCGTTTAGTTCGCGAAATATGTTACGAAAAGTTATTGTAACACTTTCGTTGTTATTTAACAAACTTTGTTCAAACATGAACTAATAACTAGACTTAAAAGATTCGTCTCGACATGAGCGATCAAAAGTATAATTAGTTATTTTTAATCTACATTTAATGCTCTATGCATACGTATAAAAATTCGATGTAACGAGTGCTATGTAAAATATTTTAGACAATTTTGCCAACTGAACGTAGCCTGAACAAAAATCACCATCCAGGTACATTCGTGTGTGCAGTAGACTTACCTTTCGTGATATGGAGAGATATGCAGAGAGGGCATTCATTTGTTGACGTGCACGACTCTAAACTGGCGTAGAGTAATTCTTAAGGGTGTGTTTCTTAGGGCATGTTTAATTCATGAGATTTTTGACGTAAAGTTCTTGTAGTACTTTCGTTGTTATTTGATAAACTTTGTCCAAATATAGACTAACTAGCCTTAAAAGATTCGTCTCGACATTTACAGATAAACTGTATAATTTGTTATTTTTTACGTACATTTAATACTCAATGCATGCATCTAAAGATTCGATGTGATGAAGAATCTTGTAATTTTTTGGAAACTAAGTTCTCATCTCTAAAACTTATCACCTATCACATCGAATGTTTAAACACATGCATAAAGTATTAAATGTAGATTAAAAATAACTAGTTACACATATTGCAATAACTTTGTGAGATGACACTTTTAAACCTAATTAGCCCATGATTTGATAATGTTGTGCTACAATAAACATATGCTAATAATGGATTAATTAGTCCTAATAAATTTATCTCACGGTTTCCAGACGGAATATGTAATTTATTTTTTTATTAGCCTATTTTTAATAGACTAAATTTATGCTCCAAGATTCGATGTGACACCTTAAAAACTTTTGACATTCCAACTAGACACCCCTTGTGTTTGCTCTTTTAATTTAGCTGGATTTTAGGTACTGCATGTTATTGTGCTATTCCTTGACACTTGTCCAAGAAAAAATTATAAGCATGCATACATGGTTAATTCCTAATGTTTATTAAAACCTACTCCCTTCGTTCCAGAATAAGTGTCGTTCGGAAAGCGTGTCTGTGAGGGAAACACGGATTTCTAGTGACACTTATTTTGGAACAGAGGGAGTATATCAGCGCACACAAAAGATAGATCTAACATTACAAATATGTAAAAAGGCTCCAAGAAGCAGACAAACATAGTTCGAGCAGTTGATTTGTAGTATAATATAGGGAAATTTTGCTCCATGACAACATTCAAACCTGGAATTGGCCAAAACAACATTGCATCAAATATATTTGCTACCCTTGTTTTTAACCAAAGGCCCTTCACTGGTTATTTACCGTAACACACCACCGTTGCCGATTCATCGCCGTCCTCCTCTGACCACCTATCCCCGCTCGGGTCCGCCTCCTTCACTGATTCCTCGGGGACTGGCGCTTGGCGAGCTAGAGGTGGCACGGGGTGATGATGATGACGTGGTTGTAGACAAAAATTACCCTTATGTATGTATTTTAATTACAAAGGAATAAAATCTAAGTATCCTTCTATGTGCTAATAAATATCCACCACTACTATTATTAAAAAACAAAAATACCCTTGTATGTATTTTTAATTACAAAAATGGTCATAAGAAAAAGTTGTTGTATTGTTGGCAAAGTGAATCAATCTTCATCTTGAATAAAAGAAGAACAATTCAAATTATCTTTTATATCAAATATAAGATAAAATTAAATGTAGTTCAATATGTGAGATTGAAATTAAAACTGAAAGTAACATAGAATTTTTTCAAAATATAATGTCAACTATGCATTTGACATCTGGTAATAACAACCAAAAGGAACGTTGATGGAGCTATTGTACCAAGCTGCTTGGGCCCAAAGGCCAAAGTCATAGCGTTAACTAACAAATAAAGATAGATATGACATGTAGATATAATATAAATGGCTCACTCAAGGTGAAATAATTATTTGTGGTGACAACAAACGCTAAAAGCATCTTAAAGAGTTTCTAAAGCCTACTCCCAATCTTGATTTTCTTCGCAAGACTGAAAGAACACTCTCTAACAACTCTATATTTCAACTCCCAATGTTTCGAAATATACATGCACGTATCAATCAGCCAGTCTGGAGGCAGAAAGGACATGGAGAAGAATAAGATTAAGGATAGTGCTTTCAATACAAATATACAAGAGAGAAACAAAACATAAAAATGACTAGGCTGATTTGGAAATAGGCCAGAATTTATGTTTAATTTACAAGTGAGATTTTAAAAATGGTTGGAGTATACGTAGCCCAACAAACATGCTTTCAACTTTTTTTGACCACTTGGAAAACTAATTGATTTATCCTTTGTATTTTTTTTAGAACCGTCGGAGATGCTCTGATGAAGCATTGACTACAAAGTCAGACATGTGAGTAAAAAACGAGTGAGAAGAGTGTGTAAGAAAATTAAATTACATAAAATCAAACATATACCAGCTGCTGTGTATCGGGAAAACGGAAAGTTGATAATGATGTTCAATTCCGGGCTGCCCTTTAGTTGACAGAAGAAAAAAAGAAATAAAATTGATCAGATTGTTCCGGGGACGGTACTATCGTACAACAATATAATTCGACCAACAGCGAGCATTTGCCCCCCTCCCTGTTCCATTATTATTATTTGGGCCCTATAATTTCTGTCCCATGAGGCATGAGCTATGACTATCCAGCTACTGTATATCCCCTCTCTCCCCCCCCCCCCCCCCCCCCCTCTCTCTCTCTCACACACACACATCCAGAACCAGAACCAGAATCGAAATCGAATCGAAGGCAAATTAAGCCAATATAGACAGCCTTACCTTGCCCTAATGCCTCCTCCTCCATATTCCTCAAACAAACAAATATCTCCAGGTAGCTAGCTAGGCGACCTGCACGCATGGAGGAGCAGCTGCCTGCTCTTGCGAGCGGCTCAAAGGCGGCCAGCACGACGCCCTTCTACCTCGCCTTGGATCACAGAGCTTCCGCCACTTCATCTTCACCGCCGGCGGAGGCGCCAACACCGCCGCCGCCGCCTTCGGCGGCCGTCTCAGATCCTTGCAGACAGTCCAGCAGCGAGAGGGGATCCGAAATTATCAAAGCCAAGATCATGTCTCACCCTCTCTATCCGGCTCTCTTGAGAGCCTTCATAGATTGCCAGAAGGTATGCGCGCAGATTTCCACAAGATATATACAATTTTCCATAGCTAATTTTGTGTGTGTCAGAGAGACAAATTAAAGCATATGGTGTCTTGATTTTTATGTGCTCTCTGTTTCCTTGTATTAGTCTCCAATTCCCATGAGGAAATTCTCTCTTTGTATTTTAATTTGTTTATTACTCGAGGTCGGAGCACCGCCGGAGACTGTCGGTCGGCTTTCCGCCCTCGCCGATGAGGTCGAAATGAACTCAGACGACAGACGACAAGAACAACGACCAGCAGACCCCGAGTTGGATCAGTTCATGGTATATAACAGCATATATATGTGTGTACATATAATTACATACGTGTAGTAACTAATTAATTTCTGGATTTTGCTGATGTTGTGTATATCTGGCTGAAACAATATATATATGGATCTACATGATGTACGCGTTTGTGTGTGCGCAGGAGATCTATTGTCACATGTTGGTAAGGTACAGACAGGAGCTCACAAGACCAATCCAGGAAGCCGACGAATTCTTCAGAAGCATGGAGGCCCAGATCGACTCATTTTCGTTAGGTGATTATGCTTAACTAAACTGATGAGTTAGTTACTCTATACTCTTGAGTTATTTTTTCTGAGTGTCAGATTTGGAAGTATCCGAGCGGCCGTAGTACTACTGACTGTTGCAGTGCAGGTATCCTAGTACTAGACTACTAGTAATACATGACTACCGTATTTGCTAATCACAGAAAACATTTATCTAGCGCGGTCGTAGCGGCGTGTAGCATTCCTTGTGATGTGCTATCTATGCACAAGGATAACTTAGCAGTAACATGAACAGTTTTCCCAGCTGCGTGGCAAAGATAAAGAGTACTGGTGCCAACGCAAAATCTTTGGTGAACACTGTAGGGGTTTTTATAAGTGTGTGCATACTACACAATAAAAGATTTTCCCACAAAGAAAGTAAGGGCGTAGGGTCTAAATGAATGTTTTTGTGTGAATTATGCATGAGAACATCTAATATAATAAGCCTTGAGAATGAAGATGATGGACTGGTGGAGCATGCAGCCAGGAGCGCCCAAATGCAAGGAAAGAGCTCTTAAATTCATGGGAGACCTTTTGCCTTTTGCCTCCAACAATCGGTGGTGTAGACACTGTAGAGTGGCAGTGGCAGCCTAGTACATTTCTACTGTTTATAGTGATGTTCCAATCTCCATGCAATGGCGTTTTAACTGCGGTGCGGTGCTTGTTGGAGGTCCGTCCTTTTTGCCTCCATTAGTGGGGCAAGAGCTTGGAAGAAGAAGAAACACAGCATGATGATGCCAGGATAGGGAAGGGCCAGGCCTAGCCTAGCCTAGCCTAGCCTAGCCATGCGGGCGCTAGCTCCGGCGGCTGGCACCATGTAGTATGTCTGCACAGTGCACACCATGTTAATTTTACACACATTCGCTTCTCGTTCCTTCTTGATCTAACTAACCACCTGCTGCTTAAATAAATTCTTGCTGAGTTTGTTGTTGCGCAGAACTTAATAGTACACAGTGCTACACACCAAGCACCGTGCCGCCATGGATGTAGCTTCTAATGAATTAGTACTATACTAACTAGCTAGTTAATTAGCCCTGTTAACTGTTGTTGCTTTCATGGAACCTGCTTGCTTATTGGTTGATCGATCGATATAAGCTACTCCCTCCGTCCCTAAATGTCTGTCTCTAGAAATCAGTGTTTCGCTCACAGACACGCTTTCCGGACAACCAACAAGAAGGGACTGAGGGAGTAGTTTGCACCCAAATTAGTTACTAACCACCATCTACCTTTGGTAGGGTAGGGTTCTATGTATCCCACTGCTTACTCTGTCAGAGCCCTGTGGCCTCGTTGTCTAGCTAGCTGGGACGACTCTGGGTGGCATGTGGAGACTGGCCCTCGCGGCTGCAGGCCTACGCATGCATGCTGGATCATATCGCTGGGGCTGCTGCCGCCTGCACCTGCAGCTGCAGGCAGTAGCATTCTGGATCAGCACCACGCCCGGCTACCCCTCTCTGCAACAGATCCAGCTGTTGTCTCTTACTGTACATCTTGCTGTGCCGCCGCTGCTGCTGCTGTTCGTCACGGCCCAAAGTGTCTGACAGAGGTATAGTAGATGCGCCCAGGGCTTCACTACCTCTTGTCGATTGGTCTCATGGTGGATCGCCATCCATTCCCTGTGCCCTCTAGCTCGATCGTACGTCCTTCAAGCGCGCGCGAGCCGGCCGTCCGATCGTCGTGGTCTGGGGGGGTCCTGCTAGGTCGCGACGCCGATCGAGCCACTCTCTTGCTAGCTGATGTGATGATATATAACACCGACATGGCCGTGCTTTCAGCTTGCATCGCATGTTTATTTGCATGGCGCGCGGCACGTACGTACAGCACACACAGACGCTAGCTCACTGTGCACGTGACGATCGTCAGGTCCTGGACGTACATGCATGGCCATTTCCATGCCATGCATGCCACCAGAGGCCAGCCTGCTAATCTCTGTGCTCGCACGTACTGCGTGGGCATGTGAAGAAGGCCTCTGAATGAAGTGCTTATTAATTATTGGCTAGCTTTCCGTGAGTGACAGGGAGCACGTAGGCCTAGCTTAAGTCGGAAGAGATGATGACTTTTGCTGTTGAACGGTGCTGGTGGTGGGGGGTGTACATGTTTCATGACTAGCTAGCAGGTTAATTAACTTGGGTTAACCAGTACATCACTGCGACATTGTATGAATCACCGTACGTGCACCCTACATACATATACATGTGCTACTACTACTAGGTCGATCTAGTTTGAAGTTTTACATGGGCCTTTCAACTACTTGGCTTGCTTTTACTAGTATGGTATGGTACTATATATGGTACAACTCTACAAATCTGATAACAGAACACAATGCTATTAACACTTAATAGCGTCGTACACAAGTCCAAAAATCTGAACCTATGCTGAAAGGAACGGTACAGTGTCTGACCAGGAATCCTAAGAGAGGGCCAAGGAACAATGAATTAGATCACTTGAAATCTATCATATGTATTGCTGTTCCCACTAAAACTATGCACATGCACAAACCTAGACCATGTGCCATCTAAATGTCCTATAAGGTTTATCTATAGTGTTCTACGCATCACAAAGAGCTTTGCGCAACCTAGAGCACAATCCTAACTAGACTATCAAAGTGGTCTAGGAATGTAAGTGAATATACAATAGAACTCAAGCAAGCGTGAAAACAAAAATGTTGTAAATTAGACAAGCAAAAAAGGTGCAGATACTCACCACAAAGGTTTATCCAAAAACCATACCCCTAGTTAATGCTACAAAGACTCCGCCCAGACAATGAGCTACTCACTACAAAAGCAAGTAGCTAGCCTCTCATTCGGTCACTTGACACGTCTTCATTGTAGGGTTTGATCTAGCTAGCAAGGAACAAAGGGGCCTCCTTGTCTTTGCACAAGGTCTTGTTGTTGCTCCATACTAAGAAAAATGATCAGTAAGGATGTCATCAAGCCAGAAAGGCCCAAGGCTACCTTGGGTACAAGTATGATTCATTATAGAACCAACAACAATTTGAGATCACTCTATCATACTAGGCTTATAGCACTACTCTCTCTCTCTCTTCATGATTGTACTAATAGCCTTGGATGGTCACTTTAGCACTTTGATAGTTTGGGACTCTTATCAAGTTCCCTATGCTTGGCTCTAGTCTTCAACAACTCTAGTAACCCCAAAAGAATGCATGGGTAGGGGTATAAATTGACCAGTCAACCAAAAGTAGCCATTGCCCAAGGTTAAATGTACTCCCAAAATGATCCGGTAGGCGGTATACACCGGAACCGAATCATTTAGGGTGTACAATTTCTCATCAACTAGTCATGGGACATACTCTCAAGTTACTATATGAAACTCATATGGTATTGTATGATGTTCATATTCCAATCACAGGAACATCTGGTGAGCTCTTCCAACCCTACCACATCAGCTATATGCAGTCATTGAATTGAAGTTACATTGCAAAACTATTGTGCTCATTCCTTTATCCTTCATTGGATCATTTGGTGTGTATAAACTCATTCCTTTTTTGGGATAATATGTTGGTGCTCTGTCCGATGCTACCAAGAAATCATCTATATATGTGCATTTTGCGTGCATAGTTCTCCACCTTGAGCAATATGCAAAACTCTAGTCTTTGTATTTTTCTCACTAGATTATCAAGCATGTTGAACAATTTTACTTTAAAAAGTACATCAAACTCTAGTGCTTGCAATTTTCTTCATATCAAACATTTGATGTTACATTTTCTCTAAGTCTTTGCTTGTTTTGCTTATATCTTCGCCCTAGCTTTGTGGATTTCTCTCTTGCATTGCATCCTTATGAACTATTAAGCACATTTTTGACAAATATGTTAGTCTTAATGACTAGGTTGTTAGTTAATCACCAAAATCACAAAAGCATGGCTTTGAGGGTCATAAGTTTGCACAATTGGTAGTTTTGTGTGCTTAACTTTGAATTTAGGGTGGTTTCTCTTGTCCCTTTGGCTCTGAGTGAGGTGTCAGCTGAAAAGTAGCAGAAAATGTTTTGATGTTGTTGTTAGGCAAGAATCACAACAATAGTGTGCCAAGTAGAAAGCAAGTGTGTTAGGTGAGGGAGGCAAAGCAATGGCCCTAAAATTTTGAACTAGCAAGGAGGTGGGTAGGTGGGTGGTAGATCCAATAAGACAAGAGGAGGAAGACATGGCATGAGTAATTCATGGCAGGAAGGGAAAACGTGAGAAGGAAGATGGGTGATGATCATTAGATACCAATTTGACATTTATATGGGTCGAGTGTAAGTTACATTATTTTTCAGTCAGTGAATTGAAGTATAACATCTTGTATTTGAAGCTAATGATATATATAACCATGTCTCATCCAAGCTTTCACCACTCATTCAGAAAATTGGCAGCAGTGTTGGGTGCTTCAACCTTGGGTGCCTTCAAATATGAGACAGTTGGTAGTCTTGTGCATATAGGAATATTTAATTTGCCAAGGCCTTGTTTAGATGCAACCGATGAGATTTTTTCTCAACTGTAGCACTTTCGTTGTTATTTGATAAACTTTGTCCAAATATGGACTACGTATACTCAAAAGATTTGTCTCGACATGTACATACTAAAAGTACAATTAGTTATTTATTTTACCAACATTTAATACTCCATGCATGCGTCCAAACATTGATGTGATAGTGATGTGATGGAGAGAGAGTGAAAAAAAGTTGATAGTTTGAGTGTATCTAAACAAGGCCCAAGTATTGTACAAAATGTTCTTAGAAGGTTTGCACAATATATGTTTATATGGTTATAAACTTCTGAGCATCTATATTGTGGTTGTGAAATATCATATGCTACTAATCTAGATTGATTTCTTATATAGAACATTGCAAGTAAAATCTCCAACAAATTAAGACTAATAAAAAAACAGTGTTGGAGAAATAGTCTAGCTCCTCCCGGTCCCAAGGACAGGTGGCCTAAACACAACTAGGTCAGAGCTTCGCAGACCCGGGACCGGGAGCTAGACTATTTCTCCAACATATCACAAAGCGGTTTGATGGTTACACAGTTCTTACTTAAGCATATGCACTGTGGTTTGAGGCATCCATCTTCACCACAAGCTAGCTGTCTAATAAACCCATGATGTCTTTTATCTGTAACATATGCATGGACGACTCACAATATTGCAAATCTTGGAGTAGATGACAACGGCTATGAAGGAGGCGGCTCCTCCGACGAAGATGAGCAAGAAGCCGTCGAGTTGGGCGGCCTGCCGGTCCCTGAGACCGGTAGCCCGTCTGGGGAGGACAAGGAGCTGAAGAACCGCCTCTTGAACAAGTACAGCGGCTACCTGAGCAGCCTCTGGAGGGAGCTCTCGAGGAAGAAGAAGAAGGGCAAGCTGCCGAGGGACGCGCGCCAGAAGCTCCTCCACTGGTGGCAGCTGCACTACAGATGGCCCTATCCCTCGGTACGTACATACCATATATGACTACTACTACATGCGTGCATATATGTAAGATCATGCAATGCAACAGTTGATGACGACGCGGCCATGCATGCATGCAGGAGCTGGAGAAGGCGGCGCTGGCGGAGTCGACGGGGCTCGACGCGAAGCAGATCAACAACTGGTTCATCAACCAGCGGAAGCGCCACTGGAAGCCGGCGCCGCCGACGATGGGGCTGGGCACAGCAGATTACAGGCTGGGACCGCACGGCGGCGGCGCTTCTAGCAGCTCGGCCGCCTCCGCCGGTCTCCGCGTGGAGGGGCAGTACTTCACCGGCGGGAGCTCGTATCCCCGTGGCCCGTGACGACGATGTCGCCTGGCTGAGAGCTCGTGAGGTGTCGACATGGTTTGTTGTCGTGCATGCATATGATCAGCATACATACACATACATACGTGATTTGCATTATTGTTGTGGGTGTAGATGGTGTGGACGTGTGGTGTTTCTTCCTATACAGAAATTTGATGGTCTCCTTACTTACTTGCTCATATACATATACATATATATATATATACATATGCAGCTAATGCCAAAGTTATACAGTTGTAACCTTATTATTTGTCTCACTAACATGCATGAGAGCAGTTGTACTGTACGCATATCAGCATGCATCATGCATGGATGTTCGTTGACTTGCTTCCCCTCCTGATGTATGGTCCATGTCTAGCTATAGCTATCGTTGGAACTTACTAACTGGAACAATTAATATCGCCACGACTTGATCAGGATGTTAATCATTATGTTCTAGTTGAAGCAGTGCTGCTTGACAATTGTCAATTTGTCTGCCTGTGCTTGTGTGCAGGAATGAGTTGCATTTTCAGAGGCAACCATATTTGCGGTAGCCAGCCTGGTGTGCAGCCTTCAAAAAGTGTGTACGTAGTGTACTGCGAGCTAGCTGACTGTGTCAAGAGGGTCTCACTTTTGCTATGATCAGAATCAGTTCTGAACTTGCTGGTGTTCAATGCCACGGCTTTGAAGCGATACTGAAGTACTGAACACACAAAAAAGGTACAAAGTAACAACGTACACAAGGCAAATGAGTTTCAAAATTCAAGCATTATTATTTCAAACTTTCTTAGACATGCATCATTCCTTGTTTTGTGGAAGTCCTAAAAGTTTATGTGATAAGTATATCCGTCCCATTTTTAGCAAAACAAAAAAGGTTCATAAGAAGGAAAGCATGTTTCAGTCCGGTGGTAGACATGGAAGTACTCAAGGCTAAGTCCTTTTGAGATAAAAAAATATACTCATCACATCATTTTAAGTGTAAACAAAATATTCATAAAGAAAGGAAGTGGTAGAGTCATGGGCCGGGTACTAGAGAGGATATGCACCCACGCCAGGATTTAAATCATTGTGCTTATTACATTTTATGTACGTTTTAGTGTTTTTCATGTTAAAAGATTTCTGTGGGAGCTTCTTATTTTTTCATATGTTAAAAAAACTGTAGGTTCTTCTTCCTTATAATCGTAAAAAAAAGAAATGTCATCCAAGGACAAGTGAATTAATTAGATTATTGCATATAACGACGCCTTTCATAACTTTTTTGTTACAAATAAATTCATGCTTAGAAATTTAGATCATTGTGCTCATTACATTTTTGCACGTTTTAGTGTTTTCCATGTTAAAAAATTTGTGGGAGCTTCTTCTTTTTTCATATGTTAAAAAAACTGTCGGCTCTTCTTCCTTATAATCTATACCTAATAATAAAGAGGCAAAATTTCTCCACTGTTTTTGGTCTAGCCGTTTTCGTCTGGTCTACTTATATTGACCAACTAGAATTCTCGTAAGATTAGTGGACCGATATGGGACTAATAGGATGTTATCTATACCTATTCGTTTGACCTAATAATAAAGAGACAAAATTTCTCCACTGTTTTTGGTCTGGCCGTTTTCGTCTGGTCTACTTATATTGACCAACTAGAATTCTCGTAAGATTAGTGGACCGATATGGGACTAATAGGATGTTATCTATACCTGTTCGTTTGTTTATCCCGCAAGGATATGATGAGCTCGGCCCAAAAAGAAAAGGCTCACGGTTCTTGACCGCTGGAATTTCGTCTCGGCCCGGTCCTCTTTGCAACGAAATCGGCCTGAACTTGAAGGCCCAGTCTTGGTAGCCCACTAGACCTCAGCAGCAGTAGAGCGGAGACGAGACCTCAGCGGCAGTAGAGCGGAGACGAGCTGAGCGCTCGTTCAATTTCGGTCTGGGCGTTTAGCACCACCTCACCAGCTGAAGGCGGACGAGCCACGAGCTCACGCTATAAGAAGAGCGCCCCGTGCCCCGTTGCTAGCGGAAACGAGCGCTCGTTCAATTTCGGTCTGGGCGTTTAGCACCACCTCACCAGCTGAAGGCGGACGAGCCACGAGCTCACGCTATAAGAAGAGCGCCCCGTGCCCCGTTGCTCCATATTTACTTGGACGGGGTCGACGTGAGATCATTAAGGCTCGTGTACCACTGCCAAAATTAATAATTTAAACTTTGGTCTTTCTGCATTTATTTGTTTTCGGGATTTTCGGGATTAGGTCAACCTAAAAGATTTTTAGAGTCTCTTTCTTCTCCCGTTGCAACGCACGGGCATTTGTCCTGGTCGTAAAAAAATGTCATCCAAGGACAAGTGAATTAATTAGATTATTGCATATAAGAGCATCTCCAAATATTTTTTATATTTTACTTGGCAAATCTTGTGTTTTGCAAACTTTCAGAAAAATATGCCAAGTAAAAATAGAGCTCATCTCCAAGAGTTTGTTATTTTTGACCTGGCAAAACCAAAAGTATTGTTGCAAAGTGAACATTAAACTTTTATCTAAACCAAAACATGTCCTCCTACCTTTTCTTTGTCTCTGGTACTTTCGCAACTGGAACCTTGAAAAGAGTTTCTAATATTTTTTAGCTTTCTAATCGCTTTTGTCAATCGGTATACACGCACGCACGTAAAGATATACACTGGGGAGAGAGAGATGCCAAGTTAGGATGTCAATCTGTTTGAGACTATTTTTTCTTATTTTACAAAAAATTAGTGGATGTCAAGTTAAGATAGCAAACTCTTGGAGATGGTCATGCCTTTCATTACTTTTTTTGTAACAAATAAATTCATGCTTACAAATTTAAAATGTTATAAAATCATAAAGCAGCCAAAGGGAATGAAGTTTCTCATATGGAATACTAAATTAAAGTTCCTGCAATCGATATCTGTGTGAATACTGAATGAACTAAATTGCTCTTGACTAATTTGATTTGGGAGTTCCTAAGCAACTCCAACGGCTTTGTATTTTTTATTTGGCAAAATATGGTATTTGTCAACTCTCAAATTAATATGGCAAAGGTAAAAAAGCCAACCTCCAACAGTTTTGCATTTAGACTTGACAAAATTAAAACATTGTGCGCGGGAGAGGGAAATATCCCGCGGGAGTAGCACGCAAGGGCGATTGCCAAGGGAACCGCAGCTTGGCATATGTGCCAAATATCACCCTGTGTTTGCCAAGTTGCTAAAAATGCTAAGCTCATTTGTCAAACCGTTGGATAGGAGATTTTTAGACGTTTTTGTAAAAACAAGAATGCCAAACTAATTTGCAAAACCGTTGGAGTTGCTCTAATTGCATGTCACCAACATACAATTCATTGTTAGAACCTACAAAAACTACCATGCATGGGCAATATGGATGTTATTTCAACAATAAAGTACACTCCTCTCGGTCACAAATAAATCTTTATAAGATGTTATTTCAACAATAAATTATACTCCCCTCTGTCACAAATAAATCTTGGTAAATATTATTAAGGACATTGACAAGTTGAAAAAAACAATTTGTGGCTAATTATATTTTATTAATATATCTACAAATTCAAGCAAAAGAATACTACTATGAAACTACTTTTATTTCAAGATAATTCTAAAATTTTCAATATCTAAACCCAACAACAACCCATAGTGTTATTAAAAATTCCTTTTGGAACCTTTATAAAAATTAGAATTTTTTGTTCTTTGGTGACTCTAATCATTATTAGCAATAATAATATTTTATCGATTCTTCTAAAAAATTCCCCAATAATAATATTTTATCGATTCTTCTAAAAAATTCCCCACTAATCTAAAAATTTATACAAGTGAAATTGTGGAAGCCGTTAGAATAAGAATTTCTATTTTTTTGGAAATTCCAAATCAGTGAAATAAACCCCTTTAAAGTGATACACTAAGTATATAAAGGTTTGTTAAACAAACATAGGAGCTAAAGATTTGAAAAACAAAGAATTAAACACAATATATAGAAAGTTCGGGCAAAACGGATTGGTCTGGTATGCACACCAGACCGGTCTGATATACACGAGTAGTGCACTCCTCCAAAACCGAAACTTCTTCTTTTCATTTCAAATTCAATCCATTGTTGCAGTAATATTCCAGAAGTAGTGGTTCGATTTTTTTTGCACACAAATGAGCACAACCGAAAGTAGATGGAGGCAAACACAAATATAGTAAATTGAAATGCAATGAGACACAATGTTTATTTTATCAAAGTTTAGACTCCCACTTGATCTCCGTTGAGGTAATGAGTGACCACTTCGGATGCACTCTAGCCTCATCTCTTTCAACCACAACTCTCTTTCCTAGCGGAAGCAAGACTGGACCTTCACAAATTTGTCGTGACATACCACAATCCTTGGTTGCTCGTCGGTGACTCCTAGATGTCTAGGATCCAAGCTCCTAGAGTAACAAATATAATCATGAGATTGATGAATGCCACAATTGGTTTTGTTCGATTACTCTCTTTTGCCCACTAGTTTGAATTTCACTCAACCCACCAATTGGATTTTACACTAAGGGTCAAATCTCACTAAGAGAGGTGTGGGGAGTGTTCACAAGGCTCCAATACGTCTATGAAAACACTAGGAATTAGCAACCTCAAAGGGAGGCTTAGGGGTATTTATAGCCCCATTATCAAAACTTGTCGTTACCGACCTTTGGGTTGATTCATTGTGTTATCGAACTGGTATGAACATAACAGGCACAATTAATTCAAAGAACTCATAGACCTCGAAAATTGTGACTCCCGATGAAAATTATGGTAAATAAAAATTCATTCTACTAGAGAGATCTTGATTAGAAACTCCATCGAGCAGAGACATAGGAAATTCTGACCAAAGCTTTGCATATTGTTCATAAAGGACCAGTTCGATATGCAGTCTGGTATAACATGCCGCAACACACTAAGTGTTGGCTCCCACGAGTCTCTCACTCTAATCTCTCACATGCATTGTCTTGAGCACTATAAACAAATCAATAATCATATCATGATGTAACCGTATTAATAGCATGACATAGCTATTAACTCAGGATCAAACTAAAAATGAATTCAAAGCTCTTGAGCTTTAATTCTTCAACCAATGTCATATCTTGCAATCTTCAACATTAGAGGGTGCCAACATGTTCTTCTCTTCAGCTTTTCTTTCAGAATAGACTTTCATGAAAATGTGACTTGATCCAACTATATTCATATGAATTTACTCAGTGGCATCAAGTCACTTCTTCATATAATCCAACAACAATTTTATCCTCCTTTAGATATAACTTCCCATAGTTGGATTAGTAACAAGACTTAATGCAAGTACTCTCTTCTTCATCACATTCTCAATTCTTCAGCGTCTAGGCCGTCGCATTCCATTCACCCTTGCTTGGTCCTTCGAAGCCTTTGCTATCTTCACCATCTCAAGGCTAATCTTCACCTAATTGCCATATATGCTATCATGAAAATAATTTATGTCAACCTCAAAACTTGCATCTAAATTAGTAAATTCCCACCTCTGCTATTATTAGAAATAACCAAAAGTCACCTCTATATTTGTATATATGTTCCCTCATGTCACTATAAAATCCAAAGTACTCATATATATGTTTATAAAGTACTTATTGCTACCATTGTTGATATAGGACATAGGGGAAAATAGCACATGGTATCCATGCACAATGTGTGTCACCATGTAGACCACCTATAAATGTACACATGAAACCCTAATTAAGCATGTTTAACACATAGTTGAAGCTAAGGTTTCAAACAAACACATGTTAAATACACATGAAAACAACATTAGAAGGTTAAAATATGGGATAGAAAGTATATAAGGAAATTGGTAACTAAAGTCTATCGCAATTCAAAACTAGATAAGAGATAAGAAAGTATCTATATATATGAGTATTGTGTTTCAGTTTGAAAACATGCTAAACATATGTCAAACACACATGTAGGTGCCACGAAATGTGAAAACTACAAATGGGGATCGAAAAGTATATACAAATTGATGAGTTAAGTCTATCAAAACTGAATAAAGATATATAAGAAATATATTATTATACAAGTTTTAAGTTTGAAAATAAGTTGTAGGTGTATATTAACATGCTGGGAATGTTACTATAGTATTGAAGCCATTGATTTTTTTAAGAACCTTATCCAAACGTTCAACCAATTTTGAAGTCAATAAATACATGTGCATTTCAAACACTACAGGAAACCTAGGCTTTGCCGAGTGCCAAATTTCGGGCACTGGGCAAAGAGCCTCTTTGCCGAGTGTCGGCCACACGTGGCACTCGGCAAAGCGCAAACACAGGGCAAAGGATGCTTTGCCGAGTGCCAGATGTCGGCACTCGGCAAAGATCCCCTCTTTGCCGAGTGTCAGCCACGTGGCACTCGGCAAAGAATGTGGCCCCGAACTGTGCCACGTGGTCTGGTCTTTGCCGAGTGCCGCCAGGCTGGCACTCGGCAAAGAGCTCTTTGCCTAGTGTTTTTTTGACATTCGGCAAAGCCAGTTTTTAAATTAGATTTTGAAGCAGTAAATTAATCCAAATAAAAAAGTTTTTTAACTACAAAGTTGGTTAACTTATCAAGATGAACAATTTTTGTTTTGGTGATGTCTTCATTTGACAAACTTAAAATAAATTCGTTCACAAATCTTATATATCTCTCCGGTAGTTTATAAAACTACAAGAGTGATATATAATGTTTGTGAATAATATTAGAACCACAATGTCGGATGCACAAATGGTCAAACAATCAAAATAAACTTTGTAGATCTTGACAAGTTATGAAATTTTGTAGTTGATAACTTTTTAATTTGAAGTCATCTAGTTATGCAAAACTGCGTTCGAATTTGAAAAATTCAAAATTCGAATTTTTTAAAATACCTCGGATGGAGAAATGACCAAAATTAAAGTTGTAGATCTCAAAAAGTTATAAAACTTTGGTGTTGACAACTTTTTGATTTGAAATCATCTTGTCAACGAAAACTACGTTTCAAATTGTCAAATTTGAAATTCAAATTTTTATAAACGACCTCAGATGGAAAAACTACCAAAACAAAAGTTGTAGATCTCAAAAAGTTAGAAAACTTTGTAGTTGACAACTTTTTTATTTGAATTCGTTTAGGGCGTCAAATAAGCAAGTTACACTCGGTTTAGTATAATATATGGGTAACCGAAACGGAGATGGAACGTATATGTGTAGTGCAGTGGTAGAGGAGGCTCCGCGCGAACGAGAGGTCGTGAGTTCGGACTTGCGATTTCGAGGGAGATAGGTGGGCGCTGCCTAGTGGGCCCCTCCCCCCAATTTAATAAAAGTTTTTCTCTATTTTTTTTTGGATTTTTTTTGTTTTTTCTTTGCCGAGTGCTTTTCTTTGTCGAGTGTCACGTCAGCACTCGGCAAAGCCTTCGGCGAGTGTCCGATATTTGGCACTCGGCAAAGAGCCATTTGCCGACATTTTTTTTGCCGAGTGCTATTTACCGAGTGCGGCACTCGGCGAAGCCTTCGCCGAGTGCAAAAGACTCTTTGCCGAGTGCTGCCAGCACTCGGCAAAGAACCGATCTGCTGTAGTGAAAGGGGGAAATGGTAAAATGCATGATTGAGTATGTCATTCAGAAAACTAAAAAGAATAATAAAAGATTCATCAGGAGCAAGCTAGCTAATAAGTAGATATAAGAAATTAATAAACATTGTAGCCATTCATTCCCGTATTTGTATTTGTTATGATCTTGTGATACATAAAGCATATGCATGTGCATGTATAAATACCACCGTCGAGTCGATATATAAAGTAAAGATACATACAGATGAATTTGATCAGGCATTCAGGCTCTTATTCCTCGCACGACAGTAGTTACCGGCGGCTGGGCTACCTTAGCTGGTAGGCCGGCATAAATAATGCAAATGACGTGTGTACTATACTGTATATATATACCGTACATCCACGCTCACACCTTAATGTTGAGCACCAGGGGCGCGTCGTCCTTGTCGACGGTGAATGTCTGGGAGACCTTGCCGGTGGGGGTGGTCACGTCGACATGGTACTCGCCGTGGTGGCCGCGGAACTTGTACTCGCCGTTCTCGTCGGCGTGGCCGTGCGAGCGCGTGAGCCACTCGCGCTTGAGCTGCAGCAGGCGGCGGCCCGCCTCGTTGACCTGGCCCTCGGCGTCGACGAGGTGCGCGTCGTCGCGGCTCATGAAGAGCTCCCAGAAGCCCCAGAGCATGACGCCCTCCACGGCCGGGTGCGCGTACGCCTCCCGCAGCATCACCTCCAGGTCGTCGGCGCGCACGTGCTCGTTCGCCGACGACACGTCCACCTCCGTGAACCAGATGGGCAGGCCGAGCACGGCGAGCCGGTCGAGCACGGAGCGGATCACGGGGCCCACCGGGCTGCTGACGTGGCCCTGCAGGCCGACGCCGCCCACGGGCGCGCCCTGCTCCTGTAGCCCGACGATCTGCTGGATGTAGGCCTCGGGCGTGGCGCGGGTGTCGCACATGCTCTCCACGTTGTAGTCGTTGACGAAGAGCAGCGCGTCCGGGTCGAGCTCGCCGGCCGTCCTGAACATGGCGGCGCGGACGTCCTTGCCCAGCTTGTCCTGGTAGAAGGACCCGTGCAGCATCTCGTTGTTCACGTCGTAGTGCCTGAACCTGCCCTTGTACCGGGTGAGCAGCCCGTTGATGCGGCTGCTCACGGCGGCCGACAGGTCGTCGGCGGACAGCGTCTTCACCCACTGCTGCACGGCGCTGTCCACCTCCCAGAAGATGCAGTGCCCGCGCACGCACATGCCGTGGTCGGAGCAGAGGCGGAGGAGGTCGTCGGCGTCGGCGTAGTTCGTCTGCCCGCGCTGCGGCTCCGTCCAGTACCACTTGAGCTCGTTGCCGAACACCGCCCAGTTGAAGTTGCTGGTGAAGAAGTCCACGAAGTCCTCGTTGTCCATGTTGGTGCGCATGATGCACGCGCCCAGCGGGAAGCTGTTGGACACCTGGCGCACGCGCACCTCCACGCCGCCGTCGCCGGCGTCCTCCTTCACGGCGGCCCCGTCGTCGGCGCCGGCGCCCGCCGTCGTCGTCACCTTGAGCACCACGTCCCGCTTCCGCACCTTGTCGGTGAGCCGCCTCAGGTGCTTGACGCGGGCCTTCCGGTCCACGGGGAACACCTGGAGCCCCGCGACCATGAGGTCGACGCCGGCGTCGGGGCCCTGCACGTACACCATGGCGCGCGACGCCGGCGTCGCCTCCACGCGGAACGCGCCGCCCACCTCGTACCAGCGCTCGTCGCGTGCCATCACCTGGCCGCCGTTGATCCACTGGCTGTCGACGGCGAAGGCGATGTTGATGGTCTGCGGGGCGCCGGCGCCGGCCTGCTGGGCGCCGACGCGGACCCAGGCGGAGACCTGGTAGGTGGCGTAGAGCGTGAGCTTGTCCGTGATGACCTGCGCGGGGCCCATCCACGTCTGCGTTCGGTTGGTGACGTGGATGTGCTTGCCGTTGAGCGGCTCGTCGTCCAGCGCCAGCGACTCCTGCGCCATGGGCGGGAGCACCCGCGGCCCGCCGTCGTGGACGGACAGCGTGCAGGGGCCCAGCGGGAACCACCCGTTGAGCCCGTCGTCCAGGTTGCAGTTCTGGATGATGTTGGCGCCGTACTCGAGTTTCTGCAGCACAGGCACAGCACAGCGGCAACCAAAGTGTCACTGGCACTACATTTTTCTGCTCTGTATGAACGTTCATCGAACTCGACACGTTAAGGTGATATGTCATATTCAGAGAAACGTGAAGAAACATGCACGTATCGCAGCAGATCGATTTGCCGCAAAGAGGCACTCAAGTACTGTAAAAATGTGGTGTGGTGGTTAATGCAAATCCAAGGACACTGTGTTCAATCACCTCGAAGTCCGGCGCCGGCGCCGGCGGCGCCTTCTGCGCGTGCTTCACCACCAAGCTGTCGAGCAGCACGTCGACGCCGGCCGGCGGGCCTTCGATGTAGATGGACGCCTTGGCCACCGTGCTGTTGAGCAGGATCTTCCCCTGCAGCTGCACCCAGTCCTTGTCCGACACCTGCGACCTGCACGAGTCCGTTCCTTTGTCAGATCAGAGCACGCTAAACGCAACGCACCGTTGACGACCCCCGGCGGCGGCCGGCGAGAAGAGAAGGAATTACTATAGCAATATAGCTTACTTGCCGATGCCGAGGTACTGCTGCCTGCCGTCGGCCGTCTGCACGCCGAGCGTGGCGCGCACCTCGCACGGCACCACGGCGGCGGCGGCGGCCGCCGGCGAGTGGAGGCGCACGGTGGCCGTGGCCACGTAGAGCAGCTTGCGCTGCAGGCGCGCCGTGACGTCCTGCTGCACGCCGTTCCACGTGTCGGTCCGCCCCGTGGCGGCCACGAAGTACTTGCCGTCGGCCGGGAGCACCTTGCCGTCGTCCAGCGAGTCGTGCAGCTCGATCTTGCACCCGTTCCCGGCCCAGTTGTCCAGCCCGTCGTCGAACTCCGGGTTGAGGATGATGTTGTCGTCCCCGGCACCGCCGTCGCCGACGACAGCCAGCCCCGCGTCGCCGCCGATCGCCATTGTATGTCTATCTATCGCAGTGACCGATCGATCGAGATTACTGTGTGCTGCCGCCGGTTGGCTAATGATCTGCTGATGAGGCGAACGCCACGCGGTGGTCACGTATATATAAACGGATCGATCGCGTTCGCGTCGCAGGGTGAGAGAGAGGAGAGCGAGCGGCCGGCCATGAAAAGAAACTGATCAACCAAGGAAATGTGGCTGGGATTGCACGCTACGTAGAGGAGAAATTGGCATCGCTCGATCGGTTTCGTTTCGCCTTGACGAACACTTGATCGATCGAGATCTGCCTCGATCTACTGGCTCGTGGTCATTAACCATTAACGATCGACGCCATATATCCACAGACGATCTGCCTTGGACCGGATGGTTGCTTCAGCTTAGGGGTTGAATTACGAGGCAAGACGCGACATAATCCAATGCTGCATGATCGATCCCAGCCCAAGTCTTGCACCGCAATATACGGCGGCTCTGGTTTTCCCTCGAAGGCTGGAAGGAAGTGCTAGCTCCGTGTAATGGATGATGGACCATGGACGAGCGCTGCTGCAGCCTGCATGCTATCTGCTGGACGGGGCACGCGTTGGAGTGAAGGCAGGAGCGGCCTGCTGGATGCTGACGAAACGAAACACACTGGCGCCAGTAGCTAGATTGCGTTTCAGCGAATGGGGGATTAGGAGCGGGAAGATCACGGCAAGGCGGCTTCATTCGCATGTGGACAACGGCGGCCGCATGCCAAAACTGGATGATGTGCGGGTGCGGGGGCGGTTGGGAGTTGGGACGTCGCCGTCGCGGGGAAAGGCGCAGCATCGCCGGGCTGCCATTGGCTTGCTGGAGCAGCGAGCATACTATAACGGGAGACGCGGGGGGGACTTGGCTTGCTGACACAGACACAGTCTTCTGTTTTGTGTTGCGAGCAGAACAATGGAAAAAGATAGCCAGTGCGGGTTCAACTCTCTCTCGAGTCTCGAAGAACAATGGAGGTTTCGCTTGCAGATCCGGCCCATGCGGAAGCGGACGTGTCGGCCTGCATGTGCATGAGCGCGGGCTTTGGAGGCTAACTGAATGGGCTGCCGACCTATTGGGCCCAGAAGATGCACGTGTTCGAGCAGCATCGAGTTTTGTGGACTCTTCAGCCCTTTTTGGTTTGCTCCCATCAAAGGTTCTTTTTTTTTTGGAACGTTTGGATGCTCTCTTATGTCTACGGGTGTTTGAGCTCTGCTTTATGTTTTTTTATGCCAAATAGATTCAGCTCTATACACTCAGTTTGAGAAAAAAAATATAGAGTTAGGTGATAACACTTAAAGAGGTGCTCTACAAGCTCTAGCTTAAGATATTTTGTGAAACTGTTGCATGATAGAGTTTATGGAGTAGAGTTCGTGAAGCAGTTCTAAACCTGCCCTATATGTACTCTTTATGTCAGGAATTAGAAGATGTCTTGGAATTTGCCACGAATGGACGAAAAAAACATTCTAACACCCCAACGAAAAATTTGCACTTGACGATGGCATTTGCAATATGCAGCTTGGGAGTAGCGGTCCGGCTAGAATGGGATAAGCCTCCTTCCACACCATTGTTTTTTTTATTCGTATAGTGGACGACAGGGAGGTGACTGATGTACCAGTGTTGTACATTGATATAGGGTGGGACTCATGCTAGAAGCTAAAACACTACTCCCTCCGTCTCTTTTTAATCATCGTCCGGAAAGCGTGTCTGTAAGTTAAACATGGATTTCTAGACACAGTTATTTAGGGACGGAGAGAGTATCATTTTCAATATTTTTTAATGCTATGATAACCTCTATTATGGGAGAGAGAGAATGTGTTCTCTAGATTATTTGGAGCCGTCTCGAATCCCTAGAAGGTTTACACTAATGGAGAGGCATTGCCAAAGGGTTGAGGGCACTTCATGTCAATGAGAGCGCTTGCGAGTGATCTTAGTGTGCATCCTTATGCTCTTTGGCAAGGAGTTTGATCTAGCGAGGGCCAAACACTTGTTAATCTTAGAGTTTTGACAACTTCTAAACAAGAGGATTTTACCTGTATGTCATCGCGAAAAATGGCCCCAACCTTCAGGTCCCTGAAAGATCAAAGCGAACCTGTGTATCCAATCTCATTTTGGTTTTGTCTCACATGCCACTTCGTCCGGATTTCTGTTAGATTTCGCCGTTTGGACGCACTGACAGGTGGGTTCGAGCCAGAAAAAGACCAAAATACCCCCCCCTCTCCCCCTCATCCTCACCTCGCTCAGCTCCTCCCGTCGAGCCGGCGCGCGCGGGGTGGCTCCGCCGCGGCCGCCATGGCCGGCGCGGGTGTGTGGCTCCGCCGCGGCCGCCATGGCCGGCGCGCGCGAGCTCCACCGCGGCCGCCATGGCCGGCGCGGGCGCGTGGCTCCGCCGCGTCCGCCATGGCCGGCGCGCACGAGCTCCGCCGCCATGGCCAGCGCCATGGCTGGAGGAGGAGGAGGCAAGAGAGAGGATGAGGGAGAGAGAAGGAGAGAGGGGTTTGGTCTTTTTCTAGCTCAGACCCACCTGTCAGTGCGCCCAAACGGCGAAATCTAACAGAAATCCGGACGGAGTGGCATGTGAGACAAAACCAAAATGAGATTGGACACACAAGTTCGCTTTGATCTTTCAGAGACCTAAGGGTTGGGGCCATTTTTCGCGATGGCATACAGGTAACCTAATGGAGGAGTACGTGACCTTTTCATGAGAAGATGGTTGTTGGAAGGCTCCTAACTTTATGTTTGGTTTGTAAAAGGAGACTCAACAATCTATGGCGGAGAATGGGTATGCTTAGTGGCTTTGTTCATTTGAGCTATAAAACGGTTTTAATCTATATAAATTAGGCCATGTTCAGATTCCCAAATACCCCTAAATATTTTGCATAGTAACCATCAGATCGAATCTTTAGACGCATGCATGAAGCATTAAATGTAAGTAAAAAATAACTAATTGTACTTTTAGTCTGTTCATGTCGAAACGAATCTTTTGAGTCTAGTTAGTTCATGTTTGGACAAAGTTTGTCAAATAACAACGAAAGTGCTACAGTAACTTTTCGCCACAAATTTCACGAACTGAACAAGGCCTTAGTTATAAAACAAATTTTTTTATCACAATAAGTCAACTGTATAAATGAGCAGAATTTACTTTAAGGCCCTGTTTAGTTCCCTCCATTTTGCAAAATTTTCCATCACATCAACCATCACATCAATGTTTGGACGCATGCATGGAGCATTAAATATATGTAAAAAAAATAACTAATTGTACTTTTCGTATGTACATGTTGAGACGAATCTTTGGAGTCTACGTAGTCCATATTTGAACAAAGTTGTGACAAACAACGAAAACGCTACAGTAAAAAATTTTGTAACTAAACACACTGTAAGTCTTGATGAACAGATATACCAGTAAGCGCAAGGCAGAGGCAGGGCATACCAGATATCAATTCAAGCACCATAATTGAAGGACAAAAGATTTTCCCCTACGCGCATACTGTAGTATACCAGTACAGTACAGTAGTAACGTAGCAGGAGAGGACACAATGGTACGGCGTACTACATGTACACGGAAAGCGAGCTGAGCTGACAAAGGGGAAAGCTCAAAGCAGAGACTGGATGAGGCAGCCAGCTGTCCTCGAATCCTGCGAGAATCCGACCAAGCCTCGCACATCGCCACAGCGGCACCACACGCGGCCGCCCGCATAAAACGCCCGCACGAGCACGAGCATTGCAATTTCTATCTGAAAACTCTGATGAAAGTCTGAAGACCGACCCAGCTGGTGGCCAACTTTCGCCTTTCTTCTCCATCATCGCCTCCGGGCCATTCCATTCCATCCTTCCCTACCAGCCTGCCTTTCCCCGATCTGCATCTGCATCATCATCATCAAATGGGCCATCTTTTCCTCCTCCTGGTAGCGCTCCTGCTCACTTCCACGCGAGCCACCGCCGTCCATGCCAGAGCTTCCGCCATTGAGGTCAGTCAGTGGCACTGGCAACCAAGTGGTTCCTCTAGCTCAAATCAGCTAGGCTTCTTGCTTGCATTAGATGGTTCTTTTTTTTTTCCCTTCAACTGAAGCTTCCCTTCTGTGGTCTCTGATCTTGCAGGAGGCGAGCTTTGCAGGCATCAGAGGCGTGATCGGATCCAGGCCGCCGAGCTGCGAGGGGAGGTGCAGGTCCTGTGGCCACTGCGAGGCAGTGCAGGTGCCCATATCTCCGCAGAAGAGGAAGAAGGAGGGTCTCGGCCATGGCAGCAGAGCCGCTGCTGCTGCTACCACCGGTGGAAGAGCAATGCCGGCCTCCTACGACGACCACTCCAACTACAAGCCGCTGAGCTGGAGATGCAAGTGTGGGCGGCACATTCTGGAGCCTTGAGAGACGCCAGCACTGATCGATTGTCGATTGCAACGGAAGCAATCTGCTTTGTGGATATAATGTAATAGTATAGGATCTCTTTTGATTTGGTGATTTGTTTTCTACTTCCTGCCTTCCTCTTATGATCGAGGTGCTAGCTGTTCCTTTTGGCTGTGGTGAACTGGAAGGTGATCACGGGAGAAACGTATGCTCCAGCCTCCCCTTTGTAGTGGCAAGCGTATGCTCCTCCTGAAGGATGTTTTGCTGCCAGTTAACTCGACGCTGCTGCATAGTATGAGCGTCCAATAACAGACGTCATCTGTTTTACTCCATACTTCACTTTGTCAGAAGCACATCCAATTATCTTTTTTTCTCCCATTGGATCAGCATCTTCAGCATTTTTATTCAGGCTGTTTGCAGTCTTACACGCCTCCACACTAGAAATCCATGATACTACACATACGGAATGAGTGAAATATGCTTAGAACAACAGTTCCATGGCAAATGAAGTTGCAGGAAAGGATGTTCATCGTTCATGTTAAACGACGCTAGAAGCTAGCTAGGTACTCTCCCAGCTAAAAAAAATGGAAATTTTGCTTACAAGGAGTCAAACAATCTGAAATTGGACGGTTAGTAATAAATCTATCTGAAAACATACATGTTGAATACTATTTTTCTATAAATCTAATTAAATTTATAATTATGAGTTTGATTAGTTGATGGCCAAGATTTGATTACTGAAACTTAGGCACAAGTGCACAACCGTTTAGTATCCTTTGGAAGTGAAATTATTTTTCTATAAACTTATGACTTTTATTTGACTTCTTTGGAAGTGAAATTTCTTTTTCTTTTTCTTTTTCTTTTTGGGGCTCAAGTAGCAGTAGCCATGTGTGGTGTTGTCTTTTGCAATGGTAGTACTAGTCCTAAGTTTTATTCAGAGAGACAGCAGAATTTATTTGGCTGTTACTCTTTGTTTTATTCAGAAATACGGAGTAGTACTGTACTCGTACATCGCTAGGACACGCCATGATTCGTCCCGTCCAATTGAAAACCATTGAGAGCCCTTGAGCTGCTTGCTGCAGGCAGCAAAAGACGGCAGCAGCTCAGGTGCCCCGGCCAGCTGAACGATCAGCTCTCTCGCACTGCAAAACTGCAAAGCACTGCTCCTCCGACCTCACGAGTCATCACAGGCTCACGCAGCTGCTGGCGTCTCAAGCAAATAGCATAGCATAGCCCATAGCATAGCATAGCTTGGTGCAGATGAGCAGTTCAGTGGGGATGATGCAGTGCAAGCAAAAACAAGGTAGCTGCAGCAGTGTCCGTCCGCTGCTGCTGATCTGACGAAAGCTGCGAGGCGGCGATTCCTTTCTTGCATTGCATTGCAATGGCCCGAGAGACGCAGGGGGGGGGGGGGGGGGGGGGGGGTTGCTCCAAATGGAAAGCAGGAAAGGCCTTTTGGATCTCCCCGTGTCGTGGCGTATTGTTTGTGCTACTAGCAGCTGCAGTAGCAGCACGAGCGTTCCAATCCAAGCTCCCCCCAAATGGTGGTGGGTGTGGGCTCTGTGCAGCGTGCGCATCAAAGTACGCGCGGCGCGACGCGATGCGCTGCTGCCACTGCACAGGATCGCTGTTTGCTGTTTGCCAGTTGTGACCTCTTTCCAATGACCTCCGTGTGCGTCCTGCCTGCAAAAGCAAAAGCTTGGAGATTTCACTTCCATCCATGTGTCTCTGACTCTCTGCTGCTTCACGCTCACACAGGCCTCACTTCACATGTGTCCTCGACTGCTCGTCCTAGGGTTTCAAACAGATTATTGTGGCGGCTACGGAGAATCGAAGATTGTTTGTTTGAACCCCGATTTATTTCCTGGTGAGAGGAGGAGACGGGCCAAAAATTCACTAGTGGCAGCGAGCCCGCAGCAGGAGCACTGGAGCATGCGGCTGCATAATGACTGGTCATGAAATCACTTGTCAAGGCGGAACTCCTAGTGCGTGTCCAATGTGCCGGGGCGCCGGCGACGAATTCGGCATTTCGGTCACTGATATGTCACTCACTGCCGTTGGCTGTGCCCATACATAACGCAAGACCAGACGGCAGACGCCGGCCTTGGTGTTTGGACCACACCACACGGACACGGGCACACGGCCGGCTCTGGGTATCGTCTGGTCGCGTCCGCTCCGGCCCTCTCCGGTCACATCGTCCCCCGGTCTGTCTCTCCGGTCAGCTCACCTCTGCCGTCTGCTCGCCGCAGAAAAATGGCCGGCTGGCCTTGTCACTGTACCGCTGGGTGGCTATTCCTCGGTGTGCGTTCATCGATCAGCCTAGCCGCCTGACGCGATGCTACTACTGTACTACCCGAGTAGGGGGGCTGTTGCTGTCTGTCACGATGTTCTTGAGCTATACAGTATTTTCTTAATAGCTTTCTACTCGATGTGAAATTATAAAGAAGATAATTATATAATTGACACTCAAACAAATCAGTCTTTCTTCTATGATAATTATATAAACTTGTCCGGCGTACTGCCACCGAGTTGAAAATTTCGGAACTTGCAGTTGCAGGAGGAGAGGACGAAGGGGTGGAGGCGTCGTCTGCTGACTGTCGCCATGCCTGGCCGTGCGCCAACGGCCAGCTCGCGCATCATGAAGGCGGATGAAATGGCCCGTGCACAGGCCCCCCACCCCGCACAGGCTGCCGAAATGTCTTTTTTTTTAATCCCTATTTGGCACCATAAACTTATGTTATTTTTTTTTCAGACACTTGACACTATCTGGATCAAATGGATGGCAGTGTGATCTAGAGAAGAAAAACTTTAACTCGGTGCTAGATAAGAAAGCTCGATTTTTATTCTAGATATAAATATTTTTGTTCTTTATTACTGAATACTGCCCTATTTTAAATTGTACTCCCTTCGTCTCAAAGTTAATGACCTTAGCATTCAAATTTGCTAAGTCCTAGATATATAGGAAGTCGTTTTATAGCTTTATTGTAGGTCAAACTTCTGTAAGTCTGATCAGGCTTATAAAAGCTGCACAAACTTGTTATCTATATCAACGAAATTCATTAGGGTGTCCACAACAGTTAGACCAAATAGCTAGATGAGCTGGACATGCGACCGGAAAAAAAAAGGGAAAAGTTAAGGTGCATACTATGGATTGAGGAGATAGATAGACACAGTATTCATCCAAGGTCGTGCGAGCTTAGCGACTTACTCGTCGCTAGCTAGTCTAATTCCGGTGTCCTCTCTCTCCTCTAGATAGTATTAAAAAATGTTGTGCTAGCTATTTAGACAGCTCGTTGGGACCGCCCTTAGGCTGTCGGCACTGCGAACTGCGTATCATCCGCTACGGTTTACAGGAGCGAAACGCCCGCACCAGGTACTGCAAACGCGTACGCTATCCACGCACGTGCGCTATATCTGGCGTCTCCGTGGTCATCCTATAGTGTGCAGCAAGGGGCTAGCGTGAGAGAGAGAGGTGCGGGCCCCACTTTTTCAACTCGTTAAAAAATATTATAACCCACAAACCATAAATCCAAATTAAATTCCAATTACACTATTAAATTCGTTGCAATAAATTCTTCAAAACAAGATCTCTGAAAGGATCAAGATGCCCAAGAGGGGGGTTGAATTGGGCTTTTCTAAAACTTTTGCAAGAATTAAAACCTATCAAGCCCAATTGACCCCCTAGTGCCTAGAAGTGTGTAAGACAAGAATCAACCGCACAAAAGACAATCGCTAAACCATTTCTACTCTAGCATGACAATTCAATTTGAATGAACAACAAGTAAATGCGGAATTAAATTGCTCAAAGGTAAATGCGTAATAAAGAGAGTAGAGATGACACGACGATCTTTTTGCCGAGGTATCGAGGTGTCGGCACACCCCCCTAGTCCTCGTTGGAGCACCCGCGCAAGGGTATCGCTCCCCCTTGATCCGCGCAAGGATCAAGTGCTCACTACGAGCTGATTCTTCGCCACTCCGGCCCGGTGAATCGCTCGCTACCAGTCACAACACGGCTTGGGTCATCCACAATGCCTCCGGATGATCACCAAGCTCTCCGATCACCACCAAGCCGTCTAGGTGATGCCGATCACCAAGAGTAACAAGCAAGAACTCTCACTTGACCAACGTAAGGCTAATGAGATGGGTGGATGCACACTTGCTACTCTCTACTCACTAATGAGGTGTTTGATCACTCAATTATCAAATCTCTCAACCTCACTAGGCCTCTTGCACTCACTTCCAATCACAATGTGTTTGGCAACCTATCAAATGAGCAAGAGAGTCAGCATGAATGAGGGGGAGGCATATTTATACCCCCAACTCGAAACATGCACGAAGGGGTAAGTCCAGCCAGTTATGCACTGACCGGACGCACCTGTCGGGGTGACCGGACGCGTCCGGTCAGTGCCTAACGGCTACGTGACGTTAGGCCTGACACCTGTACGAAGTGTTGACCGGACGCACGCATGCGTCCGATCACCATTGACCGGACGCGTCCGGTCATCAATTTTGCTCTCTGGAACCTCTCTGGACGCGACCGGACTCACCCCTGGTGTGTCCGATCGATTGCTGAGGGTGAGTCCGGTCGCAACCAGACTTGCCCTTCAGCCAGCACACTGACCGGACGCATGCCCCAGCGTCCGGTCACTACGGTTTGAGCGTCCGGTCGCAGATAGAAGTCCAAAACGACTTCGGTTTGCGACGCTCACTTCACGAACTTTCTTCCTTATGATCTTAGGGACCTTTCTAAGCTACCTAGGGCTTTGGTTAACAAGTGTGCACCACACCTAACTCAAAAGTCTCACCTAGGTCAAGCTACCCATTCAAACCCTTTTTAATAGTACGACCAAAGATAAAACAAAGACCTATGCTACTCTAAGTGTCCTTCAACACCAAATGACACTTAGAACTAGCCTATCACCGTCTTCGTCATCCATCCTTTGAAAACCGAACGAATTCTATCAATAAGGGGGCATGAATACCATAGTGCCCTCAGGATCATCATTACCATGACCTAACTCAAACTGTTTCTGCAAAACACACGTTAGTTATGGTAATTTACCGTTGTCATCCAATCACCGAAACCCACTGGGGGCCTAGATGCTCACAATCTCACATGAATATATTTAGATAAAATTTATTTACAGACATGTGGGCTCTATTGTGGATAAAGGATGAATGAGTGCAGGAGAAAGTAATATAGAGGAGAGAGTCTTGATGACTAGGATGTATAGAGGATGAATTTAGAGTATGAAGAGTGTGGTTAGTCTCAGATGCACTATGTGATACATTAGTGGATTGTATTTTTTATAAATTCAATCGAAGTTAGAGAAATTTAACTTAGAACAAACTATAATTTAGAACAGAAGGAGTGCAATATTTACCTATATTAACCGAGGCTGTTATGTGGTTAGAGCATCTCCAACGGTTTTGCAAATGAGCTTTGCATTCTTGTTTTTGTAAAAAAGTCTAAAAATCTTCTATCCAACGGTTTCGCAAATGAGCTTGGCATTTTTAGCAACTTGGCAAATACCGGGTGATATTTGGCATATATGCCAAGCTGCGGTTCACTTGGCAAACGTCCTCGCGTGCTACTCCCGCGAGATATTTCTCTCTCGCGCGCACAATTTTTTTAGTTTTTCCAAGTCTAAATGTAAAACCGTTGGAGATTGACTCTTTTTACCTTAGCCATATTAATTTGAGAGTTGGCAAATACCATATTTTACCAAACAAAAAATGCAAAACCGTTGGAGTTGCTCTTAGTAGGCGGAAATAAAAAAGGTTATTTTCCCTTCCTAAATTATTGTTATTGTGGATTTATAGTTTGATTTTCATTCTCAGACTCGAAAATCATATATCTTTCTTCTTAAACTCTCAAAACCATTTAAACTACCTCAAGGTCCTATTTTCCCTTCTTTTTTACTTGATAAATACTACATAAGGTTATTAAACCAAAAAAAAATGTCTCTAAGTTTCTAAAAAATCTTTAAAAAACTAGAAATGTATTTGTATATGAAAGAATCCAAATTCATTTAGAGCTCGTGAAGAATATTTAGAAGTTTACAAAATTAGATTTAGCTATAGAAAGTGGGGGAAAGTATCCAGGAAAATCCAGAAAATTCACAAAATACTTTAATTGTGGAAATGCATTTAGCACTAGTGTAGGTTACGTTCATGTTTGTTTGATCTAGTATTTTTGTTGTGCAAGTTCTGAAAACATGTTTAGATATCAATTAGAATGTTTTGATTTTTTTTTGTATATTCTCATTTTTATAAAATTAAATATATTATTAAGGTTTTAGATATATTTTTAGAAACTCTATATTAAGGTTTTTTTTTGGAACTTTTAGAAGCTTGAGATATTCTCGGTGGTTTAGAACTTGTCGAGTATTTACCATTTTTAACTAAAAGACAAAACCATCTTCAAAAAGACTTGAAACATATGTAGTTTGAATGGTTTTGAGAGTTAAAGGGTAAGGTGTCTGATTTTAATGTTTGAGAAGAAAAATCAGATTAGATAATACTACATCCGTCCCAAAAATAATGCAAATACGGGTTGCCCTGCCACGTAAAGTGGTTTACGTCTGACAAGTTCAAGTAAATGATATTTACATTTATGGATTCAAATAAATTTATTATGAAAATATATTTTGTAAGTAATCTAACGATATTTATTTGGTATCATAAATATTGTTACTTTTTAATCTATAATTGGTCAAAGTTAAGATACTAAAACGTGTATGACTGTGCTATAATTGCATCCTTTTTAGGACGGAGGAAGTAGTTAAGAGAGCTAAAATGATTTTTTTTCCATACCTTTTTTTTGTTTAGAGAAATTTTTCCATAGCTTACTACTAAGCTGTTTTTTTAGCAACGATAACTTTTTTTTGAGCTGTTACTCTGGGTGGCATTGACTCAATTGCGGCCCATACTTCATTGTATTTCTAAAGGCCCATTGCTGACGTCGTGGGCTTTCGCACGGACATCCACCGAAGGCCTTCCTCGTCCACCAACGAGATGTCGTCCTTTTGAATCCGGTCTCTTCCATCCGCTCGATCCAAATATAAACTCTAGCTTGGCTTGTGCTACCCCCTCCAAAATCCGCCCGAGTCTGCGCGGGGAGCATAGATTCAGGCGGATTTTGGAGGGGGTAGCTTTGACACAAGCCAAGCTACGGTTTCTATTTGGATTGAGCGGATGGAAGAGACCAGATTCAAAAGGACACCATCTCTTTGGTGGACGAGGAAGGCCTTTGGTGGATGTCCGTGCGAAAGCTCACGACAGCAATGGCCTTTAGAAATGCAATGAAGCATGGGCCGCAGTTTAGTCAATGTCATCCAGAGTAGCAGCTCAAAAAAAAAGTTGTTGCTCAAAAAACAAAAGTAGTTGCAGGATGAACACTACAGATTGAGGTTTACATTGTCCTATGTGTAACAAAAAAAAAGAGAAGCAATTTTTCTAGACACGGTGGTGAGGACCTCGAGTTACACTGCTCTGCCCCCTGACTCCGACCTAGGATGATCGGCCAAGTACTGAATGATCGAATTGCATAACTAGCAGGCCTAGGAATTTTTCTCCGTTCCTGTGTTTTTCCTATGAAATTGAACTGATTCCTGTGAAATTCCTGCGTTCCAAACAGGCTCGTAGAGATAGAGCTTTAAGGGGTGATCCATAGAATCGACGGAGTACCTTTGTGGCCTATATTATGCTCTGTCCGTCCATGATAAATCCGACGACCAACATCGGTCTGGAACATGGGAGCACCAGAACTGTTGTCGCTTTGCCGCCCCTCCTCGTCATCGTTGCTATACTTGAGCATCTCACGCTCCTTGATTCTGGACTGTACGAGCTCGATCCTGGGGTGATTGGGATGGCTGGAGACCGCACTGCTTATAGTCGCCTCAAAAGACTCCACCTCCATGGCAGTAGCACCATCACAGTTAGTGTCGACAAGAACTCTTGCAAGAGCTGAAAGATGCTCGAGGCCGAAGCCGTCACCGACGCCATGGTCGCCCTTGGTCCCTTGTGCTCTGAGAAAAAGACGGAGCGTCTGGAGGTCCGGCATAGCTCCTGGCGCGAACACCATCCCGATTCTTCCCCCAGGAGCAAACATGTCGAACACGAACTCCTTTAGGCACCGAAATCCGCTACTGCAGATGAGGTGCCTTTCCGAGGGAGCGAAATCATGCACGCCTATGCGAAGGAAGAGAAGGCAGGGAAGCTCTCCAAGGCAACGGAGGTATCTCGTCTGCATGGTGCGAACCCACGTGTCCAGGTGAGAGAGACGAAGAAGCGGCGTGGAGCTGGTCATCGGCGGCGTCACAGTCACAGGGCTGCAATTTGCGCCGCCGCTGAAGCATCCATCGTCAAGCGGATTCGTGACTCCACCGACATCAGGGTACCGAAAGACGCATAGATGGCGGAGGCTGTGCCTTCCTAGCTCACGTAGGCTTGTCGCGAAGCTCTCGTTGTATCTGCTAAGATCATCGTCGTCTGCCCCGTTTGGCTTGATGCTCCCCATGTAAAGCTCTCTTAGCTCTTTCAGTTCCCCAAGCCATTCTACCAGCTTCACGGAGTTTACAGTGAGCATCCACAGCACCTGCAAAGCTCGCAGGTTCGTGATCTCACCAGGCAAGACTGAATCGTCAGAGAGAAATAGGTGCTTCAGTCTTGTCAGTTGACCCATCGCAGGCGGCAGTTTCCCTTTGAGTGACCTCCCTCTCAAATCCATTGTCTCCAGGTACCGAAGATTCCCAATCTCCTCCGGAACCTCTGTAATGTCTGCCCCAATTAGGTTCAGATATCTCAGCTGGAGACACTTGTGTATGCTCTTAATCTGCACGCGTAAAGAACAGCGCTCTAAATCCAACACACGCATCGCAGGGCAATCCAACTTAGCAAAAATATACTCGCAAGACCCAAAAGCATGGAAAGAACGCACATGGACCAAGTCTGTCGTCTTCAGCTGTTCAACTTCAGCTTCATCTTCTGTGTACCTGTTGTCGCTGTGATGCAAACAGAGACGTCGTATCTTGCCCAGGTGATCTTTAGCCCCATATCCACTAAACGCCGTAGCAAAATTTTCTTCAGCCGACAGTGCTGTTAGAATGTCGAGCAGCACATCATGGAGTCGACATGCCCTTGCCTTCCCATCATACTGAATACCAACTGGTTGGATCATGCTTCTGTTGATTAGCTCATTAAAGTAAGCCTCCCCTGATTCCTCCGGATTCTGACCCCTCTCTCCGACAACGAGACCTGCTATCCACTTCCATATCAATTGTTTCCTTCGAATCAAATAATCCTCTGGAAACACACTTAGATATAGTAAGCATGGCTTCAAATAATATGGAAGATCGTAATAGCTGAAGAGTAATATGTTCTTCATTTGAGCTGAAGCTTCTTCTCTGGCAGAACCGATACCATCTTTCACCAACTCCCACTGCTCCCTTATTTTCAGTTTGGTAGACAACAGACTTGATATGGTTATTATAGCTAATGGCAAACCACCACATTTTTTTAAGATTGCATTCGAAACATCTTCTAGCTGCGATGGACAGTCGTCGTGCTCTGGTTGAAAAATCCTTCTCATGAACAGCCTTCTTGAATCGACACTGTTTAGATGCTTAATTTCATAGATTAGATCTTGAGAATCGCTGCTGCAAGATTGAGCAACGCTGCTGATGCGTGTGGTCGTAATTACTCTACTATGATGTCTATTCTGAGGTAGAATTGACTTCACGAGCCCCCAATCTGATGTACTCCAGACATCATCAATGACAATTAGGTACCTGCATATATATGTATGTGATTTAAAAGAATGGCTCTGAGTAAACTTCCATAATATCTAAAAATAACTTATGATGTTAGTTAAACCAGTTTTGTTGTATACAGTTTGCACATAGATGGAGTAGTATATATGCACGCACTAACGAAGGAAGTGACTATAATAATAAGTACTGTACCTCTTATCTTGAAGATAATCCCTCAGAGTGCGTATCAATTGCTCAACCTCCAGTCTGTCAAATTCTCCACTCCCATACTCTTTCCGTAGAAGCTGAGAAAGTATATCCTTAGTAAGCCTTTTGAGATCGAGGGTCCGAGACACCGATGTGGAGGCCTTGTAGTGGATTTGTGCCCCAAGGGAGCGATAAACCTCCATGGCAAGCGTGGTCTTGCCCAGCCCTCCAAATCCTACGATCGAGACGACCTTCAGCTGTGGCTCTCCGTCCATCAACCACCCAGCTATCACGTCTCGTGGACCATCAACGCCTACAAGGCCCTTGGATTCGGCTAGGAGCACAGGCAGCCGGGGGTCGATAGCCACATGATGGGTCGTCCCACTCCTGCCGATACTCTCGTCGAGCTTATACCTACACCGGCGTTCGCTGACCTCCTTGACACGCGCGGTGAGCTCCTCGATCTGGCCCGCCACCCGGTGCCGCGCCCAGATTCTCTCCATCTTGCGCGCCATCTTCTTGATGGCCCCGGGTTTGGCATTGCCCTGGCCGCCGTGGGCGAGCTTGTGCATCAAGGCGTCGATGCAGTCCTCCATGTCGTAGGCAAGCTCGCGCACGTTGTTCCTCCACTCCTTGAGCTGCGGATCGAGCCCCTGCACGTCGGCGAGCTTGAGCAGCAGCGCGTTCATGCTGCTCAGCTCGTCTCTGGCGGAGGCGATCTTGCGGCGGACGCTCTTGTGCTTCATGTACTCCTCCCCGAGCAGGGCGGTGAGCTTGGCGAGGAGGGAGTTCATCCCCGCGATGGCGATCACCATTGCTACCTAGCTCCAACGATGATCCTCTGTGTGTTGGATGGCGCTTGCCAAGCAAGACGGCGGATGCGGTGAGCTGGGCTTAACAACTTAGCTGTGTTGGTGCCTTCAGATTGGGTCATTGGTCCCCGACCTGCATTTTCTTGTGTAAGCAATAAGCTTGCGTTTGCAATGCAGCTTCAACATATTGGCGCCGGACAGTATGTATGAACCAGTCAAGGTAACAGGTTCCGATGACTGGCCTTGTTAAGTTTCTGCTCAAAAACTTTTTACTCGTCACATCGAATATTTAGACACATACATGAAGTATTAAATATAGACTAAAAGAGAGCTAATTACCCAGATTGTGACAACTTTGTGAGACAATTTTTCTAAAACTAATTAGTCCATGATTTCATAATATTGTGCTATAGTAGACATGTGCTAATGATGAATTATTTAGTATTAATAAATTTGTCTCATGATTTTCTAGCGGAATATGTAATTTTTTTATTAATTAGTACCGAAAAATCCGATGTGACATCCAAAAACTTTTCACCCACTAACTAAACAAGGTCTTAATACTTTGCTATCATTCATTTATAATTATATTCCTACTTCATACCCACGACAACCGACAGTAACGCGCGGGGAATCCTGCTGATGTTCAATAATCGTAGCACCAAGTTGCAATATAATGCAGCTTATTTGCAGTCGCACATAATTGTAGCCATGTCGCGTGACAACGCAAGATTTATTTACTACCGTAGTAATATATGGCAACTTGCCCTTAGTGAAACTAACACTACAACTGGTTAACTGTGATGATTCATAGAGTTGGCTTGTAATGACATTTGCCTGTATGGTGCTACCCAGCCTCGCATACCCATCAAAACGCGCAACACGCTTGTCCTTTTGTGGGGCTGTGGATGTTTTTTTAGCCTGCTGAGGTGTTTAGCCGTTGAGGCAAAACTTTGTGTTATTTCTTTCCTTACTTTAATGCAAGGCAGAGCTCCTACCACTTCTTTTCGACAAAAATGTTCGAATAAGGTGTCAAGAAATTGTTCACCTACTCCTGCAATCGTTTCACAGTAACCAATCCAGGCCAGGAGTATCAACGCTACCATGTTTGAAAAACTACAAGTTTTACGGTGGTCGGAAGAAATATGGACCATTCAGTGATTCGGATCAAACGGTGGAAAAATAAGAAGTGCTAGAGAAAAAGTACCAGAAAGTACTGGAAAATACCAAAACACGTGGGACCAGTAAAAAATCTGTAGGACTGGTTCTCTAAATTCTTATATTATTTTTCATTTATTCTAAAAAGATAAAGGATACTCTGGTAATTTCATCTCGTTAGTACATGTAACTAATGTATTTCTTCTCCGTATACATAGTTTGCAATAGAGATAAAAAAGAATTTGATGTATACAGAAACAAAAGGATGCCAGACCACCCGTTCGCGAGAATATCTCCCTGCTCGGCCGCGCCTCCGGCGACGGCGCCGACAACCGCGCCTCCTGCTGCCGGCCTCTAATGGCTACGCCGGCGGCTGTCTGCCTTCCGTGGTCTGCCTCTCGTGACCCGCCACACATCCTCCCGGAGCCACGTACAGCTCGCTGCTCGCGTCCTCCGCGGATCCATGTACCGCGCCTCCCGCAGCCGTGTCACCTGCTGCGTGTGGCGGAACCGTCCTGATTATAAGAGCTCAAGTACTGTCTTAGTCAAATCCGTCTGACATTGACTCATACTTGAACCCATATAACTCCGGTAGTCCGGAAATCTCGAAGGATTTCTATCATCATACAACATACAGGATCGCATTGTTCAAGAAGTACACCCGCAAGGATACATCACAGAGGAATGAAACCGAATTTAAAACATCAGAGTACGAATTTAGGATGGAGTTATTACAATACCGAAATTAAAAGTGCGGAAGCTTAAACCAGTTTAAAACACGACCACCACACATGAAACCCAAAACCGAAACACATGCGGTTTGATTGAACAACACCCCCAACACAACTCACTCTTCTTTTTCAAGTAATGTGCCACGAGAAGTCTTAGACCAGCAAAAGAAAGGGGGAAGCTTCTAGACGACCCTGCCCTGGGCCTACTCCTCATCACCTTCCACTGGGTAGAGGCAGAGTGCTTATAAATAGCCAAAGTAGACCTAGCCATCTGCAACAACGGGATAAACCCTGAGTACGGGAATGTACTCAGCTAGACTTACCCGTCCAACTGAAAATAAAGACACCAAAGATATGCAAGGCCTTTTCGGGTGGAGCTGGGATCTTTAGTTGCGAAAAGCTCAAAATTTAAGATAAGGAGTATTAATGATATTGATGAGCTATCACTTTTAAACCTATTCCTTATTCTAGGTTTGCACCTAAACTATAACACACACTTCAGTCTAACAAGCAATAATATAACCATATCCAGTTGACTTATCCACATTTTAGTTGAATCTTTAAAACATCACATGAAGTTGTATCGTGGTGAAGCTCGCCATAGTTTCCCACTAACCGGGGGAGACGGCGACTCGAATCGAATTCCAAACCAGCTGGTGAAAGACCTTTAATACTAGCCCACACTTTCCCCGTTGGGTCCATGCATTGGGCAACCGCTCGATGCTTGTTCGTGGTGGTAATCGTCGCGGCTCACAGCACGGACCGCCCAATTGGAACCTGGCGATGGCCTCACGCGGCAGATCACATTTCCATACTAGAGGGCACGACACGTGTTGAGACCGGCCCGAACAGCTTCTAACCGGCTTTGGGGTCGATGATTACCGCACCGACATATCCCTAAGTAAAAGGGCGCGTTCAAAAATGAACGAGGGCCAACATCGATACAAACCTACACGATCCAAAACCTACACGATCCAACGGACGGACTGCCCCAAGTTTCCAAACTTATGCCTTGCCTTCCAGTTGACCGTATTTCATTACTACTCAGGTTCTTTTCCACGATAGCAAATATAGCCAACCGTGATCCGGTAAATACCCACCAGGGGTATTACGGGAACATTCTTAACTACTACTTTTATTAAGCAGACTAAGCAATTCTACATTATAATAAGTAACAGGATAACAAGACAGGTATAATCAATAATTCAAGGGAGGATAATGCATCAAGTAGGATTCAAACAACTCCTACACCTAATGCATCACAATATAAAAATACTCAATTTAATTAATTGTAAAACTGAGAGGCTTAGAGTGCTCCGGGGCTTGCCTTGAGAGAAGACTGAGGCCTCATGGGAGGGGCACTCAGGCAGGTTAGTGTTGGCCGCGGGGTCGGCTTCCTCGGTCCTGGGCAGCTCCTGGATCTCCTGCTCGATGTTTTCTTCCGGCTCCTGACTGAGCTCCGGGACTGTCGATCCTATTGCAATGCGGTGGATAATAATAAATAATATGCGGTGCGGAAAGTAGAGGTATGAAAGAACATTTCTTGCAAACCAACAAAACCAACTTGTTGAACCACTTTTGACATTGAGGTAAATACTTATTTATCTCATAAAACAAAAACTCATTAATTCACCTTTTTCTTATTTAATAAATCAAAAGAACTCAGGTTTGAACTGCAAGTGCATTTTCCTGAACTCCGAAAAATCCACAAAAATTCCAGAAGGCAATTAACACCTGCGGGACTTCACTGAACAATTTTCAGCCAGAAATAAAATACAGAACAACAGATATAAAAAGAACAAATAAACTGCTCAAAAGACACTTTGAACTAGCTTTTCACATAAAAAGTGTCAAACAGCAGATTTCATAATTTTTCTGGCTTCTTCTACCCATAAACATTCTACAGTAGAAAACTTGCTGTCAGAGCATAAACATACAAGCCTACACAAAATATACAAATCTATTCCAAATTAGTCCCATTGAACTACAACCCTACTGGAAAAGGGTGCTAAACTCAGTTTCATATTTTTCCTAGATTCTACTCCATATTCCATATTTATCAAGAAAGTTCCATGAACAGAAACATTATATTATTTCTTACATGAATTTCCAAAGAAACACACAGAAAAGTACATTTGTAAAGCAACTCCACATTTTTCCATACAACAGCCTATGCTTAACATTTTCCTTAGCTTGAACATCACGTACAGAGGCTACACAAATTTTCCCACATTTCATTTCAACATATAAAATACCTTAACATTTATTCTAAGAAATCAGCCAAAAAGGATTTTAAACCATAACAGAAACTTTTTCCACATAAACAGTGCATCATATATTTTTCACAGATACATAACATGCTAAGAAACCTACACAAATTTTCCATGAATTATCTCCAACCAGAAAACATAATATAACCATTTATCCAAACAAAAGTGAAACGACCCACGATTTCCTCGAAGGAAATCCGCAGATACATCATTAATGTGATAGTCCAAAAAGTCTCAAACCATCACATTATCGTTATTCAGTTGTTACCAGTTCATACAACGTGGAAGTACAGAGTTACAAGTCATTACATCACATGGAAACACCACCTAATACAAACTATATTGGTAACGCACACCTATCGACGTGGAGTCGGCGTAGAGCGTCGGCAAGTGAAGGCTCCTCCTTCACGTGGCATCATCAAAAGTTGTTGTGCAGCGGGCAAAGACTCCGTCTTCATCTTTCATCCAAACTTGCATATAGAAACGAGACTTCCTAATCATCTAGCTTCCACCATCGTCGCGGTAGAAGTCGTCCAAACCTGTCGTTAATTTTCAGTACGGTTTGTACTGGCCACATTTTACCATCCTATGCTTGCATTTGCTATGTGGTATGTGGAATGCAATGGTAGAGCAAAAAGAATCTATTTATGGCTGTAGTTTTCCTATGCAGGTAATCATTATTTTATAAATATAGTCATCAAGTTTATCCCATATACCCGGCCACATGGCCTTCCATTCGGTCATCGACCGAAACATTCGGCCACACGGCCATCCATCCATCCATCCCATCCACACACATACACATCTCACCACACTCGCACTCTCTAGGCGGCAAGGACGACTCCCACTCGTACCTTGCCTCAACGGCCAGCGCCGGACCTATCAACCAGGGGGAGAAGAAGAAAAGACACCTCTCACTAAGTCCGAGGGAAACTGAGCACCATATGTGGTGTCCATGACCGTGGACACGGCTATACGTATAGATCGATCGACTCTGCAGAGCGTGTACGCCTGGAACCACAGGTTAGCTATCCTCGACGATCCGGCTCGTCTAAGCTGATTCCGAACTTCCCCCTAATCCGCAACGATGCCATCCTACCACTCAGCCCTGGTGAAAGGTCCTAAATGGCTAGAGGGGGGGTGAATAGCCTAATAAAAATTTCTACAAAACACTTAGAGAGACTTGTTAGACAATTACAAAAGCGAAAGCCTTTTGCACTAGCTCTACTAAGTGATGCAAGCCACCTAACAAAACAATTCTAGTATGGTATGGTCTCTAAGGCACACAGAGAGGTTCCAGAGAGGTTTTTCATCGACCGGACGCGTCCGGTCACCATTGACCGGACTCACTCAGCGTCCGATCACTCTATTTGAACCGATGCCTCTCGTGAACAGTGGAACAGGCGAGTCCGGTCGTTTGTTCAGCAGAGTCCGGTCAGTGTTTCACTAGTGACCGGACGCCACGTCAGTAGCGTCCGGTCGCATTTCCGAGCGTCCGGTCAAGCCTGAAATACACGTTTTCAACTCCGGTTTCTTCTCCTTTGCAAATGTGCCAACACCACCAAGTGTACATCACTTGTGCAAGTGTGTTAGCTTTTCCAAACATTTTTCAAAGGATTTGAGGTTAGCACACTAGGTCCTAATGCATATGCATGTATGAATTCACCTAGTGGCACTTGATAACCGCAATCACCGAGATAGTTCCTCTTAATAGTACGGCTATCGATCCTAAACACACTCACACCCTCTATGGTGTCTTGAGTGTCAAAACAAAATCCCTATTTATACCTTGCCTTGATCTCCATAGGGTTTTGCTTTCTTTCTTCTCTTTCCAATGTGGAGCACTTGATCCATCTTTTGGTCATCATCACCAACACCATGGTCATCATCTAGCTCCCACACTTTTGGTGACCGACCTAGCTTATGAACACTTCATGACAAAGGTTAGTACTCTAGGTGACATCAATAACCAAAACCAAACAAGGACTTTCAATCTATTCCCCCTTTTTGGTAATTGATGACAACCTTGCACAAAGATATGATCTTGAAAATTTAAGTCACTCTTTGTGTATAGTCCCCCTACATATGTGCATTTAACACCTCTAGTGTTAAAAATGTAATTAACCTGACATGTCATCATCCTTAATCATTAATCTTTGCTTGCCATGCATTTGTGTTGCTTAATTGCTATGCATTGATCCATTTTCAAAAACCCTAAGTGCCCAAATCTCCCTATAAGGGCAAAATGGTAATTTCACTTCTGTCTAGTTCTATGTATTTCTTATTCAGATTTGTGCTCTGATGTTTTGTTGAGTTAATCAAAGTTCAAAATTCAAAAGAGAATTGGTTTTCCTTTTGTAAAAACCCTAATTTCCAATTTATAGTTTTACCCCTCTTTTTATAATTCAAAAACTATTCAAAATTTGGGTTAGTTCAAAAAGCAAAGTTGTAGATCTGATCAAGATGAGAACTTTGGTCTTATTTACAAATTTTCAAGTTTCCATACAAAATTTGAAGTAATTTTTTCTCAAAGTCATTCAAAACTCCAGTTTTGTCCCTTTTGAGTTTTCAAAATTATTTCAAAAACTAATGAGTTTCAGAAAAAGTGTTGTATTAGCAAAGTTGTAGGTTTTGACAAAAGAAACAACTTTCATATTTGCAGATTTTCAAGTTTCAGTTTAAAATCCAAAGTAATTTTGAATTTATTCAAATTTCAAAAGTGTCCCCTTTTCTGATTTCAAATATAGTTCAAAAAACTGTTTGGATTTTGAAAATGTTCTTATTGACAAAGTTGTAGATCTCATTTTTCTGCACAACTTTGGTATTTGAGTTTTTCCTGTGCAGTTCAAATTTTGGGAGTAATTTGCAAATACAGAGATCAGCCAAAAGTCAAACCCTAGGGACATAGCCCTGTTCATCTTCCTCGCCGTAGGGGGGGGGCCCGGCCATGGCGCTCGCCGGCGCTGCGCACGCCGCACGCCTGGCAGCTGCACGCGCGCCTCCAACCTGCCGCCGCTGACCCCGCCATCATTCTCCTCCCGCACGCGAGCGCTGACCTCCGCTCCCGTCCCCTACAGCGCCCAGAGCATCGCCGCCGCGTGGCCATCGCCGGCGACCTCACGCCCAGGCCCCGACTGCACGCCGTCCTTCCCGCCAGCCTGCAATCGAGTGCGCACGCCTCGGCCGAGCTCATCCACACCATCCCGTGCTCTCTACCGTCCCCGACCGTGCCTATAAAAGGGACCGCCGGAGTCCGAGCTCCTCACTCGTCTCCGCCGCCGTCGCCAGCCCACTCCGAAGCTCCCGCCGCCCAACCACCTAGCCCAACAGCTCCGTCTTGAGCTCGTGAAGCTTCCCCACCCCTCAATTTGGTCTCTACCGCCTCCTATCGCCCGGCGTAGCTCGCCGTTCCCATCTCCGGCGAAAGCCCGGCGAGCTCGGGTTCGGGAAATACTCCTCTCCGGCCATGATCATCCCTCCCCGACCCCTGTTTCATCTTCCTTACTCCCTTGCGACTCTAACCAGGCCCTTGCGGTCTCGTGTCTATGCCCAGGATCGCCGGAGCGCCGTATCGCCGCCGGATCCGTCCGCCGTCACCGTCGACCATCCTCCTTCCCGGAAAAAAAGTCCCTTCCCTCCCTCACCGAGCTCCTTAATCGACGCCGGTGAGCTCCCTGAAGCCTCCCATGCCCTTGGTTTCGCCTGCCGAGCCTCGCCTGCCCGGCGTAGCCAGCGCCGCCGCTGTCCGGCCGCCGGCGACGAGCAGGGCGAGCACTGTTCTTTTTTTCTTTTTCTTTTAAAATGTGAATAGTGTTCAGTTTTCATCTTTTTGTGTGATTTTCTGTGTTGATCCAAAAATTCTGAAATTTTGATGGTAAACTCTTTATGTCCTGAAGTATTTTAGAAAAATATGAAACTTGGTTTTGTGCAAAATTTGAAAATGAAAAATCTCCCTTTTAATTAAGAAATGAATGGTTTTGGATTTTTGGAGAGTTATTTATAGCTCCAAAAATCTTGAGATAATTTTTGTGAGCTAGTTTGCCATTCTGAGCCTCTGGTAAAATTTTGAAGTCATTTGGAGCAAGTTGATTTTTGAGCATTTATTTAAATAGTTGAATAGTGCCTTTTCTTAATTGAATGTCTGGAATTATTTGAGCACCTTAATGAACTCCAAAAATTATGAAATTTGTTTTGCCATCTATTTATGCCATAATGATCTTATGAGATAATTTGGTAATTTTTGGAGCAACTGCAAAAATGACCTTTTTAATAAATTAAAGAAAATAAAAAAAATGATTAGGGTTTATATTGATTGACCTGTGATGTGACTTTTGGAATTGTTTGCTGTTCATAGATCCCACCCTCTGGTCTATGATGTTTGTGATGCCATGTTATGATGATGCATAGTTTGGTTAATGGTTTTAACTAATATTGCTAAAAGAAAGAAATAATAACTCTATGTCCTTTATAGAAAATCTTATATTCTTGAATCAGTAGAATTATCTTGCACCTTATTGTTCATGTCAGCATTCTCATGAGCATACATCATTGCATCCGTATAGTGACCGACGAAGAAGGTACCAGAGTCGAGGCCGCTGTTGACGAACCTACTCCCGAGGCGACCCCGAGCTCCGACACCTACACCACCAACCCCGAGTCCGTTCTTTTGCTCTTCAAGGCAAGCCCCGGTGCATTAACCCTACCTTGCTTTATAAAAGTTTACTTGAAATGTTTTGAGTTAAACTACTGCATTAAGTTATAGGAGTTTGTGACGACCTATTACTTGCATTATTTACCTCCACCAGAAGATCCACCCACCCTGTTTTAAAAACTATTTGCAAAATGCTTAGTGATGCTATGCAATAGATTTGCAATAAAATACCATTTCAAATGTGATCACTTAGGAATGTTTATGGAATTTGGTTTACTCCCCGGCTGTTGGCTAGGTATCTGATCCGTACCTAGTCAATAGCGAGGAGAGGTTGTCTGAGCGTACGGTGCCGTCATGTTGTAGTCCGGACTCAACAGTTGACCCGACCGGGACAGGGTTGAAAAACTGACAGGACTATTACGCTCGGGTGAGATATGACCGAGGTATAGCCCTGGCTGAAAAATTAGGAACCATCCGTTTGGGGGCCTGCTGGTCAAGACTTGTAACTATTCACATACTTCGGAAAGCTCTGGCTCCGAGGACTTCTTGATTGGGGCCGACAACCGCGCACTGGGAGTGGCGAGATGGCGGAAGTAGCTTGTACCCACGTGGTCGTCGTACCTGGAATGAGTGGTGTACTGTACTTCCGGGTGGCGTAGGACCGGTCCAATCTTGGAGGAATCGTGGTAGACGAGTTGGCATATGCAAGCTTGGGTGCTACATATGCAGTGTGGATAGGGATCCTCAGCTGAGTATTATTTATCCGGATTAACGTTGCTCCTCGGTTATGGAGACTCGGTCACTGACTGTCAACGGGGATTGGTTCATAACTAGGTATGTTTTGAAAGGATAAAATGAATCATGTAAGGATGAAGTTTTGAGAATGCTTTTAAAACAAGTTTTCAAAAATGCTTTTCTTGCAAAATGCTTGACTTTGCTTAAGCCTTACCTTGACTACCCTAAGCCTCTCATTCCTGAGTCTTCTCCTTTTCTTTAGTCGGGTAAGTCTTGTTGAGTACCCCAGTACTCAGGGTTTGTTACCCATGCTGCAGGTATGTCTGAGTCGCCGATGTGTCTTGCGCCCTGCTGCGTGACCATCGTCCAGGAAGAGGCCGATGAGGCCGATGAGTAAATGTGCACCCTCGGGCTGGGTGTTACATGTATCTTTATGTTAATGTCTTCCGCTACGTTGTCTATTTTCAATTACCCGAACAATGGTCTGTAATAATTGCACTACTTATCTCATTTGAAACCTCGGTTTGTAAAACTAATGTTATTTAAGTCTTCCGCTCTGTTTATCTATGTTATTTGTGAAAATATGAAATGCTGTAACCGAAAGGTGAGATGATCCTGCGGACATCGGGCGCTAATGCAGCCCAGTGGCAAACTGTCTTAATCGTATGGATCATAAGTTCGGCTGTCAGAGGTTGACAGGGACTTGTGGGCCATAGGATTAGGACCGTTCCGTCACAGAGTGGTATCAGAGCATCTCACTTTAACGTTGCAGTGTTTTTGCGAAAACTTCCAAAGATCTTTTGAGTCCAAATAAAATTTAAACTTGACTATTTTGGTCCAAACTGCTTATCTCATCTTGTCTTTAATTGGCAACACTAGTAGCAGGACAACATATATTAAGCCCTATATATGTTACTTAATGCATTACCTTGTTCCGTAGGAACGATTCATGCATCATGTCATTCACTTAAGTTATCTTAATAGTTCTCTTTAGGTTCTTGGGGTAGAATACCTATACCTTTTTCTTGCTAGCCTTTTTCTCATCTATCTTCTCTTGTCCAGGCATGGCTCGCCTCAAGCTGACTGCTCGCAAGTCGACTGGACCGAACGGTGTGCCGCGTCACCAGCTCGCACCCCGCGCTGGAGAGGAGACTGGTGAATCCTCCAACGGTCGTCGCTTTCCCCGCCGCACCCGCAAGCAGCTGAAGGAGGAAATCAAGATCTGAAGGCTGAGATGGAGAACATGGAGCATGACTTCTACCTTTCCCGCCTGGAGTTCTATGAGACACGAGCCGCTCTGGAGGAGGCCAACCAGAATGTGGTTCGCGCCATCCAGCAACGTGACGCAACTTGGGTCCGCGAGGACGTCACCAGAGCCCAGCTCCATGGACTGCAGCAGTACACCGCCCAGATTGAGCAGTTCAATGATATGCTTCATGAGGAGGTACACCAGCTGCACAACCAACTTCACCCCGTGGCTCCACCTGTTGCTGAGGATCCTGAAGACGGAATAGTGGAGGAACCAGAAATGGAACAGGAGCCAGACGAGGACGAAGAAGTTGAACCTGCTGAAGATGTCCACGCCGAGGACGAGGACGAGGAGGTAGAGCCTGAGCTCATCCTCGAGGAAGAAGATGACGATGAAGACATGATCATCATCGACGACGACTAGACTCGTTGTGTCTGTACCATCTGCTTACCTAAAACCTTAGTCTAGGTTTGGGGGCGTTAGTCTGTCTGTTGCCAAGTCTGGCATGTATCTTTCTTTTCGTATCTTTTCCCTTTATCGGTCTGTATCATCTGTCAGTCACCTTATCAAGTCATCTGCCTTTGTATCAGTGAAGCTATCTATCAGTTGTTTCAGAACTTTGTCTATGAATGCTGAGTTCCAAGTTGCTTAAGATGCCTGTGAACACTCGCACCGGAGCCGGAGGTGCTGGGGATGACCGTCTCCCAAACCCTCCACCTGTCCCAGCTACCCTAGCAGAGGCCATTGCAGCCTTGGCCGCCGCTGCCAACCTAATGGCTCAAAACCAAGGACAGCAGAACATTCACCGTGGTCGCCACAACATCAACCAAGAGACCACCTATGTGGATTTCACCGAAACCCGTCCACCGGTCTTCACCAGGGCCGATGAACCTCTCGAAGCTGATGATTGGCTCCGCACCATGGAGCAGAAGTTCGGTCTTCTCCGCTGTACTGAAATCCAGAAGCCCCGGTTCGCTTCCCAGCAGCTTCGCGGTCCAGCAAGTGCTTGGTATGCCAATCTGTTGGCCGCCCAGCCTGAAGGTCATCAGTTGACCTGGAAGAGTTCCGTACCGCTTTCCGTGCACATCATATCCCTTCCGGATTGATGAAGATGAAGCTTGATCAGTTCCTGGCTCTGCAGCAGAAAGACTCCACAGTGATGCAGTATGTGGGTCAGTTCAACCATCTGAGTCAGTATGCCGCAGAATACGTCAACACGGATGAGAAGAAGAGAGACTGTTTCCTGAGGGATTGCACCCTACCGCAAAAGAAGCATGTCCAATAACCTGACCGGTTCATATCATGAGGCTGTTGACCGGGCAGTCGCTTTTGAAGAAAGCAACCGTCAGTACCAAGAGGAGAAAAAAGAAGAAAGCAGGATCTAGCAGCCACTCTGGCAATCACAAGCGCCAGAAGGTCATCTATCACCCTAGCCACCACCACAATCGTCCACCTTACCCTCACCAGCAAGTGGTTGTCCGTACCGCGGCTACCACCCACAACGCCAATCAACAGAGTGCCACCCAGCCGAACGCCCCAGGTGTTCGTATCACCACCCACAAACCGCCTACAACCATCCCTGCTACAACTGCGGTCAGCTTGGTCACTGGTCTCGTGAGTGCCCAAAGCCCAAGAAGCCTGCTCCGAATGTTCAGAAGGGTCCTGGAGGACCACAGCAGCAGCAGCACCGTGTCCAGCAGCAGCATGTGCAGAAGGGCAAGTTTGTCAAGAAGCACGGACAAGTCTACTACACCACTGTCAGCGACATTCCAGAAGGGGAGCCCGTCATGATCGGTAGGTTTCCCGTTGCCAATCACCCTGTAGTTGTGTTGTTGATTCTGGTGCATCGCATTCCTTCATCAGTCATACATTCGTCTCTAAGCATGACATATCAATTGGGGAGTTGAAAGAAAGTTTCTGTATATTATCGCCTGGAGGGCGTATAAACACCAAGGAGGTGGTTCGCAGCATACCAGTGATGCTGGGGGAACACGTATTTCCTACCACCATGATAGTGCTGAGAGATCAGGAGATAGATGTCATTCTAGAGCATGATTTGGATGTGCCAGTATAAGGCCATGCTTGACATTCTGAATAGAGTTGTGAGAGTGGATATTCCTAACAGTACCTCAAAACTCATCTCCAACTTCCCATGCCTTCAAAACCAGCTACCACAACAGCTAAATGCCACCTATGATCAAGGGATCAGAGACATCCCTGTAGTCTGTGAATTCCCTGATGTCTTTCCTGAAGACTTACCAGGTCTACCTCCTGACCGTGATGTTGAGTTGGCCATAGAGCTAAGCCCGGGACTGCTCCTATATCCCGCAGAGCTTATCGAAGTGCCTCCCAAAGAGTTTGCAGAGCTTAAAATCCAGTTGCAGGAATTGTTGGATAGGGCTATATCCGTCCAAGTTCGTCTCCTTGGGGCTGTCCTGCAATCTTTTAAGAAGAAAGACAAAAGTCTCAGGCTATGCGTTTGATTATCGCCCACTCCATGAAGTCACCATCAAAAACAAATATCCTCCCTTGCCTCGCATGATCTTCTCTTTGACCAGCTAGCTGGGGCCAAATATTCTCCAAGATTGACCTCAGATCTGGTTACCACCCAAATAAAGATTCGTCCTGAAGATATTCCTAAAACAGCTTTCACCACAGATACGGCCTATATGAGTACTTTGGTCTGTCCTTCGGTTTGACCAATGCACCTGCCCACTTCATGTATCTCATGAACTCTGTTTTCATGCCAAAGCTTGATAAATTCGTGGTCGTGTTCATTGACGACATCCTTGTCTACTCAAAAAACCCCTGAACACATGCCGAACATCTTCGTGTCGTTCTATCTCGTCTCAGAGACATCAGCTTTATGCCAAGTTCAGTAAATGTGAATTCTGGTTGGATCGGATACAGTTTCTTGGTCATGTCCTATCCGCTGAAGGCGTGTCAGTCGATCCCGGAAAGGTGTCAGATATTCCTGGATTAGAAGCCCCTACCTACCTCTGTTCACAAGGTCCGCAGTTTCATGGGAATGGCTGGATATTATCGTCGATTCATTCCGGATTTCTCCAGAATCGCCAAGCCTATCACTGAGTTAGTAAAGAATTCTGTGAAGTTTGTCTGGTCACCAGCCTGTGAGCAAGCCTTTCAAACTCTGAAGAAACTGTTAACTACATCACCAGTGCTAGCTCAGCCGAACGTCGAGAAGCCCTTTGATGTCTACTGTGATGCATCAGGCACTGGCTTGGGCTGTGTTTTGATGCAAGAAGGTCGAGTGATCGCTTATACCTCACGGCAGCTTAAGCGACATGAGGAGAATTATCCAACCCATGATCTTGAGTTAGCAGCAGTGGTGCATGCCTTAAAGATCTGGCGTCATTATCTGTTGGGCAGTACCTGCAATGTGTACACAGATCACAAGAGCCTGAAGTATATCTTCACTCAAGAAGAACTGAATATGAGCAGAGAAGATGGCTTGAGTTAATTAAGGACTATGATATCGAAGTGCATTACCATCCGGGTAAAGCGAATGTGGTTGCCGATGCGCTCAGTCGCAAGTCATATTGCAACTGTCTGATGATGAAACCCTATGATTCTCTTTGTGTTATGAGCTGGAAAGGTTAAATATTGAAATGATTCCACAAGGAACTCTGAATAATATCAGAATAGAAACCCCTATCAAAGAGCAGATCATCGCTGCACAGAAAGATAACCCTGGAATCAAGCACATCATCGAAAAGGTCCAATCCGGAAAGGCTGATTGTTTCAGGATTGATGATACATGAGTAGTATGGTTTAAGAATCGGTTAGTAGTTCCTAAAGTGCCTGAGTTAAGAAAGTTAATCCTTGATGAAGCACACTTGACTAGATTCTCCATCCACCCCGGTAGCAACAAGATGTACCAGGACTTGAAGCAAAGGTTCTGGTGGACGAAGATGAAGATTGAGATCGCTCGATATGTCGCTCGCTGTGATACTTGTCAAAGAGTCAAAGCTGTGCACATGAAGTCCGGAGGAGAACTGCAACCTTTATCTATACCTGGCTGGAATGGGAGGATATCAGTATGGATTTTATCAATGGATTACCCAAGACACAAAAAGGTTTTGATTCCATTTGGGTGATCGTGGATCGTCTCACCAAGCAAGCTCACTTCCTGCCAGTCAAGACCAGTTATACCGTTCCCACTTATGCCACGTTGTACAAAAGCAACATAGTGAAACTCCATGACATACCTAAGACCATCATCTCAGATCGTGGTACCCAGTTTGTTGCAAAGTTCTGGAAAGCGTTCCATGCCTCACTGGGAACCAAGTTGTTGCATAGCACGGCTTATCATCCGCAGACGGATGGACAGACTGAGCGAGTCAACCAAGTGTTAGAAGATATGTTGAGAGCCTGTGTGCTCACCTTCGCAGATACTTGGTAATTGTTTGCCCTTGGCAGAATCTCATATAACAATAGTTATCAAGAAAGCATCAAGATGGCACCCTTTGAGGCACTGTACGGTCGCCGATGTCGTACACCCCTCAATTGGTCAGAGCCCGGAGAAGGGAATTCTTTGGAGTTGACCTGGTAAAGGATATGGAAGAGAAAGTCAAACAGATACAAGAGAATATGAAGATTGCGCAGTCTCGACAGAAGAGTTATGCTGACAAGAGACGCCGACCTCTGAAGTTCCAGATTGGGGATTATGTGTACCTGAAGGTCTCACCCACTAAAGGAGTTACCCGCTTTGGAGTGAAAGGGAAGTTAGCACCCCGCTATATTGGTCCGCTTGAGATTCTGGAACGTTGTGGCAAGGTAGCTTACAAGCTAAGGTTGCCCGATCATCTCTCCGCAGTCCATAATGTGTTTCATGTCTCCCAACTCAAGAAGTGTCTCTGAGTGCCTGAACAAGTAGTGGAAGTTGAAGGTGTTGAGTTAGAACCCGATCTGTCATACTCTGAGTATCCAGTTCGTGTGTTGGATCACAAAGATCGTGTTACCCGGAGAACCACCACAAGATGGTACAAGGTCCAATGGAACCAGCACTCTGAAGAAGAAGCCACTTGGAAATCTGAAGACTTCTTGGCAAAGAACTATCCTGACTTTCTCGATCTCTATAGGTGTGAGGTTTCATCCTCTGTTCTTTGTAAGGCGCAGAATCTCGGGGCGAGATTCCTTTTAGGAGGGAGGTTTGTAACACCTCTGGTGTTAAAAATGTAATTAACCTGACATGTCATCATCCTTAATCATTAATCTTTGCTTGCCATGCATTTTTGTTGCTTAATTGCTATGCATTGATCCATTTTCAAAAACCCTAATTGCCCAAAACTCCCTATAAGGGCAAAATGGTAATTTCACTTCTGTGTCTAGTTCTATGTATTTCTTATTCAGATTTGTGCTCTGATGTTTTTGTTGAGTTAATCAAAGTTCAAAATTCAAAAGAGAATTGGTTTTCCTTTGTAAAACCCTAATTTCCAATTTATAGTTTTACCCCTCTTTTATTAATTCAAAAACTATTCAAAATTTGGGGTTAGTTCAAAAAGCAAAGTTGTAGATCTAATCAAGATGAGCAACTTTATTGGTATTACAAATTTTCAAGTTTCCATACAAAATTTGAAGTATTTCAAATTCATTCAAACTCCAGTTTTTGTCCCTTTTTTGAGTTTCAAAATATTTCAAAACTATGAGTTTCAGAAAAAGTGTGTATTAGCAAAGTTGTAGGTTTTGACAAAGAAACAACTTTCCATATTTGCAGATTTTCAAGTTTCAGTTTAAAATCCAAAGTATTTTGAATTTATTCAAATTTCAAAAGTGTCCCCTTTTCTGATTCAAATATAGTTCAAAAACTGTTTGGATTTTGAAAATGTTCTTATTGACAAAGTTGTAGATCTCATTTTTTTGCACAACTTTGGTATTTTGAGTTTTTCCTGTGCAGTTCAAATTTTGGGAGTCAAACCCTAGGGACATAGCCCTGTTCATCTTCCTCGCCGTAGGGGGGGGGCCCCGCCATGGCGCTCGCCGGCGCGCGCACGCCGCACGCCTGGCAGCTGCACGCGCGCCTCCAACCTGCCGCCGCTGACCCCGCCATCATTCTCCTCCCGCACGCGAGCGCTGACCTCCGCTCCCGTCCCCTACAGCGCCCAGAGCATCGCCGCCGCGTGGCCATCGCCGGCGACCTCACGCCCAGGCCCCGACTGCACGCCGTCCTTCCCGCCAGCCTGCAATCGAGTGCGCACGCCTCGCCGAGCTCATCCACACCATCCCGTGCTCTCTACCGTCCCCGACCGTGCCTATAAAAGGGACCGCCGGAGTCCGAGCTCCTCACTCGTCTCCGCCGCCGTCGCCAGCCCACTCCGAAGCTCCCGCCGCCCCACCACCTAGCCCAACAGCTCCGTCTTGAGCTCGTGAAGCTTCCCCACCCCTCAATTTGGTCTCTACCGCCTCCTATCGCCCGGCGTAGCTCGCCGTTCCCATCTCCGGCGAAAGCCCAGCGAGCTCGGTTTCGGGAAATACTCCCTCTCCGGCCATGATCATCCCTCCCCGACCCCTGTTTCATCTTCCTTACTCCCTTGCGACTCTAACCAGGCCCTTGCGGTCTCGTGTTATGCGCAGGATCGCCGGAGCGCCGATCGCCGCCGTGAGCCGTGATTGACCTGTGATGTGACTTTTGGAATTGTTTGCTGTTCATAGATCCCACCCTCTGGTCTATGATGTTTGTGATGTCATGTTATGATGATGCATAGTTTGGTTAATGGTTTTAACTAATATTGCTAAAGAAAGAATAATAACTCTATGTCCTTTATAGAAATTCTTATATTCTTGAATCAGTAGAATTGTCTTGCACCTTATTGTTCATGTCAGCATTCTCATGAGCATACATCATTGCATCCGTATAGTGACCGACGAAGAAGTACCAGAGTCGAGGCCGCTGTTGACGAACCTACTCCCGAGGCGACCCCGAGCTCCGACACCTACACCACCAACCCGAGTCCGTTCTTTTTTGCTCTTCAGGCAAGCCCCGGTGCATTTAACCCTACCTTGCTTTTATAAAAGTTTACTTGAAATGTTTTGAGTTAAACTACTGCATTAAGTTATAGGAGTTGTGTGACGACCTATTACTTGCATTATTTACCTCCACCAGAAGATCCACCCACCCTGTTTAAAAACTATTTGCAAAATGCTTAGTGATGCTATGCAATAGATTTGCAATAAAATACCAATTTCAAAAGTGTGATCACTTAAGGAATGTTTATGGGAATTTGGTCTTACTCCCCGGCTGTTGGCTAGGTATCTGATCCGTACCTAGTCAATAGCGAGGAGAGGTTGTCTGAGCGTACGGTGCCGTCATGTTGTAGTCCGGGACTCAACAGTTGACACCGACCGGCAGGGTGAAAAACTGACAGGACTATTACGCTCGGGTGAGATATGACCGAGGTATAGCCCTGGCTGAAAAATTAGGAACCATCCGTTTGGGGGCCTGCTGGTCAAGACTTGTAACTATTCACATACTTCGGAAAGCTCTGGCTCCGAGGACTTCTTGATTGGGGCCGACAACCGCGCACTGGGAGTGGCGAGATGGCGGAAGTAGCTTGTACCCACGTGGTCGTCGTACCTGGAATGAGTGGTGTACTGTACTTCCGGGTGGCGTAGGACCGGTCCAATCTTGGAGGAATCGTGGTAGACGAGTTGGCATATGCAAGCTTGGGTGCTACATATGCAGTGTGGATAGGGATCCTTAGCTGAGTATTATTTATCCGGATTAACGTTGCTCCTCGGTTATGGAGACTCGGTCACTGACTGTCAACGGGGATTGGTTCATAACTAGGTATGTTTTGAAGGATAAAATGAATCATGTAAGGATGAAGTTTTGAGAAATGCTTTTAAAACAAGTTTTCAAAAATGCTTTTCTTGCAAAATGCTTGACTTTGCTTAAGCCTTACCTTGACTACCCTAAGCCTCTCATTCCTGAGTCTTCTCCTTTTCTTTAGTCGGGTAAGTCTTGTTGAGTACCCCAGTACTCAGGGTTTGTTACCCATGCTGCAGGTATTCTGAGTCGCCGATGTGTCTTGCGCCCTGCTGCGTGACCATCGTCCAGGAAGAGGCCGATGAGGCCGATGAGTAAATGTGCACCCTCGGGCTGGGTGTTACATGTATCTTTATGTTAATGTCTTCCGCTACGTTGTCTATTTTCAATTACCCGAACAATGGTCTGTAATAATTGCACTACTTATCTCATTTGAAACCTCGTTTGTAAAACTAATGTTATTTAAGTCTTCCGCTCTGTTTATCTATGTTATTTGTGAAATATGAAAAATGCTGTAACCAAAAGTGAGATGATCCTGCGGACATCGAGCGCTAATGCAGCCCAGTGGCAAACTGTCTTAATCGTATGGATCATAAGTTCGGCTGTCAGAGGTTGACAGGGACTTGTGGGCCATAGGATTAGGACCGTTCCGTCACATGTGCTATAGTGTTTGGTTCAAGTTCGGCACATATGCATAGATATGAAATGTGGGAGAGTAATACTATTAAATGATGCTAAGGTGTAAAGAATGGACCTTTGAAGCGTGATACCAATCGAAGTTGCCAATGTATACCATCCTTAGCACCATGGTTAACTAGACTTTACAAAAACCCTAGATACTCATGAGATCAACATTATATGAGAGGCTCTAGTATCACATGTAAAAACAAATTACATCTAGCTACCACCTATGCATGCTAGTTTTGCAAATTATCATTCAAAATCTATTTCTAGCATACACCACACAAGCATGAATATCAAGTTTTAAACGACTTGTGCAATGCAAGCAAGCATATGAACATGCACAAAACAAATGCAACAACCAAGTTCATGAGCTTGCTCCCCTACTTGTGTGCTCAAAATCATTTTCAAAGTTTTGATCCCCTTCATTTGATCTTTGTGACTTTTCTCTCCCCTTTGTCATCCATTTCCATAAAAGGTTTGCATAAAAGGTTCAAATTGTTTAGGAGAGAGTTAGTTCTTTCATATTTGGTTCAATCTAGATCATTTGCATGAAACATTTAACACGGTTTGCTCTAGAGTAAGCTTCTTCACACATCTTGCAATGGTTATCGTACTCACGTTGGTTAAACATTCCATTGCTCATTCTCTAGATTAAACACTAGGATTGCAAGCCCATAAATAGTCATATGTTACCACTAGATCATATCAAGCATAGAAACTATAGTGGCATTATATGAGCATCATAATCATTTTATTTTCATGAATGGGCCTAATGATTGTGAGGAATGACTAGATGCACTAAACATGTCCTACCAAAGTATGAATGCATATGCCAATCAACTTTTACCTTGCATTGTCGAAGGAGAGGCATGTCATATAAGTGGGGGTGCATCAACACATATTTGAGAAGTCAAGTATGTTCAATTCATTCCTTAGCTTGCAAAACCTCTTCTCATCAAGTGGCTTGGTGAATATGTCGGCAAGTTGATCATCGGTACCAACACTCTCAATTGAAATATCACCCTTTTGTTGATGGTCTCTTATGAAGTGGTGCCTAATGTCAATATGCTTTGTCCTTGAATGTTGCACGGGGTTGTTTGTGAGCTTCACCGCACTCTCATTGTCACATAGCAATGACACTTGTTTGAATTTGATTCCAAAGTCATCCAAAGTTGCTTTCATCCAAAGTAATTGAGCACAACAACTACCGGCGGATATGTATTCGGCTTCGGCGGTTGAAAGTGCCACACTATTTTGCTTCTTTGATGACCAAGACACAAGTGATCTTCCCAACAATTGACATGTGCCCGATGTACTCTTTCTATCAACCTTGCAACCCGCATAATCAGAGTCCGAAAATCCAATCAACTCAAAGTTTGACCCCTTTGGATACCACAAACCAATATCTGTGTATGCTTCAAGTACCTCAATATTCTCTTGGTGCCTTCAAGTGACTCTCTCTGGGTGAGGCTTGAAATCTTGCACACATGCATACACTAAACATGACATTCGGTCTTGATGCGGTCACATAGAGTAGGCTTCCAATCATAGACCGATACAACTTTTGATCCACCATATTGCCACTTGCATCACTATCCAATTGACCATTTGTCCCCATAGGCGTGCTAATGGCTTTTGCATCTTGCAATCCAAACTTCTTGATCATGTCCTTTATGTACTTACCTTGACTAACAAAGTGCCTTCCTTCAATTGCTTGATTTGTAGACCAAGGAAGTAGCTAAGCTCTCCAATCATGGACATTTCAAACTCATTTGCCATCAATTCACCAAATTCTTCACAAAAATCTTGATTGGTTGAACCGAAAATGATATCATCAACATAGATTTGCAACACAAACAAGTCTTTTCCAATCTTCTTAGTGAAGAGAGTAGTATCAACCTTTCCCATCTTGAACCCTTTAGAGAGAAAGAAATCCCTTAACCTCTCATACCATGCTCTTGGTGCTTGTTTCAAGCCATAAAGTGCCTTCTTGAGCTTGTAAACATGGTTGGGCTTCTTGTCATCTTCAAAACCGGGTGGTTGCTCAACATATACTAACTCATTGATGTAGCCATTGAGAAATGCACTCTTGACATCCATTTGATATAACTTGATGTTGTGGAACAAGCATAAGCTAATAAGATTCTTATTGCTTCTAATCTTGCAACCGGTGCATATGTTTCACCAAAGTCAAGCCCTCTACTTGAGTGTAACCTTGTGCTACTAATCTTGCTTTGTTTCTCACCACGATGCCATCTTGATCTTGTTTGTTGCGAAAGACCCATCTAGTGCCAATCACATTGTAGTTCTTAGGCCTCTCTACCAATTCCCATACTTGATTTCTTGTGAAGTTGTTAAGCTCTTCATGCATGGCATTGATCCAATCAACATCTTGTAATGCTTCTTCAATCTTGGTTGGCTCGATGGATGATACAAAAGAATATTTCACAAAATGAAGCCAATCTTGATCTAGTTTGCACACCACTTTGAATTCCACCAATGATTTGATCTAAGGATGACCTCTTGCAACATTGGTTGGTTGGAGCACTTGGACTTGATTGCTTGTACTTGCTTGATCATTTGGTTGAGATGTACTAGCCACTTGTTGATTTTGCAATTGAGAACCACTAGCTTGCATAATTGGAGAAGTGAGCACTTGATCTTTGTCATCTTCAACATCAATCACTTCCCTAGGCCGAATATCACCAATATCCATATTCTTCATTGCATTGACCAATTGAGTTCCTCTCACATCATCTAGATTTTCTTCTTCATCTTGAGAGCCATTTGTTTCATCAAATTCAACATCATGCACTTCCTCAAGAGTACCACTAGCCAAATTCCAAACTCACTATATGCTTTGCTTGTAGTGGAGTACCAAGCAAGAAGCCTTCATCACATTTCTTCTCAAACTTGCTCAATCTAGTGCTTTCTTCAAGATATAGCATTCTGCAACCAACAACTCTAAAGTCTGCAATGTTGGGGCTTTTTCTTCCATTCATAGCTCATAAGGTGTTTTCCATCATAGGGTGACAATAGAGGCGGTTGCTACAATAGCAAGCCGTGTTGATAGCTTCGGCCCAAAATGAATGACTCACATTGTACTCACTAAGCATAGATCTTGCCATATCAATGAGAGTTCTATTCTTCCTTTCAACAAGACCATTTGATTGGGAGTGGTACTTGGCGAGAATTGATGTCTAATTCCAAATTCATCACATAACTCATCAACTCTGTTGTGTTTCTAAATTCACTACCATTGTCACTTCTCACTTTCTTGATGGTTGTTTCAAACTCATTGTGACATCTCTTGACAAAGATTTGAATGTAGCATATGTATCACTTTTGTCACTTAGAAAGAACACCCATGTATATCTTGTGAGATCATCCACTATCACAAAGCCATATTGTTTCCACCAATGCTAGTGTATGTTGTTGGTCCAAATAGATCCATGTGCAATAACTCAAATGCTTTGCTAGTGCTCATCATGCTCTTTTTAGGGTGAGTGTTTCCAACTTGCTTTCGGCTTGACAAGCTACAAAAGTTTATCTTTCAAACAACCACATCTTCAAGCCTCTACTAGATCATGCTTAATCAATCTATTCAATTGTTTCATTCCAACATGACCAAGTCTTCTATGCCATAACCAACCCATGCTAGATTTGGTGAACAAACAAGTTGACAATTGAGCTTCACTAGCATTGAAATCAACCAAATATAGATCTCATATCTAAAGCCTTTGAAGATCAAGTTTGAGCCATCTACACTTATGATCTCTACATCATCAACCCCAAATATGCATTTGAATCCAAGATCACACAATTGAGCCACGGATAGCAAATTGAAGTTCAAGCTCTCTACTAGCAATACATTGGATATGCTCATGTCATTTGATATAGCAATCTTACCAAGCCCCTTGACCTTGCCTTTGCCATTATCACCAAATGTAATAATCAATCCCATTGTCATCATTCTTGTTGATTGAATTGAACATTCTTGCATCTCCGGTCATGTGTTGAGTGCACCCACTATCAAGCACCCAATGCCTTCCTCCGGCTTTATAATTGACCTACAAGAAATGATCAATTCTTCTTAGGTACCCAAACTTGCTTGGGTCCTCCAAGGTTAGTTACTAAGCTCTTGGGCACCCAAATTGCCTTCTTCTTGGCCAACAATGGGAGCACCAATAAACTTAGCCTTTTACCATTTACACCCTTGGTAAGCAAAAACAAGAATCAAATTGAATTGAGGATACATTAGCATTTTTATTCTTGTTCTTGCAATATTGCTCTATATGCCCGGATTGCTTGCATTCTTGCAAAACCGACCATTGCTTCTCACAAACTAGTCTTGTGAGTCACAAAGGCCGCCTTGCCATTCTTGGGGGTATAGCCCAATCCCTCTTTGTTAAGAGAGAACCGTTGGCTACCCAAGCACTTAAGCAAGGGGCATCTCCACCATAGGCATTGCCTAAGGCACGAGTGAGCTCATTGACCTCATTTTTCAAGGTCTCATTCTCCACCATTAGTGAGGCATCACAAGTGAAACCATCACTCATAGTAGAAGTAGTAGTGATGAGCTACATGAGGAGTTGTGGGAGCAACAACAATAGGAGTATAAAATGATTCATCAAGAATATCACAAGTTACTCCTATGTTACATGTTGGAACAATGTCCTCAACCTGACTTGATCAGGAGGAGGAGTGAGCTTTTTCAAGCTTGGGTGTGAGCTTGCCAAGCTTCTCATGGGCTACCTCTAGCCTCTCATGAGTAGACTTGAGCTCATTAAGGGTTTGCTCAAGAGCATAAGCTTTTGCGCAAATCCTTGCACTCCTTCCTCTTCATCTCAAAGCAAGTGTGAGCTTGCCCAACATGTCCATGAGGTCCTCCTTTGAGTGCTCCTCATCCTCATCACTCTCACTATCACTCTCATCATCGGATTGTACCTTACGTTGGCTTGGCCATGAAGCATGATGGAGTGTCAAATAGAGAAGGCTTGTTGTTGATTAGCAATACTTGCAAGTGCCTTTTCTTGGTGCTCTTCTTGTTGTCATCATCACTTGAGTCTTCATTATCGGATGATGCATCACTATCCCATGTGACAACATATGAGCCACCCTTCTTCTTCTTTGAAGCTCATTTTCTTCTCTTTCTTCTCCTTCTTATCTTTCTTCTTTTCATCTTCATCATTGTCACTATTGTAGGGACAATCCGCTACAACGTGATCCTTGCTCTTGCACTTGTAGCATCTTCTCACATAGTCTTTGTTCTTGTTGTAATCTCTTCTCTTTCTTGCACCATAGCCCTTCTCTTCTTCATGAATTTCAATTTGCGCACAAAGAGAGCTAAGGCTTCATCATCAATGTCACTAGCTTCTTCATTGTCACTTGATCTTCCTTCTTAGACTTGCCCTTGCTCTTTTGACGAGGTGGCTTTGAATGCCACACTTTTCTTCTTCTTGTCCTCTTCCTTGATCACTTCTTCACTATCTTAATGGTTTGATCCTCGGTTCATGACATCACCAAGCACCTCATTTGGAGTCACATTCTTCAATCCTCCTCTAAAGATGATGGTGCGAAGTGTCTTGAATCTCTTGGGCAAGCAACTCAGAACCGGTGAGTGAAGTCTTCATCTTGACACTTTTTCCCAAGGACTGAGATCATTGATGATGACTTGCAATCTATAGAACATTTCCGGAATTGATTCATCATTCCATTCATCTTGAAGTTGGGAGCTTGTCCTTGAGCATGTACAACTTGGCACTCTTTACCGTTGAAGTGCCATCATATGTTTCTTCTAATCTTTTCCACACCTCACTTGCATTGTCAAAGATCTGTGATTTGCTCAAACACATTTGGATCAATGGCATTGTATATGGTGTTGAGCGCCATTGTGTTGCATTGCTTGTTATGGAGTCATTTGTGTTGGATTGGTAGGATCAAGAATCACAAACTCATTTTCTACCACATCCCACACCTTGTCATTGATTGAACCCAAATACTTCTCATCTTTCTCTTCCAATAATCAAAAGATTGGCCATCAAAGAACGGTGGTTTGCCCCAACATGGTTAAACACAATTTGAGTCATTTCAAACACGAAGATTGTAAGCCTTATGCAAACGGTGACCACGGCTCCGATACCACTTGAAAGGTCCTAAATGGCTAGAGGGGGGGTGAATAGCCTAATAAAAATTTCTACAAAACACTTAGAGAGACTTGTTAGACAATTACAAAGCGAAGCCTTTTGCACTAGCTCTACTAAGTGATGCAAGCCACCTAACAAAACAATTCTAGTATGGTATGGTCTCTAAGGCACACAGAATCTATGTCACTGCTCTCTATTCTAGTGAGCTAGCAAGAGCTAAATACAATGAACTGGAGAGCTAACACTAGCAAGATAAACTACCACTACACAGAAGAAAAGAATGTAATTCAAGTGGTAGAGAGATATACCAACACCGGCAAGAGGTGATCAATCACAATATGAATACCAAAAACTCCGGGAGATGCCAAAGAGGCAAGAGACACAATGATTTTCTCCCGAGGGTTCACAGTGCTTGCCGGCAAGCTACTCCCGTTGTGTCGACCAAACACTTGTGGTTCGGTGGCTAATAGGTGTTTCACAAACCTAGCTCCAACTTGAGCGCCACAAGAACCGACCCACAAATGAGGTAACTCAATGACACGTGCAATTTACTAGAGTACACTTTAGGCTCTTCGCCGGGGAAGGCACAATACCCCTCACAAGTCACCGGGAGATGGCCACGAACAATCACCAACTCGTGCCAATGCTCCTCCGCTGCTCCAAGCCATCTAGGTGGCGGCAACCACCAAGAGTAAAGAGAAACCGCAGCAACAACGATCCCCAAGTGCCACTAGATGCAAACACACAAGCAAATGCACTTGGAATCACTCAATCTCACTTTGATTCGCGCTGTCAAGCAAGGAGATGAGTGGGAGGGAGTATGTTTAGCTCAAAGGGATGTCCAAGATGTTAGAGTGCCAAGAGAGACCTCCCAAGCCAGCCAACTCAATTATATACCCCCTCAACAAATATAGCCGTTACCCCTTCACTGGGCAGTTTTCGTACTGACCGGACGCGTCCGGTCAATATTTCAGTAGCGTCCGGTCGATAGTTTAAGTAGTGACCAGACTCTAGTTCACTAGCGTCCGGTCAGATTTTCACTCAGTGTCCGGTCAAACACAGAGGGTTCCAGAGAGGTTTTTCATCGACCGGACGCGTCCGGTCACCATTGACGGACTCACTCAGCGTCCGATCACTCTATTTGAACCGATGCCTCTCGTGAACAGTGGAAACAGGCGAGTCCGGTCGTTTGTTTCAGCAGAGTCCGGTCAGTGTTTCACTAGTGACGGACGCACGTCAGTAGCGTCCGGTCGCTATTCCAGCGTCCGGTCAAGCCTGAAATACACGTTTTCAACTCCGGTTCTTCTCCTTTGCAAATGTGCCAACACACCAAGTGTACATCACCTTGTGCAAGTGTGTTAGCATTTTCCAAACATTTTTCAAAGGATTTGAGGTTAGCACACTAGGTCCTAATGCATATGCATGTATGAATTCACCTAGTGGCACTTGATAACCGCAATCACCGAGATAGTTCTCTCTTAATAGTACGGCTATCGATCCTAAACACACTCACACCCTCTATGGTGTCTTGAGTGTCAAAACAAAATCCCTATTTATACCTTTGCCTTGATCTCCATAGGGTTTTGCTTTTCTCTTCTCTCTTCCAAATGGGAGCACTTGATCCATCTTTTGGTCATCATCACCACACCATGGTCATCATCTAGCTCCCACACTGGTGTGTACCGACCGCTTATGAACACTTCATGACAAAGGTTAGTACTCTAGGTGACATCAATTAACCAAAACCAAACAAGGACTTTCACCTGGGGCACCCTGGTGGAAATCCACTGTAACGCTGAGACTGTGAGACGTGGATCCTGGCGTACCAAATAAAACACCACGTTGTCTTAGGAGGGTGTGGGTCTTCAGCCCTTACCTCCCTACACTTATCACCTTCCAGCCTAGCAGTAATGGCATCGTTTCGCCCAGGGGGTAGGAACGGTTCCCGCCATACAAGAACAAGTGGTGCGCACGAAGGTACCATGGTCTGATCACCCCAGCGCAATCGGGCCCTAAGGACTGAACAGGATGTCTCCTCCTCGGGGCTTCCATCGCCCCCGTGCTAACACCTCTATCCCGGGGATTCGCCCCACGAAGACACTCCTCCCTAGGACCTCTTCTCAAGATCACAATGTACCCACCACAGGTACTCCCCAGGGAATGCCCAGGTCACATCCCCTCGGCAAGACTCGTCACCGAACTCGTCGTAGATCCTGTCCAGTCGACTCAACCCTCACCACACGCACCCAAGACACACGCCAAGATCTCCCCAAGTCATCATCCCGTTATCACGGCACCATTGCCTTAGCCACTCAAAGCAAACATCCACCAAGCATCACATCACAGATATAATGCGTAGTAGAAGCGAGCAGCAAGTATATATAGTAAGTAGTGTCTAGCCTAACAGCGGGTGGCAGGGAAAGGGTTGCGTCAAGGTATAGGCTTCACAAGCAATCTAACATGCAACCTATCACAATTCATTTGTAAATAGTAAAGCGCTAGCAGCTACATTATTGCATGTCTAATAGGATTCTACGAGGTTGGATGGGCTGTGGCACCTGTTACGTTCTTAGTCCAAGATCTCTGATGTCCTCGTAGCCGTCCTCCTCGGGTCCCGATGTCGTCCTCGGTCTCCTCCAGCAGGTTTCGGTCTGACCAAGGCTGCTCCCGACACAACTACCTCACGAGACCGGCAGACAAGACAAAAGAGCAATCAGAACACTGACGCGACAACTGGACTTGAAACGACTCGAAGGACACTAAACAGAGAAGGGACTCAGCCCTCGCGGAGGACATCCGATCCTCGGGCCCAAAAAGACGCAGGAGCGGGGATGATTGCTAAGCGCAAGCTCGAGTCACAACCTAACCCGTACTTCCCGGGCCGACCGAGTCAACCTGTACGGCTCAAGTAAAATGGTTGAGACCGACCCCGACTTAAGCAAACATCACGCAAAACAACACTAGCCCTCACGAAGCGAGTTCGTTTTCCTTGGCTCAAAAAGGCGAAGAAAAAACTCGGCTAAGACATATCTACGTCACGTCCTCGATGTAGATGGTTTCCTACGGTCGATCGAGTCGACTCGCACGGGACCGAGAGCACGACATAGACCTTAGCTTTGCCAACTAGAATGAGGGTTCGATCTTTGATCCAATCGTCATGGCTAAGGACGAGATCGAATAGATCGGGCCAACAAGGGATAAGGAAAACAGTTCTGATCTCTTGCTCGATCCATACGCCATTGTAATCGACGAGAACCGGGAAGAGGGAACAGAACAGGAAGGGAAAAGAGAAGCAAAGGTAGTCTCACTTCCTTCTATGCACGCGCCAGGGCAGAGACGGTCATCGAAGGGAGCGACATACCGAGAACACAAGCACTTAAACCACACATAGGGTACCTCGCTCGTGTGCACTAAATGGCACTAGACATTCCTAGAATCTGCAGCGGTGTAGTTGTCACCGCGAGGATCTAGGAGCGCTACAGTCTATAATAGGTACAAGCATACGAGGGCTCAAGTGCGATGAGGCAAAGAGAAAGAAAAACGGGGATCCACATTCCTTTGATCCACACGCCATAGTAGTAGTATACGGAATCACAGGAATGGGATCAAGAAGCAAGACTACTACATAAACATGACCAACACACAAAAGGGGTAGACTAAAGGCGAGGAACTGGGTTCACGGGGTACGTGGTATCTTCCATCAGTCATTGAATTTGATAGGGATCAAAGTGACTAAAAACACGGACTCGATCCACACTTTACTGAATCGGTGAGGATCAATAGAAAGGAAAAAGAGAGAGGAGCGGTCTCCGCATTCGCTCAACCACAACGCTATGGAAAGAGCGGTAGTCGAAGAATGAGAGACGCTCGACCTAAGCCAACTCGTAGGCACAACGACCTCCGTGAAACTAAATAGCACAACGCTATTCCTACGGCTCATAGCGGTGCGGTTGTCACCGGGGAGCCGAAAGGAATGCAACGGTCAAGGTAGTGCAAGCATACAAGGTGGCTAGGACAGAAGCACGACAAAATAGGTGAAGCCCGTTTGTCATGGCGAGGCAACTCGCGGCATGAGCTTCACCCAAACGAGTTGGCACTCGTCGTTCCACAGTCGTTGACCTCCAATCCTCCTCCCACTAGACTAGGTCACAGGGGGCTATCGTGTGCGGGTAACATCCGCATCGATATCAGAACCGATATCGAACCCACAGTGGCCATGTCTTAGGGCTAGGGTCAGGAGCTAACGCTCATAGCACTACGAGGCCAACCAAACAAACAACAACGACTACGAGGGATGATTTACGCTCGACGTTATGATCACGGTGGGATGAACCCACGATCGCAACGTTTGAGCGAGGGACGATCCCTTGACCGGCTCGAGCTCGGTCCACAGACAACAACAAAGACCGGCTGGAAGGCACGGTCAACCGCCAACGACATAAACGCAACAACGACTATCACACGACCATAACCATAGAGTAGCACATATCCATAGCATAGGAATAGACCGGCACGAAGGCTTGGCGCAGGCATAGATCATATATGAATAGATATGGATATCAAAGCGTGATGAACAACAATATGAAGATGAATAAAGGAAGGATTTGTGTCGACGTCAAGGGTGGCGTCGACGGAGGTTCACGGGTTCGACCTTGACGGTAGCGGGGAAGCGAGGCTTCGACGAAGTGGTGCCGGAAGTGTCAGAATGGTGGCAGAGGCGTCGGGACACGTCGTGGCCGCAGCCGAGGGAGGACCGGCTAGCTGTAGCCACCCTGGCCTGCTATGGCTTGCTGCTGTCTGGTTGTAGCTGGTCGGATGGTGCTGCGGCTTGCCGAACGTGGCTTGCAGCAGGCTAGGAGCTAGTTGCCGTTGCCGCTGCCCGGACGCGACAGCAAGTGGTCCGGGAGGCGCCACAGTTCCGGCGGAGGCCTTGCGGCATGGTCGTCTTCTCAGCAGTAAGGAGAAAACTCCGGCGAGGGCATGACGAGGCCGTAGCCTTCCTGCATGAGTGTTATAGCGGCACGAAGCCGGTTTCAGACAACATGCTCACCGACAAGGAGAAAGGTAGGAGCTTTGGGGATGGGGGCTCACCGGTGACTTGTGCTGATAGAGGAGTACGACGCGGTGGATGACAGAGGCAGGCACGACACAGCGGCGTCCGAGGTAGCGACTCGCGGCACGACGTTGCGCGACGGCCGGCGACTGGCCGGGACGGTCAGCGTGGTTGTAGTTAGGGGTCGCCGGGGCAGGCCATGAGGCGGGGCGGACGCGGTGGACACGGCCGGCGCGACGCGTCTGCCCACCAGCAGCCAGCGGACCGCGGTCCAGCGGCCAGCGTGGCCACGGCTGGCGCGGGCGCGACCGACGCGGCTGCGGCCAGCGGTGCCTCGTCGGACGCGGTGGAGCAGGCCGGGCAGGACGGGGCGGTTAGCGCCGCCAACTCGTCGTGGCTGCAGCGTGACGTGACACCGGTGCGGCCTCGCGGGGCAAGCGCTCGGCAAGGTGGCACGGGCGAAGGCGTTCCGGGCGAAGGCGAGGTCGACGTTGAGGTAGTGGCCGTGGGAGGCCGCTGTCGCGGCGGAATCGTGACACGGCCGGGTGGTGCAGTTGGCCACGGCCATGGCCGGAACGACGCAACGATGGTGGAGACGACGTCGCGCCGGGGCCACGATGCAGGCAGCAGGAGGGAAGGAGGTGTGGCTCGGCATCGGCGCGGATGAGGAAGAGCACGTGTGGGCACCAGAGCGGAGGGAGGGGGCGGCGGCGACAGGAGGTAGGAGAGGAAGGGAGCGGCGACTGCCAGCTATATACGCGTGCGGCTAGGGCACCAGTCGGCGGTCTCGGCGTCTGTGTCGTTGATGGGACATCCGCGACGCGTGGCGGGCATCTGCGGCGGGCGTACGGACGTCGAGGCCTGGGCGTCGGGCTCGCGTGGCCAGGGCGGCGGCGGCTGCGGCTTGCTCCCAGGGAGCGGGCGCTCCTAGGGTTCGGAAAGGGGGCGCCGTCGCTGGCTTGGGCCAGTTGGGCCAGGACGTGCTCACGGGCCGTGTGCAAGGGAAGGAGAGGGGGAAAGCGGGCAGGCCTGCGCCAGCTGGGCCTCGAACGGCCTAGGAGGCGCGCTAGCAGGCCTGGGCGCTGCTGGGCCAGAGCGTGGAGGCGGGCTTTGGCCATGCGGCAAGAGGGAAGGAGGGAGGAGGGAGAGAAGAAAGAGTGGCCGACTAGAGGTTTCAGCCTAAGAGAGAAGAAGATGGTTTGCTCTTTTTGATTTAAGGGAATTTTGGAAAGGTTTGAATGGATTCGATGGCGAATTTCGGAAAGGGTCTTAAAGGAAATCTGAGGGAATTCAAATAGTAGGTTCACCACTCCATTGCTTGGGAAAAAGATGGAAGGTTTCTCCAAGTCGCTCAGATGAATTTAAAGGAGGTTGAGATGGGTTTTAAAGGGGGTTGGATAAGACTCAATTTAGGGAAAGGGAAAATGGAGAAGGGTTTTTCCCTGAGTTACGAATCATCATGACTCGAAGGTTCTTGGAGTTAGAAACAAGAGAGATCGAGAAGGGATTTCAAGATGGATGAGAGGAGGTTGTTATGAATTTGTGCACTCTGACTCCGACACGACTCAAACCCTAACATCGACTCGAACGCCCGGGCACACTCCTACACTCCACACTATATGTATGCAACGGTTTGTGAGCGATCAACACTATGTTGACTAATGTTCGTCCTATCGGCTGCATGCTCCACACATTTCAGGAAAAAGTTTTAAAAAGCTCGTATTTTTGGTTATAGGAAAAACCCGGGATGTTACAAAAAGCTCATAAACTGAATTAAATAGAAACGGTAAAATAAACTTTTACCAAAAATATTTTCATATTTTTCCATGATAGATCTACTCATAAACAGCTAACAAACCGAAAGTACTTCCTTTGGACTTGTAAAACGTGCTATACAAAAATAACAAGCTTTACTGGAAAATAAAACCAAAAAGAAAAATATTTGAAATCTCCCGGCCCAAACTGCGTGAACTCGGTCCATAGGCCCTGGGTGACTGACGTGTGGGGTCGCGTGGTCAACGGGGTCCACTAGTCAGTGAAACAAAAGCCGGGGAGAGGGTTGACCGGCGATTGCTCGCCGACGGTGAGGTCTCCGGCGGCGGTGTGGGGCTCGACGGACTCGTCTTGACGAGGCGCATCCGGTGGTGTGGATGGTTTGGCCAGCGCACGGCTGTAGCGTGCCGGCGGCGAGTAGTGGCGCACGGCGGCGGCGGCAACATACGACTACGCCGTTTCCGGCGGTCGCCGGTTAAATTGGGGAAGGCGAAAGCTTAAGTGAACCTAGGGAGCAAGACTATGGGGTTGGTTTGGCTGAACGGCGGAACGCTATGGGGTTGTTTGGCAGTGAACGGGCTCCAGAGGAGCTTGGCCACGTGAGAGGGCGCCGCGGCGGCGCCCATGGCGCTCGGCCGGGGAGTAGAGGGAGAGAGGAGGGCGGTAGCGTTGTGGGTGGAGGGTGTTCTCACCTTGCCTTGGCTCGGTGAGGCTCCGAGGACGAAGAAGGGAGGCGGTGGAGCTCGGGTCAGGGAGGAACGACGACGCGGGCTCCGTGGTGTGGCGAACGGCGGCCGACGGGGGGCACGGCGTGTTCCGGTGTCGGGGATGGTCGGCTCGGGGTGGAAGCGTGCGCACCGCGTGTGCAACGGTGAGGCGGAGCGGTGTGCGGAAGGAATCGGACGGTGAGGCTCCGGCGTGGCCGGAACGGCGAAGGGGTTCTGCGGGGGTGGTCGCGGCGAGAGCGAGCAGAGCGCTCGTTCTTGCTCGGTGGCGTGGGGAGGAGAGTGCGACCGAGAGTGGGAGAGTGTGTGTGCGGGTGAGTGAGGGAGCGGTGAGAGCGCTCGGGGTCTTGGCCGGGCCTTGCAGCGGCCGTGGGTGGTCGTGGCGGGGCCACAGCGGTGCGGTGGCGAGGCGAGTGTAGGCGCTGGCGTGTGCACGGCGAGCGAGGCGAGCGCCTGACAGCGAGCGAGAGCGATCGTGGCGTGATCGGGTGGAGAAGAATCGAGCGGGGAGTGGTCAGGGCGATTCGGCGCAGAGATCGCCGGCCACGCGGCGCTTGCGGCGGCCGGCGCGGCGTCACAGGGCGCGCGGCTGTGCGGCGCGAGCGGCGCAGCGGCAGCGCGCGCGGCGCGCAGGCGAGCGCGCGGACTGGCCGAGCAGGCCGAAGGCCGGTTGGGCCAAAAGTGAGGGCGCGGAAAGAATTCTTTCCTTTTTCTTTTTCCGAAAACTTTTCAAACTTTGACCACTCAAAAACATTTCAAAAACTTCAAACTTGGTTTTGACCCAAAAATAAAAGTTGCTCAAAATAATTTTCTCTACAACTTTATATAGGGCACTTTTTCTGAAAAACCATTTTCACAAACCTCCACATAAATAAAGCCAAAAATTTAAATATAAACATTTTGCTTGCCTCATTTTATTTGATAAACTATTTTGAACTAGGTCAAAATGCCAACATGAAAAGCACTCTACTCAATATCCTTTTTTTATAAAACTATTTGCCAAGATAGAGATCCAAAACCATCAAGTCCAATAGAAATCCAAAATCCAAATAAATAAACACAAGGCAAAAGCACTCTTATGCACATGAAATGATGCAATGCATTACTTATGCATTTTAGTAGCTAAATGTAGTTCCTAATGCAGTGCTTGACACTAGGGTGTCACACTGCGGGCCTCTCATGGCTGCGCCGCCGGCTATCTGCCTCCCGCGGTTGCACCTCTCTTGACCTGCTGCACGCATCCTCCTGGAGCCGCACGCCGCCCACTGCTCGCCTCCTGTGGTCGTGTCGCCTGTTGCCGGCCTTCCATGGCCGCATCGCATGCTGCCTGCCTCCCGCTGCCGCGCCTCCCATGGCTTGCCGCACGTGTCCTCCGTCGTGTCACGCGCCACCGTCTCCCGCGGCACGTCGCCTGCCACGCCCCCCTCCCATGGCCGCGGCGTCTGCTGCCCGCCTCCTGCGGCCATGTGGCAACACCTCTCGGCCTGCCGCATGCGTCATGCCACCGAGTCACCTTATGCCCGCCTCCCATGCCCATGGTCACGCCGCCCGCTGCTCGCCTCCCGCGCCGCCGCGTCGCCCTGGCCTGTCCCGCACCGTTGTGGTGACCGCGTCCCGCGGCCGCGCCACCCACCTCCCACGGCCTGCCAATGCGGGCTGGATCACGACGGCAGAGAGAATGGTTGCGGGCTGGTTCGACAGATATTTTTTCTGGGGATAAGTCGTGGATTCTGCTTCAAAGCCATCGTACTAAAAAACCACCATACGAGGAATCGTATTTGTACATACACACGTTAAGGCACCATCCTCCACCAATTACTAATCTACCTTTTCCTCTTTTATTTTTTCTCTGACTTTCTTTCATAAATTAATTGATTATATTAAAATAAAAAAAACAAAGTACTCAAAGGTACCAGCAGTACTTTACAACCACCCAAATAAGCCTCTTGAAAAACATAAACAGTTCTAAAGTTGGGAAAGGCAAGTCAACAGCAGTTGTTGGCAAAATATTAACTGCTGTAATATGGTTGGCATACAAACAAAAACTGGTTCTTCTCCATTTGGTTTATAAATCTTAACAAGTAATCAAGCATGCGCAGTTCAACATTAATCGATGTTCTAGCCGAGGGCCAAAAGGTAGACACTCGACAAAGACCGACGAGAGCCTTCCTTTTGGCCCTCGGCAAAAAAATTCAAAATACATTTTGAAGCACTAAATAACTCAATAAAAAAGTTTTCTACTACAAAGTTAACTCAAATACATTTTGACGAGAGTCTTCCTTTTGGCCGTCGGCAAAGAAATTTCTTTGGGCAGGCTCTAACTCGGTCGCTGGAGGCAAGTGCATGATCGCCTAGTCGCCTCGCGACCTGGGCGGCCTCGGCCTCCCCGACCTGCGTGTTCTGGGCTTTGTGCTGAGACTTCGCTGGGAGTGGCATCGTCGCACCGATTCCGAAGCAGCTTGGGCACGCCTCCCGGCTAGGCCACAACAAATCGTGGACGCCATGTTCCATGCCTCTACCACATACTTCGTTGGCAATGGCGGACGGGTCCATTTTTGGACGGACAGCTGGCTCTTGGTGGGCCCAATCTATCTGCTCGCCCCGGATGTCTGCCGCGCCGTTCCCAGTCGACGGAGAAAGCGGACGGTGTTAGCAGCACTGGACAATCACCAATGGGCTTGGGACGCTGTAGGAGCAACGACGGCGCGTTTCATCGCTCAGTTCCTGCGGCTATGGAACATGCTGGAGGGGGTACACTTAGACCGTACCCCTCGGCCCAGGACACCATCAAGTGGTGCTGGTCGGCAGACGGTACCTACTCAAGTTCATCTGTCTACCACGCCTTCTTTGTGGGGAGGACGAGGCTCTGTGGTGCGAAGGAGCTCTGGCAGCCTCCACCCCACCAAAGGTGAAGTTCTTCTTCTAGTTGGCTATCCATGGTCGTCTATGGACCGCCGAGCGTAGGAAGCGACATGGACTCCAGCAATGCGACGACTGCGTCCTCTGTGCGCAGGAACCCGAGTCCACCGACCACCTCCTTGTTTCATGTGTATTCACTAGGGAGTTATGGCACCGCCTGCTGGTGAGGGTTGGCTTCGTTCACCTAGGTCCAACGTCGGATGACCGCCTGGTTGTCTGGTGGCTGAGGTCTCGTGCCGTCATCCCACAACATCTGCGTCGTGGCTTTGACTCACTCGTCCTCCTCATGTCTTGGATGGTGTGGAAGAAGCGGAATGTGAGGACCTTCGACAACATCCGCAACTCGCCGACGATGGTGTTGTCTAGTGTCCGCGAAGAGGGTGACGCCTGGGTCACGGCCGGCTTCCGCAGCCTTGCTCCTCTGTTTGCCGCCTAGGTAGGGTGTGGGCACCTCTGTCGCAAAATCGTTGTAGTTTAGAAGTACAAAATTCTGCGACACCGTTTGAGCCGGTGACTTCTGTATTGTGTTGCCTCCTCGGTATCTCGCCATGGACGCAAGTGGGATGTAAAACTCTTACTTCTCTTAATGCAGAACGTGCATAGCACGATTCAAAAAAAAATTAATCACTAATTGGTAAGCACATCAATGTCTGCATACTATAATTCTAATTTTTTTCTCCAAAACTAGATTAATCATTTAGCGGTTTGCATTAATTAGTTAATGCCCACTGACGTGGGTCCACCCTTCTTATTACGCCGACGCAGAACACGTTACCCCATAACCCCAAGTTGGAATATGATTCTAGCTAGCGTCACACAGGCGACCCGGCAACCACTATACGTGTGGGGGCGAGGGACGACGCGCCAACTACTAGTCGCCCCCCTACAGCCAGCGATTGTTTTTCTTTCCAGTCCTCCAGCCGCTGCAGATTGCAGAAGTGCAGATTCGTCATATGCTGTCGACGAGATAAAGCATATTATTGCAGCAAACAGCACCACCTACCTAGCACTAGCACTCTAGCAGTAAGCACATCGCACCCGAGCTATATCCATCTTGAGAGTTGAGACAAGCGCTGATACCTAGCACTAGCACTCTAGCAGTAAGCACATCGCAGGATTAGGCAAGACCACGCTTGCCATGGAGGTGTGTGTATAGGTCACTAGGGGCAGAATTCCACTACAAGGCTTCGACATCGGTGTCTCGGATACTTGATCTCAAGAAGCTTGTTAAGGATATACTTTTTCAGCTTCTACGGAAAGAGTATGACAGTGGACAATTTGACCGGCTGGAGGTGGTGCAATTGATACGCACTCTTAGGGATTATTTGCAGGAGAAGAGGTACACTTAAGTTACTTACCTACCTTGACCTTGTTAATTTTATTTTTTTTTCTTATTAAATATACAGTAATCCATGACTAATTTGATTCATGCATCATTAGTGGCCACCCTAATTCATTTGATAGCCCCTTTATGATATTGTTCAAGCTCGGCCACCGTCCTTATGTAATACACAATCACACCTTACTTCTAGGATTGTCTAAGAAAACCACAGACAGTAGAAATGTTTTTTTTATATGTATAATTCTCAGTGTCTCCAAATACTCACATGGCGGACTTACAGGTGAATTCACGTTTTTAACAGTGAGTGCATGCATGTGAGAAATGAGACAAAGTAGTATGAGCAGCGAAGATGGTGTTAGTGGTAGCATACTACAGTATAACGATGATCGCTGTATTGCCAGTACCACAAGCAGTCAGTCTATTTTCAGAGTAGATACTACCAATTTTTTGCGTCCCTACATAATTACATATAAATAGTAAAATGCTCTGTTATTACATTTTTTTTGTTTAGTGCAAATTAAATGTGTAAATTAGTGACCCTTAGGTACCCCTCCAACCCTCTACAATTCAAATATTTGTACTACTTTTTTAAAATGAGATCTCATTTAGTATAAACGTAGATGAGGTTTGGAGGTGCACCTAAGTGTGACCCATAAAAAAAAGTGTAGATATAAACGTACTCCCTCCGTCCCTAAATAAGTGTCGCCGTTGGTGTGCGTGTCACGTGTTTGACTCAATTAGTAGAAAATAAGTGTAATATTTATATCTCCAAATAATTTTGTAAAAAAACTAGATGTAAAGATCTTTCCGATGATACTAATACTTAGCATAAATATTAATTATTTTAATTATAATTGCCAACAACTTTTTCTCGGGAAGCGAGAACGACACTTATTTAGGGACGGAGGGAGTAGGTTGAGTAAATCCACACTAAGAGCCCCTTTGGAACGCATGAATTTCATAGGAATTATACAGGATTTTCATAGAAATCAATTGACTGTTCACAGGAAAAACGTAGGAACGAGAAAAATTCCCGCGTTCCAAAGGGAGCCTAAATAGTTCAATAACATACTACAGTGAAGGACCGAGAATGCAACTAGAAAGCGACCAGAGGGGGGGTGAATGGGAGCTTCAAATTTTCCTTTCGGAAACTAGAGCCACTGTCCCGAAAATCAACCCCAAGAACAAACCCTAGAGCTTGCAAGTGTCCACGACCCTAGATGTAGGGTGGATGCTTCCAAGAAGCACAGCGGAACACTACACAACTCTAGACAGCCAACGCAAAAGACGGAAACCAAATCCGGCAACAAACGAGCAAAACGCGGACGAAACTGCACTTCGACCCGAGGCTCACGGAAGGGCCTCGGGAAAATCTCCGATTCGCCCGAGGCTCGAGGGTAGCCTCAGCCCTGGGGAAAAGTTCGACTGAACTGAAGAAAGACTCCGACCCGAGGCTCACGGAAAGGCCTCGGCGTCTTCGAGGGTGGCCTCGGCTCGCTTGAGGGAAGCTGCTCGAGACAGACCTCGACGTCCTCGAGGGTTATGTGACCTCGAGGCTCGAGGGTAGGCCTCGGCTCGCTCGAGGCTGGCCTCGGCGTCAAACTCCGATTCGCCCGAGGGTCACGGAAAGGCTCGGCGTCCTCGAGGGTCACAGTCCGAGGGTGGCCTCGGCTCGCTCGAGGAACGCGGGCCGGACTGTCCGCGCCTGGGTGTCCAGAGAAGGCGATTTTGATCGCCCTTCTCTCAAATCCCTCTGAATCCGATCCAAATCAAAATCCAAGTTCCCCAAACTTGGAGAAGATGATCACGGGGTAGTTAGGAGACTATCCCCAAGAAATCATCCGCTCAAATCGACTAAATCAACGGGAAATCAAAAGGGAAGGTGGATGAACGAAAAAGTGATCCGAAAATGAAATCAACCCGATCTACTTGTTCGTAGGGAGATAGATGAATTCCTTTGGTGGAAATGTTCTCCTTTCAAATACGAACAAGTTGATTCAAACGGATTTTGCAAAGATGCACCGGAGAGGGAGATCGAGTGACGGGAAAATCGTAGCAAAAAGCAATCCGCGAAGAACAGCGATGAACTTGAATCAAAACGCGAATTGACACACGATCTTGCAGCCGAAGCGCAACCACACGCTACGACAAAGAGGTTACGGCCTCCTTTCCTCAAAATCAACAGTACACAGAGTCAAGTCTCTCTGCGGATCTCAGCAAGCTACAGCAGGGAATAGGGAGAGCAGGAAGTCTAAGTGCGAGAGAGCAAATGAGATGGCTAAAACTGAGATGAGTGGGAGGAGGGAGTCTCCCGACTACTTATCCTATTAGTCTAAGTCTATTTCCTACTCTACCCCTCTCTAAACTAATTACAGAGCGAACCAGCTAAACCCTAAGGTTATTCTGGACCAACTCGAGTGGTGGTAGGTGTATCCGACGGCCACGCCCGCACAACTCGTCCGCGTTGCCTCCACGCAACCTTCCGATTGCCGCCACGTGCCGTCCTCGCTCTGCACCCCCGGTTTTGTGGCCCACCAACCGGGAAACCAGCCTTTTCCAGCTATCCCCGGTTTTGAGGCCCAACCGAGAAACCAGCCCACCAGCCTGAGTTTTGAGGCCCAAACTCAGCAAACCCGCAACGCCCGAGTTTTGAGGCCCAAACTCGGAAACCGTCCACCCGGTGGTTTTTTCCTGGCTCAACCACCAAACTGGAGCTGTAGAGGGGATGCACCGCCCGTGCACCCCGTCCACCGACACGTGTCCCCAGGTCCTCGACCCGAGCAACACCGTGCCCCGCAAGTCTCTACTCGTCGCTGTCCCAGGCTGCCAGCCACCACAGCTGATCCTCAGGCACTCCGGTCCCTCAGTCCAAGCCTCACGTCCGCCCTTCACCGCTCGGTACCTCGGCATGGCACGTCCGCCGCACGGCACGCCCATCCTTCACCGCACCCGGTCCGTCGGCACAGCACGTCTCAACTTGACCTTCACCTGCCTTCGATCACTGCATCCGTGCTCGACACCTGCACAACACAAGCCAAAGAACATGCGATCAAACCCGTTGACAATCACTCATCACTCAGAGACTCGGCATACACCCATGTATCCGCAATCTCCCCTTGATGAGTGCATTGTCAACTACACACACAAATCATAATGAACAGAAAGAAGGTAGGAGGAAGGAGAGGAGAAAAACTCGACCAAATGACCAAAAAGCATAACAAAGCCGAAGAAGGTCAAGTGGAAGAAGCAAAACAACTTGGTCCCAAAGACATGGGCAACGGCTCGACGCAACCAAGCAAAGCAAAGCTAGCCCTCAAGAAGAGGTAGAACAGGCTCAACACCGCTAGCAAAAGCCAATCGAAAATCGGAGCATAAAATGGCAAAATGCTAGTCCCTCAAGATAGAGGCACAGAGCTCAACACAACTAGCACGTAAACCACTCCGAACCAAATGAAATCAAACTCGACACCAATTGAGGGAAATGTTTGCTAGTCCCTCAAGACAGAGGCAACGACTCAACACAACTAGCAAACTCCCTCTCGACAAGTGCAAGCAACTAGGAAACCCCCTTTGGTCCAACATGAGAGGAGCAAAAAGATTTGAAAATCTCCCCCTCGGTGAACACCCGGAGCTCGGATGAAAGCTCCCCCTCAGTCAACCGAACAGAACCGAACAGAGCACCAGTCAACCGAACAGAGCACCCCTCAGCCGAACAGAGCACCAGTCAAAGCACCAGTCAACCGACCAGAGCACCCCTCAGCCGAACAGAGCACCCTCAGTCAACCGAACAGAGAACCCGGAGAACCCCAGGAGCCTCGGATGAAAGCTCCCCCTCAGTCACCGAACAGAACCGAACAGAGTGAGTGAGGCTCCCCCTCAGTCAACCGAGCAGAAACGAACAGAGTGACAGTCAACCAAACAGAACCGAACAGAGTGAGCTCCCCCTCAGTCAACCGAACAGAACCGAACAGAGTGACAGTCAACCAAACAGAACCGAACAGAGTGAGAACACCATGATTTGTCATAAACTCTCCCCCTTAGTTGAAAATGCACTTATCAAGCACAAACTCTTGCCCTGAACCAACACAACTCCCCCTTCAAAAATGCATATGAAGTCAGAAATGCAAGTTAGGAGTTTCAGGCATATAATCAAAAGAGAGCAAAAATGCTCTAATCGGTATAGCTCCAATGACACAACTAAGCACTCGAATAGCGAAGGCTCAAACTGATCACACATATGAAATATGAAGCATATGAGCAAGTGAGCAGTTTTTAGCCAAAAAGATAGTCACCATCAAAATAGCACTGGACATGTATAGAAGGAATCCAGACAAGTGCTTAAACATATATACAAGGTGAACTACCCCTAGCAAAGTTCAATCATCATGCATAGGAATGAAGCATATACTTGTGATTTCAGTTCTATGTCGGAGTTGCAGCGGTAAAGAATTCACAAGTTTAATTATTTAGCATGTGATTGCGAGAGGTTGAAAGCTTGTCATTGCCTAACTTTTCAACCGAGCGAAGCCTATGCCGAAGCAATCAGAAGCTTAAAGCTACGGTTTCGGTCATACACTACACAGCTCAAGTTTAACTCAAAGTGCAATGAGAAACAGTCTCGATACCGTGAGGTGTTGACAAGCAATCCCATCTCGATCTTTTCAATTCACTAAAACTTGGTTCCAATTTTAAACATGATATGAGCAGACCAAGCAAGTGAATGACTCAGAACTAGAGACATAGCAACCTAGCATATATGAAAAGCAGGAATGGACTCAACACGCCCTACACATGCTAGTTGCATATCTCAATGGTGAACATTTTTAGATTTTATATACATTAAGCAAAATTCACCATTCCAAAATAGCTCAGCTCATAACATGTACTAGTGATCAGAAGGAGCATAAGCTACAAGTATCAACATAAGCATCGGAGCATACTTAAAACAGAGCATAGTTACATTCTAGTGATTATAAACATGAAGCTCAGAATGTAAATGCGTATGCCAAAATGCAAAAGGAAAGAAAGACAAACGAAAAAGGCAATCTATACAAGATCCAAAATGTTCCCCCCATCTAAAAGGGGAAACACACACCAAGCTCACCCCTCAACCGATTAAAGGTTGATTCGTCTAAAGGCTTGGTGAAAATATCAGCCAGTTGGTGATGAGTATCGACATGGCGAAGGTCGATATCACCCTTCTCCTGGTGGTCTCGCAAGAAATGAAAGCGCACATCAATGTGTTTGGTTTTCGAGTGAAGCACGGGGTTCTTAGCAACGCTAATAGCACTCGTGCTGTCACAAAGCAAAGGCACGCGAGAAAAGCTCAAACCAAAATCACGCAAAGTGGCCATCATCCAGAGTAACTGGGAACAGCAGCTAGCCGCAGCAATATACTCAGCCTCCGTGGTAGACTGGGCGACACTAGACTGCTTGCGAGAAGACCATGACACAAGAGAAGATCCAATAAACTGGCAAGTCCCAGAAGTGGACTTGCGCTCTATGCGACAACCAGCAAAATCGGCATCGGAATAACCGCAAAGCGAGAGGGTGGAGGAAGCAGAATACCAAATCCCGAACTCAGGAGTGAAACGAAGGTACCTGAAAATGCGCTTCACCGCCTGACGGTGAGAAGTGCGCGGCGACGCCTGAAAGCGCGCGCACAGACACACCGCGAACTGGATGTCCGGGCGTGTCGCCGTCAGGTAGAGCAGCGATCCAATCATGCTGTGGTATTCCTTCTGGTCCACTGCTTCTCCATCTACGTTCGCATCCAGGGCAGTCGTCGTCGACATGGGTGTTGGAAGAGGCTTGGCCTCACCCATATCGAACTGCTTCAGCAAGTCCTTGGTGTACTTGCCCTGGTGCACAAACGTCCCCTCCCGGGATTGCTTAATTTGCAACCCGAGAAAGAATGTCAGCTCGCCCATCATGCTCATCTCGAACTCCCTGCTCATAGTATCTGCAAACTTGACAACCAAAGCGTGAGAAGAACCACCGAAAATGATATCATCCACGTAAATCTGGACCAAGCGTGTATCTTTGCCTTGCCTGAGGAGAAAGAGCGTCTTATCTACACATCCCATTTTAAAACCCTTAGCAAGCAAAAGGTTTTCAACCTATCATACCAGGCTCTAGGGGCTTGTTTCAAACCATATAATGCTTTGTGGAGTTTAAAAACATGGTTTGGAAACTTGGGATTTTCAAAACCGGGGGGTTGCTCAACATAAACCTCCTCTTCTATGTAGCCGTTTAAGAAGGCACTCTTGACATCCATTTGAAAAAGTTTGAAACCTTTGGATGCAGCAAAAGCCAAGAGTATCCTAATAGCCTCCAAACGAGCTACAGGAGCAAACGTCTCCTCATAGTCTATCCCCTCCTTCTGACTATAACCCTTTGCTACAAGCCTGGCCTTGTTTCTCACAACGTGGCCATCCTCTCCTTGCTTGTTTTTGAAAACCCATTTTGTCCCAATAGGCTTACAGTCAGGTGGAGGTGGAACTTGAACCCAAACCCGATTTCGCTCAAAGTTCTCTAACTCCTCATGCATGGCATTGACCCAATCTGGATCCGTCAAAGCGTGTCCAACATCTCGGGGCTCAAAATTAGCAACAAAAGCAGAGTGAGCAAAGTGAGAGATGTGCTGTGACCTGGAGCGAGTGACTCGCTCGCCGATGTCGCCGATCATCTGCTGAGAGGGGTGCCGGCGCTGGATGTGTCGTGGCGCTTCCCGGGAAGAAGTGACCTCCCCCTCAACAGCAGCTGGTTCCACCCCGGGTACAAAAGGTACCGCGCGAGGTGGAGGATCCCACGGCCCCCAGGAAGAAGAGGTGTCGGGGCCGTGAGTCGTCGTCGAAGCCGCCCTTGGCGGCGCGGCAGGCGGAGGGGGTGCTGGATCGTCCATACCTTCAGCACCCTCATCCTCGTCATCGAAAAGAGGCTCTCCAACCTCATGATCACCTGCACGCTCAAAACGAGAAGAAGGACATACAAGAGTCTCGTCGAAGGTGACATCAGATGTCTCCATGACTCGGTTAGTATCAAGGTTAAGTACACGATATGCTCTAGTGTGAGTGCCATAACCCAAAAATACCCCGTCAGAAGAACAAGACTCAAACTTGTCCAGGTTGCCTTTCTTCAATATAAAACAGTGGCAACCGAAGACTCTAAAATAACTCACCTTGGGTTGGCGACCAAAACGCAACTCATAGGAGGTCTTTTTCAAGAAAGCTCTCAGAAAAATGCGATTTGAAATGTAGCATGCAGTGTTCATAGCTTTGGCCCAAAAGCGCCTAGGAGTCCTATGCTCATCAAGCATCGTCCTGGCCATCTCAACAAGGGTCCGATTCTTCCTCTCTACAACACCATTTTGGGGCGGTGTGTAGGGGGAAGAAAACTGATGCTCCAAACCAAGGCGGTCACAAAACTTTTCAAAATCCGAATTTTTGAATTCGGAGCCATTATCACTTCTAATAGCTCGCATCGAGTTCAAAGGGAACTCGTTCTGAAGACGCAAAATCAGATTGCGAGCGAAGGAGAAAGTCTCGGTCTTCTCAGTCAAAAAGAAGACCCATGAATACCTCAAAAAATCGTCAACAACAACAAGCACATACCACTTCCCCCCAACCGAGCTCACCCGAGCCGGACCAACAAGATCCATGTGTAAAAGCTCTCCGGGGTGTGAGGTCATAACCTTAGTCACCGGATGGTGGGGTGCGGCAACCATCTTCCCATGTCTGCAAGAATGGCAAACTAGATCCTTTTCCATCAAAAGCTTGGGCAATCCTCGGATTAGGCCAAGTGAGCTAAGTCTTGCAAGCAAGTCGAAGCTTAAATGACCGAGCCTCCTATGCCACTTCCAAAGATCGGAGGAAGAAGGACTAGCCAAAAGACAGCGAGAAGAACCAAACGACTCCGAGAAATTCGCACGAAAGACTTTCCCAAAGGGCGAAATCAGACATACAAGATCGCCCTGAGGATCTAAGATGCGACTAAGGTTCGGTTTAAAACGAATCTCATAGTCATCATCAAAAAGTTGCGAAACAGAAAGCAAGTTAAAATGCAGGTTAGAAACAAGAGCAACATCGCGCAACACAAAGTGCTCATTAACCCGCACCGACCCACGAGACAACACCTTACCTTTACTATTGTCGCCGAAGGTAATGTACTCCTTTTCGGCGACCGGGCTAAGGCTGGAGAACCACTTGGCGTTTCTGGTCATGTGCCTCGAACAACCGGAATCCACCAACCAAATGTCCTCCAACCGTCTTACCTACATCAATAGAAAGACATAGGGTGAGCATACGGTCCAACACTGGGGTTAGTGAAGTAAGGAGAATACCAGTGTTGGGCCGGCTGCTCAAAAGAATGGTCAGTGTAAAAACCATTCCTAGACTGTCTACGGGGGTAGCGATCACCACGCACAGAAAAACGTGGTCCGCTAGGGAAGGAGCGCTCACCGTGATACTCAAAACACGGTGGGGGAAAGCGCTCAACTACAAAGCCTCCGCCACGGGGTCCATAGCCTACAACTGCAGGCTCCCGCCGGGCACGCTCTCTACGAGGCCTACGCCTAGGAGCTTGAGGTTCAGGACCTCTAGGCCTAGCATCTCTCCTCGGAGCTCTCTGCTGCCTAGGCCTGGGAACTTGAGGTTCTGGACCTCTGGGCCTAGCAGCACGTCTCGGTGCTCTCCTCTGAACATTCGGCACATGTACATCATGGAAAGGATGGTACATGTCCGGGTTGTTCATCTCCCTAGCACGGCGCGCCTCTCTCTTGCGCCGAAAACAGAACTCACTCAAGTGACCATCCCTCCCACAAAAATCACACTGATACCTCACCGCACGCAAAGGGGGTTGTTGGTACGCAGGGCTGTGGGTATGGCTCACTTTGCCCTTCTGTGGCAAGCACTCCTCCTGTATCGGTGGCATCATGTCAAGCTTGTTTTTGAGGTGGTTTGGCTTGGGTGCCCACACTTGGTTCTTGGGCGGAGCTCTCGGGGGTTCCTCAAACACCCCATCCTTGGTGGTAGACTCGGCAGCCTCTCTGGGTGGGAGCTTGGTAAGTTTGGGAGTTGTGGTGGAGTTAGGCTTCTCACTAGGGTTCAGACCACTCGACTCTCCAATCTTCCCCAAAGCAGAAAGATCAACACCCTGAGCAAAACCTACACCAGGACTTCCAGCAACTCGCTTAAATTGGGAGATCATCATCCCGAGCTGCGGCTCACTACAAGAGACCCATGACAAGATGGTCCGAAGGTATGTGTTTTCTTCCTCGGTTTGCATCTTGCCATGCTTGACATTCGCAATCTCCTTCTCCAAGCCCTCACACAAAGCACACCTCGTGACACAAGTGCTACCCGAGTTGGCCTTCTCTAAAGACTCAATCTTGGCATTCTTCTCTGCCAACTCGGATTGCAAGACAGGACAAGTCTTGCATGCACCTAGCAAAGAGGGTCTGGCCCTCAGCTCATCCAGCTCTCCGACCAACGCAGTATACTTTCCTCTCAAAGTGAGAAGATCAGTCATGTGCGTGGTGCACGACTCACACTCAACCTCCTCCGACACGACCACGGTGGATTTGGCAAACTCTAGCTCTCTCACTGTGTCCTCCCACTTCTGCCTAAACTCCTTGCGCTCTCTAGCGGCACGCCTAAGCAGCTTATCCTGACTAAGCAAGGCGGCAGTAAGCTTCTCAACCTCGGCAGAGAGATCGTCGTAGGTGAGGGATACCTGGGAGGTGTCGTCGTCGTCGTCGTTCCGAGGGGTGTGCTCCAGCTCGCCTCCGACCTCATCACCAAGCGCCATGGTGCAGAAGCCGTCGTTGTCGGCGAAGAAGCAGAGGCCGTTCAGCTTGTCCTCGATCCTCTTCTTCTTCTCGGACTCGTCGTCGCTTGAGGAAGCGGAGTCATCATCCGAGCCGTCGACATCGCTGAGCGTGGCGAAGAACGCACGCTGCTCAGCCTGGGCCTTCTCCAAGTACTTCTTCTTGATGTACTCTTTGTCGAAGCCGCCCCTCTTCTTGTGCCTTGGGGGACGTGCTTCTCCTTGCGCTTGGAGTCGTACTTGTGCCCATGATCGCCTTTCCCCAAATGCTTGTTCTTTTTGGGGCAGTTGGCGATGAAGTGGTCGGGGTCGCCGCACTCATAGCATCCAGAGCGTCCTCCTCCGCGGCGACGATTCATGCGGTTGTTGTGAAACCGCGAGAACCGGTTGGCAAGCAAAGCCAACTCATCATCCCCTAAAGACACCAGCTGGTCCTCTGTGACAGTAAAGAGAGATGAAAGTGCAAAGCCAGCAGAGGGGTTAGCAGAAGAGCCAGAGACCAAAGCCATAGTCGGCCCAGAAGGATTTGCATAAGAGGCCCTCGACATGGCGTCAATCTCACTGGACTTGAGCTTACTGAAGAGCTCGTCGCAGGTGAGGGTCTCATAGTTAGGCGATTCGATGATCGCCTGAACCTTGGAATCCCACACCGACCGATCAAGAGTGTGCAGAAGTTTCAAAGCACGCTCATGATCGTCAAAAGGCAACTGCTCCTTGTTAGCCCTCATCCTGTTGACAATCACCTGAAAGCGAGCGAATAAACTTTCTATGCTCTCGCCAGGCTGATGTCGAAAGTTCTCATACTCACGCTTGAATGACTCGTAGAGTCGGGTTTTGACTTGAGAGGTGCCCTCATGGAAACGCATGAGGGTGTCCCAGATCTCCCGAGCCGTAGCGAGGTGAGAAACGCGATCAAACTCACCCATGCTCAAACAAGAAAAGAGAGCATTACGGGCTCGGCTATTGGCATCGTGCTCATCAATCTGTTGCTGAGTGACACGAGCAGCCAAGACCACGTAATCAGCAGAGTTGCAAATATCCCAAATAGAAGCTCCCAAACTCTGCAGATAGGCCGACATGCGTATCTTCCAATACGCATAGTTCGTACCATCGAAAAATGGCGGTTTGCCCACGCAGCGATCCATGTCGCCTTCGGTGGATCTGGAACTGGCTAAGGTGGAAGATCCTTAACCTGCTCCGATACCAATTGAAGGACCGAGAATGCAACTAGAAAGCGACCAGAGGGGGGGGGTGAATGGGAGCTTCAAATTTTCCTTTCGGAAACTAGAGCCACTGTCCCGAAAATCAACCCCAAGAACAAACCCTAGAGCTTGCAAGTGTCCACGACCCTAGATGTAGGGTGGATGCTTCCAAGAAGCACAGTGGAACACTACACAACTCTAGACAGCCAACGCAAAAGACGGAAACCAAATCCGGCAACAAACGAGCAAACCGCGGACGAAACTGCACTTCGACCCGAGGCTCACGGAAGGGCCTCGGGAAAATCTCCGATTCGCCCGAGGCTCGAGGGTAGCCTCAGCCCTGGGGAAAAGTTCGACTGAACTGAAGAAAGACTCCGACCCGAGGCTCACGGAAAGGCCTCGGCGTCTTCGAGATTGGCCTCGGCTCGCTTGAGGGAAGCTGCTCGAGACAGGCCTCGACGTCCTCGAGGGTTATGTGACCTCGAGGCTCGAGGGTAGGCCTCGGCTCGCTCGAGGCTGGCCTCGGCGTCAAACTCCGATTCGCCCGAGGGTCACGGAAAGGCTTCGGCATCCTCGAGGGTCACAGTCCGAGGGTGGCCTCGGCTCGCTCGAGGGACGCGGGCCGGACTGTCCGCGCCTGGGTGTCCAGAGAAGGCGATTTTGATCGCCCTTCTCTCAAATCCCTCTGAATCCGATCCAAATCAAAATCCAAGTTCCTCAAACTTGGAGAAGATGATCACGGGGTAGTTAGGAGACTATCCCCAAGAAATCATCCGTTCAAATCGACTAAATCAACAGGAAATCAAAAGGGAAGGTGGATGAACGAAAAAGTGATCCGAAAACGAAATCAACCCGATCTACTTGTTCGTAGGGAGATAGATGAATTCCTTTGGTGGAAATGTTCTCCTTTCAAATACACACAAGTTGATTCAAACGGATTTCGCAAAGATGCACCGGAGAGGGAGATCGAGTGACGGGAAAATCGTAGCAAAAAGCAATCCGCGAAGAACAGCGATGAACTTGAATCAAAACGCGAATTGACACACGATCTTGCAGCCGAAGCGCAACCACACGCTACGACAAAGAGGTTACGGCCTCCTTTCCTCAAAATCAACAGTACACAGAGTCAAGTCTCTCTGCGGATCTCAGCAAGCTACAGCAGGGAATAGGGAGAGCAGGAAGTCTAAGTGCGAGAGAGCAAATGAGATGGCTAAAACTGAGATGAGTGGGAGGAGGGAGTCTCCCGACTACTTATCCTATTCTAGTCTAAGTCTATTTTCTACTCTACCTCTCTCTAAACTAATTACAGAGCGAACCAGCTAAACCCTAAGGTTATTTTGGACCAACTCGAGTGGTAGGTGTATCCGACGGCCACGCCCGCACAACTCGTCCGCGTTGCCTCCACGCAACCTTCCGATTGCCGCCACGTGCCGTCCTCGCTCTGCACCCCCGGTTTTGTGGCCCAAACCGGGAAACCGGCCTTTTCCAGCTATCCCCCGGTTTTGAGGCCCAAACCGAGAAACCAGCCCACCAGCCTGAGTTTTGAGGCCCAAACTCAGCAAACCCGCAGCGCCCGAGTTTTGAGGCCCAAACTCGGAAACCGTCCACCCGGTGGTTTTTCCCTGGCTCAACCACCAAACTGGAGCTGTAGAGGGGATGCACCGCCCGTGCACCCCGTCCACCGACACGTGTCCCCAGGTCCTCGACCCGAGCAACACCGTGCCCCGCAAGTCTCTACTCGTCGCTGTCCCAGGCTGCCAGCCACCACAGCTGATCCTCAGGCACTCCGGTCCCTCAGTCCAAGCCTCACGTCCGCCCTTCACCGCTCGGTACCTCGGCATGGCACGTCCGCCGCACGGCACGCCCATCCTTCACCGCACCTGGTCCGTCGGCACAGCACGTCTCAACTTGACCTTCACCTGCCTTCGATCACTGCATCCGTGCTCGACACCTGCACAACACAAGCCAAAGAACATGCGATCAAACCCGTTGACAATCACTCATCACTCAGAGACTCGGCATACACCCATGTATCCGCATACCGTTATAAATTATTATCAACCGTCCTAAAATATAGTGTATCTTAGTCAGAATTCTGTAAGAATTATATGATAAAGCAAATGACACATGTAACACTACCTTATTCGTGGGGAGATATCGTGCTTGCTCAGGTTGTTTGTTTCAGTTGATAATATACATTAAGGCCAGGTTCAGTTTGCGAAATGTCCCCAAATATTTTGCGCAGTACCTATTTTAGACGCATGTATGGAGCATTAAATATAGATAAAAATAATAATTAATTGTACTTTTAGTCTGCTCATGTCGAGACGAATCTTTTGAGTCTAGTTAGGTCATGTTTGGACAAAGTTTCCCAAATAACAACGAAAGTGCTACAGTAATTTTTCGCCAAATATTTCGTGAACTGAACAAGGCCTAAGGTACATTTGTGATAGGGCTATGAGGAAGTTAATTCACGTAGGATCTTTTGTAATTTAAGACAAAATCTGAATGCTTTCATATTTATATTAGCATGGATCGTGGATGATGTGTTAGTTATTATGGAAGTTTACTTACAGCCATTCTGTAAAATTGCATACACAGGTACTTAGCTGTCATTGATGATGTTTGGAGTTCATCAGATTGGGGGCTTTTGAAGTCAGTTCTACCCCAGAATAGCCACCATAGCAGAGTAATTACAACCACACGCATAAATAGTGTTGCTCAATCTTGTAGTAGCGATTCTCAAGGGCTAATCTATGAAATTAAGCCTCTAAACAATGCCGATTCAAGAAGGCTGTTCATGAGAAGGATTTTTCAATCAGAGGATGGTTGTCCGTCACAACTAGAAGATGTTTCGGACGCAATCTTAAAAAAATGTGGTGGCTTGCCATTAGCTATAATCACCATCTCTAGTTTGTTGTCTACCAAACCCAAAATAAGAGACCAGTGGGAGAGGGTGAAGAATGGCATTGGTTCTGCCAGAGAAGAAGCTTCAGCTCAAATGAAGAATATATTACTCTTCAGCTATTACGATCTTCCATACTATTTGAAGTCATGCTTGCTATACCTAACTATATTTCCAGAGGATCATCTGATCCAAAGACAAAAATTGATATGGAAGTGGATAGCAGAAGGTCTCGTTGACGGAGAAAGGGGACAAAATCCGGAGGAAGCAGGGGAGGCTTACTTTAATGAGCTGATCAATAGAAGCATGATTCAACCAGTGGATATTCAGTATGATGGGAAGGCAGTATCATGTCGACTTCATGAAGAAAATTTTGTAACAATATGTAACGGCGCTAAAGATCTGATGGGCAAGATACACCGTTTGTCTTTGCATCAAAGGTACACGGAAAATGAAGGTGAACCACTGAGGAAAACGGAGTTGGTTCATGTGCGTTCTGTCCATGCTTTTGGCTCTTGCAAGGATATATTTGCTCAGCTAGATTGTCCTGCTATGCGTGTGCTGGATTTAGAAGGTTGTTCTTTATGTGTGCAAGTTAAGGACATCCACAAGTGTCTGCAGCTGAGATATTTGAATCTACGTGTGACAGGCATTACAGAGGTTCCCAAGGGAATTGGAAATCTTCAATACTTAGAGACGTTGGATTTGAGTGGAAGGTCGCTAAAAGGGAAACTGCCACCTGCGATAGGACAGCTGGCAAGACTGAAGCACCTATCTATTTCAGGTGATTCCGAATTACCTGTTGAGATTACGAATCTTCGAGCTTTGCAGGTCTTGTATATGCCCAATATTAACTCTATAAAGCTGGTAGAATGGCTTGGGGAACTGAGAGAGCTGAGACAACTTTTTGTGGAGACAATCAAGCCAAATGGGACAGATGATCTTAGGGGTTACAAAGAAACTTTCGCAACAAGCCTACATGAGCTGAGAAGGCACAACCTCCGGCATCTAGTCATCTTTCGACACCCCACTGTCAGTGAAGTAATAAATCCTCTGATTGATGGATTCTTCGATTCAATTTCTAGCCCGACAAAATCAAGGATCCCACTTACCCATCTCTCATACTTGAGTATATGTATTTGCACCATGGAAATGAGATATCTATGTTACCTTGGAGAGCTTCCCTGTCTGCTCTTCCTCTGTATGTTCATAGGTTATTTTGCTCCAGCAGATAGGTATCTTGTTTGCAGTAACGGATTTCGGTGCCTAAAGAAGTTATTTTTTTTGCATAGATGCTCCTGGGCAAAGAATCAAGCTGGTGTTTGCTCCAGGTGCTATGCCGGAGCTCCATAAACTTCATCTTTGTTTCAGAGCAGAGGGGACCAAGGGCGACCATGGTGTTGGTGCCGACTTCGGCCTCGAGCATCTTTTAGCTCTTAAAGGTGTCCATGTCAAGACTTTGTGCCAAGGCGCCACTATTGCGGAGGTGGAGTCCTTTGAGGCTGCTGCGAGGACTGCAGTCTCCAGCCATCCCAATCACCCCAAGATTGAGCTGGAACTATCTAGGAGGGATGATGATAAGATGCTGAAGGCTAGCCAAGAGGAGCAGGTAGGTGTTAGCAACCCGGTTGTTTGATTGAACAATTGAGGGTACAGAACCAGCAAACGAGTGGTGTATAGAAACTACTAGAAGGAAATGGGATACGCCAGCAAGTGAAAAGCCTTGTGCGACAGGTAAAACTTTTTATGAAAGGAAGATGTTGGTTTATCGTATCGTTTTCTGACCACCAATGTCTTCTCTGATGTGTGATAAAGAAAGTTTTATTGGAGGTGATATGATTGGCAACCCAAGTGGCAATCTAATTCACGAAACAATCTATTAAACTTAATGGTTCATGATTTAATAATTTAGTCTATTAAAAATATAGTAATTAAAAAACTAATTTATCAGTCGAAGACTAATTCACGAAACAATCTATTAAATTTAATGGTTCATGATTTGATAATATGGTACTACAGTAAACATTCGCGAGACGACAGAATGCGCCCTGTGCGTGCATATGCCCGTGCCGGCCGGCGCGTCGTCGTCCAGTGCTGTGCCTGTGCATGCCTCTGCCTCGCTTCCCTTCCATGCAGTACAACAGAATGCCCTCATGCCCATGCGCCCGTGCCGGCCGCCAACACGTACGGGTGCAAATCATGACGAATTGATGATGGCCAGAAACTATGGAGCCTCCAGGGCCTTCTCCATTTCTGGAACTTGTTAACTGGGCCGGACCAAGGCCCGTGCAAATCCCATGAAAAACTAAAGGCACGTATGGTTCCCATCGCAGTCTGGGATTTTTTTTATTTCTAATCCTTTTTAAATAAATATTTTAATATTAATCCTAACTGGGAAATATTTCCGGGCCGTAAACCCTTTGGTTGCGCCAGGCCGACTGGCGCGACAGTGCCACTTAGTCGCATCATTGTCGTTGAAGCGACAAAGGTGTCACCGTGTCACGGTGCTGTTGACCGCGTAGGGGTGGTGACCCGCCTATCGCGCCACATGCACTGGCGCGACTACCTGTCGCGCCAGTGTAGCTGGCGCAACTGGCCTAATGGTGTAACGACGCCTTTAGGGTTTGCACAACCCGTTCCGTGGAGGGTCCCACCCTGTCGCGCCGGCCGCACTGGCGCGACGGGTTAGGGTTTGTGCGGCCCGTTCGGCGCCGGGTCCCACCCTGTCGCGCCGGCCGCACGGGCGCGACAGGTTAGGGTTTGCGCAGCCCGTTCGGCGCCGGGTCCCACCCTGTCACGTCGGCCGCCCTGGCGCGACAGGGGGAAATAAGCATGGTGCCTTCTTTCTCTCTCTCTCTTCTTTCCTCTCGTCTTCTCCACTCGCTTGGCGCCGGCGCCCGCTGAAAGGTCCAAATTGGCTATTCACCCCCCCTCTAGCCAATTTGGACCTTTCAAGTGGTATCGGAGCAGTGGTCACCGTTTGTTTGAGGCTTAACATCCTCCGGTGTTAAAATGGCTCAAATCAACTATATGGGGAAGCCACCACATTTTGACGGCACCAACTTCGATTGTTGGAAGAGGAAGATGTGTGCATTCACAAGAGGAATGAATAGAAAGATATGAGATGTGATTGAGCATGACTTTGTGGTTATTGATCCCGCAAGTCCCACTCCTAGAGAAGAAGAGAAGCTTCAATGGAATGATGTGGCAATCAACTTGTTCTATGAAGCCTTTGACACAAAGGTGTTTGAGCAAGTCAAAGACCTTGAAAAGGCAAGTGAGATTTGGGAAAGATTAGAGGAGACCTATGAGGGCACCAAGGCGGTCAAGAGTGCCAAGCTATATATCCTCAAGGACAAGCTTGCTACCTTCAATATGCAAGATAATGAGAGCATACCTGAGATGTTTCACCGATTGCAAGTGATCATAAATGACTTGAAGGCTTTGGGAGATGAGTTGGGAGGCTTGCCAATGCTCACTAGTATGCTTAGGAATCAAAATGTGCAAGAGAGATGCCTAGCAAGCCGGCCAAGCCCCTTAAATAGCCCACACAAAACGGCCTAGCCGTTGGGCCCGAAACAGATGCATCGGACGCGCCGGTGTCGGGGCCATCGGACGCTCCCTCAGCGTCCGATTCTCCGATGAGCACCACGTGTCCCACTGCTATGAATTCAACCCGTTAGATCCCAACGGTCATATCCTTTCGCGCGCTGGTTAAAGTGGCATCGGACGCACCGATGCCAGGCATCGGACGCTCCGATGCCGCTGCTCAATTTAGCTCTTCTCTGCGCCACATCGGACGCGCCGGCACAGTTACATCGGACGCTTAACCCCTGCATCCAATGACACAACAGAAAGGTTCCAGAGAGGTCCAGAACACATCGGACGCGTCCGATGGTTCTGCATCGGACGCAGGCCAACGTCCGATGCTCCCTGGAAAGCACGCTCGCGCCACGTCACGATCAACGGACTCTGCAACAGTGAAACGCCAGCGTCCGTTGCCAGCGTCCGATGTTACCTCGACAACAGACAGAAGTTAGGGTTTGCCATCGGACGCTCGGCCAGCGTCCGATGCTGCCGCCAGCAGCGTCCGATGCCCCTAACACAACACCTTTCATAATCTAACTTCTACCCTTGCTTCCTTGTGCTAACACCAAAGCGTTTCATCACTTGTGTACGTGTGTTAGCATTTTGCAAAGCATTTTCCAAGGGTTTTGTTAGTCACTCACTAGGTTTATAGCATCGATATGTTAGAGAACACCTAGTGGCACTTGAACACCGCATAAGCCGTGAATAATCTCCTCTTAATAGTACGGCTATGTATCCTAAATGTGATCACACTCGCTAAGTGTCTTGATCACTAAAACAAAGAGCCCTATAGATTATACCTTTGCCTTTGGGCCTCTTTGCTCCATCTCTTCTCTTCTTCTCAAGTTTTACCAATGGTAGAGCACTTGATCTCCTGAGTGCTTGTGGCCATCACCATCCTCCATGGTTGCCACCTTGCTAGCTCCACCGCTTGGCTTGGTCTTAATTCTTTCTTATAAGCTACACACATGCTTAGCAATAGGATTAGACCAAATAGGTTTCATCAATTAACCAAAATCAAACTAGGGCTTTCAATCTTCCCCTTTTTGGTAATTGATGACAACCTATACAAAGATATGTGATTTAAATTTGAGTAACCACATTGATAGTATTAGCTCCCCCTACATATGTGCTAAAGAGTTTGGTTCCAAATTTGGCACATATGTACGATTATGAAATGTGGATGAGCAATGCTAATGATGCTAAGGCATAAAAATGGACCTTTGAAGCGTGATACCAATTGGAGTGCACATGTTATACCATCCTTAGCACCATTTGTCACTAGGCATACATCAAAACTCAAGAACCCCATGAAATCAACATAATAATAAAGCTCTTGAACCACTTGAAAATACTAAAATACAAGTATGTCTAGTTATCATCCTATTCATGCTAGTGAGTCATATCATCAATCATGTTCTAACACTAGCATTCACTACATAAGCATGAATATCAAAAATAAATAGCTTATGCAGTGAGATCAATCACATGAAAATGCACATTTCAAATGCAACATACATGTTTATGAGCTTGCTCCCCCTATTTGTATGCTCCGATCTCACTTAAAGCACTTGAAGGTTTACTTAGCATGTCTCTTTTTATCTTATCATTCTCCCTCATATCTTTGTCATTGTTTTCTCCCCCTTTGTCAACAATTACCATAAAAGTGGGGCAAGTTTTAATGAAATGAGGCAATCTCTATATGTGGGGATCAAACTAAGTCAAGTTATGGCTTAATCTAGCTCATGAGCATAGGATACTTAACACGGTTTGCTCTAGAGTAAGCTTCTTCACACATCTTACAATGGTTATCTTACTCACGTTGGTTAACCACCCATTGCTCACTTACTAGATCAAACACTAGAGTTACAAGCTCACAAACGAATTATATGCTACCACTAGATCAAGCTAAACATAGAAGCAATAGTGGTACCATATATATACTTCAAATTCATTTGATTTACCATGAATGAGCCTAAATAAGCAATGTGATGGCTATATGAACTAGAACATAGCCTAACAAGAATGAATGCACATGACAAACAATTTCACCTTTGCTTTCTTGGAGGAGAGGCATGTCATAAGTGGGGGTGCATTCAACTCATGTTGGAGAAGTCTAGGATATTCAATTCATTCCTTAGCTTGCAAAACCTTCTCTCATCTAGTGGCTTGGTGAAGATATCGGCAAGTTGATCATCGGTGCCCACACTTTCAATAGATATATCTTTCTTTGCTTGATGGTCTCTAATGAAGTGATGCCTTATATCAATGTGCTTTGTTCTTGAATGTTGAACCAGGTTGGTGGCTATTTTGACGACGCTCTCATTATCACATAGCAATGGAACTTGTCCAAACTTGATCCCATAATCTTGCAATGTTGCTTTCATCCATAGCAATTGTGCACAACAACTACCCGCAGATATGTATTCGGCTTCGGCGGTAGAGAGTGCAACACTATTTTGCTTCTTTGATGACCATGAGACAAGTGATCTTCCAAGCAATTGACAAGTGCCTGATGTGCTCTTTTGATCCACCTTGCATCCTGCATAATCGGAATCCGAGTATCCAATCAATTCAAATTGAGAGCCCTTGGGATACCATAGTCCAACATTAGGAGTGTGCTTCAAATATCTCAAAATTATTTTGGTTGCCTTCAAATGACTTTCTCTTGGTGAAGCTTGGAACCTTGCACACATGCACACACTAAACATGACATCCGGCCTTGATGCGGTCACATAGAGTAGGCTTCCAATCATTGACCGATATAGCTTTTGATCTACCATGTCACCACTAGAGTCACTATCCAAATGTCCATTTGTGCCCATTGGAGAGGTAATTGCCTTTGCTTCATCTAACCCAAACTTCTTGAGCATGTCCTTGATGTACTTGCCTTGACTAACAAATGTGCCTTTCTTCATTTGCTTGATTTGTAGACCAAGGAAGTAACTGAGCTCTCCAATCATAGACATCTCAAATTCTTTAGCCATCATCTCTCCAAACTCTTCACAAAAGTCTTGGTTGGTTGATCCAAAGATAATGTCATCCACATAGATTTGCAACACAAACAAGTCACTTCCAATCTTCTTGATGAAGAGAGTGGTGTCAACTTTCCCAATCTTGAATCCTTTTGCTAGCAAGAAGTCTCTCAATCTTTCATACCATGCTCTTGGTGCTTGCTTCAACCCATATAGTGCCTTCTTGAGCTTGTACACATGGTTGGGCTTCTTCAAATCTTCAAACCCAGGGGGTTGCTCAACATAAACTAGCTCATTGATGAATCCATTGAGAAAAGCACTCTTCACATCCATTTGATAGAGCTTGATGTTATGAGCGCAAGCATATGCAAGTAAGATTCTTATGGCCTCCAATCTAGCAGCCGGTGCATAGGTTTCTCCAAAGTCAATGCCTTCCAATTGAGTGTACCCTTGTGCAACCAATCTTGCTTTGTTCCTTACAACTATGCCATCTTCGTCTTGCTTGTTTCGGAAGACCCATCTTGTGCCAATCACATTTGTGTTCTTCGGTCTATCCACTAGCTCCCAAACATCATTGCAGGTGAAGTTGTTCAACTCTTCATGCATTGCATTCACCCAATCAACATCCGTCAAAGCTTCATCAATCTTGGTTGGCTCAATAGATGATACAAATGAGTAGTGTTCACAAAAAGATGCTAATCTTGATCTTGTTTGCACACCTCTTCTTATGTCACCAACAATTTGATCTAAAGGATGATCTCTTGCAATGTGTGTTGGTTGGAGCACTAGTTCCGGTTGAGCACTTGCACTAGCATTTTGTTGATCTTGAGAACCACTAGAGCTTGCAATATCATTGCCTTGCATGGTTGGAGGAGAGAGCACTTGATCTTTGTCATCTTCTATGTCAATCACTTGCTTTGGCCTAATATCACCAATGTCCATGTTCTTCATAGCTTCCACCAATTGTGTTCCTCTCACATCATCTAGATTATCTTGTTCTTCATGTGAGCCATTGGTTTCATCAAACTCAACATCATGGACTTCTTCAACTATTCTTGATATGTTGTTCCATACTCTATATGCTTTGCTTGTAGTGGAGTAACCAAGTAGGAACCCTTCATCACACTTCTTTTCAAACTTGCCAAGTCTTGTGCCCTTCTTTAATATGTAGCACTTGCACCCAAAGACCCGGAAGTATGCAATGTTGGGCTTTCTATCATTGAGGAGCTCATATGTTGTCTTCTTCAATAGAGGGTGACAATAGAGTCGGTTGCTATAATAGCATGCCGTGTTGATTGCTTCGGCCCAAAAAGAATCACTCACATTGTATTCATTAAGCATGGATCTTGACATATCAATGAGTGTCCTATTCTTCCTTTCAACTATCCCATTGGATTGAGGTGTATACTTGGCCGAGAATTGATGTTTGATTCCGAATTCATCACATAGCTCATCAACTCTTGTGTTTCTAAACTCACTCCCATTGTCACTTCTCACTTTCTTGATTCTTCTATCAAACTTATTTTGACTTCTCTTGACAAAGGTTTTGAATATGCCAAACACTTCACTCTTGTCAACAAGAAAGAAGACCCATGTGTATCTTGTGTAGTCATCCTGTAGGATCTCTGGAGGCCTAGAAGGGGGGGGGGGGGTGAATAGGCCTGTCAAAACTCAAAACCTAATTCGGTTAATAGCTCGATCGGCACTGCCGATCCTATGGTCGGCACTGCCGATCTGCTCAGGAATAAAATCAAGCTGCGTGAGAGTGAAACAGAAAATTGAGGACAGATAGAGTGAGTTTCCTGCAGGGTTAAACAGTTCACAGATATAGCAGAAACATAAAGCACAGGTTGAACCGAAACCCTAGAAATCACTTTACAAATAGAAAGGAAACCAAAGCACAAGGTGACACAAGATTTATCCCGTGGTTCGGTTTACCACAAAGGTTAACCTACTCCACGTTGTTGAGGTACGCCACCAAGGCTCAAGCTCACCACTTAGGCTTGCCCTTTCCTCGTTCTCAAGTCAAGAGACTTAACTCTTGAGATGAGGGGTGATTTCTTAGCTGCAAGTAGTTGGTTACAAACCTCCCTAGGCTGCCACAATCGATGGCAAGCTCAAGGGTGATGCCTAGCCGGCTAGGAGCAAGCTCCAAGAGTAACAAACCCTAGAACCTCCGGCCAAACGTGAACCAATGCTCTTGAGACTTTGGGAATCAATGGATCTGCTCTCTAATCGAGTTTTGCAGCCCTCTCTTTCAAGTTTTAGTGGTTGGAATGAGAGATCCACTTGAAAGCTTTGAGAGCAACAATGGAGGAGTGAGAGAGAGAGAAAGAGCCTTTTGCAACGGTCAGAAACGCGAGCTGGAAGAAGCACTGGTTGACCGGACTGTTATGGGCTTTCTGAAAAGATATATATATAGTCTGGGCCCACCGGTCCGGTTATGATCGGCACTGCCGACCATAAGGGTCGGCACTGCTGACCTCCCCAAAAGGATCTGATCCATATGAAACCTGTGGGGTTAGAAAGGTGGCTGGATGTGTATCTATCTGGCAAAGATTGAGCATTGGTAACACAATTTGACTGTGGGCGCTAGAATCCCTCTTGATAGTACGACATTTCTAAACTAAAATTCGAAATAGAAAATGAATTAAACCTCCTTCAAGTCGGAAACCATCACGAAAACAATTGGATACCCATCAGTCATGTATGCCATCCTTTCGTTTGCTATTCCCTGCTTGTCAACTCAACAAATCTCATTAGTCCTCTAATTCGGTGGTCATCAACACCAAAACCCACATAGGGCTTGATTGCACTTACAATCTCCCCCTTTTTGGTAGTTGATGGCAACCCAATTAGAGCTTACAAGAGATGTAATGGTGCTGAGATTTATGAATCATGGATGTAGAGAACTCCCCCTAAATATGTGAATGGAATTTGAATTTCCAAAGATTGACATGAAAGGTCATCTCTCACATATTTAGTGATATTTGGGGCCTCTCCCTACATCCATGCCTGCTGTGGGGTGCAAGAAATACATTGTCACAGAATAATACATGATTCAAATGGCAGATTAGGCACAACAAGGTCTGGTAGCTGTTGCACAGGTCGGCACTGCTGACCAGAGGGTCGGCACTGCCGACCTGGCTTCAACAGCCAGATCACAGGGAAAAAGATACAACAGATATTAGACATAAAATTAAACTACTAGCACAAATATGACAAGCTGAAATAGAACTAAACACACATGTCCATATCCGAGATGAAACAAGTCTAAAGGTAGTCAGTTATTACATAGATAACCTCTCAAACTCACAACCTAACTAATACTCTCGGATAAACATAAACTCAGCAGCGAGATGGCGTCGAGATTGGACCCCCTTCATTTCTCCCCCTTTGACATCAAATGCCAAAAAGAGAAGAGAAGAGAAGAAAAGTCACTCATCGTCTGAATCCTGGATGTCATCCCAGTCAACACCACCACCAGCGCCACTGGTACCAGCCTGCTGTCCACCCTCATCATCATCAGAATCTGACTCTATGCGAGCACGTCCACCACGGTGAGAGGTCGCCGTGTAGCGAGAGGACAACCTAGCAGACCTCCTAGGAGGCTGCTGCTCCTCCTGCTGCTGCTGATACTGATACTGTCGCTGATAAGCTGCAAGCGTCTGAAACTCCCAAGCACTGTGGTGACTGTACTCGGGCTCTGCCTGATACTGCTGTGACTGCTGCGGCTGCTGCTGATCATCATCACTACCATCATCATTATCGGACTCAGACAGGTTTGGAAGACTGAACCTCGGAGGAGATCTCAAGGGAGACAGAGGAGCAAGTCCCTGAGCCTGTCTCATCTCCTGCATGGACCTGTGAGTCCTGTACACTGCATCACTCTGATAGGAGCAAGTGGCAAAGATAGCCTTGATCCAAGATCCAAGCTTCCAAAATTTCTTGTTCTTCCTACCACTCCTACTGCCACCTCTGGAAGACTCAGGTGCCTCTCTATGAGCATATGAAACACTCCTGTGCACCTGAGGAGCAACTGCCCCACCTCTAGACTTCTTGATGTTGTAACTAGTATGTGTCCCATCCTTGGGATACCTGAAACCAGTCACTCTCTCAATCATAAACATGACGTAGGGGGCATAGGGCAGCGCCCTTCTACCATCTTCCACTGCACTACTGAGCTCAACCCAAATGAAGCTAGGCACATTAAACTTGGCACCATTAGGAAAACGAGATAACACATTTGTAATGTACCCATTAAGATCAGTAGCTGCACCATCCTTTGGGTTGATTGTGCTTCTAATGAGGTTGTTCATGATGTAGTATATGCTCTTCAGTCCAGTCCTCCTGCCATCAGCTGCAGCTGGATGCTCCCATAGAAAACTTACTTCATGTGGCATGAAACGATGATCATCATGGATGCGACTGTAGGACCTGTGCTGCTGCCCAAAACCAAGAATGCGACAAAAGGTCACAAAGTTGACCCGATAGTGAATACCATCAGTCAACCAGTGAATCTCATCTGCATCCCTGTCCCTGTAGAAAGTGGCATGAAACTGAGCAAGGACCTCCTGGTTCCAATCATATCTGAAACTCATTATATCTGTCAGCTCATATCTATCACAAATGAGGACGGCTGAAGCAAAATCAGGATCATTCCTATCTTGTATATTAGAGAAGTCAATGTACTGCATCTTGATCACTGTTGGCTTGTTTCTCCCAATGATACAAGTAGTGTAGAAGTTGGAATGGAAAGCATTCCAAAACCTATAATCCAGATCATGATCTTTCTGCACCACATATGGATTTTCTTGTCTTGCTCTCGTGGTTTCTACAACACTCCTTGAGTAGTCATCCACATGGATTCTCCTTCTGTTTTGTGGCTCCATCACCTCAAACTCACTAGTGTTGTCCCTCATATAGCTGTCATCAAACTCTGTGATATGAAGAGGAGTGGAGAGCACAAATCTAGCAGTATGTCCAACCTGCTGAAGCCTAGCCTGCTCCTCATTGTATTGTTGCTGCTCTTCTTGTGTCCTCATGACGTATGAAGCTTTTCCCCGTCCGCGGCGAGTGCATTGCCTGGAGGTAATCTTCCTCTTACCACGGTCATCACCACCCTCCATCTATGCATAAATAGAATCAGATGAGTAACTGTATGTGGAAAGAATTTCTGTGATATAGAAATAACTAGAAGAAAGAGTTAGAGTTAGAACACGAGCTGCTACAGAAAAAGAAAATTTTCTGCACGGTCAGCACTGCCGACCAGAGGGTCAGCACTGCCGACCAACAACAACTCAGATTCTAATTCTACTTCTTTCCTCTAATTTTTCCTGTATCACATCATTCTTTTCACAATATGAGCTATTTCAATACTGATTCAAAACATTAACTTAGGGTTTCAAGCCATGGATTGGGTCATAAAACAAAAGTTATTGGAAACAAGTTTTGGTTGAGGAATCCAGCAGATTTAGATGCCCTTTGACCGAGGAAACAGCAGAATCTGCAACTGAGATGGCTGCAGAGGTCGGCACTGCCGACCTGAACATCGGCAGTGACGATGGCTACTGTTCACTTCGACAATGGAGTTCCACATCCACTCGATTCCTCCCCCTAAACATGTTCCTAACACCTTTGTGACATACCAGCAACACAAATCCATAACTAGAAACCATCCATTGCATAGATCGGGCAAGATTTTAGGAAAGAACGCCTTGTTACCTTGAGAGAACTTGAGAAAAGGAGCAATGGCTTGAGGGAGAGGACCAGCACCGGCCTAGGGACGAGCAGGACGACAGGGTTGGACTCGGCACTGCCGAAGGGGCAGGGAGAGCCAAACCTTACAAGTCTCCTCCTTTGGGTGAGGAGAGAAGAGGAGATGGTGCTGGCCGTTACAACTGAGAGAGAGGGGTCACGGGGTGCAGATAGGAAAGAAGAAGGGCACCCCATGGCCTGGTCAAGTGGGCCCGAACCTGTCAGCAGATTCACTGGTCGGCATTGCTGAACCTATGGTCGGCACTGCCGATCAGCCCAATTTGCCTGGAACTGACTGAAACTTAAAGAAACTATTTCATCTCGAATATTTCTATGTGTCCTTCAAGAATCATGACCAAACACAGAAAAACAATACAAAGCAATGATCATGGTTCTTAGAGGTAATTTTTCATTCGTTTTGAAGCACAATATGAAGATTTTGCAAACATTTACCTAGGTCGCTAGTTGAGCAAACAGAGGCATGCTATATTTCAAACCACGTTACGAGAATCGAGTATATTTAGCTCACTACGCAAAGCACAAAACCTTGTCTCATCGAGGGGCTTAGTGAAGATATCGCTAGTTGTTTGTCGGTGCTCACATGACGAATTTCGATATCTCCTTTGGTTTCATGGTCTCTCAAGAAGTGATGTCGGATGTCTATGTGTTTTGTTCTTGAGTGGCTAACGGGATTGTTTGCTAGTTTGATTGCACTCTCGTTGTCACATAGTAATGGGATTTTGGTGAAATGACATCCGAAATCACATAGAGTTTGCCTCATCCAAAGCAACTGAGCACAACATGCTCCGGCTGCAACATATTCGGCTTCGGCGGTGGATAGGGCTACGCAATTTTGTTTCTTAGAGCTCCAAGACACTAAGGACCGTCCAAGAAATTGACATGTTCCCGAAGTGCTTTTTCGATCTACTTTGCAACCGGCGTAATCGGAATCCGAATACCCAAGCAAATCGAACTTGGAGCCCTTGGGATACCATAAGCCAAGGTTAGGAGTGTGCACTAAATATCTCAAGATTCTCTTAACGGCCATTAGATGACACTCTTTCGGGTTAGCTTGAAATCTAGCACACATGCACACACTAAGCATTATGTCCGGTCTAGATGCGCATAAGTAAAGTAGAGAGCCGATCATGGAGCGATATACCTTAATGTCCATGGCTTTCCCTTCCATATTGAGATCAAGATGCCCATTGGTTGGCATTGGTGTCTTGATGGGCTTGGCATTCACCATGTCAAACTTTCTTAGCATATCATGAGTGTACTTTGTTTGACTAATGAATGTTCCTTCCTTCATTTGCTTGATTTGAAATCCAAGAAAGAACTTCAATTCACCCATCATGGACATCTCGGATCTCTTGGTCATGACCCTACTAAACTCTTCACACAATGAAAGGTTAGTACTACCAAATATTATGTCGTCGACATATATTTGGCACACAAATATATCATTTCCAACTTTGTGAGTAAAGAGTGTAGGATCGGCTTTGCCTATTTCAAAACCTTGTTTTAGCAAGAATTCCTTAAGGCATTCATACCATGCTCTTGGTGCTTGCTTAAGCCCATAGAGCGCCTTTTGGAGTTGAAAGACATGGTCGGGGAACTTTGGATCTTCAAATCCCGGTGGTTGCTCTACATACACAAGCTCTTGAATGGGGCCATTGAGAAAAGCACTCTTCACGTCCATTTGAAATAGCTTGAAGTTGTGATGAACAGCATAGGCTAGAAGCATTCGAATTGCTTCAAGTCTAGCTACCGGTGCATATGTTTCTTCAAAATCCAAGCCCTCCACTTGAGTGAACCCTTGAGCAACCAATCTTGCCTTGTTCCTCGTCACCACTCCATTTTCATCTTGCTTGTTGCAGAAGACCCATTTAGTGCCAATGACATTGGTATTTGGTCTTTCCACAAGCTTCCAAACCTTGTTTCTTTCGAAGTTGTTGAGCTCCTCTTGCATGGCCATGACCCAATCTGGATCATCTAGTGCTTGCTCTACCTTAAGAGGTTCCAAGGAGGAAACAAACGAGTAAAATTGGCAAAAGTTTGTTAATTGAGATCGTGTTGTTACCCCCTTTCGAAGACTCCCAAGAATGTTATCAACGGGGTGATCCCGTTGTATCATTTGTCTCAGCTTGGGATGCTCAATTTCTTCATGTACATCCTCTGAACCTTCATCTTCTTCTTGTTCAAATATGGGCTCTAGGTTCAGTCTTGGCACTGGAGATGGATCAGCTGCTGCTGCAGAGGGAGGGTCGGCACTGCCGACCTTGTGATCGGCACTGCCGACCACTCTGCTTGCTGCAGGGGTCTGCTGCAAACCTGCATCAGGTGCGCTAGCGGTAATAGTTGTGGCAGCTGCTGGTGAAGTCTCCAGATCAACAACTTCACTTTCTTGTGGCTTTATGTCTCCAATAGCCAATTGCTTGATTGCTTCACAAGGTGGATCCTCCTTCCCTACAACACTTTGATCAAGTTGCTCTTCTTGAGAGCCGTTAGATTCATCAAATGTCACATCTATCGCTACTTCAACTCGACCGGAGGTCTTATTGAAGACACGGTAGGCATGCTCATTTGATCCATAACCAAGTAAGAAACCTTCATCAACTTTAGGTGCGAACTTAGAGACTTTGGGTTTCTTGTTAAGTATGAAACATTTGCACCCAAACACTCTAAAGTAAGACACCTTTGGTTTGTTACCGGTTAGAAGCTCATATGAAGTTTTCTTCAACTTCTTGTGTAGGTAGAGGCGGTTGATGGCATGACAAGCGGTGTTGACGGCCTCACACCAAAAGATGTCCGGCGTCTTGTACTCATCTAGCATTGTCCTTGCCATGTCAATGAGTGTGCGGTTCTTTCTCTCCACTACGCCATTTTGTTGAGGGGTATAGGGAGTTGAAAACTCATGCTTGATGCCCTCTTCATCAAGAAACACTTCAACGGGGGTGTTCTTGAACTCGGTCCCATTGTCACTCCTTATCTTCTTGATGGGAAGACCAAATTCATTTTGTGCTCTTCTCACAAATATCTTCACATTCTCTTGCACTTGACTCTTGTCATACAAAAAGAACACCCAAGTGAAACGGGAATAATCATCAACAATAACAAGACCATATTTGTTACCCCCGATGCTAAGGTAGGCGACCGGTCCAAAGAGATCCATGTGAATCAACTCCAATGGTTGTGTAGTGGTCATGATGCTCTTTGGTGGGTGAGGTACACCTACTTGCTTTCCGGCTTGGCATGCTTTGCATATCCTATCTTTCTCAAAATGAACATTTGTTAGTCCAAGGATGTGTTCATCTTTTAGAAGTTTGGCCAAGTTCCTCATCCCAACATGAGCTAGTCGGCGGTGCCAAAGCCAACCCATGCTAGATTTTGCCACTAAACAAGTCTCAAGATTAACTTTGCCCTTAGTGAAATCCACTAGGTAAAGCTTGTTCTTGTGATGACCTGTAAAGACAATAGAGGAATCCTCCCTTCTAAAGACTTCCACACCCTCATTCATAAAGAGACAATTGTAGCCATCTCACAAAGTTGTGAAACGGACAACAAGTTGTATCCTAACGAATCAACATGTAAACCGTTTGAAAGTGTATGATCGAGAGTGATAGCAATTTTACCAAGTCCTCTTACTCCCCCTTTGGAATTGTCTCCAAAGACAATGTTGTCATGTGAGTTGATCATGGGAGAGTATGAAATGAACATACTCCTATCTCTGGTCATATGATTTGTACATCCACTATCAAGCACCCAACTTGATCCACCGGAGGAGTATGCCTGCAAGACAAATTAGTTCCTTGATTTAGGTCCCCAAATGTTTTTGGGGCCCTGCATGTTAGTTACAAGAATCTTTGGAACCCAAATAGAGGTATGCAAGTAAACATTAGTTCCTTTGCCAATATACTTGGCATACACATCTCCTTTGTTGTTGTTCTTCAAGATAAAACAGGATGACAATCTTTGTCGAGGAGATTGTGCCTTTGGTTGGTACTTGTAGGCATTTGGATTGCCCCACATTGATTTCTTTGGTTTCTGAGCATCCTTCTTGGGCAGATATACCATCTTCTTGTGCTTGTTCTGACCAGGGACATGATTGGTAGCCTTCCCTTTCTTGCGGGGATCGGCACTGCTGACCTTGCGGGGCAGTGCAGATTTGGTTGGTTGTTGTGCCGACATCTGTGCAGGCTGATCTGTACCAATCTTGCCCTTGCTCAAGAACTGAACACACTCATACCCATTTACCTTCTTTCTCCCATTGGTCTTGCCTCCTTTTATGTGACCCAAACCATCCTTGATGAGAGGATGTCTTCCGTCTATGTACTTGGGCTTGTTTTGATCATTTGCTTTCTTGGTACCAATGTATATACCTTGATTGCTGCACCCTTGACCAATCATCTCATTGAGCCTAGCAATTTCTTTTCTCATTGCCTCCATATTTGCAAGGTTAGTGGAATAAACATTCATATCAAGATTATAACATTTTCCACATCCTTGACTAGTGGAGGAAGTAGATTCGTTCGTTGCCTTAGAGGAATGTGAGTTGCTATCCCAAAGAAAGTTGTATTGCAGCTCAAGCTCCTTGTACTTTTCGTCCAAGCTACAATACTTTTGCTTAAGTGCAACATTTTCTTTCTTAGTGATAGCATGGCTCTCTTGCTCTTTGGCCAAGGCCTTGCGCAAGGCAGCCACCTCACTTTTCTCTAATGCAAGAGCTTCCTTGCTAGCTATGTAAATGTTTTCTTGTGCAATAAGATCATCATCTCTAGTTGCTAGCTCAACTTGAACCTTTTCTAGTTCCTCCAATAGCTTAGTGATATAGAGTATTGTCTTCTTATCCAAGTTTCTAGTTATATTATCCAACTCTTCATCACTAGATTCATCATCACTAGAGGTATCACTAAGATCACTACTAGAGATATCATTTAGAGTTAGAGAGGGAATGGGAATTGATTTTACCTTCTCACTTTTGCCCATGAGACAAATGTGAGAGTTGTGATGCTCATCATCGGTCAAATTGTCAAATAGCTTTGGTGTAGAGGATGCATGTTGAATGGCCACGGTTGCAATCTTCTCATCCTCCTCACTTGATGCTTCATTTGTTGAATCCCATTCATGACCAATGTGAGCTTCTCCCATGTCCCTATGACCTCTCTTGTACTCATGCTTGTTCTCTTTCTTGTCCTTTTTGTACTTGCCATCTTTGAGCTCATGTGGGCACTTTGCAATAAAGTGCTCGGTGCTACCACAATTGTAGCAAAGCCTCTTCTTCTTGTTTGGGAACTTTCTTTTGGTGAACTTGTAGCCTTGCCTTCTCAAGCTCTTGTTGTATTTCTTTATAAATAGTGCCATGTCACCAATCTCTTCACAATCCTCACCATCACTTATTTCTTCACTTGATGATGATGTTGTAGCTTCTTGATCTTGACATTGCTTAGGTGCCTTTGCCTTGCATGTAATCGCTTGAATGCTGCCCTTGATCTTGTTTGAGGTGCTTGGCTTGCTTGTTTTCTTTGCCTTTAGTGCTACATCTTTGATTTTGAGCCCATCCAACTTGGCTTGCAACTCACCAAGTTTCCTTCTTTCATTTGCCTCTTCTTTTTGCATGTCATGTGTCAATATTCTTCCAAGCACATCATTTGGAGTAAATTTCTCAAACTTTCTTTTGTCTCTAATCAAGGTGACCACGGTCTCATTTCTTGGTAGATATGCCTCTAACATGACTTTCACTACCTTGTGATCATACAACTCATCACACCCATAGCCTCTAATCTTTCCAACTATGGTCATCAACCTATCAAACATCTCTTGTGGCCCTTCATTTTCCAAAATCACAAACCGGTTGAGCTTGGCCATCAACAAGTCAACTCTAGCCTTCCTCACCTTGTCCACCCCTTCATGGGCAATGTGCAAGGTATCCCAAATCTGCTTGGCAACATCAACACCCATCACTCTATTGTACTCTTCACCATCTAATGCACTTAGAAGCACACTTGTAGCTTGTCCGTTGAGATGGACAGCCACCATCTCTTCATTCGTGGGGTCTTTGGGATCAACCGGCGGCTCAAATCCCCTGCACACAATCTCCCAAAGACCGGGGTGAAGACCAATAAGGTAAGCCCTCATCAAGTGCTTCCACTTGGCGAAGTTGGTCCCATCGAAATGAGGCAACTTTCCCGCGGGCACGTTGATGAAAGACTTGCGATCATGGTTAGTCAAATAAGAATAGTTGAAGGATACGGCGGAGTATTTCTTCTTGTTGTTGCTGCTGTCCGCATCCTTCTCCTTCTTTTTGCCTTTCTTCTTGTGATAGGATTCATCATCATCTCCATCGTCCGAGCTACTTGACGAGTCACTTGGTGGAGGATTGGCTTTCTTCTTGGATTTTTCTTTGGCCTTCTCCTTTTCTTCTTCTCTTGCTGCTCGGATCTTTCTTCTCAACTCTTTTATTTCTCTCTTCTCTTGGAGCAATCTATCAATCTCTCTTTGCTTTTCACGAGCTTCTCTTCTTAGTCTCTTTTCTTCCTTCTTCCTCTCTTTCTCAGCCGGATCGACTGGCTTGTCGACATCAGTTGGAGCTTGAGGAAGAGGATGGTCATGTGTTGTGGAAGCGCTGAGCTCGCTACTCTCATCATCGAGATGTACATCGTCCTTTTTCACACCACCCGAACCGTCTCTGGTCTCCATACCTTACGCGGTGAAGCGTATATAAGGTAACCTGCTTTGATACCACTTGTAGGATCTCTGGAGGCCTAGAAGGAGGGGTTGAATAGGCCTGTCAAAACTCAAAACCTAATTCGGTTAATAGCCTGATCAGCACTGCCGATCCTATGGTCGGCACTGCCGACCTGCTCAGGAATAAAATCAAGCTGCGTGAGAGTGAAACAGAAAATTGAGGACAGATAGAGTGAGTTTCCTGCAGGGTTAAACAGTTCACAGATATAGCAGAAACATAAAGCACAGGTTGAACCGAAACCCTAGAAATCACTTTACAAATAGAAAGGAAACCAAAGCACAAGGTGACACAAGATTTATCCCGTGGTTCGGTTTACCACAAAGGTTAACCTACTCCACGTTGTTGAGGTACGCCACCAAAGCTCAAGCTCACCACTTAGGCTTGCCCTTTCCTCGTTCTCAAGTCAAGAGACTTAACTCTTGAGATGAGGGGTGATTTCTTAGCTGCAAGTAGTTGGTTACAAACCTCCCTAGGCTGCCACAATCGATGGCAAGCTCAAGGGCGACGCCTAGCCGGCTAGGAGCAAGCTCCAAGAGTAACAAACCCTAGAACCTCCGGCCAAACGTGAACCAATGCTCTTGAGACTTTGGGAATCAATGGATCTGCTCTCTAATCGAGTTTTGCAGCCCTCTCTTTCAAGTTTTAGTGGTTGGAATGAGAGATCCACTTGAAAGCTTTGAGAGCAACAATGGAGGAGTGAGAGAGAGAGAAAGAGCCTTTTGCAACGGTCAGAAACGCGAGCTGGAAGAAGCACTGGTTGACCGGACTGTTATGGGCTTTCTGAAAAGATATATATATAGTCTGGGCCCACCGGTCTGGTTATGATCGGCACTGCCGACCTCCCCAAAAGGATCTGATCCATATGAAACCTGTGGGGTTAGAAAGGTGGCTGGATGTGTATCTATCTGGCAAAGATTGAGCATTGGTAACACAATTTGACTGTGGGCGCTAGAATCCCTCTTGATAGTACGGCATTTCTAAACTCAAATTCGAAATAGAAAATGAATTAAACCTCCTTCAAGTCGGAAACCATCACGAAAACAATTGGATACCCATCAATCATGTATGCCATCCTTTCGTTTGCTATTCGCTGCTTGTCAACTCAACAAATCTCATTAGTCCTCTAATTCGGTGGTCATCAACACCAAAACCCACATAGGGCTTGATTGCACTTACACATCCACTATCACAAAACCATACTTGTTTCCCCCGATACTTGCATATGTAGTTGGTCCAAATAGGTCCATGTGCAACAACTCAAGTGCATGTGTAGTGCTCATCATTCCTTTGTTAGGATGGGTGTTTCCAACTTGCTTTCCCATTTGGCATGCACTACATAGCTTGTCGTTTTCAAAGTGAACATCTTTTAGTCCTCTAACCATGTCATGCTTCACTAGCCTCTTTAGTTGCTTCATTCCAACATGTCCCAAGCGCCTATGCCATAACCAACCCATACTTGATTTGGTGAATAAGCATATTGTCAATTGAGCTTCACAAGCATCAAAGTCCACTAAATAAAGGTTCTCATATCTAAATCCTTTGAACACTAAGTCACTTCCATCAACACTTACTATCTCCACATCATCAACACCAAATATGCATTTGAATCCCAAATCACATAATTGTGTCACGGACAACAAGTTGAAGTTGAGAGATTCCACTAATAGCACATTGGAGATGCTCAAGTCATTGGATATTGCAATTTTGCCCAAACCTTTGACCTTGCCTTTCTTGTTGTCACCAAATGTGATAGCATCCGCATGATCATTGTCACTAGTGTTGATTGATTTGAACATTCTACCATCTCCTGTCATGTGTTGAGTGCACCCACTATCAAGCACCCAATGCCTTCCTCCCGCTTTATAATTCACCTACAAGGAGATCAATTATTTTTAGGTACCCAAATCTTTTTGGGTCCTCCAAGGTTAGTCACCAAGCTCTTGGGCACCCAAATTGCCTTCTTCTTTGGGCCAACCATGGGTGCACCAATGTACTTAGCCTTCACACCATTAGTGCCCTTTGTAAGCATATAACAAGAATCAAGTCTAATGGATGAAACATGAGCATTGTTCTTATTCTTGTTCTTGTTAAAGCAATTTTGCTCTATATGCCCGGATTGCTTGCAATTGAAGCAATACCGACCATTGCTCTTCATAAAACTAGTCTTGTGAGGGGCAAAGGCGGCTTTGCCCTTCTTGGGGGTATAGCCAAGCCCTTCCTTGTTGAGTGGACATCTTTGGCTACCCAAGCACTTAAGCAACAGGGCCTCACCAACATAGGCATTGCCTAAAGCATGAGTGAGCTCATACACCTTGTTCTTAAGGTTCTCATTTTCTACCACTAATGATGAATCACATGTAGTAGAAGTAGGCATTTTAGTTGAGCTAGATGATGATGACGATGCATTTGTGGGGGCAACAATAATAGGAGCATAAAAAGATTCATCAAGAATATCACATGTAACTCCTACAGTGCATGTCTCTACAACATTCTCAATCTTACTTTGATCAAGGAGGGAGGAGTGGGCTTCCTTAAGCCTAGTGTGAGCTTGATCAAGCTTCTCATAGGCTTCCTCTAGCCTCTCATGAGTAGACTTGAGCTCATCAAAGGATTGCTCAAGAGCCTTGTTGGCCTTGCGCAATTCTTTGCACTCCTTCCTCTTAGTCTCAATGTAAGAGTGAGCATCTTGTAGCATGCTCATGAGGTCCTCCTTTGAGTATTCCTCATCATCATCACTCTCACTCTCACTATCACTCTCATCGGATGATACCTTAGTGGCCTTAGCCATGAAGCACGTCGATGGAGTGTTGAAGATAGAAGGCTTGCTTGAGATAGCAAGACTAGCCATAGCCTTCTTCTTGGTGGTCTTCCTCTCATCATCACTAGAATCATCATCACTTGAGGAAGCATCACTATCCCATGTCACAACATAGGATCCACCCTTCTTCTTTTCTTTCTTCTCCTTCTTGTCCTTCTTGCTCTTCTTGCGATCATCTTCATCATCACTAGATTGTGGACAATTCGCAATGAAGTGATCCTTGCTCTTGCATCTATAGCACCTTTTGGTTGTGCTCTTTGTTGAATCTCTTCTCTTTCTTGCTCCATAGCCCTTCTTCTTCATGAACTTGCCAAATCTCTTCACAAAGAGAGCCATTTCTTCATCATCTATCTCACAACCACTTGAGCTTGCTTCATCATCACTTTCCTCCTTCTTTGCTTTGCCCTTGCTCTTGCTCTTGGAGGATGAAGCTTTAAATGCAACGGTCTTCTTCTTCTTCTCTTCCTCTTGGGCTCCCCCATCCCTTTCCACACGGTATGTGTCTTGTGTGACCACATCACCTAGTACTTGGTTTGGGGTTACCGTATCCAATCCTTCCCTTACTAGGATGGTCACCAAAGTGTCAAACCTTGGTGGTAAGCATCTCAAGAACTTGTGAGAAAAGTCACTTTTTGCGCTAGCCTAATAGTGTGTTGCAAGCCACCTATCCAAAAGTTCTACCTAATAAAACTATGTCACACAAACAACTAGAGCTAATATCTTGATGTGGAATAAGACAATCAAGCTCTACCACAAGTATGATATATGTGAAAGTATATGCAATAAGATAAACTCAGCAATCTAATCACAAATGGCTACACAAAGTATATGACACAAGATATACACGAGATGATGTCTACACAAAAGAAGTAGCTCAAAGTAAGTACACAAAGTAAATAAGCGAGATAGAAGTGGTTTCACCGAGCCTTCGGGATCGTCTAGTAGAGAGCCAATCACTGGTAATATGAATATGGAGACCAATCACCAAGATGTAGAATCAATCACAATGAGCACACGGGACACCAAGATTTATCCCGAGGTTCACGTGCTTGCCGGCACGCTACTCCCCGTTGTGTCGACCAACACTAGGTGACTCGGTGGCTAATCGGCGCAAAGCCAAGCTCACTAAGAGCGCCACAAGAATCTACCACTAGTGAGGTAGCTCAATGACACGAGCAATCCACTAAGGATGCCTCTTGCTGCTCCGGCGAGGTGAGGCTCCAAAACCTCTCACAATCACAATCGGTGGTGGCCAAGAACAATCTCCTTCTCTTGCCAAAACCACCTCAACACCTCCAAGCCGTCTAGGCACCGGCAAATGCCAAGAGTAACAAGAAAACTCAATGCCGATGCGAAGAACTAGTGCCACTAGATTGAACTCTATCAAATCACGCACTAGATCACTCAATCACACTAAGTTTGATCAAATCAAGTTGGGAGATGAGTTGGGAGGCTTGTCAATAATCACTAGTATGCTTAGGAATCAAAATGTGCAAGAGAGATGCCTAGCAAGCCGGCCAAGCCCCTTAAATAGCCCACACAAAACGGCCTAGCCGTTGGGCCCGAAACAGATGCATCGGACGCGCCGGTGTCGGGGCCATCGGACGCTCCCTCAGCGTCCGATGCTCCGATGAGCACTACATGTCCCACTGCTATGAATTCAACCCGTTAGATCCCAACGGTCATATCCTTTCGCGCGCTGGTTAAAGTGGCATCGGACGCGCCGATACCAGGCATCAGACGCTCCGATGCCGCTACTCAATTTAGCTCTTCTCTGCGCCACATCGGACGCGCCGACATAGTTACATCGGACGCTTAACCCCTGCGTCCGATGACACAAGAGAAAGGTTCCAGAGAGGTCCAGAACACATCGGACGCATCCGATGGTTCTGCATCGGACGCAGGCCAGCGTCCGATGCTCCCTGGAAAGCACGCTCGCGCCACGTCACGATCATCGGACTCTGCAACAGTGAAACGCCAGCGTCCGTTGCCAGCGTCCGATGTTACCTCGACAATAGACAGAAGTTAGGGTTTGCCATCGGACGCTCGGCCAGCGTCCGATGCTGCCGCCAGCAGCGTCCGATGCCCCTAACACAGCACCTTTCATAATATAACTTCTACCCTTGCTTCCATGTGCTAACACCAAAGCGTTTCATCACTTGTGTACGTGTGTTAGCATTTTGCAAAGCATTTTCCAAGGGTTTTGTTAGTCACTCACTAGGTTTATAGCATCGATATGTTAGAGAACACCTAGTGGCACTTGAACACCGCATAAGCCGTGAATAATCTCCTCTTAATAGTACGGCTATGTATCCTAAATGTGATCACACTCGCTAAGTGTCTTGATCACTAAAACAAAGAGCCATATAGATTATACCTTTGCCTTCGGGCCTCTTTGCTCCATCTCTTCTCTTCTTCTCAAGTTTTACCAATGGTAGAGCACTTGATCTCCTGAGTGCTTGTGGCCATCACCATCCTCCATGGTTGCCACCTTGCTAGCTCCACCGCTTGGCTTGGTCTTAATTCTTTCTTATAAGCTACACACATGCTTAGCAATAGGATTAGACCAAATAGGTTTCATCAATTAACCAAAATCAAACTAGGGCTTTCACCCGCTCCCGCCGCCGCCAGGTCTCGCCACCGCCCGAGCAGGCGCCGTCGCCGGCCATCAACGCCTGCGAGGGAGGCGAGGGCGGCCGCCGCCGGGCACCCTCGCACGGGCAGAGGACGGGCCACCGGCCACGCCCGGCCGCCACCACCACCTCCGCCACCACCACCATCACCGGCAGCCGGCCGGTCGACCACAGTCCTCCTCCCTCATCCTCTGCCGAATAGTGAAGGTAAACCCCTCTTTTCTTCTCTGATTTCACCTAGTTCTTGATGGAGGTTAGGGTTGGGTTAGGGTTAGAAATAAATTTATGATCTGTGATTGTTTGAACCGTTGATTGTTATAATGTGATGCGTAGATTCGGTTTGTGCTATGCTCTGCCTATGGATTTTGCCGAAACTAGATGTTGCATGGATATATATAGTGGATGCATGAAGGATTTGGTTATGTAGTGGAATGTGGATTATTTTTTTTTGTTAACTGTTGCTTGAAGTATTTAATATTTGTGGAATTGAGGCAAATGAATAGTTTATGTTTTGTAGATGGATCGGTTAGTGAGGTTTTTTTGTTGGCGGCAAAGTTAAGGAAAATGGAGAGTTTGAAAGCATGAATGAGCAAGTGCAATTTTTTAGCAAAGCACCTAGTTTTGATACTATATTTAGGCACTGTCGCAGCAAATTTGGTTGGCCGCTCAGTTTGAGAGGTAGATTTGATTGTGGAAAGGAAAGAGCCCACTATGTGTTCATGACTTTGTCATGTGAGGAGGAATGGAGGAATTACATTGAAGTTGTGAACAATAGTAGTGTCCGGTGCTTGGAAGTTGTTGTGGACAAGGTGAAAGGATCAAATCAGCCTAGAGGGGGGTGAATAGGTGATTTTTAACAATCTAAAACTTCACAAACTAGAAATTGTAGTTAGACAACAACCGGTGTTGCCGGTTTGTTTGGGTAGGTACTACCGGGTGTAACACACCGGTACTACCGACACAAATAAATGACACTATCGAGATCCTAAAGAGAAACTACAAATCCAATGTATGTGAGCTATGTAAGTAATACAAGTATAAACCCCACTTCCCTAAGTATGATAGATAGCGAATCTACCCTCACCAAGTCTTGGTTGCTTCCCACGGTGTAGATCGAGCCTTCCCAAACTAAGAAAGAGATAGGAAGAGGAAGAACACGAAGAACACAAGTACAAACGTAATATGCAAAGCAGAGACAACAACAAGCACACGGGACACAACGATTTATCCCGAGGTTCGGCCAAACCACTAAGGAGTGCCTACGTCCTCGTTGTTGAGGTGACCACCAAGGTCGGAGTCTATTTCACCTCCTTGCCTCACTCAAGCAACCACAAAGGCTACTAGAGTTTCTCCACTAGAAATCACAGGGGAAATACAAACGCTTCGGGGAGCCCTCACAATTGAATCAACACGGGCTACCACGAAGAACACCTAACCGGCTAGGTGTTGGGTATTTTAAACGCACATAGAAGAATCCGCAAGCGCACGGATACCGATGTAGCTTTCACCCGAGAGTATTCCAGGGTATCGATTTCCACAGAGAACGTGAAGTGCACTAATCGAGGGGCAAGTCGTCCAAGAAAAGAATGATAATATGGTTAGAGAGAGATTTAGGGTTTTCTAAGCAGATATATCTAATTAAAGGCTCACTATACTTTACTTACTTCGGGACATTAGAACACTAGCCACAGAAAGGGATGAGAAAGGGGCTAGGAAGCTCCGACTACTGTCCTACAAACACCAACCCGAACGTGGTGGACTACGTCGGCCGTCAGGGCTGTCACCACCTGGGGCTACCACAACTATCCGTGGGGCTGGGTGCAAACTCAGGTAAACCCTAGTCTAGACACCACGTCTACACTAACGTCTACTACTATAACTACGTACAATAACTAGAGCACTCGATACGAGCAGAGATCCAGTAAATGAAATAAAGCAAGAACTGAAATTAAATATAATACTTAGAAGTAGTAAATGAAGAACCTGGAGATTACTTGAAGATGAACTAGATGCTGCACCAATACAATGTCGAGGAAGATCCGACAGATCCGGCTCCTCCTCAGCTCTCTCCTCCTCTCTCTAATCCGATCTCTAATTACAACTAGATGAACTAGACAACTAGAACTAGAACTAGATCTAATTCTAGATGAACTAGAAGAGATTCGTCTAGAGGGACCTCTACTTCTAATTGAAACCTTAGTTTCTAATGTGGAGATGAATAATGAAGATGGAGATGCCTGGAGAGGAGGGTCTGGGGTTGCTTATATAGCCCGAGGTGGAGTAGGGGGGCAAGGAATCGCCAAGTCATCGATCCGCGTCACGTTTATCGCCCACCGTTGGATCAAACCGACTTCAGGGACGGTGGAGATGCATACTAGGAGGCGGTGGAAGAAGGTTCCAGAAGGCGGAGGCGAAACGGCCTCTGTGGCCGACCGGTCGGTCCCGGGGTGGGACCGGTCGGTCTGGCCCAGTGGGCCCACATGGTGGCCCACCTCGTGGTGTCTTCTGGTGTCTTCTGGATCCTTGTTTTGCAGATTTCGTTGCGAAATTAATATCTTTTCATCCGGGACTCCGATATAGCAAATGATATGTCTGTTTTGATCGTCTCGACGAGCTCTTCGCAATGGTGCGCTCCAATTCATCACTTGAGATACTTTTATATGGTGAAATATTGATGTCCTACAAAACAAGTGAGAGCACCAAAACTCGTGGAAATCGTTAGTTTCAAACCCTACAACTATGCTTTGTGATTCATTTAGTGTCATTTCATGCAATAGTTGATGGTTAATTATGAGCATTAGTGAGCGTCAACAAGTTCCCCCAAGCTTACCCTTTGCTAGTCCCTTAGCAAAGTCAAACTCAACAATGGATCAAGAGTTGTTGCAATATCTGCACTTCTAACAAGTACACATGCATTCAAACAAAGTTCTCATAAGATATATTATTTATCACGGGGCTTAGTACTTTACCTTGAATCTTGAGTAATTAATAGATAGAATGATCAAATCAAGTACTAGGTCTCTTGCTCTGTCACTTCACCATTATCCCGGAGTTTTATGAATTTTTAGAAAAGATTAAAAACATATGTTGTCAAATTAAACAATGAATCCAAAGAGAAAGTCAACCACACCATTGAATCGAGAAGTGCATGTGTATGGAAAATAGAGGCGGATGCTCTTTTGAATATATCACTCTCTTCTATTTATTAGAGACACATGGCTATCAGGCTAATTCTACTGTCGGGCACGTGCCCATTTTTTTGTTCTGATATTCTCTTTTTTTTTTATTTTTTCGAGGTTCCGGACACTTGTCCCTTTTTATTTCCTCGGGATCTTTCTTTTTGAGGTTTCGGACACTTGTCCCTTTTTATTTCCTCGGATTTTTTTCTTTTTTTTTGCAATAGCCACATGCTTCCAACAAACTTTTGAGAGGATAGGAACAGATAATCACGAGCATTTATGCGGAATATGGATGAAATGTGTAAGTGATCTCAATTCAATAGTATGATAACATCTCATAGGGTCAACAAAGCTTAATTTAACTCAATACAATTATTAGTCATATTAATATTGGAAACTATCCGGAACTCTAGTGTTGTTTAGAACAAGATAGTAGTTGTGACACCCTAGTGTCAAGCACTGCATTAGGCACTGCAATTAGATACCAAGAAAGCATAAGCAATGCATTGCATCATTTCATGTGCATGAGAGTGCTTTTGTCTTTTGTTTATTTATTTGGATTTGGATTTCTATTTGACTCGATGATTTAAGTGGATCTCTGCTTGGGCAAAGAGTTTTATAAAATAGAGTTGGAGTTTTTGACCTAGTTCAAAATAATTTATCAGATAAAAATAAGGCAAAGAAAATGGTTTATGTTGCAAAACTGGCTTTATTTATGTGGAGGTTGTAAAAATAGTTTTCAGAAAAAGTGTCTTATATGAAAGTTGTAGAGAAAATTATTTTGAGCAACTTTCATATTTGGGTCAAAACCTAGTTTGGAGTTTTTGAAACTGTTTTGAATGGTCAAAGTTTGAAAAGAATTTGGAAAAAGAAAAAGGAAAACGATTTCTCCCGCGCCCCACCTTTCGGCCCATCTGGCCTTTCGGCCCAACTCGCGCGCGCCGGCCCAGCTCGCCCGCTTGCGTGCGCTGGCCCGCTCCCGCACTCGCCCGCGCGCCGCCGCCCGCCTGACGCCCGTGCCGTATGCCGGCCGCAAGCGCCGCGTGGCCGCCTTCGCCTGCACCGTATCCCGCTCGCCCTATCGCCGCAAGATCGTTGCTCGCTCGATCACGCCACGATCCCCACTCGCCAGTCGCCGCTCGCCTCGCCTGCCGAGCCCCGCTGCCCGCGCGCGCCGCACGCCACGCCGTGGCCCCCGCCACGACCGTCCGTCCGCCGCTCCGACGACCAAAACCCCGCGCGCCCGCACTCCTCTCTCTTTCACTCCTCACTCGCGCCCCCCTCGCTCTCGCTCTCACTCCCTCTCCTGCCCGCGAACGCAAGGCCGAGCGCTCACCTCGCCTTGGCCACTGCACGCCACCGCGAGAGCGCCTCCCCACGTTCCAGCCCTCACTGAGCCACCGCCGGCCGATTATCTCCGGCCTCCACTCCGCCATCATCTAGACCGCACGGTGCTCCCGCTTCCACTCCGCCGGAGCCCCACCACTGCCAGAACGAGAAGTGCCATTTCTCGGCCGCCATCGACGACCGGGAGTGCACGCCATTGTTCTACACCACCCGAACCTTCGCCGAGCCTCGTATCTCCCGTCGAGCTTCACCGAGTCAAGGCAAGGTGAGAACACCTATCCACCTCAACGCTACCGCTCCCTATCTCACTCTATCTCCCCGGCCGAGCGCCATGGGCGCCGCCGCGGCCATGCTCAAGGTCGCGCTCCTCTGGAGCCAATCAAGCCAAACCAACCCCGTAGCTGTGCTCCTTAGGGTTCACTCGAGCTTTTGCCTCCCCCAATTTCTCCGGTCGCCGCCGGAAACGGCGTAGCCGCGCGTTGCCGCCATCACCGTGCGCCGCCGCTCGCCGCCGGCATGCTCCGGCCGTGCGCTAGCCAAACCACCTACACCTCTCGGTGCGCCTCGTCGAGGCGAGTTCACAAGCCTAGCTTCCCCGCCGGCGACCTCACCGTCGGCGAGGAATCGACGGTCAAACCTCTCCCCTGTTTTCCGTCTCGCCCAAGCTTCGAGCCAGGCCTCGGACGAGCGATTATTTTCCGTCTCGCCCGAGCCTCGAGCCAGGCCTCGGACGGGCGATTGTTTTCCGTCTCGCCCGAGCCTCCGAGCCATGCCTCAGACAGACGTTTGTTTTTATCATCTCGCTCGAGCTAGACCTCGAGCGAACCCTCGGGCACTGTCTCGTTCGAGCCGGGCCTCGAGTGAACACACACCTACCGCCGTGCGCTCGAGCCAGGTTGGGTCGAGTTGGACGGGGCCGAAATCCCCGTTTGGGCTAGAATAAAGTTTTTCTTTTTTTTTTAGTTTTCTGCACAGTAACTAAGTTTGTTAATTTTGCTATAATTAATCTGTAGCTCTGTTAAATATGAAATTTCAGTTTTGCTAGTTTGTTTATGAGTAGATCTACCATGGAAAAATATAAAAGTATTTTTGGTAGGAGTTTATTTTACTGTTTTCATTTATTCCAGTTTATATGCTTTTGCTAAGATAAATGATTATATATGTTTTCTGGTTGAGTAAATTCCTGGAAAATTTTGTGTAAGTTTATTATCTTGTTTTACACCTGTGAAAAATATATGATGCACTGTTTATGTGGAAAAAGTTTCTGTTATGATTAAAAGTCCTTTTTGGCTGATTTCTTAAGAATAAATGTTAAGGTATTTTATATGCTGAAATAAAATATGGGAAAATTTGTATAGTCTCTGTTTATGATGTCCAAGCTAAGAAAAATGTAAGCATGATCTATTATGTGAAGAAATCTGAAGTTGTTTTACAAATGTGCTTTTATGTGTTTTTCTTTGGAAATTCATGTAAGAAATAATATAATGTTTCTGTTCATGGAACTTTTTTTGATAAGCATAAAATGTGAAGTAGAATCTGGGAAAAATATGAAGTTAAGTTTATCACCCTTTTCCAGTAGGGTTGTAGTTCAAGTGGTTTATTTTGGGATAGATTTGTTTATTTGGTGTAGGCTTGTATGTTTATGCTCTGGCCACAAGTTTTCTGCAGTAGAATGCTTTTGAGTAAAAGAAGCCAGGAAAATTATGAACTCTGCTGTTTGACACTTTTTGGATAAGGAGCTAGTTCAAAGTACCTTTTGAGCAGTTTATTTGTTATTTTTGTATCTGCAGTTCTTTATTTTATTTTTGGCTGGAATTTATTCAGTAGAGTCTTGAGAGTGTTAATTGTCTTCTGGAATTTTGTGGATTTTTCTGAGTTCAGAAAAATGCACTTGCAGTTCAAACATGAATTTCGATTGAATTATTAAATAAGAAATAGGTGAATAAAAGGATTTTGTTTCATGAATTAAATAAGTATTTACCTCAATGTCAAAAGTGGTTCAACAAGTTGGTTTTGTTGGTTTGCAAGAAATGCTCTTCTCATACCACACATCTTGCACCCGCATTGCAAATATTTATTATTCGTCGCATGCAATAGGATCGACCCCTCCGGAGCCCGAGCAGGAGCCAGAAGCAAACGCCGAGCAGCAGATTCCGGAGCTTCAGCAAGCCGAGGAGGTCGACCCCGCCAGCGACACTAACTTGCCCGAGTGCCCCTCCCACGAGGCCTCGGTCTTCACCCAAGGCAAGCCCCGGAGCATTCTAAGTCTCCCAGTTTTTATAATTAAATTACTTGAGTCCTTTTATATTGTGATGCATTAGGTTAGGAGTTGATTGAATCCTACTTGCTGCATTATCGTTCCTTGATTATTGATTATTACCCACCTTGTTATCCTGTTACTTACTATTATAATGTAGAATTGCTTAGCCTGCTTAATAAAAGTAGTAGTTAAGGATGTTTCCGTAATACCCTGATGGGTAGTTACCGGATCACGGTTGGCTATATTTGCTATAGTGGAAAAGAACCTGAGTTGTAGTGAAATACGGTCAACTGGAAGGCAAGGCACAAGTTTGGAAACTTGGAGCAATCCGTCCGTTGGATCGTGTAGGTTTGTATCGATGTTGGCCCTCGTTCATTTTTGAACGCGCCCTTTTACTTAGGGATATGTCGGTGCCGTAATCATCGACCCCAAAGCCGGTTAGAAGCTGTTCGGGCCGGTCTCAACCCGTGTCGTGCCCTCTAGTATGGAAATTGCGATCTGCCGCGTGAGGCCATCGCCAGGTTCCAATTGGGCGATCCGTGCTGTGAGCCGCGACGATTACCACCACGAACAAGCATCGAGCGGTTGCCCAATGCATGGACCCGACGGGGAAAGTGTGGGCTGGTATTAAAGGTCTTTCACCAGCTGGTTTGGAATTCGATTTGAGTCGCCGTCTCCCCCGGTTAGTGGGAAACTATGGCAAGCTTCACCACGATACAACTCCATGTGATGTTTTAAAGGTTCAACTAAAATGTGGATAAGTCAACTGGATATGATTATATTATTGATTGGTAGATTCAAGTGAGTGCTCTAGTACAGGTGAAAAACCTCGAATTAAGGAATAGGTCTAAAAATGACAGCTCATCGTTATCATTAATTATCTCTAATCTAAAATTAAGCTTTTCGCAACTAAAGATTTCAGCTCCACCTCAAAAGCCTTGCATACCCTTGGAGTCTTTATTTTCAGTTGGACGGGTAAGTCTAGCTGAGTACATTCCCGTACTCAGGGTTTATCCCGTTGTTGCAGATGGCCAGGTCTACTTCGGCTATTGTAAGCACTGCCTCTACCCGGTGGAAGGTGATGAGGAGTAGGCCCAGGGCAGGGTCGTCCAGAAGCTTCCCTTTTTCTTTTACTAGTCTGAGACTGTTGGTGGCACATTATCTTAAAAAGGAGGAGTGAGTCGTGTTGAGTGGGTTTTATCAAACAATGTTTATTTGGACCACACGTGTGGTGGTCGTGTTTTAACTACTTCAGCTTCCGCACTTTTAAAATTCAGTATTGTAATAACTCCGTTTTAAATTCCGCACTCTGATATTTTAAATTCGGTTTCGTTTCTCTGTGATGTATCTTTGCGAATGTAATCCTTGAACGATGCGATCCTGTATGATGTATGGTGTTAGAAATCCTTCGAGATTTCTGGACTACCGGGGTTATATGGGTTCAAGTATGAGTCAAAGTCAGACGGATTTGGCTAAGATAATACTTGAGCTCTTATAATCAGGGCGGTTCCGCCACAGCTTGGTATCAGAGCATGGTTCAAGTGATTACCTCCGTAAAGAGCTATTTTCGAACTAAAATGGGTATTTCAAAACTACTTTCAAAACTATTTTCAATTACTAAGTGTGCCCAGTCTCGTCCTTAAGCCCTATACTAGGATTCAGGTGGCTTAATTGCTAACAGGGTTCAGGGTTTTGCTTCATGCTGGATCTTTATTTGCTGGTCCATTCTCGGGAAAAAGAGAATGCGTCGATCACGAAAACATGCATAAAATGATTTTGTGAGATATGAGAGCATGACCGTCCAACCGTCGGTCTAGGTGAGAGTTCTTATACCAAGTATGTGCGAGCTCCACGCGGACACATACGAGGGTATCAATGTTTTCAAGGGTGTTTTCTATGTTGGTGCATGGTGTTTAGTGTTGGCTTCTATGTATTTTGCGCATATTGGCCAATACTCAATTGTTTTATCATTGAGAATTTGTTTGGGCTGAAATGAATCTTCTACAGGTACACTAACTATGCGAACGAGTAGAACGTGTAGATAACGCATGAGAGATCGTTCTTGCCACCGACTAGAACGTTAGGACTTACGAGTCGTTATTAGTGAGTGAGAACGTAAGTACGATCATGCATCATGTTTATATTCTTGCATTTACATTACCTCCCCTTAAATTAAAAATTGTCTCCTTTCTATAAAATTTGTCAACTTAATATCCGTCTCACGAGAGTTCGAAACCCTTTTGTTCTACAGATGGCCCGGACTAAGCTGACCGCCCGCAAAGCCACCGGAGGCAGAGGAGTTCCGCGTCACCGCTTGACCACCAAGCTGACCCAGAAGACGTTCTTGTCCTACTTCGGCTTGCCGACCATCCTTTGGAGGATTCTGCAGGCCGTGGGCTATGAGGAAGGACAGGAGCCCAGGTACTCGTGGCAGAAGGAGATCTACGGGCAGGATTCCTTGGTCATGGTGGAGATCAAAGTCAAGGCTTTGCCCGCCAAGCCTCACTGGACAGGGTGGACGGAGATCACCAGAGGCACTTGTGCCAAGGATGGAGCCAACAGGGCAGCATACCTAGTGCTGAAGGATATCATCGCCCGCTTCCCCGCTGACCTAGCTAGTGCTATGGCAGGAGTGTTTCCCCGTGGATCACTGAAAGGATCAAGATGCCCAAGAGGGGGGGGGTGAATTGGGCTTTTCTAAAACTTCTTGCGATAATAAAACTTATCAAGCCCCAATTAACCCCCTAGTGCCTAGAAGTGTGTTTGACAAGAATCAATTGCACAAAAGACTATCGCAAAACCATTTCTACTCTAGCATGGCAATTCAACTTATGAAAGAACAACAAGTAAATGCAGAATTGAATTGCTCAAAGGTAAATGCGTAGAGAAGAGAGTAGAGATGACATGACGATCTTTTTGCCGAGGTATCGAGGTGTCGGCACACCCCCCTAGTCCTCGTTGGAGCACCCACGCAAGGGTATCGCTCCCCCTTGATCCGTGCAAGGATCAAGTGCTCACTACGAGCTGATTCTTCGCCACTCCGGCCCGGTGAATCGCTCGCTACCGGTCACAACTTGGCTTGGGTTATCCACAATGCCTCCGGATGATCACCAAGCTCTCCGATCGCCACCAAGCCGTCTAGGTGATGCCGATCACCAAGAGTAACAAGCAAGAACTCTCACTTGACCAACGCAAGGCTAATGAGATGGGTGGATGCACACTTGCTACTCTCTATTCACTAATGAGGTGTTTGATCACTCAATTATCAAATCTCTCAACCTCACTAGGCCTCTTGCACTCACTTGGAATCACAATGTGTTTGACAACCTTTCAAATGAGCAAGAGTAACAGCATGAATGAGGGGGGGCATATTTATACCCCCCAACTCGAAACATGCACGAAGGGGTAAGTCCAGCCAGTTACACACTGACCGGACACACCTGTCGGGGTGACTGGACGCGTCCGGTCAGTGTCTAACGGCTACGTGACGTTAGCCCTGACACCAGTACGATACACTGACCGGACGCACCCATGCGTCCGATCACCACTGACCGGACGCGTCCGGTCATTAATTTGTGTTAACACCGAGTTATCGCACTATGACAAGTGGACCGACACTATGAAGATTCGGCGAACGCCGCCGCTTGAAGGATTCGGCAGACGGCGGACGCGGTCGACTAACTTAATGAGACTCGGCGAGGCTGTGGGGGAGCTGGTCAATGGCGAATGAATTCGGCAATATAGTGCTGCGGTCGGCTATCTCAAGTTGGAACGGCTTTGCGTCAGAAGATGGCAAATACGGCATAATCAGAGGGCTTATGCAATAAGGATCTCGTCATTTTAGTGCATGTCGGTTATTGAAGGAAACTTAGAGTAGAAGGCATCATATTTTGATAAGTTTCCTAATTCTATCGTTGTAGTCGTGTCCTTCTAGGACTCAGAGAACACCAGGGTATAAATATAAACCCTGAGACTATTGTAAAAACGTTCACAATCAATACAACCAACCCGGCCCCGTGCCGTCTTCGAGTCCAAGTCGTGTCGTCGTGTTCTTCGAGAGGGGCCATCGATCCGTCGACCTCCGTAAGTTCCGGCAACCTTGTTATCATGTCTAGTATCGTGCGGCGGATTTAGATATGGTGCAAGTAGTCTCGTACGTTAAGCTTAGTATCGTGCGGCGGATTTAAGCTTATGACGGGAGGTTTTTGCTTATGCCTTGTATCGTGCGGCGGATTGAGTCATGAGTAAAAATAGTTATCGGCTCTGTTAGATTTGGCAATCTAATAGATTCATTAAGTTACCTTGTGTTATATGTTTTGTTATGTTTATTTCATCATAACACTTTTGCCCAATCTAGATACCGTTCGGTTCGGCTTCATCTTTATAGATCTGCTCTGTTCTTTCACGTTCATTATTGAAAGGTCTTTTATGCAGTAGATCTATTGTTCGTAATAGCCGATTGGATCGTATCTGGATTGTCACGTGGAGAGGGTCCATGCATGTTAAGTATGTTTGATCTATGACAAGGCTAGGTGTCGTGCGGCAGGCGCAGGCTTTAGATTAGCTTAGTCATGCTTAGTTTGTATGTTCAATCCCCATGGATCCCAACTCGGTTGTACAATCGAGATTGGTTAAGTTTTAACTTATATTTAATACATCATGCAAGTACGATTCTCATGCAAACGTGTTCGGCAACCTGTTATTCACGTAACTCTGTTCATATTGCCGAATAATCTTTAAACCTATTGACAGATAGCTTTCATAGCTATATGTCGTCGTAAGTGGCTTCAGGGCCGTATATTTTGGAACTGTCTGGTCATACCCGACATGTTCTAGCTTTGTATTTAACAGTTTATCTCCCTTGTTAGTTGCAGGGCAAACTGACTGGCACGCACCGGACTTCTGAGCACCCGGGCCATGTTTGAAGCCAGCTTCTCCGGCTTGCTGTGTGATTGGCACAGTGCGTCACTTTTGGTGCCAACACACTTTTTGGCACGCCCGGTGGGACACCTTTTTCATGCAGCGATGGTCGAAGTCACTGAAGCCGAGGCCAGCAACAAGGCGGGGCTCGTGCAGGTGCAGCTCACTGAACTACCCGACGAGTACAGAGAGCAGGTGGATGATGCTTGTGCCGAATTCTAGGCCAAGTGCCTAGAAACCTTTTCCAAGAACAAAAGCGGAAAGGTTCGCCGTTTGCACGATCTGCCGAAGCCCGTCCAGCTCAACCCGAATGATCCCGGGGAAGCGGAGGCAGTGTTGAAAATGTCTCATATGATCAACGAAGCTATCTCTAGGGCCATCGGTCGCATGCATGGGGCGTTTCTCAACACTTTCCGCACCATCATGATCGCCCAATTTGGCCCCAAGGCCGATGAACTTATGGAGACTGAGTTTGGCCCTATAGCAGGACCACATCTTTTCAATCTGCCGAATCACCTCAAGGGGGCAGGAGCTGCCGGTGAGGAGACCCCGCCTAAGGCTCAATCAAGCGGGATGACCATTCAAGAGAAGCACACGCCAGAAGGCCAGTTGCCGACCATGGGGCAGCTCACGTTCGGCACTAAGGGTCAGCCGCCAGAGTCAACACGCAAGATCTCCCCGCAAACCTATAGGCTCATAAAGGACTACTACGGAAACGGGTACCATGAGATGCTTGAGCCTCACAATATAGAGGGCGCCCCGCATCCAGGATATGGGAAGCCGACGGCCGAGAAAACCGCCGACTCTAATGTCGATGTCATGCTAGAGAAGATGGCGGATATGATGCAGCGCACTTTCGGCCTGAAGCCTAAGGGCACGTATGCTTACAGGTCTCCGTTCCCCGAATGGTTCCACCGTGTGGCTCTACCTCCCAGAGTCAAAGTGCCGACGGACCTGTCCAAGTTCTCCAGCTTAGACGACACCAGCACGGTGGAGCACGTCAGTCGTTATCTGCTCCAGCTTGGGGAGGCCAATACCGAAGACGCCTTCAGGGTTCGGTACTTCCCGTCGTCACTCACTGGACCGGCATTCGCATGGTTCACGTCACTACCGCCGGGCTCTATTCTCTCTTGGGCGGACTTGGAACAAAAGTTCCATACACACTTCTACACGGGCACCAAGGAGAAGAAACTGGTGGACATCATGTACGTACGCCAGAAGCCAAATGAGACACCGCAGGACTACCTGCGCAGGTTCAGGGAAGTCAAGAGCCAGTGCTTCGGCATGCACCTGCCGGACGATCAGCTTCCACCATTGGCCGTGGCAGGCATGCTCCCGAGCATCAGGGACAAGCTGTTCGGTCAGGAGTTTGAAGACTTGGGTCATCTCTCCCGCCGGCTGAATGAGATGACTATCCAAGCGCAAGGCTTCCGGAGGGAAGGGCGTTTCCAGAAGGACAATGTCGCGGCGCAGATGTATCAGGCTTTCCTGGACGAAGCCGATGACTATACCGACGCGGAAGATGAGGTGGCCGCTGCAGAGCTCAACTGGGACAAGGAGCCGACCCAAGCCAACAAGCAATGGCTGCGCCAGCAGAAGGGGGCATACGACTTCGACGTCACCAAAGCTGACAAGCTCTTCGAGTTCCTGGTTGCCGAAGGGAGAGTCAGGCTACCCCCGGATCACCCGATGCTGCGTCCCGGAGGAGTCAAGGACAAGAAGTACTGCGGTTTTCATAACACTAACACTCATTCTATTAATGATTGTCGTGTGTTCAGGACGAGAATCCAGAAAGCCATCCAGGACGGCCACATCAAGTTCAATGGCAAGATGAAGATCGATGCAAACCCCTTCTCCCAGAACGCCGTGTTCTTCTCAGTGAACATGGTAACCCCAGCGGATCCCAGAGGCAAGGGCAAAGTCAAAGTCCTCACCTCCGACAAGGCACGCGAATCTGACGCAGTGGATCCCGATCGGCAAATCACTGGCGATGAGCTCCGGCAGCGCGCCTAAGCCATGAATAGCCGATACGAGCACGGAGAGTCATCTTCCAGGCGCAGGCCTACCCACAGAGATCTCCTTAACAAATGGCGCCGGCAAAATGAGAAAGAGCAGAGGCGTCTCCAACGCGAAGAGCGAGAACTCGAAGAGGAATACCAGCGTGAAGATGGTCACACGGGAGAGCACCGGTATCGTCTGGAGGAGAGAGCTTACCGCAGAGAACAGGCCCATCGTTGGGGACAAGAACACCGCCAAGAGCGGGAGCAAGAACACTGGGGCTGCCCGTTCTTCCGCCACTGCTGGAACGAAGGCTTGAAACTGCCTGCCGTCAACAACTGCCCCGAATGCAGCGATCAGTACAGGGGGTATAGGCAGGATCGGGTCAACCGCCGTCCCGTTCACGAAAGGTTGGGAGCTCGCATCCCGATGAGCGATTGGCGCCTGAAAACGGAAAGCCCGGGCCGGCAAGCCAAGAGATATGCCGATCGAGAGTGGGTGCACCACCAGGACGACGGCGAGGAGGCACAGCCTCGCCCATATAGGTGGCAAAAGGGGCAGTGGTGCCCACCAGGGCTCAGAAAAAGCCAGAAAAGGAGAGTGCAGCGCCTCCGGAACAGGGAGTTGGAAGAAGCAGCCGCCAATGGGAAGAAGCAAGAATGGCGCCCGAAGGAAAAACCAGATGACACCGACAAGGGCGCTGACGTGGCCATGACTTTCTTCCTTCCCCTGGAGTTCATGGCTCCTGCCGGCCGGGGGGCACAGGACGAGGTGTATTCGGATTCCGACGAGGCCGAGCACGACGAGCTCGCGGCACAGCTCATGTTGTCTCAGAAGGCAGCATTTGACAAGCCAGCCAAGCATCGGCATTTGAAGCCGTTGTATGTCAAGGGGTACGTCTACGGGAAGCCGCTAACCAAGATGTTTGTTGACGGCAATCAACATCATGCCTTACGCCACGTTCAGAAAGCTGGGCATGAACGATGAAGACTTACTCAAAACGGACATGATACTCCGCGACTTTGCCGGCAATCCCTCCGACACTCGGGGTGCCGTGCACGTGGAACTGATGATTGGATCCAAGACGCTCATTACGACCTTCTTTGTCATTGATGGCAAGGGGGCATATAGCCTGCTTCTGGGCAGGGATTGGATCCACGCAACTGCTGCATACCTTCAACCATGCATCAAAAACTCATACAGTGGGTTGGAGATGACATCGAGATTGTCCAAGCTGACGACTCGGTGAGTGTTGCCACCATTGAGCCCACCTACTGGGAATTCAACGGGGTAGACTGCTTCTCCGATCGCGTGTGGGGAGAGGGTCCTGTCAACGTCTATGGCAGGGATCAACAGCCGATTCAAGCAATCGGCTCTCAAAGCTTCTTTTAGATGGACAACCCAACCGACAGCAGCGAGGGCAAACTGGGACGTGGTTTCACGTCGGCCGACAAGTTAGAGGAGGTGGATGTTGGTGATACGAGTAAGAAGAGGCCGATGTTCGTAAGTTCCAGTTTAGACCCTGATTTCAGAGTGCAGCTAGTAGATCTTCTAAAGGAGTTCAAAGACTGTTTTGCGTGGGACTACACAGAGATGCCCGGATTAGATCGGTCCATTGTTGAGCATAAGTTGCCGATCAAACCTGGGTACCGCCCATACAAACAACCTCCGCGCAGGATTTACAAGGAGGAGGTGTTGGCCGACGTGAAAAAGGAAGTGGAAAGATTACTAGAAGCTAACTTCATTCGGCCGTGTCGATATGCGGAATGGATCTCCAATATTGTCCCGGTGTACAAGAAGAACGGGAAGATGAGAGTCTGCATCGACTTCAGGAACCTCAACAAAGCCACTCCTATGGACGGTTATCCAATGCTGGTGGCCGATTTGCTAGTAGATGCTTCGGCCGGTTTTGAAATCATATGCTTTATGGATGGCAACGCAGGTTACAACCAGATCTTCATGGCTGCAGAGGATGTGGCAAAGACCGCCTTCAGGTGCCCCGGCCATATAGGTTTGTTTGAATGGATGGTCATGACTTTTGGTTTGAAAAATGCCGATGCCACTTACCAGCGAGCCATGAATTACATATTCCATGAGCTGATCGGCAAAATCGTAGAGATCTACATTGATGACGTGGTGATCAAATCCAGAGGCAAAGAAAGACACTTAGCCGATTTAAGGAAGACCTTGGAGTGCACAAGGAAACATGGTTTAAAGATGAATCCAACCAAGTGTGCATTTGGGGTGTCGGATGGTGAGTTTCTGGGATTCCTGGTCCACAAAAAGGGGATCGAAGTCGGCAAGAAGAGCATGGAAGCAATTGATAAGGTAGTGCCGCCGACCAATCTCAAAGAACTTCAATCACTGCTCGGCAAAATCAACTTTGTCAGAAGGTTCATATCCAACTTGTCCGAGCGCGTGCTGCCATTTTCTCCACTGTTGAAGCTCAAGAAAGATCAGGAGTTCGTGTGGGGTGACGTGCAACAAAAGGCTTTCGATGAGATCAAGGAGTACATGAAGGCACCACCAGTATTGGTTCCTCCACAACTCGACAGGCCTTTCAAGTTGTACGTGGCGGCCGACAACCTAACAATAGGGTCGGCCCTCATGCAAGAATTCGAAGGAAAAGAGAGAGTCATAGCCTATCTTAGCCGAAAGCTACTGGACCCCGAAATGAGGTATTCGGCTACGGAAAAGTTGTGCTTGTGTGTTTTCTATTCCTGTACTAAGTTTCGACACTATCTATTGAATGCCGAATGCGTGGTAGTATCAGAGTTTGATGTAATCAAGCACATGTTGTCAATGCCGATTTTAAGTGGAAGGATCGGCAAATGGGTTTTAGCCCTTTCTGAGTTTGATTTGCGTTTTGAATCGGCAAAGGCTGTTAAAGGTCAGATTATGGCTGATTTCGTCACTCACCATCGTGATTCTAACGCTAACATAGTAACCATTTCCCCCTGGGCGTTGTTTTTTGACGGATCATCGTGTAGCAAAGGTGGTGGAGTCGGGATCATGTTGATTTCCCCCAAGGGGGCACCTTTCAAATACTCTATACCGGTCGAGTACCCGGTGACTAATAATCAAGCGGAGTATGCGGCATTGCTTCGAGGATTGCGGTTGCTCGTGGACGTTAAGGCAGACACCGTAGAGATCTTCGGTGACTCGGAGTTGGTGATCAGGCAGCTGACAGGTGAGTACGAATGCAAAAATGACACGCTGCAGGAATATCTCAAAGGTTGCCAAGAGCTCCTGAGACAGTTTCGATCAGCAACCTTGCAACATATTCCTAGGGGGCAAAACGAAGAAGCAAACCAGTTGGCTCAGGCAGCATCCGGGTATAGGGAGAATCAAAACATTTTTGCACTTGAGGAGGAGCAAACAATCCCAGAAGATGATCAAGCAGTCCCAAGTGATAATCAGGCAATTGAAGACTGGAGAGACAACATTGCCGATTACCTCAGGGACCCATCCAGGAAAGTCTCCCGAAAACTCAGGTACAAGGCTCTTAAGTTCACGCTCTTGGACAATCAATTGTACTACAAATCCATAGATGGGGTTTTGCTTAAATGCCTGAACCAAGACGGGGCTAGGAAACTGATGTATGAGGTGCACGAAGGCATATGTGGTGCACACCAGTCGGCTCACCGTATGAGATGGTTAATTAGGAGGACTGGATATTTTTGGCCGACTATGCTCGAAGATTGCTTTGAGTACTACAGAGGTTGTCGGGATTGCCAGCGATTCGGCAATGTGCAAAGGGCCCCAGCATCGGCCATGAATCCGATCATTAAGCCTTGGCCTTTCAGAGGATGGGGCATTGATTTGATCAGCCAAATCCACCCTCCATCTAGCAAGGGACATAAGTTTGTTTTGTTAGCCATGGATTATTTCACTAAGTGGGTTGAAGCCATCCCATTGAAGAAGGTGACATCGGAGAACATGGTGTCCTTCGTCAGGGAGCACATCATTTACCGATTCGGCATCCCTCAGTCCATCACTACCGATCAGGGAACTCAGTTCACTTCCTCAGAGTTTTGTGGCTTTGCCGAAGGGATGGGGATTAAGCTATATAATTCCTCTCCTTACTATGCACAGGCCAATGGACAGGCAGAGGCTTCTAACAAAATCATGATTAAAATCATTCAAAAGAAGATCGAAGAGAAACCTAAAAGGTGGCACTTGGTACTCAACGAAGCTTTGTGGGCTTACCGAATGGCTTGTCATGGGTCGACTCAGACGTCGCCATACGAGTTGGTCTACGGGCATCACGCAGTGCTACCATGGGAATTGCAATCGGGGTCAAGACGAGTTACATTGCAGAACGGTCTAACCAAAGGGAATTATAAAGATTTGATGATGGATGAGCTAGAAGATTTGCATTTGATTCGTCTCAAGGCCTTGGAAAATATTGAAAAAAACAAGATACGCATTGCCAAGTACTACAATTCGAAAGTGAAAGAAAAAGGATTCGAAGAAGGAGACTTGGTTTGGAAAATTGTCTTGCCAATCGGTACCAAAGATAAGGCATTCGGCAAATGGTCCCCTAACTGGGAAGGACCTTTTCGAATTCTGAGACGTGCTCCGGGTAATGCGTACATTCTGAAAACCCTCCAAGGAGAAGAGTTTACTAGGGCAATTAATGGACGTTATCTAAAGAGATTTCATCCTAGCGTGGAGGTCGGTGCATAACGGAATCAAGGACTAGCGAGCACCGACGGCCGATACAAGGTTGTATCGCCCTTAGCACAAAAAATGGCCGATAGGTTCTATCGCCCTTAGAGCAAAAACAGCCGACACGACATGTGTCGCCTTTAGCGCGAAGAACGCTAAAACAGAACCAAATGCACGCGGTGCTGTGCAATCGGTTCAACGAAGAGGTCGAACACTAGACAAGCACAGAAAGGGAAAACGGATTGTACGCGTGAACATAGCAAAGTAGAACATTGTTCATAAGTTGGGGCGGTACGAAAGTGCAGATCAGTTACCAAGCACCTTGTTGATGACCGTCTGCGGATTGGTGACTGCGGTGAGGGCGTGAGCATGATCCTCGTAGGAGTCCAGAAAATCGTTGATTTGCTCGACGTCCTCCGGACATGCCCCACCGGGGAAGCCAACCGGCGTCACGGAGAAGTCCTCCTCCGTGCGGACCGTTAGCGCCGACAGCCCCAGCGCCACGCCGTGGTGCACACCCTGCAGGGCGACCTGCTCGATGCGGCCGTACACGTTGGCCAGACGCGCATCGGCGGTGACGCCCTGGGCGTTCACCCGGTCTGCGACGGCGTTCGCTGCCATCTTCAGGCGCTCCAGTTCTTCAGACAACGCTGTGAGCGACAAAATGGAATGGATCGGTTAAAAGATCAATGAGAACGACCGAAAGCAGATCCAAGATTGGGCGTCCATACCCGTGATTGCGTCACAGAACTGCCGGCGCTGGTCTTCCCATTCCAGCTGGTCAATCCCGTACTGCTTCGAGACGGCGGCCAGCTCTTCCCAGGACTCGTCCCGCAGCGCCATGAAGTTCAAGGCGTCGTTGTGGTCGTAGAGGCCGCCGTCGGAGTCCCGGTCCGGGCTCGCTTTCTAAGGATGGGAGTGGTAGGAGAGGCTGTCGGAGGAGCTCGACGAGCCCGATGGTGGAGCCTCTGGCCTCCCCGGTGCTGGAGAAGGCCGGGCATGCCCGCCGGCGGAAGAGATAACGGGGACCCTGTCGGCGAGCAGTAACAGAGCGTGAGTGAGGTTTTCAAGAAACTGCCACAAAGGACGTAAGCGAGGAGTCCTACCCGCGCTGACGGAGGCGCCGAGCGCGGCTCCCTTCGGCCTCCTCAGCCGCCGGGCGCTTGCCGCGGTCATCATGGCTCGCCATTGCACTCGAAAAGTTAGGGTTTTCTGGGGCGGAGCGAGCAAGGAAGCCGAGGCGGCGAGAGTACTAGAGGAGCGGATGCAAGATTGGGAGAAGGCAGGCCTCCAGGGACGATTTATGCCGAATATCAACCGGCGGATTGGGGTTTTTCTGCTTCCCAAGATGGGCCTCTACAGTAATGGGCTGTGCAAACCGTCTGAATGCACTCACGTGTTCGGCGGGGAATAGAGCGCCTGGCTTCGGCAAAATTGCCGATTTAGGTGTTCGGGACAAACACTGGCCAGATTGCCGAACAGGTTCACACGGTTAAACACGATGTCATCAGAACGGTAACCGATTGGATGCAAAATACAGATATATTACAAGGTACAAATGGCCAAGTACATGGAATGGAATACGCTTTGATCCCGAAAGATCAGTCACAGATTGATTTCAAGAAAATAGATAAAAGGACTTCTTATTCACATAACAAGAGTCGATTACAAATGAAGGATCAGTTCGTCCATGTCATTCTATTTCTAATCGGAAGATCAGAATCAAAAGAGTCGGCCAAGTCTGTTCCGGCTTCTTTCATATCCTCAACGGAACGTGCTATCCTAAATTCTAGTCCTCGCTCACAAACGTCAAAATGATGGTAGTCGGCGCCAGAATGGATCCGGACGGCATTGAAGGCAAGTGCTGCGCCGTAGCCCATGCCGGCCCTAGAAATGTCAGGAAGGACCCGCTTGATCTCATTCACCTGCCTTAGAGCCACCGTGCCTGACACATTGGCTGAAGTAGCAAGGTCGGCAATAGCGGCTTCGAGGGAGTGGAGCCTAGTCTCCAGAGCTGAAAGAAAGAGGGGTCAAGCAGAGGAAAGGGATAAGAAAAGGACAGTTGGGGGATGCTTACCGATGGCTTGTTCCCGAAAAGCATCGCGCTCCTGAGAGATTTGAGTAATCTCCCGATTCTTCTTTCCTAGATCAGACTGGAGGTCTGTGACCTTCTGAGCCAGGTCCTCGGTGAGGTCGTCGCCAGTCCTCCTGAAGAGGAAACAAAATGAGGCCTAAACATCCAAAGCGAAAAGATCAAAGAAGAAGCAACCTTCTCTTAGAAGTGCTGATGTCGCCGAGCTCGAGACTGTAACGGCTTGCTTGGGAAGACATTTTCCGGTTCAGGGCAAGAGAAGAGAGGGTTTTTTCTAGATAAAGAAGCTGAACAGAGGAATTCGGGAAGCTCAGGCCGAAATGGAATAGAGAGGAAGTTTTAAAGGATCTCGAGTGCATCGGGAGGCGAGTCGGCAGCTGTGATGATTAATGACGTGGGAAGTCGGATGCTTCCAGAGACTCTACAGTGGTGCGAAAAGGAGAAAATGAATTTTAGAATAAATCATTTATCCCAAAATTAGGGGGCATGTGTTAACACCGAGTTATCGCACTATGACAAGTGGACCGGCACTATGAAGATTCGGCGAACGCCGCCGCTTGAAGGATTCGGCAGACGGCGGACGCGGTCGACTAACTTAATGAGACTCGGCGAGGCTGTGGGGGAGCTGGTCAATGGCGAATGAATTCGGCAATATAGTGCTGCGGTCGGCTATCTCAAGTTGGAACGGCTTTGCGTCAGAAGATGGCAAATACGGCATAATCAGAGGGCTTATGCAATAAGGATCTCATCATTTTAGTGCATGCCGGTTATTGAAGGAAACTTAGAGTAGAAGACATCATATTTTGATAAGTTTCCTAATTCTATCGTTGTAGTCGTGTCCTTCTAGGACTCAGAGAACACCAGGGTATAAATATAAACCCTGAGACTATTGTAAAAACGTTCACAATCAATACAACCAACCCGGCCCCGTGCCGTCTTCGAGTCCAAGTCGTGTCGTCGTGTTCTTCGAGAGGGGCCATCGATCCGTCGACCTCCGTAAGTTCCGGCAACCTTGTTATCATGTCTAGTATCGTGCGGCGGATTTAGATATGGTGCAAGTAGTCTCGTACGTTAAGCTTAGTATCGTGCGGCGGATTTAAGCTTATGACGGGAGGTTTTTGCTTATGCCTTGTATCGTGCGGCGGATTGAGTCATGAGTAAAAATAGTTATCGGCTCTGTTAGATTTGGCAATCTAATAGATTCATTAAGTTACCTTGTGTTATATGTTTTGTTATGTTTATTTCATCATAACACTTTTGCCCAATCTAGATACCGTTCGGTTCGGCTTCATCTTTATAGATCTGCTCTGTTCTTTCACGTTCATTATTGAAAGGTCTTTTATGCAGTAGATCTATTGTTCGTAATAGCCGATTGGATCGTATCTGGATTGTCACGTGGAGAGGGTCCATGCATGTTAAGTATGTTTGATCTATGACAAGGCTAGGTGTCGTGCGGCAGGCGCAGGCTTTAGATTAGCTTAGTCATGCTTAGTTTGTATGTTCAATCCCCATGGATCCCAACTCGGTTGTACAATCGAGATTGGTTAAGTTTTAACCTATATTTAATACATCATGCAAGTACGATTCTCATGCAAACGTGTTCGGCAACGTGTTATTCACGTAACTCTGTTCATATTGCCGAATAATCTTTAAACCTGTTGACAGATAGCTTTCATAGCTATATGTCGTCGTAAGTGGCTTCAGGGCCGTATATTTTGGAACTGTCTGGTCATACCCGACATGTTCCAGCTTTGTATTTAACAGTTTATCTCCCTTGTTAGTTGCAGGGCAAACTGACTGGCACGCACCGGACTTCTGAGCACCCGGGCCACGTTTGAAGCCAGCTTCTCCGGCTTGTTGTGTGATTGGCACAGTGCGTCACTTTTGGTGCCAACAATTTCCCTCTCTGGAACCTCTCTGAACGCGACCGGACTCACCCCCTGGTGCGTCCGGTCGAATACTGAAGAGCGTCCGGTCGCAGCCAAGCCTGCTCCTCAGCCAAACCAACTGACCGGACGCACGCCCCAGCGTCCGGTCATTAGGGTTGGAGCGTCCGGTCACATTTTGAAGTCCGAAACGACTTCGGTTTGCGACGCTCCCTTCACGAACTTTCTTCCTTATGATCTTAGGGACCTTTCTAAGCTACTTAGGGCTTTGGTTAATAAGTGTGCACCACACCTAACTCAAAAGTCTCACCTAGGTCAAGGTACTCATTCAAACCCCTCTTTATAGTACGACCAAAGATAAAACAAAGACCTATGCTACTCTAAGTGTCCTTCAACAAATGACACTTAGCACTAGCCTATTACCGTCTTCGTCGTCCATCCTTTGAAAACCGAACGAATTCCATCGCTAAGGGGGCATGAATACCAAAGTGCCCTCACGATCATCATTACCATGACCTAACTCAACTGTTTCTGCAAAACACACGTTAGTCATAGTAATTTACCGTTGTCATCCAATCACCGAAACCCACTGGGGGCCTAGATGCTCACAATCTCCCCCTTTTTGGTGATTGATGACAACCTCAAGTATGTTTGAAAGAGAGGTGAGGTTTTCAACAACTTGGTTTATATAAGCATGTGACAATAAGATCAAAAGGGGTTAGGCATGCTTATACGAACCAAGTCCACATAAGTACTCAACATATAAGAATTAACACAAGTACTTATGAACAAGCTCATTTATCGGAGTATAAGTGCGGAAGCAAAGTAAATGAGCATAAGCAAGTGACATGTATAAGATAACGAGTGAAGCATGACATGTCACAACTGAGCATAAACGAGTGACATGAGTATATAACAAGTGTAGCATCACATGTCACAACCAAAAGACATACACATATCGTACGGGTGCCAAAAGATAAACATGTATGCATATGAGTGCAAGATCAAACAAAAGAACCGAAACCCTCTCACAGGCTCCCCCTACGTCTAACATACGCTCTCTCCCCCTTTGGCATCAAAGACCAAAACCTAAGGGTCGGAAGGCGGGAGTGGAGCAGACGAGCCGGGCGACGAGGTGCGCGGAAGAGTCTCGAACTGAGCCAGGTAGGTCTCCTCGTCGGACGACGTACTGTGAGCTGACTGACCCTCTGACACTGGACGTGAAGGAGAAGCGGTCTGGGTCTGCTCAATTGTCTCTGGAGCGGCCTCTGGAAGAGGGTCCACGGTCTCAGTCGCGACCACTGACACTGTCAACGAAGTCTCAGGAGCTGAGCTGACAGGAAGAGTCTGACTCTGAGTGACCGGTGGCTCCGACGACGCTACTGAGGAGGGTAGGGTCTCGGTAGTACCAGTAGCTGGAGCTGGAGCGGAGGTCACCGGCAACTGAAACTCAGGAGGTGTGGGTAGGCCGGTGAGCTCACTGAAGGAAGCCTCCAGACTCCTCGGTGTCACTAGGACCGACTCCGTCTGAGTAGGAGTGAAGCCTGACCGAAGCGGTGTGAACCCTGGCAGCTGCCCTGGCTGAGGTGAGAACCACTGCGGGTACTGCGGGAAAGGCGAGACCGTCGTCGAAGGAGCTGACGTGTAGAACGAGGTCGACGGTCCGGGCTGCTGCAGCTGAAACTGAGGCGGTTGGGGTAACTGTGGAATAGCTGCCATCCTCTCCATGAAGGCTAGAGTCTGTGTCTGAAGCTGAATCATCTGCCTCTGGAGAGCGTCCTGGCGCTCCTGTGCCTGAGCTGCTGCCACGGCTTGTGCCTCTGCCAGTCGGGCCTGCTCCTGTGCCTGTCGGCGCTGCTCCTCAGCCTGACGCTGAACCTCCTCGGAAAGGCGAGACTGCTGCTGCTCCATCCGAGAAAGGATGGCTAGGAGTGCTGGGTCGGAGCCTGCCATACGCGAGGAGGAGGCCTCGGAGTCGTGAGCACCCTGTGGACGCATCCTCGGAAGAGGAGCGTAGTCGTCGTCGGTGCTGTCGGACGGGAACTCGTCGTCAGGGTCCTCGCCCTCTGCCTCAAGACCGGCAAGCTCAGCCTCTGCCAGCTGTCGAACTGCCTCGTCCTGCTCAGCCTCTGTCTCAGTAACCACTGGCCTCTGGCGCTGACCTCTGGGGCGAGTGTCTGGACGGTCCCCGGCAATCTGGCGAGTGTCGTAGACGGGGAACTCCGTCGGAGACTGGAGAAGCTCTGGAAGCAAGCCTGGAATAACTCTCCTCAATAGATAGCAAATGATGTGAGCATAGGGAAGCTGCCGGTGACCCTTGAAGCCCTCTGCAAGTGTGTCCTCCATCTCTGAAATGATGACATCCCAAATATCAAACTCTAGCTGTGAGACCAAATGGTGAACGAGCCACAACTGAATCCTGGTCAAGCCCTCACGATAGCCAATCCGGGGCAGAAGTGTACGCCGCATGACTTCGTTCACGAGGCGGGCCGTCGGCGTCAAGTCACGAGGACGCCGGCTGGACCCCTCGCCGAACGGCTCCCGGAAACAAGCTCGAACCTGATCTGCTGACGGAATCTCTCCTGTGTGGGGTCGCCTGGGTGGCTCTGTCTCTCCGTAGCAAACTGTGTGCACTCTAGTCGGATATGCTGTCAAACCAAGGTACTCTCTGGCACGTGAGCTGTAGAGCCTGTAGGACCTCCCCCTGAAAGCGAAGTGGAGGAACCGGTGATCCGGGGAGATCCACAGGGACGCGTAAAATTGGCGAACCCAATCCTCAATGTAGAGACCACCACGTCCAAGCAGATCGGCTAATCCAGGTAGATAGGTAAGCATCGGACGGATGGCCTCACCAGCAACTGCAACGATCGTCTCCAGCGGGCACACTCTGTGGGGTCGGATGTGGACGCCGCTGTTGACGTAGGCCCGGTAGAAATCCTCCTGGATCACCATGTAGAAGCCCTCTGCGGCCTGAGGGTGCCGGGCTGCTGGGAACCACTCCTCATACGGTATCAGTCGAAGGGCCTGCACCTGACGTGCTGTCGCCGCCCGCAGGTCCAAGTGCTCCACAGGTGGGGGTCCCTGTGGCCTCGGAGGGGGTCGACCACCCCGCCTCTGCCCCTCAGGTCGAGGAGACACCTGAGTGCGAGAGCGGGTGGACCTGCGGAGTGGCTGCTGAGCTGGCTGCTCCTCTGTCTGACCCTTTGCCTGGGTCTCTGTAGCTGAGCTGGGCTCTGGAGCTGAACCGCTGGCTGTAGCCGCTGCGAGAGCTGAAACTGCCTCGGATGGGAACTGGAAGTCTGGAGGGAGAAGCTCAGCTGGGTCGTCGAGAGAGTACTCGTGATCCTGAATCCGGACGACGCCTCCCTCAGTCCGAAGCAAGGCCTGTACCTGCTGCTCTGTGAGAAAGTCGCGAATGCGTGAACCGGTCTGCTGACCACTGCCCTGACTGGCCGGCTCTATAGACTGGTCGAGAATCTGGAGACCACTTGTCGAACCCCCCTGCTCGGCTCTCGCGGCTGCTCGAGTTGCTGCAAGCGCGATCTCTGAATCCCGATCGAGGCGCTTGCGCTTCTTGGACACCATCTTCTGCGGCCTCTTCCCCTTGTCACCAGAAGGAGGACGAGGAGGAGGAGGGTCTGCCCCGGGACCTCCGCCGACGTTCTTGCAGCGAGCCATCGCTACAAGAACAGAACAACTGCCACTGAGAGTAACTGAGAGACTCGGCAACAGAAAACCACGGCCACTGAGGAGACCAACTGTCACTGAGTATCACTGCCACTGACAAGAGAAACTGGACTGAACCTCAGAGGCTTGGCCTCGTTCCGTATCCGCGAGCTTGGCCCCGGATTTTGCTGTCACTGCCACACGGCTCACTGAAATGGTCCCGACTCGCTGCAATAGATAGGTGGGGATATATATAAGCATATAATCTAGAGAAAAGAAGCCTATCGGAAGCAAAGCAAAAGGAAAGAGAGATATGAGGCATGGCTTTGCTACCTGACACGACGCGACGAACGGACAAGCAAAGGGAAGAGACCGACACGTGCGGGCACCACAACCTCTCGCCGGAAGGATCTGCGCGAGAATTAAGGTGAAAACGTGGTTAGATTGATAGGAAAGTTGGTTGGGGCATTTTCACGAACACGTTGCAGGCACGGTTGGTGTGGGGAGCTTACGGGGAGGGTGCTGGGCTGGCCGAGGAGGTGCTCGCCGGACGAGAGGTACGATCGACGTGAAGCCGAGCGCCGGCGAGGGACGGATCCGGCAGGGTGAACGCCGGCGGGTGCGGATACATGGGTGTATGCCGAGTCTCTGTGTGATGAGTGATTGTCAACGGAGATGATGCGCATGTTCTTTGGCTTGTGTTGTGCAGGTGTCGAGCACGGAGACAGTGATCGATGGCGGGTGAAGGTCAAGTTGCGACGTGTCGTGCCGACGGACCGGGCGCGATGAAGGATGGGCGTGCCGTGCGGCGGACGTGCCATGCCGATGTATCGGACGGTGAAGGGCGGACGTGGACTTGGACTGATGGACTGGAGGCCGGAGGATCAGCTGTGGTGGCTGGCAGCCTGCGACAGCGACAAGCGGAGAAGTGCGATCATGTCGGTGGAAGGGGTGCACAGGCGGTGCATCCCCTCTACGACGTCGGTTTGTTGGTAGAGCCAGGGAAAAACCAACGGTGGACGGTTTCCAGGTTTGGGCCTCAAAACCTGGGTGCTGGGTTTCCAGGTTGAGCCACAAAACCTGGGCGCGACGGTTTCCAGGTTGAGCCTCAAAACCTGGGCGTGGGCCGGTTTCCGAGTTTGGGCCTCAAAACTCGGGCGCTGCGGGTTTCCGAGTTTGGACCACAAAACTCGGGCTGGAGGCTGGTTTCCCGGTTTGGGCCTCAAAACCGGGGGCTGATGGAAAAGGCTGGTTTCTCGGTTTGGGCCACAAAACCGGGGGTGCAGAGTGGTGGCGGCACGTGGCGGCGATCTGAAGGTTGCGTGGAGGCGACGCGGAAGACCGTGCGGGCGTGGCCGTCGGATCTACCTACCACCAGCTGGTGGACTAGAATAGCCTTAGGGTTAGGCTGGTCCGCTCTGTAAATACAGTAGTGAGGGGTAGAGTAGGAAATAGGCTTAGGCTGGGTTAGTATAAGTAGTCTAGGGGAGACACCCTCCTCCCCATCTCAATCTCAGTTTTAGCAATCTCAGTTAGTGCTTTCACTTGTTAGGGTTTCCACTCTCCCATCCCCTGCTTTAGCTAGTTGAGATCCGCAGAGAGACTCCACTCTGTGTACTGTTGATTCGAGGAAGTGAGGCCGTATCCTCACCTTGGATCCCATCTCTCGGTGTCAATTCGCGTTTTGATTTCATGTTCATCATGTTCTTCGCGGATTGCTTTGTGCCTTGAGTTTTCCCGTCGCTTGATCTTTGTGCTCGGTTCATCTTTTGCAATTCCGTTTGAACTGAGTTGTTCTAGATCGTGAGGCACTTCTTTCCACCGAAAGAAATCATCTCTAACCTCACGGTCTAGGAGATCGATCGATTTTTCGTTTCGGGTCTCTTTTCGTCCTTTCCCCCGAAATTCTTCAATTCACCGATTTGGAGTTAGGTTCGAGCCATGATCTCTTAGAGATAGCTCACTAACCTCCTTGTGACTCATCTCACCAAGTTTGATCCCTAGAGGAATTGGTTTGGGTGAGATCGAGGCGAATCGGTGCTCGAACGGGGCTGCTGCAGGGTGACCGGACGCTGTCATCGGGGTGACCGGACGCGTCCGGTGTTTGAACACCGCGCAGGGTCTTCTGTGTGCTGACCGGACTCACTCGACCGGACGCTCGATCCTGGCAGTGACCGGACGCACCAGGGGCACTGTTCCTGTGTCTGTCTGTTTCTGACCGGACGCTAGGGTTGTGACCGGACGCTTGAGCCTTGTGCATCCGGTCCAACTCAGAGAGCTCCCAGAGCCGATTTCTGACGACCGGACGCGTCCGGTCCCAGCTGACCGGGCGCAGGCAGAGTCCGGTCGATCCAGTTTCGCGCCGTTTCGTCCGCGGTTCGTTCGTTCTTGATCGGATTTGAGTTCCGTCTTTTGCGTTGGCTTTCTAGGGCTGTCTAGTGTCCCGCTGTGCTTCTAGGAGGCATCCACCCTACATCTAGGGTCGTGGACATTAGCAAGCTCTAGGGTTTGCTCTTGGGGTTGATTTTGGGACAGTGGCATCTAGTTTCCGAAAGGAAATTTTGAAGCTCCCATTCACCCCCCCTCTGGTCGCTTTCGGGTAGCTTCTCGGTCCTTCAATTGGTATCGGAGCGGGTTAAGGATCTTCCACCTTAGCCGGTTCCAGATCCACCGAAGGCGACATGGATCGCGGCGTGGGCAAACCGCCGTTTTTCGATGGGACGAACTTTGCGTATTGGAAGATACGCATGTCAGCCTATCTGCAGAGTTTGAGTTCTTCCATCTGGGATATTTGCAACTCTGCCGATTACGTGGTCTTGGCTGCCCGTGCGACTCAGATCCAGATCGATGAGCACGAGGCCAATAGCCGAGCCCGTAATGCGCTCTTTTCGTGTTTGAGCGCTGGGGAGTTCGATCGTGTCTCTCATCTTGCTACGGCTCGGGAGATTTGGGCTACCCTCATTCGCTTTCATGAGGGCACCTCTCAAGTCAAAACCCGACTCTACGAGTCATACAAGAGGGAGTATGAGAACTTCCGACATCAGCCTGGCGAGAGCATAGAGAGTTTATTCGCTCGCTTTCAGGTGATTGTCAACAGGATGCGGGCTAACAGAGAGCAGTTGCCTTTTGACGATCATGAGCGTGCTTTGAAGCTTTTGCACACTCTTGACCGTTCGGTGTGGGACTCCAAGGTTCAGGCAATCATCGAATCGCCGAACTATGAGACCCTCACCTGCGACGAGCTCTTCAGTAAGCTCAAGTCCAGTGAGATCGATGCTATGGCGAGGGCTTCTTTTGAAAATCCTTCTCGCCCGTCCATGGCTTTGGTTTCCGGCTCTTCCTCTAACCCCTCAGCTGGTTTTGCGCTTTCTTCTCTCTTTTCTGTGACAGAGGACCAGCTGGAGACGTTGGGAGACGACGAGTTGGCTTTGCTGGCCAACCGGTTCTCGCAGTTCCACAACAACCGCATGAATCGTCGTCGAGGAGGAGGACGCACGGGATGCTACGAGTGCGGCGACCCCGACCACTTCATCGCCAACTGCCCCAAGAAGAACAAGCACTTGGGCAAGGGTGAACATGGGCGCAAGCGCGACTCCAAGTACAAGGAGAAGCACGTCCCCCCAAGGCACAAGAAACGGGGCGGCTTCGACAAAGAGTACATCAAGAAGAAGTACTTGGAGAAGCAGCAAGCTGAGCAGCGCGCGTTCTTCGCCACGCTCAGCGACGTCGACGGCTCGGATGACGACTCCGCCAGCTCGAGCGATGACGAGTCCGAGAAGAAGAAGAGGATCGAGGACAAGCTGAACGGCCTCTGCTTCTTCGCCGACGACGACGGCTTCTGCACCATGGCGCTCGGAGATGAGGTCGACGGCGAGCCGGAGCGTACCCCTCGGAACGACGACGACGACGACACCTCCCAGGTATCTCTCACCTACGACGAGCTTTCCTCCGAGGTTGAGAAGTTGACTGCTGCCCTCCTTAGCCAAGATAAGTTGCTTAGGCGTGCCGCTAGAGAGCGCAAGGAGTTTAGGCAGAAGTGGGAGGACACGGTGAAGGAGCTTGAGTTCGCTCGGTCCACCGTGGTAGTGTCGGAGGAGGCGGAGTGCGAGTCGTGCACCGCGCACATGACTGACCTTCTCACTCTGAGAGGTAAGTATGCTGCGTTGGTAGATGAGGTGGATGAGCTCCGTGCTAGGCCGCAGCTGTTGGGTGCGTGCAAGACTTGTCCTGTCTTGCAATCTGAGTTGGCAGAGAAAAATGCCAAGCTTGAGTCTTTAGAGAAGGCCAGCTCAGATAGCACTTGTGTCTCGAGGTGTGCTTTGTGTGAGGGCCTGGAGATGGAGATTGCCAATGGGAAGCATGGCAAGATGCAAACCGAGGAAGAAAACACATACCTTCGGTCCATCTTGTCATGGGTCTCCAGTAGTGAGCCGCAGCTCGGGATGATGATCTCCCAATTCAAGCGAGCTGTTGGTGCCCCGGGTGTAGGTTTTGCTCAGAGTGTTGATCTCTCAGCTTTTGGAAAGATTGGAGAGTCTAGTGGTCTGAACCCATGTGAGAAGCCAAATTTCACCACTACTCCCAAACTTGCCAAGCTTCCACTCAAAGAGCCAGTCAAGCCTATCACCAAAGATGGTGTGGTTGAGGAACCCCCGAGAGCTCCTCCCAAGAACCCAGTTTGGGCACCCAAGCCAAACCACCTCAGAAACAAGCTTGATGCTATGCCACCCATTCGTGAGGAGTTGCCACAGAAGGGCAAGGGCAAAGTGAACCACACCCACAGCCCTGGTCACCAACAACCCCCTTTGCGTGCGGTGAGGTACCAGTGTGATTTCTGTGGGAGGGATGGTCACTTGAGCGAGTTCTGCTTTAGGCGCAAGAGAGAGGCGCGCCGGGCTCGGGAGATGGAGAACCCGGACATGTACCATCCAGCTCATGGTGGACATGTGCCGAAGGCTCAGGGGAGAGCTGCTAGGCCCGGACGTCAAGGTCCCCGGCCTAGGCAGGAGATGAGAGCCCCGAGGAGGGAGACTAGGCCTAGAGGTCCAGCACCTCAGTTTGTTAGGCCTAGGCAGGAGAGAGCTCCGAGGAGAGACGCTAGAGCAGTTGAGCCCCAGGCTCCTAGGCGTAGACCTCGTAGAGAGCGTGCCCGACGGGGTCCTGCTTTTGCAGGTAACGGACCCCATGGCGGAGGCTTAGTTGAGCGCTTTCCCCCACCGCGTTTTGAGTACCGCGGTGAGCGCTTCTTCCCTAGCGGACCACGTTTTCCTCAGCGTGGTGATCGCTTCCCTCGTAGACGTGCTAGGAATGGTTTTTACACTAACCCTTCTTTTGAGCAGCCGGCCCAACACTGGTTTTCCCCTTACTTCACTAACCCCAGTGTTGGACCGTATGCTCACCCTATGTCTTTTTATTGATGTAGGTGAGACGGTTGGAGGACATTTGGTTGGTGGATTCTGGTTGCTCGAGGCACATGACCGGAAACGCCAAGTGGTTCTCCAGCCTCAGCCCGGTCGCCGGAAAGGAGTACATAACCTTCGGCGACAATAGTAAAGGTAAGGTATTGTCTCGTGGGACGGTGCGGGTTAATGAGCACTTTGTGTTGCGCGATGTTGCTCTTGTTTCTAACCTGCATTTTAACTTGCTTTCTGTTTCGCAACTTTTTGATGATGACTATGAGATTCGTTTCAAACCGAACCTTAGTCGCATCTTAGATCCTCAGGGCGATCTTGTATGTCTGATTTCGCCCTTTGGGAAAGTTTTTCGTGCGAATTTTTCGGAGTCGTTTGGATCTTCTCGCTGTCTTTTGGCTAGTCCTTCTTCTTCCGATCTTTGGAAGTGGCATAGGAGGCTCGGTCACTTAAGCTTCGACTTGCTTGCAAGACTTAGCTCACTTGGCCTAATCCGAGGATTGCCCAAGCTTTCGATGGAGAAGGATCTAGTTTGCCATTCTTGCAGACATGGGAAGATGGTTGCCGCTCCCCACCATCCAGTGACTAAGGTCATGACCTCGCACCCCGGAGAGCTTTTACACATGGACCTTGTTGGTCCGGCTCGGGTGAGCTCGGTTGGTGGCAAGTGGTATGTTTTGGTTGTTGTTGACGATTTTTCGAGGTATTCGTGGGTCTTCTTTTTGACTGAGAAGACTGAGACTTTCTCCTTCGCTCGCAATCTGATTTTGCGTCTTCAGAACGAGTTCCCTTTGAACTCGATGCGAGCTATTAGAAGTGATAATGGTTCCGAATTCAAAAATTCGGATTTTGAGAAGTTTTGTAACCGCCTTGGCTTGGAGCATCAGTTTTCTTCCCCCTACACACCGCCCCAAAATGGTGTTGTAGAGAGGAAGAATCGGACCCTTGTTGAGATGGCCAGGACGATGCTTGATGAGCATAGGACTCCTAGGCGCTATTGGGCCGAAGCTATGAACACTGCATGCTATATTTCCAATCGCATTTTTCTGAGAGCTTTCTTGAAAAAGACTTCTTATGAGTTGCGTTTTGGCAAACTGCCCAAGGTGAGTTATTTTCGAGTTTTTGGTTGCCATTGTTTTATACTCAAAAAGGGCAACTTGGACAAGTTTGAGTCTCGTTCTTCTGACGGTGTGTTTTTGGGTTATGGCACTCACACTCGAGCTTATCGTGTACTTAACCTTGACACTAACCGAGTCATGGAAACATCAGATGTCACCTTCGACGAGACTCTTGTTTGTCCCTCTTCTCGTTTTGAGCGTGCAGGTGATCATGAGGTTGGAGAGCCTCTTTTTGATGATGAGGAAGAGGGTGCTGAAGGTATAGATGATCCAGCACCCCCTCCACCTGCCGTGCCGCAAAGAGCGGCCTCGATGACGACTCACGGCCCCGACACCTCTTCTTCCTGGGGGCCGTGGGATCCTCCACCTCGCGCGGTACCTTTTGTACCCGGGGTGGAACCAGCTGCTGTTGAGGGGGAGGTCACTTCTTCCCGGGAGGCGCCACGACACATCCAGCGCCAGCACCCTCCTCAGCAGATGATCGGCGACATCAACGAGCGAGTTACTCGCTCCAGGTCACAGCACATCTCGCACTTTGCTCATTCTGCTTTTGTTGCGTCCTTTGAGCCCCGAGATGTTGGACACGCATTGACGGATCCGGATTGGGTCAATGCCATGCATGAGGAGCTAGAGAACTTTGAGCGAAATCGGGTTTGGGTTCTAGTGCCACCACCTCCTGACTGTAAACCTATTGGGACAAAATGGGTATTTAAAAACAAGCAAGGAGAGGAGGGCCACATTGTGAGAAACAAGGCCCGGCTTGTAGCGAAGGGTTATAGTCAGAAAGAGGGGATAGATTATGAGGAGACCTTCGCTCCTGTAGCTCGTTTGGAGGCTATTAGGATACTCTTGGCTTATGCTGCATCCATGGGTTTCAAACTTTTTCAAATGGATGTCAAGAGTGCCCTCTTAAACGGCTACATTGAGGAGGAGGTCTATGTCCAGCAACCCCCCGGTTTTGAAAATCCCAAGTTTCCAAACCATGTCTTTAAACTTCATAAAGCTTTATATGGTTTGAAGCAAGCCCCTAGAGCCTGGTATGAGAGACTAAAAACCTTTTTGCTAGCTAAGGGTTTTAAAATGGGATGTGTAGATAAGACGCTCTTTCTCCTCCGGCAGGGCAAAGACACACTCTTGGTCCAAATTTACGTGGATGATATCATTTTCGGTGGTTCTTCTCACACTTTGGTTGCCAAGTTTGCAGATACTATGAGCAGGGAGTTCGAGATGAGCATGATGGGCGAGCTGACTTTCTTTCTCGGGTTGCAAATTAAGCAATCCCGAGAGGGGACGTTTGTGCACCAGGGCAAGTACACGAGGGATTTGCTGAAGCGGTTCGACATGGGTGAGGCCAAGCCTCTTCCGACGCCCATGTCGACAACGACTGCCCTGGATGCCGACACGGATGGAGAAGCAGTGGACCAGAAGGAGTACCGCAGCATGATTGGATCGCTGCTCTACCTGACGGCGACACGGCCGGACATTCAGTTCGCCGTGTGCTTGTGCGCGCGCTTTCAGGCTTCGCCACGCACTTCTCACCGTCAGGCGGTGAAGCGCATCTTCAGGTACCTTCGTTTCACGCCCGAGCTCGGGATTTGGTATTCTGCTTCTTCCACCCTCTCGCTTTGTGGCTTTTCTGATGCTGATTTTGCTGGTTGTCGCATTGAGCGCAAGTCCACTTCTGGGACTTGCCAGTTTATTGGATCTTCTCTGGTGTCATGGTCTTCTCGCAAGCAGTCTAGTGTCGCTCAGTCTACCACGGAGGCTGAATATGTTGCTGCGGCTAGCTGCTGTTCCCAGTTACTCTGGATGATGGCCACTTTGCGTGATTTTGGTTTGAGCTTTACTCGAGTGCCTTTGCTTTGTGACAGCACGAGTGCTATTAGCGTTGCTAAGAACCCCGTGCTTCACTCGAAAACCAAACACATTGATGTGCGCTTTCATTTCTTGCGAGACCACCAGGAGAAGGGTGATATCGACCTTCGCCATGTCGATACTCATCACCAATTGGCTGATATTTTCACCAAGCCTTTAGACGAATCAACCTTTAATAGGTTGAGGGGTGAGCTTGGTGTGTGTTTCCCCTTTTAGATGGGGGAAGCATTTTGAGATGTACAGACTGACTCTTTTATTTTGAGGCTCTTTTCTTTTGAGTTTCTTGAGTCTTTCCAATTGGTATCTTCTTTCTTTCAGCTTTGTGTCGGGCATACGCATTTACATTCTGAGCTTCATGTCTATATTCACTAGAATGTAATTATGCTCTTGTTAGTATTGCTCCGATACTTATGATGATGCTTGTAGCTTATGCTCTTTCTGATCACTGTTACATGTTATGAGCGAGCTATTTTTGGAATGGTGAATTATGCCTAATGTACATAAATCTGAAAATGTTCACCATTGAGATATGCAACTAGCATGTGTAGGGTGTGTTGAGTCCATTCCTGCTTTTCATATATGCTAGGTTGCTATGTCTCTAGTTCTGAGTCATTCACTTGCTTGGTTGTTCATAACTTGCTTAAAATCTGAATCAAGTATTGTTGAATTGAAAAGATCGAGATGGGATTGCTTGTCAACACCTCATGGTATTGAGACTGTTTCTCATTGCACTTTGAGTTAAACTTGAGCCATGTAGTGTATGACCGAAACCGTTGCTTTAAGCTTCTGATTGCTTCGGCATAGGCTTCGCACGGTTGAAAAGTTAGGCGATGACAAGCTTTCAACCTCTCGCAATCACATGCTAAAAATGAACTTGTGAATTCTTTTACCGCTGCAACTCCGACATGAATTTGAAATCACAAGTATATGCTTCATTCCTATGCATGATGATTGAACTTTGCTAGGGGTAGTTCACCTTGTATATATGCTTAGCACTTGTTTGGATTCCTTCTATACATGTCTAGTGCTATTTTGATGGTGACTATCCTTTTTGGCTTAAAACTGCTCACATGCTCATTTGCTTCATATTTCGTATAAGTGATCAGTTTGAGCCTTTGCTATTTGAGTGCTTAATTGAGATGTTGGAGCTATACTGATTAGAGCATCTTTGCACTCTTTTGACTATATACTTGAAGCTCCTAACTTGCATTTTGACTTCATATGCATTTTGGAAGGAGATCTTGTGTTCAGAGGGAGTTTATGTGCAGGGAGTTGCTTCTCCGATACCTTTTGGCCTTGATAAGTGCATTTTCAACTAGGGGGAGAAATTTATGCAAATCATATGCTCCTGTGTTGATCAACTAAGGGGAGAATCATTTGTCCTAGTTGCTTGCATTTGTCGAGGGGGAGTTTGCTAGTTGTGTTGAGCCGTTGCCTCTGTCTTGAGGGACTAGCAAACGTTCCTAGCTTTTCATGAGCTTTCATAAGTTTTTTCATTTGGCTTTCAATTGGTATCGTCTGGTGTGCTTTCCCACTTGGTTTGGGTTGATTTCCAATTGGTTCGGAGTGATTTTCTTGCTAGTTGTGTTGAGCCTCTGTGCCTCTATCTTGAGGGACTAGCATTTTGCTTCTGTTGTCCTCCGATCTTCAATTGGTATCTGCTAGCGGTGTTGAGCCTGTTCTACCTCTTCTTGAGGGCTAGCTTTGCTTTGCTTGGTTGCGTCGAGCCGTTGCCCATGTCTTTGGGGACCAAGTTTTCGCTTCATCCACTTGACCTTCTTTGGCTTTTGTTAGGCTTTTGGGTCATTTGGTTGGGTTCTCTCTTCCCACTCCTTCCTACCTCCTTCTTCTTATTCATGATTTGTTGTGGAGTTGACAATGCACTCATCAAGGGGGAGATTGCGGATACATGGGTGTATGCCGAGTCTCTGTGTGATGAGTGATTGTCAACGGAGATGATGCGCATGTTCTTTGGCTTGTGTTGTGCAGGTGTCGAGCACGGAGACAGTGATCGATGGCGGGTGAAGGTCAAGTTGCGACGTGCCGTGCCGACGGACCGGGCGCGATGAAGGATGGGCGTGCCGTGCGGCGGACGTGCCATGCCGATGTATCGGACGGTGAAGGGCGGACGTGGACTTGGACTGATGGACTGGAGGCCGGAGGATCAGCTGTGGTGGCTGGCAGCCTGCGACAGCGACAAGCGGAGAAGTGCGATCATGTCGGTGGAAGGGGTGCACAGGCGGTGCATCCCCTCTACGACGTCGGTTTGTTGGTAGAGCCAGGGAAAAACCAACGGTGGACGGTTTCCAGGTTTGGGCCTCAAAACCTGGGTGCTGGGTTTCCAGGTTGAGCCACAAAACCTGGGCGCGACGGTTTCCAGGTTGAGCCTCAAAACCTGGGCGTGGGCCGGTTTCCGAGTTTGGGCCTCAAAACTCGGGCGCTGCGGGTTTCCGAGTTTGGACCACAAAACTCGGGCTGGAGGCTGGTTTCCCGGTTTGGGCCTCAAAACCGGGGGCTGATGGAAAAGGCTGGTTTCCCGGTTTGGGCCACAAAACCGGGGGTGCAGAGTGGTGGCGGCACGTGGCGGCGATCTGAAGGTTGCGTGGAGGCGACGCGGAAGACCGTGCGGGCATGGCCGTCGGATCTACCTACCACCAGCTGGTGGACTAGAATAGCCTTAGGGTTAGGCTGGTCCGCTCTGTAAATACAGTAGTGAGGGGTAGAGTAGGAAATAGGCTTAGGCTGGGTTAGTATAAGTAGTCTAGGGGAGACACCCTCCTCCCCATCTCAATCTCAGTTTTAGCAATCTCAGTTAGTGCTTTCACTTGTTAGGGTTTCCACTCTCCCATCCCCTGCTTTAGCTAGTTGAGATCCGCAGAGAGACTCCACTCTGTGTACTGTTGATTCGAGGAAGTGAGGCCGTATCCTCACCTTGGATCCCATCTCTCGGTGTCAATTCGCGTTTTGATTTCATGTTCATCATGTTCTTCGCGGATTGCTTTGTGCCTTGAGTTTTCCCGTCGCTTGATCTTTGTGCTCGGTTCATCTTTTGCAATTCCGTTTGAACTGAGTTGTTCTAGATCGTGAGGCACTTCTTTCCACCGAAAGAAATCATCTCTAACCTCACGGTCTAGGAGATCGATCGATTTTTCGTTTCGGGTCTCTTTTCGTCCTTTCCCCCGAAATTCTTCAATTCACCGATTTGGAGTTAGGTTCGAGCCATGATCTCTTAGAGATAGCTCACTAACCTCCTTGTGACTCATCTCACCAAGTTTGATCCCTAGAGGAATTGGTTTGGGTGAGATCGAGGCGAATCGGTGCTCGAACGGGGCTGCTGCAGGGTGACCGGACGCTGTCATCGGGGTGACCGGACGCGTCCGGTGTTTGAACACCGCGCAGGGTCTTCTGTGTGCTGACCGGACTCACTCGACCGGACGCTCGATCCTGGCAGTGACCGGACGCACCAGGGGCACTGTTCCTGTGTCTGTCTGTTTCTGACCGGACGCTAGGGTTGTGACCGGACGCTTGAGCCTTGTGCGTCCGGTCCAACTCAGAGAGCTCCCAGAGCCGATTTCTGACGACCGGACGCGTTCGGTCCCAGCTGACCGGACGCAGGCAGAGTCCGGTCGATCCAGTTTCGCGCCGTTTCGTCCGCGGTTCGTTCGTTCTTGATCGGATTTGAGTTCCGTCTTTTGCGTTGGCTTTCTAGGGCTGTCTAGTGTCCCGCTGTGCTTCTAGGAGGCATCCACCCTACATCTAGGGTCGTGGACATTAGCAAGCTCTAGGGTTTGCTCTTGGGGTTGATTTTGGGACAGTGGCATCTAGTTTCCGAAAGGAAATTTTGAAGCTCCCATTCACCCCCCCTCTGGTCGCTTTCGGGTAGCTTCTCGGTCCTTCAGCGGGGAGGCGAAGGCGCGGCGGAGGGGTGCGGGCACGGGCACGGCGATGCGGGCGGCCAAGATAGGGCACGGCTCGGGCGCGGTCGAAGAAAGAAGACGAGTGAGGAGGGGCCCACGAGTCAGCCGGAGGAAGTTATTGCGCAAGTTAAGTTGCGACCGGACTCACGGGGGTGTGACCGGACGCACAGGACCCGAGCGTCCGGTCACGAACAGAGAGTTCCCGAAACTTGATTTCAGCGATCGGACGCGTCCTGTCGTACGCGACCGGACGCACGGAGCGTTCGATCAAACGGCAGCAGACGACCGGACTCACGCAAATACTTGTGACCGGACGCGCCGCAGGTACTGTTCATCTGCGCGTGATTTGCACTGACCGGACGCACCGGGAGCGTCCGGTCGAAGCGTCCGGTCACAGGGAAAACCCTGTTTTGACTCGATTTTTCGCGCCGACTTCTCCCAACTAAGTTCCAACTCAAAGAAGATGCAAATAAACACTAGTTGGAACTTAGAGGAGTGACCTCTCTCAAACCCTCAAATTTTTCAAATATGTTGCCATGGGCTAAGTTAGTTTTCTAGATAAAATAGGCAATAAAACCCGAGGAGACAACATGTGGCCACCAAAACTAGGGGACTTAACCAATTGGAGCCTAAAATGCTCCCCCTAGCGGTGGACGAACACAGCGGTTGCTCAAAACATAACCGAAAAGAAACGACAAAGCAACAAACATGCATATGCAATGCAATACGAGATTTGAATCTAGGTTGCTTGTCAAGTTTGCTCATGGGTAAGCTTCTTCACACGCTTTTTAGGGCGGTTATCTTAACCACGTCTGACAGGCCTATATGCATAGCGGAATTTAAACATGGCATATGATACAATGCAATGCAAAGACAACCCCCTTTCACCTTTTGACAAAGTTACTTAGATCAAGCACATTAAGCACACTTCGCAATCTACAAAGGGTGTTCTCATCTAGGGGTTTTGTGAAGATATCCGCCAATTGATCTTCGGTTCTAACTCCCTCTAAGGATATATCTTTCTTTGAAACATAATCTCTAAGAAAGTGATGGCGAATATCTATGTGCTTTGTGCGAGAGTGTTGAACTGGGTTGTTAGCAAGCTTAACCGCGCTCTCATTGTCACACAACAAAGGTACCCTTTCTAGAACTACACCATAGTCTAAAAGGGTTTGCTTCATGTAAAGGATTTGTGCACAACAAGCACCCGCGGCTATGTATTCCGCCTAGGCGGTGGACAAGGCCACACTATTTTGCTTCTTTGAACTCCATGACACTAGTGATCTCCCAAGCAAATGGCACCCTCCGGATGTGCTTTTTCTATCTACTTTGCAACCCGCGTAATCCGAATCGGAATACCCAACAAGTTGGAAGTTAGCTCCTTTGGGATACCAAAGGCCAAAGCTTGGGGTGTGCTTTAGGTACCTAAGGATTCTTTTCACCGCTACAAGATGTGATTCCCTAGGGTCGGCTTGAAACCGAGCACACATGCACACACTAAACATGATGTCGGGCCTAGATGCGGTCAAATATAACAAACTACCAATCATAGAGCGGTAGAGAGTTTGGTCAACCGGGTTACCTCCCACATCTAGGTCGAGATGTCCATTTGTTGGCATTGGAGTCTTGATAGGCTTGCAATCATCCATGTTAAAGCGCTTGAGGAGGTCTTTTGTATACTTCTCTTGAGATATGAAAGTCCCCTCCTTCAATTGCTTGACTTGGAAGCCTAGGAAGAATGTGAGCTCTCCAATCATGGACATTTCGAACTCCTTCGACATCAAGTCACCAAATTCCTTGCAATATGCTTCATTTGTTGACCCGAAGATGATATCATCAACGTAGACTTGACAAATGAAGATCTCTCCATCAAGCTTCTTGGTGAATAGTGTGGTGTCGACCATCCCAACGGTGAAGCCCTTCTCAATGAGGAAGTCCCGGAGGCGCTCGTACCATGCTCTTGGGGCTTGCTTGAGCCCATATAGCGCCTTGGACAACCTATAAACATGATTAGGATATCTAGGGTCTTCAAACCCGGGAGGTTGATCAACAAAGACTAGTTCATTTATAAAGCCATTTAAAAATGCACTTTTCACATCCATTTGATATAGTTTAATGTCATGATGTGATGCATATGCAAGGAGGATACGGATGGCTTCAAGTCTTGCAACCGGTGCAAAGGTCTCTCCAAAATCCAAACCTTCAACTTGAGAGAACCCCTTTGCCACTAGCCTTGCCTTGTTTCTAACAACCGTGCCTTGATTATCTTGCTTGTTCCTAAACACCCATTTTGTTCCAATGACTCTTGCGCCTTTTGGTCGCTCTTCAAGTGTCCAAACTTGGTTGCGGGTGAAGTTGTTTAATTCTTCATGCATGGCATTCACCCAATCCGGATCACCTAGAGCTTCATCTACAAAGGTAGGCTCAACAAGAGAAACAAAGGAGTGATGTTCCATAAATAAAGCAAGTTTTTGAGAGCGAGTCATTACACCCCTTGTCGGACTCCCTATGATGAGATCTTGAGGATGAGCTTGTAGTAGAGGAGTAGTCCTTCGATCAACCACTTGAGGGGCCGCTTGTGGAGCACCAACATCTTGAGCTTGTACCACCATTTGATCATGGGAGACATGAGTATCTTCATTTGGATCCCTTCCATCTTTGGCATCATCAAGTGGTACATTGGATGAGGATGGCTTGTCAATGACTTGCACATCATCATTATCATCTTTAGGCTTGATGGCTCCAACCGGCATGTTCTTCATTGCTTCCCTCAATGGTTCATCACCTACATCATCAAGATTCTCATGCTCTCCTTGAGAGCCATTAGATTCATCGAATTCCACATCATATGTTTCTTCTACCATCCCGGTGGCATGGTTGAATACTCGATATGCTTTGGACTTCAATGAGTAACCAACAAGAAAACCAATATCACATCGGCGTTGAAACTTCCCTAGGTGTTGGCGCTTCTTGTAGATGTAGCATTTGCACCCAAACACTCTAAAGAAGGATACATCTGGCTTCTTGTTGTTGAGTAGCTCATAGGGGGTCTTGCCAAGTAGACGATGGGGGAACAATCGGTTTGATGCATAGCAAGCGGTGTTGATTGCTTTCGCCCAAAATCTCTCCGGTGTAGAGTACTCGTCTAGCATTGTCCTTGCTAGGGTGATTAGAGTCCGGTTCTTCCTCTCAACTACCCCATTTTGTTGTGGTGTGTAGGTTGCGGACACTTCATGCTTGATCCCAACTTCATCACAATATTCCTCAATATGGGTGTTGTCAAACTCCTTTCCGTTGTCACTTCTAATCTTTTTGATCTTCTCATCAAATTCATTTTGAGCTCTCTTGGCAAACTTCTTGAAGGAAGGGGTTGCTTCGGATTTATCATGAAGAAAGAATACCCAAGTGTATCTAGAGAAGTCATCAACAATCACTAGGCAATAGAGATTTCCTCCCAAGCTTGCATATGTTGTTGGTCCAAATAGATTCATATGAAGAAGCTCCAACTCTCTTGATGTTGATACAAAGGCTTTGGTTGGATGAGTGTTTGCAACTTGCTTGCCGGATTGACATGCACTACACAACTTGCCCTTCTCAAATTTGACATCTTTCAAGCCCCTAACCAAATCCTTCTTCAATAGCTTGTTGAGAGTGTTCATTCCCACATGTGCCAATCTTCTATGCCATAGCCAACCAAGAGATTGCTTAGTGAACAAACATGTCTTCAAGTTGGCTTCTTTGGAGGAGAAATCCACTAGGTAGAGATTGTTGTATCTAAATCCTTTGAAGATCACTTGTGCATCATCTTTCTTGGTCACAACCACTTCTTTGTCGGTGAACAAACATTGAAAGCCAAGATCACAAAGTTGCCCAACGGATAGCAAGTTGAAGCTCAAAGATGCAACAAGAAGCACATTGGAGATGGTATGGTCATTTGATATAGCCACTTTGCCCAATCCTTTGACATTGCCCTTTGAGTTGTCACCAAATGTTATCTTTTCTTGGTCATCGACATTCTCTTCTAGTGAGGTGAACATCCGGGGATCTCCGGTCATATGTTGTGTACATCCACTATCAATTACCCAATGTGATCCACTGGTCTTGTAGTTCACCTACACACACAAGAAATCAAGCTTGAGCTTTTGGGACCCAAACTTGTTGCGGTCCCTTAACCTTCTCAACTAGTGACTTAGCAACCCAAATTTGCTTTGGCCTACTCTTGTTAGGTGGCCCCATAAACATAACCTTCACTTTGCCACTAGAATCTTGTCTAAGCATGTAGTGAGCATTGAAAGCAAAGGGCCTAGCTTGCTTGGGCAAGGGTGTGGGCTTTGGTTCTTCACAATCATGAGCAAAGTGTCCTTCCTTTCCACACTCATAGCATCTTCCAATCTTCTTCTTCTTTGGCTTAGTGATGCTCTTGCGTTGCTTCATCTTCTCTTCAAGAAAGCCAATGCCATTTCTATTGGTCTTCATGACGGTGTTCATGAGAAGCTCACTTTGAAGACATTGACCCTTGGTGAAGTTCCTCAAACCGGTGGTGAGGTGCTCTTTCTCCTTCTTGAGCTTGTCATTCTCTTGTTGGAGTTCCAATTGAGATGGTGTCATTTTGTAGTCCCTCTCCATCTTTAATCTCTTGTTCTCTTCTTTTAGCATGTCTAGCTCAAGTGTCATGCTATAGTCATCGTCATGAGATTGAATGATAACTTGCTTGGTGGTTGAAAGCTTTTCTAGATCAACTTTGAGCTTTGCATTCTCATTCTTGATCTTGACATAGTCATCATTGTGATCGGCCTCAACCACTTTCTTGCCCTTGCCACTAGCACTTTGCTCAACATGCTCACTAACCAAGTCCTCACAAGATGTTGCTATGTCACACTTAACAACAAGGTTAGGAGCATCATGTGTCTCATGTGAAAGCATATCATAAGCAATGGTGAGAGTATCATAATCTACTTTCACTTGAGTATATTGTTCCTTAAGCAAAGCATGACTAGTGGAAAGGTCACTATGCATCTTATCAAGTTTTTCATTTTTAGCTTTGAGCTCCTTGTTAGAGGACTTGAGCTCCTTGATAGTGGATGACATAGTAGCAAGTTCATCTTTTAGTTCATCACTAGCATGAGTAGCATGATCACATTTTTCAACAAGAGATTCATTTTCATTAACAAGCTTCTCATTTTTAGCTCTAGTCTTTCTTATGATTTTAGAGTAGTCATTTAGCAATTTGACAAGTTCATCATAAGTGGGAGCCTCAAATTCACCATCACTATCACTATCACTAGAGTCATCATCGTTTTGTACCTTCCGGTCACCCTTGGCCATAAGGCATAGGTGTGTAGATGATGATGGCGATGGTGGTGTAGAGGAGCCAATGACTAGAGCGGCCACCTTCTCCTTCTCATCATCACTATCTTCATTTGATGAGCCACCGGAGGAATCAATGTCGGTGAGCCAATCACCAACAATGTAAGCCTTTCCACCTTTCTTGTGGTATTGCTTCTTCTTCTTGCCATCCTTCTTGTAGTAGGGCTTTTCATCCTTCTTCTCATCTTCACTTGATGAGTCATACTTCTTGCCCTTGTTCTTATTCTTGTAGCTTTCTTTCTTGGGCTTGGTGCATTGATGAGCAAGATGGCCAAGCTCACCGCAATTGTAGCAATCCATTTCGTAGATTGGCCTCCTCTTGCTACTTGTGAAGAACTTCTTCTTTCTTGAGTCAAAGTTGACTTCATTCTTGTGAAGCTTCTTCAACATCTTGGTGGTCCTTCTCACCATGAGAGCAATGTTGGAGTCATCTTCTTCATCACTTGTGCCCTCATGATGCACCACAATAGCCTTGGACTTGCCCTTCTTGTCATGGCTAGCTTTGAAGGCCAAGTCCTTCTTCTTATCGGTGGAGGAGCCACCACTTGGTGTGATGTGCATGTACATCTCATGCGCATTGATCTTTCCCAAGATTTGAGTTGGTGTAGCGGTGGAAAGATCACCTTGATGTAGCACCGTCACGATGTGTCCATACTTCTCAATTGGAAGGACACAAAGAATCTTCCTCACAACATCGGATGGTTGCATTTGCGTGAGGCCAAGTCCATTTAGCTCTTCTACAAGAACATTCAACCGTGAGTACATTTCATTTGCACTTTCATTAGCATGCATATCAAAAGAGTGAAGTTTTTGCATAACTAAATGATAGCGTTCCTCACGCTCACTCTTGGTTCCCTCATGGAGCGCACAAATGTTTTCCCATAGATCATGGGCATTTTTGTGGTTCCGAACACGGTTGAACACATCTTTGCAAATGCCTCTAAAAAGAATGTTTTTGGCCTTTGCATTCCATTTATAATTTTCCTCCTCATTAGGAGTGAGGCTTGTGCCTTCCTTGGGCTTGGCAAAGCCGGTTATGGCGGCATCATGGCATTTCACATCAACTGCTTCTAGGTACGACTCCATACGGATTTTCCAATATGGAAAGTCGTCTCCCTCAAACATGGGAGGTGGTCCATCACCTCCGGACATCTTAACTCTAGGCGGTTAAGCCTAAATCGAGAGCACGAGGCTCCGATACCAATTGAAAGGATCAAGATGCCCAAGAGGGGGGGGGGTGAATTGGGCTTTTCTAAAACTTCTTGCGATAATAAAACTTATCAAGCCCCAATTAACCCCCTAGTGCCTAGAAGTGTGTTTGACAAGAATCAATTGCACAAAAGACTATCGCTAAACCATTTCTACTCTAGCATGGCAATTCAACTTATGAAAGAACAACAAGTAAATGCGGAATTGAATTGCTCAAAGGTAAATGCGTAGAGAAGAGAGTAGAGATGACACGACGATCTTTTTGCCGAGGTATCGAGGTGTCGGCACACCCCCTAGTCCTCGTTGGAGCACCCGCGCAAGGGTATCGCTCCCCCTTGATCCGTGCAAGGATCAAGTGCTCACTACGAGCTGATTCTTTGCCACTCCGGCCCGGTGAATCGCTCGCTACCGGTCACAACTTGGCTTGGGTCATCCACAATGCCTCCGGATGATCACCAAGCTCTCCGATCGCCACCAAGCCGTCTAGGTGATGCCGATCACCAAGAGTAACAAGCAAGAACTCTCACTTGACCAACGCAAGGCTAATGAGATGGGTGGATGCACACTTGCTACTCTCTATTCACTAATGAGGTGTTTGATCACTCAATTATCAAATCTCTCAACCTCACTAGGCCTCTTGCACTCACTTGGAATCACAATGTGTTTGACAACCTTTCAAATGAGCAAGAGTAACAACATGAATGAGGGGGAGGCATATTTATACCCCCCAACTCGAAACATGCACGAAGGGGTAAGTCCAGCCAGTTACACACTGACCGGACGCACCTGTCGGGGTGACCGGACGCGTCCGGTCAGTGTCTGTGACAGAACCGACCAATTTATACCAGATTAAGCACCGAATCGCTGCTTGCGCAGAGACTACAAGTACTTAAGCTCGTATAAACCCGGTAGTCCGGAAATCTCGAAGGATTTCAAGTCATTCAACTTTAACCAAGATCGTAATAGATTAGCGTACATGTCCACGACCTACATTCAGTTCGCACATAGTTCAAATACATCGGAGTTCAACAGTTATTACAAACCATAGTTTGAATTCAAAAGCGGAAACGACATAGTTTTGAAACACAAGTCCTTAGTTCACAATACAGTGCCATATGCTTGATCAATCCACAAAAGCATCAGGGAAGATAAGGGTCGACCATGCCCATGGTCTAGTCACTGCCCTCGACGGGATACAGACAGTTCTCGCAATAGCCGTAGAAGCATTGCCCATCTGCAACAACAAGGGATAGAACCCTGAGTACGAGGAGGTACTCAGCTAGACTTACCCGTCATAAACCAGAAATAATTGACACCAAGGATTATGCAAGGCTGTATCTGGGTTGGCCACACTTACCTTTTTGCATAAAAGCATTTTATTACTAAATAATCATCGTTAGAGTATTAGCAGTCACTTTTATGTAATCAGCCTGATTATCTAGATTTGCACCTGATCTAGAGCAAACACTTGACTACTTATTCAAGCAAGAGTGACTATTTCATCAATAGCCTTTCAGATTCACCAACCATTACCATCATTAATTCCATATATTACTACGGTAACACATGCCCAGTCAAGTTACTCACTAACCAGGAGCGATGGCGATTATAATCGATTCCTACCAGCTGGGGACAAAATGTCGCACACTCGCCCGAGACACGCTGCCAGGTGGCCGTTGGCGACCACTTCAGGAGGTTCGAGAACCCAAATCGCGGGACGGCCATGGGCCCTTCTACACCGGGGGTTGTCTCAATGCCAGGTCGCTCAAGCTATTAACTGCCCACGGTCATGCCAGGTCGATCAGGCCCTGCCTGCCCTCGGACCATGCCAGGTCGATCAGAATAGTTGCCCACGGTACATATAAGGCCCTGGGTGTTAGGCGTCAACATCTCCATCACCGGCTCGAAAAACCTTACTCGGCTTCACGGGAGGTACTCCGACCTACTCCGTTAAGTGATTGACGCGTTCAAAATGACTGAGGTGTGCCTTCGTCGGGTCCTAATCGACACAGACGGGAGACTACTAGCACACAGAACCCATGTCCTGCTGCTCCTACATCCCGCCCGGTCTCAGATTAATTATCATATGGTTATCTCCATGATAGCACAAGGCTAAACATGATCAGTATCCACCTATATGCGGGAGACAGGAAATCACCCGACTTTTACCGGTCTAAGCAGGCTAAGCATAAACGAGCCTAGACTTATCAGGGATAACTAGATAGTATTTGCAGGTGGACAAGGATAATTAATTAATGCAGCAACGGTATCACACAACTCCTGTAACCTAATGCAACAATCATATCAGGTTAACTTGTAAACGGTAATTTGCAAACCGTAGGAGAAAATGCTCCGGGGCTTGCCTCGCTCGAAGTCGGCGGGGCGGTGATCACGGCACTCCGGCAGGTCCTCAGCGTCTCCTTCCGGAACCCTTTCCTCCGGTGCCTCCTCCTGGCACTGCTCCTCCGGCGTCGGTTCCTGAGCTTCCACTACCGATCCTGCATGATGCGGTGCATGAATGAATAACATGAATGCACACGGAATGCATGGTGATGCAACATGGAGTAACAATTCAGGAGATAAGCATATGTCATCTACTGTTAACCAACCACCTAATTTAACATAACTAACTTACTACGTCCTGTTGTCACCACATCAAAGTTTGCTTAACGGGTTTATTAACCTCTAGCCAGAGCTAGACTAACTCTAAACAAACCAACCTATAACAGCAACCCATTCTAGATAGCTTGGGAAAAATCTACAAAAATTACTGGAGATTCACAACACTTAATCTAATCCCCTGTCCAAATTTCATCCCATTTGGACCTAGACTCTACCCCCTATGAAAAAGACAAATTCTATCATGAAAAGGTGCTTTGAACTACACCCCCTAGTACAAAGTGTCAAACAACAAATTTCATAATCTTCTTCTGAACTTCCTAGCACAAGAGCAGTCAGCAAAAATTACCAAGTCCATACTCTTCATATTTTAATTACTACAAAATAAACAAGAAAACAGCATTTAACCATTTTAATTACTATTGCCAAATTATTTCACAGAGCAATCTCATTTTACATTTTTCCCAGAAACTATTCCCCAACACCAACCTAACAAAACAAGAATCACATTTTTCTGAGCTATACATAATTTACTAAGCATTTAACAAGATTTCAGCCTAAACATGAATTAAATATAACTACACAGAAAATCACCACAAACTGGACATATTATATTTTTCATGCATAGACCTCAACATAACAAACCTAACAAAACTTGTTTCACCTTTTTAGCATTTATATTTCACAAGATATGAATTAAACAAGCAATACACAATTTCTGGAAACTAATTAACAAAACCTGAAAAACATTCAAACAGGAAACTGCTACGGATACCCGAACTAGTGCACACAGACGGAATCTGACTCACTGACGCGCGGGCCCTCGGGTCAAACTGACCCCACCTGTCATCCCCACCGAGACAGGGGAGGCGTTGACCACGGCGGAGATCGCCGTCGGCGACTTCTCCAGCGAAACTAACCCCACCGATGGACTCCCCTTCTCCTTCCGCACCCGACGGTGCCCCTAACTAGCCCGGCGCATGCTCGGATAGGGCTCGCCGCCGACGATGGCAGACACGGCGGCGCGGGCGAGCTACGCCGGCCGACTCCGGCCACGACGAGCTAAACGGACTCCCGAATCCTACTCCGGTGACCTTCGTAAACCTAACCCGAGGCTCAGAAGCCAGGGTTCGAGCTTCGAGCACCCGCGTCCACGGCGGTGCCACTCCGGCGACCATGGCGAGCGGCGGACGACGGCGTACTCGCACTTCCAGACCCTAATCGGCTTAACCGACACCTCCAACACCTTCTACGAGCCTCGGCGATTCGTGAACACGAGCTAATACCGACGGACGGCCATGGGAAGGAAGTTGGCCACGGCGGACCGAGCTTGCCGGCCATGGCGGCCATGGCGGCGGCTCACCCCGGGGTTTGCCTAGGGTTTCCTATGGAGCGTTAAGGGCAGCACAGGGTACGGGAGCTCACGGCGAAGCTTGGTGGGTGGGTGGATGGATGGTGCGGTGGCGGCACGGCGGCGAACGGCGGCGGCGCCCTGCTTTCTCCCCTTTTCCGCTCGGGCACCGGCGAACGAGAGCAAGAGCGAGGGAGGGGACAGAATGGAGGGAGGAGCGGCGCGGCTCGGGCAGCGGGGCGAGCGGGCAGCTTATGCTCGCCACGCCGCGCGCGGACGCTGCGTCCCCGGCCGGATTGCGCCACGCGGCGGGCGTCTTCTGCGCGCGGTCGGCCACGACCGGCGTCGATTCAAACTGAATCGGCCGAATTCAGCTGCTGATGGCCGACTGACGGCCGGATTTTGGCCGTGATTAACTCCTAATCCACTCAGTGAAACGCTAAACCACTTGTTCCATTGAGTAGAGCTACATACCATCTACAACTTTGGTTACAAGATTGATCTTTGGTTCGGTCTAGAGTGCTCCAGAAAAAGCTCCAAAGATGACCTCGTGAAACTGTTTTGGACAGATAGGACTTAGAGAAATTTTCTAAGTCTAATCTTCCCCATTTCTGCCTTGTGGGTCCTAAAACACCTTGTTAAACTCATTTTCATGAGTTGGGCCTTAAACAACTTTTGTTCTACTCTAAATTCTACACACTTTTGGTTAAGGGCCCACAGCCATGCAAAGCTTCTATCAAGAAGGTCTTAGTTAGTCAAACAAAAGGACTCCTAAGGCTCTATTAAGGCAACTAGGGTTAGAGACTTAGTTAGCCAACAAGACCAACATAAACCTAGCTTCATTTTGACTCCCCAACAAGGTTCCACTACTAAGGAGACTTAAGCACTCCACAAACAAGACACACAAGCATTCAATCAAGCATAGCTTTACAAGAGCTCACATGAAATGATACTTAACAAAAAGAATGCAACATGAGATGATGATGCTTTATGCTCATGAGATGTCAAGTTATGCATTTAGGGTTGCTTAACACCTAGGGTGTTACAGCCCTCCCCTCCTTAAAGGAATCTCGTCCCGAGATTTAAGTTACTAACCATTTCTTAAAGAAGTGGGGATATACTTCTCTTAGATAGTCTTCTGTTTCCCAAGTGGCATCTCGATCATCTTGCTCACTCCAAGATACCTTATACTGCTTCACTATTCTTCCGCGGGTTATCCTTTCCTTTTCATCAAGCAGTCGGCGCGGTTCTACTGAGTAAGTGAGGTCGGATTGTAACTTGATGTTGGCCGGTTGTATTTCCTCTCCTGGAACTCGCAGACATTTCTTCAATTGTGACACATGGAAAACAGGGAATATCGCTTCCAAATGTTCAGGTAACTGTAGTTGATAAGCCACTTCTCCCTTTCTTTCCAAAATCCTATATGGTCCCACAAACCTTGGTGCTAACTTTCTTTTCACACCAAAACGTCTAACTCCTTTCATGGGTGATACTTTCAAATACACATAGTCACCTACTTTGAATTCAAGCGACCTTCTTCGCTTATCGGCATAGCTCTTCTGTCGGGACTGTGCCGCTGCGATATGTTGTTGGATTATTCTAACTTGTTCTTCTGCTTCCCTAACGAAGTCAATTCCATAGTAGCGACGTTCTCCTGGTTCAACCCAACTTACTAGTGTTCTGCATCTTCTGCCATACAGAGCTTCGAAAGGTGCCATATGAATGCTTTCTTGATAACTGTTGTTGTAAGCAAATTCTGCTAATGGCAACCACTTCTCCCAAGATCCCTTCGCGGATATCACACATGCTCTCAACATATCCTCTAAAACCTGATTTACCCTTTCAGTTTGCCCCGAAGTCTGGGGATGGTAAGCTGAACTATGGATTAACTTGGTACCTAATTCCTTTTGCAGTTTCTCCCAGAATGGTGCAGTGAACTGTGTTCCACGATCCGAAACTATGACTCTGGGTATACCATGCAATCGGACAATCTGATTGATATAAATCTCTGCATAATCTGGTGCTCGATAACAAGTTTTAACTGGTATGAAATGAGCGGTCTTGGTGAGACGGTCTACTATTACCCATATTGAATCGTTTCCCTTCTGAGTGGTAGGCAAACCGGTGATAAAATCCATACTCACTTCTTCCCACTTCCATTCAGGTATTGATAAAGGTTGAAGTGTTCCGGCTGGCTTCAGGTGAATGGCCTTCACTCGACAACACGTGTCGCATCTGGCTACATATGCGGCAATTTCCTTCTTCATTTTGGTCCACCAAAATCTTGGACGCAAATCTTGATACATCTTAGTGCTCCCGGGATGGATAGACAATTTAGAAAGATGAGCCTCATCCATAATCTGATTTTTGAGTTCCCTATTCTTGGGTACCACTAAGCGATTATCAAACCATAACACTCCCTTATCATCAACTCGGAAATGTTTTACGGGTTCAGTGGCAGATCTTAGCTTTTCTTTAATATAATAGATTCCCTTGTCTGTTTTCTGCCCTTCTAAAATCTGATCAACTAAGGTGCTCTGCAGCTCGATGTGATGCAGGATCACAGGGTGTACGAGACTAAACTCGTCTTCTGGTTGTAACCTCAAGTTATTACAATGTGACTTCCGACTCAGAGCATCAGCAACTACATTTGCCTTTCCTGGGTGATAATGTATCTGCAAATTGTAATCCTTAATCAACTCAAGCCATCTTCTCTGCCTCATGTTCAGTTCAGGTTGAGTAAAGATATACTTGAGACTTTTGTGGTCAGTGTACATGTTACAGACGTTACCAAGCAGATAATGTCTCCATATTTTTAGAGCGTGTACCACAGCAGCTAATTCCAAATCATGCGTAGGATAATTAACTTCATGTTTTCTCAACTGACGTGACGCATAAGCAATCACTCTGCCTTCTTGCATAAGAACACAACCTAAACCAACTTTCGATGCGTCGCAAAAGACATCAAACGGCTTCTCAATATCGGGTTGAGCTAAGACAGGAGCGGTGGTTAATAGTTTCCGCAAGGTACGGAAAGCTGTTTCACACTTCTCTGTCCACTCAAACTTCTGATCCTTCTGAAGCAAACTTGTCATGGGCTTGGCAATCTTGGAGAAGTCGGGAATGAAACGACGATAATACCCTGCTAAACCGAGAAAACTCCGAATCTCCCCAACTGAAGTTGGAGCTTCCCACTCCATCACTTCTTGTACTTTGCTAGGGTCCACAGAGATTCCTTCTTCTGACAGGATGTGACCAAGAAACTGTACTTGCTTCAACCAAAACTCGCATTTACTAAACTTAGCATAAAGTTTGTGCTCTCGTAGCCTTGTCAAAACAACCCTCAAATGTTCTGCGTGATCATCTGGGTTCTCAGAATAAACCAAAATGTCATCAATGAACACCACTACAAACTTATCTAGTTCTGGCATAAATACCGAGTTCATCAAACTCATAAAGTAAGCTGGAGCATTTGTCAATCCAAAAGACATGACTAAATACTCGTATAGGCCATATCTGGTTGAAAAAGCAGTCTTTGGGATATCTTGTGGTCGGATTCTAATTTGATGATAGCCTGATCTCAGATCGATCTTGGAGAATACTTTGGCTCTGGATAACTGGTCAAACAAAATATCTATCCGTGGCAACGGATATTTGTTCTTAACGGTCACGGCATTAAGCGGTCGATAATCCACACACATCCGTAGAGACTTGTCCTTCTTCTTGACAAACAAAGCTGGACATCCCCACTCTGACACACTAGGTTGAATGAAACCCTTGTCCAAAAGTTCCTTAATCTGCGTCTTGAGTTCAGCTAATTCATTGGGCGGCATACGATAAGGTCTTCTCGAGATCGGTGCAGCCCCGGGTAACAGCTCAATGGTAAACTCTACAGCCCGCTTGGGCGGTAAACCCGGCAACTCATCTGGAAAGACGTCTGGGAAATCCCGAACAACTGGAATTTTTGACAGGTCTTCTATAGATAAGGTACAAGATAAATCAACAAAATCAGCCCCTCGAGGAAGAGAGATGCGTAACTTTGTGTTTATCCTTTTATCAGATAAGGTAAGAGTTCTATTTGCAGTGTCTAACACCGCATTCCACATACTCATCCAACTCATACCTAGGACTACATCCATACTGAGTCCTGGCAAAACTACTAGATTGGCTCCAAATTTGTGCCCTCCGATGTCGATGGTTGCATTACAAACCATTTGCCTAGACAACACACTACTCCCCACGGAGCTTACGCGAAACCCATAATCCATTTCAGACACCTCTTGATTATGCTTTTGTGCAAATGCTTTACTCATGAACGAATGCGATGATCCAGTATCAAACAAAACGACTGTAGGATGATGATTAACAAGGCACATACCAGCAGTCACGGGCTCTCCAGCACGAGCTTCTTCAGCGGTCATGTTGTGCAGGCGTGCGGGGTAATTGGCCTGTTGCTTCTTTGGGTAGGGGCAGTATCTTGCAAAGTGCCCCTCTTGGTTGCAGTTGTAGCATGGTCCCCGAACCAACGGTTTGTTCCCTGAAGAACTGCCTTGACCTCCACGAGCCTGAGCGGCAGCTATCTTATATGGCTTCTGATTACGCTGAGCTTGTGGCTGGTTCTTCCTCTGTGGCGGCCTAAAACGTGCCCCCGGCGCTGGTGGTCGATACTGATTTCGCTGAGCTGGTGGTCCTCTAGGTTGTGATGATCCTGATTCAAAGGTCCTCTTCCGGGCCTTGCTAGCAGCATGCTTGTTGTTATGATTCTCTTGAATCAGACAGTCACTTATGAAGTCATGGAAATTGGTACGGGAAGATGTACCCACTGACTTTCCCATTTTAGTGTTCAAGCCTCTCTTGAAACTAGCAATCTTCTTAGCATCTGTGTCAACGAAGTCTGGGACATAGCGAGCCAGTGAATTGAATATGTGGTGGTATTCCGTAACAGATCGAGTCCCCTGCGTCAGGCTCATGAACTCTGCCACCTTCATCTGGGTCAAACCCGGCGGAATATAATGACCTCGGACAGCAGCAGTAAACACCCTCCAAGTGATGGGAACATTGGCAGGGTAGGTGGTGCGGTGATGTCCCCACCAAATCCCGGCTGGCCCCTGCAACTGATGCGCGGCATATTCTGCTTTAAGCTCCTCTGTAAGCCTAAGCAAACGAAACTTCTGCTCCAGAGTGTGCAGCCATTCTTCTGCCTCCAGCGGTTCCGTAGCTTCCTTGAAGATAGGCGGTTTGGTATCCAAGAAATCCTTGAAAGAACTATACTGGTTCGGCTCAGGGCGTTGATGTCCCTGCGCCAAGTTCTCCCTCAGCAAAGCTTCGATGTTGCGCTGACTTCCAAGAAATTGAGCAAAAAGTTGCTCAGCTGTCGGTAGTGGAGGAGGTGGTGGATTGCGGTTTTCTCTGGGGTCCTCATTTCCACCACTACCGCCTGCTCCACTACGAGTTGTCGTCATCTGCATATAGGATAGTAATTGACCATTAGGCGAAGTTGCAACTTGTAGAGAACAATAAATCATACCCACTGAAATTATTCGGAAAAACGATTCACCAAACAATGACAGAGGTACAATAAATTTCAATCCACATCGCATCAACACATAACAAGATCACTTAACCCATCATGCAAAAGATAACATAACATCCATAGTTTTGCCCATACATATGGGACTTTCCAAAGCCTCACACATCACAAGTCTGCTACCCATGCTTACATCCAGCCCATAACAAAACAAAAGATCGGGCGTGTCAACATGCGCAAAAGATCTCTAGGCGCTAAGCATACGATCTAGGTTACTCTCTAGCGATCTCACCAACGTCACCATCCTCACTAGACACATCGGAGGAACTACTAGAAGAACTACTCGGCTCCGGATCCTCCTGGGGAAAGATGGGGTTCCTCTCATTCTCCCTGCGGTGGATCTCCTCGTGCAGACGGTCGTTGTAGTCCTGCAGGTGATGGAGTTGCAGCTCTAGGTCTCCCACTCGCAACCTCAGCAGCCTGTTCTCCTCTGAAACACGAATGCCCTCAACACAAACTCCTCGAAGCGCCTCCTCAGTCTCCCTCATGACCGAGGCCAAGAAAGTAGTCGACCCTTGCTGAATGGCAAGCTGATGAGCAGTCTCCTGCTCCCTCTGAAGTGCCTGGTCTCTCTCTACTGTCAACTGAGCTAGCTGTGTAGTGAGGAGGTCTATCTCTGTAGTGTGCTCCTCCTGCCGGCGATGTTGTGCAGTCATCTCCTCGCTAAGAATATGATCCAGATGATCATAGCTGCGCGACAGGCACCCATAAGTAGCCATCAGAGCAGCCATAGCACTCCCTGCTGGTCCAGCACAATGCTCCCTCTCAAGAGAGCTAGCCTCAAGTATGGTAGCGCCTGGCTGACGCCACACTGCCTGGTAAGGGTCTGTCGTCGGAAAGATACTGGCGGTAGCTTGGGCAACCACCTCCGGATGGTCTTCCATGATGTCCCGAAGAACGGTATAAGCAACCTGGTTGGCTGCATCCCAGGGGGTCCTCCCCTGCAAAGCAAACACTCGGCGGCACCAGACGTGATCTTGGTCATCACGGCTAGGCACGTCGATCTCCACCGTGTACACGTGACGATCCTCTGACAACTGCACACGGTGCCAGTCGTACTGCGGCTCCTGGCCCTCCTGATATCCGACCAGGTGCAGAACTCTCCAGAGGATAGTGGGCATCCCAAACTCTCCCAAAAAGTCCTCTGATCCCTCATCGGTCCATGGCCCCAGCATGTAGTTAGGCCTCTTGCCTCCCGTGGACTTGCGAGCAGTACGCTTGGTGCGTGCCATCTGTAAGAAGTGTACCCGCACATAGATTTTTATTAGTTTGAGAACAACTTTTATTAGAAAAACAGGACGAAAACCATAAGGAAGGAAGTAAGATTAATGCAAGATTATATGATCATGATGCATGCACGTTTCATACGTCCTCACTGCCTAACAATCTAACGGCTAGACGGTGGCATACACGTTCACTCATAACGTTAACTAAACGTACTATGCGTTCGCAAGTTAGCGTACCTGCAGCAACTCACTTCAGCCCTTCCCACAGTATGAATATCATGCACTGCGGAAATGTAAATCTAATACTCACTTAGGTGTACACCCGGTATACACGTAAGCAGTATATGCACCCATCAGAAATTATTACTCCCACAATCAATACTTTCACCTATACTTGTGTGTAACAGGTATACGGGTCAGTATCATATAAGCACTTCCCTAGATTGGCGGTTATCCAATCATGCTCTCACAACTCTCATTACCTTTAGCGTAGAGGCAATTGATCCATACATTACTATTCTGAGGAATAGCATCCATACAATTTCACCCTTGCCGTATGGACGACAGAATAAACAGAAATAAGTATGATGCACGACCCCCAAAGTTAGTACTTAAATAGCCACCTAAGTTCCTATTGGGCATAAGGACTTGATCAATGGCACACCTAAATCTTTATAAGAAGGGTTTTTCAGAACCTACTATAGCTACAAATTTTGGCAAATGGAGAAATTTTATTTGAAAATACAGTTTTTCAAATAGAATCATGAACAGTAACGCTAACCACGCTCCGATGCCAGCTGTGACAGAACCGACCAATTTATACCAGATTAAGCACCGAATCGCTGCTTGCGCAGAGACTACAAGTACTTAAGCTCGTATAAACCCGGTAGTCCGGAAATCTCGAAGGATTTCAAGTCATTCAACTTTAACCAAGATCGTAATAGATTAGCGTACATGTCCACGACCTACATTCAGTTCGCACATAGTTCAAATACATCGGAGTTCAACAGTTATTACAAACCATAGTTTGAATTCAAAAGCGGAAACGACATAGTTTTGAAACACAAGTCCTTAGTTCACAATACAGTGCCATATGCTTGATCAATCCACAAAAGCATCAGGGAAGATAAGGGTCGACCATGCCCATGGTCTAGTCACTGCCCTCGACGGGATACAGACAGTTCTCGCAATAGCCGTAGAAGCATTGCCCATCTGCAACAACAAGGGATAGAACCCTGAGTACGAGGAGGTACTCAGCTAGACTTACCCGTCATAAACCAGAAATAATTGACACCAAGGATTATGCAAGGCTGTATCTGGGTGGGCCACACTTACCTTTTTGCATAAAAGCATTTTATTACTAAATAATCATCGTTAGAGTATTAGCAGTCACTTTTATGTAATCAGCCTGATTATCTAGATTTGCACCTGATCTAGAGCAAACACTTGACTACTTATTCAAGCAAGAGTGACTATTTCATCAATAGCCTTTCAGATTCACCAACCATAACCATCATTAATTCCATATATTACTACGGTAACACATGCCCAGTCAAGTTACTCACTAACCAGGAGCGATGGCGATTATAATCGATTCCTACCAGCTGGGGACAAAATGTCGCACACTCGCCCGAGACACCCTGCCAGGTGGCCGTTGGCGACCACTTCAGGAGGTTCGAGAACCCAAATCGCGGGACGGCCATGGGCCCTTCTACACCGGGGGTTGTCTCAATGCCAGGTCGCTCAAGCTATTAACTGCCCACGGTCATGCCAGGTCGATCAGGCCCTGCCTGCCCTCGGACCATGCCAGGTCGATCAGAACAGTTGCCCACGGTACATATAAGGCCCTGGGTGTTAGGCGTCAACATCTCCATCACCGGCTCGAAAAACCTTACTCGGCTTCACGGGAGGTACTCCGACCTACTCCGTTAAGTGATTGACGCGTTCAAAATGACTGAGGTGTGCCTTCGTCGGGTCCTAATCGACACAGACGGGAGACTACTAGCACACAGAACCCATGTCCTGCTGCTCCTACATCCCGCCCGGTCTCAGATTAATTATCACATGGTTATCTCCATGATAGCACAAGGCTAAACATGATCAGTATCCACCTATATGCGGGAGACAGGAAATCACCCGACTTTTACCGGTCTAAGCAGGCTAAGCATAAACGAGCCTAGACTTATCAGGGATAACTAGATAGTATTTGCAGGTGGACAAGGATAATTAATTAATGCAGCAACGGTATCACACAACTCCTGTAACCTAATGCAACAATCATATCAGGTTAACTTGTAAACGGTAATTTGCAAACCGTAGGAGAAAATGCTCCGGGGCTTGCCTCGCTCGAAGTCGGCGGGGCGGTGATCACGGCACTCCGGCAGGTCCTCAGCGTCTCCTTCCGGAACCCTTTCCTCCGGTGCCTCCTCCTGGCACTGCTCCTCCGGCGTCGGTTCCTGAGCTTCCACTACCGATCCTGCATGATGCGGTGCATGAATGAATAACATGAATGCACACGGAATGCATGGTGATGCAACATGGAGTAACAATTCAGGAGATAAGCATATGTCATCTACTGTTAACCAACCACCTAATTTAACATAACTAACTTACTACGTCCTGTTGTCACCACATCAAAGTTTGCTTAACGGGTTTATTAACCTCTAGCCAGAGCTAGACTAACTCTAAACAAACCAACCTATAACAGCAACCCATTCTAGATAGCTTGGGAAAAATCTACAAAAATTACTGGAGATTCACAACACTTAATCTAATCCCCTGTCCAAATTTCATCCCATTTGGACCTAGACTCTACCCCCTATGAAAAAGACAAATTCTATCATGAAAAGGTGCTTTGAACTACACCCCCTAGTACAAAGTGTCAAACAACAAATTTCATAATCTTCTTCTGAACTTCCTAGCACAAGAGCAGTCAGCAAAAATTACCAAGTCCATACTCTTCATATTTTAATTACTACAAAATAAACAAGAAAACAGCATTTAACCATTTTAATTACTATTGCCAAATTATTTCACAGAGCAATCTCATTTTACATTTTTCCCAGAAACTATTCCCCAACACCAACCTAACAAAACAAGAATCACATTTTTCTGAGCTATACATAATTTACTAAGCATTTAACAAGATTTCAGCCGAAACATGAATTAAATATAACTACACAGAAAATCACCACAAACTGGACATATTATATTTTTCATGCATAGACCTCAACATAACAAACCTAACAAAACTTGTTTCACCTTTTTAGCATTTATATTTCACAAGATATGAATTAAACAAGCAATACACAATTTCTGGAAACTAATTAACAAAACCTGAAAAACATTCAAACAGGAAACTGCTACGGGTACCCGAACTAGTGCACACAGACGGAATCTGACTCACTGACGCGCGGGCCCTCGGGTCAAACTGACCCCACCTGTCATCCCCACCGAGACAGGGGAGGCGTTGACCACGGCGGAGATCGCCGTCGGCGACTTCTCCAGCGAAACTAACCCCACCGATGGACTCCCCTTCTCCTTCCGCACCCGACGATGCCCCTAACTAGCCCGGCGCATGCTCGGATAGGGCTCGCCGCCGACGATGGCAGACACGGCGGCGCGGGCGAGCTACGCCAGCCGACTCCGGCCACGACGAGCTAAACGGACTCCCGAATCCTACTCCGGTGACCTTCGTAAACCTAACCCGAGGCTCAGAAGCCAGGGTTCGAGCTTCGAGCACCCGCGTCCACGGCGGTGCCACTCCGGCGACCATGGCGAGCGGCGGACGACGGCGTACTCGCACTTCCAGACCCTAATCGGCTTAACCGACACCTCCAACACCTTCTACGAGCCTCGGCGATTCGTGAACACGAGCTAATACCGACGGACGGCCATGGGAAGGAAGTTGGCCACGGCGGACCGAGCTTGCCGGCCATGGCGGCCATGGCGGCGGCTCACCCCGGGGTTTGCCTAGGGTTTCCTATGGAGCGTTAAGGGCAGCACAGGGTACGGGAGCTCACGGCGAAGCTTGGTGGGTGGGTGGATGGATGGTGCGGTGGCGGCACGGCGGCGAACGGCGGCGGCGCCCTGCTTTCTCCCCTTTTCCGCTCGGGCACCGGCGAACGAGAGCAAGAGCGAGGGAGGGGACAGAATGGAGGGAGGAGCGGCGCGGCTCGGGCAGCGGGGCGAGCGGGCAGCTTATGCTCGCCACGCCGCGCGCGGACGCTGCGTCCCCGGCCGGATTGCGCCACGCGGCGGGCGTCTTCTGCGCGCGGTCGGCCACGACCGGCGTCGATTCAAACTGAATCGGCCGAATTCAGCTGCTGATGGCCGACTGACGGCCGGATTTTGGCCGTGATTAACTCCTAATCCACTCAGTGAAACGCTAAACCACTTGTTCCATTGAGTAGAGCTACATACCATCTACAACTTTGGTTACAAGATTGATCTTTGGTTCGGTCTAGAGTGCTCCAGAAAAAGCTCCAAAGATGACCTCGTGAAACTGTTTTGGACAGATAGGACTTAGAGAAATTTTCTAAGTCTAATCTTCCCCATTTCTGCCTTGTGGGTCCTAAAACACCTTGTTAAACTCATTTTCATGAGTTGGGCCTTAAACAACTTTTGTTCTACTCTAAATTCTACACACTTTTGGTTAAGGGCCCACAGCCATGCAAAGCTTCTATCAAGAAGGTCTTAGTTAGTCAAACAAAAGGACTCCTAAGGCTCTATTAAGGCAACTAGGGTTAGAGACTTAGTTAGCCAACAAGACCAACATAAACCTAGCTTCATTTTGACTCCCCAACAAGGTTCCACTACTAAGGAGACTTAAGCACTCCACAAACAAGACACACAAGCATTCAATCAAGCATAGCTTTACAAGAGCTCACATGAAATGATACTTAACAAAAAGAATGCAACATGAGATGATGATGCTTTATGCTCATGAGATGTCAAGTTATGCATTTAGGGTTGCTTAACACCTAGGGTGTTACAGTGTCTAACGGCTACGTGACGTTAGCCCTGACACCAGTACGATACACTGACTGGACGCACCCATGCGTCCGATCACCACTGATCGGACGCGTCCGGTCATTAATTTCCCTCTCTGGAACCTCTCTGGACGCGACCGAACTCACCCCCTGGTGCGTCCGGTCGAATACTGAAGAGCGTCCGGTCGCAGCCAAGCCTGCTCCTCAGCCAAACCAACTGACCGGACGCACGCCCCAGCGTCCGGTCATTAGGGTTGGAGCGTCCGGTCACATTTTGAAGTCCGAAACGACTTCGGTTTGCGACGCTCCCTTCACGAACTTTCTTCCTTATGATCTTAGGGACCTTTCTAAGCTACCTAGGGCTTTGGTTAATAAGTGTGCACCACACCTAACTCAAAAGTCTCACCTAGGTCAAGCTACTCATTCAAACCCCTCTTTATAGTACGGCCAAAGATAAAACAAAGACCTATGCTACTCTAAGTGTCCTTCAACAAATGACACTTAGCACTAGCCTATTACCGTCTTCGTCGTCCATCCTTTGAAAACCGAACGAATTCCATCGCTAAGGGGGCATGAATACCATAGTGCCCTCACGATCATCATTACCATGACCTAACTCAATTGTTTCTGCAAAACACACGTTAGTCATAGTAATTTACCGTTGTCATCCAATCACCGAAACCCACTGGGGGCCTAGATGCTCACAATCACTTTTTCCATTGCGCTGGAGGCAGACTTCAGAGTCAGTCTTGACAGGGAGCCCAGAGGAGAGGTTCTACTGTGAGACACCTGCGATGAGCGCCACTGGAGCTTTGCTAGGTGTATGTGAGAGTTTGGAGCGCACTCTTGGGAGCGTGTCCTTCACCCTCACAGCCACCTACCAGAGCAAGAGGAAGCTTCAGGAGGACTTCGACGCTGAGGTTGCTCGTCTGCAGGAGAGGATTGAGCAGGTCACTCTAGAGCATGACGACGCCCGCACCACAGCAGCAGCACAGTCCACTGCCAGGACAGTTGCAGAGCAGATGTACCTGACCACCGCTCTTCAGAGAGATGAGGCCCGCACCGCGCTCGACCAGCTTAGAGAGGGAGCCCACCTGTTGATACAGCAGATCCATGGACAGCAGGCCTACATCGACCAGCTCCACAAGGCAGTGCATCAGATGCACCATGCCGCGCAGGAGGCCGCCGCCCCAGCAGCTGAGGTCCCGGATCCCCAGGACGGAGAGGTCCTTGGTCCCGACGCCCCACCAGAGGACGTCGCATCCGCCGCTGGAGCCGCCTGAGCGTTAGCTGTTAGGGATCGTTTTCTTTTGTATAGCTTGAGCTTGCTCGCTAAGTGATGTAACGCCCTAAACATGTGCTAGTTTTATGTTTAAATGGTTGATGGCATGTAAGCTTTTGGACAAAGTCCGGACTCCGATCCGGCATCTTTTATGGAAATCCGTCGTTTGCATGTCTAATTTCGAGCGATTGTTTTGTGATGTTGTATGGAAATGAGTAATTATACTTGGTCGTGTGCTAAATTTTCGAATTATGTACAACGCAATATTTATTCATGATCGATGTAACATCACCTAATGATTGCTTATTAATGGGATATGCAGATGTCGGCACACACTCGCAGCCAGCGTGGGCAGGGGGCAGGACAGGAGGAGAATCTACCACCTCCCCCACCGCCGCCGATGACGCCGGAAGCGTTCTTTGGCCAGTTCTTGGGTAGCCAACGGAACATGGAGGAGATGCAGAGGCACATGGAGGCCACCCTCCACAATATCGCTAACAACACTGCGCAGCAGCATCATCAACGCCAAGGCCCAGAGCCCAACCAGTACAGCTCGTACCGTGACTTCTTGGACACTCGCCCTCTTGTGTTCAAGGAAGCCACCGAACCGCTTGAAGCTGATGAGTGGCTCAACTCCATCACTCAGAAGTTCCGTCTGCTTCGTCTGACGGAGGAGCTCAAGGCGGAGTACGCCGCCCACATGTTGGAAGGACCCGCAGGTCTGTGGTGGGCCCAGTACCGTGCATCCTTGCCAGTAAATGCACGTGTCACTTGGGATCAGTTCTCCACCGCTATGCGCAACCACTACATCCCTAGTGGTCTGATGGAAATGAAGGTCGCAGAGTTCATGAGGTTATCCCAGGGGACTAGGTCTATGTCCGAGTACCTCCATAGTTTCAACAACCTAGCTCGCTACGCCCCAGACTTTGTTGATACTGAGGCCAAGAAGATCGCAAGTTTCAAACGTGGCATGAGTGCCGCCATGCTCTCCAAGATGGGCAACAGTCACCGCACCACCTTCAGTGACTTCGTCAGCGACTGTCTAAATCAAGAGGCCAATGACATCCGGCTGGCAACAGAGACACGCCGTCGTACGAGCGAAGGAGGTTCGTCTCAACAGAGGACCCCTTTCGGAGCACGTGCCCCGTATCGCCCGCCTGTCACAGGAGCAAGATACCGACCCCCGCAGAGGAAGATCACCACCAACCGTTCCCGTCCTAGTTATCAGAAGCCCTACACTGCTCCCATGATGCAGAATAAGAACAAAGCAGGAAGTGCAGGAGGTCCCAAGACCCCGTACGTGATTGGTCCATGCTATAACTGTGGTCAGACTGGACACCTGTCACGTCAGTGCCCTCGCCCAAAGAAGTAGTACACTCAGCCCCCACCTCGTACGGGTCATGTGCATCACACCACCGTGGAAGAAGTGCCAGAAGGAGAGCCTGTCACCGCTGGTACGTTTCTTGTTAATCAATGCCCCGCAGTTGTGTTGTTTGATTCTGGAGCATCGCATTCTTTCATAAGTGAGAACTTTGTTATAAGAAGTAATCTTAAGTTGATAGAGTTAGACCGGGGATATCAGATAAGTTCCGCCGGAGCTGTTCTCTCCGCGCGTAAAATGGTTAAAGGAGTGGAAATGACCTTTGGGAATAAGAAGGCCATAGTGGATCCTATCGTAATTCCTGGTCTAGGTCTGGATGTAATCTTGGGTATGGGTTGGATGAAACTCTGGAAAGTCAATCTTGACGTCGCAGAACGAGTAGTTTCTATGGTTAGCCCTCGCAGTGGGTCTACTTTTCGGTTCAAGTTACCCCGAAACCCCCATGAGATTGGAGTGTTATTCAATATCACGGCAAAGCAGATAGCCGAGATTCCGATAGTATGTGAGTTTCCGGATGTTTTCCCCGATGAGTTGCCTGGACTACCGCCAGATAGGGATGTGGAGTTTGCTATAGAGTTAATCCCTGGAACAGCACCCATATCCCGAAGACCGTATAGAATGCACGCTAAAGAGTTAGCAGAGCTTAAGGTTCAGTTGCAAGAACTTTTGGATAAGGGTTTGATACGCCCTAGTTCGTCACCTTGGGGATGTCCCGCTATCTTTGTGAAGAAGAAGGATAAAACTTTAAGGATGTGCGTGGATTACAGACCGTTGAATGCCGTAACTATAAAGAACAAATATCCCTTACCCCGAATCGATGTCTTGTTTGATCAGTTGTCAAAGGCGAAAGTATTCTCTAAGATCGACCTGAGGTCAGGATACCATCAGATTAAGATCAGAAGAGAAGATATACCGAAAACAGCTTTCTCCACCAGATACGGACTCTATGAGTATCTTGTTATGTCCTTTGGATTGACCAATGCACCGGCACATTTCATGTACCTGATGAATTCGGTCTTCATGCCAGAGTTGGATAAGTTTGTTGTAGTGTTCATCGATGACATCTTGGTATACTCTGAAAATGAGAAGGATCATGCTGAGCATCTACGAGTCGTTCTAACCCGGCTTAGAGAGCATAAGTTGTATGCTAAGTTCAGCAAGTGTGAGTTTTGGTTGAAGAAGGTACCTTTCCTTGGTCACGTCCTTTCAGAGGAAGGAATCTCTGTGGACCCTTCTAAGGTACAAGAAGTTATGGATTGGCAAGCACCCACCACCGTACATGAGGTACGCAGCTTTTTGGGTTTGGCAGGATACTACCGTCGGTTTATTCCGGATTTTTCAAGAATAGCCAAGCCTATGACCCGTTTAACGCAGAAAAACAAGAAGTTCGAATGGACCACAGAGTGTGAAGCGGCTTTCGCACTCTGCGAACGTTGTTGACATCCGCACCTGTTCTGGCTCAGCCAAACTTGGAGGAACCTTTTGATGTGTTTTGTGACGCATCTAAGATTGGACTCGGATGTGTACTCATGCAAAATGGAAGAGTTGTCGCCTATGCCTCTCGCTAGTTGAGACCGCACGAAGAAAATTACCCCACTCATGATTTGGAATTAGCAGCCGTCGTGCATGCCCTCAAGATTTGGAGACATTATCTTATGGGAAACCTATGTCATGTGTACACGGATCATAAAAGTCTGAAATATATCTTCACCCAGCCAGAGTTGAACATGAGGCAGAGAAGATGGTTAGAGCTAATTAAGGATTACAACCTTGAAGTGCATTAACACCCCAGAAAAGCAAACGTTGTAGCCGATGCCTTGAGTCGCAAGACTCATTGCAACTCCCTACAACCACTTTTGGAAGATAGATTTAACCTTATGCACCCCGTTATGGTGAACAACATCACTCTTCAGTGTACCTTGGAAAGTGACATCATCGAGAGACAAAAGACCGATGAAGAGATCTGTCAGATTAAGAAGAGGTTAGAAACCAGTAGTTCTTTGAACTTCAGAACAGATGAGCAGGGAATTCTATGGTATAATCAGAGGTTGGTTGTTCCTAAAGACACCGAGCTGAAAAAAAGAATTCTGAATGAAGCTCACAATTCAAAGTTATCTATTCATCTAGGAAGCAGTAAGATGTACCAGGATTTGAGAACCAGGTATTGGTGGTCAAAGATGAAGAAAGAAGTCGCAGCCTATGTCGCCAGATGTGATACTTGCTGCAGGATAAAAGCTATACACTTGAGACCTGCCGGATTATTGCAACCGTTATCGATCCCAGAGTGGAAATGGGAAGAAGTTAGTATGGATTTCATCACAGGTCTTCCCACCACTCAAAAAGGAAATGATTCTATCTGGGTTATCGTAGATCGGTTATCTAAAGTGGCTCACTTCATACCAGTTAAGACTACGCACCGCCCTCATCAGTATGCAGACCTGTATATTCAGAATATCTTGAGGTTGCATGGAGTTCCAAAAAGGATTGTCTCTGATAGAGGACCCCAGTTCATAGCACGTTTTTGGGAACAGTTGCACAAGGAACTAGGAACTAAGTTGGTAAGAAGTTCCGCCTATCACCCCCAAACTGCAGGACAGACGGAGAGAGTAAATCAGATTCTGGAAGATATCCTAAGAGCTTGTGTTCTATCATCAGGAGAATCATGGGAGAAGTGGTTACCCCTTGCCGAGTTCTCATATAACAACAGTTATCAGGAAAGTATAAAGATGACACCTTTTGAAGTATTATACGGACGAAGATGCAGAACCCCAGTAAATTGGGTAGAATCAGGAGATCGAGGATTCTATGGGTCGGATTACGTAAAGGATGCGGAAGAGATTGTGCAAACAGTACAGCAACACATTAAGGTAGCACAATCCAGACAAAAGAGTTATGCCGACACACGAAGAAGACCCTTGGAATTTCAAGTAGGAGACTATGTATACCTTAAGGTCTCACCCATGAGAAAAGTCCAACGTTTTGGAGTTAAGAAGAAGCTAGCACCTCGATATGTGGGACCTTACCAGATCATAGCAAAGAAGGGAGAAGTGGCATACGAAGTACAGTTACCCCCAGAGATGAGCACAGTTTTCCCAGTGTTCCACGTATCACAGTTGAAGAAGTGTCTTCGAGTTCCAGAACAAGAAGAAGTTCGGATTTCAGACGTCACCATCAGATCGGATCTGGAGTACTACGAGCAGCCCAAGGAGATTTTGGATACCAAGACCCGAGAGAAGCGTCACCGAACAGTGAAGACTCACAAGATTCTTTGGAGCAATCACGGACCCAATGATGCGACTTGGGAAACCGAGGAGTACTTACGCGTAAACTACCCCGCTTTTTATAAAGATTGGTACGTAACTCAAATCTCGGGACGAGATTTCTTTAAGGGGGGAAGGGCTGTGACACCCTAGTGTCAAGCACTGCATTAGGCACTGCAATTAGATACCAAGAAAGCATAAGCAATGCATTGCATCATTTCATGTGCATGAGAGTGCTTTTGTCTTTTGTTTATTTATTTGGATTTGGATTTCTATTTGACTCGATGATTTAAGTGGATCTCTGCTTGGGCAAAGAGTTTTATAAAATAGAGTTGGAGTTTTTGACCTAGTTCAAAATAGTTTATCAGATAAAAATGAGGCAAAGAAAATAGTTTATGTTGCAAAACTAGCTTTATTTATGTGGAGGTTGTAAAAATGGTTTTCAGAAAAAGTGTCTTATATGAAAGTTGTAGAGAAAATTATTTTGAGCAACTTTTATATTTAGGTCAAAACCTAGTTGGGAGTTTTTGAAACTGTTTTGAATGGTCAAAGTTTAAAAAGAATTTGGAAAAAGAAAAAGGAAAACGATTTCTCCCGCGCCCCACCTTTCGGCCCATCTGGCCTTTCGGCCCAACTCGCGCGCGCCGGCCCAGCTCGCCCGCTCGCGTGCGCCGGCCCGCTCCCGCACTCGCCCGCGCGCCGCGCGCGCCGCGCACCGCCGCCCGCCTGACGCCCGTGCCGTACGCCGGCCGCAAGCGCCGCGTGGCCGCCTTCGCCTGCACCGTATCCCGCTCGCCCTATCGCCGCAAGATCGTTGCTCGCTCGATCACGCCATGATCCCCGCTCGCTAGTCGCCGCTCGCCTCGCCTGCCGAGCCCTGCTGCCCGCGCGCGCCGCACGCCACGCCGTGGCCCCCGCCACGACCGTCCGTCCACCGCTCCGACGACCAAAACCCCGCGCGCCCGCACTCCTCTCTCTTTCACTCCTCACTCGCGCCCCCCTCGCTCTCGCTCTCACTCCCTCTCCTGCCCGCGAACGCAAGGCCGAGCGCTCACCTCGCCTTGGCCACTGCACGCCACCGCGAGAGCGCCTCCCCACGTTCCAGCCCTCACTGAGCCACCGCCGGCCGATTATCTCCGGCCACCACTCCGCCATCATCTAGACCGCACGGTGCTCCCGCTTCCACTCCGCCGGAGCCCCACCACTGCCAGAACGAGAAGTGCCATTTCTCGGCCGCCATCGACGACCGGGAGTGCATGCCATTGTTCTACACCACCCGAACCTTCGCCGAGCCTCGTATCTCCCATCGAGCTTCACTGAGTCAAGGCAAGGTGAGAACACCTATCCACCTCAACGCTACCGCTCCCTATCTCACTCTATCTCCCCGGCCGAGCGCCATGGGCGCCGCCGCGGCCATGCTCAAGGTCGCGCTCCTCTGGAGCCAATCAAGCCAAACCAACCCCGTAGCTGTGCTCCTTAGGGTTCACTCGAGCTTTTGTCTCCCCCAATTTCTCCGGTCGCCGCCGGAAACGGCGTAGCCACGCGTTGCCGCCATCACCGTGCGCCGCCGCTCGCCGCCGGCATGCTCCGGCCGTGCGCTAGCCAAACCACCTACACCTCTCGGTGCGCCTCGTCGAGGCGAGTTCACAAGCCTAGCTTCCCCGCCGGCGACCTCACCGTCGGCGAGGAATCGACGGTCAAACCTCTCCCCTGTTTTCCGTCTCGCCCGAGCCTCGAGCCAGGCCTCGGACGATCAATTATTTTCCGTCTCGCCCGAGCCTCGAGCCAGGCCTCGGACGGGCGATTGTTTTCCGTCTCGCCCGAGCCTCCGAGCCATGCCTCGGACAGACGTTTGTTTTTATCATCTCGCTCGAGCTAGGCCTCGAGCGAACCCTCGGGCACTGTCTCGTTCGAGCCGGGCCTCGAGCGAACACACACCTACCGCCGTGCGCTCGAGCCAGGTTGGGTCGAGTTGGACTGGGCCGAAAGCCCCGTTTGGGCTAGAATAAAGTTTTTCTTTTTTTTAGTTTTCTGCACAGTAACTAAGTTTGTTAATTTTGCTATAATTAATCTGTAGCTCTGTTAAATATGAAATTTCAGTTTTGCTAGTTTGTTTATGAGTAGATCTACCATGGAAAAATATAAAAGTATTTTTGGTAGGAGTTTATTTTACCATTTTCATTTATTCCAGTTTATATGCTTTTGCTAAGATAAATGGTTATATATGTTTTCTGGTTGAGTAAATTCCTGGAAAATTTTGTGTAAGTTTATTATTCTGTTTTACACCTGTGAAAAATATATGATGCACTGTTTATGTGGAAAAAGTTTCTGTTATGATTAAAAGTCTTTTTTGGCTGATTTCTTAAGAATAAATGTTAAGGTGTTTTATATGCTGAAATAAAATATGGGAAAATTTGTATAGTCTCTGTTTATGATGTCCAAGCTAAGAAAAATGTAAGCATGATCTATTATGTGAAGAAATCTGAAGTTGTTTTACAAATGTGCTTTTCTGTGTTTTTCTTTGGAAATTCATGTAAGAAATAATATAATGTTTCTGTTCATGGAACTTTTTTTGATAAGCATAAAATGTGAAGTAGAATCTGGGAAAAATATGAAGTTGAGTTTATCACCCTTTTCCAGTAGGGTTGTAGTTCAAGTGGTTTATTTTGGGATAGATTTGTTTATTTGGTGTAGGCTTGTATGTTTATGCTCTGGCCACAAGTTTTCTGCAGTAGAATTCTTTTGAGTAAAAGAAGCCAGGAAAATTATGAACTCTGCTGTTTGACACTTTTTGGATAAGGAGCTAGTTCAAAGTACCTTTTGAGCAGTTTATTTGTTATTTTTGTATCTGCAGTTCTGTATTTTATTTTTGGCTGGAATTTATTCAGTAGAGTCTTGAGAGTGTTAATTGTCTTCTGGAATTTTGTGGATTTTTCTAAGTTCAGAAAAATGCACTTGCAGTTCAAACCTGAATTTCGTTTGAATTATTAAATAAGAAATAGGTGAATAAAAGGATTTTGTTTCATGAATTAAATAAGTATTTACCTCAATGTCAAAAGTGGTTCAACAAGTTGATTTTGTTGGTTTGCAAGAAATGCTCTTCTCATACCACACATCTTGCACCCGCATTGCAAATATTTATTATTCGTCGCATGCAATAGGATCGACCCCTCCGGAGCCCGAGCAGGAGCCAGAAGCAAACGCCGAGCAGCAGATTCCGGAGCTTCAGCAAGCCGAGGAGGTCGACCCCGCCAGCGACACTAACTTGCCCGAGTGCCCCTCCCACGAGGCCTCGGTCTTCACCCAAGGCAAGCCCCGGAGCATTCTAAGTCTCCCAGTTTTTATAATTAAATTACTTGAGTCCTTTTATATTGTGATGCATTAGGTTAGGAGTTGATTGAATCCTACTTGCTGCATTATCGTTCCTTGATTATTGATTATTACCCACCTTGTTATCCTGTTACTTACTATTATAATGTAGAATTGCTTAGCCTGCTTAATAAAAATAGTAGTTAAGGATGTTTCCGTAATACCCTGATGGGTAGTTACCGGATCACGGTTGGCTATATTTGCTATCGTGGAAAAGAACCTGAGTTGTAGTGAAATACGGTCAACTGGAAGGCAAGGCACAAGTTTGGAAACTTGGAGCAATCCGTCCGTTGGATCGTGTAGGTTTGTATCGATGTTGGCCCTCGTTCATTTTTGAACGCGCCCTTTTACTTAGGGATATGTCGGTGCCGTAATCATCGACCCCAAAGCCGGTTAGATGCTGTTCGGGCCGGTCTCAACCCGTGTCGTGCCCTCTAGCATGGAAATTGCGATCTGCCGCGTGAGGCCATCGCCAGGTTCTAATTGGGCGGTCCGTGCTGTGAGCCGCGACGATTACCACCACGAACAAGCATCGAGCAGTTGCCCAATGCATGGACCCGACGGGGAAAGTGTGGGCTGGTATTAAAGGTCTTTCACCATCTGGTTTGGAATTCGATTCGAGTCGTCGTCTCCCCCGGTTAGTGGGAAACTATGGCGAGCTTCACCACGATACAACTCCATGTGATGTTTTAAAGGTTCAACTAAAATGTGGATAAGTCAACTGGATATGGTTATATTATTGATTGGTAGATTCAAGTGAGTGCTCTAGTACAGGTGAAAAACCTAGAATTAAGGAATAGGTCTAAAAATGACAGCTCATCATTATCATTAATTACCTCTTATCTAAAATTAAGCTTTTCGCAACTAAAGATTCTAGCTCCACCTCAAAAGCCTTGCATACCCTTGGAGTCTTTATTTTCAGTTGGACGGGTAAGTCTAGCTGAGTACATTCCCGTACTCAGGGTTTATCCCGTTGTTGCAGATGGCCAGGTCTACTTCGGCTATTGTAAGCACTGCCTCTACCCGGTGGAAGGTGATGAGGAGTAGGCCCAGGGCAGGGTCGTCCAGAAGCTTCCCTTTTTCTTTTACTGGTCTGAGACTGTTGGTGGCACATTATCTTAAAAAGGAGGAGTGAGTCGTGTTGAGTGGGTTTTATCAAACAATGTTTATTTGGACCACACGTGTGGTGGTCGTGTTTTAACTACTTCAGCTTCCGCACTTTTAAAATTCAGTATTGTAATAACTCCGTTTTAAATTCCGCACTCTGATATTTTAAATTCGGTTTCGTTTCTCTGTGATGTATCTTTGCGAATGTAATCCTTGAACGATGCGATCCTGTATGATGTATGGTGTTAGAAATCCTTCGAGATTTTCGGACTACCGGGGTTATATGGGTTCAAGTATGAGTCAAAGTCAGACGGATTTGGCTAAGATAATACTTGAGCTCTTATAATCAGGGCGGTTCTGCCACAGTAGTAGCTCAGATCATCACATGTCATATCTATCAATTACCTAGACCTCAGATCAAGTATTTGCCACCCATGCATTTAATTTTATTTTTAAGTATCATTATTAATTAGGAGAACTCATGTTTTAAAGGCTAGGTACTTGAAAGAAATTAGATAGAGCAACTATTCATCATTTGCATGTAAAAGATTAGAGAGAGTTCTTCTTTTATCATTAACATCTTAAAACAAACTAAGCAAACTTAACACACTATTTATTTAACCTAACACAATATTATTATAAATAACTAAGATAGTGAATAATACATACCTGGATTACGAAGATAACGGGGGTGTGTCTCCCCCAAGCCAGTTCCCTTAATAGCGTTGGGCCTTCATGTGCCCATATATTTTTTTTCTTTTTAATTAATGGTGAGCCTTCATGTGCCCATATTTTTTTGTTTTATTTTATTTTCATTTATGTATAGAAGGAAAACTTAAGAGGATAAAGATACTTACCTGGATACACGGGGGTGCTTTCCCCCAAGCTGAATGTTGACGTAGTCGTTTGATCTTGTAGTGCAGCGGACTGGCAGTGAAAATGTTCTTCCTTTATCGGAGCTCTGGTTGATGTTGATGGTTGTTGAAACATTGCTCCGATAGTGGATGGAATATCCACTTGCTTGTCAGCTTTTCTTGGTCTTTCAAATCCTGTGAAACTCAAATAGACAATAAAACTTGTGGAACAGATTAAGCATTAGTGGTTGGCCACTCAAGCCTTAGTTGTCCAGAATTTCAGTAAGATCTCTTTCTCAATATTTTTGTATTTTAATATTTTCTTTGATGCAATGATAATGAATGCATTTTTATTTTTATTTTTATGCCACCATGGTGAATATTTTATGTGGGTTTTTATATACACAAAATTATTCACATGGGGCTTTAGGGTTTATGATGAAATACAATAAGTAAAATATTTTTATTTTATTTTTTATGCAATGCTAATACAGAAAAGAAAATATGCTATGGAGAAATAATGATGGAAAGTAAATATGCAAAATAGGAACTAATGCAGAAAAAGATAAATATGGATAACTACCGATTTTACCTTTTTGGCGAGGGTTCAATGTTTTAAATCCTCTGAACAGGACTTCTCACCATGTTCATTCATGAGGTGCATCATTTGATCTCGATAACTACACCTCCTGATATGGTGTCACTCATGTTCTTCGTTCGCCCAGCAATTTGATGTGAAACATTAGTTCTGGAAGCTGGCAACATCTTCCTCAGTGTGCATGTTCTTATAGATCCAGGACCTTCACTCTATAGAATTTGGGAGTTGACAAACTCCTCCATGTTTTCTCAAGAGTGTGTCCTGTTCATAAAGACAAGGTAGAGATCAAGTGCATGGGCTCTGTTGGTGGAAAAACACCAACGAAACCAAAAGTTTTGTTTATTCCTCTCTAACCTTAGGCACATCGAACAAGATAAACTTGTTGTTTATGTATTCTATTCAGTCTTAAAATGAGTGATAGGATCAAAAGATGAGCATGAAAAGTATCATCTTAAAATATTTAACAGATCAGATTACTTGACCCATGGAAGGATAATCTATGCATAGTGTATCGATCATTTCATGATTGTGATATATGATCTTCCAAAGGTTGGATGCACAACATTTTAGCTTATTTGGTTAAGATAGTGAGATCAAGAGAGTAAAGCTAAGAACAAGGGGTAAAGAACTGAACATGTTGAGTTGATTAGGTTGGATCATGTGAGGTGCAACTTAAACATGTTTGGTTCTTATTTATGCACATACTAGAATTAAGGAGAAGCTTTTAAAGTGATGATCACTTACCTTGAGATGTTGTTTTACCATTGAAGAGTGATTGTGTCGAACCACCTTGTGGAAGCTTCTCTTGTCTAGCTGGTTGTTGTTCATGAATAACTTGTCTTCTCTTGCTTATCTCACTGTGGGCCAGCTGAGTCTTATCTTCAACAGATCCAGATAATGGAGACTTTGTCAACTATTTTCTTGATTTGTAGGCTTAGGTATTGTCTCTCCATCTTCTACTTCTTGTGGTGCAGTGGCTTCATCCTTTATGATATCCCCTCAATTCCTGGCAGTTGGTTCTTCCTTTGTCGGTTGAGTCAACGTCTTCTCTTGGTTTTCTTTGGAAGAATGAGTGGTGGATCATATTTTTCTTCTTGATTGGGATAACGTCCAGTGGCCTGTACTGATCAAAGTGTTGAAGCTGGATTTCTCCGTCCTCCCCTTTGAGCAGATCTAGACAATGGAATTGTGTCTCCCCCAAGCTGGCTTGTGAGGAAAGTGGATGCCCAAATTTCTTCAACAACATGTTCATGTGTTGAATTTTGTAGACCTTGTTGTTGTTGAAGTCGTTCCACTTCATCCCCCAAACTAGCTCATGTGTTAGAAGACAGGATAAGTTTCTCACTGCTTGTGTTTATACTGTTTAATCTGAGGATTCAAAGACGAGTGCCCCCATGATGGTCTTTGTCTTCTAGTGGTCCAGCTTAGACTTGTTCACCTATTTCCATGGAGTAAGTGCTTTGATTGTAGGTATTGTTTTGTGGCACTCATCTTTTGTCTTGTTCTACGGATCTCATTACTCCATGATCCGTGAGCTATGTATCCCTTGTGCAAGTTGTTGAAGTTCATGTGTCTCTTCATCTCTAATATGAGTTCATCTCAAGACTTTCCCAAATTGATATTGAAAGTTTTCCTGCAGGGTTAGTCCAACATCCACTATAGCATATTATCGGCTCAAAAATCAACCTAGACACCACGTCTAATTTGATCTAGGAAGGCATTTTAACCTAAGCACCATACTTAATTTAAAAGCCTTTAGAGGTAAAATCAAGACACCTTTTAGCTCAAGAATCAAACCAGACACCATGTCTTACTTTAATTCAGGAAAATAGTTTAAACTAAGCACCATGCCTAATTTTAAAGGTGTATGATAATACTTCAAACCTAAACATATACTATAGCAAATGAGGGTAGCATTAAAGCATTAAAGCGATTTACTCCAATGGTGATGAGAGAGCATGATTAGTGTATAGCACATGAGCATGTCTTAAAGGTAGAGGCAACTAACATAACAACATGGTAAGAGATGTTCTTACAAAGTCAATGTTGCATGATGATTGGTTGGGCATACCTTGTGTTTGTCGTTCCTTCGAACATTTTTGCTCCAGACCTGCAAAGGTTAGTGACAAGAATACCCGAAGGAATATTTTAACAATTATATCCCTATGCTCATTACACAAGGGCAGTGTAGCAGGAAGGTGAACACTGGTCTGAAAAGAATGCTTGTTTTAGGACACTAAGCTTGTCTTTTGGGAAACCTTCAAGATGTGATTTGGTGAGTGGTTTGCCCTCCAACACCAACTTTAAGAGCACAACGAGATCTACAACATTTGTGATAAACATATGCATCTACAACCACCCTTTTGAAGTTTTTGTAAATAGAAAGTGTGAGGGGGTTGAAAATCTCAAGTGTGACAATGTTAGACAGACCAACTGAATCAGGAGATGTCTCACATGAGCATGGATTTAAAGAGGTGTTTATGAAGTAGCTTCCATGCTCTTTGATATCATCATCCTCGATTTCAGAGAAGAACACCGAAGGATGGGGTTTATCATTTTCTAAAGTGTGAGGTGTTTTCTCTATGGAAGGTTCTATTGAAACCAAATTATTAAAAGGATTTGACGGAATTTCAAATTTGGTTGGGTGTTCCTCCTCGTGTTGGTCGGGGTTAGGCTCGACTTCTTCTTCTGGGAATTCATCAAAAATGCCAGCGTAAGGAGTGTTTTCAAGGATTTTCTCAAGGGTGGCTTTTCCTTTACTAACAGTTTTATGAGTGAATGATCCTCCCAAAGTGGTGTCAAGAAAAAAGGCAGCTTCTTTGCTAAGACCATAATGAAAATGTTGTAAAATAACATCCTCGGTCAAAGAAAGATCTGGGCCATTATTGACAAGGCTCATAAATCTAGCCCAGGCTGCTCCTAATGTCTCCTTCTCTTTTTGTTCAAAGGTAAGAATTTCTATTCGAAGGGCAGTGATTCGAGAAAGAGGGAAGAAAGCAAGACAAAATTTATCCCGAAGTTCATCCCAATTTACATCTACTCCTCTTATGTTATGAGCATACCACTGTTCCGCTCTTCCAAAAAGGGAGAACGGAAATAATTTCCATTTAATGGTTTCTTGTGTTATGCCAGCAATAAACAAGCAAGAACACAATTGCTCAAATTCACGAAGGTGGGTGTAAGGATTCTCGTCTTCTAGCCTAGAGGCTACTAGAGTTTCTCCACTAGCAACCACAAAGGCTACTAGAGTTTCTCCACTAGAAATCACAGGGGAAATACAAACGCTTCAGGGAGCCCCCACAATTGAATCAACACGGGCTACCACGAAGAACACCTAACTGGCTAGGTGTTGGGTATTTTAAACGCACACAGAAGAATTCACAAGCGCACGGATACCGATGTAGCTTTCACCCGAGAGTATTCCAGGGTATCGATTTCCACGGGGAACGTGAAGTGCACTAATCAAGGGGCAAGTCGTCCAAGAAAAGAATGATAATATGGTTAGAGAGAGATTTAGGGTTTTCTAAGCAGGTATATCTAATTAAAGGCTCACTATACTTTACTTACTTCGGGACATTAGAACACTAGCCACAGAAAGGGATGAGAAAGGGGCTAGGAAGCTCCCACTATGGTCCTACAAACACCAACCCGAACGTGGTGGACTACGTCAGCCGTCAGGGCTGTCACCACCTGGGGCTACCACAACTATCCGTGGGGCTGGGTGCAAACTCAGGTAAACCCTAGTCTAGACACCACGTCTACACTAACGTCTACTACTCTAACTACGTACAATAACTAGAGCACTCGATACGAGCGGAGATCTAGTAAATGAAATAAAGCAAGAACTGAAATTAAATATAATACTTAGAAGTAGTAAATGAAGAACCTGGAGATTACTTGAAGACGAACTAGATGCTGCACCAATACAATGTCGAGGAAGATCCGACAGATCCGGCTCCTCCTCAGCTCTCTCCTCCTCTCTCTAATCCGATCTCTAATTACAACTAGATGAACTAGACAACTAGAACTAGAACTAGATCTAATTCTAGATGAACTAGAAGAGATTCATCTAGAGGGACCTCTACTTCTAATTGAAACCCTAGTTTCTAATGTGGAGATGAATAATGAAGATGGAGATGCCTGGAGAGGGGGTCTGGGGTTGCTTATATAGCCCGAGGTGGAGTAGGGGGCAAGGAATCGTCATGTCATCGATCCGCGTCACGTTTATCGCCCACCGTTGGATCAAACTGACTTCAGGGACGGTGGAGATGCATCCTAGGAGGCGGTGGAAGAAGGTTCCAGAAGGCAGAGGCGAAACGGCCTCTGTGGCCGACCGGTCGGTCCTGGGGTGGGACCGGTCGGTCTGGCCCAGTGGGCCCACGTGGTGGCCCGCCTCGTGGTGTCTTCTGGTGTCTTCTAGATCCTTCTTTTGCAGATTTCGTTGCGAAATTAATATCTTTTCATCCGGGACTCCGAATATAGCAAATGATATGTCTGTTTCGATCGTCTCGACGAGCTCTTCGCAATGGTGCGCTCCAATTCATCACTTGAGATACTTTTATATGGTGAAATATTGATGTCCTACAAAACAAGTGAGAGCACCAAAACTCATGGAAATCGTTAGTTTCAAACCCTACAACTATGCTTTGTGATTCATTTAGTGTCATTTCATGCAATAGTTGATGGTTAATTATGAGCATTAGTGAGCGTCAACACTAGGGTTCGAAGAACCCAAGAGTAATAGACACAAACAAAGCCAACTAGATGGAAACCAAGTGCTCAAGTCGTAGATCGAAGCTTTCCACTCTCTAATCTCACTCCCCTAGCTCAAATCTTGCAAGAAAGTGGATCTAGGAGCAAAGGGGGAGAGAGAGGGGAGGAGTCAATGCTTGGAGGCTCTTTTGTCTGAAGTTAGATCGCAATAAGTGAGTGGAATGAGTGGGTAACGGTCAAAAGAGAAGAGGAGGGCTATTTATAGTCTCCCAGTCCTGAGGCTGGTCGGTAGTACCGACCACCCATGGTCGGTACTACCGACCAGTCAAAAACCATTGCACAGATCTGAGTTTGACCTAGATCCAGCTACCGACCAAAGGTCGGTACCACCGAGGGTCGGTAGTACTGGCCATATGGCGGTACTACCGCCAGGCCAAAATGGCCGCGAACAGAGAGCTCCGCAGAAAGCGACTTGGTCCCTCTGTTACTACCGACCAGGGTCGGTACCACCGAGGGTCGGTAGTACTGACTATATGGCAGTACTACTGTCAAGTCAAAAACGAGCCAACACAGAGAGCCCTGCAAACTTGCCTTACTACCGTCTTGGGTCGGTACCACCGAGGGTCAGTAGTACCGACAATATGGTGGTACTACCGCCAAGCCATTTTGAGCACGAACATAGAGGACTGCAAAAATGACCTTCCTACCGACCAGGGTCGGTACCACCGAGGGTCGGTAGTACCGACCATATGGCGGTACTACTGCCAAGTCATTTTCGAGCCTACACAGAGAGGGTGTTAGAATGGTCTGGGTGCCCGGTACTACCGCCAGTTCAAAAAGAACTCTACCCAGAGAGCATTGCGCGTTGCAGCCCTGGTCGGTACTACCGACCCCCATGGTCAGTACTACCGACTGCACAGAAAAACCTCTATGTGTTCGTGATCGTGCGGTGTCTCCCAAGCAAACTTTAGTTAGTCGATTTGAGCACTTTTCTTCACATCTAGCCAACCTAATTTGTGACCCTCTTGATAGTCCGGCTTACCTATAACTCAAGTTTCGAATCAAAATTTCAAACCACCACTTGAGCTAGGTATCTTTTGTCCAAATACTATCAACGTGCTTTGTTCATGAGATTTCAACATTTCAAATCCTTTTAGGAACTAACACCTGCATACATGCTTTTATAAATCCATTAGTCCCTAATTTGATTGTCATTAATTAGTCAAAACCCACATTGGGGGCGAATGCACTTACACAAGGTTTGTAACCCAAATGTGGTGTCTTTAAAGGATAGTGCAGTGTTGGAGCCCGTAAAGAACCTTACCCAAGATCAAGATGTGCAGGGTGTCCATGTTAGGGCTGTAGATAGGTCAGTGGAGTATGGTTTGTTGAATGATGAGTTTGAAGTGGACAATTTGTTTGATGAAGATATGGATGATGCTGAAGATGGTGTAGCCTCCGAAGATGACTTCACTTCTTCGCCAAGCACCTCGGATGATGTGTTGGAGCCCGAGTATAGGACTGAGCCTAATAGTAGCTCTGATGAGAGTGATGGATGTGAAGTAAGGTTCACAGAGTCGTTAGGAGTTCCAGTTGACGGGTCATTGCGAATGGAGTACAATGACGCCGAACTAAGTCAATTGAAGGTTGTCCATGTGGACGTACCCTGGGTACCAAATTTCATGGATATTAACATGATTGACGAGGCTATATGTGACACATGTTTGTCGTTGTTGGATGATGTCGTGGTAGATAACGAGGAGGTGCACATTAAGAAGGGAATGTTGTTTGATAGTTTGGAGCACCTCCAACACTTTCTTATGGATTATGCAGTTAGGTTTCATAGACCTTATTATGTCACCCACTCAGACAAGAAGAAGAGGTACACAGTCCTTTGCAAGCAAAGTTGTGATTGGGGACTATGGGCTCGTAGAATGAGGAATGGCAAGTGGAAGATTCACAATGTGAAGCAACCTCATACGTGCCGATCAACGAAGCTGAAGGGTTCGCACCCTCAAAACACTGCACGATACCTTGGTCGCCGTCTTGTTGGTCTTGTAAGGGCCGATAGCAACACATCGGTTTCTAGCATGATTGAGAGCATTTTTGGCATCACTGGTTATAAAGTGAAGTACTCATAGGCCTGGCGAGCAAAGCAACATGCAATAGAGTTGTTATGGGGCGATTGGAAAAATGCGTACAACCAAGTTCCAAGGATTCTAAATGCAATGAAACACTTCAATCTAGGGCTTAGGTGGGTGTCGATGGCCGGTCGCATTATCACGGACGTCGACAACATTCCTAAGCATGTTCTTCATAGAGTGTATTGGTCTTTCCCTCAGAACGCACAGGCTTTCAAGCATTGCAGGCCAATAGTACTTGTGGATGGTACATTCCTTATAGGAAAGTACAAGGGGGTGTTGATGATTGCTGTAGGAGTGGATCCGTACAATCAGCTGGTCCCTTTAGCCTTTGGCTTGGCGGAGAGCGAGAACAATGACGGCTGGTGTTGGTTCATGAAACTTGTGAGACAGAATGTTCTCACTTGTACTTCAAGTAAGATATGCATGATATCTGACCGTCACCACGGGCTTCTCACAGCTGCGAAGGAGCTTGTAGATGGTCGTCCTCCTCTTGAGCATTGATGGTGCATGAGGCACTTTGCAGCCAATATATGGAGAAGGCAAAAGAAAAGGGAGGTGGTGCAGAAGTTGAAGTCGCTATGTGGGTGTCGTAGTAAGGAGAAGTTTGATGAAAGACTTGCTGAGTTACAAAAGATGTTGAATGGAAGGGCGAAGTTATGGCTAGAGGATCAGATGTCTCAGAGGGAGAAGTGGGCTCTAGCATACGACGACGGAGGTGTGAGGTATGGTGTCATGACCACTGTTGGGTATTTTAAACGCACACAGAAAAATCCACAAGCGCATGGATACCGATGTAGCTTTCACCCGAGAGTATTCCAGGGTATCGATTTCCATGGGGAACGTGAAGTGTACTAGAAGAATTAAGAACGTCCAAGAAAAGAATGATAATGCGGTTAGAGAGGGATATAAGGGTTTTCTAAGCGGGTCTATCTAATTAAAGGCTCACTATACTTTACTTACTTCGGAGCAACAGTACCTTTTCGATTCTCGAAAAAGACTGGGAAAATGGTAATCGGGAGAAGGCTGCCAAAAAGCTCTACATAAACACCAATCCTAACGTGGTGGATTATAACAATCTACAAAGCTGTCACCCCTGTAGCTACCACAACTAACCGGAGGATTGGGTGCAAACTCAGGTAAACCCTAGTCTAGACACCGTGTCTACACTAACGCTTACTACTCTAATTACATACGATAACTAGAGCACTCAATACGAGCGGAGATCCAGTAAATAAAATAAAGTAAGAACTGAAATTAAATATAATACTTAGAAGTAGTAAATGAAGAACCTAGAGATTACTTGAAGACGAACCAGATGTTGCACCAATACAATGTCGAGGAAGATCCGACAGATCCGGCTCCTCCTCAGCTCTCTCCTTCTCCTCTCTGTAATCCAATCTCTAATTACAACTAGATAAACTAGACAACTAGAACAAGAACTAAAACTAGATCTAGATGAACTAGAAGAGATTCATCTAGAGGGACCTCTACTTCTACTTGAAACCCTAGTTTCTGATGTGGAGATGAATAATGAAGATAGAGATGCCTGGAGGGGGGGTCTGGGGCTGCTTATATAGCCCGAGGTGGAGTAGGGGGCAAGGAATCACCATGTCATCGATCCACGTCACGTTTATCGCCCACTGTTGGATCAAACCGACTTCAGGGACGGTGGAGATGCATCCTAGGAGGCGGTGGAAGAAGGATCCAGAAGGCGGAGGCGAAACGGCCTCCATGGCCGATCGGTCGGTCTCCAAGTGGGACCGGTCGGTCTGGCCCAGTGGGCCCACATGGCGGGCCGCCTCGTGGTGTCTTCTCGTGTCTTCTAGATCCTTCTTTTGCAGATTTCGTTGTGAAATTAATATCTTTTCATCCGGGACTCCGAATATAGCAAATGATATGTCCGTTTCGATCGTCTCGACGAGCCCTTCGCAATGGTGCACTCCAATTCATCACTTGAGATACTTTTATATGGTGAAATATTGATGTCCTACAAAACAAGTGAGAGCATCAAAACTCGCGGAACTTGTTAGTTTCAAACCCTACAACTATGCTTTGTAATTCATTTAGTATCATTTCATGCAATAGTTGATGGTTAATTATGAGCATTAGTGAGCATCAACAAGTTCGCCCAAGCTTAACCTTTGCTAGTCCCGAGCAAAGCCAATCTCAACAATGGATCAGGAGTTGCTGCAATATCTTTACTTCCAACAAGTACACATGCATTCAAACAAAAGTTCTCATATGGATTAGAGAAAAGTATCGTATTATTCATCATGGTGCATAGTAATTTACCTTGAATCCTGAGTGATTGAAAGATAGAATGATCAAATCAAGTACAATGTCTCTAGTTCTTTCACTTCACCATTATCCTGGAGTTTTTATGAATTTTCAAAAAGATTAAAACATATGTTGTCAAATTAAACAATAGATCCAAAGAGAAAGTCAACCATACCATTGAATCGAGAAGTACATGTGTATTGAAAATGGAGGTGGATGCTCTTTTGAATATATCACTCTCTTTTGTCTATTAGAAATACATGGCTATCTGGCTAATTCTACTGTTGGGCACATGCCCATTTTTTTCTAATATATTTTTTTTCATCATTTTTTTTCGAGGTTCCGGACACTTGTCCCTTTTTATTTCCTCGGGATCTTTCTTTTTTGAGGTTTCGGACACTTGTCCCTTTTTATTTCCTCGGATATATATATATAGTTCTTTTTTTTATTTTTTTCAATAGCCACATGCTTCCAACAAACTTTTGAGAGGATTGGAACAAATAATCATGAGCATTTATGCGGAAAATGGATGAAATATGTAAGTGATCTCAATTCAATAGTATGATAACTTCTCACAGGGTCAACAAAGCTTAATTTAACTCAATGCAATTATTAGACATATTTATATTGAGAAATCTTCGGAACTCCAGTGTTGTTTAGAACAAGATAATAGCAGCTCAGATCATCACATATCATATCTGTCAACTACCTAGACTCTGGATCAAGCATTTGCTACCCATATATTTAATTTCATTTTTAAGCACCATTATTAATCAGGAGAACTCATGCTTTGAAGGTTAGGTACTTGAAAGAAATTAGATAGAGCAACTATTCATCATGTCCATGTAAAAGATTAGAGAGAGAGTTCTTCTTTTATTATTAACTTCTTAAAACAAACTAAACAAACTTAACACACTATTTATTTAACCTAACACACTTATTATATAAACAAACTTAACACACTATTTATTTAACCTAACACACTTATTATAAATAACTAAGATAGTGAATAATACATACCTGGATTACGAAGATAACGGGGGTGCATCTCCCCCAAGCCAGTTCCCTTAATAGCGTTGAGCCTTCATGTGCCCATATTTTTTTTTAATTAATGGTGAGCCTTCATGTGCCCACATTTTTTTTGTTTTGTTTTATTTATGTATAGCAAAAAAACTTAAGAGGATAAGGATACTTACCTGGATACATGGGGTGCTTTGCCCCAAGCTGAATGTTGACACAGTCGTTCGATCTTGCCATGTAGCGGACTGGCGGTGGAAATGTACTTCCTCTATCGGAGCTTTGATTGATGTTGATGGTTGTGAAAACAATGCTCTAACAGTGGATAGAACATTCACTTGCTTGTCAACTTTTCTTGGTCTTTCAATCCTGTGAAACTCAAATAGACAACAAGACTTGTGGAACAGATTAAGCGTTAGTGGTTGGCCACTTAAGCCTTAGTTGTCCAGAGTTTGAGTAAGATCTCTTTCTCAATATTTTTGTATTTTTATTTTTATGATGCAATGACAGTCTAACAAAATGGATGCATTTTTATTTTTATGCCACCACGGTGAATATCCCTACGGATTTTTACACACCATAGATTTATTCACATGGGGCTTTAGATTTTATGATGAAGTGCAATAAGTAAAACATTTTTATTTTCTTTTTTTTTGCAGTGCTAATGCAGAAAAGTAAATATGCTATGGAGGAATAATGATGGGAAGTAAACATGCAAAAATAGAAACTAATGTGGTAAAGATAAATATGGATAACTACCGATTTTACCTTTCGGCGAGGGTTCAATGTTTTAAGTCCTTTGAACAGGACTTCTCACTATGTTCATTCCTGAGGTGCCTCATTTGATCTTGATGGGTAGACCTTGATAACTACACCTCTTGATATGGTGTCACTCATGTTCTTCGTTTGTCCATCAATTTGAAGTGAAGCATTAGTTGTGGAAGCTGGCAGCATCTTGCTCAGTGTGCAAGTTCTTGTAGATCCAGGACCTTCACTCTATAGAATGTGGGTGTTGACAAACTCCTCCATGTTTTGCTCAAGAGTGTATCCTTCTCATAAAGACAAGGTAGAGATCAAGTGCATGGGCTCTGTTGGTGGAAAAACACCAACAGAACCAAAAGTTTTGTTCATTCCTTTCTAACCTTAGGCACATTGCACAAGATAAACTTGTTGTTTATGTGTTCTATTCAAACTTAACATGAGTGATAGGATCAGAAGATGAGCATGAAAGTAGCATCTTAAAATATTTAACAGATCAGATTACTTAACTCAAGGAAGGATAATCTATACATAATGTGTTGGTCATAATTGTGATATATCATCTTCCAAAAGTTGGATGCATAATATTTTAGCTCATTTGGTTAAGATAGTGAGATTCAAGAGAGTAAAGCTAAGAACAAAGAGTAAAGAACTGAACATGTTGAGTTGTTTAGGTTGGATTAAGTGAGCTACAACTTAAACATGTTTGGTTCTTTATGTATGTGCATACCAGAATCAAAGAGAAGCTTTTAAAGTGATGGTCACTTACCTTGAAATTTTGCTTTATCATTGAAGAGTGATGTGTCGAACCACCTTGTGGAAGCTTCTCTTATCTGGCTGGTTGCTCTTCATGAATAGCTTGTCTTCTCTTGCTTATCTCATAGTGAGCCTGAGTGATGGGAGCTTGAGAGGAGGAAGGTATAGTAGGATCATCTTTGGAGGGATCAACCTTCCTTCTCTATGTGTCAACCTATCAGTGAAGGTGTGTTGTTCCTCCCACGATGGTCTTTATCTTCTAGTGACCTAGCTCAAACTTGTTCACCTACTTCCATGGAGTGAGTGCTTTGATTGTAGGTATTGTTTTGTGGCACTCATCTTTTGTCTTGTTCCATGGATTGCATTTCTCCATGATCAGTGAGTTGTGTCTCCCTTGCGCAAGTTGTTGAAGTTCATGTGTCTCTTCATCTCCAGTGTGAGTTCATCTCAGGACTTTCCCAAATTGATATTGAATGTTTTCCTGCAGGGGTTAGTCCAACAAAATATCCAACATCCACTATAGCATACTATCGGCTCAAAAACCAACCTAGACACCACGTCTAATTTAATTTAGGAAGGCATTTCAACCTAAGCACCATGCTTAATTTAAAAGCCTTTGAAAGCAAGATCATCACTCCTAAACTAGGCACCATGCTTAATTTAAGAGATGTATGAAAGTACTTCAAACCTAAACATATACTATAGCAAATGAGAGTAGCATTAAAGCATTAAAGAGATTTACTCAAATGGTGATGAGAGAACATGATTAGTGTATAGCACATGAGCATGTGAAAGGTCCAAGTTGGCTAGAGGGGGGGTGAATAGCCTAATTAAAAATCTATAAAATTACTTAGGCAAACACTATTAGTATAACAAATGGCAAAGCTTCTTGCGCTAGCCTAATAGTGTGTTGCAAGCCACCTATCCAACAATTCTACCTAATATTTCTATGTCACATAATCAACTAGAGCTAATAACAAATGCGGAATAAAACAATATAGCTCTAGCACAAGTATGATATACAAAAATGTATATGAGACAAGTGTGTGCAATAGACAAACTAAGCAAGCTACTCACAACTAGCTACACAAGGTATATGACAAAAGATATACAAAAAGAAAAGATATCTACACAAAAGAAGTGGCTCAAAGTAAATACACAAAGTAAATAAGCTAGATAGAGGGAATTTCACCGAGCCTTCGGGATCACCACGTAGAGAGCCAATCACCGGTGAAATCCACTTGTGAAGCCAATCACCAAGAATGTGTAGATGGAGACCAATCACCAAGATGAGGACACAATCACAATAAGCACTCGGGAGACAAAGATTTATCCCGAGGTTCACGTGCTTGCCGGCACGCTACTCCCCGTTGTGTCGACCAACACTAGGTGACCCGGTGGCTAATCAGCGCAAAGCCAAGCTCACTAAGAGCGCCACAAGAATCTACCACTAGTGAGGTAGCTCAATGACATGAGCAATCCACTAAGGATGCCTCTTGCCGCTCCAGCGAGGTGAGGCTCCAAAACCTCTCACAATCTCGATCGGTGGTGGCCAAGAACAATCACCAATCTTGCCAACAACCACCTCAACACCTCCAAGCCGTCTAGGCACCGGCAAATGCCAAGAGTAACAAGAAAACTCAATGCCGATGCGAAGAACTAGTGCCACTAGATTGAACTCTTTCAAATTACGCACTAGATCACTCAATCTCACTTGGTTTGATCAAATCAACTTGGGAGATGAGTTGGGAGGCTTGCCAATGCTCACTAGAATGCTTAGGAATCAAAATGTGCAAGAGAGAAACCTAGCAAGCCGGCAAAGCCCCTTAAATAGGCCACACAAGTCGGCCTAGCCGTTGGGCACAAGACGGGGTCATCAGACGCGCCGATGCACTAACATCGGACGCTGCCCCAGCGTCCGATGCTTCAGATGAAGCCACATGTCCCCCTGGAATGAATTCAGCCCGTTAGATCCCAACGGTCACATTCCTTCCCGTGCTGGTTAAAGTGGCATCGGACGCACCGATGCCTAGCATCGGACGCTCCGATGCCTCTGCTCAATACAGCACTTTTCTGCGCAAAACTGCCTCACAACGGACGCGCCGGACCCTTAGCATCGGATGCTAAGGACCAGCGTCCGATGACACACCAGAGAGGTTCCAGAGAGGGCCAAAACGCATCGGACGCGTCCGATGGTCCGGCATCAGAGGCAGCCCAGCGTCCGATGCTCCCTGGAAAACTAGCTCGTGCCACGTCATCACCATCGGATTCTGCAACAGTGTTTCCTCAGCGTCCGTTGCCAGCGTCCGATGCTCCCGCGTCAACAGTCAGTAGTTAGGGTTTGCCATCGGACGCTCGGCCAGCGTCCGATGCTGCCGACTCCAGCGTCTGATGCCCCTAACTAGGCATCTTTTCACTCTCTAACTTCTACCCTTGCTCCCATGTGCTAACATCAAAGAGTTTCAACACTTGTGCATGTGTGTTAGCATTTTGCAAAGCATTTTCCAAGGGTTTTGTTAGTCACTCACTAGGTCTATAGAATCGATATGTTAGAGAACACCTAGTGGCACTTGAACACCGCATAAGCCGTGAATAATCTCCTCTTAATAGTACGGCTATGTATCCTAAATGTGATCACACTCGCTAAGTGTCTTGATCACTAAAACAAAGAGCCCTATAGGTTATACCTTTGTCTTCGGGCCTCTTTGCTACATCTCTTCTCTTCTTCTTGCAATTCACCAAGGGTAGAGCACTTGATCACTTGAGATGCATATGGCCAACACCATCTTCCATGGTTGTCGCCTAGCTAGCTCCACCACTTGGCTTGGTCGTAATCCTTTCTCATAAGCTACACACATGCTTAGCAATAGGATTAGACCAAAATAGGTTTCATCAATTAACCAAAACCAAACTAGGGCTTTCAATCTCCCCCTTTTTGGTAATTGATGACAACCTATACAAAGATATGTGATTTAAATTTGAGTAACCACATTGATAGTATTAGCTCCCCCTACATATGTGCTATAGAGTTTGGTACTAGATTTGGCACATATGTATGGATATGAAATGTGGGTGAGCAATACTACCAATGATGATGCTAAGGCATAAGAATGGACCTTTGAAGCGTGATACCAATCGGAGTGCACATGTTAAACCATCCTTAGCATTATTTGTCACTAGACATACATCAAAACTCAAGAGCCCCGTGAGATCAACATTATAATAAGGCTCTTGAACCACTTGAGAAACAAATATGTCTAGTTGCTATTATGTATATGCTAGTAAATCAATTCATCAAACATAACCTATCACTAGCATTCACCACATAAGCATGGATATCAATTGTAAATTGCTTGTGCATTGCTAACAAACATATGAATATGCACATTTCAAATGCAACAATCATGTTTATGAGGTTGCTCCCCCTATTTGTATGCTCCGATCCCACTTGAACACTTGTTATTTTGTATTTGTATCTCCCCTTTCTAGCATATTAGCATATCTTTAGTTGCATCATTTTTCTCCCCTTTCTAGCATATTAGCATATCTTTAGCATATCTTTAGTTGCATCATTTTTCTCCCCCTTTGTCAACAATTATCATAAAGGTGGGGCAAATTGTAATGAAGGAGACAATTCTTTTACCATGAAATTCATATGTAGGGATCAAACTAAGTCAAGTTATGGCTTAATCTAGCTCATGAACATAGGATATTTAACACGGTTTGCTCTAGAGTAAGCTTCTTCACACATCTCTCAATGGTTATCTTACTCATGTTGGTTAAACACCTATTGTTCACCTACTAGACCAAACACTAGAGGTACAAGCTCACAAACAAGTTATATGCTACCACTAGATCAAGTCAAACATAGAAGCAATAGTGGTACCATATATACTTCAAATTCATTTGATTTACCATGAATGATCCTAAATAAGCAATGTGATGGCTATATGAACTAGATCACAACCTAATAAGAATGAATGCACATGCCAAACAATTTCACCTTTGCTTTGTTGGAGGAGAGGCATGTCATAAGTGGGGGTGCATTCAACTCATGTTGGAGAAGTCTAGGATATTCAATTCATTCCTTAGCTTGCAAAACCTTCTCTCATATAGTGGCTTGGTGAAGATATCGGCAAGTTGATCATCGGTGCCCACACTTTCAATAGATATGTCTTTCTTTGCTTGATGATCTCTAATGAAGTGATGCCTTATATCAATGTGCTTTGTCCTTGAGTGTTGTAACGGGTTGGTGGCTATTTTGACGGCGCTCTCATTATCACATAGCAATGGAACTTGTCCAAACTTGACTCCATAATCTTGCAATGTTGCTTTCATCCATAGCAATTGTGCACAACAGCTACCCGCGGATATGTATTTGGCTTCGGCGGTAGAGAGTGCAACACTGTTTTGCTTCTTTGATGACCATGAGACAAGTGATCTTCCAAGCAATTGACAAGTGCCCGATGTGCTCTTCCTATCCACCTTGCATCCCGCATAATCGAAATCCGAGTATCCAATCAATTCAAATTTAGAGCCCTTGGGATACCATAGTCCAACATTAGGAGTGTGCTTCAAATATCTCAATACTCTTTTGGTTGCCTTCAAATGACTTTCTCTTGGTGAAGCTTGGAACCTTGCACACATGCACACACTAAACATGACATCCGGCCTTGATGCGGTCACATAGAGTAGGCTTCCAATCATTGACCGATATAGCTTTTGATCCACCATGTCACCACTAGAATCACTATCCAAATGTCCATTTGTGCCCATTGGAGTGGTTATTGCTTTTGCTTCATCTAACCCAAACTTCTTGAGCATGTCCTTGATGTACTTGCCTTGACTAACAAATGTGCCTTTCTTCATTTGCTTGATTTGTAGACCAAGGAAGTAACTAAGCTCTCCAATCATAGACATCTCAAACTCCTTAGCCATCATCTCTCCAAACTCTTCACAAAAATCTTGGTTTGTTGATCCAAATATGATGTCATCAACATAGATTTGCAACACAAACAAGTCACTTCCAATCTTCTTGGTGAAGAGAGTGGTGTCAACCTTCCCCATCTTGAAACCCTTCGATAGCAAGAAATCCCTTAATCTTTCATACCATGCTCTAGGTGCTTGCTTCAACCCATATAATGCTTTCTTGAGCTTGTACACATGGTTGGGCTTCTTCAAGTCTTCAAATCCGGGAGGTTGCTCAACATACACTAGCTCATTGATGAACCCATTGAGAAAAGCACTTTTTACATCCATTTGATAGAGCTTGATGTTGTGTGAACAAGCATATGCAAGTAAGATTCTTATGGCCTCCAATCTAGCAATCGGTGCATAAGTTTCTCCAAAATCAATGCCTTCCAATTGAGTGTATCCTTGTGCAACCAATCTTGCTTTGTTTCTAACAACAATGCCATCTTCATCTTGCTTGTTCCGGAAGACCCATCTTGTACCAATAACATTTGTGTTCTTTGGTCTTTCCACTAACTCCCAAACATCATTGTGAGTGAAGTTGTTTAACTCTTCATGCATTGCATTCACCCAATCAACATCCATCAAAGCTTCATCAATCTTGGTTGGCTCAATAGATGATACAAATGAGTAGTGTTCACAAAATGAAGCCAATCTTGATCTTGTTTGCACACCTCTTCTTATGTCACCAACAATTTGGTCCAAAGGATGATCTCTTGCAATATGTGTTGGTTGGAGCACTTGTTGTTATTGGACACTTGTACTAGCACTTGGATGAGCCACTTGAGAGCTACTAGCATCTTGTTGATCATGAGAACTACTAGAGCTTGCAACATCATTGCCATGTATGGTTGGAGGAGAGAGCACTTGTTCTTTGTCATCTTCTATGTCAATCACTTGCTTTGGCCTTATATCACCAATGTCCATGTTCTTCATAGCTTCCACCAATTGTGTTCCTCTCACATCATCTAGGTTGTCTTGTTCTTCATGTGAGCCATTGGTTTCATCAAACTCAACATCATGGACTTCTTCAACTATTCTTGTTGTGTCATTCCACACTCTATATGCTTTGCTTGTAGTGGAGTAACCAAGTAAAAACCCTTCATCACATTTCTTCTCAAACTTGCCAAGTCTTGTGCCCTTCTTCAATATATAGCATTTGCACCCAAAGACCCGGAAATAAGCAATGTTGGGATTTCTATCATTGAGGAGCTCATATGGTGTCTTCTTCAATAGAGGGTGACAATAGAGCCGATTGCTATAATAGCATGCCGTGTTGATTGCTTCGGCCCAAAAAGAATCACTCACATTGTATTCACTAAGCATGGATCTTGACATATCAATGAGTGTCCTATTCTTCCTTTCAACTATCCCATTGGATTGAGGTGTATATTTGGCCGAGAATTGATGTTTGATTCCAAACTCATCACATAGCTCATCAACTCTTGTGTTTCTAAATTCACTTCCATTGTCACTTCTCACTTTCTTGATTCTTCTATCAAACTCATTTTGACTTCTCTTGATAAAGGTTTTGAATATGCCAAACACTTCACTCTTGTCAACAAGAAAGAAGACCCATGTGTATCTTGTATAGTCATCCACTATCACAAAGCCATACTTGTTTCCCCCAATACTTGCATATGTAGTTGGTCCAAACAAGTCCATGTGCAACAACTCAAGTGCATGTGTAGTGCTCATCATTCCTTTGTTGGGATGAGTGTTTCCAACTTGTTTTCCCATTTGACATGCACTACAAAGCTTGTCCTTCTCAAAATGAACATCTTTTAGTCCTCTAACCATGTCATGCTTCACTAGCCACTTTAGTTGCTTCATTCCAACATGTCCCAAGTGCCTATGCCATAGCCAACCCATACTTGATTTGGTGAACAAACATGTTGTCAATTGAGCTTCACTTGCATCAAAGTCCACCAAATAAAGATTCTCATATCTAAATCCTTTGAAGACCAAATTACTTCCATCAACACTCACTATTTCCACATCATCAACCCCAAATATGCATTTAAATCCCAAATCACACAATTGTGTTACAGACAACAAGTTGAAGTTGAGAGACTCTACTAATAGCACATTGGAGATGCTCAAGTCATTGGATATTGCAATCTTGCCCAAGCCTTTGACCTTGCCTTTCTTATTGTCACCAAATGTGATAGCATCCGCATGATCATTGCCATTAGTGTTGATTGATTTGAACATCCTTCCATCTCCGGTCATGTGTTGAGTGCACCCACTATCAAGCACCCAATGCCTTCCTCCTGCTTTATAATTTACCTACAAAAGAGATCAATTCTTTTTAGGTACCCAAACCTTTTTGGGTCCTCTAAGGTTAGTCACCAAGCTCTTGGGCACCCAAATTGCCTTCTTCTTTGGGCCAACCATGGGTGCACCAATGTACTTAGCCCTCACACCATTAGTCCCCTTTGTAAGCATATAACAAGAATCAAATCTAATAGATGAAGCATGAGCATTGTTCTTGTTCTTGTTCTTGTTAAAGCAATTTTGCTCTATATGCCCGGATTGCTTGCAATTATAGCAATACCGACCATTGCTCTTCACAAAACTAGTCTTGTGAGTAGCAAAGGCCGCCTTGCCCTTCTTGGGGGTATAGCCAAGTCCCTCCTTGTTGAGTGGACACCTTTGGCTACCCAAGCACTTAAGCAAGCGGGCATCTCCACCATAGGCATTGCCTAAAGCATGAGTGAGCTCATACACCTTATTCTTAAGGTTCTCGTTTTCTACCACTAATGATGAATCACATGTAGTAGAAGTAGGCATTTTAGTTGAGCTAGATGATGATGATGCATTTGTGGGAGCAACAACAATAGGAGCATAAAAAGAATCATCAAGAATATCACATGTTACTCCTATGTTGCATGTCTCTACAACATCCTCAATCTTACTTTGATCAAGGAGGGAGGAGTGGGCTTCCTTAAGCCTAGTGTGAGCTTGGCCAAGCTTCTCATGGGCTTCCTCTAGCCTCTCATGAGTGGACTTGAGCTCATCAAAGGATTGCTCAAGAGCCTTGTTGGCCTTGCGCAATTCTTTGCACTCCTTCCTCTTAGTCTCAATGTAAGAGTGAGCATCTTGTAGCATGCTCATGAGGTCCTCCTTTGAGTACTCCTCATCATCATCACTCTCACTCTCACTTTCACTCTCATCGGATGATACCTTAGTGGCCTTAGCCATGAAGCATGACGATGGAGTGTTGAAGATAGAAGGCTTGCTTGAGATAGCAAGACTAGCCATAGCCTTCTTCTTGGTGGTCTTCCTTTCATCATCACTAGAATCATCATCATCGCTTGAGGAAGCATCACTATCCCATGTCACAACATAGGATCCACCCTTCTTCTTCTCCTTCTTCTTCTCCTTCTTTTCTTTCTTTTCCTTCTTGTCCTTCTTCTTGCTCTTCTTGCGGTCATCATCATCTTCATCACTAGAGTATGGACAATCCGCAATGAAGTGATCCTTGCTTTTGCATCTATAGCACCTTTTGGTTGTGCTCTTGTTTGCATCTCTTCTCTTTCTAGCTCCATAGCCCTTCTTCTTCATGAACTTGCCAAATCTCTTCACAAATAGAGCCATCTCCTCATCATCCATTTCGCTCAAGCTTGTGTTTGCTTCATCATCACTTTCCTCCTTCTTAGCTTTACCCTTGCTCTTGTTTTTGGAGGATGAAGCCTTGAATGCCACAGTCTTCTTCTTCTTCTCTTCCTCTTGGGCTCCCCTATCCCTTTCCACACGGTATGTGTCTTGTGTGACCACATCACCTAGTACTTGGTTTGGGGTTACCGTATCCAATCCTTCCCTCACTAGGATAGTCACCAAAGTATCAAACCTTGGTGGTAAGCACCTCAAGAACTTGTGAGAGAAGTCCTTGTCCTCCACCTTCTCTCCTAAAGCCTTCAAGTCATTGATGATCACTTGCAACCGGTGAAACATCTCCGGTATGCTTTCATCGTCTTGCATTTTGAACATGGCGAGCTTGTCCTTGAGGATATATGTGACAGAACTGACCAATTTATACCAGATTAAGCACCGAATCGCTTCTTGCGCAGAGACTACAAGTACTTAAGCTCGTATAAACCCGGTAGTCCGGAAATCTCAAAGGATTTCAAGTCATTCAACTTTAACCAAGATCGTAATAGATTAGCGTACATGTCCACGACATACATTCAGTTCGCACATAGTTCAAATACATCAGAGTTCAATAGTTATTACAAACCATAGTTTGAATTCAAAAGCGGAAGCGACATAGTTTTGAAACACAAGTCCTTAGTTCACAATACAGTGCCATATGCTTGATCAGTCCACAAAAGCATCAGGGAAGATAAGAGTTGACCATGCCCATGGTCTAGTCACTGCCCTCGATGGGGTACAGACAGTTCTCGCAATAGCCGAAGAAGCATTGCCCATCTGCAACAACAAGGGATAGAACCCTGAGTACGAGAAGGTACTCAGCTAGACTTACCCGTCATAAACCAAAAATAACCGACACCAAGGATTATGCAAGGCTGTATCTGGGGTTGGCCACACTTACCTTTTTGCAAGAGAGCGTTTTCATTATTAAATAATCATCATTAGAGTATTAGCAGTCAATTTTATGTAATCAACCTGATTAACTAGATTTGCACCTGTTCTAGAGCAAATACTTGACTACTTAATCAAGCAAGAGTGACTATTTCATCAATAGCCTTTCAGATTCACCAACCATAACCATCATTAATTCCATATATTACTACGGTAACACATGCTCAGTCAAGTTACTCACTAACCAGGAGCGATGCCGATTATAATCGATTCCTATAAAATGTCGCACACTCGCCCGACACACCCTGCCAGGTGGTCGTTGGCGACCACTTCAGGAGGTTCGAGAACCCAAATCGCGGGACGGCCATGGGCCCTTCTACACCGGGGGTTATCTCAATGCCAGGTCGCTCAAGCTATTAACTGCCCACGGTCATGCCAGGTCGATCAGGCCCTGCCTGCCCTCGGACCATGCCAGGTCGATCAGAATAGTTGCCCACGGTACATATAAGGCCCTGGGTGTTAGGCGTCAACATCTCCATCACCGGCTCGAAAAACCTTACTCGGCTTCACGGGAGGTACCCGCACCTGCTCCGTTAAGTGATTGACGCGTTCAAAATGACTGAGGTGTGCCTTCGTCGGGTCCTAATCGACTCAGACGGGAGACTACTAGCACACCGAACCCATGTCCTGCTGCTCCTACATCCCGCCCGGTCTCAGATTAATTATCACATGGTTATCTCCATGATAGCACCAGGCTAAACATGTTTAGTATCCACCTATATGCGGGAGACAGGAAATCACCCGACTTTTACCGGTCTAAGCAGGCTAAGCATAAACGAGCCTAGACTTATCAGGGATAACAAGGTAATGTTTGCAGGTGGACAAGGATAATTAATCAATGCAGCAACGGTATCACACAACTCCTATAACCTAATGCAACAATCATATCAGGTTAACTTGTAAACGGTAATTTGTAAACCGTAGGAGAAAATGCTCCGGGGCTTGCCTCGCTCGAAGTCGGCGGAGCGGTGATCACGGCACTCCGGCAGGTCCTCAGCGTCTCCTTCTGGAACCCTCTCCTTCGGTGCCTCCTCCTAGCGCTGCTCCTCCGGCGTCGGGTCCTGAGCTTCCACTACCGATCCTGCATGATGCGGTACATGAATGAATACTTGAATGCACATGGGATGCATGATGATGCAACACGAAGTACAGTTCAGGAGATAAGCACATGTCATCTACTGTTAATCAACCACCTAATTTAACATAACTAACTTACTACGTCCTGTTGTCACCACATCAAAGTTTGCTTAACGGGTTTATTAACCTCTAGCCAGAGCTAGACTAACTCTAAACAAACCAACCTATAACAGCAACCCATCCTAGACAGCTTGGAAAAACTCTACAAAAATTACTGGAGATTAACAACACTTAATCTAATCCTCTGTCCAAATTTCATCCCATTTGGACCTAGACTCTACCCCCTATGAAAAAGACAAATTCTATCATGAAAAGGTGCTTTGAACTACACACCTTAGCACAAAGTATCAAACAACAGATTTCATAATTTTCTTCTGAACTTCTTAGCACAAGAGCAGTCAGTAAAATTTACCAAGTCCATACTCTTCATATTTTAATTATTACAAAATAAACAAGAAAACAGCATTTAATCATTTTAATTACTACTGCCAAATTATTTCACTGAGCATCCTCATTTTACATTTTTCTCAGAAACTATTCCTCAACACAAACCTAACAAAACAAGAATCACATTTTTCTGAGATAAATACAATTTACTATGCATTTAACAAGATTTCAGCCTAAACATAAATTAAATATAACTACACAGAAAATCACCACAAACTGGACATATTATATTTTTCATGGATAGACCTCAACATAACAATCCTAACAAAACTTGTTTCACCTTTTTAGCATTTATATTTAGCAAGATATGAATTAAACAAGCAATGCAACAATTTCTGAAACTAATTAACAAAACCCTGAAAAACATTCAAACTGGAACTGCTAAGAGTACCCGAACCAGTGCACACAGACAGAACTGGACTCGCTGACACGCGGGCCCTCGGGTCAACCCGACCCCACGCGTCAGACACACAGAACAGGGGAGAGGTTGACCGCGGCGGAGCTCACCGACGGCGAACTCCCCGGCGAAACCATCCCCACCGGCGGACTCCCCTCAACCTTCCGCACCCGATGGTACCCTCGGCTGGCCCAGCGCACACGCGGATCGAGTTCGCCGACGGCGATGGCGGACACGGCGGCGCGGCCCTAGCTACGCCGGCCGGCTCCGGCCACGACGGGCTCATCCGACCCTCGAGATCTACTCCGGCGACCTTGCTAACGCTAACCCAAGGCTCGGAAGCCAGGGTGCAAGCTCCGAGCACCCATGTCCACGGCGGTGCCACTCCGGCGACCTTGGCAAGCGGCGGACGACGGCGTACTCGCGCTTCCAGACCCTAATCGGCCTAACCGTCACCACCACTAGCTCCAGCATACCGAGGCGATTCAAGAACGCTAGCTAGGGCAGATGGTTGAGCTCGGGAAGAGGGTTGGCCACGGCGGACCGAGCGCGCCGGCCATGGCGGTCATGGCGGACGGCGGCGTTCCGCGGGCTCCTAACCCTAATCGGCTAAACCATCACCCTCTACCTCCTCCTCGGACCTCACTAACCCCTAAACGAGCGCTAGGGTGACACGGAACCACGAGACGGAGGCTGGCCACGGCGGACCGAGCTCGGCGGTCATGGCGGCCATGGCGGCGGCTCATCCCGAGGCTCACCTAGGCTTCCTACAGGGTGCTAAGGGTAGCACGGGGTGTGGGGGCTCACGGAGAAGCTTGGTGGTTGGATGGATGGTCGGTGCGGCGGCAGGACAGCGGTGAACGGCGGTGGCGCTTGCCGGCTCGGGCGACGGCGAACGAGAGCGGGAGCGAGAGCGAGCGCGGGCGACAGAAAGGAGGGAGTGCGGCTTCGGCAGGGCGAGGCGGCTTTGTTGCTTGCCACACCGCGCGCGGACGCTGGCTTGGCCGGCCGTCGAGCGCCACGCGGCGGCCAAGTCCTGGCGCGATCGGCCACGACGCCGCGCGCGCGCCGGCACGGCACGGCCCGGCCCGATTCAGTGGCCATCAGGCCGACTGACAACCAAACTTTGCACGCGATTATCTCCTAATCCGCTCGGTGAAACGCTAAACCACTTGCTCCTTTGCTTAGAGCTACATGTCAGCTACAACTTTGGTTACAAGGTTGATCTCTGGTTCGGCCTAGATTGCCCCCGAGAAAGCTCCAAAGTTGACTCCACGAAACTGTTTGGTCAGTTAGGGACTTAGAAAATTTTCTAAGTCTAAACTCCCTCAAATCTGTCTTGTGGGTCCCAAAACACCTTGTTAAACCCATTTTCATGAGTTGGGCCTTAAACAACTTTTGTTCTATACTAAATTCTACACACTTTTGGTTAAGGGCCCACAGTCATACAAAGCTTCTAACAAGGAAGTCTCAGTTAGTCAAACAAAAGGACTCCTAGGGCTCTATTAAGGCAACTGGGGTTAGAGACTTAGTTAGCCAAAATGACCAACACAAACCTAACTTCATTTTGACTCCCCAACAAGGTTCATCTACTAAAAGACTCTAACACTCCACAACCAAGACAAACAAGCATTCCAACAAGCAGAGCATCATATGAGCACACATGAAATGACACTTAACAAAAGAAATGCAACATGAGTTGATGATGCTTTCTGCTCATGAGATGTCAGGTTATGCATTTAGGGTTGCTTAACACCTAAGGTGTTACAATATATAGCTTGGCTCCCTTGACCGCCTTGGTGCCTTCATATGTTTCTTCCAATCTTTCCCATATCTCACTTGCTCTTTCAAGGTCCTTGATTTGCTCAAAAACTTTTGTATCAAATGCTTCATAGAACAAGTTGATTGCTACATCATTCCATTGAAGCTTCTCTTCTTCTCTAGGAGTGAGACTTGTGGGATCAATTATTGCAAAGTCATGCTCAATTACTTCCCAAATCTTTCTATTCATTCCTCTTGTGAATGCACACATCTTCCTCTTCCAACAATCAAAGTTGGTGCCGTCAAAATGTGGTGGCTTCCCCATATAGTTGATTTGAGCCATTTTTAACACCGGAGGATGTTAAGCCTCAAAACAAATGGTGACCACGGCTCCGATACCACTTGAAAGGTCCAAGTTGGCTAGAGGGGGGGGGTGAATAGCCTAATTAAAAATCTATAAAATTACTTAGGCAAACACTATTAGTATAACAAATGGCGAAGCTTCTTGCGCTAGCCTAATAGTGTGTTGCAAGCCACCTATCCAACAATTCTACCTAATATTTCTATGTCACATAATCAACTAGAGCTAATAACAAATGCGGAATAAAACAATATAGCTCTAGCACAAGTATGATATACAAAAATGTATATGAGACAAGTGTGTGCAATAGACAAACTAAGCAAGCTACTCACAACTAGCTACACAAGGTATATGACAAAAGATATACAACAAGAAAAGATATCTACACAAAAGAAGTGGCTCAAAGTAAATACACAAAGTAAATAAGCTAGATAGAGGGAATTTCACCGAGCCTTCGGGATCGCCACGTAGAGAGCCAATCACCGGTGAAATCCACTTGTGAAGCCAATCACCAAGAATGTGTAGATGGAGACCAATCACCAAGATGAGGACACAATCACAATAAGCACTCGGGAGACAAAGATTTATCCTGAGGTTCACGTGCTTGCCGGCACGCTACTCCCCGTTGTGTCGACCAACACTAGGTGACCCGGTGGCTAATCAGCGCAAAGCCAAGCTCACTAAGAGCGCCACAAGAATCTACCACTAATGAGGTAGCTCAATGACATGAGCAATCCACTAAGGATGCCTCTTGCCGCTCCAGCGAGGTGAGGCTCCAAAACCTCTCACAATCTCGATCGGTGGTGGCCAAGAACAATCACCAATCTTGCCAACAACCACCTCAACACCTCCAAGCCGTCTAGGCACCGGCAAATGCCAAGAGTAACAAGAAAACTTAATGCCGATGCGAAGAACTAGTGCCACTAGATTGAACTCTTTCAAATTACGCACTAGATCACTCAATCTCACTTGGTTTGATCAAATCAACTTGGGAGATGAGTTGGGAGGCTTGCCAATGCTCACTAGAATGCTTAGGAATCAAAATGTGCAAGAGAGAAACCTAGCAAGCCGGCAAAGCCCCTTAAATAGGCCACACAAGTCGGCCTAGCCGTTGGGCACAAGACGGGGTCATCAGACGCGCCGATGCACTAACATCGGACGCTGCCCCAGCGTCCGATGCTTCAGATGAAGCCACATGTCCCCCTGGAATGAATTCAGCCCGTTAGATCCCAACGGTCACATTCCTTCCCGTGCTGGTTAAAGTGGCATCGGACGCACCGATGCCTAGCATCGGACGCTCCGATGCCTCTGCTCAATACAGCACTTTTCTGCGCAAAACTGCCTCACAACGGACGCGCCGGACCCTTAGCATCGGATGCTAAGGACCAGCGTCCGATGACACACCAGAGAGGTTCCAGAGAGGGCCAAAACGCATCGGACGCGTCAGATGGTCCGGCATCGGAGGCAGCCTAGCGTCCGATGCTCCCTGGAAAACTAGCTCGCGCCATGTCGTCACCATCGGATTCTGCAACAGTGTTTCCTCAGCGTCCGTTGCCAGCGTCCGATGCTCCCGCGTCAACAGTCAGTAGTTAGGGTTTGCCATCGGACGCTCGGCCAGCGTCCGATGCTGCCGACTCCAGCGTCCGATGCCCCTAACTAGGCATCTTTTCACTCTCTAACTTCTACCCTTGCTCCCATGTGCTAACATCAAAGAGTTTCAACACTTGTGCATGTGTGTTAGCATTTTGCAAAGCATTTTCCAAGGGTTTTGTTAGTCACTCACTAGGTCTATAGAATCGATATGTTAGAGAACACCTAGTGGCACTTGAACACCGCATAAGCCGTGAATAATCTCCTCTTAATAGTACGGCTATGTATCCTAAATGTGATCACACTCGCTAAGTGTCTTGATCACTAAAACAAAGAGCCCTATAGGTTATACCTTTGTCTTTGGGCCTCTTTGCTACATCTCTTCTCTTCTTCTTGCAATTCACCAAGGGTAGAGCACTTGATCACTTGAGATGCATATGGCCAACACCATCTTCCATGGTTGTCGCCTAGCTAGCTCCACCACTTGGCTTGGTCGTAATCCTTTCTCATAAGCTACACACATGCTTAGCAATAGGATTAGACCAAAATAGGTTTCATCAATTAACCAAAACCAAACTAGGGCTTTCAGCATGTCTTAAAGGTAGGGGCAACCAACATAGCAACATGACAAGAGTTGTTCTTAAGTGTATCCCCAAGCTTAGATTTTGCAAAAATCAAGATTGGATGACTGTAATTCAATGTTGCATGATGATTGGTTGGACATAACTTGTGTTTGTCGTTCCTTCGAACTCTTTGCACTAGACCTGGAAAGGTTAGTGACAAGAATACCTGAGGAAATATTTTAACAATTATATCCCTATGCTCATTACACAAGGGCAGTGCAGCAGGAAAGTGAACACTGATCTGAAAAGCGCTTGTTTTAGGACACTGAGCTTGTCTTTGGGAAACCTTCAAGATGAGATTTGGTGAAGTGGTTTCCCCTCCAACACCAACTTAAGAGCACAACGAGATCTACAAAATTTGTGATAAACATACGCATCTACAACCACCCTTTTGAAGTTTTGGTAAATAGAAAGCGTGAGGGGGTTGAAGATCTCGAGTGTGGCATTGTTAAATAGACCAATTGAATCAGGAGATGTCTCATATGAGCATGGATTTAAAGAGGTATTTATGAAGTAGCTTCCATGCTCTTTGATGTCATCTTCCTCGATTTCAGAGAAGAACACCAGAGGATGGGGTTCATTTTCTAAAGTGTAGGGTGTTTTCTCTAGAGAAGGTTTTGTGACAACCAAATTATTAAAAGGATTTGAAGGAATTTCAAATTTGATTGTGTGTTCCTCCTTGTGTTGGTCGGGGTTGGACTCGACTTCTTCTTTTGGGAATTTGTCAAAAATGCCAGTGTAAGGAGTGTTTTCAAGGATTCTCTCAAAAGTGTCTCTCCCTTCACTAACAAGTTTATGTGAGAATGATCCTCCAGAAGCTAAATCGAGATGTAGAGCAGCTTCCTTGTTAAGACCACGATAGAAGTAAAAATGTAGCACATGGTGTGGCAAGGAAGGGTTTGGGCCAGAATTGGTAAGGTGTTTGAACCTAGCCCAAGCTGCTCCTAGTGTCTCCTTCTCTTTTTCTTTAAATGTAACAACTTCGATTCTAAGGTCAGTGATTCGAAAAAGAGGAAAGAAAGCAAGACAAAAGTTGTCCCGAAGTTCATCCCAATTTCCATTTGTGCCCCTTATGCTCATTTTATGGTCTCTTGTGTCATGCTAGCAATAGTCCGACAAGAACACAATTGCTCAAATTCCCTAAGGTGGGTGTATGGATCTTCGTCTTCTGATCCAGATAAGGATTTTTCCCGAACCATGGCTATAAGAGCAGGGCAAAGCTCATAGCCATCTATATGAATGGGGTGTGATGATGGTGGAGGCTCCAACAAGTCACCCTTTGGAGCAAAGAATTTTAAGATAGGAGTGAAATCCATGTGGTAAGAAGTGTGGTGGTGAGGTAAAGGTGGTGATAAGAAAAAGGTGGTAAAAGAAAAGAAACACGGACGAACTTGGTTCGATTCTAGAACAACTACTGTTCCCCGACAACGGCGCCAGAAAGCTTGTTGGGTATTTTAAACGCACACAGAAAAATCCGCAAGCGCATGGATATCGATGTAGCTTTCACCCGAGAGTATTCCAGGGTATCGATTTCCACGGGGAACGTGAAGTGTACTAGAAGAATTAAGAACGTCCAAGAAAAGAATGATAATGTGGTTAGAGAGGGATATAAGGGTTTTCTAAGCGGGTCTATCTAATTAAAGGCTCACTATACTTTACTTACTTCGGAGCAACAGTACCTTTCCGATTCTCGAAAAAGACTGGGAAAAGGGTAATCGGGAGAAGGCTGCCAAAAAGCTCTACGTAAACACCAATCCTAATGTGGTGGATTATAACAATCTACAAAGTTGTCACCCCTGTAGCTACCACAACTAACCGGAGGATTGGGCGCAAACTCAGGTAAACCCTAGTCTAGACACCGTGTCTACACTAACGCTTACTACTCTAATTACATACGATAACTAGAGCACTCAATACAAGCGGAGATCTAGTAAATAAAATAAAGTAAGAACTAAAATTAAATATAATACTTAGAAGTAGTAAATGAAGAACCTGGAGATTAGTTGAAGATGAACCAGATGTTGCACCAATACAATGTCGAGGAAGATCCGACAGATCCGGCTCCTCCTCAGCTCTCTCCTTCTCCTCTCTCTAATCCAATCTCTAATTACAACTAGATGAACTAGACAACTAGAACAAGAACTAGAACTAGATCTAGATGAACTAGAAGAGATTCATCTAGAGGGACCTCTACTTCTACTTGAAACCCTAGTTTCTGAAGTGGAGATGAATAATGAAGATGGAGATGCCTGAAGAGGGGGGTCTGGGGCTGCTTATATAGCCTGAGGTGAAGTAGGGGGCAAGGAATAGCCATGTCATCGATCCGCGTCACATTTATCGCCCACTGTTGGATCAAACCGACTTCAGGGACAGTGGAGATGCATCCTAGGAGGCGGTGGAAGAAGGTTCTAGAAGGCGGAGGCAAAACGGCCTCCGTGGCTAACCGGTCGGTCTCCAAGTGGGATCGGCCGGTCTGGCCCAGTGGGCTCACGTGGCGGGCCGCCTCGTGGTGTCTTCTGGTGTCTTCTAGATCCTTCTTTTGTAGATTTCGTTGCGAAATTAATATCTTTTCATTCGGGACTCCGAATATAGCAAATGATATGTCCGTTTCGATTGTCTCGACGAGCCCTTCGCAATGGTGCACTCCAATTCATCACTTGAGATACTTTTATATGGTGAAATATTGATGTCCTACAAAACAAGTGAGAGCACCAAAACTCATGGAACTTGTTAGTTTCAAACCCTACAACTATGCTTTGTAATTCATTTAGTGTCATTTCATGCAATAGTTGATGGTTAATTATGAGCATTAGTGAGCGTCAACAACCACCAATGCATCAGAGTCCTTCAACAAAGTGTTTAAGGGCATCCGTGCAGTCCCCGTGTCAGGAATTGTGGAGTACTCATTCAGGAAATGCAATGAATACTTTGTTAATCGATGGAACACAGCTAAGGTGTCGAAAGACAAATGGGGTAGGGCCGGTAGAAAACACCTAGACCTTTCAGAGGCCATAGCTTCTAACCAAGTTGGCGAAGCCTATGGGCCATCTAGATTAGTGTACAATATACGGTCCGCCAGAGGTACCAATCCCGTTGGCGAGAAGTATGGTGGTCGGAACTACAAGGTCAACCTTGAGAAGGTGGAATGCACATGCAACATTCCGTAGTTGTTGCATGTGCCTTGTTCCCATGTCATGACTGCTTGCAAATACAGGGGCCTCGATCACGAAACTGACAAGTTCATGTCACGTACATACCTCACGTCGAATACACTTAAAGTGTGGGAGGCAAGCTTCGAGCCTTACCTAGATCCAATGCAATGGCCTGAGTATTGTGGGTTGGATTATGTTCCGGACCCCGACCTTTTAAAGACCAAGAAGGGTAGAAGAAAGAAAAAGCGGCTACGTGGAGTTATGAATGAGTCAAACGGTTATGGTGATGACATGTATGGTTTTGGAGACTTTGATGAGGCCCCTTCACAAGTTCGTTGCTCCAAATGCCACAAAACGGGGCACACAGCGGCTACGCATAACAAGCGTAAAAAGAAAAAGAAATTAGAACATGTCAATGCTACTAGGAATGGTACCCTAACTATAAGGGTACGTTGTACAATATCTGTGTAGTTGTTAACTTTTTATGCTTAGTTCAAATTTTGTTGAATGTATTATCATTCTAATTTGAACAATATCGCTATTCTAACATGTTTGGAACACAATTACAGGATGGCGCACCCATAGTACCCCCTACTTGAGAGTCACTACGACAAGGACCATCGGGCTAAGTTGATACTTGAGGATGAGAGGGTAAGTGATATGCAATTTGTTGAGGGTGCTACTTACAAGAAATACAAACCAACAAGGTTCTGGTTAGTTGAGGGTGCGCTAGTCACGCCAGTACGCCTGGCGTGACAGCTGAAATCCATCAAAAAAACATCTCCAATCCCACTTGTGATGCACCTTGCAACGAACCCGATACATACACAAATCTTGAAATGACTAATCTATCATACAAGCATATCACAAGTCCATGAGTTCATATCACACAAAATACTTCGTACAACAAATAGTTCATATCACAAGTCCTAATAGTCGTCGGAATACTTTGCCTCTTCTTCAGGAAAGTTCAGCGGAGGGGTGCTACTTACAAAATATGTTATGACCTCCCACAAAAGAACACCCATGTAAACCATCCTAAACCATAACTGAAAGTCCTAATAGTCGTCGGGGGGATAGTCCCATGTGTCTTCAGGAACTTCATCGTCCGGGTCATAGTCAAAATCCCAAACTTGGTCGCCACAGTCGTCGTCATCATCATCATTGTTCTCCTTAGGTGTTGGGAGATGTCCATCATTCGGTGGTGAATCGGGAACTACACAACCAAAATAAGGTAGGGCCAACAACTTTAAGAAATGTAAAATGCATATTCCATCTTTGCCAACAAATGAAACAATGATTTACAAATGCAATACTCACACAACTGGCGACTCAATTTCCATTTTGCAATGCCCTTTTCACATGCCTTCCAAAAGAAGTAAATCTCCCTCCTTCTCTCTTCCTCCATAAAGTCGTAGCGCTCCTTGTTTACTCGCCAGAATCTAATGAGCTCCTTGAAGTCATGCTTCTTCTTAAACTTTCTATCGGTCGCGCGATCAAAGTCATCAGGTAGCATGTTCCACGTCTCCATCGATGGCATGAGCACACTGTACCTAAACTGCACTTGTGACCTGGCGCTGTGGAGTTTCAGTCTCTTCCTCTCACTCAGGTAAGGCAAACGGACAGTCAACTGCAATTCTGCAATTACTTGTCCACGCCCAGGGAAGTCCTCCCAATCGCATGACTTCCCCTCCTAAACAAACATAAATCTATGAGAAAACAAAAACGAGTACGTAAGTTGAATCAATAATTCTATGCGGAGTTCGAAGAACTCACAAAGCGCTCATTGGGCCCTCCATAAACATTGCCACAGTAGTGGCCCCAACCAAGCTCGGATGGAACAACTCCTTCGCGAGCCAGGATACCACACTTGCACTTGATGTCTGGCATACTCAAGCACGACCATGGCTTAGTGCCAGATACGAAGTCTATGGCATCCTACTGAGAAGGCCAGTGCGATTTCGGTCCATAGTTGAACTCCTCAAAGTCACATCTTGGGAAACCTCTCTGAAAATGAAAACATTCAGAGTCAAGTGTTATAATATGAAACTCATTCCACCTAGTAAAATAGATTCAACAAAACAACACTTACATCGTTATGCTGACCACACCTGAAGAAGGGAATAAACATTTCAGGTTTGCTTGGCTTTTGAAGTACCGCAGGCTTGTCACAATGGCAAGTTGGAGGATGCAAACTCCGGTGCAATGTAGCGTCAAGCTTCTCCTTTGTCATCATTTGTGGTGGGTTTAATGGTGGACCGACCCAACGAACAAACTCACCATATGGATAGCTCTTCCAGGGGTCTATGGAAAGTACATGAGGCGGCAATCAAACTCTTGAACACCATCGATCCACTGGTAGAAGTTACATCCAACAAGATAAACATCGGTAGGGGAGGGGGTACGACGTCGAAGTTGACAGCAGTAAAAGGCACGCACAGAAGACTTTGGATGTCTTGACTGCTTCACAAAGGTCGGTAACCCACACAAGCATTTTGGTGTCCGTTCGACTGGTGGGAATGGGCCTTTGTCATCATGGTTTGGCGGATGGTGCACAAATTCCATGTTGTTGGACAATGCCATTAAATCTGCAATAGCAAACCAAACCATACATTCATATTAAATTGAATGGCACATAAATCGATTTTCTCATACACCATATAAACCCTAAACATTGTAGTGGTATAGTAATTTAGCCCTCTATCACACAAATGGTGATGGTATAGTGCAATGCAAAATCCAACCATAGGATGCATGAACTAATTCTTATTTGCCACAAACATCAAACCTATTACCAACTCAAACTCTAGCATAATGAAATAATCCATGAATAGTGAAACCCTAGAACAATCATACATTGTATAAAATCACACAAACTAGTTCTAATCATACCAATTTTATAAACATATTTCTCCACACAGCAGTGTAAACCAATCAACAAAAATACGGTGGATGATGCTCAAAGAGGCATACCTGGAGCACACGGTCCGTACAAACGAGAAATGAAAACCAAACTTGATTTTGTGGACTAAATAAAAAAAAACAAGGGATTGGAAAGTATAGAAATAAAAGATGAGAGAGAAAGCTCGGGTAGAAATGGAGGAAGGAAAGCAAGAAGGAGAGGGTTGGCTGGCGCGCAGCATTTATTTGCACTCGTCGCGCCAGCCGCCCTGGCTTGACAGCAGTCGCGCCAAGCGAGCTGGCGCGACTACCCTCAATGACAGGTGGGACCAAGGACACTGCCACCTTCCACGCCGTGGGCCCTAACTTGTCGCGCCAGCCGGCCTGGCGTGACAAAGCGGGCTGTTGGACGCGACAGTTCGTTGGACCCGCTATTAGGTCGCCGTTACGCCGTTAGGCCAGCTGCGCCAGCTACGCTGGCACGACAGGTAGTCGCACCAGTGCATGTGGCGTGACAGGCGGGCCACCACCCCTACGCGGTCAACAGCACCGTGACACGGTGGCGCCTTTGTCGTGCCAAGGACACTGGCGCGATAAAGTGGCACTGTCGCGCCAGTCGGCCTGGCGCGACCAAAGGGGCTACGGCCCCCGAAATATTTTCCAGTTAGAATTAATATTAAAATATTTGTTTAAAAAGAATTAAAAAAAATCCCGCAGTCTGGCCTTGCCTTGCATAGTTGTGCTGGGGCTGAAACCGAGAAGCTCATCCGCTCCGGAAAGCCGATCCCGCTCTCCTACGGAAGCCAGAAAAATCGTTTGCTTGCACAGAATCTAAAAAAAGCTGACCCAACAACCAAACTGCTAACCCCACCTACCTCCACGAGTTGAGTGAGAGTCCTGACAAAGCCGAGTATGTAGGGCGTGATTGGTTCCCTGCATCCGCCTTAACCAGGCTGCCCGGATGTAGGGTACCGGTGTTTGGTTTCCTGGTCGTCCACCTCGGCCTGGCCCTGCGCATGCAAATCCTCTCCCTCAGCCAGGCTCTGTGGAAACGCAGGAATCGGGCGTTCCTCTCGGGCCTGGCTCGCGCGGTGCTCTCCTGTACGCGCGCGCTCTCCGATTTTCGGCCGTCTGAAGATGGCGCGAACTCGCTAGGGTTACCTCCCTTTTCGCGCCATTCACCGCTCCCCTCCCCCGCCGCCGCCCTCTCAGTTCCTCACTCGTTGCTTCCCGTCGGCTCCGCTGGTAGGTCCTCCTTCTCCTCTTCTCCTCTACTCTCCTCTGGTGTTCGTCGATTTGGTGCTCATATCCTTCCCCATCTCTGTCGTTGTATTGTAGGTGTTGTGGATCTGAGGTCTACACAGGCATGTGATTTCTCGCCCTTCGATCTCTCTCTTCTCTTGATTTCAAAACCCTAACTCACCATGTGCCCTCAATCTCGTTGCAGGCACATCAGATCTGAGTTCTTGCCTTTTCCTGAGGTACGAATCCAAGTTCTTGCCTATTATTTTAGGTGGTCTTCTATTTTCTGTAACAATACGTTAACCTGTGTATGCTAAAATTGTTTTTGTAATGCACAGCTGCAGATTTGTCGTCCCTTACTTGTTCTTGTGCTTTTGCCTGGGCTCCTGCAACTTCACTTTCGTATATGAGACATGCAAAATCCCCTTTCTTCTTTGCCCCCCTTAATCTGTATGTGGTATTTTGCTCTGCGTGCTGTGATGGATGTCTATGTGGTACTTTCTGAGATTAAGTGCAAGTCTATGATGATTGCAATTGAAAACTGAGCATATGTCCAAGTCTATGATGATGCCATTCTAGATCTGAGCATGTGTCCATAGTCCATGAAGATGCCATTTAAAATCTGAGTATTTGTCCAAGTCTGTGATGATGCCAATTAAAATCTGAGCATTTGTCATGCTTATGATTAATTTCTCCACATCTTTAAGATATGAACTCATTTTGTTTTAAAAAAATCAGATGTACTTGTTTTGGTAATAACTCAGTACTGGACATTTTGTTCCTTTGTATAGATGGATTTGCAAGAGAAGAGGCGCTTGCTTTTTGCTCGGGCTGCTGCCCTTATCACCGCTATGTATGCATTCCTTTATGCTAGGATTAGAATGCATCATTGTTCACGCCTCTCACATCTAGAATATTTCTTGAACCTCTGTATGTTCTGAACAGATGCAATGATGTTTATTAGTTTCCTACTATTGATCTGAGAATGTGGACAAATGTGATGATGATTAAATTTTTTTTTCTAAGATACACTTGATCTGAGACTATGGACATATGCAATGATTATTATTATTTCTAAGATACTACACTTGATCTGAGACTATGGACATGTGCAATGATGTTTACTATTTTTGTTTTGTGCATAACTTGCTGCTACTAGGTTGTGCAGTGGGTTTACCCTTCTTTTGTGCAGATGACTTGATTCTGCATTCTTTACTAACACTAACATATAGTTAGTGACTTAGATGTGCCACTTATAATTCTGCAACCTTCGTATTTCCAGTGAGCATCTAGTTCCTTGCTAGATCAACCTAGCTGATGCATCTCTATGAACTTTATATTGGCATTGATGTGAACTCGAGCAGAAACTGTTCTGAGCATTTGCCTATTTACCAATGATGTGGTAAATTCAACTCAAGAGAGGAAGCTTTTGAAGCATTCTATGGTCATGGACAACCTGTGAATTCACCTCCACCTCTGTTGGAACCTATGAATCAACCTCTGCTTGAGCTTCTTCAGCCACCGCTGCTCGAACCAGCTGGGCATGACCAGTTTCCTCCATGGAATAATTCATTTGTAATTAAAGTTGTACTAATTGTAGTTATGGCTCTGGTGATAGCATTCCTAGTTTGGAAGTTGATGTAAACGCATATATCCTACAACTGAACTAAAGTGTGGTAATGTTACCACTTCATGCAGGAGGTATTTGGAACAACTTGTATACAGTGAACCAAACACATATGCCTGTATCTGGGATTTGAATTATGCAGCACATGCAGGTAACCAAACACTATCTATGTCTGGCCTGGTTCAAAGCATGCATGTAACCAAACAATCACCCCTTACATGCATAGGGCCAGGCCAAAGGGGGCCTGGCTGGCTGGTGCAAGCCAGGCTGGGCTGGGAAGGGAACCAAACAGCCCCGTAGACGACGCGACCAGGCAGCGGAAGAAATTGTAGCGCATCAGCTTCACGAGTTCACGAGTGGCAGACATCGACGTGGTGGCCCCGCCAAATGATCCACGAGCGCCGAGACGCTTGCTCTCGACAGACACGGACCTGCCAACCGTTGAGGCTGGACCGGTGGTGCCACGGGCGAATCTATATATAATTTTCTGGGTGCGATCGTACTCATCAAATTTTCGAAAAACAGTAATTATGATCAAATTTTCGAAAAACAGTGATTATGATCAAATTTTCACCATATTTACACCTATATAACAAAATTCTATGTACCCACAAGACAAACACACCCCTCCCGTATTTGCTCTAGCTCCACCACTGCTTTGCGTTCGTGACGCTCCAGCCTGTGCTTGCAGGTACTCCCTACATGGCTACATCTACAGAGAGTACGTAGGAATAAAGAGCGATGCCGTGTTACCATGCATTGGCATCGCTGTCGTCCGATGCGACGACCAGCCGACCACGAACAGGAACAACTGATATAGGGTCTTCCAGTAAACTCTCTGGTCTGATATAGTATTAGCGCGCGGAGGAACGACGGCGGCTTGACGCTCTGAATAAGCGAGTTCGACACGACTCGAGCACCACCAGCATCGCCGCGCGAACAAAACACGCACGGGCGCGCGGCGTGTCATCGTGATCGCCGGCCGGGCACGCCAATCTTGCAGAAATTGATCGACAAATGACAATGCTACGCTCAGCTCCATGGCCACTACCAGTCCCATAAAGTAAGAAAGAGCATCCATGCTATACGGCGTGAAGGTTCGCTGTCCTGCTGTTCCTTTTCAAAGGCTACTTTCACATCCTTGTCCATTTTAAGTATATTTTTTTTAAGTTTTGTTGCAAGGATTGCTCCAGTGGTCTGACTCCTTTAAAATAATTGTCTTTCTTTCTAACCTGGTGATTCATAGAAAGAAATCGACGATGGCTAAGGTACATGCGACTTTTCTACCTCTTGTTTTCCTATCCTAACAAATTACTTAGAGCAGATCACGTATTGATTGTTAGGAATAACAATGCTAGCAGGTCGAAGTGTTCCTATTTGTACTCACGCACACACGTAAATCTGATTTGCTCCATAAAAGTAGGAGTTCCTCAACTAATAGCCTCAGATAGACATCGATATCGTTGTCAGGTTGCCTCAGGCCTTTGATGACACTACTAGAGAACAGGCCTTTGGACGATCTATCAACTGAGCTTTAGCCTCGGCAAAAAATTGCGTCCGAGGCTAAAGACTTTTAGTCCCGGTTGGTAATACCAACCGGGGCTAAAGGTTCACCTTTAGTCCCGGTTGGTATTATCAACCTGGACTAAAGGTTCCCAACCTTTAGTCCCGGTTAGTAACACCAATCGGGGCTAAAGGTCCTTTTAGTCTCGGTTGGTGTTACCAACCGGGACTAAAGGTCCTTCACGAGTGGATTCAAAAGGAAAACGTCCAGATCTATATCACGTGGGTTGTGTAGCCGAGTTGATAAGTGTGCGCGAGGTGAGAGGTGCTGAGTTCGAATCTCATAGACGCACATTTATTTTTTCTCGTGGGAGCCTTTAGCACCGGTTTAGAGCACCCGGGACTAAAGGTTGAGGAATGCTGGTCCCCCGGTTTGGAGCACCCGGGACTAAAGGCTAAAGGTTGCGGAATGTTGGTCCCCCGGTTTGGAGCACCTGGGACTAAAGGTTGCGGAATGCTGGTCCTGGTTGGGAAACCAGGGCTAAAGGCACTATCTGTAGTACGTAGTAGTGTGAGCACCGACATCATAATGAACTTGTAGTATGTAGTAGTGTGAGCACCGACATCATAATGAATTTCCGCTTCATATATAATCATAAAGAAAAGTTTTACATACATAGAGTATGTAACACCCCAAAATATGTTTTGTATGTTAGAAAGCGTAAAATGACAGATGGTTCAAAGGGTGTCTTAATAAGTGGCAAAAAAAATGAATTTTTATACATCACCCGGATGGATGATCGGAGACCATAGATGCGTAGAACTCGTCGAGCGTATTCTATTTGACTAATCATACGCACCGTTCAGAGTTCGGATCAAGAACCTGTCACCATTGGAAGCTTAAAGGACAAAAAAAAGTACACGAACAGTACTTGTGTTACTGTAGCATCGCTACAGTAGCGCCTCCCCTCTTCAGGTCTTCCCTCTCTCAAAACCTAATCCCCTTCATCTATCGAGTCGCCGCCTCTCTCAAGCATAGGAGAAACACAATAGAAGATCGGAGGATGGAGAAGAGAGGGGGAGTTAGGGCTTGATCCTTGTTCGTGGCTCTTATGCCTCCCTCATAAATTGGTAGGTCATCTTCTCCTCTTCTTGTTTTTCCCTCAATCCCATGGCTTCTCTCTCTGTTCTTGATGGTTATGTCGCACGCGGAGTAGATCAAGTCAACAAGTGGTGTGACGTCCTGGATCACCGCGAGGGAGAAGGCGAAACGGGAGGGACTTTGTTGTGGATCTTATTTATACTTGATGTTGGGAGTAAGGTTTATCTTTTTCTCGCTATTTTTTATGTGAACCCATGTTAGGATTTACTGAATTTTGTTGATTAGTGAACGCAGTTAGGGTTCTAATCTCGTAATTAAGTTTCGCTATGTTTTCAGATTGTGCAGCCGCTGTTTATGTGCTGTTTATGGATATTTTTATGTACCTAAAAATCATAGAAAAATCATATTTGAGTAGTAGACTTTAATACCTTTCTTTTGGTTCCAAGATCACCATCATAGCCCTTATAGTTTCAGAATTATGGTCGTTGCTTGCTGATGCATTTGTGCTGTCAGAATTCTGGACAGTATTAGATGCATTCAGTTTTACTTTATCTTAAGTCTTTAATCTCGTGGAATGGTATACATGAAAGTTGTAGATAATTTTATAGGCTTTTCAGATTGTTAAAGATCATAAGTTTTGGATTAGTATATCTCCATTTATGCATGTTTTAGTCAGTTGTTGTTTTCAGTTGATAGAAAAGTTCAGATACTTTGTTGGCTTGATTTGGGTATGTTGTTGTCTTTAAATTCTAAAAGTTATAATATAAGAGTTGTAGATAATGGTGTTCTTAATAATCTGACAAAGTTTCATAATTTTTGGATAGGTAGTTTAGTAGATTTCATTTTCTTTACCAATGGCTATCAGAATTCAGGGCAGATTTCTTTGTCTGAATTCAACTGAAGTTTAGGCATGCTTAAGTTGAGAATAATTATAATGTGTCTTTTATGAAAGTTGTAGGTCTTGTTTTATAGTTTTCAGATATGTATTTATTTGCTACTATTGCTTTGGTATATTTAAAGATCCATAAATATTAAGAAGTTATGTTGTTGTTAATCAATACATTGTGCTTATTTGTTTTGTTTGCTGGATGGGTTGGAGCATAGTTGTAGCCTTTACATGTTATTTATGTATGCTTGAGTGAATGTATAAATTGGTTCTTGTTGCTAAACAGGTTGCAATGCTTTGGATCATGTCTAGTGTCGTTTGCATCATCGTTTTAAGGCAAGTAAACGTAGCGGTGGTTGCTACAGCTTGACTTGTTATTTATTCTACCTACAAATTGTCGTAACATGAATGAAACCAAAATGATATAACTAAATATGAATATACTTATTCATTAAAGAAATGTATATATGATCTCCATTATTGAATCTTATTTGTCTATTATCGGAAGGTAAGTAATAAGCTTTATTCTTCTGGAGATATATGGTATATCTAGTAAGTGTTTATATATCATCCGAAGGTAAGTGATTTGTTTTGAATTGTGAAGGTATATGACCTATGTGGTAAGTATATTTGAAGTTACATCATATCATTGCATCATATGCATTGTTGTTTTGAGCATGTGCATCGAGCCAGGTCGGTGAGAAAGTCATATAACTATTCCGGAGTGCTCTTAAGCCAGGTCGGTGAGAAAGTTATATGACTATTCCGGAGTACTCTTGTGGATGATGTCGCCGCTTGCTGGCCGCGACCGTACCGGTACAACATCGTACGTTGCCCGAGGAGGGGTATGATGCAGCTTCATATCTTGTTAGTAATGGAGGCAGTGGTCATGCATATACATTGCATTTGCACTCTTTGAGGTTTATTTATATTGGAGTTTTGGTGGATTGAAGATGGATATGATGAATATTGTTTTTTACGAGGACTATTGTTTTATTCATATGTCGAGGTGGTTTATGTATTGTATTTCATAATGTCTACTTGTTTATGAAATATTTATTGGATAACTTATATAATGTCATTTACTTTTTTATAAAAATCTCATTGGACAAACAACTTGAGTATTAACTATTATTTTCTTATGTTGTTATCTTCCATATTAAACCGATGTCTAATTAACTTGTAGTTTAAATGACATGTTCAGACAGTTTGCTTGCTAAGATTTATTCTCACCCCTCTTATCTTTCCAGGTGCTTGGTTGGATTCTTTGCTTGAAGGGATGTGAGTAGATGCACATATTCACTGTTCTATTCACTTAGTGATAATAATGATACTTTTATCTTGTTGTAATAAACTTAGAATCACCTAGCTTGTTCATCCTTCTTAATTTAATAAAAATGTTTGAGATGGTACCTTTCTCAATCATAGTTTTGTTCTTGTTGTTACTTTCGCGCTTTACTTTGATGATGGTTGTATGTTGCCGAGTTTCACACTCTGGCATGAGGGAAGGGATGTTAGTGACATCTTGGGCTTTTATGACGCCTGGGGTGTTACAGAGTAACAGACCAATTGTTATAACTACAGACCAATTGTTATAACTACTGCTCTGCTTCCCAATAAACGTTACGTAATAAAAAAGAAAAATTAACGTTTATGCGACACAACACATCTTATGCGTGTAAATAAAACATATAACTATATATAAAAGATACTCTTAGCTTGTAGCGTCGTAAATCTTCTTTTCGGTATCCGTTGCGCGGAGGACCATGGTTTCGACACATACTCCTGGGCCGAGGGCAAGCATCACCCCCATCCCCTTTTTCTCTTGCTGGCGCCGGAGCTCGTCCAGCACGAAGATCACCGATGGCCCAGACATGTTGCCGTACTCACTGAGCACCCGGCGGCTCGCTGCCAGCTTCTGCGGCTCCAACCTGAGCCCCGCCTCGACGCTGTCCAAGACGGCGCGACCACGTGGATGGACCGCCCAGAAGAGGTCGTTCCAGCTGCCGCCGCCGCCGCCGATGTCGAGCGGCGAGAGCGCATCGACCATACACTGCTCGATGTTTTCACGTACCAGGGAGGGGATCTCCTTGGAAGGGTAGAAGAGGAGCCCATCCTCACGGAGGTGCCCGGCGGCGACCTGCTTGCTGCCCGGTATCGTGGTCTGAGAGGCGGACACCATCTCGAAGTCCGGTTCCTCGACGGAAACGGGCTCGGCGCCGACAACGTGTAACACTCTCGTGTTAAGCAGACTAAAACCTGACATGTCATCATATGCACTGGCATTTTATCTGAGTTGATAACCTAAGTATGTATTCACTAAAAACAAGTTTAATTCATCATGCTTGTGCTTAGTTGATAAGGACTGTTTAAGTTTGCAACCCTAGTTTATGTTTTCTTATGTGTTGATTAGTGCTTTTATGCTATATAAGGGTATCTTGGTAATTTCATATATAGTAATGGAATTTTGGACCAAACCTTGGTATTATGTCTCAAAGGTGTATTTGGAATATGATTCAAGTAACCATTGAGTTATAATTCAGATTTGGTTGAAATTCAAATAAATAATTTAATTAATTTGAAAATCCTATTTTGTCCCCTTTTTCATAATTCTAAATCTAAAAGAATTTGGGTATGCTCTAAAAAGCAAAGTTGCTCCATTTTTTATAAGGATCAACTTTGATGTATAAAATTTTTCAAGTTTTCTTATGAAATCAAAAGTAATTGTGAAAATACCCTTTTGCCCTTTTTGTCCCCTTTTGATTTTCAAACCCTAATTCAAAATCTAAATATATTTTGTATATGTTGCAAAAATAAAAGATGTTCAGTATTGAATTCTAAACATTTGATATTTTAACATATTTTCAACTTATATTCAAAAATCTAAAGTAATTTCTAAATTTATGAAATGATATAAAGGAGAAGGGGGGATAAGCTTTCTTCCCTGTTCATGGCGGTGGACGGCCGAACCTGGAATCACCGACGCCAGCTCAAAGGCCGTCGATCTCTCCCGAATGAGCGCGCAACTGAGTCCGTGGCATAATCAAGCAGCTGCTGGCGCTTTCCTTGACCCCGTGGCGTCTTCTCCTGAGCTCGCTGTCGCCGTTTTGACACCAAGGCACCGACGGGTACCATTCCGACCTAATCCCAAATTCACAGCACACCAAGCGTTCTCATCCAAATTGACCGCGGCTATAACTCCCTTACCTCCTTGCGCTTCTCCAGAACCCATTCCTTCTATCTCTACTGCCTCAGAGAGCGTGTGCTCGCCATTCTTCTTCCCGACGGGCAAAAACATCGCCGAGCTCGACCTCACCGTGGTCCGCTCAACCGGGCACTCCTCTACTCTCCCTGTTTCGCGTTTCTGTTTCATCTTGATCCCAGGAGTCTCATCGGCTCGATGGTTCTCTGTTTGGTGCTCAGGTCTCGCCGGAACATCATCTTCTTCGCCGGAGCTCGCCGCTGCAAGCCACTGCTCCGTGGACTTCTCATCTCCGTTCCTCCTCCGCTTGAACCAGCTACGTGGCCAGCATCAGGGTGAGCTACTGGAGCTTCCTAGCCCCTCTGTTCTCTTGCTACCGGCCTGAGTTCGCCGGAACAGCCTCGCTGTGATCCGGTCCGCCGCCGTGCGTGGCCAGACCTCACCGAGGCGGTAGCATTTAGGGTTAGAGGCTCTATCGGCTGCGGGTAACCTGCCGATGCTTATGCTCGCGTCCGTTGGGTCTCTAATGGCCGGAGTTGACCGGCGTAGGGTTCGCCGGCGCTCGGTGCGCCGCCGTTCACGCTGGCCGAAGTCGGGGACTTCGCGTTTGTAAAGATGAGAAAGTGTAGGGTGTTGGTTGCAAAGTCCATGACTCATGTAAATAGTGTTCTGGACTGCGGGTTGTTTTCGTTGAAGCCGAAGGGCTTTTCTGCAAAAGAGCCGAAGCGCGCGCGCGGGAGCCAGGCCGGGCCGTTTTCGCGTGCGTTGAGCCGCGCTGGAGCGGGCCGAAAGCCCAGTTTGGGCTAGATTCCAGTTTTTCTTTTTATAGCTTTATGCACAGTAGCTAGTTTTGTTATTTTTGCTACAATTTTTTTATAGCTCTGTTAGTTTTGAAATTTGACATGTTAGATGATAGCATATCTATGCTAATATAAAAATTATAAAACTTGTGTTTTGAATACTTTTACTATGACAATTAAATCTGTACTTTAATTAATAAATGCAACTTTGATGAATTATGTGATTTTCTGTGTTTCTTCTAAAATCATGAAATTTGACATGTGAGTTTATGTCATTGATAACTACCTTCATGATTAATTTCAGCTCTGTTTGAATAAGTATGATTTGTTTCAATACTAAAGGCTAATTAAAATGACTTATAAAAGAAATAGAAACTGTTAATCCCTTTTAGATTTGTATGACTTTTGGTTTTGTTTGACAATCAGGGGATCAGTAGCATGATTTGCTCCCTGGTTATGGATTCCTTTATGCAAATGACCTTTTGTTGCTTGTTAGTTTGCTAACCTTGCTTAATGAAAATAATAAAACTTGCTTAGTAATAATATTTGGTTCAATAGCTAAGTTGGTTTTGTTAGTTTGCAACTATACCGTGATGGAAGATTTCACAAATAAATGTTTACAGCTTAAGAAGATTTCCATCTTTACCATGATCATGTCATAAGCATCCCATTGATCATGCATATGCACTTCTACGTGTAGATCTCGTTTCGGAAGAACCGGATCCACAGTGGGTTTCTTCTGAGAGTTTGGATCCTTCTGGTTTTTCTGAGTCACCGGACTTTGCTGATCACCAAGGCAAGCCCCGGACATTAAACCTATCCTTGTATTTTCATAAAGTTATTTATATCACTTGAGTTAATATGATGCATTAAGTGAATAGGAGTTGAGTGAAACCTATTTGATGTATTACCAATCTTGATGATTCCAATTTTTAACCTTGATACCCGTTTTATGAAAATGCTTAGTATGCTTAGCCATGCTTTACTTACTTCATAATAGTAGGTGCTTTTAAAAATGGTTGCTATGTTATGGAAAGAATGAATCTCGAGACAACATGGTAATTATAGTAACTTACATCAAGAATGGAGTCTTGTTGTAAGGTTACTCAACCTAGGACCTTATCGTTGTTGGCCTGCTGTGATTGAGACCTTTGAGTACAGCCCACATGTGGTGGTAAGCCTCGTCTATAGCTATTCCGATACTTGAGAACGGCCAACCGCGTACTGGGAGTGGAGAGATGGCGAGAGTAGCGTGTACCCTCGGGGCTATGAGATAGTCGGGTTCGAGGTGTACTGTACTCGCGGGTGACGCTGGACCCGTTCTTGTATGGGAGGATCTATAGATAGGGTTGACATATGCAAGATTAAGTTCTACATATGTCGTGTGGTACTGAATCCCCAGCTGGGTTTAAACGATTCGAATCGCCGTGTTTCCTCGGATATGGAGCCTCAATCCACTGACCCGCACCGTAGTAATGAATGAGATCTTTATGAAATGAGAACGAAAGATGTGGTATGCTTATGAAAGTTTGAGAATCTTTGGATAGTTATGAAATTTAATCTTGAGTTAAAACTTGAAACTAGGTTTTACTATTAGTAAGCTTTTATGCAAAAGAAATGTTTTGATCTTGCTAAAGCCTTACCTTGAATCCCTATAACCTTCATACCTGAGTCTTCTCCTCTTTTCTAGACGGTTAAGTCTTGCTGAGTACTTTTGTACTCAGGGTTTGTTGACCTTTGTTGCAGGTGAGTTCATTGATCATTCTTTTGGTGGTCAATGTTTCTTCACTCTTGTGGAGGAGAGTGATGATGACACTGATGTTTGACCTTGGGCAAGTAACAAAAGTTGTGTGGTATATGTAATATAAAGTTCCGAACCTTTTATGTAATAAGTACTTATGGGTTGTAAACTTTTAAACTTAAGTTTCAATCTATGTTATATACTCTTTCCGCTTTTACTCTGATTTATCTTATCTATAAAACTGTTGTAATACTGTGATGCTTGACGAGGGAATTCCTAAAAAGAATGTAACGTGGATGATTCGGGTTTCCGAGGATACCCGACAGATCTCTTGAGTTATTTGGAACTCGTGCCCGCCAATCAGAAGTCTTTAAGACAATGATGGGTGCATGTGGGCCACTTAATTCAGGAGGTTCTGCCACAGCTGGTATCGGAGCCGGTTCCCTTAGAAAGTATAACAGTATTCAATTTTTGAAAACTTCAAAAGTTTTGAGTCAAACTAAATTTCAAATTAGTTTGAGTCCAAATTGCTTTTAAGACTTGTCTTATTCTTCTGACTTACCTTAATTCGTTCTTTAGACTTATCCTTCTATCTAAATGAATATGTTTTTAATATAGTTAAGGTAATATTTATATCTAAGGAACAATGCTTATAACATTATAATATTGCCCTAATTGTGAAAAGAAAGTTTATTCACTTTTATAATAAGTGACTAATTCAAAGTTAATTATTTGTTTGATGTATGCTTTGTTCGTAAGTACGATTCATGCATCATGATTGATAACATATAATTAACTTTCCCTCTTAAAGTTGTATCTAAGTAAAAATAATAAAGTTCGTATGTCTATCTATTTATAAAACTCTGTCTCTTAATCTTGGAACATATATAGTTCTAATATTCAAAATAAAAATATTTTGGCAGATGGCCCGTACCAAGGTGACTGCACGTAAGTGTACCGGACCTCGAGGTGTTCCGCGACATGTTCTTGCCCTAAGAGATGATGAACCCGCTGATAGTGTGGGAAGCAACCAGCCAGTGGTTGCTTATGAAGAAGGTGAAGGTAGTAATAGTGCCTCGTCACAACTTCAGGCGGAAGTAGACCGCCTGTACATGGAGTTGGCAAGGGCGAATGGAGAAAGGATGAGGGGCACCAGAGAGAGGGAAGAGTTACGTGAGCAGTTGCAATACCACCACGAGCAGCATCAAGAGTATGAGTACAAGTGGAGGAAGGCCGTCGAGCAGAGGAATTGGGCACGAACCCGGGAAGATGTAATGAGGGACAATCAGAACCTCATGCAGATCCATCATGCTGACCTACATAGGCAGGTGGAGGAGCTGACTGCACAGTTGAAGCCAGAACCTGCTACGCCACCTACTCCTGAGAGAGAATCTGAGGTGGAAGCAGAGGAAGAAGAAGATGAGGAGTTAGAGCCGGTGGAGTTTGAAGTCTTCTCTAGGGAAGAGTGATAGATCTAGAGGTTGAGTAGACACGAGATGTATCATAGTGTGATCTTTCTGACTTTGTAACCTAGTTAGTCAGAAAACCTCTAGTATGGTCAGTTGTGCAAGATAGTGGTTTCAGTAGTCCTGCCCAAGAGCGGACTTGTATGATAAATAAGTTGAGCATGGTATGCATGTTATGATGTATAAATATGAATGTTAATCAAAGTATGGTTTGTTTTAAACAGATGTCTGTTAACACTCGTGGTGCTAGTTACACGAGAGAAGACAAAGGTGGAAGATGAACACTGGACACGAGTTTTGCCGGCGACGAACGCCCCGGCCGCCGAACGGCCTGTATGTTGGCTATATTAACCAGGAGATACACAACTCGACGCATCACTGAGTTTCATGAGTACACGGTTATTTGTAGCCTAGCAACGCACGCCAGCTAGCAACTACTCACACTCAGCCGGGGCACGTATGCACACGCCGTCCACTCCGCAAGCCACGAACTTGCGAGACGTCCGCGCCACCACGCGTAGAATCCCCAAGAAGCGGTCCTCCGTGCGTCTCTCTGCATGCTGCTATTGGACTCAGGATCTAACTAATGCAATCCTAACAAACTAGTTTATCCTACATGCAGACTAATGACTCCGGCCACAACGTGAACTCATCACGTATCACGTGTCCAGCCACAAACTAACCGAAACACGTTAACACATAACGTGACTAACATCTATACTATATGCAGAGACTCAAAACTAATTTAAGTCATGATTATTTCTAACAAACGGCAGTAGCCATGATGCGCTGCCGCTCATCTAACGATGGCACCGTGCGGTCGATGAACGCAGGGTGGCCCTGTAGCAGCTCCTCCGTGTGGTGGAAGTAGCGCTTCTTGATTGCCGATTTGTGGCCTGACAAGAATCAATAATTAAGCACTAACTAATTGCATCGGCCGATGAATATGCTGGCAAATCTCTTACAAATAAAGAAGTTCTAGTCACAAGACAAGCATGTTCTGCCATGAAAATGATTTGAGTATAATATCTTTCGAGCGTGCTTGAACTTGTACTATACTCTTGGTCCTCCGATATCTTAGTCTGTCTGAAAAAAAATTCTAGAAAGATTTTTTTTTTTTTGCTTTGACCATCCTACTAGAACGTGTTCATCACAAGAAAAATAATTGTTTTTAGCTCATGAAGGGTACAGTAACAGATAAAATTGTATGCACTATACTTGTATTGTCAACGTTACGTACAGATTCTCTTGAGCTTGGCTTTGAGGCTAGTGAGATGGTCGCTCTTGGTAATGCGGAAGTAGTAGTCCGCGTAGTCCTCCTGCCTCACGCAGTTGGGCGGGTTCGCCGTCCCGATGGCGAGCACGCTGGCTGGGCCGTCGGCACGCAGCTCCCGCCTTAGGTTATCCGCACTCACGTTTCTCTATTTTCATGCTCTATACTGTCTGGTCATCAAGATTCTCTCCTCTATACTCATTTCTTCCGCATTCATTCATCCTCTATATCATTCTCTATCTATTGTGGGCCCACTTGTTACTTTATCTAAATATATCCATGAGAGATCTAGTTTTAAAAAATTAATTGCAACAGATTCAATGGTGTAATCGAAATTCAATTTAAGTTTTTGGTTTATGAGTTATAACATTTTTTAAATTATTTGAATTAGTGGGCCCCGCTGCTCCTGCTCTCACCTGTCTCTTGTCTCTCCCACGCGGTGAAGCCGGCTGGCATTCCGACGTACGCTATCGGACTGCCTTCCCGTTAAATTTAAGGTACACACGCTGGTTGCGGTTCTTATACCGTGTCCCGCTGCGGAGAAATTTTTACGGTAAATCGTTTTTAGCGTTGTGTACCGTCTCCACTGCGCATGGTCTATGCCGCTGGAGGCCACGGCCGCCGGCCTCGCTATTTGGTTGCCGAGCAGCGGCATCATACTAATAGATGTATGCACTCGTAGGCTCGTATACCGTGCCTGACAAAAAGCGATCTAATCACAGAGATGAAGTAGCCAAATGATGTGAGAGATCGATGGGAGTGGCAAAGGTACGCCTAAGTATTTATAAAGGGAGCTAGTCCCGCCGTGGAGCCGGATTCAGTGATTTTATTGGACAAAGTCACAATATAACTTTGCCTCAATCTCTACCATCCAGCTGGCATTTAACGGTTGTAGGGATTTTTCAAGATCATATAGACCACAAAGCAGGCCATGCACAAGCTATTTCAAGCAAAAGCTTATAACAGTTTTCAAGTTGAAGCAAAAATAACTACTAACTCTATCCCAAAAAACCATAACTATAGGATTTGTGCCGGTCAACTTGAGTAAAGTTTAACTAAGTTTATAGTAATTAGCATTAATATTTATGTCTTAAACAATATTTATTACGAAAATATATTCCACAATTAATATATTGATAATTGGTTGTATTACAAAATTTAGTACTCTTTTTTATAATTTTGGTCAAGACAAATTATGATTTTTCAAAAATTCAGTCTTGTCACGCTACTTCTGATGGCGCAACAAGACTGCACTGTCACACCAGCGGAAGTGGCGTGACAAGGTTCTCTACGTTGAAAACACCATCCAACGTGACATATGTTGTCGTGTCAATGTATACGGTTCAACAACGTTATTTGGTCGCATCGACGACATTGATATGATCAAAAGAATTAGATCTATAAATATTTTTAATATTTTTTAGACATGATTATTTTTAAAATATTAATAAAAAGGATTAAAATATAAAAATTCTCCTCTACGTTCACACACCATATCTTTAAAAAATTATTTTTAAAAAGATAATTATGTGTCATTTTTTAGCAATATTATTTTGTTGACTATCAGTTTATTTTTAAGAGTGAACTGCTGCTAGTGAGCAGTTATTTTTTCTTCAACTTACAAACTGATAGATATTTTTTTTCTTAAAATCAAGTTGTGTTGGCCGCTATGCGTTACCTGCTGTGTAGGCTGATGGATATAGAAGTCTCTACATCCGTTAGATGCTAACTGGATGGTGGAGATTGAGGCAAAGTTACGTTCTGACTTTGCTCCGCAGAGTCACTGAATCCGGCTCCAGGATGCGCCCGCACGGCTCGACTGCAGGCAGCGCCACGCCCCGCTGGTCGCGCCAGCGATACTCCGGTGGGTGCACCAGCAGGTCCGCGCAGCAGCCTCGCAAGCATATTCCCCAATGGCGGACGATCCTACCGGCGGCCGGGATGCGCCCGCGCGACTCGACAACTCGCAGCGCCACGCCCCGCCGGTCACGCCAGCAACGCTCCGTCGTCCGCGCCAGCAGTTCCTCGGCAGCCACGTCAAGGCAGCCGCGCTCGCATCGGCCCCCCCTGCAGCTGAATAAGCATCTTCCCCAACGGCGAGCAGCACTCCCGGCGGCCGCGCTACGGCTGCCGCGCCTCGTCCCCTCCCTCTCGCCAGCGTGCTCTCTCTCCCTCTCAGCTGGGGCTGCGGGCTGGAGTCTTTTATGCGCATTGGGCCACGTATTGGAGATAAAGCTAGAATAAGCTTTTTTTTTTTACGCGCGGCAAGCGCGTAGAGCTATTACCCCAACATGAATAAGCTATTTTTTTTACTTCACCTCAAACTTCTTTCTGTATGAGAAATCTGGAAAATAAAAACAGTTTTAGCCGTAAAGCTAATTTAAAAAGAGGTATTTGACAAAAAATAACAGCAGCTATATACTTTTAGTCTGTAAATATCGAGACAAATCTTTTGAACCTAGTTAGTTCATATTTAGACAAAGTTTGTTACAATAAAAGGGCTACGGTACGTGTTACTATGAAAAAAAATCTTAACTGAACTGATGTGGTAACTAACCTATACGTACAGTTGAAAAAAGAACTATCGACAATTGGCAAATAGCTAACGTGAAACACGACGAGATGGCACGGCACGGTCAGGCACGGTTCAGCCATCTTAGGATCGTGCCTGCGCCAGCTCAGCGACACGGTGACACGGCACGGTACGGCACGGCACGACACGCTTCATTAGCCGTGCCTGCCGGATCGTGCCGAGGCGGACCGTGCTTGGCCGGGCTAGTGCCGTGACGTGCCGTGCCGGCATGTTTGGAAAACTTTATATACAGTTGAAAAAAGAACTATCGACAATTCGCAAATATCTAACGTGAAACACGACGAGATGACATTATAAGCACTGCGGCCGTCCGGCCTGTCCGGGACCTCACCATTCTCGTCGCGGCGGGCAGCGTTCCCCTACCCCAGTACCCACGCGGCCACGCCCTACCGGCTTGTGCTGTGCTGCGCCAAACAAAAGGCATGGCCGGCGTCGGGAAGAAGCGCGGCGTGCCGGCGTTGGGGTGGTGGCTCGTGGTCGTCGGCGCCGTCCGCCTGGCAGTCACCTGGTCCTGCTTCTTCGGCTCCGCGGCCCTCTGCGCTCCGCCACCTACTCCGGAACACAGAGTACGTGCTGTAGATCAGTGGTGATCTTCAAATAAGCATTATTGCTGCGCGAATGATCACAATCTATAGTTCTACCGATCGATGCGCTTAACAATCCATATTAACCGAGAATCATCAGTGACCGGCGTGCATGGGCGCACGGTTGGGGTGTGGACGCTGCTGTCGTGCACGCTCTGCTTCCTGTGCGCCTTCAACCTCCACAACAAGGCGCTCCGCATGGCGACCTTGTTGTCCTTCGTCTACGCCTATGGCTATTTCGTCGTCGAATACCTAGTACACCACACCGTCCCAGCATCAAGTCTCGCCGCGCTCGGCTTCTTCGCAGGTAGGCTCTTGATGGTTTAGAGTCTATTTAGTTGGAGTGGAACTAATAACTAGTCCTACTAGCTTTGATTCATGGACTAATAATGGACTAACACAACAACTGGTCTATAATTATATTAGTACATGTAAAAAGAACTATAGTCCATAATTAGTAAATTAATAATTAATCTATCTATTTGGATCTTTCGGGACTAAAAATGAGTCATCTGTCCGCCTATAGATCCAAACAGAACCTTAATATATATATATAGCATCACGATGATGCACATCTTTGTTAATAGTCCACGTACGGATCAATTTACAGTATACTTGAAGAAACTATATGGCACTCGGTGGCAGATCCACAGTTTTCGAGATACATATTAAAAACAATAATATTTAGAAAAGTTAAAATATAATTTATAGTTCGGAATGAAAAGAGTACTACCGAACAGGTTTGAAGGACGTACACTAATGTGTTTTTCCTCAATAGCAGATGTGTTACACGGTTAATAACCCGCGCACACGAACTGACTGACAGTAAAAGCTCATACTTATATATTGATAATAATTGTGTATGCATCGTGTTTGGAACGCAGTGCCATCGATCGTATGGATGCTTCTTGATCAGTGGAACTCCCATGGGCATGGCCTCCGTACTGCTGGCAAGCAGCCCTGATCAAGCGCCGTCTGTTGCTTGTCAATCAATTGAGCATGTATCTCACGTAAAGCCTTCAGTTGTGGGTCAATATAATATATCGATGTAGTGTCTATTATGCCGTTGTTTTCTTTATTTAAGTTGTACCATCTCTCTGTTTAAGTCCATGTCTGGCAGTACAGTACTATTTATCAGGTGCAAACCATTTTTACCTCTAACGTAATTTGTTGTGCACAAGAATAGTAGTGCCGTTTTGTTTTACGCTTGGAAACTGCCGTTTGGGGGAGGAGGGGAAAAAAAAAAGAAGCTTCCGCATCTGCATGTGCTAGTGCTAGGTAGTTCTTGCTCTGCTTTGTTGTTGCGTCTGCTCCCATCTGTACACCGACTGCTCGGCCATATTCGCGGGAGTTCGGATGCTGGCCGCGGGGCTTCACGCTGGCCGGTATTGGTGGGAAGCTCCACGCCTCCACCAACGACGGCGATATGCTACAACCGACGGGAAGCCGGCGGCCGCGGCCATCAAGGCAGCGTTGGCATGAGTTCCTATTGGTCCAAGAAAATTTCTCCCCATCCTCTGTACAGGTGAGCTCGCTGGATTTTGATGTGAACTAGCAGATCAACATGGACATATGCTAGAGATCTGCTAGAAGAACAGCTGCAGAGAAGAACAGAAGTAGAAGAGGAGATGGGGATTGAACTGAATAGATCATCGTTGCCTACTCGCCGGGCCGGGGCACGGATCGTTGGCAGGAATTCTGGAACTAACAAGACTCATAACATCTGTTAATAGATCAAATTTTAATGAAGCTAACAAACTGGTCTGGTGTTTTTCTGGGTTTTCTATGATTTTTATGAATTTTGCAAGATAACTGTTTTTATAGAAAATGAGAAAACCCAAGGAAAAGGAAAAAAAAAATCTTGCATGGGTATGGTCAAGTCCACAACGAAGCCGGCCCAACCTGAAGGATTCATCCCAAATAGAAAAAGAAGCACACCAAGAGAGGCCCACTCAGTTCTGAACATTTTGCATTAGAAACCCCAATTTATTTTAAAAACTATTAGGTTCCATTTGGATCCTTTCATCTCAGAGAAATTGAAATTCACTCAATAAATTAGACTATTTGCCTTAAAATTTGATATTTCATCACTTTCCAAAGTTTACATAAAAGCTTATCTCAAATTTATAGAGTGGGAGTGGGGACAGGACTAGAGAGGAATCTGCGGAGACAAATGTTATGGAGCGGGTGGCGTCACTGTCCAATTGGCTCCGGCTCGTCCTCCCCTCGTCGTGCGTGATTCCATGACCGATTGGATGTGTGTGAGTCCACGACCGATTGAAAGAACAAAGGTGCTCCTGAGAGTTAGTCATATTTCAAATCTCTGAACTAGATGCTAGAAGAACTGAAGTGATGTGGAATAAGCAGCTATAGCCGTTCAGAGTAATCTCTCTCACTCATGTTGCTCGTGAGTAGTTTTTGCATTACACATAACATCAATATCTTTTCAATGCATTTTTTCTAGAAATATAAGTTTGACACATGACATTACCAATTTTATGAAATGGATCTTCAGAGTTCTTAAGATCACGACATTGCCAAAGTTCAGAGATACAAGTCCACATTTTGAGAACCTAGTAGCCTCATCACTTCGTGTATAATCCACGTCTTCCAGGATTCTGCGTTGATCTTGCCATACTTTAATCTCTACAGATCATAAGCTGCTATTCGATTCCAAGATGTAGCTGAACGTTCCACACGGTTGAACTTGTAAGCCCAAGTTAAAGGCAACTCCAAATGGGGATCGGAGAGGCGCGTTCTGGCAGCTGCGTCGTAGAGAAGGCCGCAGCTAGCGCTGCAGAAGTACAACGGCAGATGGCGATAGCGATTGGCCTTGGTTCCTGAGTGGTTCTCCCGTAGCCCGTCAGTTCGCCGCCGATGTTGCCGTCCTGTCTCCTGCCTCAGGGCTGTGCCGCCATATCTCTGTCTGTCGCCACCATTCGCCCGCACTATACGAGAACGAGACTAGCGACAGAGCGAGGGATGCAAGGCATGGTAGGCCATTCGACCACTCATCCTGCCAACGTCCGACCACCGTACCGGTGCCGCAGCCATCCGGCGTCCACCCTCAAGTTCCTACGACAAATGACCGGAGTCGCTTGACTGCCTGAATCTGGGCTGTGGTACGCGAAGGGCTGGGCTTCCTTTGTGCACGGATAGGGCTGGCTCAATTCAGATCCAAGACAAAATTAATTATAATTAATCACCCTAGTGCGTTAAGATCCGTGCAAATTATTTAAAGAGGACCACCGGAGCCAGACTCATATAATAAATACTTTAATAATTAAATATATTAAAGATCAATAAAACTAAATAGCATTTATGAATAAATATTTAAAAATATTAAAAAACAATTTCACCAATATATGAATAATTAAAGTACTTAAATCAATATGATTAGCTATATTAAAACTAAGCTTTATATATCACTAGGACAAATGCCTGTGCGTTGCAACGGGAGAAAAAAGAGACTCTAAAAATCTTTTAGGTTGACCCAATCCCGAAAACAAATAAATGCAGAAAGACCAAAGTTTAAATTGTTAATTTTGGCAGTGGTGCATGAGCCTTAATGATCTCACGTCGACCCCGTCCAGGTAAATATGGAGCAACGGGGCACGGGGCGCTTTTCTTATAGCGTGAGCTCGTGGCTCGTCCGCCTTCAGCTGGTGAGGTGGTGCTAAACGCCCAGACCGAAATTGAACAAGCGCTCGTCTTCGCTCTACTGCCGCTGAGGTCTTGTGGGCTACCGAGACAGGGCCTTCAAGTTCGGGCCGATTTCGTTGCAAAGAGGACCGGGCCGAGACGAAATTCCAGCGGTCAAGAACCGTGGGCCTTTTCTTTTTGGGCCGAGCTCATCATATCCTTGCGGGATAAACAAACGAACAGGTATAGATAACATCCTATTAGTCCCATATCGGTCCACTAATCTTACGAGAATCCTAGTTAGTCAATATAAGTAGACCAGACGAAAAAAATACCAGACCAAAAAAACGGCTGAAATAATAAAAATTATATAATGTTACTGACCACATAATAGATAATCTTATAAATGTTTATAAAATGATGCATATTACTTGTTATATTAAAGTTGACATTATTTACATAACTAATTAGTCATAGATATAAGTTTTAGATGGTTTTATAGGTATTTGTTATTTGCTATATGAGCTTTGTTTGCTAGAGCTATTCATTCCCCTTATTTTTTTAACCATAGAATAGTGTTTTTTTTTCTCATCACAGATCAGTAATATAAATAGTCACAGCAACAATAAATCATGTCAAACAAGCCACAAATAATGTTTCGTGTTTCACATTTTTTTAATACAAATGTGGAATCAACGAGAGAAAAATCATAGAAAGCGAATACGGACACATCCATTTAAAAACTATATTAAAATTGAATAAGAATACGAATATCCATAGTGGCTCTAAAATAAGTACGAATATTCACATCCGCATCCATCTCTAGAGAGGCCTGAGTGACAATCCAATCCAAGACTGTTTTCGGCCGAGCAGGAAAGGAAACAAAGGAAAAATGTTACTCCTACTGGGCCGAGGCTTGTTCCAGAAAACTGCAGCAAAGGCAGGGCTCAGCCCAAAAAACGGTTACTTCCCTTTTCTATAAAAAAGGTAAATATTAGTCCATCAAAATTTGTCAGTGATGGTCCACTAGCAAAGAATAAAGGTAGTTCAATCTTTCTGCTATAATAATATACTAATAATGGATAACACTAGCAGCGTGGTTGCACCTGCCCAGCCGTATATAATAAACACACAAAAGAAGCGTATTTTGGTCTACCGCATCCGCATGCACAGTGTTTTTTTTTTCTCTCTTTTCCTTTCATTTAGCACATATTTTTTAACAAATTTCCGTATAGGTTTTTCTCTTTTCAAAAACCGGTGTGACGTCAGTACACCCATAATAGTATCTCTCAACCATGAGTTTTTGAGAGCTTTCATAGCTCTAGGGACTGTAACGCTACTGTTTATTCCTCTTTTTTGTGGCGCTACTGTCCATTCCTCTTTTTTTTTTGTCTTTTCCTCCTCCTTTAGATTATTTTTCTCTTTCCTTTTATGTTCACTGTTCTTTGTCTTTATTTGTATAATTAGTTTTATTAGTAGTCTATTTTTACTACTCTAAATTAGTTTCATAACATTTCGATGTTATACATATTAAAATTTAGTCACAAAAAATAAACACCTTCTAAATATAAATTATTTTATAATTAGATGCTTTTGATATTGTCTATTTATTAATTTAACCTTTGCCTTCACAGCGAAGCGCGCACTATCAAGCTAGTTAGTGGTCTTCGTAGGAGCCTGAGATCATGGAGATGGAGGAGGGCATTGTTGATGAACTAGAGGATGATTTGCTCGAAGGAGCGATGCTTGGAGGAGGATAGCGAGGTGGTGCTCGTAAGTCATAATGCCGCGTTTAGTTCTAGATTTTTTTGAAAAGTCCTGTAGCACTTTCGTTCTAGATTTTTTTGAAAAGTCCTGTAGCACTTTTGTTGTTATTTGACAAACTTTATCCAAACATGGACTAATTAGGCTCAAAAGATTCGTCTCGATATGTACATACTAAAAGTATAATTAGTTATTTTTTAACTACATTTAATGCTCTATGCATGTACTCCCTCCGTATCACAAATAGAGTTCGTTTTGGACAGCGACACGGTCTTCAAAGCATAATTTTGACCACTTATTTCTTTAAAAATATTTGTTATAAAGTGGTATATATATACTTTTATGAAAGTACTTTTCAAGATAAATTTATTTATATGATTTTTACATTTATAAACTCAATAATTTAAAAGTTATTCATGATTTATATTCCCAATGTTTGACCGAAAGCTTTTCCAAAACGAACTCTATTTGTGATACAGAGGGAGTATATAAAGATTGATATGACGAGGAATCTAGAAGAATTTTGTGAAATTTTAGGGAACTAAAGACCCCCTAAGTTGTGGCGGCGGTGTGTTGGTATGAAGACGAAAAAGCGCAAGTAAAGACAAGGAGGGGATATAAGGCCCACTAGATGTAATAGCCAGCTAGGATTGGGGTGGATTAAAGTGTACTTAAGTTAAATTTCATCTCAATCCTTCCTAACCCACGCGAATTGTGGTGGATTTGTGTCAATCCTTCCAAAGGTGTCATAAACATTTCTTTCTATATTTTTGTTCGTAGTATTGCACTAGTGTTTCGTTTAGGCCAGTCTCAGTAGAGGTTTCATTACCCAGTTTTTAATATATACACCCAGATTTTAGAAACAGTACAGAAAAGTTTCATCCCCACAAAACTACCTCTACTTCCATAAAACTCTCATCATCGCTCTCTTCATGTCAGCGTATTTAATGTGAATGAAACTCATAGTAGTATGGTTGTATGGGCAAGCTGCAAACCAAGAATTTTTCTAGTGAACATAACAACGGATAACACATATCGATCATTCACATAAATAAAGTTAGCATATTGATTATTCACATAAATAAAGTTAACTACTTTCTCCATTATAAATTGTAAGTCCATCTAAACTTTCTACGCACCTAGATATACATTATGTCTACTAGATACATAGTAAGAGTTAGTATATATCTAAAAAAACTAATGACTTACGATTTACAACTGAGGGAGTACATAATAGTTATGAAACTAAAATCACCATATAATAAGACAAAGGAGATATCATGACAATTGTCTCATTACAATCCTATAATTAATTGTGGGTAACTGCTAAAACATATGCAGTAGTGCTAGTGTATACTTAGGCTAAAAAAGACATAAAGAGACGCCCATGCCAGCATGTGAGGCAACTGCCCAAAGAGCCGTGCATGAATGATTAGCTTGGGCAATGATGAATCAAATCTAACAGTTAAATAGAAGTCATGAGCAAAAGCTAAATATATTTCTGCTACTTGATTACCTGGTTTTCAATTTGTATTGGGCCTTATGTATTCAGTGACAAAAGTTGAGCGGATCAGTATCACTGTGCCTGTGATGATTGTGCCTAGATGCCCTGGACCCGCTCCTGATATGGGCCTTTTGCGTTAGTCCAGGCAAAGTTGCCTAAAAACTAGTCTTAGGGCGTCTCCAGTGATTAGCTCTTGGCTAGCTCATAGAATATTTTCTCCTATTTTAATAGGAGAGAGAAGAGAGCTATCTCTTGTCTAAGAGATAGTCTTATACACACACTTCGAGATTATGTGAGAATGATAAGTGGGGTCATTTATATTAAGAGCTATGTGCTAAGAGATAGGTCATTTGAAGGGTTGTCTCTTAGAGTGCTTAGAGCTAGATACTAGCTCTTATTGTTGCGGATGCTCTTAGTGAGCACTATTCTCATTAATTGGTTTCAAAAAAAAAATATTCTCATTAATTAGGTTCGGTTTCGTGAAGCTCTAACTGTCTTTGGCTCTGACACCTCTATGCATAAAAAAGCATTTTTCTAATTCCGTTCTAAAAAAATGAACAAGAAGATAGTTAAGCCTTTAGTTTTGCTTTTATGGCTTTATCGGTTCTTTCTTCTCCATGCACTGTAGTAAGGAGTCCGAGTCAAAGCCATGTCAAACGAGATCTTATGTGACTTTTCGCTAATGCAGCAATGAATTAATAAAAAGATGGATAAAAGGTACCATGTTAGAGCATAGTATTGGACATAGTATCGTCTAAGGTTAGAACATGCATAATTCTTAGGTCTGTTAGAACATATATAATAACTTATTGTTTAGAGATGCCTAAGAAACAATATAATGATACTATGTACTCCCTCCATACCTGAAATTGTTGACGTTTTGGACAAGATTGTGCTTACCAAGGAGTGATTAATTAGGGTTAGTTTTCCTGCTTTACCCTTATTAAATATGGCTGCGTGTATCCAATAGAAAAAAAGACTCCATAGTATGGTTGGTTAAACCACAGCAGCCTCAAGCCATTGGCCAGGGTTCGAACCCTGGGGCAGGCGCATTTATTTTTTAACGCGAGTTCCAATTCTGCACCAGGGGTATTTGAGTCCAAGAGGCAACTCGTAGGCTCACAACGTCAACCTTTGTGAAAACAGGCCAAGGGCCCAAAACGTCAACAATTTGGGGTATGGAGGGAGTATTAGGTGAATTGTATTGTAATTGTCATGATAACATTAGAATAGTACCGTACCATGTTACTACAATGCGACAGGAATAGTTGTAGAGCATTAATGCATTTTTAGGTTTCTAATTTTAGGACCGTCCAAGCCGTGTCCATGCAATAAATGCACACTGTAAACCTGTCTGGTTCTTGTATATAACTCAACTTCAAGGAAGGAAAAAAACTAAACATTGTCTTTCTCTCTTCTGCTCTCTCGTGTCTAAACATTGAAAACGAAATAACAGACATCTCCAACCGTTTGACATTTTACGTTTGGCATATTTAGAAATTTGCCAAGTCTCAAATGGATTTGGCAAAGGTGGAAAGACTTAATCTCCAACCGTTTTGCATTTTATTTTGGCAAATTCTAAAATTGTCACGCGAGGTTCGTGGTTTGCGCACGGAAGTCACGCGCCGAAGCCGCGCGGAGGCAAATGCCAAGTCGGGAGGGACTCACATATATGCCTAGTGAGCCCAGGAATTTGCTAAGTTGATAAAAATGCAAAGCCCAAATGCAAAACGGTTGGATATGAGATTTTTTAACTTTTTAGCAAAAATACAAATGCAAAGTGCAAATGCAAAACGGTTGGAGATGCTCTTGCGGTGGTACTCCACTGAGGAACTACCCGCGTCCGTAGCGGTTTTCGATTATCTTCCCGTTATCTTTGACTCTTTTTTTTTGTGTTGCTACTAGGAGGACGCTGTGAAGCTGAAGCAAACAGGAAACACAGCCAGTACCACCTGCGGCTGCGGGCAAGTGGCAACGCCGCAACGGTCGACTGCTGGTGCGTCTGCGCCTGGCCCACCTGGCAGCAGGGCATCGGCATCCAACGGGCAAGTGAAGCGACGCGCGTCCATCGAACACAAATCCCCAACGGTCACAAGGACGGACGGATAGACGACAGGCACGCAGTATAAGAGCCAGCTAGCCGTTACAGATCGGCAAACAGATCCCCCATCCCCTCTCCTCAGCTCTCCTCGCCCAAAATCTCCAGTCCCGGTTCTCACTTCTCCCCACCCCAGTCCACGACTCACGCTTCCTTCCCAAATCGAACGCAAGCTGCCAGCCGGATGTCGATCGCGGCGGCGAGATCCCCGTCCCCGGGCCCGTCGGCGAGACCGTGCTGCGGCCTCAGGAGGAGCGCCGATTCCAGCCCCTTCAGGCCCGCCGCGTCCCCACCCGGTAAGCCGTCTTCCTTCCTTCGCCGCGGCTCGTGGTTTGTTCCCCCTTTTCGCCGGATTAAGGATTACCTCCTACTTAGACTCGATCTGCCCTTTCCTCGAGACTTTTATTAAATCTCCCTGTTTCGATCTCTTTTTTTGGACGTTCCTCTCTCTTTCTTACAGTTTTTTTCGGTTATTATTCACTTCGCAGATTCCCCGCAGAGGAGTTCCTCCGTTTGCAAGAAGAGCGGCCGTGCCTCGCCGCGGACCTGGGGCGCGGAGAAGGAGAACGACCCGCGGGACGCGGCCGGGGCCGGGGCCGGGGCCGCGAGCGCGAGGACCCACAAGGTCCGCTCCAGTGCTGGCTGCGGCGGCGGCGGCTGCGTCGCCAAGAGCTTCATGGCACCCACCATCTCCGCCGCCTCCAAGGCCGTTGCGCCGTCCGCCACGCCGAGGAAGAAGGTCCTCGGGGAGCGCAACAACGACCCCGTCCCCTCCTCGCCAGTCGATCTCGCGCACAGCAGCAAGCCCAGGGGGCCGCATCCGCCGCCGCCCGAAGAGGCTCTGGGCGCGCCGAGGCGTCTGCGGCTCTCGCTCGACGGGGCGTCCGCCCCTCCTCCCGCGGCTGGGCCGCTCGTCTCGCACGGCGTCCGGTCGTTCGGAGGCGACGAGGCCGCCGTGATGGATGAGAACCCCGTTTCCATCAACGACCACCACGCGGCGGCTTCGGCGGACGCGGAGGCCGTGGCAGCGCCGTACGACCCCAAGACGAATTACCTCTCCCCGAGGCCTCGCTACCTGCGCTACCAGCCTAACCACCGCCTCGAGATTTATCGCCAAGGCGGCGTCTGCGTGCGGGGTCTCGAGGACAGATTTGCCTCCGAGAGCAGCTCCACGGAGGAGGAGGAGGAGGAGGAGGAGGAGGAGGAGGAGGAAGTATCCGGGGAAGAGCAGCCAGGTGACTCCTCGGAGGAGGAGACCTCGGCTCTGGCCCCTCCATCGGAGGCCAGAGCTCAGTCTGCTGCTCCGGCCCTAGAGGACCTCCTGCTGCCGCAGTCTGCGCTGGATTCGCCACTAGCTCGGGTCCTGACACCGGAGGGCAAGGAGTCTCCGCGAGCTGGTGGCGTGTCGATACCTAAGCAGCAGGAACCTGCAGTGAGCCCCGCGCGAGCTCGTCCCAAGAAGAAGAGGTCATCGATGAGGTTCCTGCTTGCTCCCCTTGCTCTGGTTCTGCTGATGGCTGCAGCGTTTGTCTGTGTGCCACCGCCGCCGGGTCATCCGGTCATGCTGAACACCTCCCTGTCAAAGGTGTCAGACTTTCTTTCAGTTCAAGAATTGCATCCTGTGGAGTTGGCTGCTAGGCTGAAGCAATGGTCTAGCAGTTCGTTGGACTTTGTCGCGTCCTACTGGGAGGATATTGCATCTTACCAACAACGTGACGTCTTTGGTCCGCACTTAGCTGCCAATTTGAGTGCTGCTGCTGCTGCTGCAAATGTAGATGCAGATTATGCTGCTGGTTTCTACTACAGTGCTGCTCAGACAAGCCCAATCAGTTTGGAGAAGGAGTTGGGGATTCAGGAGGTTGTTTCAGAAAGTGATACTGAGATGATTGCAGGGCCTGATGTAGAGGAACTGGCAACATATGGTGACCTCGATGCAGATCCTATTGATGATATTGAAATGGAACAGGAAGATGTATCTGGGGTGCCAAGTGCCATGGAAGAGGTAAATGCTGATGCAGTAGTAGAGGAGTTCAATGCTGAGATGGCCGAAGAAGTGTCTGCTAGTAGTGGAGAAGAAATGGCAGCCTTCATTGAGAATTCAGATATTCCTTCTCAATCCACTCCCGAGCCTGAACAAGCAGAGGGCATTGACGAGGTTTCCTTGCAGCAAGATGTTCAGACTGAGGACTCCGAGGGTGATCATGCTGATGGCAAGGAGGATCAGGAAGCGCAGCATGGTCAGAAGTTGGGATCAGATATGTGGCCAAGTTACTTGGACAAAATATCAGACCCTGCTGCAATTGGTGCTGCTCTTGCTGCCATTATTATTGCAGCTGCTGTGACATTCCTTTACATGAGGCAGAAGCAAACTCGTGTTGCCTCCAATGAACCAGCTGAGCAAGTTGAGCAGGCTGAGAAAGTTGAGCAGATTGAACAAGTTGAGCAGATTGAACAAGTTGAGCAGGTTGAACAGGTTGAGCAGGCTGGAAGTCTTTCTGGCTCAGGAAGTAGCCAGGGGCATGTTGTTGCCAAGGATTCGCTGTTTCATAGTCCTGGCGTAGAAGAAACTGAGAGACTTGGTGGCTCTGGTCCCTCGCAGTATAGCAGCAGCTTGTCATCTGGGCTTGGCAGGAGGAGGAAAACCAAGGAGGATGAGCCAGTTGTGTCGAGGAGGGATTCCACATCTCGATCCACATCATCTTATGGTAGTTTCACCACATATCAGAAGATCCCTGCCAAGAAAGTAAGCTGCAATTTGTATTTATCATTCAGTTTTGTTCATTTTGCTTGTTTTATGTCTGGCCTTGTGTTAACTTGTACCGACCTTGTTCACTACACAGGGAAACAAGGAGGACGAGGCTATGACCCCAGTTCGGCGCTCCAGTAGGCTAAGGAATGTGAAATCTCCTGAAGCCTAAGATTATTTGGGCCAAGCTGGCCTCTGAACTGCTTTTTAGAGTATTTTTAACCTTTAGATTTAGATACTTGCTATTGCCACTTAGGCTAGTGCTCAGTGAAGTATCATCGACATGCCTAGACATTCAACAGATTTGTTTGATGTGATAAACAGCTCTCTGCTGTTTTTCCTTGAAAGATGATTTGGACTTGTGTGTTCAGTATAACTGATTTAATTGACGTTGACTTGCTTGTTGTACTGTTCTCTGTTTGAGATGAATCCTTTTATTTTCAATATTACATGGATGTTACAGTAGTTCTCTGGATTGGTCAACCAAAAGATTTTCCTGTGTAGTACTGTTTTACAAAGTCAACAATCAAAGTTCATTTTATCTCAGTGCAGCTCCCGTGGCTGTCGGCATATGTCCCCTGTGCGGCTACCAAGCAAGCAGCCATGGTCATCAGCTTCTTCCCTGTCAAATAACTTTTTTTTATTTGAGCAATAACTTGACATCTCAAGCAACGATGCAGGTGCTTCTTTCACGGTAAAACAAAATTTATTTTCTCAGTTGCCAAAATATCCTTATTCTCTGATTTGAATTTTCTTTGGATACAAATATATCTGAGCAGAATTTAATAAATTTATGTTTCAGACTAGACTGCAGAAATTAACTAATATACCGGTACAGATTACAGAAGTTTCTCCCAATCCTGAGGGGATTAATGGTTTTTACTGATGACGCACTATTATAGAAAACCTTGCTCAAGATTTGTGTTCCCGTTTCTTTCTCCAAACAATAATTTGAGTTTTGAATCAATTTGCCGCATACGAATAAACAGAAATCTTCAGATTTTTTTCTTCTCATTTTTGAAACACGTAGTAGTACCACCCGCAGAGCGCGGAAAAAAAAATCAAACAAACTTGGGGGCCCACAGCACCCAAGCCGCCAAATCAGCATCTACCTGGCAGTACGGACCCACATGTCGGTCTGCCGGCTGCCGTCCTCCAGCTTGGGAGCAGCACAACTACTCGCACTAGCCTCCCTCCTCGCATCATCCGCCGGCTCCTCTCCCTCCGCCGCCTCCGATTCTTCCCCCAGTCTCCGCAAACCCTAATTGTAATGGCCGCCTCCGCCAGGACTACCAGCTCGTTCCCCTACCTAGTCGCCGTCTCCTCCCCCGCGGCACACCGCCACGGGGCCAGCCACTGGATCCGCGCCTCGGTGGGGGAGGCGGCGATGGACGTGGTGTCGGAGGCGGAGCTGCGGGAAAAAGGGTTCATGGGGATGCGTAAGACAAAGCTGTTGTGCACGGTGGGACCCGCCTGCGTCGAGGTGCTGCCGGCGCTTGCGCGCGGTGGGATGGGCGTGGCGCGCGTCAACCTCTGCCACCGTGGCCGCGACTGGCACCGTGCCACCATGCGCGCCGTGCGGAGGCTCAACGAGGAGGAGGGATTCTGCGTGACGCTTATGGTGGACACCGAGGGTTCCCAGCTCCTCGTCGCGGACCACGGAGGCGCCACCTCAGTCAAGGCCGACGTTGGTTGGTTACTTTACTCGCATGGTCTCCGCTACTTTGCACTGCTTCTCATCCAGTTGTTGCATTGTGTCCCGTGCCACATCAGATCATGACCATGATCTCGTTTCATCTACTACATATACGATTGTTGTACTGTCTTTGTTGTTATTGACCTATGTGGTTGTGCAGTGAACCAGCTGTAAGTGTGTGTGCACTACTTTCAATAAGTCAGTAGCATCAAACTTGGTATTCTCTTCTGATAAAAGCAACTGTTGTTTTGAGATTATTTTCATCTATTGATGTGACATTGTGACCCATACTCATTTGGTGTGATTAGATCAGAATCATCCCCATTTGATTAGGATGGTCATCTTCTGGAATTATTTTGCTTCTTGTGACAAGATGATAAATTGATAATGGTACAATGTGAGCCTTATCCTGTTCCAGTTCTTTTGATGTTTGATTGGATTGTGTTTGAGGTCCACTTGCTTGTATACGGAATACTCTGTATCATATATATTGATGGATCCTTTTTGTTCCATAATACTGAAACGAAATCTACTAGACTGACTGCTAATGAAGCAAATGATATGTTGAATGACACCCTGCAATTGTAATGAGGGTATTTAATGTTGATGTTTCATTATTCAAAATTATTTGTTATTTTTTCTGTGCGTATGCTTTAGTATAGATAATATATTGGTCCACTTCATCTTGATCTTGCTCAATGATTTTTTAGAAGTTTTGTACACATACATTAATTCCCAGAATCTTACTCAAGAGATCAGATGTTTCTGAATCCTGACAAATAGCTGGGAAATAGCAATCTGCAGAATACATGTTTTGTCATGTGGGGCGCTGTCTACACCAGAAGACGGCGCGCCAGGGACGTGCGAAGGGCTGCCGAGCGTGCAGCAGCAGGGGCGGCGCAGAGCGTCCAGGCTGGCACGACCGAGCACCACGGGACCAAGTCGGGTTCGGCCGGATCCAGTGGCTAGCAAGGAGATATTTTAGATACTATTTGATATTATTAGTTTCCTTATTTCAGAAAGTTTGTTTCCTAGTTTGTCACGGCTAAAGCCTATATATTTGTACTGAGGATGATTTTGATGAATTAAGCAAGATTAAATCCATCTATCTCCTATCTCTCTCTCTCTCTCAAGCCGCACGCCTGGGGGGCATAACCTGACAACGAAGACACGGCGAGGGGGCATAACCCCGCCGGCTACCACGGACCGAAGATACGAGTTGCATAGTCAAGGTCCGGCGATCCTGGGCACCGACGCCCTTGACAACCTGGTATCGCGATCCACTCGATCCTCAGCCCTAGCAGCCGCCGCCGCGCCATCTTCTGCCTCCACCGCCGCCGACAGCATCCCACCACCACAGCCGCCCCACCCAGATCCATCCGCCGCCATGTCTGAACCATCCATGGCCGACCTCCTGAAGGAGATCAGGAACATATCCGCCGAGCTCACCACCCTGAAGACCGAAGTGGCGACCTTGAAGGACAAGTCGTCGGCGACCAACAGCAGCGACACGCGCCGACCAGAGGAGTCGCGCGACCTCGACCTCCTTCCCCGGCCCAAGAAGTGGGACTTTCCCCGCTACGACGACACTATGGATCCGCTGCTCTTCCTCAACAAGTTTGGGGCGTACTTCCGCCATCACCGTACTATGCCCGAGGAGCGCGTCGGCATGGCGGCGTACCACCTCGACGACATCGCGCAGACATGGTACACCCAACTGCTCGAGGACGAGGGTGCTCCCACTTGGGGGCGCTTCAAGGAGCTCGTGAATCTGCGCTTCGGTCCACCTCTGCGCTCGGCCCCGCTCTTCGAGCTCTCCGAGTGCCGGCGCACAGGCACCGTGGAGGAATACTCCAACCGCTTCCAGGCGCTTCTTCCACGCGCGGGCAGGCTCGACGAGTCTCAGCGCGTCCAGCTCTACACCGGCGGTCTTCTGCCGCCCCTCAGCCACGCCGTCCGCATCCACCACCCGGAGACGCTTGCTGCTGCTATGAGCCTAGCTCGCCAGGTGGAGTTGATGGAGCGCGATCGTCCGACGCCGCCACCACCACGCGCCCCGCCGAGGGGACTGCTTCCTGCGCCGCCACCCAGGCCAGCGCTGCCTGCGGCCGTAGCGCCGTTGGCGCTGCCTGCTCCGCCAGCGGCCTCTGCGCAGGGCCGCGACGCGACCGCCCAGCGACGCCTGACCCCGGAGGAGATGGCGGAACGCCGCCGCCAAGGTTTGTGCTTCAATTGCAACGAACGCTTCACCCGTGGCCACAACAGGTTCTGCCGCCGCCTGTTCTTCGTCGACGGCGTGGAGATCGACGAAGTCGCTGCTGCGGGCGACGCAGCGGCAGTGGATGGGGAGACGGAGGCGCCCGTCTTCTCCCTGCATGCCGTCGCCGGCGTTCCAGTCGCGGACACGATCCAGCTCCGGGTGACCGCCGGCGACGCCTCCCTCCTCGCCCTGCTGGATGGGGGCTCGACGCACAGTTTCATCGGCGAGGAGGCGGCCCGGCGCGCCGGCCTGCCGGTACAGTCCAACCCGCGCATGACGGCCGTCGTCGCCAACGGCGAACGTGTGGCCTGTCCTGGGGTCATCCGCGACGCGGCTTTCACCATCCACGGCTCCACGTTCCACACGGATCTATTTGTGATGCCCCTCGCAGGTTTCGACGTGGTGCTCAGCACGCGGTGGCTCGGCACGCTGGGTCCCATCGTGTGGGACTTCGCCTCCCGGGAGATGGCGTTCCAGCGAGACGGCCGCCGGGTAGCCTGGGCGGGCGTCGCTTCTCCTTCGACCGCATCGCTGCGCACCCTCGCCGCGGCCAGTGGGACGCTCCTGGACGAGCTCCTGGTCGCATACGAGGACGTCTTCGGGGAGCCGCGTGGCCTTCCTCCACCACGCAGCCGCGACCACGCCATCGTCCTCCAGCCCGGCTCAGCTCCCGTGGCGGTCAGGCCGTACCGCTACCCAGCGGCGCACAAGGATGAACTGGAGCGCCAGTGTGCCGCGATGATCGAGCAGGGCGTCGTCCGCCGCAGCGACTCGCCCTTCTCATCGCCGGTGCTGCTCGTGAAGAAGGCCGACGGCTCGTGGTGGTTCTGCGTCGACTACCGCGCCCTGAACGCCCTCACCATCAAGGACGCGTTTCCGATCCCCGTCGTCGACGAGCTCCTCGACGAGCTCCACGACGCCCGCTTCTTCACCAAACTCGATCTGCGGTCGGGTTACCACCAGGTGCGGATGCGGCCGGAGGACGTCCACAAGACCGCCTTCCGTACACACGATGGCCTCTACGAGTTCCTCGTCATGCCGTTCGGGCTGTGCAACGCCCCGGCAACGTTCCAGGCGTTGATGAACGACGTGCTTCGACCGTTCCTGCGCCGCTTCGTCCTTGTTTTTTTTGATGACATTTTGATTTACAGTGACACTTGGACTGACCACTTACGCCACCTGCGTACGGTCCTCGCCGTACTCCGTCAGCACCAGCTCTTCGTCAAGCGCAGCAAGTGCACCTTCGGCTCGTCCTCGGTGTCATACCTCGGTCACGTCATCTCCGAGGCGGGTGTCGCCATGGACCCGGCCAAGGTTCAGGCTATCCACGACTGGCCGGTTCCCCGGTCGGCGCGGGTGGTGCGCAGCTTCCTCGGCCTCGCCGGCTACTACCGGAAATTCGTCCACCACTACGGCACCATCGCAGCCCCACTGACGGCGCTCACCAAGAAGGACGGGTTCTCCTGGACAGCGGACACCGCCGCTGCCTTCGACACACTCAAGGCAGCGGTGACTTCGGCTCCCGTCCTCGCCATGCCGGACTTCACGCTGCCCTTCACCGTCGAGTGCGACGCGTCTACCTACGGGTTTGGCGCGGTGCTGGTCCAGGACGGCCACCCCGTGGCGTTCTTCAGCCGTCCTGTGGCGCCTCGTCATCGTGCTCTCGCCGCCTACGAACGGGAGTTGATCGGCTTGGTGCACGCCGTCCGTCACTGGCGGCCGTACCTCTGGGGGCGGCGCTTCACCGTCAAGACCGACCACTACTCCCTCAAATACCTGCTGGATCAGCGTCTCGCCACCATCCCTCAGCACCATTGGGTGGGCAAGCTGCTGGGGTTCGACTTCAGCGTGGAGTACAAAGGGCAAAGCGAACGCTGTGGCAGACGCCTTGTCTAGGCGTGACACAGAGGAGGGCGCCATCCTGGCCCTCTCGGCGCCCCGCTTCGACTTCATCAACAAGCTGCATGACGTGCAGCGCCAGGACCCGGCGCTCGCTGCCCTCCGCGATGAGGTCACCGCTGGAACGCGCACGGGCCCCTGGGCGCTCGTCGACGACCTGCTGCAGTACAACAGCAGGCTGTACATCCCCCCGGCCTCGCCCCTGGCTCGGGAGATCATACAAGCCATCCATGATGACGGGCACGAGGGCGTCCAGCGTACCCTGCATCGTCTCCGGCGCGACTTCCACATCCCCAACATGAAGCAGCTCGTCCAAGACTGGGTGCGCGCCTGCGTGGTGTGCCAACGCTACAAGTCCGAGCACTTGAGCCCGGCCGACCTCCTGCTGCCTCTGCCGGTGCCACAGGGCGTGTGGACTGACATAGCACTGGACTTCGTCGAGGCGCTGCCCCGAGTGCGCGGCAAATCCGTCATTCTAACGGTAGTGGACAGATTCAGCAAATACTGCCACTTCATCCCGCTGGCGCATCCGTACTCCGCCGAGTCCGTCGCTCAAGCCTTCTTCGCCGAGATTGTTCGTCTGCATGGCGTTCCACAGTCCATGGTGTCGGACCGCGACCCCGTCTTCACCTCGACGTTCTGGCGTGAACTCATGCGGCTGATGGGCACCAAGCTGCACATGACGACGGCCTTCCACCCTCAGTCGGATGGGCAGTCCGAAGCAGCTAACAGGGTGATTATTATGTATTTGCGTTGCTTGACAGGGGATCGCCCACGGCAGTGGCTGCGTTGGCTTCCATGGGCGGAGTTCATCTTCAACACGGCGTACCAGTCCTCGCTCCAGGATACTCCGTTCCGGGTTGTCTATGGCCGGGACCCGCCCTCCATCCGTTCCTACGAACCGGGGGACACGCGTGTGGCTGCCGTCGCCAAGAACATGGAGGAACGTGCGGAGTTCATCGCCGACATCCGCTACAGGCTCGAACAGGCCCAGGCTGTCCAGAAGCGGCACTACGACAAGCATCACCGCCACGTGGCCTACCAGGTCGGCGACTGGGCGCTGCTCCGTCTGAGGCAGCGTCCTACGGCGTCACTTCCACAGGCGGGCACGGGCAAGCTGAAGCCTCGCTTTTATGGGCCATACCGCGTCAGTGAGATCATCAACGCAGTTGCTGTGCGCCTGGAGCTGCCGACTGGTGCTTGTCTCCACAACGTGTTTCACATTGGCCTGCTCAAGTTCCATGGGCCACCGCCGGACGCTCCACCGGCACTGCCTCCTCTACATCATGGCGCCATCACCCCGACGCCGGAGCACGTGGTTCGTTTTCGTCTGGCACGCGGTGTGCGCCAGGCACTGGTGCAGTGGAAGGGCAAGACTCCGGCATCGGCTACCTGGGAGGACGTCGACGTTATTCGCGCCAAGTTCCCTGACCTCCAGCTCGAGGACGAGCCGGATCTCGGGGGGGGGGGGGGGGGAGATGTCATGTGGGGCGCTGTCTACACCAGAAGACGGCGTGCCAGGGACGTGCGAAGGGCTGCCGAGCGTGCAGCAGCAGGGGCGGCGCCGAGCGTCCAGGCTGGCACGACCGAGCACCACGGGACCAAGTCGGGTTCGGCCGGATCCAGTGGCTAGCAAGGAGATATTTTAGATACTATTTGATATTATTAGTTTCCTTATTTCAGAAAGTTTGTTTCCTAGTTTGTTACGGCTAAAGCCTGTATATTTGTACTGAGGATGATTTTGATGAATTAAGCAAGATTAAATCCATCTATCTCCTATCTCTCTCTCTCTCTCTCAAGTCGCACGCCTGGGGGGCATAACCCGGCAGCGAAGACACGGCGAGGGGGCATAACCCCGCCGGCTACCACGGACCGAAGATACGAGTTGCGTAGTCAAGGTCCGGCGATCCTGGGCACCGACGCCCTTGACATGTTTTGTTTGCTCCTGCCACACCAAAATCGTGATTGGTGAATGGTGACTGGAATGGTCCAAGTAGGTAGCTTTAGCTGTCAGAATATATTTATGCGCATGTGGGTTAGTATTAAGATTTTTTTTTTTGTAATTACGGAATGTGGGGAATGTCAATAGTAGGTTGAGAAATTTTCTTGTGGCAAAGAGCTCAATGAAGGTTTATCCAGAGTAGTCTTTTTTAATCCAGAACATTTTATCTGTATCATAAAGTATAGTAATATGCCATACATATAGTCTACTATACTTGACACACAAGACATTTGGAAGTGCATCTTTGATCTATACCACCAGTTCGTGTCAATGACATTGTTGGTACTCGTGGATCTGCGAAGGAGGTATGAGTGGGAGAGAGGAGGCCGAGGCTTGAACGCCCTCCGGCGAGCTGGCGGCGCCGTGTTTGTTCGGCGCCCTGGCTGCGAGGAAGGAGAGGAAGGAAAGTGTCGAGAGCCCAGGCCAGGGAGATCGAATCTCAATCTCTTGGCTAGCTGTATTAATTCCCAGAGTTTAGCACTTATACAAAACGTCTAACAACCTGCAGCTATTTTTTAGATAACAGAGAAACAAACTCTCTAAACTTATGGCTAATGCAACTGAAACTGTGTGGCCTTCAGCCACTGGTTCTGCCACGCCTGCTGTACGTGTTGCCCACCATAACATCTCTCCCTCCCTCAAGGAACAGCTCGTCCTCGAGCTGAAACTCAGGGAAGCGAGTCTTGAATTCGTCGGCCTTCTCCCATGTGGCGTCGGACGGCGGCAGGCCTTGCCAGTGGATAAGGACATGCCACTCCCCGCGGCGCAGCTGGGCACGCACTGCTCGCTCTGGCTGATGCAGCAGACGCCCATCCCGGAGAGGTGGCAGAGCTGGAATCACCGGCGGTGGAGTTCCGCGGAATGGCTTCAAGACGCCCACATGGAAGACATCGTGGATGCGTGCGTTGTCTGGGAGCCGGAGACGGTAGGCGACCGATCCAATGCGTTCGATGATCTGAAAGGGCCCAGCATAACGCGGGCTGAGTTTCCCACGCGCCCCCGGGATCAAGGATTGGGCAGGCCGGTGGAGCAGGCGAAGCCAAACCCAATCGTTGACGTTGAATTCCAGCAGGCGGTGGCGGTCGTTGTAGTACTTCTTGGCGTACTCTTGGGCTTGCAGGAGTCGATCGCGGACGTCGGCGAGGAACGCGTCCCGGTCCTGGAGCATGCCATCCACCTCGGTGCGGGCTGCCCCAGCGGTGTACGGCAGCAGCGCCGGGGGAGGACGCCCGTACACGACCTGGAACGGCGTCGTACGCAGCGCGGAGTGGTAGGAAGTGTTGTAGCAGTACTCCGCCCACGGAAGCCAGTCGAGCCACTTGCGCGGACGATCACCTGTAATGCACCTCAAATACATAGCAATGGTTTTGTTAACAATCTCGGACTGCCCGTCCGTCTGCGGGTGGAAGGCTGTGCTCATGCGTAGCTGGACGCCCGCCCTCTTGAAGAGATCCCGCCATATGTGGCCTGTGAACACGGGGTCACGATCGCTCACAATGGAGATCGGAAACCCGTGCAGGCGGACCACTGCGTCGAAGAAGGCTTTGGCCACTGTAGCTGCAGTGTATGGGTGGCTGAGCGGAATGAAGTGGGCGTATTTGGAGAAACGATCCACCACTATCAGGATGACACTTTTGCCGTTGACACGCGGTAGTCCTTCCACGAAATGCAGTGAGATATCTGCCCAAATCTGAGTAGGAACCTCCAGCGGCTGGAGCAGCCCGGCTGGATGCAATGCCTCCGTTTTATTTCGCTGGCAGGTGGCACAAGCTCGGACAAATTCCTGCACCAACCGGCGATCATGGTCGACGCTGAAATCTTGGCGGAGGCGATGGAGGGTCTTCTGAATGCCTTCATGGCCGCTGGAGTGAGCTAGCTGGAGCACCGTGGCCAACTGGGGGCTGTGTGCTGGGATGAAAACACGACTGCCCCACAGAACCAGCCCGTCCACGACCCGCCAGGGATCGCCACGCTCGGCGACCACGCTGTCCCTGAAGGCGCGCAGTGCTGAGTCCTCCTGAAGCTCACGCCGCAGTGCGTCATATAGTTGGAAGGAGGGTTCGCTGATAGCAGTGAGCAGCGCGGCCTCCTCGCCTCGCCGAGAGAGTGCATCTGCCACCGTGTTGAGGCGGCCTGGCCGGTATTCCACGCTAAAATCATACCCAAAAAGTTTGCTTACCCACTGGTGTTGCGGAACAGTGGAGAGACGCTGATCCAATAGAAACTTGAGCGCGAAGTGGTCAGTGCGAACAGTGAAGTGCCTGCCCCAAAGATAGGGTCTCCAATGACGTGCAGCTTGGACCAATCCAATGAGCTCACGCTCATATGCAGCGAGTTTCAAGTGGCATGCTGCAAATGGTCTGCTGAAGAAGGCAAGGGCGCCTTCGCCCTGGTGCAGTACGGCGCCAAATCCGGAGCCAGAGGCGTCACAATCGACCAAGAATGGCTTGTCGAAGGCTGGGAGGTGTAACACCGAAGCTGTGGACAGCGCTTGCTTCAAGCTGTCGAAGGCCACAGTGGCTGCTGGTGACCAAGCAAACCCTTCCTTCTTGAGCAACTGGGTAAGAGGTGCAGCGATGGCTCCATAGTCCTTGATAAACCGGCGGTAGTAGCCCGCCAAGCCGAGGAACCCACGGAGGCCACGAACTGAGCGCGGCTGTGGCCACGTGGTGACTGCTTCAATCTTGTCCTTGTCCACGGCGACCCCCTCAGCCGAAATGACATGGCCGAGATAAGTCACTGTTGGTTGGGCGAATGAACACTTCGTCTTCTTCAGGCGTAGTTGATGCGTGCGCAGGGCAGAGAACACCGCATGGAGATGTTGCAGATGCGATGACCAGGATGGGCTGTATATGAGGATGTCATCAAAAAATACGAGGACAAACTTACGGAGGAAAGGGCGCAACACGGTGTTCATGAGGCTCTGAAATGTTGCTGGTGCGTTGGTGAGGCCGAATGGCATCACTAAGAATTCGAAGTGCCCTTCATGAGTCCGGAACGCTGTTTTCTCAATGTCTGCTGCATGCATGCGTACTTGATGATAACCAGACCGCAAATCCAATTTAGTGAAGAATCGTGCGCCGTTGAGTTCGTCCAGCAGCTCCTCCACGACTGGAATAGGGAATTTATCTTTGACGGTCTGTTGATTCAGAGCACGGTAATCCACGCAAAAACGCCAGGTACTGTCATGTTTCTTTACCAGCAGTACGGGCGCGGAGAAGGCCGACGTGCTTGGGCGAATGACACCCTGGGTCAGCATGTCGGCGCACTGCTTCTCGAGCTCATCTTTCTGGAGTTGAGGATAGCGGTATGGTCGCACTGCCACGGGCGCGGTGTTGGGCAGCAGATGAATGTGGTGATCGCACTCCCGTGCCGGCGGCAGGCCTTGGGGTGGGTCGAAGATATCTTGGAACGTGCTCAGCAGGGCGTCCAGCACAACCTGCTCGTTGCTGCGGATGGAGTGAAGGCGCTGCGTGGACTGAACATCCCAGCGAGCGGAGCCAATGCCCCACCAGAAGACACGACGCTCCCCACGAGAGAAGGCGAGGCATAGGTCGTCGAAGTCCCACAGGACGGGTCCCAATGTGCGGAGGAAACGAACACCAAGGATCATGTCATATCCGTCCAGCGGAATGGTATAACAATCCACCGAGAACTGCTCGTCGGCGATGCGTATGGCGACGTCCCGGGCGAGGCCGCGACAAGCAACGCGGTCACCGTTGGCGACCACGACACCGGTGCCGGGGCAGGCGGTGAACTGCAGATTAGTGCGGCGAGCGACGAGGCTGCTGACGAAGTTGTGAGTTGAGCCTGAATCAAGAAGCGCGACGAACTGCTCCGAGCCGATAGTGACGTGGATGTTCATGGTGTTGTCAGCCCGGACTCCCGCAATGGCATGGAGCGATATCATCGGAGTCTCGGAATCAAAGGACTCCGGTGAAGCTGCTGAACTTTCTGGCTCGTCGGGCTCTTCAACGATGTAATCTGAGACCTCCAGATAAAATAGGCGAGCACATTTGTGGCCACGGACATACTGCTCATCGCAGTTATAACAGAGGCCTTGCTTCCGGCGATCAGCCATTTCCTCCGGTGTCAGCCGCTTGAACGGCCATGGTGGTGCTGGCTGTGCTGCTGCCGCTGGTACTGGGGCGACCGCCGCCGCTGGAAGTGCTGGCATCGCCCGGCGGTGCTGCCGGTTTGGGGGCGCTGGTAGAGCCAGAGCCGGAGCCGCGTTCCGCCGTTCGAATGCCCGCGCGAGGCGCATCGCGCGTTGAAGATCTTGAGGGTCATGGAGCTCGACGTCGACACGGATGTGGTCCGGCAAGCCTCCAGTGAAGAGTTGGGCTTGCTGCAGCGGGGTGAGGCGACCGGCGTGGGCCATGCGCGCCTGGAACGCCTCCAGATACACGTCCACCGTCGACGTGAACGGCAGGCGCGCCAAATCCGCCAAGTGGTTGGTCGTTGATGGCGGCCCAAAGCGCTGATGACACAGCAGCTTGAACTCCTCCCAACCGAGAGCGCTGGCATCACGGTTCAGCACGCAGTACCACTGCAGCGCGGTGCCGGTGAGGTGATAAGATGCCAGCCACACCTTGTCCGCCTCGCCAGTGTGTTGGGCGAGGAAGAACTGATCACAACGAGTCAGCCATCCCAGGGGATCCTCCTTGCCATCATAGGTGGGGAAGGATAACTTGTGAAAGCGAGGAACAATGGCGGCTGCTGGGGCAGGTGGGGTGGAGGGAAGGGGCGGGGACATGGTGGGGATCGTGGTGGCTTGGGTGAGCGGCATCTGTAGGATGGAGGACAGGGACGGAACGGGTGATGGGGAGTGGGGAAAATTGATGTGGGTGATGGGGATGGCAGAAGATGTGCGCGCTGGCTGGGTGGTGATGGTCGCCGGGATGGGAGCAGAGGGTACCGGGGCGGATGGCGCGATCGGCGGTGGTTGTGCGGGGAGGATCTCAGAGATCACCGGACTCGAGGCGGGAAGAGCGGGGATGCCCCCGTAACCAGCTAGGCCATACGGCTGCAGCGTCGGAGTGGAGGAAGACGGCCGGCGTCCGACCGCCGCCACACGTGTGGCCAGATCGCCCACCTGGCGCTGTAGGCCATAGATGGCGGAAGTGAGGGCGTTGAGAGCGTCGGTCGGCACTGCGATTGTTGGCTGCGGCAGAGGTGTAGTGGAGACGACGATGGCCGCGGAGGTGGCGGCCGGGGTGGACGAGGTGGGCGGCTGGGACGCAGGGGTGGAGGCGGGGATGGTGGTGTGCGCTCCGTGGCCTGACGTTGATACCAGGTTGTTGGTACTCGTGGAACTGCGAAGGAGGTATGAGTGGGAGAGAGGAGGCCGAGGCTTGAACGCCCTCCGGCGAGCTGGCGGCGCCGTGTTTGTTCGGCGCCCTGGCTGCGAGGAAGGAGAGGAAGGAAAGTGTCGAGAGCCCAGGCCAGGGAGATTGAATCTCAATCTCTTGGCTAGCTGTATTAATTCCCAGAGTTTAGCACTTATACAAAACGTCTAACAACCTGCAGCTATTTTTTAGATAACAGAGAAACAAACTCTCTAAACTTATGGCTAATGCAACTGAAACTGTGTGGCCTTCAGCCACTGGTTCTGCCACGCCTGCTGTACGTGTTGCCCACCATAACAGACATGTAGAACCAGACCCCACAACTTATTGGCATAGCTTGGCAGTATAGATGAGAAGTGCACTGAAATGGTAATACAGATGAAAATTGCCCTCTAATAATAGTATGTCATCCAATATCTATTGGAGATATATTGGATCTTTTTTTTTGTGAGGGAGATATATTGGACTTGTATCCTTATCCAATGTGTATCATGATATGGAATTGTGGACATTACACTAAACTAAATTATTGAGGTTACTATATAATCACTGTGGCACCATTCCCTTCTCCCTGAACTATATAACTGTACACACAATAATGTTTTAATTATAAGATACTCTTCACTGTTTTTTCTATCATCTTCTTGGATCTGCTGAGAAATAGTAAAAGGATCATAGTTTTAGATCATTGTATCTGTAGTGGCATGATGCATCTTTGAGAAAGGTTGTGACAGTTTTTGTCTTTTTGTGGTATTTCAGGATGGGTCAGAGTGGATATTTACAAATAAAAGAGCTGATGAAGCCCATCAGTTCACAATGCATGTTAATTTTGATAAATTTTCTGAAGGTCTGAAGATCAAGCTTTGTTTCTTGTGTATCCATAATATGAGTAACAGGGCTCATAAGAGAACAACTTTCTCCACATTTACAGGCATTTTGGTTGGTGATGAGCTTGTAATGGATGGTGGAATGGCAACATTTGAAGTTACTGAGAAAATAGGAAATGATTTGTGCTGTAAGTGCACAGACCCAGGTTTGCTTCTTCCTCGAGCCAAGTTGTTATTCTGGAGGAACGGAAAATTAGTTCAAAGGAACTTTGGCCTTCCTACTTTGTCAACAAAGGTTATTTTGGAACAAAATACTTGTTATTCCTGCAACTCATGTATTAAATTTTTATAGTTCCCTTCTAAAGCAACATTTTTCTTGACTTATTAAGAATGCAGCAGCTGTTTGATGGACCATTTTTTTTGACTTGTTATCAATAGTTAAAAAAAAATCTTTTTGACATGATGAAATTTCGGGCAACTTTATGTGAGCAATATCATTTAATGCCTATCCCAACTTTCTTGACATGAAAATGATTTGTTGTTTGTGACATGTACACCTCCTAATCTCTCTATCATTCACTGGCCACAACTATGTTTTTACTACTTGCTGAGTGCCTGTGTTATCTTGTAGGATTGGGCAGACATTGAATTTGGGATAGCTGAAGGAGTTGATTGCATTGCTCTATCATTTGTAAATGATGCTAATGATATAAAGCAGTTGAAGGCTTACCTCTCTAGAAGATCATTAGAGTGAGTAGATTGATGCCACTTAGTTCCTAGTGCTCTAAAATGTTCATAGAGTTGATTGTAGAATGTACGTTGTGTATGGATGCTGAATGGCAACATGCTGTGGTGAATTAAATGAAAACTCAACTTCACTGTACCTACCACTGAATTGAGGGATGATCCATTTTGTATGTAGTGGACACTGCATCTAATCTGGAGAATGTGAAGCTGGTGTAGCAATATAGTTTAATCTTATTGCTATAGTTAATTGTTTACAAAACTTTCAACTGATTACCAAATTGAAACTTTTACCTGAAATTTTGACCTGTATTTATGTCAAACTTAGCAAGTGAAACCACCTCCCCAATAAAAACTCAGAAAAAAGGTTTAGATATATTTGTGACTGCAGCTTGTACTTGTATTACTGTTGATTAATTAGTTTTATTTAAAGCTGCCAATCTTATACATCTGGTTTTATAACAGGCACATCAAAGTATTTGCAAAGATTGAGAGTCTAGAATCTCTCAAGAATCTGAAAGACATCATAGAGGCATCTGATGGAGTTATGGTAGCACGTGGGGATCTTGGAGTTCAGATTCCTCTAGAACAAATCCCAGCCATTCAAGAGTCAATTGTTAAACTATGTAGACACCTGAACAAACTTGTGATAGTTGCTTCTCAGCTTCTCGAATCAATGGTTGAATACCCAACACCAACGCGAGCAGAGGTAACCTAACTATATTATATCAGAAGAAGCATAGATCTCAAAATATTTTTTCATTCCATCCAACTTTTTCCTTCATCAATCCACGTGCCTGAGCCTTTAAACTAGACTTTGGATCCCCTAGTATCTACTACTACTGATGTCCTTTTTATATTTCATTTGTTTTCCTTTTTGTTGATGGCTCATGTGGGTTTTCATCTATAACCTATCCCCTTGATTGGGGCTAAAAGGCTTTGATCATTCTATCTAACCATTTCCTATTACTTTATGAAGGTGGCTGATGTTTCTGAAGCAGTGCGACAATATGCATACGCTGTGATGCTATCAGCAGAGTCAGCTATAGGTTCTTATCCCAGAAAGCACTATCTGTCCTTCGTACGGCTAGTGAGAGGATGGAATCATGGAGCCGTGAGGAAAACATGCAGAAACTTCTTCGGCAACATCAGCTTGCAATTGCTCTGCCAGACCGAATCTCAGAGCAAATTTGCAACTGTGCTATAGAAATGGGTACTTAATTTTTCTTTCTTATTTAAAACATTGTCCTTTCTATTGAATTCTCACAACATTATTTATTCTGCAGCAAACAACTTTGCTGTTGATGCCATATTTGTTTACACAAAGCACACATGCCATCACTTCTTTCGCGCAACCGGCCCAACCCTCTCATATTTGCATTCACTGATAATGCCAATTCAAGAAAGAGCATGAACCTCTACTGGGGAGTGATTCCGCTTCATCTACCATTGTCAAGTAGCATGGAAGATAACTTTAACAAAACCATCAGCCTGATGAAATCAAAGGGTTCAGTTAAACCTGGAGACACAGTCTTGGTGGAATCAGATTCTGATCTAAACCGACCTTGTGCTGCCACGTCGGTGTTCCAATCCATTCAGGTCCGGTTAGTGGAATAGGTTCTGTAAGATCATAATAGTAGTGTGGGGGATGCTGCAAATGTCTCATGGATTACTGTTTGACTGCCATACATAGACACATAGTAGTAGTGCATGTAAATGATTACTATCTTTGTCGAAGATCCTTTGTTGTGTACTGTGAAAGGATAACTGAAAGGAGCAAGTCATGTTTGAGCTTTGTACTTAGCAGCAAGTATATTGTAGTAATTATTTTCCAATCAACGGAGTATTGGTCAAGTACTACCTCTGTCGAGTTGTGTGCCACGTAACATAGTTCATATTTGACCAAGTTTCTAGTAAATGATATTTATATTTATGTATTCAAATGAATTTATTAGGAAAATACATTTTGTAACTAATCTAATGATATTTATTTGGTATAACAAATGTTGTTTTGTTTATCTATAATTGGTGAAAGTCAAGAGACGTGCACAAGTTCAATCATGCTGTGAAATTATGGAAAGTTAGGTGCTAAATATCATGGCAACAGTATGTGACTCTGGATCCCCCACATGATTTTTGGAGTGAACAAATTTAGCATCAGGATCCATTTCTAAAGTTGGATGCGTATAAAATTGCTATGAATTCTATATCATTTGTTAAAAGAAAATAGATGACTCGACTCAGTTTTTCTATTTGCCAGCGTTCCTTTTCTCCTACTCCTTCCAGACACAAAAACATGTTATTCATGATAACTTTCGGCCAAACCTTATAAAAACTAAAAACAACATTTTGTTGTTGAACATGTAAGTTGTAAACTATACATGTAGATTTGTACTCACAGGTACTTGCAAAATCTCATAGTAGGTTTGAAATATTGTAAGAATATACTAACAAAATTTGGTGATAAATAGATATACTGCATTATTGTCATCCATATTATGGCTGGAGCTAACATTGGTGGTGGTGCTTCAGATAATTCAAGAAATAAGAGGTTAAGTTTAGAAACTAAATCACTGAAGCTTTCGTAGCTCAGTTGGTTAGAGCACCCGTTTAGTAAGCGGGAGGTCTTGAGTTCGACTCTCAACGAAAGCAATTTTGCTTTTTTAAAAATAAAATTTAATTTGTATCACCCGGCAGTTTTTTATTTTTCTGTCATTTTATTACCAAGCTCGCACCCTAATAGGGTTTGAACGCGTAAAATCGTTGCTAATTCGGTTTTTCTTTCTGATGGGCACTTCCTGTCCTATAATACTGTGAGAATTATTTTTATTATAAAACACATTGTTGACGTCGGATCGGCTCTCGCTCTCAAAAGTAACACAAACACAGAAGTGAACACAAGAGAACAATTGTAGGACTATTCTTTATTACTCTGAATATTCGTGATTACAATGAAACATCTCTCACGTATATATAGTCCGAATATGTCCTAGAGTTTGGTAAGAGAATTATTTTTATTATAAAACACATTGTTGACGTCGGATCGGCTCTCGCTCTCAAAAGTAACACAAACACAGAAGTGAACACAAGAGAACAATTGTAGGACTATTCTTTATTACTCTGAATATTCGTGATTACAATGAAACATCTCTCACGTATATATAGTCCGAATATGTCCTAGAGTTTGGTAAGCGCCCATATAACAAACGGACTACGATTAAGATTTCTCCTCATCTTTCTATATTTCAAAGTCCGTATGTTTTACAACACTCCCCCTTGGGCGGTTACCACGATATTATGTCTCACTAAAAACTCCATCCAAAAACCCAGTGGGAAAAATGATATGGAGAAAAGAGCACATATATACCGTTCTTGTTAATTGCACATATATATTGTCTCATTAAAACCCTTATGAGAAACTTCAGAAAAACTCATAATAGGAAAAAGAGTACAATAATAATCTTCAATATTTTATTAAACATTCTTCTAGAATGTTCATCGTATCTTCTAGACATAACAATCAGAATTATTTAATCAAGAAGTTCTCCCCCTGAAAGTGCATTCGCCCTCATTGTGGGTTTTGGCTAATTAATGACAATCAAATTAGGGACTAACCGGTTATAAAAGGTTGTATGCAGGTGTTAGTCCTTTGAAAGATTCGAAACGTTGAAATCTCGTGAACAAAGCACGTAGGATACTTTTGGACATAAAGATGCCTAGCTCAAGTGGTAGTTTAAAATTTCAATTTTAAACTTGAGTTATAGGTAAGCCGGACTATGAAGAGGGTCACAAAGTAGGTTGGCTAGATGTGGAGAAAAGTGCTCAAATCGACTAACCTTAGTTCGCTTGAGAGACACCGCACAATCACGAACACGTAGAGGGTAATTTCATATGGTCGGTGGTACCGACCACGGGTGGTCGGTGGTACCGACCACGGCTTCTCTGCGCAGCGCTCAAACACCCTCTCTGTGTTGGTCAAAAAATGACCTGGCGGTAGTACCGCCATAACCTCGGTACTACCGCCCGCGGTGGTACCGACGCAAGGTCGGTAGTAACCTGGTTTTGCAACCCTCTCTGTGTAGAGTTGTATTTGACCTAGCGGTGGTACCGCCATATCCTCGGTACTACTGCCCGTGGTGGTACCGACCCATGGCCGGTAGTTTCCAAGTTTGCGAGGCTCTCTGTTCGTGCTGAATTTGGCCTGGCGGTAGTACCGCCATTACCTCGGTAGTACCGCCCCCGGTGCTACCGACCCAAGGCCGGTGGTAACCAAGTTTGCAGAGCTCCCTGTGTAGAATTGAAAATGGCCTGACGGTAGTACCGCCATAACCTCGGTAGTACCGCCCGCGGTGGTACCGACCGAGGTCGGTAGTATCTTGGTTTCGCGAAGCTCTCTGTGTTGAGTTGAAAATGGCCTGGCTGTGGTACCGCCATAACCTCGGTACCACCGACCTCGGAGGTACCGACCTTTGGGCGGTAGTTTCCGAGGGACCAAGTCCCTTTGTGAGATGCTCTCTGTTCGCGGCCAATTTGGCCTGGCGGTAGTACCGCCATAACCTCGGTACTACCGCCCGCGGTGGTACCGACGTGAGGACGGTGGTTGCTTGTTTGGTCAGATCTGGATTCTTTCGACCGTTGTGAACTGGTTGGTGGTACCGGCCAGGGTTGGTCGGTGGTACCGACCAGCCTTGGGACTGAGGGAGTATAAATGCTTCTTCACTTCTCTTTCCACGGTCACTCACTCACTCGATACACTTATTGCTGACCTAACTCGAGACAAACACTCTCCAAGCATTGACTCACCCCTCTCTCTCCCCCTTTGCTCCTAGATTCATTTCCTTGCGAGATTTGAGCTAGGCAAGTGAGATTCGAGAGTGGGAAGCATCAATCTTCGACTTGAGCACTTGGTTTCCATCTTGCCGGCTTGTTTTGTGTCTTTTACTCTTGAGCTCTTTGAGCTCTAGCCGGTTAGGTGTTCTTCGTGGTAGCCCGTATTGATTTACTTGTGAGGGCTCCCCGAAGCGTTTGTATTACCCTGAGATTTCTAGTAGAGATACTCTCGTAGCCTTTGTGGTTGCTTGAGTGAGGCGAGGAGGTGAAATAGACTCCGACCTTTGTGGTCACCTCAACAACGAGGAAGTAGGCACTCCTTAGTGGATTGGCCGAACCTCGGGATAAATCGCGTGTCCCGTGTGCTTGTTGTTGTTGTCCCTATTTTCTCTACTTCACTTGTTATTGTGTTCTTCGTGTTCTTCCTATCCCTATCTCTTTCTTAGGTGGGAAGGCTCGATCTACATCAAGGGGAGCAACCAAGGTTTGGTGAGAGTAGGTTTACCATCTATCATTCTTAGGAAAGTGGGCTAGAATCTTGTATTATCTTCATAGCTTACATTCATCGGATTTGTAGTTTCTTTTAGGATCCCGGTTGTGTCGTTTGTTTGTGTCGGTAGTACCGGTGTTTCACACCCGGTAGTACCTACCCAAACAAATCGGCCTCTCCGGTTGCTATCTAACTACATCTTATAGTTTGTGAAGTTTCAGATGGTCAAAAATCACCTATTCACCCCCCCTCTAGGCTGATTCGGTCCTTTCACCCCCTGATTCTTGTATTTCCCTTAGTCTTTTCATACCAAGCCCACGTATGCATTTTTCAAAAATTGGTGGTGCTAAAACCTTTGTGAATACATCTGCAAGATTATCACAAGATTTGACACGAGTTACCATAATTTCTCTATTCTTTTGCAATTCATGTGTATAGAAAAATTTAGGCGAAATATGCTTCGTGATATTTGATTTAATATAACCTGATTGAACTTGTGCAATACAAGCAGAATTATCTTCATAGATAATAGTAGGGGTAGGTGCAATGTTGATTCCACATGCATTCTGTACATGCTGATGAACACGCCTAAGCCAAATGCTTTCTTTGGCTGCTTCATATAATGCAATGATTTCAGAGTGGTTAGTGGATGTTGTCACCATAGTCTGCTTAGATGACTTCCAGGAGATAGCTGTTCCACCACTAAGAAATACATACCCAGTCTGTGATAAACCATTGTGAGGATCAGATAAATATCCTGCATCTGTATACCCAATTATACTAAGATCCTGTTTCTTCTGGAAATATAATCCAAGATCAATAGTACCTCTAAGGTACCTAAGAATTCTTTTTATACCACTCCAATATCATTTGGTTGGAGCTGAACTGAATCTTGCTAATAGGTTAACAGCAAATGCAATATCTGGTCTTGTACCATTTGCAAGGTACATTAATGCACCAATCGCACTCAAATAGGGATACCCAGATCCTAACAATTCTTCTCCTTGTTCTTTGGGTCTAAAAGGATCTTTTTCTACGTCAAGAGATCTCCCCATCATAGGTGTACGTTCAGGATGTGCATTTTCATGATGGAATTTTTCTAATACTTTCTTGGTATATGTAGACTGATGTACTAAAATCCCTTCGTGGGTATGCTCAAGCTGCAAGCCCAAACAAAATTTAGTTTTGCCTAAATCTTTCATTTCAAATTCAGATTTTAGGTAAGAACTAGCTTCCTCGATGTCATTTGCAGTTCCAATAACATTCAGGTCATCTACGTACACAGATATTATACAAAAACCTTTCTTAGATTTTCGTATAAATACACAGGGACAATCTTCATTCTTCAGGAATCCCTTCTCTTCTAGAAAATCGCTAAGACGATTATACCACATTCTTCCAGATTGTTTTAAGCCATAAAGTGATCGTTGTAATTTTACACTATACATGTTACGTTTTTCTGGTTTAGGGACAGTAATTCCTTCAGGGACTTTCATATAAATTTCAGCATCTAATGACCCATATAAATATGCGGTCACGACATCCATTAATTTCATCTGCAAGTTCATACTTGCTGCCATTGATATTAAATACCGGAATGTGATTCCATCCATTACAGGAGAATAAGTCTCATCGAAATCGATGCCGGGTCTCTGCGTAAACCCTTGTGCTACTAGTCTCGCTTTATATCTTACCACCTCATTATTTTCGTTCCTCTTCCGAACGAAAACCCATTTATGTCCTACAGGGAATATACCTTTAGGGGTTCGGCCTACGGGGCCAAATACTTTTCTTTTATTTAGCGAGAGTAATTCAGCTGCGATTGCTTCTTTCCACTTAGGCCAATCAGAACGCTTCTTGCATTCTATCAATGTTTTTGGCTCAGGATCTAGATCAATTTTAGCAATCTTCTCAGCAAAATATATGTCGACATTAGTAATTTTTCTATCATACATTTCTCCTGTTTCAACATAATTTGTTGAATTCTCCATTATTCTTTCACATTCATCCTGATTAACTAGTATATTTAAATCAGGAATTTCTGGTTTGCTATCGCGAGTTTTTTCTATGTGCACATTCTCACTGGGTTGTTCATCTTCAAGATGCGACACTACATGTGTACCTTCACTTTTATTTTTATTTTCAATCTGCCCAGTCTTAAGCTTCTTAGGACGTCTCCGTATAGCTATAGGCTGAGAAGATGCACCTTTTTCTTTATTAGTATTTCTACCTTGTCTCCCCCTCTTCAAGGTACGAGGAGTTAATGTAGATTTTATTTGGAATTCCAATTCATCCACTTCATGTGGTATTTCTATTCTTTCAGGTGCATTTACTGCAGGTATGTGAGATTTCATAATCCCTTTAGTATTAGTGAAGGCTTCAGGCAGCTCGTTTGCAATTCTTTGCAAATCTATTATATTCTGAACTTCGAGTTCATTTTCTTTAGTGCGAGGATCCATTCCAAGGACCCTAGTGCTTTCCCATGTTATTTCTCGGCATTCATCCCTAGCAAGGTACTTTCCTCCCTCTGATGCCGGGAAATGATCTTCATTAAAAATACTATCAGCGAACCGAGCCGTATGCAAATCTCCAATTAATGGCTCCAGATATTTTATTATTGATGGACTTTCAAATCCAACATAGATTCCTAGACTACGTTGAGGTCTCATCGCTGTTCGCTGAGGTGGTGGTATAGGAATGTATACAACACATCCAAATTTACGCAGATGGGAAATATTTGGTTTTATTTTTTGCACTAATTGTATCGGTGATACATCATGATATGCAGATGGTCTAAGTTGAATTAATGTTGCCGCATGCAACACAGCATGCCCCCAACAAGTGGATGGTGCAACACAGCATGCCCCCAACAAGTGGATGGTAGCTGACTAAACTGTATTAATGGTCTTGCAATTAACTTGATCCTCTTAATTAATGATTCTGCTAGACCATTTTGTGTATGCACGTGTGGCACAGAGTGCTCAACTTTAATTCCCAAAGCCATACAATAATCATTAAATACCTTCGAGGTAAATTCTCCAGCATTATCCATTCTAATAGATTTAATTCTTAAGTCTGGAAAATTGGCTCGTAATTGAATTATCTGGGACATCAATCGTGCAAAAGCATGATTTCTAGTAGAGAGAAGACATACGTGGCTCCACTTCGTGGAAGCATCAATTAACACCATGAAGTACCGAAATGGCCCTGACAGGGGACTAATCGGACCACAAATATCACCCTGAATTCTTTCCAGGAAAGATGGTGATTCATCTCTCACTTTTAAAACAGAGGGTCGAGTTATTAATTTTCCTTTGGCGCATGCAACGCATAAAAAATCTTCATGATTAGGAAAATCGTTTTTCTTTAAATTATGACCATTTGAATTATTAGTAATTCTTTTTATCATACTTAGACCAGGATGTCCTAAACGATCATGCCATATTCTGTATGACTCATTATTTCTTAGAATCGTTTGCATTGTAACATGTTTTTGAGTTGGCTTAATATATGTGTAGTACAATGCATGGCGCATGGAAGGAAAAATTTCGACAATCTTCTTGTTGTCACCAATTGACTTAGTCATGATTAAGCGTTCCTCGCCATCATTATCATTTGTTTCTAAATGAAAATTATTTGCACGTATATCCTTAAATGAAAGCAACGTTCTAGTTGATTCTGGATAAAGTAATGCTTCTTTGATTACTAATTCTGTTCCATTAGGGAGGATTATAGTGGCTCTTCCAATGCCAACTATACGGGTATCACTTCCAGTGATAGTAGTAATATTTTCATCATTCTTTCTAATAGTGTGAAAATATCGTGTGTCCCTAAGGATTGTATCCGTTGTGCAACTATCAATTAAACATAGTTCCTCTTCCATAGCCATTTGTACTCCACGGGTTCTATAATAAAGCAATTAAATCTATTCAGCATGCATATAAAATAAGCTTTAAAATAGAACAATAATATAACTAAGAATTTATTTAATAAAATATTGTCTGCAAGACGCATTACACTAGGCTCTACATGAGCCGACTCCAAACCACAAAATTCATGCAAGAATTAAAATACTTAATATATACTATTATTTATTACTATACTACGGGATAGCTAAATAAGAGCTCAAATAGAGTCTCCGTGCACATCTTCCTGTTCTTCATCCTGAACATCATTAGTCTCCATGTCTGTACGCATGCTTTCAAGGTTTTTCATAATAACATCCCAGCTATCATTGGACGTTATGTCTGCAGGCACGTCTTTAGTCTTCTCAGGAGCTTCAATCTTTTCCTTTTCTTCAGGTTTAGAAGATTCTTGCTCCCTGTCCTTGGACTTGGAACATTCTCCAATTTCCAGCTTCTTGGAAGAGACAAAGTGAGCTTCATGCTGATTATTCTTGAGTTGAGCCTTCAATTCTTGATAAAGCTGTACTATATGCTTAGGAGTGCGACAAATTCTAGACCAATGGCCTTTCATCCCACACCTATAGCATTCTTGGTCCTGCTTGCCATATTCTCCCCCTGGTGGAATCTTCTTTGATTTCCACTGTTCCTTCTTCTTCTTGAAGTTATGAAACTTTTGTGTTTTTCCCTTCCATGGTGCCTTTTGTGGCCCCTTCCCTTTTCCTTCATTCTTTTGAGATGAGGAAACAGCATGTGCTTCCGGCTTACTTAAGCTGCCAATAGGACGAGTTAGATGGTTCTGCATCAACTCTTCATCTTCACCTTGGTCTTGCTGTAAAGCATTACTAAGGTCAATGTACTTCTTGTACTTTTCTTTCTTATACTGGCGACTTAAGTAGGTGAGTTTAGGGTGGAAGGTTGACAGGGTTTTTTCTATAAGATCTGATTCAGTCAGAGTAATGCCACATAACTTCATGCGTGTGACAATCCCATAGAGTTTGGCATTATAATCCTCAACAGTCTTGTAGTCTTGGTAGCGAAGATTCTGACATTCGCGTTTCACCCGAGGGAGAAGTACAGTCTCCATCTTTTCAAAGCATTCATGCAACGCATTCCACAAGACTTGAGGATCACGTTCAGTCATGTACTCATTCTTCAGAGATGAGCTTATGTGATGCCTGAGAAAGTGTAGAGCTTGCGCCCTTTCAGCACTTGTTGCATTCTTGTCATTGGGTTTGATAGCATGCAAAAGATTCTTTCCGTCCAAGACAATCTCGGCATCTAAGGACCAAGAGAGATAGTTACTGCCATTCGAGGCTAGTTCGGTGATCTCTCTCTTCACAAGATGAGACATGTCTACATGATTAAAAAAAATGTGCATATAAGTTCACTTCTAGTAAACATATAATATACAAAAATAATGTGGATGAAGAAAAAAAATCTTAGTATATAATAATTTATAACATCTTCAGGAATTAATTTTCTATATAATTTTCAGAATTATTCAACAATTAAATTTGCTAAAAAAATGAGTCTCGTAGGGGGTTTCACAAATTAGAGAACTCATTGATATTTTAATTACTGTAAATATGCAATATATGAACAGTAATAAATTAACAGAAAAAAAACATATTTTGCAATATGTAATACTCTAATTAATAGAGGAAGAAAAAAAAAACTTTATGCAATCTTTCTACAGGAGAGAGCACCAGCACTACTACTCGACTTAAAAGCTATCCATGCAGCACCAAAATCTTATCTTCCACACTCTTCTTTTCTTACTTTCCTTGTCCTGTTCGGCGGAGTAAACAAGGCTCGCCTTGTGCAGACAAAATCGAGCGGTGGCAAGTGCGAATACTCTCGTCCCTGCGAGGAGTATCTTGCGCGTGGCCCTGTGGTGGCTCGCGTGCGGCCGAGCAAGAGCTAGGAGATGAATCACATGCGAGCGTCGTCGTCCGGTGGTGATCTGCGGCGGCACGCGTGCAAGCGGTCGGGTTAATAGGTCGCATCCGGGCTGCCTACGATGTGTGACTTGTGCTTTGGGGTGAAGATTCTAGAATGGTGAGTAGGGATGCTATTTCTTGTAGTTGTAGATCTAGATCTGAGTTAATCTTCTAGCTACTCAGATTGGGTTTATTTGATTTTTGACTAATCAGTCTGCGTGCTGATTTGTGGCTGTCATGTATACCCTATTAATCCGTTGATCTTCGATGTCGATGGATTTCTTCCTCTTTTCTAGATCAAACTATGGTCGGATCTGGCCTTCCAGGCTAGTACCGAGACTACCTCTAGTAGATTAGAATATATTTAATCTAATCTACTAAAATTTCTTGTGTAGCTTCGATTTGCTTCTTGAGTTCTGAAAACGAAGGCTGCCGCGTAGGACAGTTCCGCTAGGCCGTGGTGACCTGCCGGCTTGACGATGACTCGATGCAGATCGGATCGCCAACAACGTCCATGTTCTCCGCGTCGTCGAAGTGGACGTCGATGTACTGCCTGAGTACGGCTTGGGTAGACGTACGGTTGCAGACTTGATGTTGTCGACTTCAGCGATGTCGATGTAGAGCGTTCGTGCTGATAACGTATTATAAAACACGTTGTTGACGTCGGATCGGCTCTCGCTCTCAAAAGTAACACAAACACAGAAGTGAACACAAGAGAACAATTGTAGGACTATTCTTTATTACTCTGAATATTCGTGATTACAATGAAACATCTCTCACGTATATATAGTCCGAATATGTCCTAGAGTTTGGTAAGCGCCCATATAACAAACGGACTAGGATTAGGATTTCTCCTCATCTTTCTATATTTCAAAGTTCGTATGTTTTACAACACCCCCCTTGGGCGGTTACCACGATATTATGTCTCACTAAAAACTCCATCCAAAAACCCAGTGGGAAAAATGATATGGAGAAAAGAGCACATATATACCGTTCTTGTTAATTGCACATATATATTGTCTCATTAAAACCCTTATGAGAAACTTAAGAAAAACTCATAATAGGAAAAAGAGTACAATAATAATCTTCAATATTTTATTAAACATTCTTCTAGAATGTTCATCGTATCTTCTAGACATAACAATCAGAATTATTTAATCAAGAAGTTCTCCCCCTGAAAGTGCATTCGCCCCCATTGTGGGTTTTGGCTAATTAATGACAATCAAATTAGGGACTAACCGGTTATAAAAGGTTGTATGCAGGTGTTAGTCCTTTGAAAGATTTAAAACGTTGAAATCTCGTGAACAAAGCACGTAGGATACTTTTGGACATAAAGATGCCTAGCTCAAGTGGTAGTTTAAAATTTCAATTTTAAACTTGAGTTATAGGTAAGCCGGACTATGAAGAGGGTCACAAAGTAGGTTGGCTAGATGTGGAGAAAAGTGCTCAAATCGACTAACCTTAGTTCGCTTGAGAGACACCGCACAATCACGAACACGTAGAGGGTAATTTCATATGGTCGGTGGTACCGACCACGGGTGGTCGGTGGTACCGACCACGGCTTCTCTGCGCAGCGCTCAAACACCCTCTCTGTGTTGGTCAAAAAATGACCTGGCGGTAGTACCGCCATAACCTCGGTACTACCGCCCGCGGTGGTACCGACGCAAGGTCGGTAGTAACCTGGTTTTGCAACCCTCTCTGTGTAGAGTTGTATTTGACCTAGCGGTGGTACCGCCATATCCTCGGTACTACCGCCCGTGGTGGTACCGACCCATGGCCGGTAGTTTCCAAGTTTGCGAGGCTCTCTGTTCGTGCTGAATTTGGCCTGGCGGTAGTACCGCCATTACCTCGGTAGTACCGCCCCCGGTGCTACCGACCCAAGGCCGGTGGTAACCAAGTTTGCAGAGCTCCCTGTGTAGAATTGAAAATGGCCTGACGGTAGTACCGCCATAACCTCGGTAGTACCGCCCGCGGTGGTACCGACCGAGGTCGGTAGTATCTTGGTTTCGCGAAGCTCTCTGTGTTGAGTTGAAAATGGCCTGGCGGTGGTACCGCCATAACCTCGGTACCACCGACCTCGGAGGTACCGACCTTTGGGCGGTAGTTTCCGAGGGACCAAGTCCCTTTGTGAGATGCTCTCTGTTCGCGGCCAATTTGGCCTGGCGGTAGTACCGCCATAACCTCGGTACTACCGCCCGCGGTGGTACCGACGTGAGGACGGTGGTTGCTTGTTTGGTCAGATCTGGATTCTTTCGACCGTTGTGAACTGGTTGGTGGTACCGGCCAGGGTTGGTCGGTGGTACCGACCAGCCTTGGGACTGAGGGAGTATAAATGCTTCTTCACTTCTCTTTCCACGGTCACTCACTCACTCGATACACTTATTGCTGACCTAACTCGAGACAAACACTCTCCAAGCATTGACTCACCCATCTCTCTCCCCCTTTGCTCCTAGATTCATTTCCTTGCGAGATTTGAGCTAGGCAAGTGAGATTCGAGAGTGGGAAGCATCAATCTTTGACTTGAGCACTTGGTTTCCATGTCCTTAGGGCAGCCGCAATGACTAGCTTATAAGCTAGCTCTTAGAATTTTTGTCATATTTTAATAGGATGGAGAGAAGAGCTAGCTCTTTCTCAAGAGCTAGGCTCATACACACATTTTAAGATCATGTGTGAATGTAATGTGAGCCTAATCATACTATGAGCTATTGCTAAGAGTTAACACTATTGAAGAAGTTGACTTAGAGCTAGCAGCTAGCTTATACCACTACGGGTGCCCTAAGAGCATCCGCAACAATAAGAGCTAGTATCTAGCTCTAAGCACTCTAAGAGACAACCCTTCAAATGACCTATCTCTTAGCACATAGCTCTTAATATAAATGACCCCACTTATCATTCTCACATAATCTCGAAGTGTGTGTATAAGACTATCTCTTGGATAAGAGATAGCTCTCTTGTCTCTTCTATTAAAATATGAGAAAATATTCTATGAGCTAGCCAAGAGCTAATCACTGGAGACGCCCTAATAATGCATCTGTTGCCTGCATATTTGAGAGGACAGCGTGCTCCATCAGTTGCCTTGGCACAAATGGCAAGTGGCCCACTGGTTTTTATTGGTCACTACTGGTCAGCTGCCCTGACCTGTTGTCGGAACGGGTGATCGAGGTTGCATGGCCCAGAAATAAGTGCCCTGTCGGCATTATATTGTCCGGCGCGGAAGACATGCATACCCTACCCAAATTATGATAGTCACAGTAGTAGAGTCTTATTTGTCTAAAAAGAAATTTTATTACTGTTTTTATTCAAGCCCCACGTTCTCTTCCTAAGTCTCATCTCATTCACTTAGTGTCCAGGCCCACCAATACGTACCCAGCTTGTTACTTGAATGGACTATAATTTTTTTTTGACCAAACCAAAGAGTCGCTCCTTTAAAATTAGACCGGCGAGAGGGGTTGTAGCCCCACCAACCCCCCTCTGGATCCGCCCATGCTTGTCAGATGAGATGTTACGACTCTTATTTAGTCTATTAAAAATAGACTAATTATATAAAACTAATTTGCCAACCGAAGACTAATTTGCGAGACGAATCTATTAAGCCTAATTAGTCTATGATTTAATAATGTGGTGCTACAATAAACATTTTTCTAATGATGGATTAGTTTGACTTAATAGATTCATCTTATTACTTAACAGTGTAATTAGTTTTATAAGTAGTCTATTTTTTATAGACTAAAGTAGTATCGTAACATCCGATGTGTCACGGACTAAACTTTAACCACTAGATCTAAATACCCCCTAAAAGTGGACCGTACAACGGTGCTGGCATCCGGCGACTCAGGCTTGGACCATGAGCTCCGATGCCTTCGTCTCTTTGGGTTCGGCAAGGTGTTTTGCGCAAATTTTCAATGGCGGAGATGGGGTTAAGAGACTCGTTCTACGTGCCCACATTAACTTTAAGCTAGTCTTATCAATAATACTGACTTTTAGTATATAACTCAAACAAGGATAATACTATTACATAACAGTTTTATATGATCTTGAATATGTATACGAGCTTGCTCTTGATTAAGAGCTAGTTTTCTTTCTATTAAAATATGATGAAAGAAGTAGTTAGAGCTACTCCCTCCATCCCAAATTATAAGACATTCCAAAAATTTTGGAGAGTCAAAGTTTTTTTAACTTTGACCAAAATTCAAAAGAGAAACATAAAGATTTATTACATCAAATATATATATTATAAAAATATAACTAATAAAGAATCTAATTATACTTAGTTGGTATCATAAATATTATTATCTTATTATATAAATTTGGTCAAAGTTGAAAAACTTTGACTCTCCAAGATGTTTGGAATGCCTTATAATTTGAGATGGAGGGAGTAGTTGATTTACGAGTACTTCCTCTTAGCCAGCCGAGCCGCTGCATGCAGGGCCTGGCTGCATCTGCACGTGTCATGTGTCTCCGCCCCGATTGCTTGCTGTTGGCACAGTACCAGCAACAGGAAGAACACACAGCCTGGGGGTGGGGCTGCAGACCGAACGGAGCCCTAAGTGTGCGGCATCGAATCTGATTCTTGAGGTCACTTTTCTCCGCCTATCCGGGACTGCCATGAATCCAGCGCTGCATCATCATGCATGGATGGACATGGAGAGCTACTAGCTAGCAGTAGCAGGCATTTCGTTCTGAAGATCGACCGGCATGGAGTACGGAGTATACGTACAGTGTACTACGTATCCATACAGATACTTTCCTTTCAAGTTTTATACAGATCGAGACGCAGAGAGAGACAAATGTGTGACAGCACTTTTCGTGGACGAAATTATATTTGAGGTAGCTGCTTCTGTCAGCGGATCGGACATCGTTCGAAAGGGACGTGGAACGTGTGCGTATATATATTCTACTGTATTTGTTAGCCAATCGCAAGAAACTGCGTCCTTTCAACAGTCGGCAAAAAGATTCAGCCACACCACACGCGCGGGCGCCCAGCTGCGATAACCAAGAGCTCACACGGCTGCACGCTAATGACTAGAAGATGCTGAAATCTTCTTGATATATAAAACCCCACTTGGACCATTCAAATGGAATATGCATGTAAGATGCTGAAATCTTCTTGATATATATAAACCCCCGGCCCACTTGGACTATTCAAATGGAATGCATGTAGTATCCACGGAACAAGCAAGCTGCCGATGGAGCCTTTTCGAAATTTATAAACCCCATATGGACTAGTTAATGCTAGCTGAAACCCTAGCTTCTCTTGCATGTGGATTTGTTTGAGGTCAACATCATATGCTGCATTGCGTACCAAATTAAATCCGATTTGCTACCTTTCATGTAGACAGATCGTGACAACTTCCATCTTCTCTATTCTAGGAAATCAAATTGATACAATCGGGTCCCGCGCTTCATTCTAAAAACAATGTAACAACTTCCAGCGGATCAGCTAGAGATCCTTGGTTCAAATCGTGTTCAAAGTGGGTTGTCTTTCCTATATATATAAAACTGTGGATGTGTACTAATCTACTTCATTTATTATGCACACAAGAGGTGTGTTTGTTTTCTGGCTAACTTCTAGCCTGGCTAAATCTTAGCGCCTTTAGCCTGCTCCTACCGAGCCAATCTATGGTTGTTTGGTTGTCTGTGCTGTCTAAGACTGACTAGCCTCAGAATGTGTTTGGTTGTTTGATTTGTTTTCATACGGTCACCTCTTCTCCGAATTGGTAAGGTTATCCCTTAAGGCATTTCATCGAACAAGTAGTGAGCTTCTTCGATGAGCACAACAGCAGCACAAGCACGACGGCGAGCACGAGAAGCAGCAGGGCCTTCACCATTCCCACATCCATCTACACAAGGTGGAGCGCGCAGTTAAGCTCCGTGTGACGACGCATTCCTACACTGTTAGAATTATATGGGCTTGGCCCATTAACAAATTCTGAAATTCATAATAAATCTCAAAGGCCAATTCATGTGTGAGCAAAGAAGGGAAGTGGAACTCTTTAGTCCCACCTTGCTAGTGGAAGGCGAGGAGGACTTGCTTAAATATGGAAGTCCTCTCCACTTCCTCAAGTCTAGTGTGAGAAGGAGAAAGAGAAACCCACACGCGCGCGCTCGCTCGCCTCGCCGGGCCGGGCGTGGCGTGGCGACTTGCGCGGGTGCGCGGCACCTGCGTGAATGGTCCGCCGAAATCCGGCTCCTCGCCTTGCGGGAGCGCGGTCTACTTTTGCAGTTTTAGTTTTTGGTTTCTTGGCCTTCAAGTTGCAGAGTCCTAAACAGTTACGACTCAAGAGTTCTAAGCCGATTTAGATCGTGATCGCGACACGAGGTCGGTTCAACAGGGCTATATATATGCAACCTATCGGCCACGCCAAAACACATCGCTCAACACCTCTCGAGTTAGGGTTTGCCTCATATCGCTTTTGCGCTGCCGTCTAGTCGTCTCCAGTCCGTTCGCTTGCGTGCACCAGCGACCGGGCGAGCAGGTCTCCGGAACCCTCGTCTTTGCGATCTTGCACCGGGAGAAGGCGAATAAGGTTTTTGGGAAGCGCTCGTCGCGCGACTGCTCTCGTCTTCAACAACGGGTCGTCTACCGTCCAAGTCAGGCGGCGCTGCGTCAAGACGTACTCGTCGTCAACTGCTCCGAGCTCTTCCTCCAGCGCTCATCGAGGATCGTCCAGCGCCGACTCCGCCACCGTCTTCTCCAGCATCAGAAAGGTACGCCGTTCGTGATCTAATCTCTATGCTTATATCAGATCTTATGCCTTTGTTCTTGCTTTTTAATCTATCTGGTGTACGAGCTATGTTTACACCGGTTGTCATGTATGAGATCATGTTATGCATGTTTTGCTATGCTAGTAAATAATACAATTTGAGATATCTAGATCATCAATTTATCATGATTTATATTCTGGTTTTAATCTAGAAATTGCCTATTCTTTTAACAATCCAAAAACCTTATTATAGGTTTCCAGAATTATCTATGGCTAGTTTTGTTGATGCGCTGAAGCCAGAAAAATTTTCTGGAGAGCACTTTAAGAGATGGCAAGTTAAGGTCACCAATTGGTTGACGACATGAAAGTGTTCTGGGTGAGTGCTGGTATGCCCGAGGGAAATATCTCTGAAGATGATCAGAGAGCATTCCAGGATGCCAACCAAATCTTTGTGGGAGTTGTGCAGAATGTCCTTGCTGATCATATCTTTGATACAATTCTGCACATTAAAGACGCAAAGACTTTGTGGGATCATCTGGCAGCTACTTTTGGTGCTTCAGATGCTGGCAAAGAGTTGTATATCATGGAGACTTTTCATGACTACAAGATTGTTGCGAACAAATCTATAGTCGAGCAAGCTCATGAGATACACCGTCTGGCAAAAGAGCTTGAACTCCTTAACTGTGTTATACCCGATGAGTTTGTGGCTGGGTGCATTATTGCAAAGTTACCTTCCTCTTGGAGGAATTTCGCCACAAGCCTTAAACACAAGAGACAGAAAATATCAGTTGAAAACCTAATAGCATCTCTTGATGTTGAGGAGAAGGCTCGGGCTAAAGATAACACTGAGAAGGGGAACGAGGAAAGAACTAGCGCCCACTTTGTCCAGAAAAACCATGGCAAGTACAAAGGAAAGTCTAAGTCTTTCAATGCCAAAACTACTACTGCATTTAAGAAGAAGAAGAGTAAAACAGAGTTGCCGTGCTTCACTTGTGGAGAGCTTGGGCATTTTTCCAAAGAGTGTCCGGAGCGAGCGGACCGCAAAGGGAAAAAGAAGAATGTCAACCTTGTGACTACTAGCGATGCTGATGACGGGTATGGCAATTTTCCTACTGTACTATCAGTACTTCAATCACCAAATTGGTGGGTTGATACAGGTGCTAATATTCACGTGTGTGCTGATATCTCTCTGTTTTCTTCCTATCAGGGGATTCAAGGTTCCTCCGTCCTAATGGGGAATGGATCACATGCTTCTGTTCGTGGTGTTGGCACGGTAGATCTGAAGTTTACTTCGGGGAAGATCGTGCAACTGAAGAACGTGCAGCATGTCCCTACTATACGCAAGAACCTTGTTAGCGTATCTCTTCTTTTGAGAGATGGTTTTAAAGTAGTTTTAGAGTCCAATAAAGTAGTTATGTCTAAGCATGGACAATTTATTGGTAAAGGCTATGATTGCGGAGGCTTGTTCCGCCTATCTTTGGCAGATTTTTGTAATAAGTCAGTAAATCATATTTGTGGCACAATTAATGATAGTTCTAATATTTGGCATTCTCGTTTGTGTCATGTGAACTTTGGTTTAATGTCACGTTTGTCTAGCCTGAGTTTAATTCCAGATTTCACTATTGCCAAAGGTTCTAAGTGCCATAATTGTGTGCAATCAAAGCAACCTCGAAAGCCTCACAAGGCAGCGGAGGAGAGAAACTTGGCACCTGTAGAACTCATACATTCTGATCTTTGTGAGATGAATGGTGTGTTGACAAAAGGTGGAAAGAGATATTTCATGACTTTAATTGATGATGCAACTAGATATTGTTATGTTTACTTGCTTAAAACTAAAGATGAAACGCTAGACTACTTTAAAATCTATAAGGCTGAAGTTGAGAATCAACTAGAGAGAAAGATTAAACGTCTAAGGTCAGATCGTGGTGGTGAGTATTTTCCTATACTTTTTGATGAATTCTGTACGGAACATGGTATTATTCATGAGAGGACTGCTCCCTATTCTCCTGAATCAAATGGGATTGCCGAGAGGAAAAACCGCACGTTGACTGACTTGGTGAACGCCATGTTAGATACTGCTGGTCTTTCTAAGGCATGGTGGGGGGAGGCTTTATTGACTGCGAGTCATGTCCTTAATAGAGTTCCAAACAGAAATAAAGAGACAACTCCATACGAGTATTGGGCTGGAAGGAAACCATCACTTACATACTTACGCACGTGGGGATGTTTGGCGAAAGTCAATGTTCCAATTTCTAAGAAGCGTAAGCTTGGACCAAAGACTGTGGATTGCATCTTTCTAGGATATGCACATCATAGCTTTGCCTATAGATTTTTAGTAGTAAAATCTGAAGTACCTGATATGCATGTGGATACGATCTTTGAATCTCGTGATGCTACATTCTTTGAGAACATTTTTCCTATGAAAGATATGCGTAGCAATGCTAAGTTTTCCTCTGAATTAACTCTTGATTTTACTACACCTATTGAGTCTCCGCTTAAGTCATTTGAACAACCACTTAATGAAGTTCTTGAGGAGGATGACAATGAAATTCTTGTGAGGAACAAGAGACGAAGGATTGCAAAATCTTTTGGTGATGATTTCATTGTGTACCTTGTGGATGATACTCCTACTTCTATTACAGAAGCATATGCATCTCCAGATGCAGATGATTGGAAAGAAGCTGTTCGTAGTGAGATGGACTCGATTCTTTCTAATGGTACCTGGGAGTTATCTGAGTTGCCTTTTGGTTGCAAACCTGTGGGTTGTAAGTGGGTGTTCAAGAAGAAGCTTAGACCTGATGGTACTATTGACAAGTACAAGGCTCGGCTTGTGGCTAAGGGTTATACTCAAAAAGAAGGCGGGGATTTCTTTGATACTTATTCACCTGTTGCTAGATTAACCACTATTCGAGTATTACTTTCCCTGGCTGCCTCATATGGTTTTCTCATTCATCAAATGGATGTGAAGACAACTTTTCTTAATGAAGAGTTGGATGAGGAGATCTATATGGATCAGCCTGATGGATTTGTAGTAAAAGGTGAAGAACAAAAAGTGTGTAAGTTATTGAAATCTTTGTATGGCTTGAAACAAGCACCTAAACAATGGCATGAGAAGTTTGACACTACTTTAATTAGTGCAGGCTTTGTTGTTAATGAAGCTGATAGGTGTGTGTATTATCGACATGGTGGGGGTCAATTTGTTATATTATGTTTATATGTTGATGATATTCTTATTTTTGGAACAAATATTGATGTTATTAATGAGGTCAAGTCTTTCCTATCAAAGAGCTTTGATATGAAAGATCTGGGTGAAGCTAATGTTATTTTGAATATTAAGTTGATTAAGGATGAGAGTGGGATTACTTTATTGCAATCTCACTATGTTGAGAAGGTTTTGAGTCGCTTTGGCTTTATGGATAGTAAACCTTCTCCAACACCTTATGATCCCAGTGTGACTTTGAGAAAGAACAGAAAGTTTGCTAGAGACCAACTGAGATACTCTCAGATTATTGGTTCACTCATGTATCTAGCGAGCGCAACTAGACCAGATATCTCATTTGCTGTGAGCAAGTTGAGTAGGTACATGTCCAACCCGGGTGATAATCATTGGCATGCACTTGAAAGAGTTTTGCGTTATCTCAAAGGTACAATGAGTTTTGGAATTCACTATTCTGGGCACCCAGCTGTGCTAGAGGGATATAGTGATGCAAATTGGATTTCTGATATTGATCAGATCTACGCCACTAGTGGGTATGTTTTTACCCTTGGAGGTGGTGCAGTGTCATGGAGGTCTTGTAAACAGACTATTTTGACTAAATCAACCATGGAAGCAGAACTTGCTGCTTTGGATACAACTTCTGCAGAGGCAGAGTGGTTGCGTGAGCTCTTGTCTGACTTACCGGTGGTTGAAAAACCAATACCGGCTATCCTTATGAACTGTGATAATCAAACAGTGATCACGAAAGTGAACAGTGCTAGGGATAATGCGAAGTCAACAAGACACATTAAAAGACGTTTGAAGTCTGTCAGGAAGTTGAGAAACTCCGGAGTAATAGCTGTGACTTATGTACAAACAGACAAAAACCTGGCAGATCCCTTTACAAAAGGGTTATCACGGAATGTGATAGAAATCGCATCAAGGGAGATGGGTATGAGACCCATATGAGTTTACAGTAGTAGTAACCCAACCTTTTTGATCGGAGATCCCGTGACTAAGGATCTGGGAAGAACAAGCTATTGGTAAACTGAGGAGAGTAATTTCTAAACCCTCTCTTTGTGAAGATGCAATACTCTCATTGCTATGAGGCACTGTATGGAAGGTTGGCAAAGACCTTAATATGTTCTATTGGCTTTTAAAAGCAAAGATGTTGTCCTGGCTTTTAAAAGCAAAGATGCTGTCCTACAGAGTATTCTTGAAAGAACATACCTATATGAGCCATGACTGTTAAACGTCGCAGTCTATGAGATTAGAGTGATCTCTAGTAAGCTCATGAAGAGACCATGGAGTATGACGTATATGCTCCACCCACGGAGAAAGACTATTGGCAGCCAGGTACTAGTTTAACCTTGAGTAAAACTTGCTTCACGCAAAACTTGCAATTCAAGGCATAGTCCATTGTTCAAGTTGTGAATAAGTGTAACTTAAGGTTATAGGTGGAAGTTCAACTTAACGGTCTCTGCTAAAAACTAGTATATCAAACAGTAGCGGGAACAGGCAAAACTCTAAATGGGAATTTGAGATCTGGTGGGGGATTGTTAGAATTATATGGGCTTGGCCCATTAACAAATTCTGAAATTCATAATAAATCTCAAAGGCCCATTCATGTGTGAGCAAAGAAGGGAAGTGAAACTCTTTAGTCCCACCTTGCTAGTGGAAGGGGAGGAGGACTTCGTTAAATATGGAAGTCCTCTCCACTTTCTCAAGTCTAGTGTGAGAAGGAGAAAGAGAAACCCACACGCGCGCGCTCGCTCGCCTCGCCTCGCCGGGCGTGGCGTGGGCGTGGGCGTGGGCGTGGCGTGGCGACTTGCGCGGGTGCGCGGCACCTGCGTGAATGGTCCGCCGAAATCCGGCTCCTCGCCTTGCGGGAGCGCGGTCTCCTTTTGCAGTTTTAGTTTTTGGTTTTTTTGGCCTTAAGTTGCAGAGTCCTAAACAGTTACGACTCAAGAGTCTTAAGCCAATTTAGATCGTGATCGCGACACGAGGTCGGTTCAACAGGGCTATATATATGCAACCTATCGGCCACGCCAAAACACATCGCTCAACACCTCTCGAGTTAGGGTTTGCCTCATATCGCTTTTGCGCTGCCGTCTAGTCGTCTCCAGTCCGTTCGCTTGCGTGCACCAGCGATCGGGCGAGCAGGTCTCCGGAACCCTCGTCTTTGCGATCCTGCACCGGGAGAAGGCGAATAAGGTTTTTGGGAAGCGCTCGTCGCGCGACTGCTCTCGTCTTCAACAACGGGTCGTCTACCGTCCAAGTCAGGCGGCGCTGCGTCAAGACGTACTCGTCGTCAACTTCTCTGACCTCTTCCTCCAGCGCTCATCGAGGATCGTCCAGCGCCGACTCCGCCACCGTCTTCTCCAGCATCAGAAAGGTACGCCGTTCGTGATCTAATCTCTATGCTTATATCAGATCTTATGTCTTTGTTCTTGCTTTTTAATCTATCTGGTGTACGAGCTATGTTTACACCGGTTGTCATGTATGAGATCATGTTATGCATGTTTTGCTATGCTAGTAAACAATACAATCTGAGATATCTAGATCATCAATTTATCATGATTTATATTCTGGTTTTAATCTGGAAATTGCCTATTCTTTTAACATACACGTCATCCTCAGGCATATATGGGCATGCAGCCCGGGCCCGTGAGCCCGGCACGAAGCCCGGCGTTTTGGCCCGGCCCGAGCCCGGCCCGGCCCGGTGACCTTCGGGCCCGGGCCAGCCCGGCCTGGAGGAGCAGGCCGTGCCTGGGCTGTCCCCAAGGCACGTGGGCCGGCACGGCACGGCCCGCTTTCTAACGGCAGGCCCGGTAGCGGCCCGGCTCCCCGCAGGCCGAAACTGGCCTAGGCGCGGAAGCGCCTAGCCCAGCCCAGCCGCCGCCGGCCGCCGCACCCATATATAACAGCGCCGCGGCCGCCCCCTCTCCTCACCCCCAAACCCTAATCACAATCGGCGCCGCGCTTCTCTCACTCCACTCCGCACTCGCTCGCCGCTCGATTAGTCGAGTCCTCGTCTTCGTCTCCGACTCCGAGTCTCCGAACACGACCATTCCCCGACTCTGGTGACATCGCCGCCGCTCTATACTCCGGCCTCTCCCACCTCTCCCTTCTCAAGTTCTCAGTCCCCTCTCCCCTGATCTCCTCCCTTCTCTCAATCTCTCCTCTGTCCTTTGGTTGGTGACCATGTGAGTTTGCCTCCCCGTCCCATTTGCACCGCCGCTCGTCGTCCTTGCTAATCTGTTCTCGTTGCCTTCGTGTGGCCCTCGTCTTCTCCGGCGCCGGGCTCCGGTTGCGCAGGTAAGAGCTAACCCTAACCCTAACCCTAAGTCTTCCCTTCTAAGTTCTCAGTTTTCTCACCTTGCTTTCCCCACCCCACCCCCATCGTATGCAGGTCGGTTGCCGATGCCTCGTCCTCTAGCGCTGGCATAGAGCGGGCAAGGCAACCAAGCGCGCCGTTGAGGAACGGGGCTGGAGAACTGTCGTTCGCGGCCGAGGGCCCGATGGTGGGTTATGACGACGATGTTGTCTACCCTATCACCGGCAACGAGGACCTGATCGCGGCAGGGTTGTCCCCAGAGCACGATGACGATGGTCGTGACCCATATGCGTTGTTCGGCAACGACGTCGGCTCCGGGCCTGTTCCGGTCGATCTGGATGGTGATGATGCAGCGACGGCGGCGACGGCGACAGGGACGGCGGTGGCCTCCAACACCAACAGCACAGGTGGTACTCCTTCCTCATCTGCTCCTTGTAAGCGCAAGTCTAAGTGTTGGGCTGATTTTGAAGAGATTTATGAGGTGGTTAATGGTAATAAAATTCGAACACAAGCTATCTGTAAAATGTGTAGAACCACATTGAGTGCTAGATCTGCTGCTGGTACTGGTCATATACTTAGGCACCAAAAGTCTTGTAAGAAAAAAATGGATCATGCTGCTAGGGTTCAGTCAAAACTTGCTTTTAATCCTGATGGTTCTCTGCATAATTGGAACTATGATCCTATTGTTGCTCGTTCTGAATTGTGTAAATTGATTGCTAGGCTTGACCTTCCTCTAGGTATAGGTGAGACAGAGGCCTTTGAGGACTATATTGTTCATGCTCATAACCCTATGTTTGTTAAAACTTCTAGAAGGACCACCACTAGAGATCTTGCTAAGCTTTTTAATGAACGTCGTGATGTGCTTAAAAAAATTGTGTTCACTGCTACTTCATCTGTTGCTTTGACTTCAGACATTTGGTCTGGTAATGCTAAGGAGGATTACATTTCTGTTGTTGCTCATTATGTTAATACTGATTGGGAGTTGCAGAAAAAGGTTATTGGTCTTAGGTTGATTGAAGCCAATCATTCTGGTCAAAACATTGCTGAAAGTGTTGCTTGTGTGGTTGAGGAGTTTGGTTTGATTGATAAGACTTTTTCTGTCACTTTAGATAATGCTTCTTCTAATGTTAAGGCTATGGACACTTTGACACCAATGTTTGCTGGTTACTTGGGTTCAGATCCTGCACCTGAGCCTTCTGATCCTAACAAACGTACTTATAGCCTTGTTCATCAACGATGTGCTTGTCATATTATTAATCTTATTGTTAAATCTGGACTAAAGAGGATGAAACCTTACCTGGATGATTTTAGAACTGCTATTAATTTCTTAAATTCCTCTAATCAAAGAATTGCTATGTTTAAAAACTATTGCACTGCTAAAGGTGTTAGGCCAAGAAAATTTGGATTGGATATGGATGTTAGATGGAATGCTACTTATCTTATGTTGAAACATTTGGTTCCATATAGGGAAGTTTTTTCTGTTTTCATTAATTCAAATTATGGATCTGCACTGTTGTCTACAACTCACTGGCATGCTGCTGAGAAGGTGTTGGAGTTCTTGGAAATTTTTTATGACTGTACTGTTGTTCTATCTGGTGTTTATTATCCCACCAGTCCACTTGTTCTGCACCATGTTTTGGAGATTGCAACTCATCTACATGCAAGTGAAAGAGATGTTAATCTTAGAAATTTTGTGTATCCTATGCAACTGAAATTTCTTAAATATTGGTCAAACATACCTCTGTTATACTCATTTGCATTCATTCTAGACCCTAGAGCTAAGCTAAGAGGTTTCCATAGAGTACTCCAATTACTTGCTGAAAGCACTGGTTCTGATTATAATTCTTATTATGCTGATGTTAGAATTGAAATTCAAAAAATGTTTGGCAAATATGAGAGAAAATTTGGTGCAGCTAGGTCTCAGAGGGTTACACAGCCTTCAAACCATACAGGCAAAAGAAAACAGGCCTGGGGGAGAATCTTTGGAGGATCAGGTGTTGTTGGTCCTGCCCCTTCCACTTCTTCTTCTAGCTCTGCTGGTTCTGAGCTTACATGCTATTTAGACAGTGATTGCATAACTTCTTATGAGGATGATTTTGATATACTTCTCTGGTGGCGTGATCATAAACTAACTTATCCAATACTTTCTATTATGGCTAGAGATATTATGGCAGTTCCTGTTTCAACTTGTTCTTCAGAATCTTGTTTTAGCTTGTCAGGAAGAATCATTGAAGAACGGCGCCGACGCTTATTACCTGAAACTGTTGAAATGCTAACATGTTTGAAGGACTGGGAGTTGGGAGAAAAGAGGGAACAACATTCAGCTGCTGACAATAAAGATCTTGAAGAATCATTCAAGAATTTGTATCTTGATGAAGATGAAAGAGGAGCTGATGAAACTGTTGGCTGACAGTGACACTTAGCTTGATAGTAGACTTGCTTTTGTGTGAGTTGAGAGTGGACTTGTCCCTCACTCACTTGATTAGTTCTGTACTTATTTTTATTTGAACAATGATCTGGAACTGGAACTGTAAGAAGTTAAGACATTATTATGAGCTGGCTGCACTCTTTTTTCCTGTCTAGGGTTTCTCACAAGGGTGAGTTTTACCTAGATAGGTTTTTAATGAGGCAGCATTGCACAAAACAGCTCTTTTGTTATCTAAATTCTAAGTGTTGTGTTCTTTATCTTGAATAGGCATTATCTGTGAGTTAAGATCTGTGACTGTGAGTTTAATAGTTGTAAATATGAAAATTTGACTCTGAGATGAATTGGTAGAGGTATTTTTAAGTTAACGGGCTGTGGGCTGGCCCGGCACGAAAAAATTGCCGTGCCTTGCGGGCTAGCACGGCACGAAAATTGGCCCATAGGGCCGTGCCTGGGCCGAAAGTCAGGCCCACGTGCCTGACAGGCACGGCCCGCAGGGCACGGCGTGCCTAGTCGGCCCGGTGGCCATCGGGCCGTGCCGGCCCGTTTTCGGGCCGTGCCGGGCCGGGCCGGCCCGTTGCCCATCTATCTCCTCAGGAACTAGGCCCTCTGCCTCCTCAGCGAAGTAGGCACACCAAAGCAGCAGTCGCCCAGCTCATCCCACCAGGTCCTCCGTGATAGCACACCACAATAACAGCTCATCCGAGCAGGCAAGTAGGCAGGTGGCAGCGACGTAGGAGCATGAGCACCGGGACTCCACACAGTTGCGCGATGCCGCAGCGACACAGGGGTGCCGAGGTCCTGAGGAAACCATGCAGCAACCAGGCAACTGCAGGGGTGCCTCACGGTTACTGACAGGGGCACAAAAGTTATGCTGGCGATATGGACATGACGATCAATACTGCAGTATGGAGAAGGATATGGAACACACACAAAAAAAAATCATCAGCAGGCTTGTCGTAGGAGTCGCAACAGAACCACATTCCCACTATCCAGCATGAGGGTCAGTGCTTCTCTAGTTCTCTGCCGAGGAGGAAAAATAGGACCTAATCTTCAACTACTATGATGCCACCTTGGGGACCCCTTTCAACCGAGAGCACTCGCTCAACCTTGTCGACCTACTCCCACAGCTGGACCTCTCCGGCATTGATGCATGCTTTTCAAAGGATGAAATCTGGGCGATGATCAAAGACTTGCCACTTGATTGTGCCTCAGGTTCGGATGGCCTCAATGACATGTTCTATAGAGACGCCTAGGAGATCGATCATCAAGCAAGATGTCATCAACGCGCTCAATGTGTTATGGTCACTGGATGCTAGAAGCTACCACCTCCTCAACGATGTTCTCATGATCTTGCTCCACAAAACCAACTCGCCAACCAGATCGAAGGACTACAGGCCGATAAGCCTTATGCATAGTTTTCAGCAAACTGTTTGTGAAGTGTCCTGCCAGACGCCTTGCATCGAGACTCAAGGAGGGATAGTGTCACCAAATCCATCAATGAGCGTTCATTAAAGGCCGTTCCATCCATGACAACTTCAGATCAATTCAACTTGCTTGTCGTTGGCTCCATAGCAGGAAGTTTGTCTTGGTCCTTCTGAAAGTTGACATTGCAAAGGCTTTGACTCTGTAGCCTAGGCATTTCTGCTGGAGGTCCTAGAACACATTGGATTTCCTCATCGATTGACCAACTAGATTTCCATTTTGCTGTCAACGACGAGCACCAAGGTGCTTCTCAATGGGGGTCTGGCATAATAGGATCACCCATGCGAGGGGGCTCAGGCAAGGGTCGCCACGTAGCTCAAACACCCACTACTACACAAAATATTTTACAAAGCGTTTCAAAAATGGCCTCCAAGGCGGTTGGGCCGGTTGCCGCCTCGGGCATTCATGGCTGGGCAGCCAGGCCAGCAACCGTCTCGGTTAATCATTAACATAGACAGGTAACAATCGATTAACCGAGGTGGTTGACTTAACGCAACAACCTCCGTTAATGCATTAACCGAGACTGTCACTTTATACAAGATCGTTTGATAATTTTAAGTTTCAAATTTTAAAAGCTATGCACTTATAACAATATTTGGGACCCTAAACGGTTTCAATCCAAAAGCTTTTTAACTACAGAGTTGTAGATCTCGTTGAGGGCTACAGTTTTGATATAAAGTTTGTCTTCATCCGAGTTTATATGAAATAATTATAAATTATTTTTGGTTGTGGCCATTAACCGAGTAGGTAGACACACCTTAATACGTCTGTCTCGGTTAATGGATCTATCGCCTCTGAAAATAATCGATTATTCACTGTGAATGAATTTTAAGTAGAGTGGAGCACACATGATCAATTTGCATGTGCGCGCGCAGGAGGTCAGGTTGATGCCCGTCCGTACTGCAACTTGCAAGAGCATATCCCCAGCGGAAGCAAGAGGGAGACATTATCAATTTAACTTGATCGAGCAACGAGAATTGACAATTTTGAACAAACTAACCAGGACCGGCCAAATTAAATAAATAAGCTACTACTCCTGCCTAGCTTCAAGGTGTGCGCGTGTGTGTGTGCAGAGGAGTGCATGTAGATAGAAGAAACAAAACATACGACATGTACACACCGAAATTATTCGCATCAAATTAAAGAGCAGGACCTGCATATGCATATGGCGATAGGACGCCAAAGTACCACTAGCGCTAGCTTGTTGGCGCCATACAGGTACAGACCCATGCATTTTTCATCAACAAACAGAAAAGGTACAGATCCGATCCAGAAATTATTCGGCGCCCGCAGCCAGTTGTTTAACACAACTTCTTGATATTTTCTGCACCATCGCTCTCGAGATCGATCTAGCACGCTGGTCGTCCAGCTACGAGCACAGCATTAAGCCTCCCCACGATGTCGTCCGCCGTGGCGTTGAAGCCCTCCGCCACCTGAAAAGAGAGAGGACACAACACAGATCGATCTCCAGGTTAATTTCAGGCTTGATTTGAGACGTGGCGCATGCATCACCACGCACTAAAATGTTACTAGCATCACAGGAGTAGTCCTCTCTGTGCACCCGGTTCGATTCACTCCTAGCTTCGCCCATGCCTACGGATCGATCAGAGTATAACAATATAAAATCGGATATGTAGATATCATAGATTACATCTACACATGTACAGAGTTCGTTATTATACTTCAATTTGTTGGTATATACTAATATAAGTGTACAGTCCAAATGCAACGTGCAGTTTGAGGCACACTTCTCATCAGCTAGCTAGTTGGAAACTAATTAATTGAGTACGGTGGTCCTGTGAAATTCAGATGCAAATCTCCAAGATCAAATTAGGTTGAGCTAAACCCTAAAAAATTGCTAGAGCAGTACTCGTTCAAACAAAAACCAAGTCCTACATACATACATACACACACACACACACACACACACACACACACACACATATATATATATATATATAACCGTGGGATCGATATGGACTGATCTCTTCAACCGTGAAATTCAGATGCAAATAATCTCCAAGATCAAATTCAGATGTGTATTTGTCCTTTCGTTCAGTTATTAATATATACTCGAAATTAACAAACAAATCACACATTTTCTTTCGATTAGCGCACACGCACTGAACCAAGTGAGAAATTAACAAACAAATCACACATTTTCTTTCGATTAGCGCACACGCACTGAACCAAGTGAGTTTGTCATCGATCTCCAATCCAATCCAAATCAAACCTGCTAGCTAAGAACGAAAATGTTGAAGAGATGAGATGAATGTGAAGTAAGAACTTGCCTTCGCCATTATGTTTATGATGAGGATGCAAGCCGAGAAGGGCATGACATTGGTGTGCGTGATGGTGAGGCGGAGTCCCTCGACCTCCGCCAGCACCCTGACCAGCACCCCCTTGCCGTCCTCGCAGTGGATCCTCAGCATCACCACCTTGTCGTCCGAGATCCTCGCCTCGATCTCCGGCAGCGCGTTCCTGGTGCTGGCGGTCGCCGCGGCCCCATCAGCTGGCGCGCAGGAAGGGGAAGCAGGCGCGTCGCCGCCGCCGCCGTCCTCGTCGTCCCCGGCCGGCGCCGCGATGGTGATGCGCGGCTTCTTGACGAGCACCGCCGACTGCATGCCGCCGCCCCGGCCGTCTTGTTGGAGCTCCTTGAGCTTCCCTTGGAGCTCCTTCACGTACCTCGTCGCGTCGGAGAGGATTGTCGCCTTGTCCATCTGATGATTAACCGATCGATGATGATGATGCATTATATATCGTGAAAAATAATTTGGGTCGGTGATGAAATAATATACATAGCTAGCTAGTTCAGGGATTTGACCTTCTTGAGGCAGGGGATGACTGCTGAGAGCTCAATGAAACGCTGGTTGATCTTCTCCCGGCGCTTCCGCTCCGCGACGATGTGATCCTGGGAGCACACTGCGGACGAAGCCGGCGCCGCCGACATTTTGGCAGAGGCTCTCCTCGTCGCCGGTGGCCCGTTCTGCACCATCTGTGGCTGTGGCACTGCGACACAGGCGCTCTCTGCCGGCCTTGCGGCGGCGGCGGCAGAGTTGGCCGCCTGGGCTTCCTTGATCAGCTGCGCCGACGCCGAGTGGAAGTCCCAGCTCACTTGCTGGTTCTGGTTGTTGGTGCTGCCGCTGCTGCGGGGCGTGGCGCAGTTGCCCGGGTTCTGCTGCGAAGACGGCGACCAGGCGTCGCGCTGCGCGGCCATGGCGGACAACGCGGTGCCGCCGCCCCCGCTCCCGCTGTCGGTGTCGGCCGAGCTCCAGCTGTTGGTGGCGGCCCGCTGGCCTTCCCGTGCTGGTGGTTCCCCCGGGACCATGCCGGTCACTGAGGACGCAGCAGAGTATGAGTACCCCACTCCCACTCCCACCGCCGGGACCGAGATCGAGGAGAAGGTGTTGCAGCCATTGTCGTCGTAGGCAGCGGCGGCGGCGGCGGCCGGCGTTGCCGGTGGGAGCTCGTCGTGCTGCAGCGTGCTCAGGGCCCACTGCATGAACTGGCTCGAGTCCTCCATGTTGCCAGATACTGATTCTAGTGATACTCCCTCCTATCTAAAGTGATACTCAAAAAATCAGAAAAGGATCACTTACGACGATGTCTATATCTCGAGCTCCAGAGCTCCGGATGGTGCATTATTGTATTGCCCCATGCATGTTTATATGATGTGAAACCGGTGCTGCTGCTGTGCAGAGCATCATCAAAAGGAAACAATCGATGCGACAACTCTAATTTAGTCGATAACTGCACGGACACGTGAGGAAATATTTGGCCACTCCACCAATGGAGTAGTACTCCTATCTTAAGAAGAAGACTGCCAATTCGCACAAGATTCGTCGTCTATCATGTTTTAGACAAGATAAAGACAGATGACTGCGCCAAGATAGTGGTAGCAAAAGTTTTGCAGGCATGCAGCAACACCGATGTGAGCGTGACCCCGCCTAATTGGCCAGTCTGATGTGGTCTGCCCAATCAAAAGGCGAATAGGGAACAAACAAAGCTCGTGAAGCACAACAGAGGAGGGTACAAGTCCTGTAGCCGAGACACACGTATACGCTCAGATCTGCATATATACAGGAGGAGCCGAGGAGGCCACCTCCAACGGGAAAAAAAAATAGCATGGGACCCCCTCCAACGATGCCAACTCAGCTACTCCCTCTGTCCCTAAAGAAGACTTATTTAGGCCCTGTTTGGTACTGCTTCATCAAAAGCTTCATGAGCTGTTGTGAGCTGTTTTTTACCAAACACTCTTTTTCAAAAGAGCTTTATGGGTGAAGCTGTTTTTTCCTCCTCTCACAAACAAATGAGATGTGGTGAAGCTGAAAAAAACTAGCTTATCTTAGCTTATCCTGATATAAGTGGACCCCAGCAAGGCCTGAAGTCAGACTTGCCCCGCCTGAGCGTGACGCGGTTGCCGGAGCTCGCCGATGTGTGGGCACGGAGCCATTGGAGCTCAAGCCACGACCATCGAGGCCGCCGTGGGCGAGGCCGGAAGCTGCTTAGCACGACTGGAGCTCATCGATGCGTGGACGCGCAACCACCGGAGCTCGAGCCGCAACCACCGAGGCCACCGTGGGCGTGGCCGAGAGGCGCCGCGAGCTGCCGCGCCGGGGAGCAGCTTAGCGCGCCCGGAGCTCGCCAGCGCGTGGGAGTGCAGCTGTTGGAGCTCGAACCGTGGCCACTGGGACCGCCGTGGGCGAGGCCTGGATGCGCCGGGATCTGCTTAGTCCGGCCTGAACGCACAACAGTGGACGAGGCCTGGAGGCGCGTTGAGAGGTGCTAGGAAGCTCACTGGCGCGGCCACTCGAGTTTGCAGGCGGAAGGGAAGCCAGGGCTCGTGGCCTCCATGGCGTGGTCGTCGGGCTCGCCAACACCCAGGTTGTCGCCTCCATGGCGCGACCGCCGGGCTCACGACCTCCATGGCGCGGCCGCCGAGCTCGTAGCCACCAGAGCACGAGATGCAGGAGACCAAAGCCTCTAGGATGCAGCAGCGTGGGAGCCTCCATGGGGCATGTGGACGCATGGACATCTGCATCGGCAACACGCGCGGAGCAAGAAATCCAACGAGGAAGAAAGCGAGGAGCTGAGGGGAAACAAGAAAAGGGCAGTATAGTCATTTTATTGGTTTGGTGTATAAGTGAAGCTGTTTTGCCAAACAGGGTCTCAAAAACAGCTCAGCTTCACTATAAAAGCTGCTTGTGAAGCTATTTTCTAAAAAAACAACTTCACTAGTGAAGCTGAGCTGTGCCAAACGGGGTCTTAGAGATCCAAATGTTGCACGTGTTTTTTATAAACTCAGTTAAAATTGAACCAATACGCATCTCATAACGACTCTTTTTTTAGGGATGAAGTATTTAGTACTTTACAAGATCCATGTCATCATTTTTTCTCTCTAGAAAAAAAAAATCAAACAAGCTCTGAAAAATCTCAAACTTTATAGGGAGGTTCCCTTAGGTGCTTAGAAGCTATTCCCTAAAAAGGGTTGGAATTTTCTCGATTTTCCTCAAAGTGATACATCTAATTGCTCATGAGGAATCTGCCTAAACCACTTGGTAAAGATGTTCCTAAGAGGTTCTATTACAAATGCATCAACTTAAATAATCGCCAAAACTGAGGAGCTCAAAAACCAAAGAAACAAAGAAGGGAAGAGGAAAAACCAAATCGATTTGAACACAAGAACTTGGCCACAAAATTCAAAGGAAATATTGCTTTATTTCTGTCTTGAACAAGGTCAATCCCTTTGCCAAGTTACACAGATGAAGGATTACACATACAGAGGAACTCAGGCTCTCATCTGTGGATCTCTCTCAAAACTCTGGATTGGAAACTGAAAACTAGAGATTGCTGTTTGGTTGCTAGCCACACTTTGCCACACTTCACCTTAGGCAAGTTTGACAAAGTTGGCAAGTGTTTGGTTGACAACTAAAGTTAGACATAATTATTTTAGGCTCCATATGCCATAGAGTACAAAAGTGTGGCAAGATTCTCTTAGGCATGACAAAGTGTGGCAACCATTTTGCTTGCCACACTTCTTATGGCTTGCCACACTTGCCTAAGGTTAGTTGTGGTAAACTATGGCTAGCAACCAAACATGCTTTGAGAAACCTAAAGTTGGAGAGGTGGGATGGTTTAGAGCATCCATCCTTTTACATTAGAGCTATTACATAACAACTAACATGCCCTTAGATATTTTGGCTGAACCACTTGACCCCAGGGGCAAACTGGTCCAACTTGAGATCCAAGCATCTAATGGCCATTGGCTCTTGATGATTTTGATTTTCTCGATGCAAGCTTCACAATGATGCCACATGCCTTGTACCGTTCTGTCGAAACTCGAACCAGGTTTTGAGGCCTAAATCTAGAAACTGCCCACTGATGATTTTAAGGCCCAAAAAACCAAACCAGTTGGAGAAGTGTATCCGCTACACCTCCTTCATAATCTCGACATGTGTCACTGACGTCCTTGACTGCCTGATCACCAAGTCCTTCGGCATCTCCGCTTGACTTGGTCAACTACCATCTTTACTTGGTCAACTGCCCTCTTGACTTGGTCAACACAATCTACTTCTCATGTGGTCTTGCTTGTTGATGTCCCCAAGTGTTAGCCACCCACGATGGTTAGTCTCTAGCCATCTTGGTTCCTTGGTCCAAGTCTCATGTCGGACCTTCACCACTTTCGGTATATCGGTATGGCATGTCGTCTCTACTTGACCTTATCCATTTCGTCGATCATCTTTGTGCTTCACACTTGCACAACAACATAGCCAAGAGACGTGTTTTGCACACACAATCACGCCATGGTTAGTCTCCAAACTCAACCAAAGCCGATCATCTTCTAACAATCACTCGTCACATCTCGACACACAAGGGCACATATCAACAACCTTGTGGTTGCAGGTGTGTTGAGGGGACGAGCAAAGCACAATGGGGGGCATCACCGAGTGAGTAATATGAGAGACAACCGGTTGAGCAAAGCTGGTGGCAAAGGCGTGGAGTCATCAGTGAGGTAGTCGATTAGGATTATAGAAAGGTGGAAAAGGAGTGTCTGAGGGTAGGGATGCCACCAACAAGGTTGCCGGTGGCCTATGTAGTAACTGAGGTATACAAAAGTAGGGTGGAAGGGAGGATGAGTGTTGGTTCTCTTAGAGACGCACACATTGAAGGATAAGGTACCTATATCTTGTTCATTAAGGGTGTCCTCAATAGTATGAGACAACAACTAGCTCATTCATGTCATGTTATTACCACTTTATTATTTGAATCCCCACATATAAATGATTTTTATTCTATATCTTTTCTTCTCCCTTTCTCATTCTTCTTTATAAGCAGTCCCACAAACCACCTCGTTTTCTGAGCGAGATAGGTGTTAAAATAAAAGATAGTCTCTTCTCTTTTTCACCTTCTCTCTTCTCCACATCAGAGAAAATGATAACATGAATTCCTATGAGCTCTAGGTGAAGTGGCGCTGTTGGGAACGTCCTAATTAGCATTGATCACCCTAATAAATAGTGGAATAAGAGTAATTTTAAGTGAGCATGGTTTGTCTTAAAAATCTTGAAACATCGTTTTTTGATAGAGAGAGTAGTTGGGAATGGAAGACTTTAAAATAGTTGACTGAAGTACGTATAGTAAAAGAATTGTCGTAAAGAAAAAGAAAAAAAATCCAAACTTCACACTAAATGCCTTGGAACCTTTTTTTTAGACGAAGCCGAAGCCTCCTATAAGGTCAAATCACGCACACATGTCGATGTTTCATGCCACATCTCCGACTAATGTGTGAGCAACCTTATTACAATTTCTATTGACATACTTAAACACAAACTTACGATGGAACTCTCGACCTCCCGTCTTCTCCCACAAAATGCCTTGGAATCCTGCATGCATCATCTAAGAGGTTGTTTGGCAGTGCTCCGCAGAGCGGATTCTCACCGATAATCACTTCTTGATTACCAAACGTATTTTCAGCGAGAAGTGATTCTTCGCTGATTCTGTGAAGTGATTCTCTGAAATGATCTAAGAGGCTGAGATCGAGCTAGAAAAGGTAGTTTCACCCGATTCTGTGAAGTGATTCTCTATCCTGATTTTGAGAGTTTATGCTAAAGAATCAAAGAGAATCACTTTCAGCCACATAATCACTTCACCAGAGAATCAGAGAGTACAACTGGAGAATTAGAAAGTACAACTGAAGAATCAGGGAGCACAACTCTTCCAAACAGTCTCTAACTGCGACCCTCCTTCGCTCCTTTCAGATTTCTGTGAACCTCCGTGAATGAATGAACAAATTAAATAACAAATCTGAAGGAGTGATATGAGATCCGCTTGCTACTATGGATTATTCTCTCTAATTAGAACACTGCTAAACGGGAGCGTAAATGGGAGCCATTTTATTACTGATTGATGGGCTTATCGTGCGAGACTGCGAGGCCCTGTTACGTTGCCCTATGTATTAAAGAAAATATTTTCATGAGATTCTGGAGATACGCTGTTAGAAATAATAGCAATTTAGTGATGCATAAATTAATTCCGACAATGAGGAAAACATAAACAACATGTATCGTAGATATGTAATCTACCGCTAGCAGTGTAATCCGAGATATAACCAGGCCATGTATCATTGATAACATTAAGAACATGAAATGGAATAACAGTGAGATTGACGGCATGATTATAGTGGGGTTGTCGGCACTAGAAACTAGCGCAAGAGAAGACGAAACAGACCGTCGATGAAGACCGGCGAAGTCGGCGTAGAGGGAAGAAGACGTTCAGCGAGCAGTCGTGACGGCACTTTCCAAAAACCTTATACGTCCCCTACCCCGTGCAGGGACGCGAGGAGACGCGGGCTTCGGAGATCCTGCTCTCCCGGCACCGATGGCACGTCGGCGACGGGATGGGGTCGACAGCAGCAGCGTAGCACTAGGGTAGAGGAAGAGGAGAATGTGTCGTTCAGAGGACGACGTCTCGTCCTTCTTTTATACACACGCTGCAGTTGTATCTTTCAAAAGAGACAACCGCATAATCACAATATTAATGTGACTGAACCTACCATTAGTGTACGAGTCAATCACCATTAATACGAGAATAATTGCTTGCTAAAACAGGCCAGCGCAATTTTCTCTATGCATGCAAAAATATCGAGTGGCAAAAGGAAGCCGCGCACTCACAAAGCCTCGGTCGGACCATTCACGCGCACGTCGTGCGCCCCTGCGCGAGTCGCCACGCCACGCCACGCCACGCCCGGCCCGGCCCGACGAGGCGAGGCGAGCGAGCGCGTGTGTGGGCAGTGGCGAAGCTAGACCATCAAGGACCCGAGTGCACACTTCATAAGTATAATGATAATCTTTGCACATGCATGGACTCATACGGTCACAGTGGTGCACATGTTTGGGCCAGGGTGGTGCACAAGAGGTGAAATTGAGTACCTGTTCACTAATTTTTTTATTTTACCCTGGTGCCTGTGCACTCGGGTGAGTTAACGTGGCTTCGCCACTGTGTGTGGGTTTCTTCCTTTGCCTCTCGTCAATAGCTTCAACCAGTTGGAGATAGCTCAACTATATAAGCTGGTCTCCCTCCTTTTAGAGTAGCAATGTGGGACTAAAGTCCCCCACCATACCATGCATGTGTGAGTGGACCTTTGGGATTTATTTGGGCCAGACCCAAATCTTCTAACAATCCCCCACCAGATCCCAGAGGCACTCTTCATCCTCCCTGTACCAAAGTACTGTTAATATACCAGTTATTCAGTGGAGACCGGTTAAGGTTGAACATCCACCTAGAGCGACAAGCTAGACTCGTTCACAACTGCACAATGGACTAGGCCTTGAATTGGCAGTTTGGTGCGAACGAGATTCACTTGACGTCTTGACTGATACTAGGCTGCCATTTGCCTACCCCGCGAGTGGAAGCGTATAAGTCATACTCCTATCTCACTTCATGAGCTTCTTAGAGATTTCCCAAATCTCATAAACTGCGACTAACAGTTAAGCTCACATAGGTGTGTTCTTACACAGATACTATGTAGGACAGTATCTTGCTATAAAGCCTCAGAACACATTAAGACAAAGTCATCCTGTCTTACAGAAATGAGAGTACTGCATCTCCAACAGAGTGGGTTAAGTAAGGATGTACTCTCCTGTCAACCAGCAGCTTGTTTTTCTCAAGTCCTAATTCACGGGATCTCCGATCACATAGGTTGGGTTACTACTGAGGTTAACTCACATGGGTCTCAGTCCCATCTCCTTCGATGCGTTATCAATCACAGTACGTGATAGTCCCAAAGGGATCTGTCAGGTTCTTAGCTGTCTGGATGTAGTCCACAACTATTACTCCGGAGTTTCTCAATTTCCTGACAGACTTCAGTCTACGTTTCACATGTTTGTTGGACTTCATATTATCCTGCCTATTCTTCACCTTCGTAATAACTGTTTGGTTATCACAGTTTATGAGGATAGCAGGAATTGGTTTTTCAACCACAGGTAAGTCCATCAACAGTTCTCTCAACCATTCAGCTTCAGTAGAGGCTGTGTCCAGAGCTGCCAGCTTTGCCTCCATTGTCGATTTTTGTAAGTATTGTCTGCTTACAAGATCTCCAAGAGACGGCACCACCTCCTAAAGTGAATATATATCCACTAGTGGCCTTTAGCTCATCAGTATCTGTAATCCAGTTTGAATCACTATATCCTTCAAGTACACCTGGGTACCTTGAACAGTGAATCGCATAGCTCATTGTACCCTTTAGATAGCGCATTACTCGATCAATACCGCGTCAATGATCATCTCCTGGACTAGATGTGAATCTACTCAACTTGCTTACAACAAATGAGATGTCAGGGCGGGTTGCGCTAGCTAAATACATCAACGAGCAAATAATCTAGGAGTATCTCAGTTGATCCTTTCCTAGCCTCCGATTCTTTCAAAGAATTAGACTAGGATCATAGGGTGTTGGAGAAGGTTTGCTATCCATATAGCCAAAGCGGCTCAAAACCTTTTCCACATAAAGAGACTGCAAGAGAGTTATCCCATTCTCGCCCTTATTAAGTTTAATATTAAGGATCACATCAGCTTCCCCCAAATCCTTTATGTCAAAATTTTGGGATAAGAATGATTTTACATCATTAATCTCATCGATGCTTGTCCCAAAGATCAGTATGTCGTCAACATACAAGCACAAGATTACTCCTTTGCCCCCACCATAACGGTAGTACACACAGGTATCAGCCTCATTTACAGCAAACCCAGCAGAGGTTAAAGTATTATCAAACTTCTCATGCCACTGTTTGGGTGCCTGCTTTAGACCATACAAGGATTTGAGTAACCTGCACACCTTGCCCTCTTGTCCTTGTGCTATAAATCCATCGGGTTGATCCATATAAATTTCTTCCTCCAACTCTCCGTTAAGGAAAGCTGTCTTCACATCCATTTGATGAACAAGAAGACCATGAGAAGCAGTCACGGATAATAGCACTCGGATGGTAGTTAATCTAGCAACAGGTGAGTAGGTATCAAAGAAATCCTCGTCTTGTTTTTGTGTGTAACCTTTAGCCACAAGCCTCGCCTTGTACTTTTCAATAGTACCGTCAGGCCTAAGCTTTTTCTTAAATACCCATTTGCAGCCAACTGGCTTACAACCCGCTGGTCTCTCTGTCACTTCCCAAGTACCATTTGCCATGATGGAGTCCATCTCGCTACGGACTGCATCCTTCCAATATTCTGCATCAGGTGATGCATATGCTTCAGCAATGGTCGTCGGTGTGTCATCCACGAGGTAGACAGTGAAGTCTTCACCAAAGGATTTTGCAACCCTTTGTCTCTTACTCCTTCTAGGAGCTACATCACTGTCATCCTCTTCATTACCAAGTGGGTTTACAATTGGTTCAATTATGGGTATGGATTCAGGGGTAAATTCAGTTGATGAACTAGGCAAAGAATAAGCACCGTTCATCGGGAATATATTTTCAAAGAAAGTAACATCCCGTGACTCTATAAGTGTATCAACTAAAATATCAGGCGTCTCTGATTTTATCACTAAAAACTTATACGTCGTGCTGTGGTACGCATATCCCAAAAGAATACAGTCAACTGTCTTAGGTCCGAGCTTGCGCTTCTTATTAATTGGTACGCTGACCATCGCCAAACAGCCCCACATACGCAAGTAATGTAGTGAAGGTTTTCTTCCTTTCCATCCCTCATACGGAGTCACATCACTATTTTTAGTGGGAACTTTGTTCAGAACATGACATGCTGTCAAGACAGCTTCCCCCACCATGCCTTGGTCATACTGGACATTCCTAACATGACATTTACCAAGTCCATTAGCGTCCGGTCCTTTCTTTCGGCAACCCCATTAGATTGAGGTGAATATGGAGGTGTTCGTTCATGAATTATTCCATTCTCCGAACAGAAAAGATCAAACTCATTGGAAAAATATTCACCACCACAATCAGACCAAACACGTTTTATTTTCTTTTCCAATTGATTTTCCACCTCAGCTTTATAAGTCTTAAAACATTCTAACTCCTCATCTTTCGTTTTTAGAAGAAACACATAACAATATTTTGTTGCATCATCAATTAAAGTCACAAAATATCTTTTTCCTCCCTTTGTCAACACACCATTCATCTCACAAAGATCAGAATGTATGAGCTCTAATAATGTCGTACGCCTCTCCTCTACAGCCTTGTGTGGCTTACGAGGTTGATTTGCTTGCACGCACGCTTGACATTTAGAGCCTTTGACCGTCGAAAAATTTGGAATTAAATTCATGCTGGATAGACGCGACATACAACCAAAATTAATGTGACACAAACGTGAATGCCATACATCAGCCACTGAATTGTTCAAGTCACAAATATGGTTCACCACTTTATTACAAAAATCGGAGAGAAAAGCGGAACAAGCCTCTGCTATCATAGCCTTTGCCAATAAATTGGCCATACCTCGAGATGACTACTTTATTAGACTCAAATACCAGTTTGAATCCATCTCGACACAAGAGGGATCCACTAACGAGGTTCTTCTTTATTGAGGGGGCATGCTGCACGTTCTTGAGCCGCACGATCTTTCCCGAAGTGAACATCAGATCGACCAAACCAACACCAAGAACAGTAGCATGTGAGTCGTTCTCCATTATGACGGTTGAACCTCGTGCGTCCTGGTAAGATGAAAACATGGAGATATCAGTATAAATATGAATGTTGGCCCTTGTATCTATCCACCAATCATTAGATTGGCATACAGAAAATACACTCGGTAAATAATTATCGTACCCAGATCCGCTAGGATCGCCAATAGTCACATTGGCAGATTTCTGCCCTTGCTGATTCTTCTTTCCTTTGCAGTTCTTGCACTTCTTGATGAAGTGCCCAGTCTCACCACAAACGAAGCACACAACCCCGTCCATGTTCATCTTCTTCTTTTTGAACGGAGTAGTCTGGTTAGGCATTTGCTTGTTCTTACCGGCGTGTTGCATCACGTTGGCGCTGGACTGCCCTTCGGGTGCTTTTGGTGGAGCATCCTTTGCCCGAGCCTTCTCTTCAACATCAAGACTAGCCAACAAATCTTCAACGGAGATTTTCTGTCTTTTATGTTTTAGAGCTGTGGCAAAGTTCCTCGATGAAGAAGGCAACTTGGCAATAATGCCACCCGCCACAAATTTATCAGGCAAGACATGCCCAAGTTGTTCGAGTTCCCTCACAATGAGTTGGAACTCATGAGCCTGTTCCACGACAGAACGGTTATCAACCATTTTGAAGTCGTGGTACTGCTCCATCACGTACAGCTCGCACCCAGCGTCTGAGGCCGAGAACTTATGTTCAAGTGCCTCCCACAGTTCAACAACATTTTTGATGTTCATATAAACATCACACAGCTGGTCCAAGAGAACGCTAAAAACGCATCCGACGAAAATCGTCGTAGCCGCAGTGAAATCCCGCACCTCTTTCTCAGATTCGAGAGGTAGTGCGGGAGGATCACTAACGACCCAAAATACGCCCATAACAGTGAGCCACAACTGAGCTCTCGTCTGTCATCTCTTAAAATTCACACCAGTGAATTTCTCCGGTTTCATCGCATCAGAAAACCAGCCATCACTAAATGCCTATAAGGTTTTTGGATTATTGGAAATAATAGCAATTTAGTGATGCATAAATTAATTTCGACAATGAGAAAAAGATAAACAACATGTATCGTATATATGTAATCTACCGCTAGCAGTGTAATCCGAGACATAACCAGAATATGTATCGTTGATAACATTAAGAACATGAAATAGAATAACAGTGTGATTGACGACATGCTTACAGTGGGGTTGTCGACACTAGGAACTAGCGCAAGAGAAGACGAAGCAGACCGTCGATGAAGACCGGTGAAGTCGACGTAGAGGGAAGAAGACGTTCAACGAGCAGTCGCGACGACGCTTCCCAAAAACCTTATACGTCCCCTACCCCGTGCAGGGACGCGAGGAGACGCGGGCTTCGGAGATCCTGCTCTCCCGGCACCGATGGCACGTCGGCGGCGGGATGGGGTCGACAGCAGCAGCGCAGCACTAGGGTAGAGGAAGAGGAGAATGTGTCGTTCAGAGGACGACGTCTCGTCCTTCTTTTATACACACGCCGCAATTGTATCTTTCAAAAGAGACAACCGCATAATCACAATATTAATGTGATTGAACCTACCATTAGTGTACGAGTCAATCACCATTAATACGAGAATAATTGCTTGCTAAAACAGGCCAACGCAATTTTCTCCGTGCATGCAAAAATATCGAGTGGCAAAAGGAAGCCGCGCACTCGCAAAGCCTCAGTCAGACCGTTCACGCGCACGTCGTGCGCCCTTGCGCGAGCCGCCACGCCACGCCCAGCCCAGCGAGGCGAGTGAGCGCGCGTGTGAGTTTCTTCCTTTGCCTCTCCTCAATAGCTTCAACCAGTTGGAGATAGCTCAACTATATATAAGCTGGTCTCCCTCCTTCTAGAGTAGCAATGTGGGACTAAAGTCCCACACCATACCATGCATGTGTGAGTGGGCCTTTGAGATTTATTTAGAATATTTATTTGGGCCAGACCCAAATCTTCTAACATACGCATCATGTTTATTTTTTTTCATGGAACTCTGGTAGCGCAACCGTGCGCTGGGCAAAATTAACCGATAATTTTAAAAAATCGAACCGAATTACACGAGGTGACAAAAGATGAATTTTATCTCACTAATTTCAGTCTAAAGAATTAGTATGGGTTTTGTTTAGCAAAAACCAAGTATGGGTAATTTTGTTTAGCAAAAACCAAGTATGGGTAATTGGTCTTTTCTCTTGGTTCAATGGAAAACCACCCCGAATAATCTGAAATATGTACTGCGGCCCAATTATATAGTTTCCAGCCCAACCCAATTAATAGAGAACCCACAGAATAATGGGCATTTTTCTGTGCGTATGGGAAAAAACGCACAGAAAAATTAATCACTCACACAAGTATTCAAGTTTCTAGTAGTGACTGTACATCATTCATTGTGTGTAGCCGTACGTTTAGGGAAGCAAACGGGTGGCCGGCTGTAAAAAAAAACCATTACCACAAAAATCCTTGGTTTCTTGGCACATCAGCAGGCAGCTGCGCAGCTTTCTTCCTTTTGGTCCGTGTCAGTTGGCTTCTTCGATCTGCTTCTGCTTCTTTGTGGGCTCGTACATTATTATCAACCTTTTAGTATTTTTCGTGCAATTTCGGGTGTACTGCAAGGTGACGACCAACCATATATGGTCCATGATGCAGCACGTCTATCATCAATCCATTATTGCATACGGAGTATTGGCTATAGCACAATTAAATTCTGAACGTACAGTACCAACAAAACACGTACTCCCTCCGTCCCTAAATAAGTGTCGTTCTCGCTTTCCGAGAAAAAGTTGCCGGCAATTATATATTAAAATATATTAATATTTATGCTAAGTAATTAGTATCATCAGAAAGATCTTTACATCTAGTTTTTTAACAAAATTATTTGGAGATATAAATATTGCACATATTTTCTACAAATTGAGTCAAACACGTGGCACGCACACCAACGGCGATACTTATTTAGGGACGGAGGGAGTACGTCCTATATACAGTATATTGTATAGAGAGAAACAAGTACCAAGAAACCACGCACCAAAACATTTTTTGTACAAAAAAAAAAAGCTAACAACGCATGTTCCAACGCGAATGAATCAAAGTTTCTCACGGTTCAATGTTTCAAAAAATGAAAAGGAAAAGGAAAGGAAAACAGATGTAAGCATGTGTGTTGCGTACTTCCGGATCTTGTAGGGGGCACGTAAATTGAGGTCCATGAGTACAGTACATATAGAAATCGTGATTTGCATGCATTGCAATGCTTGCATAGTTGCGTGGCTTGCTCTCTGACATGCAGTGTGCTGGCATGCGTGGCCATGTGTGGGCTCTCTGTCTGTCTCTGCTGCCATTATTTTTGCGGCGCAGCGCACAGCAACTGCATCTGCATCTGCATGCCTCCACTGCTCGCGCTGCCTCTGGTCGGGGGCTCGGGGCCTGCCGTCCCTCTTGCTGGGGCCGGGGCCTCTCCTAGCGCTTCGTGCTTTTGGTGCAGTTGTTTTGCCTTTTTGCGGGGCGGACGTGTCCTCTGCCCCCACCTCACTCCGAGCATACTGTATGGGCGATTCAGCGTTTCGAGAGATTTTTTCTCGCATCATCATACAGTAGGGCATATATAGGCGTCCGGTCGTCCGGATGCGACAGGAAAAGCCCAAAAGGGCGCATGCACGCATGTGCCAGCAGTGTAGAGAGCGAGCACGGTGGTGCATCCCAATATGCCATCCTTTCTGTCACCATTACATGAGTGGTTCGTGTGAGCTCCGATCCATCCACATCATCCATGGCAGACAGCTGGTCTGGTTGTGTTGGTGAATTTAGGGGAAAACTCTCTCTCTCTTTCTCTCCCCCCACCATCACCACCACCACCACCACCACCACCACACACACAGGCTCATTACGTAGTACGTACAAATGGTACAATCAACTTGGTTACGTAATATATACTCCCTCCGTCCCTAAATAAGTGTCGCCGTTGGTGTGCGTGCCACATGTTTGACTTAATTCATAGAAAATATGTATAATATTTATATCTCCAAATAATTTTGTTAAAAAACTAGATGTAAAGATCTTTCCGATGATACTAATTACTTAGTATAAATATTAATATATTTTAATATATAATTGTCGGTAGCTTTTTCTCGGGAAGCGAGAACGACACTTGTTTAGGGACGGAGGGAGTATCTTTTTAGAATATAAAGTTATTGCGGGCTAAAGAATTTACAAACTTTGTTTGCATGAACGGATCGGACTCCGATTATATATATAAACCCGCCTAGATCCGCTTCTGGTTGGCACTAACTAGCTACTTGGCATTTTGGCAATAACACACAGGTACAATAATACCTAATAATATAGTGCGATAGACCGTCTAAAGATGCAATGATGCCACAAGACAACTAAAAATATGTTGTAGTCGTCATTAGCGAGGTTGTTATTTTTCAAGGAGCCAAATGATTATTTTGATGTCGTGTTTCCTGGTTATTCATATTTGTCCTCGGTGTAAGCAAAATGGACCTCGGACCATTTAACTTCGGATTTTGGTGTTTGATGAACAACATAACCAAATTGGACTAATGCGTTTGCAAGTGTTTGTTTTGTAGTCCAATAGGGTGCAAATGTGACTTGGACTAAGACGACGTAGTGATCCGATGATCAACATCTCAAGCAAGACATTTGAAGCTCAATAGAAGACTCTCAAGATCAAGCAAAGTTCAAGGCACAAGAATGGAACCAAGTCGGGCGCAAAGAACGAGAAAAAGGCTGGAAGAACAAGTGACCGGACGCTGGCCTGGATGCGTCCGGTCAGTACCCCAAGCCAGCAGCGCCACGTCAAAGCGACCGGACGCTGCGACAAAAGCGACCGGACGCACCGATGCTACTGTTCCTCAGCGCGTCTCGTGACCGGACGCTACGACGACGATCGGACGCTAGAGCTCAGCTGAGTCCGATCGAATATAGAGAGGTTCCAGAGGCACGAAAACGCGATCGGACGCGTCCGATCGTCTGTGACCGGACTCATGCCAGAGTCCGATCAGTGCCTGTGCTGGCGGCCAACTAGCCGTTGTGAGAGACCAGACGCGTCCGATCAGGACGTGACGAGCGTCCGGTCGATGGCAGAAAAGTCCATCCCTTTGCCCAACAGCTCTATTGGGTTGGGGCTCTATATATACCCCCATGACCGGCCAAAATAGTAAGGTTGGAGCTCAAGGAAGTGTACCAAGTGTATAGACACATATTTAGTTTCTCTAGCCACCAAAGTGCTTCAGTGATATACTAGGTGATTAGTATAGGTGCTTTGTGAAGTAATTAAGCTAGTTAGACCACTGCTTTGCGCTTACTCTAGGTGTTAGACCTAGTGTTTAGTGAGGTTGAAAACCTCCCATCTACCGGTGCTTGCGCGCACTGTTGTTGTACATCGGCGGGGCTTGTAGTCTTGCGAGATCACACCAACCACGTTTGTGGTGTGGCCGCCTCCGTGTACCGAAGGGAACAAGGCCCGCAGCGCTTCGGCCGGAAACTTGATAGTGAAGACGGCGGGGAGCATCCGGGAGAGGCTTTGCCACGAGTGGCTTAACCGGAGACCCACTTGCGCGTGGGGAAGACCGGAGCTATCCACGGAGTTACCCGACCGGGAGCTTGGCCCTTGCGAGGGATTCCTTGCGAGGGGCTCCAACGAGGACTAGGGGGAAGCTTGCGCGCTTCTCGATACCTCGGTAAAAATACCGGAGTCGTCGACAGGACTTTGCATCTCTATCACACTCTTTAGCTTCCGCATTTATATTGCTACCTTGTTTATGTGCTTTACCTTTCCTAGCTTAGTTGATAGGCTAGTTGATAGGATTGGAAGGGTGAGTACATCGAAATGTACTCCGCAAGTGTGGGAAATATATGCTTATGAGGCTTATAACAAAGGTAGGCTGACTTTGTTTGACTCAAGCGCCTAAGCGACACACCCTATTAATCCTATTAATCCTATGCACCTATTTACCAGGTTATAGTCACAGATACTGTAGAAAAGTAACAACACTCGGAGTCGCACCGAGCAAACCACACTCAGAGTCACACCGAGCAAACCACACCTGAAGTCCATCAGATGACCCGAACCCAAAACCAACCAGTAACCAACTAATCTCAAAGAAGTCCAAGCCGCTCGTGACCGTGAGCACGGCTGATATATCAGTTTTACAATCTGCAGAGGTTGCACATCGTTACCCATGAGTCGTGCAGATCCCGTCACGCTAAACACTGCCGAGGTGTATAGCAGGTTGCACTGCAAGGCCTTTACAAAACTCCCTCCAAGTCTGTTCCACACGTACCTCTAAGGTTTCACCCCGTACAAAGGTCTACGACCCCCAGGGCCCCCTCGTGAGCCACTAAAACAAACCCCGTGTGGACCCTCAACTTAGAGGTAACTAATTAATTAGCTAGGTCCAGCCCATCCAGATCTCATGGTTGCGCTGTCAAGCCGGGTTACATGCTCTGAGAACCGGGTCCTAGGGATCCAGGCAGGATATGTCTAGCACGAGCCCCGAACCAAAAACCAAAAGCAGCTGCCGAGTCCCACGGCACAAAACCACCAGTACGGGTCCATCCTGCCGGATTTACCTAATCACCATGTTTCTACAAAATTACCATGACCACGTTCATTTCATAGTTCATTAATCAAGATTATAAACATTTTAACTCCCATCCCAACCATGACTGCAGGGCTAAGCAAGACACCTACCCGAACATCCCAAAACAGGTGACAAGGATAATATATACAAATTCTAGTAAACCCTAACATGGGATTCCAATTAATGACAAGCATGCATCTACAAGATCTAACTACTCTAGTACCAAAAGTAAAATAAAGTAGGTGCAAGATGTTCAAGGACACTTGCCTTCGGACTGGGTCGAATCAACTGGGTCGCAAGGATGGTCTGGAACGTCCTCGAACTCCGCACTCTCTGGACCAATCAACATACATGGCACATACAAAGCGAAATGAATAACAGTACAACAAACAGTATGAAAATAGTAAACTAATAGATCTACTGCGTAGAGAACGAAATTATGAAACTAACGCAAGTTGAACGGGTCAATTCGGAGTTAAAACGTGAAAGTTATGAGCATTTGAAGTTGAATGGCAAAACTGTAATTTGATTAAACTCATTTTCGTAATTTAAATAAATAAAAACTGAAAATGAAATGGCACTGGACCGGGCCTCAATTCGGACGAAACGCAGGGGCTAAATCAGAAGAAAATCGCAGACTCATCGAAACCTGATCTGGACCGCGGGTTGATTTCCTAATACTGCGAGGGCTCTTAAGAATAACTACCATCGCGAAGGGGTATCGGCCTTTCTCGGCCGTTGATCTGGTGATGGGTGGCTGTGATTAGATCGGGGCGGACGGCTGTGCAGAGGACTTTGCCTCGTTTTCGCAAAACCAGAGGGGCTTATACGAAAGATTTGCAAGACTCAGTGAACAGTGAGATCGGACGGCCGGTTCATTAAGGGAAAACTAAGGGACTTTTCTGCAAAAGGTCCGGGGCGGTCGGCGTGGTCATGCCCTGGCTGACGTGTGCGCCACGTGGCGCCGTGTGACTGGTGCGGTGCACCGCGTGGCCGTGGGCGCGTGGCTGCGATCGCGGTGGACTAGGTGCATGCCCCGGCTCATACCGGTTCGCGGCACCATCTAATCTTGGCCGTTGGTTGGGATCGGATGGCTCAGGGGTTTGGCGCGGCAAAACGGCGGTGGGACAACGCAAAGGACGGCGGCGCGAGGACAGTCTACGGCGGCGCCGCCATGGGAGCAGCCGCGAGCTCACCGGTGAGCAGTGGCGTGCGAGCTACAAGGCTCGGTTGGCCTTACAGAGGGCACCAGAGGGTAGATCTGGGCACCACGGACTCATCTAGAGCGAAAAGGGAGGAAGGGGTGCGGTGGGTCGGAGGTGGGGTACATGGCGGCACCATGGCCGACTCCCTGGCGTGAGCTCGGACGGGACCTATGGGCCACTAGAGATCATGGGGAAGGTGGGGAAAGACGGCGGAGCTCACCGCGAGGTCGATGATGGAGTTGGTGACGTCGATTTGGGGCCGAGGAGGGGAGCCCGCGGTGGAGGCAGCGCGTCTTCTCCGGCGTGCTCTGACCGCAGCGTCTTGGTGCGAGAAGTGGCGCGGGGAGGAACTGTATGGCGGCGATGGGGGGTTTGGGAGACCTCGGTGCTGGCTAAAAAGGTCGGGGTCGAAGGGGAGGAACGCTCGATCGAGCTCGAGGCGGATCGGACGAGCATCGAGCGGTTGTGCGGATAGGGCGGAGGTGAGGGAGGAAGCTGACGCGTGGGGCCCGCCTGGCAGTGAGCGGCGCGGAGAGCTGGTCGCGTGAGCGGGGAAGGTCGGCCCGGGGAGAAGGGAGGAGGCAGGCCGGGAGACGGGCTGGGAAGAGGGGAAAAACGGGGACGGGCCGGGGAGAGGGAGTGAGAGGGGTTGGGCCGGCCGCGTGGCTTGGGCCGAGCGAGGGAGGAGCGGGAGGTGGGCGCGGGCCGGGCTGAAAGAGGAGAAGGGAGGGATGAGGAGAGGCCCTTGCCTTTTTCTTTTCTTTTTTGTCATTTGATTTTTTTCCAAACTTTTAAAAGCCTTTTGAATTCAAAAGCAAAACCAGTTTGAAATCAAAATTACTTTGAAAAGTTTTAGAAATATTTTTCCTAGGTTTTGAAAATAAAATTTGAGTTTGATTTCGTAAAACTTTTATTAATCATTTTGTTGATTTTCTAAATAGAATAAATTCGATTTGCCCTATACGGGTTTAAATAACATTCTTTTCCACCCAATAAAATATGCCATGGCATGAATGCAACATGAAAACGATAAATAAATTTTATTTTCCTCCTCTAATAAACTAGCCAACCTATTTAATTTCTAATTCCTTTTATTAAATTGGGGAAAAATTAAATCAGGGTGTTACAATATCTCTAGGCCTCCACACTTTGACGACATTAACTTCCCTTACTATAGTGCTAGGATGGCTTGCTTTTTAGAAGCCGTTGATCTAGGTGTTTGGAGAGTCACCCGCGACGGGATGAAATCCATTAAGAATCCCGAGAAGCCTACCGCGGGTGATGAAAAAGAAATTCATCTTAATGCTAGAGCTAAAAATTGCTTGTTTGAATCTATTAGCATGGATGTTTTTAACCAAGTTTTTACCTTGCAAACATCTCATGAAATTTGGTTAAAACTACATGAGATCCATGATGGTACAAGTAATGTACGTGAGCAAAAACATCACCTAACTAAAACAAGCTATGATTCCTTTAAAATGAATGATAATGAGCTTGTTCATGATATGTATTCTCGTTTGAATCTAATTATCAATGAGCTCCATTCTCTTGGAATTACAAAGCTAGGTGATGCGGATATTGTGAGGAAGATCATCTCCGTACTTCCAAAGAACAAATATGCAACCATCATCACCATCCTCCACAACATGGAGGACTTGAGCACCATGACCCCGACCATTGTCATTGGCAAATTGGTGGCATTTGAGATGTCACGCAAGATGGGTCAAGAGGAAGCCACTTCATCAAGCAAAGACATTGCTCTCTCATGTGAGCACAAGAAGATGAAGGGTAAAAAGCAAGTTGAAACATGCTCAAGCTCCTCAAGTGAAGAAGAAGAGGATGATGAAGATGAAGAATCAAGTGATGATCAAGCCTCCACCTCATCCTACTCCTCCTTAGATGAAGAAGAAACAATCAAGCTTATGAAAGGAGTGAAGAGGATGATCCGCAAGCTCAATGTCAAGGGTGTGCCCATCACCATAGAAGATTGCCTCTTCACCAATCAAAGAAGAGAGCAAAGAAAAAAGGGATGTTATAGATGTGGCAAGAGAGGGCACTTTGTGGAAGATTGTCCAAAACAAAAGCCCACACCCAACGACAAGAAAAAGAAGGGATGCAAGGCCAAAGCTCTCACCACCATCAAGACATGGGATGATTCATCAAGTGATGATGAAGTCCATCACAAGAGGCATGGCTGCAAGCACTCATCATCAAGCTCCTCGCGTATGTGCCTTATGGCATGAGGTAACTCAAGCTCTATCTCTAGTAGTGATAGTGATAGTGATGATGAGCTTCCTTCTTATAATGAACTTGTGCAAGATAATCTCAATTATGCTAAAGCTTGTACTAGTCAACAAAAGAAAATTAATGCTTTAAAGGAAAAATTAGATAGCTCTCAACAAGCCTACAATGCTATGCTTGAACAATATGAAATCTTTTCAAATTTGAATGTTGAGCTATCTAACAAAATTGAAAAACTTGAGGCTAGTACAAGCACATGTGATTGCACAAGTAATGATGAGCAACTTGCTAAGAAAAATGAAAAACTAAAAGCAAAGTTAGCTAGCACACAAGATGCTTACAAAAGTTTGCTTGCCAAAATGGAAATTATGTGCAAACATTGTGATGAGCTAACTAATAAAGTTGCTAATCTTGAAACCATCGGAGCAAACCCCATCGAGGCACCTAAAATTTAAAAATCAATCTTTAATTTGCCTAAAAAGGATGCCTCTACTTCTTGCATTGATTTACTTGATTTAGACTCACCCATATGCAAACAAGCTTGTGTTGAGAATGTGATTGTAGAAACATGCACACAAGAGGTTGCAATGGAGAATGAGCTACTAAGGCAAGAAGTAGCTCGCCTCACCAAGGACTTGACCCAAGCAAAAGGCAAGGCGAAGCAAACCCGAACTCATCAAGATAACACCAACAAGGGAGTGAAGAAGCTTGATGAGGAGCAAACCGTGGTTTGTTACGTTTGCCACAAGGAAGGCCACAAGTCCTATGAGTGCAAGGTGAAGCATGGGGGAGCAAAGAAGAAAGAGAAAAACAAAAAGCAAACAAGCAAGCTCTTCAACACCTACACCAACAAGGTGAACAAGAAGGCCACCACACCCTATCTCTCTCTTGAAGAAGAATGACAAGGTGGTGGCCATCAAGGTGAACAAGCAAGCCAACAATGGAGCCAAACACATTTGGGTGCCTAAGGACATCATCTCAACCATGAAGAGCACCAAAAAGGTTTGGGTCCCGAAAGGAAAGTGAGTTGTCAAGTGGACAACGGGGAATTTGGAGACTTGGCAAAGTTTTGGGTGTATATCATGGGATGCACCACAATGGATCATGTCATTGCCAAGTATGTTAGTGGGTACTTTGGACCCAAGTTCCCCCTCCCATGTTAGGTAACTAGATTTAAATTCTTGCAATTACTTTCATTAGGTATAATGTCTTGCAATTACTTTTAACATTTAGTTCCTTTCATTGTCTATGTTTGTATTGGTATGTTCATATCTTTTGTCATGCAAATTAGGCTTATCATATGGTAGTTTTTCTCGGTATCACTCACATTCTTAAAGCAATTCTACATGGTTTTAAATTGGTTAGAAGCACGACACATAGCTTCTTTTTGTTTGTATTTATCTTATATGTGCCAAAGTCCAAATTATAGATAAACTACCCTAATTACCATCTTCAATTGATGTCACATTTCTTGTAATATCAATATGAAAAACGGTAGTTTGACCTTACAAGTCAATGTGCATGTCTCCTACAAGTATTTCAAACTTGTATGCACACTTTTAGGGGGAGTCTACTCTACAATTTGGAAGCTTTGAGACTAACACTACTTTCAAGATTATCATGTGTGTAGTAGTCTCATTGCAAGGAAAATGGAGTTCTCAGGAGACAAGCATCATGTGTGGTGATAATCCAATTGGCATCTACATGTGGTATTCCTAACCGATATCATTATGTTGATTTCAATTTGATACTCTTATATGCTTTCTCCATGCATTATATAGATTAAACTCCTTTGTGTATTAATTTGTCAGGTTATGCATATGCTTTTGTCTTACATCATATGTATGCATATACTTAGGGGGAGTTTTAGCTTATATAATGTTTCCTCTCTTGAGCTTTAATGTCTTCCTTTTCGGTGATTGATTCCAAAGGGGGAGAATGTGTAGGGACCAAGAACAAGCCCAAACTAAAACAAACAAAATAACCAAAATCAATTTTTTTTTTAAATTTCTCTGGTTATTTTCATGGGAATGGTTCAAAAAGGGAGGAAGTGATTTATGGAATTAGGGGGAGCCTTAATCCATAAAGTCACACAAAAGGACTCTATGGCAAGGGCAAGATATGTTAGATTAAATATGTTTCAATTTGATATCTTTTAAACATCATATGATCTTGCTTTTGCATTGCATCCTAGCAAGTAAATTGCGTTTTATATTTTGTATCTTTTATTTGCTTGTTTTGGTCGTGTTGTCATCAATCACCAAAAAGGGAGAGATTGTAAGCAAAATGGACCTTGGACCATTTAACTTCGGATTTTGGTGTTTGATGAACAACATAACCAAATTGGACTAATGCGTTTGCAAGTGTTTGTTTTGTAGTCCAATAGGGTGCAAATGTGACTTGGACTAAGGCGACGTAGTGATCCGATGATCAGCATCTCAAGCAAGACATTTGAAGCTCAATAGAAGACTCTCAAGATCAAGCAAAGTCCAAGGCACAAGAATGGAACCAAGTCGGGCGCAAAGAACGAGAAAAAGGCAGGAAGAACAAGTGACCGGACGCTGGCCTGGATGTGTCCGGTCAGTACCCCAAGCCAGCAGCGCCACGTCAAAGCGACCGGACGCTGCGACAGAAGTGACCGGACGCACCGATGCTACTGTTCCTCAGCGCGTCTCGTGACCGGACGCTACGACGACGATCGGACGCTAGAGCTCAGCTGAGTTCGATCGAATACAGAGAGGTTCCAGAGGCACGAAAACGCGATCGGACGCGTCCGATCGTCTGCGACCGGACTCGTGCCAGAGTCTGATCAGTGCCTATGCTGGCGGCCAACTAGCCGTTGTGAGAGACCGGACGCGTCCGGTCAGGACGTGACGAGCGTCCAGTCGATGGCAGAAAAGCCCATCTCTTTGCCCAACAGCTCTATTGGGTTGGGGCTCAATATATACCCCCATGACCAGCCAAAACAGTAATGTTGAAGCTCAAAGAAGTGTACCAAGTGTATAGACACATATTTAGTTGCTCTAGCCACCAAAGTGCTTCAGTGATATACTAGGTGATTAGTATAGGTGCTTTGCGAAGTACTTAAGCTAGTTAGACCACCGCTTTGCGCTTACTCTAGGTGTTAGACCTAGTGTTTAGTGAGGTTGAAAACCTCCCATCTACCGGTGCTTGCGCGCACCGTTGTTGTACATCGGCGGGGCTTGTAGTCTTGCGAGATCACACCAACCGCGTTTGTGGTGTGGCCGCCTCCGTGTACCGAAGGGAACAAGGCCCGCGGCGCTTCGGCCGGAAACTTGATAGTGAAGACGGCAGGGAGCATCCGGGAGAGGCTTTGCCACGAGTGGCTTAACCGGAGACCCACTTGCGCGTGGGGAAGACCGGAGCTATCCACGGAGTTACCCAACCGGGAGCTTGGCCCTTGCGAGGGATTCCTTGCGAGGGGCTTCAACGAGGACTAGGGGGAAGCTTGCGCGCTTCTGGATACCTCGGTAAAAATACCGGAGTCGTCGACGGGAGTTTGCATCTCTATCACACTCTTTAGCTTCTGCATTTATATTGCTACCTTGTTTATGTGCTTTACCTTTCCTAGCTTAGTTGATAGGCTAGTTGATAGGATTGGAACATAGGTTGCATAACTCCTTTTGCGGTAGAGATAGCAAACACATCTAGCAAAACCTTAGTTGCACATTAGATAATTTACTTTCTTGCATAGGTTTTGACTAGGTGGAAATTAGAGGCCATAGTTTAGAGTAGAAGTTTTAAGTTGCCTAATTCATCCCCCTCTTAGGCGTCACGGTCCTTTCACTCTGGTCTTTGTCTTCTTGATGAAGTGACCTGACCTTGTTGTTGTAGTTATTGTTGAGTTGTCTCTTCACAGAGTTTGTAGGTGTGTGTCAAGGGGGGTTTTCTGGTTAGCCAGACATGCAGATTCAGGCAGTGGATGAACAGCTTTCGGAAGGATCGGTCAATGGTCCCAACAAGAACACTGCTAAAAATGAGTAGATACTTCCAGAGGAACAGATTGCTGAAAATGTTGTCCTCCCTGTCCAAGTTCATACTGGATCTGATCAACCAACTACCATTCATCAGGGTCAAAATATCCTTAGCCAAGGTAACTCGGTATCCATCACTGTCAATATCCCCCTGAATTGGCTTCGATTTTTCAATGCAATGCTGCTGTCCCCAGATAACATTGGATGGGCAACCCAGTTCTTATCTTCAAATGCTGGCGCTCATCTAGGTGAAGCTCAGAATCTCATTTCCATTTCATTGCCCCAAATAAGCTCTGCTCCTGCAAATTCTTGTTTGCAACAAATCAATGATGCAGTTGATGGTACTGGAAATGCAACAATTACAGATATTCAAGGAAGGGGACAAACACAACAGATGGTGGAAGCAAGCACACCATTCAAAAAGAGGAGAGCTTCTAGACAACTGACCCCACTGGTGGACTCCCAGGTAAGAAGAAGTGCAAGAATTTTGAAAAATAATCAAGGTTTCAAACCATCCACTTGTCTGAACAAGAAAAAAATGTTCTTGCTGTACTCCAACTCCTCCAACCCTTTCACCAAAAGTAATTTTGAAACTGGCTGTGCAGTTCTGTGGGATGACAGAAGAGGAAGTCACAGAGGAGAACTTGATGACAAAAAGAAAGAAGGTTGGGGCAATAGGTGGAAAGACACAAGCAGAAGAAGCTGGGCCTACAGGGAGACAGGTAGAAGATACCCAAGAGCAGCATAACTAGAAAGTGCAATGTTGGTCCTTTTGTTAGCATACCCATCGTTTGGGATTAAGAAGGAACCCTCTTTTGTTTTAGCAAAAATCTCTGTAATGGAATCTGCTGGTGTTTTGGACTTTGTAATGTTTCTAGACCATGACACCTGTAAGGGATGTAATGTCAAAATGGCAGATGTGCCAAGTGTCACACCCGGTTTTAAGAACAAAACCGGGTATACACCATATGTGAGCCCAGGAAGTCAAATCTCACATATAGTTACAAATAAAGGGTAATATCGAAAAACAATGCTCATATATCACGTATAAAACACAAAGAACATAACCTTAAGGAGCAGACAGCCGGAAGACACTCCGATCTTCAGATGGAGACACCAACTTCACAGGGAACAACTGACTGGTTGACCACAAGCCTAAGCTTCTTTAAGGCTTAACTCTCTGAGGTGTGGGGAAAAGCAAGAGTGAGTCCATGTCGAACTCCACAAGTATAGCAACAAGTGATATAGATCCCAAGTTTCATGATCAATGTAACATAAATAATGAATAGCATAGAACGGTAAATAATGGACATGTTAACCAACAAAAGTCATAATCTTAATATAAAATTCTTGAAGGCCGCTCGTGTCCTTGAGCAAGGCTGATATATCAGTTTAATAAACTTTGCGCAAAGGTGTACACTTTCCCTGTGAGACGTGAATTGCCCTTTCGCCAGAGGGAGCCAGCCTCTTAACCCACTTCCAAGGAAGGTCGGCAGGGTTCACGATGAAGCCTTTCAAAGGTTCGTCTAACAAGTTAGGACCGCTAGGTCCTAAGGCAAGGGGAAGAAGGGTCTCTCAACCTTGCGGCAACGCAGACAAGGAGAAAGAAGCCGCCCTAAATCTAGCTCGTCAAGCGCCTTCGCGCCCTTTCGGGTAACCACTAACAAGCTAGAAAAGGTCCTCATACTGAGCTAAAGCCAGAGCCATATAACCCCCAACAGTTGTACTGTAAATCCCGAAGGTGCTCATACAGATAATTTCTTAAGTTGCTAATAAGTCATTTTTATCATTCGATGCATACATTAATTAAGTAACATGATCATGATTGTGAAAAGAAATCCCGATTGCTATACTTGCCTGTTACACTTGACCAATTCTCACATTATCATCTCTGGGTCATCACCTTCTGATCTTCAACGCCCACAAGCGGTCGTCGTCTACTCGTAGCAAGCACCACACATAGACAAACAAACAAAAAGAGAACTAAGGACCACACAACATGAGACGAAACAAACGTACTAAAAGAGACCTCGTTACTAAGGTCGTAGGAACGCATGAAACGACTAAAACAAAGCTGATACTGAAAGACGCGTCTACCGGGAGTTTTATATTATAAAAGTAAGAACTACCGACTTGCTTTATTTTAATTAAATAAGATCAGGACAAAATATTAATTCAGATTAGACAAAACATATTTTAATTATAAAGTCGGGTTAGACTAATCATAATTTATTCATAAATATTGTCATATAATTTAATCAAGTTAAATATTATAGCTTAGTAAAAGAAAGTAAACATGTGAGAGCATCTTAACGTAATTTATGTGACAGCGATTAGCCTAATAAATTTATAAATTAAAAATATATTTATGTTAGTGACTAATCATATTAATATTTGTGTATAAAATATCGAAGTATAAAACCTATATTGATTTTAATTATAAAACTCATTGTAGGTATATTAATTAAATTAATATTTACTTATATATAAAATTCATGTGACATGAAAAACGTTAACGCTGCTGCGTAGGGCGCATCGACACGAAACTAACGTAACTGAAACGGACTAAAACGGAGATTAGATGATTAAACGGTGGAAATTAACGCTGAGTGGCAAACTCGTAATTAGTTGATCTTATACCTTGGTTCATCTGCTCCCACACGAACGTGGCATGGTTGACTGCTCGGCGAGCAGGCCAGCAGCTGAGCCAAGCCGCGTGAGTCCCGAGGCGACGGGGCCGGCACAGGGGCCCGCACGGCCTGCGGCGGGTGGCCGAGAAGGAGCCGGCCGGAACTGCTGCAACCGAGTCACCGAGAAACGAACGTGGGTCTTCAATGGTGAGTTCGCGGAAAAGTTCACCGGAACCGAACAAACAAAAAGAGATAGGTCAACAGTGATGGATTCGTGAAGTGAAAGACACCACGGCATAGAGAACGAAGAGGGCTACCTTGTGGTAGTGGTGGTTTTCTCAGGAACGTGACGGTTTGGCCGGAAAAGCTCGCCGGAAGTTCGTCGGAGTTTAGGAGTTGCGAAAGTTTGGCTTCAGATCTGGAACGATAGGAGTTGCGGCTCGTGAAACGGGCCGTACTTTTAGAATCCTCGCGTCGAGACGAACACCGGCATGTATATATATGTAGGTTTTGGATAAGTTTGAAAAACGAGATATTTTATTAATTTCGGAATTAATTAATTTCGGGATTAGAATAATTCTAGAAAAGTCCAGAATTGATATTTAAGCCACGAAAAATACTCTGACGGCTCCAAAAATTTTGGAAATATTCTCAGAGATATTTTAGAACATGATGAACTCACGATGAACTCAAATAAGGTATTTGAAGCTCATAAAAAGATATTTATGGAGCGTCTAAAAATTAGAACTTGCTCATAGAAAAAAATAGGAAAAGGTTCCCGAAAAAACCAAAAAATTCTCAAGAAGTTTGTAGTGATATAATGATGGATGATGAACTCAAAGAAGTGATCGGAGTATAACAAGAGGATAGAGCTCGGAACGATAAATTTATTTTGGAAAAAGACAGAAGTGAGCCGGACAAAGATAAATGACCTACCAAACGCGTTTTTGAAAGTCTACTGACTAACAACTCAAGGTCAAGCAACAAGAAAACACCTCAAGCAAAAACCCGTCAAATTAGTTTAGAAAAATTTGAAAATTCTCGTTTTACTACAACTAAAGTGGCGCTAGTTCTAGCTAAACTTGATCAATTTTATATAAATATTAAACTTATTTGTTTTATTTAGTATTTTCTACTCACAACCCAAAATCGGAAATTTTGGGGTGTGACACCAAGACAGGTGGATGGCCTAATTTTGTTCAAATCATGAATCAATTATCAAAAAAATCTTGGAAACTTTTAACGTGGAATGTCAGGGGTATTAATGCGGCTTGGAAATGGAATCCGGTTAAAAACAAAATAAGTGAGGCTCTCTGTGATATTGTATGTCTGCAGAAAACTAAGAAAGAAAATTTTGACAGTATATTTATCAAGAAAATCTGCCCTGCTTCCCTCAATCAGTTTGTATTTCTTCCATCAAATGGTGCATCAGGGGGGATTCTTGTGGCCTAGAAGGACTCAATGTTTCAAGGACAAGAATTTTTTCACAATGAGTTTGCTATCTCGGTTCAGTTCACTTCAAAATTGGACAATACTTCCTGGATTTTGACTAATGTATATGCACCTTGCACTCTAGAAGGGAAACTTTTGTTCACAAATTGGCTAAAAATTTTGATTATTCCGTCTCATATGGATTGGATTGTTTTGGGGGATTTCAACATGATCAGGAATCTAGAAAACAGAAACAAACCGGGAGGTGATTTAAATGACATGTTCAGGTTCAATTCGGCTATTAGCTCCATGGGTGTAAATGAAGTTTGTTTACAGAGAAGAAAATATATGGTCTAACATGCAACCTTCACCTTTGCTTGAAAAGCTGGATTGAATTTTTGTTTCAAATAGCTGGATCAACTCATATGCAAACACTTCAGCCTCTACTCTTGACATGGCTCCTTCCGATCACTATCCCTGTCTAGTAAATGTTACAACAGCTCTGCCACGAAGCTCTATCTTTAGGTTTGAAAATCATTGGTTAAAACATCTTGACTTCCAGGCTATCTTCTCCTCATCTTGGAATCAAAGCAACAATCTCCTTGACAGTGCCAAGAACACCAGTCACAAGTTCAAAAATCTAAGAAGGGGCCTAAAAAGTTGGCAGAAGTCATTAACAAATTTGAAAACATTGATCTCAAATGTCAGGCTTATTCTCCTTTTCCTGGAGGTGCTAGGGGATTTTGGAGACCTCAGTCTGCTAGAATGGAACTTCAAACAGATTCTCAACACTCATCTTCTGGCTTTGCTTGAAAAACAACATTTATATTGGAAGCAAAGGGGAAATATTAAATGGGTAACTTTGGGGGATGCTGGTACTCATTTCTTCCATGCAAGTGCAACTCTGAGGCATAAAGGAAAATCAATCCCTGAACTCTTCAATAGAAAAAATGTCTCTTTCAGTAATCACAAGGACAAAGAAAACATTATCTGGAGTGAATTTAAACTAAGGCATGGTATCTCTGAATTCACTGATTTCAGTATTCAACCGGACTCCCTTTATTCAGCAAGTGAAGACCTTCACTCTCTGGAAGACCCTTTCTCTAGCAGTGAAATTGACAATATCATCAAACTCTTACCCAACTTCAAATCCCTGGGTCCTGATGGTTTTAACAATGAATTCTTCAAAAATTGTTGGCACGTGATTAAATGGGACACTTACAGGCTATGCAGTGACTTTTACAATAACAATGTCTGCCTAAGAAGTATTAATAGCTCTTTCATAACTCTAATCCCAAAGGTAGACAATCCAAGATATGTGGGGGACTTTAGGCCTATATCATTACTAAACACCTCAATGAAGCTAATCACAAAGATTCTGGCCAACAAACTTCAGAAGAAAATCATTCAGTTGGTTCACAGAAACCAGTATGGGTTCATCAAAACAAGAACTATTTTGAATATCTTCACATCTATCATCACTCAAAAAAGGAAATAATTATCTTGAAGCTAGACTTTGAAAAGGCTTTTGACACTATGGAACATCAGGCTATCATAAGGGTAATGGAAGCTCATGGTTTTGGACAGAGATGGATTGGATGGATCGAGAACATTCTCAACTCTGGAACCTCTCAAATTCTTCTCAATGGGGTACCTGGGAAGACCATTCACTGCACAAGAGGGGTTAGACAGGGTGATCCTCTCTCACCCCTCCTTTTGGTTCTGGCGGCTAACTACCTTCAGGCTCTGATTAATAAAGCCAAGGATATGAACCTTTTAAAGTTGTCAATTCCCATCCAATCCACAGATGACTTCCCAATTATTCAATATGCAGATGACACTCTGATTATCATGGAGGGAGACCCAAGACAACTTTTCTTCCTCAAAAGTCTTCTCCATTCCTTCTCTCAAGCGACTGGGCTCAAGGTCAATTATAACAAATCAATGATGCTCCCAATTAATGTAACAGATGAAAAGCTGAATCACTTAGCAAACACTTTTTGGCTGCTCCAAGGGAACTTTGCCCTTTACTTACTTGGGTTTGCCTTTAGGCATAACAGGGCCAAAAGTTCAAGACTTCTTGCCACTAATCAATAAATGCGAAAGAAGGCTGGGTGGTATCTCCTCGATGTTAAGCCAAGCTGGAAGACTTCAAATGACAAATGCAGTTCTCTCAGCTATGCCAACATATTATATGTGTTCTCTCCAACTTCCGAAAGCAGTCATCAAACAAATTGATAAATTTAGAAAACACTGCTTATGGAGAAATTCAGACATCATTGGAAGATCTCAACCCAAGGCGGCATGGAAGATGATTACAAAACCAAAGTTAGAGGGAGGCCTAGGAGTCATTTGCCTAGAAAGCCAAAACAAAGCACTGCTGATGAAAAGCATTTTCAAATTCCTAAATCGCAATAATATCCCTTGGGTGGACTTAATCTGGGAAAAACATTACAAGAATGGAAGACTGCCTGACACTATTTCAAAGGGGTCATTTTGGTGGAGAGATACTCTCAAGCTTCTACCTCAATTCAAAGATATGTCTTCCTTAAAAATTAGAAATGGTAATAGTGGTCTGTTTTGTAAGGATGACTGGTCTGGCAGAAATTTCAGTTATCAGTTTCCAGAGCTTTTCTCCTTTGCCAAGAATAAATCCATCTCAGTCAACAAAGCCTTCCAACAAGATGACTTTCATCAGCTCTTCAACCTACCTCTCTCTGAAGTTGCATTCAAACAACTAGAGGATATTCAACAGATAATGGCATCAGTCCAGATTCAAGAAGACAAAGATATTTGGGCTTTTCAAGGATCAGTCTCGTCCTTCTCAGCAGGAAAGGCATACCAACGGATGTTACAAACAAACAATCTGCAACCAGCTTTCAGATGGCTATGGAAAAACTATTGTCAACCTAAACACAAAGTCTTGTTCTGGTTATTGATGAAAGATAGGCTGAGTACAAAAACATCCTAAAAAGGAAACATATGCCCCTTCAGGACTATAATTGTGACATTTTGTAATGGCCATGTTGAAGAATCCTCACAACACCTTTTCCTCCAATGCCCCTTCGCTCAAGATTGCTGGGGAATGGTTGGTCTGCAGGTGGATCAAGAGGAAGATTTCATTTAGAACTTAGAGCTAGTGAGAAGCCAGCTTAGATCCATCTTCTTCATGGAAGTCATCATTATTATCAGCTAGATTATTTGGTCAGTCAGGAATGATTTAATCTTTAGAGCTAACAGCTTAAATTTGCTAGACTGCAGACGCCCGTTCGAAAAGGAAATCGGTCACATCAGGTTAAGAGTAAAAGAAGGCCTTTCGTTCCAATTTGACCAATGGATTCAATCGATAGCTCTTTTCCAGCTACATTAGTTTTTTTTCTTTTTTGTTTATCTTCTTTGTTTCTTAACTCTACCCTGTGCGGGTTGCCTGTAAATTTATTTTGTTCTGTGTAGGTGCAAAAGCCTCTCCAGTCCTTTCAAAAAAAAACTTGGTAGTAAAATTATTGGGTCGTAGATTCAACCGAGTTGGTTATTTGGCTTAGTGAGCGAGGAGTTGTATGGAGTTGGTAGATAATCGGTCGTCGTAGTCATAGCCCCAAAGTTGTGGATCGACCAATAGTGTGGCACTCCCTAGTTGTGTTTTTTTTTTTTGCTTGATCTTCACTAAAAAGACTAAACCAACATTTATTTTTTAAATAAAAATATAGTAGCAAAGCTGTAATATTTTCTTATGCAAAAACGACCCCTACACGGTCCGGAGAAGACCGGTCACAGATATACTTACGAGTAATTAGTAGTACAAGCGTAAGCAACAAAATCCTCAGTCTTTGATGAGAGCACATATACTATATGACGATGCAAAATCTTGTTTTCGCGCTGTCAGATTTCTTGATAACACTTAAATATTTGAGAGTTAACGTGCGGGTTTTTTTTTTGGTTAGCCTCCTTTTCAATATATAGTCACCCGGCCCCACAAGAAGACAAACGTTTATTTAAGGTATTCCAAATCTTTGACGGTCATCGATCAATAATGAATATAAAATACACTCTGCCTTTCGGTTTGCTTAGCAATAATGGTAATAACAAAAAAAAATATGCTGCACATAATAATAAAATAATATAGAGGTCGTTCACATGCATCATAGATTGCGCTGTCGATCTGCTGATGTCAGTAAAGGTTTCAATCATGATTCATGGCCCTATCAACCATTTGCCAAGAATAGTATATTTATATATACTGTATACGGACTGCATATATCAGAATGGGGTCCGGCCTCGTTATATCTAAAAAAAAGTACTAGAATGGGCCCTACATGAAGAGGGTTTACCGTAGATGGTATTATTAACTCAACTAATCTAGCTACACCGTGCCCCTGTTTAAATTAATCTATCGAGACACCACTACTCCCCCTAGTTGTGTTGTTACTCTTTTGTCGAGAGCCTGGTCCACGTCCACTCATTTTAAGAGCATCTCCAGCAGCTCCTCAATCCATCTCCCCCAATATAGGTGTATTGGTGATCACCAATATCGTTTTGGGGTCTGATTTAAGTTGTTTCTGCAGCAGTTTCCCAATCCTATCACCAATACAGTGTCTCGTCCATCTCTCTCTCCTCCCATGGGCGATTCTGTACAGGCCCGCGCCGACGATGTCCGTGGCCTCCACCTCCTCCCCACGGGATCTACAAGCATGAGGAGCAGACGGACGGGACTGGATGGGGCCGGCGGCGGCTATGCCTATGGCGGGCCAAGGCATAGTTGTGCGTTGGGCCGGGAGAAGCGGCGGCCAGGGCCACGGTTGGCCAAGGCAAAGCGGTGCTCGGGCCTGGCGGGGGACGGCGGCGGCCATGGCCATGGTGGCCAAGGCGCAGCGGTACGCGGGTCTGGCCGGGCTCTATGGACGGGGACAGCGGCGGCCATGGCCACGGCGGACCGCGAGGTGTAGCGGTACGCGGGCCTGGCTGGGTCCGGGGACGGCGATGGCCATGGCCACGGCGGACAGCGAGGTGCAGCGGTGCTCGGCCCGGGCCGGGGACGGCGGTTGGGGCGGGGCCCACCTTATTGGGGGATGAAAGTGCATGGTGCACTTAAGTATATTTTGGATGACTTGATGACATCATTGATTAAAGGTCTAATGTGTTTGCTAAGTGTGACACAAGAATAAGCTTATCTCACAATGTGTTTGAAATGAAATGCAAAGCCAAAATGATGGATTGTTGTATGATATTCATGTCACAAGAACAAGACAACAATGAAAATGACATTGATAAAAAGGCTACTCTATTGTGGGATAATCATGGTTCATATGTGTGCTAACAAAGGATTCAAAGCAAAATGTGATTGAATGGCTTGAAGATGATGAAGATAGCAAGGAAAGAGTCTTCGAGGTACCAAGGAAGAGTGAAGGCAAGCGACGGCTTGGCGACCGAAGAACCTAGCTAGGGTGAAGAAGAAAGTACTTGCATTTAGTCGAAGGATCAATCAAGCTTGAAGATTACATTGAGTGGAGAATCAACATTCCTAGCAACAATATTGATTGAAGTGACTTGACACATTTGGGATTTCATCATATCACTTGTATGGAGTCAAGTCACATGCTCAAGTTGGCTACGCTCGAGGGACATCTACTTCTAATCATGACAAGCATTCCTCTAAATGAAGAAGGTGAAAGAGAAGCGGCTTCGGTTCGATAAAGATCAACTCAAGAGGTTTAAAACTTGTTTTTCAATTCATCTTGAGTGATTAGGAAAGCCGTACTATTAAGAGGGATGCAACATAGAGTAGATGATTCTTCATAAGTGCTCAAGTATAAAATAAAATCAAAAGAGAGACACAAAATCACTTCACGAACACTTGGAGAGGTTGCTGTCAACTTCCAGCGTCGAAAGTTCCGACCTTAAAGTCGGAAGTTCCGACACTGGGATTTTCAGCAAGTAGAAAGCTTTGCTGTCCTGCCAGCGTCGAAAGTTCCGACCCGAGTTCCGACACTCCCAGCGTCGGAAGTTCCGACCCGAGTTCCGACTCGAGTTCCGACACTCCCAGCGTTGGAAGTTCCGACCCGAGTTCCGACACTGTCAGCGTCGGAAGTTCCGACGCGAGTTCCGACAGTGGGATCTCGACCTGCTCAGCCTCCCTGCCGCAAGCTCGTCGGAAGTTCCGGTTATCTCCCGGAAGTTCCGACGTGTCGGAAGTTCCGACCCGACTTCTGACACTGACTGAAAAGTAGCCGTTATACCTCTATGAACAGTGTTTCTAGTGAACGTCGGAAGTTCCGAGATCTAGACCGGAAGTTCCGACCTTCAAGTTTTCAGACCAATGGCTAGAAAACGTCTAGTTTCGTGGGTGGGGCTATAAATACCCCCAAGCCTCCCCATTTGGAGGCTGCTGATTCTGCCACTTCCCACACTCATTCTAGAGCTTCCAAAGCACTTTCCAACCCTCTCTTAGTGAGTGATTGACCTCTAATTGCCAAATCCATTTGTGGGTTGATAGAGATTCAAATTAGAGAGCAAGCCACCTCTTGAGCACTTGTGCAAATCGTCGATCTTGTTGTGCGCATTCGTTACTCTTGGACTCTACGGTCCTAGACGGCTAGGCGTCGCCGTTGAGCACCCAAGAGCTTTGTGGAGTGCCTCGAAAAGTTTGTGAAGGTTCGATCTCTCCTCAAAAGAGATCAACTAGTAGAAGGAGCATTGCGGGTGAAATAGACCGCGGCTAGAGTGACCTGTGGTGTCCTCTAGAGCCCACCTTTGTGGTAGCTCGCAGGCGGCTCAACGGAGAGTAGGAACCGAGGGGGTGCCAAACTTCGGTAAAACAAATATCGTGTCTTCTCTCTTTTACCGCTTTCGATATTTGTGTGGCTCGAGCTATCTCTGCAGGGTGTGACAAAGTTGAGAAGAAACCGGAGTCGATTTGGAGCCCGGCGCTAAAATCACAAATACCGGACGTGTCCGGTATTGCTACCGGACGTGTCCGGTATTGTCTGAGGGCTCGGCGATTTAGGGTTTACCGGACGTGTCCGGTATTAACTTCCTGCACAGGATTTGTTCTATATTGTTCTAACCATTTGTGGTGTAGGCAATTGACTCTATATTCATTGTATATCTTTCATATACTATGTGTTTGTCTCTTGTGGGGTTGATTTACTCCGATTGAGAGCTTCCAAGAAATTGGAAGCTCACTTACTAATCGCTTCCGCATTTAAGGTGTTAATTTTTCAGAAACGCCTATTCACCCCCCTCTAGGCGGCATCTTAGGTCCGTTCGGTCCTTTCAATTGGTATCGGAGCTTAGACTCACGTTTGAGCTTCACCGCTTATGAGAACGGATGGATTCGCCTAAGGAGACGGACGTGGTGCTTCTCCAAAATGATGGTTCAAACTTTCTATCTTGGTCATCTTATGTACTCAATGCATTTCGGGCTATTAGCCCCTTTGTTGAGCATACTGTGGATGCGAGCATATCTCTTTCTATGGTTGATTGGAGCAACTATCAGAACTTGACAAAAGAGGAAGAGATATGTGTGCAACTCAATGCTCATGTGTGTTTAATCTTGTTAAACTCATTGAGTGCAGAGGTTCTTGAGGAGGCTATCTACAATGGAGAATCTCCGCCGGAGAGTGCTCATGTCATTTGGACTAGACTTGCCAACCTATATGGAAAGTCCAAATGTGATGAAGCACATGATTGTGATTCATTGGAAATGGAGTCCATTGAATCATCATCATGTGAAGAAGCCTCAAGAAGCCTCAAGGAAGATGAGCCAGATCGAGAGGCGCAGGCTGCTGCTGCTCTGGGCACTGTCTGCACATACCGGACGTGTCCGGTATATGCTCAGCAGACAGGGAGCAGGGGGCAGACAACAGCGACTCTCAACCCCGGTGGCGACCAAGTGATGAGTCAACATCAGTACCTCATGACACTTAGAAGAAAGCAACCAAGAAAGATCAAGAGAAGATTCTTGGTGGAATCAAGGAGAAGACATAAAGAGATAGTCAAATAGATAGTGATGAGAATGATGAAGATGATGACTCTCTTGATTATCTCAAGTATGAAGACAAGCTCTTATTCGTCAAAGTTTTGAAGAAAAATGATGAGCTAGAGAAGGAGGTGGAGGAGCAAGAGCAATCCCTTCAAAATCAAGAAAAGATCCTCATCTCCAAATTAGAAGAGCTAAAGGCATTAAATGAAAGGTACGAAAAATTGTCAATTGAGCATGCTTTAGCTACTAACTCTCTCTAATGTGGAAAGGCTAGAGAAGGAAAACTACAAGCTCAAGGCAAGATTGAGTGATCTCTCATTTGAGCACAAGTTCCTACAAGAGGACTTCTCCCATCTCAAGTGCTCACATGAGAAGCTAGTAGAATCAAATGCCATGCTTGAGATAGCACATGAGGTTGTTATTGCTATGGTAAAATCTTCTCAACCTCACACAACTACACTCACTAGTGCACCATCTCAATTAAATATTATTTGTGCTAATGAGTGTGCCTCTCAAGCAAGCCAATCTTCGATTGAGCAAACTCTTAAAGAAAATGCTAGGCTCATCGAAGAAGTGAAAAGTGTAAAGAAGGATGCGATTATATTGAAGGATGAGGAGAAAGCACAACCTTCTCAAGATAACCGTGATTACATGGTGAAGAAGCTTGAGAAGGGTTCAAACCTTGCTTCCTCCAAAGTCCAACAAAATAATCTCACCCTATCCAAAGAGAAAGCAACCAAGAGCAAGAAAAGCAAGAAAAGGATTTGCTTTGGTTGCGGGACATATGGTCATGAAAGTGCCATGTGTCCACACAAGACTTGGGCCGACAAATGTGAAGCGGCCGAGAAGAGGGCAGCCACCAAGGTGGCAAATCAAGTGAAGAATGATGGTCCAAGTGGTGGTGTGAAGTGTCACACTTCATGTCATTCAAGCAAGATATGCACCCTAGCCCAAGATTCAAGAAAAAGGGTTTTAGTAGCAACAAGAAAGTGCTATGGGTGCAATAAAGAAGGTCACTTGGTGAACCAATGCCCAAACAAGCAAGACAAGCAAAAAGCAAACAATGGGCATATTTGCTATGCTTGTAGGAGAAAGGGGCATCTAAGCTATTATTTCCCAAATGGTATGCATCCTAAGCCGAACACATTTGCAAATGATAATGTGCTTAGGAAGGCCACAAAGGGACTTAGCACTAGTAAGGTGATGTGTTCACCACATACAAGCACTAAGCCCATTTGGGTGCCTAAGCACTTGTTGACTAACATTGGAGGACCCAACAAGAGTTGGGTACCAAGATGTGCTTAGGATGTTGATGTAGGTACCCATGGTGAGTTGGAGGCCTTCGCGGTGGTTGAGCAAGCCAATTTGGAAATTCTAACTCAACCTATCAACCAATGTTCATCATAATTGCTTATATGGTTGACTCGTTGGTAATCTACATTTGTCTTATCTATTACTTCATCTTCACCATGACCTAGTGTACCTAAACTTGGTAGGATAGCCATCTTTTCACTATTCTTGCTTACTATTTCATAACTTGTTTAATATGTGAAAAGTTGGAAATGGCAAAATAACTACATATCATTCTCTGTCGGAAGTGCTGACTGTAGGAACTTCTGACCTGGCACCAGCACTACTGACAGAGAACATCTCTGCACTGTCACAACATACCGGACATGTCCGGTATGCCTACCGGACGTGTCCGGTATGACAGTGAGCTGCCCATCTTTGCCTACATGAGATTTGAGTCTATTTATATTCATGCTATGTTTCACATGTTAGCTCACATCTATCATGTTGTTGTTTCTCAAGTAATATGTGCATTCAACTTAATATCCTTACTTTATAGCAAATTACTTAGTGTTGGCCAAAATAGCAATTTGACTCCCACATTCTTAATAGAATGAAAAAGTGCTTTGAAAGGAATTCAAATACTTGAAGCACTTATTTAGGGGGAGCTAAATTTCTATTTTGAGTCTCTTATGAACTAATGAACTTTGTCTAGTATATGTTGTAGTTCATCATGATAAAATTGATCACTTAGTGAGGACATGGTTATTTAACAAATAAGGTCAACAAATCATCACCATGTCATAATTATGCTTAGTGGATTTCATGGGCTCAAGGCAGAGGTATGTTTTTTATTATATGCATTGAAAGTGCATTCTAGGCCCTATAATATGCTAGTGGGGTGCATTTGTGTGTAATAAGATAGATCTTTTCAAAACCCCTTACTAGCATGCATAGGAGGTGTGGATTTACAAATCTTTGATCCTCCTTGGTCTTTGTGACCTAGTCATGTCATAATGTGATTATTGTTCCCCTTGGTTGAATGTTTGGCTAATCACATGTGACATGACTCTCTCAAGTTCATAAGCCACCATGTATCCCTTTGTTCAAATCTCTCATATGGTCTATTTTGGAAAAGAGAATATGAGAATATTGGATTAAGTATGTTTGCAAATCACTTAGATCAAAGGTCTACATTTAATTTGGATCAGAAAAGTCAGAGAAAAGAGCTAGAAAGAAACAATATTGTTTTTGGTCAAAATGGACACAGTCAGCACATACCAGATGTGTCTAGTATGTATATCGGACGTGTCCGGTATGCGCGTGACTTAAAGAAACCTCGGGCCAGCAAAGGGCTATTTCTTTCTATTCTCTCCTTTCTCTCACACAAATAGAAACCCGACCCCAATACCTCAATCCGAGCTCCGTTGTTTCGTCCGTGGAAAAGTGAAGGAGGAGAAGGGATCGGAGAGGCCTTGCATCAAGATTAAAGGCTCCAACTTTTGGATTTCAAATTCTCATCCTCTTCTCCATTCCCAAGGTATTCAAATCCTGGACCTCGTCCGATCTGTTGGATTCAAGTTCAATTGATGATTCCTTCGGTCAATATGCTGCATTGGTTGCCTAGAAGTAGCAGTGCTCAAAAGTTTGGATTGGATTGGTGGAAGTTTGGATTCAAACCCTAGAATGGGCTGCTGGATGCGCTCATACCGGACGTGTCCGGTATGAATACCGGACGTGTCCGGTATGGCCAGGCAATGCAGGTGTCATCCTGCAGTTTGATTCCAAATCAACCAAATGTTATATCCTACGATACTATTATTTGTCTATGATGTGTTTGCAAACCTTTGTCATATGTTGGACTAGGTGACGACAAATCTTTGGACAAATAATTGTGTTATAGTGGTGTAATGTATTGAGATACACTTTGAGCCCGGTTCTTAATATTGTTCTTGGATATATTTGTGGATTCAGGACAGCGGCTATGAGTGAGCACATAGAGCCGAGGCGCAAGGGCAGGCATGACCCTCGCCATGAGAGGCAGAAGAAGGCCAGGCAGGAGATAGGGACCAGCTCAGTTGGGCACAGGGCAGTGAGGGCAGCAGCTCAGGGAGGCTCAGACTCTTCAGACAGTGATCCGCAGGAGTACAGGTTCAGAAAGAGAAAGAGCACTGACAGAGATAGTGAGGAGGAGATTGAGGAAGAAGAAGAAGAGGAAGGAGAAGATGATGATGATGAGAAAGAGGCAGTAGATCCTCTCTATCAGTAGGGTTTCCAGGGTGGTCAGCATATGAACTATGGGATGCTAGAGATTCATGCCCCTCATGTCCCTCGGTACATTGCTAGAGTTAACTACAAGGGAAAGGGGAAGACCAGACTTGCTAGAGATCAAAGAAGGATCGATCCCAGAGGTTTGCCCAAGATTCAGTATGACTATAGGTTTCACACACAGTTTCACGCAGATTTCTATACTAGTGTGATTCTCTCCAGGAACCCAGTGATTGCCAGATCTGAGTGGGTGGATTGGGCAGCATTTAGAGAGCTCGAGAAGGACTCCATTGACCATGCTATTGCCATTTGTCAGCGTGTGGGTGCGTATCAGATTATGGAGTTTCAACATGACTGGAACTCAGAGGTCATAGCTCAGTTTTACGCCACTTTGTTTGTTGAGGAGGACTCGAGCCGGATGCATTGGATGCTTGAGGGAGCCTGGTACAGTGTGGACTACAGTGCGTTTGCTGCTTACATTGGCTTCACAGAGGAGGACCTCCAGAAGGACAAGATTCATGCAGAGCTTGCACTACCACCAGAGCAGATGGGATTTATGTATCCAGCAGGTGGTCCAGGTGTGGTTGGTAAGGTTCTAGGTCTTCACCCTACCTACAGGTATCTCGAGAGGATATTCAGGAGGACTATAGATTGCAAGGGTGGAGATAAGGGCACAGTTGCTGAATATTCCAAGAACCTTCTTTAGAGGATGGCTCCAGGGGCTAGGCCCTTCAGTGTGTTTGATTTCATATGGAGTGAGATCTTGTTGTGCGCATTCGTTACTCTTGGACTCTACGGTCCTAGACGGCTAGGCGTCGCCGTTGAGCACCCAAGAGCTTTGTGGAGTGTCTCGGAAAGTTTGTGAAGGTTCGATCTCTCCTCAAAAGAGATCAACTAGTGGAAGGAGCATTGCGGGTGAAATAGACCGCGGCTAGAGTGACCTATGGTGTCCTCTAGAGCCCACCTTTGTGGTAGCTCGCAGCTGGCTCAACGGAGAGTAGGACCCGAGGGGGTGCCGAACTTCGGTAAAACAAATATCGTGTCTTCTCTCTTTTACCGCTTTCGATATTTGTGTGGCTCGAGCTATCTCTGCAGGTTCTGTGTGTTGAGCATATACATAGATTGTATTTCTGCAGGGTGTGACAAAGTTGAGAAGAAACCGAAGTCGATTTGGAGCCCGGCGCTGAAATCGCAAATACCGGACGTGTCCGGTATTGCTACCGGACGTGTCCGGTATTGTCTGAGGGCTCGGCGATTTAGGGTTTACCGGACGTGTCCGGTATCCCTACCGGACGTGTCCGGTATTAACTTCCTGCACATGATTTGTTCTATATTGTTCTAACCATTTGTGGTGCAGGCAATTGACTCTATATTCATTGTATATCTTTCATATACTGTGTGTTTGTCTCTTGTGGGTTGATTTACTCCGATTGAGAGCTTCCAAGAAATTGGAAGCTCACTTACTAATCGCTTCCGTATTTAAGGTGTTAATTTTTCAGAAACGCCTATTCACCCCCCTCTAGACGACATCTTAGGTCCGTTCGGTCCTTTCAGGGGAGATGCAACTCCCCCTTTATTTGAGGGGAGAAGAGAAGTTTTTTGGGATCACCATAAAGGGGGCCGTATTGGGGAGCTGCTGGAGCAAGAAATTTCTCTCATCTCCTCCAATATGACAGTTTTACGGGGATTGGGGATCGTTTTGGGGAGCTGCTGGTGATGCTCTAAATTCTAATACTGGCATTTTCCCATAGGATCATGGAAACACAACCAGAGCGAACACACTCATACCCAAACCTTTTTTAAAAATAAATAAATTTAGATCCTGTTTAGTACAGCTCATCTTCATTTATTATTATTGAAGCTATTTTTTCCAGAGAATAGCTTCATGAGTAACGTCCTAGCTTAAACTGAGCTATTTTGAAAAAAAAAATTTGCAGAACAGTTTCACCAATAACTTTATGCAGGTTGGGAGAGAGAAATGTGGGTGTTAGCTGTGAAAAGTTACTTTTTTCAGCTTCATCTCAGCTTATGCTTTTACAAAAGGGGGAATAAAACAACTTTACGAGTGAAGTTGTTTAAAAAAAATGTTTACCAAACATGGTCATAATTCTGGCCTCTACAACATATACAGATCAATTCTTACAAGGTTTTCAGTACAATTGCTTATTGTGATTGCATTGACTTATCAGCTAAGTACGTGCATGCAAATATTTTTCCTTTCCAATATATAGTACACTTCAAGTAAGTAACGTACGCATAGTATTAGAGAAATGTTTTGGGGTGCTCGGAAAAAACAACAATCATTCGTTCGGTGAGATAAGAAGAACCTATTAAGAGGAATAAGTTGTGGGCCGGAACAAAAGGTTAGTAGACCTCAAGACCTAATAAAAAAATTATTTTAAAGGTTATAATTGTACTTTCTTCATAGCTCACGGATTATTAGATTTGGCCAATCCCAATGTAAATGCAGCAGAGCTATCGAGTGAATTTGCTGGCGATGGAATCCTTGTATTCTCGGTTGCGGCGGCGCCCGCTGATTGTCTTCCTCTCAGCTTCGCCGGTGATCTTGCTCTCATTTCGTCCACGATCACGCTGATAGATGTTGGGCAGAACACCGGCCTCCCATGGTCACCTCTCCTGTCCCTGCCAGCACGCTCTCCATATCCATCTGAACGGGGGCCCTACCTGCCGACCCAGGTAGCAGGAAGCCCCGCGCCGACCCCCCCTCCCTTCTGTGTTCTTCCTCATCTCGCTCCCCTGCTCCACCCCCGCCCCTCCGTGCCCCGCCCACTGCCGCGGCCGCGGTAGGGCCTCGTCGGAGCTCCGCCGCGGCGGCCTCCTCCTCCCCCTCCCCACCGCCCTCCTCCCACTGCCGCCATCTTCGGCGAGCTCCCCCGCCCCTCCCTGGTCGGCCGCCTCCACCGCCATCAGAGCTCCCTAAGCGCCGTCCAGCCACCCCCCCACCGTCGGGCGTGCCTGCCTCCCCCCAGCCGGCCTCCTTCTACAGCCGCCAGAGGGGGTGAAGGTGAGGGAGAGGAGAGGGTGGGCTGGGCCGCGCATGGGCCGACACTACTACAGAAAGCTTAACCGAGGCGGGCAAAATAGGTTAACCGAGGCGGGCAAACCGTCCGCCTCGGTCCATAGGCCTCGGTTAATTAAAACTTAACCGAGGTGGGCTAGTCGACCGCCTCGGTTAATACTTTTACCGAGGCGGGCAACTTAAAGCAACCGCCTCGGTTAATAGGTATTAACCGAGGCAGTCACTCTTAAGAAACCGCCTCAGTTAATATTTTAACAGAGGCGGTTAATGTAATGCGCCCGCCTCTGTTAAAATATTAACCGAGGCGGTTTCTTAAGGGTGACCGCCTCGGTTATTTGTTTTACAATTAAAAAAATAATTTGTTTTAAAATCGCATTTGAATTTCCTTTTCACGTTGGAAGCAAAGTCACAAACACATTCGTTCAACTAGCAGTACTCCTTCGAGTACATATATTATATGTCACAACAACGTATCATTGTTCAATTACACGTATTCAACTTTATAATTCAACATTTTATAAATTATATGTCTAGCAACATGTAATCCTTGATGTTCAGATGGGTGCTCCACTTTCGGAGGATCTCATACTTGTCGTCATCCGCTAATGAGCTTTCCATGTTGAAGAACTGTGGGGGTATAAACCCAGGTATCCTCACGGCTAGACTTGGGCTGCTTCATGAAGGCCGGCCCAACTCGCTACGAAGGATCGTGACGTCAAGGCCCAACTGGTCGGGCAAGCGGCCCAGTTGGACGGATGACGGCGCGGGAGCCTTCTCAGACAAGGAAGCGCAGTCGGTTAGGAAAGATATCGTGTTCTCCACGATGTAAGGTTGTAATCGACTAGGTTTCCTTATTCTATCATGAGATTCGATCTACTAGGATCTGTGACCCTGCTCCTCGAAGCTATATAAGGCGAGTAGGGACCCCCTCTCAGAAACACGTTCATCAATATACAGAATAGACAACTCGACACAGGACGTAGGATATTACGCTGAACTCGGCGGCCCGAACCTGGATAAACCCTCCTGTTCATCTAGTTTCGTCCCTGTGTCACGTCCGGATCGTCGTCCCACGCGCCTTCCCCGCTAATCTACCACCTCGGGCATACCCCTAGGTGGGCTATCGACCGTATTCCGTCGACAGCTGGCGCCCACCGTGGGGAGTGTGCGTGCGGACGTCATGACGACTCGGATGGTTTCTTTCCCTCCTTCCATGGATCTTCCGGCGGGCTTGACGTTCACCGTCGGGTCTTTTTCTTGGGTCACCAGAGATGACCTAGTCGTTGGGAGCATGGAAACGCCCCAAGCTTCTCAGCTACCGGGTGCACCGACCACGAGATCGGAGCCCCCAAGCAAACCGGCGCTTCCCCGCTACCAAGGACGGCGCCTCGATAACTCTGACCTGATCGAATCCATTGATCGGGTCACGGCGGGCATCGCCGAAACTCTTGCTTTGGCAGATTCGATCGGAGATCGTTCGCTTAAGCACGAATATGACGAAGGAGAATGGCAGCAACCTCGATGACCGGCCCGCGCTAGGGGACATGCACAACTTCAAACCGGTCTGGTCGTCACCTCAACTCCTGTGGGTCGCTCCGTCTTGCTCTGCCCTCCCCAGGAGTCTGAACCAAGTACGGCAAAACATAGCCTTTTTGCTCCTGTCTTTCCTCACGGATTGACAAACTCGACTTCGGCGTATGAGGAACAAGTCAGGGGACTCTTCCATAGCCGTCCCAAGAACTGGCGTACTCCGGTTAAGCAGTCGTCCAACTCTAAGCAGTTTGACGCCAACGTCTGCATGGCAGTTTTAACCTCCGCTTCTGCATCAAGCGCCGGATCGACCAGGTCCAACTCACCAAACCGGACGCCGGATTATCCCCCAGGTTTCAGGCCCTTGCCGCGCTATGGAGGCTCAGTATTTGCTATAAGTCATGATGAGCCGGCAGTAGATGGAGAAACAGACGAAGCAAAAGCCCGACGTTTAGCCAGAAACGCTGACAGAGCTACTCGGAGAGCAGCTGAGGCCAACGGTGAACAACGCATACAGCGCAACTTATACGATGCGTTTGACATGTGCGATAACCATCCAGTCCACAAGACCCCGCAAGCCAATCTTGCCATGGCCATGAACCTGGTCGAGAACCTCCCGGCAACATCTCAACTCGAGCAGCTCGGAGCATATTTAAAAGTATCTCTGATACAAGTCCAGGACCAGGCGGTAGGACCATCTCACGCCGCTCCCACCGGATCTAGAAGAAGCCGCAGGGATCCGGATCCACGGCCAGAGTCTAGCAGTAATCAGAACCGCCGCAACGATCGCAACAATCGTAGAGGCGGTCAAGACGACGGAGCCGACCAACATGCTAGAAATAATCCAAGTGCTGGACCCCAGGACCTACGCGACCACATCACTGAAAGGTCCGATCTACGCAACCACATTGAGGGCTCCAAGGATACAAGGCTCCGTCAAGAGATGGAAAAACGAAACGCATGGGATCGCGAGCACGACCTCCTAGATCAAACCCTTACTGGTCCAAGACAGTTTACGAAAAGACTTCGGTCTGTCATCTGGCCTAGAGGTTTTAAAATTCATGACCTGAGGTCGTACGATGGAAAGGCGGATCCTCATCAATGGATCATGCTATACGAAACTGCAGTTCGAGCAGCCAGTGGAGAAGATGTCATGGCAAACTATTTGCCCGTGGTCCTCAACCAAGCTGCAAGCCAGTGGCTCCTGAGCTTACCTTCCGACTCCATCGACAGTTGGTCCGACCTAAAAAAGGAGTTCATATCCAACTTTAAGGCTACCTGTCAACAACCTGCCAGCAAATACGACCTCGAGCGCGTCAAAGACCGCCCTGGTGAACTAATGCGAGATTACATCCGCCGATTCTCCGATGCCCGGATTCGGGTAGCTAACGTCATGGATGATGAGTCCATCTCAGCTTTTATTAGGGGATTACACCATCATGAAGGGCTGAGGAACAAGCTGCTACGTAAAGAACCAAGAACGGTCGAAGAACTCCTTAATATAGCCCAGAGCTGGGCTCGGGCAGAATGATATAATACGCAGCTCACGGACGATCGCCGGGACCCGAGGCCTCGGCACGATGACCGCCATCGAAATGACTATCGCAGCGACCGACATGACGAAGCCTATGATGATCGCCGAGAACGGTTTAGGGATAACCGCCGCCCTAACCAAAGGTACGACAACCGCGACGAAAGAAGAAGACAACCAAATCCTGGTCGAACTCCAGGCAATGAGGTTAATAACACCAAGGCGGGAGGCAAGCGCAATTATGATTCAGCCTACTCCAAGATCCTGAAGCAAGATTGTCCGGCGCATCCCGGCGTAGGACACACGATGGAGGAATGCAGGGGGTTTAAAGCCATATTCCGCAATGGCTCCAAAAAACAGCGCCCCGACGCTGAGGACGGACCCCTGACACGACGTGAAGGAAAAGACCCTCAAGGAGATAACGAAGATGACCAGGACCCATGATCTTCAGCCCGCGCCGACGACCTTGTGGCCGCCCTCCGACCAGAAGCCACGCGCTTACCCGTAGCCCTCGCAGCGGACGGGTCCATCACGTCCACAGCTCCCTTATCCTTTCTCGTCTTTTCAGTGGCTGCTTCATCAGCTTGGGAGTGTGGAGGACGGCTGGTCGGAGACCCCTTATCCACACCTTCCGGCCACTCGGTCGACGGCACGTTTAAGACATACACACTAGAGTGATCCTACAAAACAACCCAGACCACCATCATCACCACCGCAACAGCACACAATCAGCAAAACAAATTAAGAGACAACTCACATCTGTAACAGGCCGCGCCAGGCTGAATGGTTGTGTAATCTTCTTCGGCGTTTTCCAATCAGAGAATTGGAGCACCACGTGAACACGCCTTTCCAGCTCCTTCGACTCCAAATCTTTGGCACACTCACGGGTAGCGTCAGCCCGACCAGCATACTCAAAGCCAGGATGCACCCTCTCCTTGCACGGCTGTATCCGACAGTGCATAAAGTTGGCGGTAACCTGAATTCCATCAGAAGTTATCTCCCGCAATAAACTAAGCAGCTCCTGGACCTGCTCCATGTCACTTGACGAAGGCTTAGACGACCAGGTCCTACTAGACTCAACCACCTTCCCCACGTCACAGCTTAGAGCGGGAGTCTGGCATTGCGCCATGTAGAACCATTTCTCTTGCCAGCCGCTCACATTACTCTGCAAAGGAACGCTGATGTACTCGGACGCCATCCCCTCGCGCAGCAGGATGTATGCGCTACCCGCAATGCGTGAACCGCGACTATTCTTCTTCAGTTGAAAGAAATAGCGAAACAAATTGAAATGCGGCTGTATGCCAAGAAACGCCTCACATAGGTGGATGAAAATGGCCACAGACAAGATGGAGTTCGGCCCGAGATTGCAAAGTCCAATCCCCCAAAATTCGAGCAGACCACGGAGGAAAGCATGGCATGGCAGACCAAATCCTCTAATAAAATAATCCTCGAAGACAACTATCTCATCAGCATTGGGTTGAGGATAAGTCTCACCAGTCGGCGCTCTCCAACCGCCGGTCACCTTGTCCGGCAGCAGTCCACCGGCGGCAAGACGACCGATACTCTCCTCTGTACTCCTGGACGACACCCATTCTTGATCCAATCTCACAGCCGTCGCTGCCGCAGTCTTTCTCGTCCTCCGCGCCATCGGTTTCGCCAGAACAATGCAAGCTTTGCCGCCGATTCTGCGATTCTGGATCTAGGGCTACAGTGCAAGGTTCGGCGGAAGGAAAGAAAATGGGGAATGGCAACGGTCAGGGTAAGTTTTGACTATGCGGCGCTTACCTTTATAACCCAGTGCGCGACCCTTCGGGAATTTCACCCGATTCTACCCTCATGCACGCAATGGTGCATGAGGAATGAACAAATGTCCGCAACAATACGAGTTATGGTCTCTTTGTTGAATGGCTTGCTTTGCCAGCCCTGTAGTTCTTTCATGAGTACCTTGTAGCTGTTGCTAAACTTACTGGTCTCTCTTAGGTACTCACAAATATAGTATCCACATAATAATGTGTCAGGTGGTTGTTTGAAGCACTACATGTAATAGACAATCGTTCAGAACGTATAGAGTTTTCACGATATACTAATAAGTACACATATGAGTTTTCAAACATACCGGGAAGTTGTGCCTGACTTGCAGGTGATTTTTATACTTCTTCTTCTGCCTTTTAGTTCTGAGATCAATACAATCTGGTTCATCCAAGTACTTTCGGTAAGCGCTCTATGAAACCACATTTGTCACGACCAATTTAGCACATATGTTAAATAAAAAAGAAGTATCGTCACTTACAATCTAAATACGCTTTCAAATTCCTTATAACCTTCTTTTGGAGTATCTAAAGAGTCAAACACTATTGCCCTCCCATCCTGAGGATATATGAGAAATGCAATCTAGTGGCCCATGATGCCTCCGCTGGACCATTGAAACAAGTACAATTACAACCTTGAAATACGTGAGAAGCTATGATCGTAATAGTAACTATGTGATAGTTTTCTTTTGACTTACCCGAACTGGTAGGCGGCAATCATGTACCCACGTCCCTTGACCTCTCTCATGCATCTAAACACATATGTTCCTGCGTTAAACTTCATTTGGTTACGCAGAAGTTTGCGGGCCGCCTCTCTCTCTGCTCCGTCCAAGCCCACAAGCTTTTCATGAGTATTCGGTATATCATATTCCCCCGCGATGCATCTCTCTGAAATGTGCATGGGAGAGAGGAAAATAACATTTTTGCCTATTTCCTTGCATATGTGGGTCTGCATCCTGCAAGGACAAATCATGTTATTGTTATTAGCTTCTTACCAAATCGACATGGATGCAACACACTAAAAACTCATGATTCACTTACAAGGCAAACAATGTGACTTGGGCCACGTCGAGGTCCTTGCGCCGCAGTAACCGATGCAGGTCATGGAAATCTACAACGACATAAGCATCAGAGGTCAAGTAGAAATACTCCGCGGGAACCTTCAGAACAAAACTTTCAAGGCCTCTTTTCGCCGCTTCCATGTACCAGAGATGGAACCTCCTCACCTCCCACGGCTCTTCAGTTACGAGCTGGCCTAAGGTCAACATGAACTTCCCATGCACGTACCGGTCGGGACAATCATCGGAAAGGGGCCAACCCGCTGGTGATGGCATCCTGTACTTGAGATGATTAGGAGTGAAAAACTCTGCAAGAATCTCTGCGCATGTTGTACTATGACGTTGGTTGGTAGAAGCGTACCTGTCAAAATGGATTCAGCTTTCATACTCTTTGGCTACTTCATGGGCGATCCTATTCAACTTGCCGTAGTCAATGCCACTTTTTGTGGGTGTTGTAGTATCCTCTTGTTGCATACCCTTCATTGATGGGGGAGGACATTCTTTACTCTTTTCGTTTCGATCGCTTGCCTGCGGCGGTGTAGCAGTGCTCGGTCCTGACCCTGTATCTCCATGTGGATTGCTCGTGCATGGGGAGTGCCTACTGGATCATTGTTGTCATTGTCGTCATCAATGTCATAATGACCCACGAGAGACTGCGAGGGCTGTGACGACGGCATCGGCTCTTCTAAGTAAATATCGCATCGAGCCCAAAGTACTTCTTTGTCGACTAAACTTTGAAAGTACTTGGCCCCACAAGGTGTGGGTATGTCGAGTTCATCATCCTGGTGGTCCGGGTGCATCCAAGTTACCTTGACCCTACCATAGTGTTCCGGGATCAGCTTGTCGTCATACAGGCGTCCTGGCAATGCTATGCATGTGCCCACTGCCTTCTGTGTTTTTGACATCCTGTCGTACGGAACCACGAGCTGGCATGGCGTTGGTTTAACAATATCGTCGAACGGGTACCTCGGCTGTCCTCTGGTGGGGGCACCATCTAGCTTTGTACGACATCTATCGTTGGTACCACCACACCAGCCCGGCGAAACATCTGCGACCTCAACTCAACCATTGAGGGGTCATTGCTCGTGAACGCCTCTGAAATCTTTCCCATAACAAACTCCTTCATAGCCTCATCACGGCCTTGTTGGACAAGACTGTCCTTGTATGCTTGCCTAGTCCGAGAGGTTGCATCGGATCCCCAGGACTCCACTGTCTTCCAACTCTTTCTTGATGATATGCCACAGACACGGTCGCGGTGCTCTGGGTTCCCCAGTGCCTTAGTGAGTTGGTCCTTCTCTCTGCGGGGGTTGAACGACCCGCTTTGCTCGGTCGCAGCTGCCGCTAGGATCTTCTTCTCCGCCTCCTCATTTTGTGGTTCGTTGAACTTGGTCTTCCCCTCCTTCAGTACTTTTGGCCTACGGGCTTTTAGGTAGTCACGTGCCCTCTCATCAAGGCCCAAGTACTCATCAGGTTGTCCGGCCTCGGCTGCGATCCTTTCTTCCTCCCACCATTTTGGCTTCTTAGCGACATACCCTGTCATGCCTAGGTGGTGGTGGTGCACGTTCCTCTTCGCGAGCTGAGAGAACTTCTCGCTCTTTGCTTTTTCTTCTTCACTTTTTTCTGTGCCACAAATTCTTCCCAAACATCTGTGGTGAGGAAACTGTAGCGCTCTAATGCTGTCTTTCCTTTTTTTTGACAAAATCATTATTTAGTATCCACCTAAACTAGCGATGAGCTTTGGCTGCAATGTGTAATGCATGGGCCTTGCACTTTGCTTCATCATAACCCTCAGGATACGAGAATCGGGTCAGCAGCTCATTCCAAACATATGTCTTCAAGTGGCCTAGGACTGACTTCCAATCACTGTACTTGATAGGCACCTTCTCTCTGACTATACAAGAGCATTGGTTGCTGAAGGTGTCGAGGACAGTCGTTGGCTGTAAGGGTTCTCCCTGTGCCCCAACTTGGTATATGGCATGCACATCATCATTCACCTTGTGCCTGCCGTGTTGGCCCCTTCTCCTCTTTGGCTTTTTACCTTTTGTCGAAGAAGTTGTCGTTGAGGGAGCTGGTGGTTCCTCCACCCTTTCTTCCTCATCTAGGAACTCCAAACGACGAGGCACCACCAGTATCTGTTAAGAACTCAAATTAAACTATTTCCAGGAGGCCCTCAAATGTTGTGTTAATCAAAGAAAAGCTTTGTTGCAAGTACATACCTCTCTAGCCTTGTTTGTTCAACATTGTCGTTCGGGGAGTGCTCTAGTGCTTCCCGATTTGGTCCTTGTACTTCACCCATCGGATCATAATCAGGATCATCATCTTCCTCTCCACGAGGTTTCTTCGGAGGTGGCGGTGTTATCGACACACTCAAGAATGAAGTTGACTCTGAGTCGTCAGAGGTGTCCGAGCTGTTGACGGGGGTAGGTTCACGCCATTCTCCCATATCGTTCGCCATTGCAAGCTATGTGATTAGATTTATATGCATATTTCATAAATGTAAACAAAATGAAATCATTATATTCATCTCGGAACTCCATTTACATACTTCCAATTACATAATGACTTAGTCAAGATACAAAAGTTTGATAAAGAAAAATTACATAATTGATAATCATAAAAAAGTTTCATGTATAAAATTGGCTTAGGTTAGCCCCACTGTCATCACATCGCTTCTAAACTGGTTGTTTGTATCCAAGCCATCCTAGTTTAGGAGCTTACAAGTAGGTGACATTTGATCATCATAGCCGCTGCCTCAGCATAAAAGAGTACACATCATTGCATATGCCACTGCCTCAACACATCTTTAAAAGGAGTAATAGAGTAGATCAGTAGTAGAGGATAGGAGAGGAAGATACAATGAAAATAGTAGTACAGAATAACCGAGGCGAGCAAATAACAAAAACCCGCCTCGGTTATTAACACTCATTAACCGAGGTGGACGATTTAAAGGAACCGTCTCGGTTAATATATTAACCGAGGCGGGCAACTTAAAGCAATTGACTTCCATTGCCCATCTCGGTTAATATATTAACTGAGACGGTCCGAGGAGCCCGCCTCGGTTAAATATTAACCGAGGCGGGCGCCCTTTGCCAACCTCGGTCGTCTACAGGGTGATGTCTCGGTTAATCAAACGTGCCGTAGTGTGAAATGGCAGCGCGTGCGGGAGGCGGGAGGGGGCGGGGGTCGGCGCCCAAGATTTCCGCATCTGAACCCCGGCAGCGTCGGCCTCCGAACACGGATGAACGCACCCTGTCTCCTCCAATCACAAGTTTGCCAACCATCAGGTGTTCTCTCGATTTTCCTTCCGTCCTCCAATTCTACCGCAGGAGGGTTATATTGCGTCACCCAAGATAACAAGTTTTGTTAGACTTCCTCCCATGCTTCACATTTCACTACTCGAAACGACCGCTTTGAGGCACTCGACAAAGACTCTATTGCTCTCGGTAAAGGCTTTACCGAGAGCAACTCTCGGCAAAAATTCTCTTGGCAAATGAGTCTTTGCCGAGGGCCATTTGTCGGGCTCTCGGCAAGCCTTTGCCGAGAGTCCCGTGTAGCTCTCGGCAAAGAAAAGCAGCCGTTAACGGTAGGTCACCGTTGACGGCTTCTTTGCCGAGAGCTGGCTCATCAGGCTCTCGGCAAAGAGTTTTTATTTTTTCCCCGAAAATCTTTGCCGAGAGCTTAAAAACCCAACTCTCGGTAAAGAGATATTTATTTATTTATTTTGGATTTTCTGTGTTGATAGATGATCATATGCGGAGATCTCAGAGCCTCTACATGCGATGTCAAGGTCTCCGGTCCATTTTCATGATTTTCTGACTTTGTTTGTATTTTTAGTAATTTTAAATCTAATCTCACGCTACTTGGTCGCCGTGTCTCGTGCACGAGACGGTCGAGTTTCCGCGTCTGTCCCTGGATATGACGTTGAAATACCCTCGGAAGAATGAATATTATTTTTCGAATCGCCGAGTTTTATTATTTCATGCGCCTGCAATTCAAACGTGCGTCCCGCGAAAAAAATCAAGAAATTAAAGAAAATACACGAAATATATATAGCAAGAGGTATGCAAAATACACCAAATTTGAATTTTTGGCTTGTAGTACTGTACCAAGGCCAAAAAAAAATTGGGAGAAAAAAAAACAACAAAATATTATATTCTTTGCCGAGAGCTTCCTAAAGCCCTCGGCAAAGAGCACCCGTGCCGAGAGCCGGGGCCACGGCTCTCGGCAAAGAAATTACAAAAAAAATACAAGCCTTTGCCGAGAGCCTAACAGAGGGCTCTCGACAAAGTTAATGGCGCAGGGGGAGCCGTCTGCGAGGGTTCCGTTTGGCGAGGTGGGTTCTATGCCGAGGGCTCGGCTCTCGGCATAAGTGTTCTTTGCCGAGAGCCTTGCTTTGCCGAGAGTCTTGTCCTCGGCATAGAAATCATTGCCGAGAGCTTTTTTTGCCGAGGGTTGGCTCTCGGCAAAGAGAACTTCGCTGAGCGCCCGTGTTTTGACCTTCGGCAAAGAGCCTGTCTTTGGTAGTGTTTATTTTGTTTCCTAATGATGGGAGCAATATGGAATTGGTAATGGGAAATCGTCGCTGCTCCTCACGTTAGCGGCCTTCCCCCATCACTGGCGAGAGATGGAGAGAAGCAGCACCTCATGACCTAACGCTGGCAGGACTGCGGTCTTCTCTCATGCGTACCCTTAATTACAATTGAAATATTTTTATAATGATGAAACGCTGTCTCATTATTTCTTTAGAGAGGAACCAGTAGTTTCTCAGAGCAGAGTAAATTATGCTCATAGTATTATGTGGAGTATTATAGTGGAGAAATGCCTCGTGCGTTACCGCGGATATTGCTAAATGCTGATAATTTAAAATAAATTTATTTATATCAAAGGATAAACAATTAAATGTACAACTAATTAATTAATGTTAGTGGATGACGTCATTGACGTGGTACGCTAACGTGGATAACTTAATGTAGATTAGTGGATGACGTGTCTTGCTGAGATGTATATTATAATTGCAAATAATACTAGTTGATCATAAATGCATAGTGGACTGATGAGATAGATAACTTGCATCTATGTGAGAAATAGCTAGTGTGACCATAAATATGCATCCATTAGTGGATTATTTAAGTAAAGTGATGAGGTAGATAACACTACTACACAAATGATTTACCGAGACACTGCCTTGAAATAACCGAGACGGGCGTCCAATGCCCGCCTCTGTTAATATTTACCGAGACGGGCATTCGGTGTCCGCCTCGGTTAATTGATTAACCGAGGCGGTCACCTTAAGGCAACCGCCTCGGTTAATCAATTATTTTTCGAGGCGGTCGTTTTAAGCGTCCATCTCGGTAAATCCATAACCGAGGCGGGCATCTTAAGGTGTCCGCCTCGGTTAATGGCTACAACAGAAAATAATTCATAATTCTTTCATATGAACTCGGATGAAGACAAACTTTATATCAAAATTATAGCCCTCGATGAGATCTACAACTTTGTAGTTGAAAAGTTTTTGAATTGAAACTGTTTAGGGTCCCAAAATATGGTTATAAGTGCACAGATTTTGAAATTTGAAATTTAAACTTATCAAACGATCTCATATGTTGACATGGTCTACATCAAAGTTATAGTTCTCAATAGAATCTACAACTTTGTAGTTGAAATTTTTTGAATTTAAAGTTATTTAGAGTCCCAAAAATGTGTTCGAAGGTTATAGATTTTAAAATTTAAAATTTAAAATTCCTAAACATTCTCAAATATTCATATAGTTAATACCAAAGTTGTAGTGGCCGACCTAAGCTACATCTTTGATATTGACAAGTTTTTATTTTAAAATCATCTAGAGTCTCAAATATGTGTTTGAAATTCACATGTTTTGAGACTCAACTTTTTGAAATTTTTAAACTTTCTCTGATGGAGATACATCTTATACCAAAGTTGTAGTACTTAACAAGATTTAAAACTTTGTAGTTATAAGTTTTTTCATTTGAGTTCATTTAGTAGCCCAAATATTCAATATAAGATTAAGAAATATTGATATAAAAAATTAACGTATTATATATAGACATGAACAAGTGTGAGGTGTAGTGGTAAAGGCACGAAAGTGTGAAGCGTGAGGTCTTGGTTTTGATTCCTAGAAGTAGTAGAATTTTTGGTTTTTTTGTTTTTCGAAGACCATTAACCGAGACGGTCATCTTACAAATGTCCGCCTCCGTTAATCATTAACCGAGGCGGGCACCATATAAACGCCCGCCTCGGTTAATCGATTAACCGAGACGGACAAAGTGACTGTCTCGGTTATTCCCGATTAACCGAGGCCTTATCACCGAGGCGGTTGGAATGCCCGCCTCGGTTAATCAAAAATGCCCGCCTCGGAAGTGTTTTTCTGTAGTAGTGTAGCTTGTATATTGAGAGAAATAACTAGTGGAGTTTTGCTTTATAAAAGTTATATATTTTCTTATTAAATATATACATACTACGACCTTTGTCATGTCATTAGTCAAACTATATATAAAGTTTGACCAAACTTCATATAAAAGTGTATCAATATTTTGAGAAAAAGTAGAAATATTTATAACATAAGAGGTATATCATAAAAATATATTTAACAATAAACCTAATGATACTTATTTAGTATAATAAATCTCGATATTTTTATATAAATTTAGTTAAATTTTAAATAGTTTAACCATATACAATCTCAAAATTGTATTTCTTTTGGGACTGAGAAAACACTTCAAAATTCTTTTTCCCAAGAAATTTCCCCCGAGTAACTCACGGTTACCACAAAATAACTCGCTATCAAAAGTTTCCTTGATCCTGGATGATTGACTACAAGAACATCTACGATAGCTTAAAATTCTATCCATACTGTCTTTTTTGAGAACACGACTTCACATGTATTCCATTCAAAAGAAGTTAGAGTGCCAAAAGAACGGCTTACACGACGTTATTATGGAAGAACCTATAGGGTAACAAATGAACCACAAAGATAGTGGTTAAAAATAAAATGCACAAAAGAAAGGAACACGATAGAGAGGGCCTACAACCTAACCGACTGGACCTGCAAGGAAACAACAACGTGGAATACTGCCAACATGGGAGATGAAGTCGCGGTGGTGGCAAAAGCATCCACTAAGAAGAGACAAGTACGACAACAAATTATGTATCCGGCCAATGCAAACAAGATCAACCAGCAACACAGCGATAAAGCATCCACCAGAGACCACATGACAAAGTATCCACGAGAAGGGAGCAACTTCAGTGGCAAAATATCCACCTAGGCAAACGATGGCAAAACATCCGCCAAAAAGAGTGCAAATGGTAAAGTATCTTCTGTGAAGAACCATATGACTGCAGCAACACCAAACATCCAAGCTGGGCAGACCAAAGAGAAGATTAAGCTAAAGCACCACGCAGACACAGTACAGCCCAAAACAACTCCGACAAGAGAAGCGGGATGCCGAAAGAAGTGCTGTAATGAAACCTCCAAGAAGGGGTTAAAATACAAAGACACCAACAACATTGAACGAAGAGTATGTGGATTTTCGTCCTAAAATCACCCCCAATGACTCACACGACGAACAAAATCTTTAACGACGTCTTCAAGAAGGTAAAGAGCACATGTTGTATCGCCATCAGTCTGAATCATGAAGTCGGGCAGAGTTTTCTCCCAAGAAACTGTTCGAGCATATCCGCTAGGGCGTTTGACAGACACATATAGCTGACCGCGGGCTCCAACTTCCAAGCACGTGGTTTTAGGCTAACGCTGGCTGGGGGCCTAGATCTGACTGGTCGCTATCAAACATCGTCGGACTTGGTCGGGAGGGGTGAGGGAGCTAGGGCGGTGCGCCGGCGTGGTAGCTCCGAGTCGACCGTTGGAGACGCTATGTGGAAGGGAAAATAATAAGGAGAACAAAGATTATAAATGTCCCCGTAGTAAATTTATGGTCGTTGAGGTATAATTTCATCTCATAACATCATATATCAATCCGTTAGCTTTACCCTCGGAATCTTATATAATCAATCACAACTTATAGTACATTATGAACAGTGATAATCATACATCTCGTTATGTATATACTTCCTCCATAATCTTTTATAAGGTGTATACATATTTTTTATTTTTGATCTTTTATAAGGTGCAAGTAGGTATAGATCTCGTGGAGTCTAAACAACGTCTAATCAAAAGCTTCAACAATTACCCTTTTAAAAACGAAGCACTACTTTATATGTAACGTCCAATCAGGCCATCCTTAATGCAAGTTTTGTGTCCCAGTTTTCAACACACTTAAATTTTGGAAATAATGCAGAATAGTTTCATTTCCATGAGATTCTCTCTACTCCCATGAAACTCTCATCACCTCTCTCTTATTGTTAATACTATGACATGTCAGCATATTTAATGCTCATGAAACTCTACGAAACTTCCATTGAGACTGACATCAAAAGGCATGGTAGCGTTGAATAATTACTGTATGCATGTACTACTACCTCATTCCTAGGCTTTCTTGGTCACTATGGAATCTCTAAATACGCCTAAAAAAATTATGGAGGGAGTAACTTACAAGCACGTCTTGGTGGTTCAAATAAATCAACTAACCTGACAATACAACTTGCAGGCCACTTGCTTGGTACTTGCGCGATTTGTTTCGTTGCAAACTTGGAAGCGACACTCTGAACTGATCTTTCTTGAGCGCTTTTCCGTGACACAAACGTACAATGGCTGCAGCCTGCATGGGTGCCTTTGCATGCTGCGAGCCGCCAAATTATATTATTGCAAAACATGTGGTGCAGGAATTCTCGTCGCGAGCACATCGTCATCGTCGATCCTGCACTCCACTAGTGTGCATCCTCGTCCTCGTGCATGCATATGGTCATCACCTATCTCAACTTCACACACTGTGCATGGTCAATCCCATGCACGTTATTACGTGAAAGAGGGGACGATATATAAGGAAAAAAGAAACTCAAGCTGTATACTTGTTACAAAAAGAAGACACAATCCACACTATCTCCAGCATCATATGTATACCGTCGGACTGTAATTTCATACTGCCGCGGATATTTAATACGGAGTATATATAGGGCGTGCACTAGGTTAACTAGCGTTTCTTGTTTCCTCATATCACTACTCATCAGTGCTGTTGCAGCATCTATTATGCTGGTTTTGCAGTAGTGCAGTGTTGAGTCTGCCAACGATCTCCTCGGCAGTTACAGTAAAGCTCTCATCCACCTGATCAAACGAATATTATATTTTTATTATATCAGCATGAATTGCACATAATTTGGCATATTAACTATCATTTTTTTATAGATAAAAAACCTAGATGATGATATCAAAAAGAAAAAAAATGTGTCGCATCGTTTTGCATGGGGGTGATGCGGGGACAAAACCTCTGGTTTCCACCATCCCTTCCCCACAGGATGTGGTTGCCACCATCACCAAGAAGGGCGCCTGTCCGATGGTGTTTCGTCCGATAAGTCCTTTTCCTCCCCCTCCATTATTCATGTTCTTCTCTATGCTCCTTCCTAGTAATATACGGTGTCGATAAGGAGGCTTTGTTGGCCTACATAGGAGAGTTTGATCTGCCATAAATGGTCGAATTCTTAAACTAGGTGTGTGTGTGTGGCTACACCAAGGAACACTCCCTCTCTATAACAACCTAAAATCTGTTTTTTTTTATAAAAAAAACGGGTGTTATGCTCTCCGACAACGATATTGTTTATGGCCTTGTGTTGAGAGACTGCAACTCGCATATGGCTCCACTATTGCCAAGTGGACACCTACCCATGACCTCATTTACCTAACTATTTCTATGTAAATGCGTCATTATTTGCTTTTTGCTTGTTGCGTTATCTCCTTAAGGCTCAATCAATTGGAGGTTATTATGACTGCATCTCATTCTAGTCTATCACACAATGGTCATAGAGGTTGGATATGGGGTGTTATTGGGTTGCCATGGTTCATGGTTGTCATGTGTTTCTCTATATGCTTCATGTTAGGTTCGTGGCTAGACCCTAATGTTGCCATCCACAATGGTGATTGAGGCCAATGAAGCAACCACCTTGTGCTTGTGTCTGTGGTCTATGCAAGATATGAATCCTTGGGGTAAAAAACATTGATGAACTTTTGCATGCGTTATTGACATTAACACTACCGAGTGCCGCTTTTTTACTTAGACATGAGGGGCGGCTCTCGAGGTGAAAACCCAATAGTTGTGCCCATCGACATCCTATCTCATGTTGAATGGCCAATTTCTGTACAAATAATCAAGTGATGTGATGAAGCCTAGACTATAGTAAGATATTTTCCTCAAATTAAAGGTATTTGCACCATTTTTCTCTAAAAATCATTGTGTCGTGCCATAACTTGTCAATGCAAATTCAGGTGGGGAAATCCACCTTGACCATTCAGACAAAGGTAAAATAATTATCCAATAACTTTTCAATTGTGTAGTTGTAGTATTGATGATTGAGTGATATAAATTTGGAGGCATGAAACCAACAAAATCAATGAAATGAACTATATCTATCATTATGCAAGGATTTAAAATGTATAAATTTAGTATGAAGCCATTTCATGGTGGATTTAATTAAACTAACTCGATATTGCAGAAGTAGAGAAGTTTTACACTTAAAAAAAACTAAAACACCTTAGCTATTGGAACAAAGGGATTAGCACATACTTATTACAGTATGGTATCATGAACTAACTAGATAAACTTATATGAGGATTATTCTCTCCTTAATCAAGCTAAGAGTCACCACCAAAAACATATAAACACTGTAAAACTATCTTGTTTCATTATTAATATTGGATTCTCTCCTTCTATACCGATTCATATTGGAATATTAGTTTTCTAATCTTGATGTTCAAATGTCGAGAGAGGTGCTTTGAATCAAAATATGGTAGTAGCATATAATAAAATACATAATGATAAATCAGGCTTTCTAACATAGGACAGTAACTCGATGTGATTATGATTTGAATAGATAGGAATCAAAACGCACCAGTGCAACTATAAATGCATCTACAGTAGGTAAAAGCATATTAGGCTTAGTGTGCAGGTATAGTTTAAATATATATGTGATCTGAACCTTCTCAAGACGTATGTCAGGGATGCATGTGTCAGGGAACAGATCAATATGAATGCAATTTCACTCTTCAAAATGACATCGAAGTTAAAGTTCAGTAATGGTAGTCTTGCTAAGAAGGGACGTGTATTTGGTTCTACCCTTCTAAATTTTAGTCACTAAACCTTAATAACTTTTAGTAGCAACACCTTTATTAAAAGAGACTAAAAGAAACTAAAAAAGTTTTTTAGTCGCTTTTAGTGGAAGTGTTTAGTATTTTAGCTACTAAAAAGTGACTAAAGTTTAGTGGTTGAGAACCAAATAGAGCCTAAAACATGTGCTACTGTAGTGATTCGTTTTTTTTTCTTTCCCAACTTATCATTGAAATAAAGGTTGAAAACCCTGCATTCTGTAAAGACCATCGCAAGTTCAAAACTTTCTTAGACTGTGTGCAGTGGAAGAGCGCGGAAGATGCCAAAACTGTTTCTTTTTCTTGCAAAAACAAAGACTAGTTATTATTAAAAAAAAACTTGCCTTTGCCGTCATGGTTATAATGAGAGTGCCCTCTGCGAAGGGCAGGACGTTGGCATGGATTATGCTGAGATTGAGCTCCTCGACCTCGGCGAGCACCTTCACGGCGACCCCCTTGCCGTCCTCGCAGTGGATCCTCACCATAACGCTCTTCTCCGAGAACCGGGCCTCAATCTCCGGCAGCTGCGAATTCTTCTCTGCCGCCGGTGTTCCTGACGACGCTGACAACGGGGAGCCATCGTCGTCCGGCGCGGCCGCAGCATGGAGGCATGGTCTTTTGACGAGCACCACGGTCTCGATGCTCTTCTTGCGCCCGTTGCTGCCGCCAGCCTCCAGGTCCTTGAGCTTTTCTTGAAGTTCTTTCACGTACTTGGCCGCGTCTGAAAGGATCGTTGCCTTGTCCATCTGATCATCAGAAGTTAATCTCTGCCTTAAGTGGTTTGATTGTGCCATCAGAAATATAATTGCCGAACGAACGAATGAAGGACCTTCTTGAGGCCTGGGATCACGGTGGAGAGCTCGATGAACCGCTGGTTGATCTTCTCCCTCCGCTTCCGCTCCGCGATGATGTGGTCTTGAGCGTACGGCGCCGACATAGATCCCGGCGGGCTCTTCAAGCCGGCTCTCCTCGCCGGTGGCGATTCGTACACTTGGTCCGGCGGTAGGGCGCGCTTGGGGTCGAGTTCCGGCAGCATGCCGTCGCTGCTGCCTAGCTGTGGCTGTGGCTGTGCCGAGGCGGCGGCGGCGCTGAAGTTCCAGGTCAGAGGAGGGTTGGTGCCGCTGCTGCTCCTGCTCAAGGCGGGCCTGCTGGCCGGCGAGGTCGTCTTTGACGCAGGCCGCCAGACATCGTGGTCCATGGCCACCGCAGCAGGGGCCGAGTTGTTGTTGCCTCCGCTGCTGCCGTCGGTGGTGTCGCCGGAGCTCCAGCTGTTCGCTGGTGCTTCCGCGATCAGCTCCTGGACCATCTCGGCTGCGTGCGAGGCCTCGCGGAGCGCTTGGAGTGAGGGGAAGGTCGCGTCGCTGACGACTGGGAAGGTCGCCTCGCTGCTGCAGTCGTCGTTGACGGCGGCGGCCGCGGGTTGCTCATGCCGCAGCGTGTTCATCGCCCACTGCAGGAATAAGCTCGAGTCTTCCATTTTTGCCAGCGCTGAGCCGATACGGTAGGGGTTGTTGGTCTAACACTCTAACAGCTGCTGCAGCAAATGATAGCGTGTCCTTATCATTATTGATGCGCCCAATTATATTGCAAGATAATATAAAACCAATAATTGTTTGTTTTCACAAAAAGTATATATAGTACAAATTATCGTACGTTGCACTATTATTGATCTGGTGGTGTATGTGTATATATGATCTAGATAGAGAAACGACGATTTCGAATAAATGTCTTTGGATACCAAAGAAGAAAAATATATGTGGCTACACAAGTCACTACGGGAAACCCATGCTTCGCCGAGTGCCTGTAACTTCGCCGAGTGCCAAATTTCGGGCACTCGGCAAAGAGCCTCTTTGCCGAGTGCCGGAAATCTGGCACTCGGCGAAGACTGAGCACAAGGCAAAGTCTGTTTTGCCGAGTGCCCAACACTCGGCAAAGAAAAGCACTCGGCGAATACACCTCTTTGCCGAGTGCCGAACACTCGGCAAAGATGAGCACTCGGCAAAGTCTCGCGGACCAGACGGCATCCGGGCACGTTAGCTTTGCCGAGTGCCCGCCGTCTGGCACTCGGCGAAGACCCTCTATTTGCCGAGTGCCGGACACGTGGCACTCGGCGAAGAGTGCGGGCCCGGGCTGTGACACGTAAGCTGTGCTTTACCGAGTGCCACGTGGCTGACACTCGGCAAAGAGAGGGTCTTCGCCGAGTGCCAGACACGTGGCACTCGGCGAAGTGCTGCTCTTTGCCGAGTGTCAGTCTAAGTGGCACTGGGCAAAGTTTTTAATTTTTTTGATTTTGGACACCAATTTTTTTGTGGGTCATCCCCACACTACCATTGTCAATATGTTCAAATTTGAGAGTTTTTCAAAACTTTTTGTTATATTTTTTGACTTTCTTTCGTTTTCTTGAATTTTTCCCGAAAGACGCAAGTTTGAACTGCAGGTGCATCGAATAATGGATTTTCATGATTTAAAAAATATTATTCTTGTTCTTAACCGTATGTTGAGGCCAAATCCAAAACCTGACCTGAGGTTTCGATCAACGTGCTTACGGGGCAACGCCTCCAAATTACGTGCGGGCGATTTTTTAACTATAGAAAATGCAAATGAATTTCGAAAATCGCGAAACTTGGCGAGATGTTGTTACATCATATGCGTATGTCGTGAAAAAAATTTGAGAAAGTTTCGAGCAAGTTGTCACGTACGATACTTACAAACCTGAACATCTCAACATGTGATATCTGGAATTCATTTGCATTTTCTATAATTAAAAAACCGCCCCCACGTAATTTGGAGGCGTTGCCCCGTGAGCACGTTGATCGAAACATCAGGTCATGTTTTGGATTTGGCCTCAACATACGGTTAAGAACAAGAATAATATTTTTTAAATCATGAAAATCCATTATTCGATGCACCCGCAGTTCAAACTTGCGTCTTCCGGGAAAATTCAAGAAAACGAAATAAAGTCAAAAAATATAACGAAAAGTTTTGAAAAACTGTCAAATTTGAATATGCTGTCTATGATGGTGTGGAAGTGCCTCAAAAAAAATTTGGTGGCAAAATTAAAAAAAAATAAAAACTTCGCCGAGTGCCAAAGGCCGGCACTCGGCAAATAGAAGCTCTTTGCCGAGTGCCGAGCCAGCTGGCACTCGGCGAAGCCTTGCCTGCTGGTCTGCCAGCCAAGCCAGCTGGCACTCGGCGAAGCCTTGCCTGCTGGTTTGCCACGTGGCCCCTCTTTGCCGAGTGCCAGATCAGCTGGCACTCGGCAAAGTACCCCTCTTTGCCGAGTGCCAGCCGATCTGGCACTCGGCAAAGTCGTTCAAAACCTAAAAAAAAATATAAACACCCGGCCTGCCGCCACACACACGCACACACACTCACAGAGCCAGCCCACCGCCGCCGCCGCCCGCCCCGCCTCCCCTGCGCGTCCCCGGCCGGCCCGCGCCCCCGCCTGCGCCCGCGAGCACGCTGCCGCCGTCGCACCGCGCCCCTGGCCTGCTCGCACGCCGCCGCCGCCGCCGCTTCGCGCCCCCGGCCGCCGCGCCACGCCCGCGCCTGCCCGGCCCGCGCGCCCGGCCGCCGCCCCCGCCCGCGGCTGCCTGGCCAGCGCGGCCGGCCACCGCCCCGCCCCCCCCCCCCCCCGCTTCTTGCCGGCCCAAGCCGCGAGGAGGAAGAAGAAGAATCGGAGGAGGAGGAGGAGGAGGAGGGAGGAGGAGGAGGAGGGAGAAGGAGAAGAGGAAGGAGAAGGGAGGAGAAGGACGTCCCCGTCGTCATCTTGCCGTTGTCAACGTCATCGTCCGTCGCCAACAAGGTAATTAGTAAGTAGTTAGTAGTAATATTAGTAAGTAGTTATTAGTAGTAATATTAGTAAGTAGTTAGTAGTAGTAAGTAATTAGTAGTTAGTTAGTAGTAGTTGTTGTGTTAGTAGTACAAGTAGTAATATTAGTGGAAGTATGCAAAGAAAAGTTAATTAGATGGCTTATGTGAAGATATATGTGGTTGTTGGCCTTCGTGCTGACGTTTTCTGCAGGTTTTGGGAACCTCCCCGTGTAGGGGAGGTGCTGCCGAAATTTTCGGTCGAGACTTACCAATTGCTCTATTTTTGGCAGGAGGACCCGTGGGAGGGACTCGTCGACCCCGATCGTCTTCGTCGGCGTTGCGGGTCTGCCTGCACCGCGTCGTCTCGCCACTGCCCCGACTCACCACTGCCCCGCTACCCTGACCTCACCGACACCTTAGGTATAACCCCTCTATTCGTATCCTTAGGTATCTGAAAAGGACGCGTAACCTAGTTAGACGTCTCCCGTTCGAAAGCGATACAGTCTTAGATATACAGACCTTTGCATATCTGCGACTGTATCTCTTTCGGATTGTCCACGTATTTTGGACAGCCCGCGGATGCGTAGATGAACTAGTTTCCATGTTCTGCTCCTGTCAGAGTCAGAGTTTCGGCACCACCTCCTCGTTGTTCTCCGGATACACACTCTCCCTGCCAGGACGTGTATCGGGAGAACAACGAGGAGGTGCTGCCGAAATTCTATCTCGGGTAGGAGTAGAACATGGAAACTAACCCATCTGCGCATCCTCGGGTGGGATTAGGACCTATCCTTCTCCTATTAGATGGTAGGAACGCCGTGTAGATGCAATTGCTAGTTTTATTACTCGCTTACATATGTATATGCCATAGGATGGATAACCGTGACTGGATGTACACGGGCCACGCAAGTAAGAGCACAGAATGGGTTACTAAGACCAATGCTTTCTTAGAGCATGCATTTGGTCCGGCTGCTAAAGGGTCGAGTCGGATGCCGTGTCCCTGCAACAAATGTGGGAACAAGAAAAGAAAATATAAGAATAACGTGGGGGTAGATCTTTACAAGTACGGATTCGTTGAAAACTATACTTGTTGGGTCCACCATGGTGAAGCCGATCGGATTAGAGAGGAGGTGGTGAGACAACGTCTCGAGGAGTATGATGGAGATGCCGGGGTAGCAGACATGATGGGAGACTTTCAAGAGGCTCAATTCGGTGAAGGATTGGAGGAGCCAGAGGACACCGCAAAGGCGTTCTACGACATGATGTCTTCGGCACAGAAGCCCCTTCATGAAAAGACAATGGTTTCACAACTGGATGCCATTGGACGCCTAATGGCGTTCAAGTCCCAGTATAGCTTGAGTCGAGACGCCTTCGATGGCATGTTGGCAATTTTGGGCACACTGTTGCCGGAGGGTCACATTCTGCCGAAGAACACGTACGAGTCACAGAAACTTCTTCGTGCACTTAAGATGCCGTATGAGCAGATCCATGCTTGTCCAAAAGGGTGCGTCCTATTCAGGAAAGATCACGAGAAAGCAACACACTGTCCAAAGTGCAAAGCCTCTAGGTATGTGGAGGTAGACCATGAAGATGGCAAGAAGGAACAACTTAATATCCCCGAGATGGTCCTACGGTACCTTCCTTTCATACCTAGGATCCAACGACTGTACATGACAGAGGACTCTGCGAAACAGATGACATGGCACAAGAATGGCAAAAGATACAATCCTGACAAGATGGTACACCTATCGGATGGTGAAGCATGGAAGCACTTCGATGCCATGCATCCTGGCAAAGCTATGGAGGCTCGAAATGTACGTGTGGCGCTGGCGACAGATGGGTTCAACCCGTATGGAATGATGGCGGCCCCGTACACTTGTTGGCCTGTGTTCGTGATCCCCCTCAATCTCCCTCCCGGTGTTATGTTTGACCCTAAGAACGTATTCTTGTCGCTGATAATTCCTGGACACCCGGGGAACAATATGGGTGTGTTCATGGAGCCTTTGTTGGATGAATTGTTCGAAGCTTGGGAAAACCCGGTACTGACATATGATCGAGCAACAATGAAGAACTTCAAAATGCATGTGTGGTACCAGTACTCCCTGCATGACTTCCTGGCGTATGGCTTATTCAGCGCTTGGTGTGTTCACGGGAAGTTCCCATGCCCAATATGCAAGGCAGCTGTGAAGTTCACTTGGTTGAAGAAGGGAGAGAAGTATTCTTCATTCGACCAGCATCGTCAATTCTTGCCTCTTGACCATCCATTCAGAAGTGACATCAAGCACTTCAGGAAAGGTGTTCAAGTCACCAACCCCATTCCTCAATTCAAGAGCGGTTCCGAGGTCCGTGCCGAAATAGAGGCTCTAAAGTTTGATAAAGACAACGGTCGTTTTTTCGGGTATGGAGAGGAACACATGTGGACCCATAAATCGGGCTTGACTAGACTCCCCTATTTCAATGACCTTCTTTGTCTGCACTACATCGATGTAATGCACACAGAAAAGAATATCGCTGAGGCACTCTTTGCAACACTCATGGACACAGAAAAGTCAAAGGACAACGTTAAGGCCAGACTGGACCTGCAAGAGATGTGCGATAGACCAAAGCTAGTGATGAGGGCTCCTGGTGCTGGCAAGAAATGGAAAATAGGTCCGGCCGATTATATATTGAAAAGAGACCATAGGAAGAAAGTACTACAGTGGATCCAGGCGTTAAGGTTCCCTGATGGGTATGCGGCGAATCTGAGGAGGGGAGTGAACTTGTCTACTATGCGAGTGTTAGGGATGAAGAGTCATGACTACCACATATGGATCGAGCGGCTCCTTCCTGCGATGACCCGGGGATACCTCCCTGAGCCTGTGTGGCGCGTGCTGGCAGAGTTGAGCTACTTCTTTCACCAGCTTTGTGCCAAGGAGCTATCTTATGACGTGATTGCTAACCTAGAGGAAGTGGCACCTGTGTCGATCTGCAAGTTGGAGATGATCTTTCCACCCGGCTTCTTCCTACCGATGCAGCATCTGATTTTGCACCTACCATACGAGGCATGGATGGGGGGGGCCGTGCAGTGCCATTGGTGCTTTCCAGTCGAGAGATGTCTAAAGGTTCTTCGGAAAAAGTGTAGAAATAAAGCCAAAATAGAGGCTTCCGTGGCAGAAGAATTTATTCTGGAGGAGGTGTCGAATTTCACAACAACATATTATAAGGATAACCTTCCTAGCGTGCACAATCCACCCTCTCGTTACAACGTCGACGAGAGTTTATCGAACCTCAGCCTTTTCAAAGGCCAACTCGGAAGAGCAAGCGCATCGAGGACCAAGATGTTGCGGCATGATGAGTGACACACTATCATGTTGTATGTGCTGTTGAACCTTGACGAAGTGACTCCTTATGTGCAGTAAGTTTTCAATGAGCTTGTTACATGCGTAGTCACTATCTTCAATCTTTTGATTCGACGTCCTTGTTTTTAAGGAAATTTATTGATGAATACTGGAGAGAGGATAGAGAACCTTCCTCTGAAGAACAAGACCATCTTCTCAAAAATGGTGTGCCCGATTTCATTTCGTGGTTTAGTACGAAGGTACGACCCAACTAACCTTGTATTTCATTTCATTTCTTGTTTCATTTGATGAAACGATCTACCCTGTCTCAACTTACAGGCCCACACAGATGCGGAAAATGATGGATGAGTTGAAACAGGTTGCCAATGGCTTCGATTATAGGGTCAAGTCATTCACCGTTTATGATGTGAATGGCTATCGCTTTCACACAAGCAGCTACGAGCAGAGTCGGCCCAATCGAAAGACCTCAAATACCGGAGTTCGTACGCCCGGCACCGATGAGCGCGACTATTACGGCATAGTCGAAGAAATATATGAGCTCAACTTTGAGGGTATCAAAGCTATTAATCCAGTGGTATTCAAATGTCATTGGTTCGATCCTGATGTCACGAGAAGAGCCCCTGAGATTGGGATTGTCGAAATTCGACAGGACACCGTTTACAAGGGAGACGATGTCTATATTGTGGCTCAACAGGCCACACAAGTTTATTATCTCCCATGGGCGTGTCAAGAAGACAACAATCTTATGGGTTGGTACCTTGTGCAGTTAGTATCGTCGCGCGGTAAAGCGCCTCTCCCAAACGATGATGACTACAACTTCGACCCAAACACATATAACGGAGAGTTCTTTCAACCCGAGGGGCTAGAAGGGAGGTTTGACATTGACATTTTTGAGTTGATGGACATGGAAGAAGACGATGACAATGATATTGATGAGGACGATGGTGATGAGGTGCACAATGCCAAGGACTTAAGAATGCTTGAGCGATTACAGTTTGGTGGTGACATTGATGAGGACGAGGGTGACGAGGATGATGGAGATGACGCCGATTGTTTCGACAATATTGACAGTGATGACGACACACGTGTGCAACAAGCCAACACACGAAGGGCACTAGCCACTGACAATCGCGGAGATAATTTTTAATTCATGTAATGCTTTATTGTTATAATTATTCTGCAATTATGTTTCGTTTATTTTGTGTCTCTTTATAAATACTTATCGTTTATGCTAATTGATTTTATCTTTGTAATGACAGGCACTCGATAAAATGCCGGGCGGAAGGCGGCAATAGCGGAGGGTCAACTCGCGGTACCAGAGGTCCAGCTCACCACCCACCGCAGCCGAGGAGCCATCAACGAGGAGGGCGAGGACCGGCCGCCCCCGCGGACGTCCTAGGAGGGAGCCGACTCCCGACCCGACTCCCGACCCGACTCCCGACCCGGCGCAGACCTCCTCGGACCACGCCCAGGGGGACGCCACAGGGACGACCAGGAGGACGTCGGACGACGACACCACTTCCTCGGAGCGTCGCCAGGGGGACCAGGGGGACGAGAACGTAGGTGCCTCAGGAGGGGGTTCCACTTCCTCTGCTTCGAGCAGAGTGTACTTGCGCGGCCCCTCGCAGCTCCCGCAGCAACGGATCGCACCTAGCCGCCGCCCGGTGATTCGACCTTACGGCGACAAGTAAGTTACCATTAATGTTTTCACTACTTGTTCACATGACATGTTCAAAATTGAACTTCCGACTAACAGTTGTTCTTAAAGACCCATGCAGGAACTGGGAACTTGTGGCAGGGGGCAAGACACGCCATATCAATGGCACGTTAAGTCTTCTGATTCGGAAGAACTATCCTGGCTTGGTCACCTACGCCGGGGTTAGGTCACCGCCCTGGACGTGTGACCACTTCGGTGCTGCTGTGGACCCCACGTACACCACCGTTGCAGCGCAGATTAGGGTCGAGTTCTGGGTGAGTCTTGCTCGCACAACATTTCTCAATGATACGTATTTGTCAGACGTTCTTCAAATAATGAAAGGGTACTTTGCGTGCAGGAGTACTTTGCGTGCGAGGCAGGGAGAGAGGCCGAGGCGTTGCACGTGCAGGACAGGGTCTGCAGGTCCCGGCTAGCGGATATGTACCACGAGGCGCGGATCCAGTGCATCATCAACTACAACGCCGACGTGTTAGGGACGACGGTGAAGAAGACGGATGCTAGGCAGATGATGCTCACCAGGGAGACCGACCTCACTAGGGAGCAGTACATACAGGTACGTACAAAACAGTAATACTGATTGGTCCATCCATCACTTAGCGGCTCTTCTAACATATTAAATACTTATTGTCTTTCAGTTCTGTCCTGGTTGGTGCGCCAATCACCTAGACTGCTGGGTGGCCATTGTGGACAAGTGGAAATCGGACGAGTGGTACGAGAGGCACAGTGCCCGCCGAGACTGCCGCCTGCAGATGCCTGGGGTGCCACACCACCAAGGCAACCTTAGCCTCGCTGCATACGCCGACAGATGGGTATGCTCTACTGATTTTTTTATTCTAACACTCAATTACTTATTACTTGTAATCATCTGTGTTTTCATCGCAGTCCCAGTCGCATGGTGGTGAGGAGTGCCTCCCTTTCAAGGCGTACCACTTGTCGCACCAGGGCAAGGCGACTGCAGCGAGCACCCAGTACAACCCAAACGCCGGGCCCGAGGCGTTCACCAACACGAACGCCTACACCAAGGTCACCGAGTACACCACTGCGGCTCACGAGCGCCATGGGGAGGACTTCGATCCGGCCACCCAGCCCCTAGATACAGACCTGGTGATGAGGCTGGGAGGAGGGAAGCAGCACGGCCGGTACTGGATAGCCAACAGCGCAGTTGACTCGTCCTCTGTTCCCAACCTCGCTGAGATTCGAGCTGCCAGCACGAGCTCCTCCGTCCCCATACGACCTCGGCAGCCGACCTCACAGCAGATGATGGCAGCACTTCAGGTAAGTACTTGTTCTATTCGTCGTTCATTGCTTTTACACATATACCTTGTCTTTGCATTGTTTAAACCTTACGGGACGAATTTTGCAGGCCCAGATGCAGGCCCAGGCGGACCAGATGCAGAGGTTGCAGGCCATGCACGAGGCCGAGGCGGCGGCCCATCGTCGCGACTTACTGGCCGTCCAGCAGCGGGAGGTGCAAAGGACGCAGGACATAGCTCACTTCTTTGGGAGCCTGAACATCCCGGGTGTTGTCGTGCCTCCCTCGCTGCTCACTCCTTTTGTGCCTCCTGTTACTCCTACAACAGAGACTCCGGTGAGTATATATGATTGTTTACATTTCTTTAACTTTTACAGCTGTCCTCCAGGTGCTAACGAATTTGCTTCTCCTTTGTGCACTCACAGTCGGAGGGTTCGGCACCAACTCCTCAACCTGGCCTTCCTCCGCACACTCTGCACATCACTGGTGGCCCTCCTCCGTAGCCTGGGTGGCTCCCCGGTGGCCCTCCTCCGCCCTATGGGTGGCCAGGTTACCCTTCTCCGCAGTCAGGGTACACCGGGTGGCCATCTGGACCTCCGCCGCCCGCGTGGCAAGGTTGGCAAGGTGGTCCTTCGGGCGGGTCGTGGGACGCGGGGCAAGGTGGGAGTTCTTCACATTCTGAGCACCAAGGTGAGCAGTGACGGCCGACTTAGATTTGTGATGGACTTGTGAGATGGATGTGATGGACTTGTGAACTTGTGGACTTGTGATAAACTTGTGATGCATGGAGACTGAATATGTGATATTTGTTTGAAATGGATATGTATGTTATGGATGTGTGATATATGCATGTGATATTTGTCTGAAATAGAATATGAATGTGTGATATATTTTCTGTTTAGGGAAATGAAATCAGAAAAAAATGCCATCTTTCCCAGCTTTGCCGAGTGCCACACTCGGCAAAGAGGTCATGGCACTCGGCAAAGCTGGGCAAATTTCTGCTCAGCTCGGCCTCTTCGCCGAGTGCCTTGACTATGACACTCGGCGAAGAGGCCCTCTTCGCCGAGTGCCGGCCAACGTGGCACTCGGCAAAGAGGCCCTCTTCGCCGAGTGCCGGCCTACATGGCACTCGGCAAAGTGACACTCTTCGCCGAGGGCCGGCCTACGTGGCACTCGGCGAAGAGACCCTCTTCGCCGAGTGACGGACTACGTGGCACTCGGCAAAGAGGCCCTCTTCGCCGAGTGCCGGCCACGTGGCCACTCGGCGAAGAGGCCGTCAAGTGACGGCTCCCGTTTGCTTCGCCGAGTGCCCGATATTTGGCACTCGGCGAAGAAATCGTTGCCGACAACTTCTTCGCCGAGTGCCTTTCGTCGAGTGCGGCACTCGGCGAAGCCTTCGCCGAGTGCGAGAGGGCCTTCGCCGAGTGCAGCCAGCACTCGGCAAAGGCAACGTTCCCTGTAGTGAGTCCAAAAGAACTAGATAGACAAAGAAGGAATAATCAATCTATATCTATATATACATATAAGTGATGATGCCAACGACAACACAAATGCGCTACTACAGTAGTGCTGATCAAGAAATTGCCGAGTTACCTCAGATCCTTGCAAATTACTTATCTGCAAAATATTCTGAGTAGATTGATATATAGTAGCACCCGCCAGTCTCCTCCACACAATAATGTCCAAAAAGACCATGGGAGGGAGTTCCCCTTTTTATAGGAAATGCCGCCGCGCGCCTAAAATGCTGTCTCTTCATATATATACTAATATGATATGGTGCTAGTTCTTTGGAAGGAAATGTTAGGTCATCACTCTATTCTTTTTTCTTTCATCAGAATTTGGATGAAGCAGGTTAGCTCATTCGTGGCCTCTCCCCATCCAAAAAGTCAAGGGAAATGATATAAAATTCGTTTCTTGGGATCCTCATTTTGTGCGTAAATCAGGTGAAAATGATACTTTGCACACCACCAGCAGGCCGGGGTGATACACATTGAGTTAATAAAAGTACAGAAATAATGTCGCCGAGATTTGGCGTTCTGTCAAAATCAAAGTCGGGTGATATGAGCTATTTCCGGACTTGTTGAATTGTGTAGCCATTGATTAACCATCCAATACTGTAATACTCCCTCCGTATCACAAATAGAGTTCGTTTTGGACAGCGACACGGTCTCCAAAGCATAACTTTGACCACTTATTTCTTTAAAAATATTTGTTATAAAGTGGTATATATATATACTTTTATGAAAGTACTTTTCAAGATAAATTTATTTATATGATTTTTACATTTCTAAACTCAATAATTTAAAAGTTATTCATGATTTATATTCTCAATGTTTGACCGAAAGCTTTTCCAAAACGAACTCTATTTGTGATACGGAGGGAGTACAAATTTCTAGTTTTGTACAAATGGCTCGATCTCTTTGCGGATCCACGCAAAGATTATAGCGTTGAAACGGACGTACAGCGCGTGCGGATCGGAGCAAATCCTGTAATAAATTACAAAACGATAACGATTACACCAGACTACTTTAGGAACGTACTGTACGTAGTCTTAGCTAAGCAATATAGAGAGATAATAGGAGTCTGTATGCAGAATAATACTCCTACCTCTATGGCCTTACAAAATTTTAGTATACACAAATTAAAGTACCTGTCCTCTAGCTAATTACTCCAAGCTTGGCCTTATTATATTACCCGGCCCACGTCACGCCCCTCTAGCTAATTACTACTCCCTCCGTTCCAAATTATAAGTTATTCCAAGAATCTTGGAGAGTCAAAATTTTTCAACTTTGACCAAAATTATATAACAAGATAACAACATTTATAATACCAACTAAGTATTATTAGATTCTTCATTAGTTATATTTTCATAATATATATATTTGATGTCATGAATCTTTGTGCTCTTCTCTATAACTTTGGTCAAAATTAAAAAAGTTTGACTCTCCAAGATTCTTGGACGGAGGGAGTATATTATTGGGTCGCTGGATCTGTATGTACGCAGGTTTTGCTTCGTCGAGCTAGCTATACTCCCTCCGTATCCTATTTAGAAGTCGTTTTGGAAAAGGGTTCGGTCAAACATTGGGAATATAAATCATGAATAACTTTTAAATTATTGAGTTTAGAGATGTAAAAATCATATAGATAAATTTGTCTTGAAAAGTACGTACTTTCATAAAAATATATATACACCATTTTACAACAAATATTTTTAAAGAAACAAGTGGTCAAAGTTATGCTTTGAAGACCGTGTCGCTGTCCTAAACGACTTCTATTTGTGATACGGAGTAGTATACTATACGTATATAGTACACACACCACCCTAGTTATAGCTAGGATACAAAAAAAAAATCCAACCGCTTTTTTACTATATATTCTTGCATGGATGGAGTTATTAACAACGTTGTTATTTCCGCATGTTTCCCTTAATTTACCTTTGCGCGTCCGTTAATAATGATATAGTAGCTAGCAGGACAGAAGGCCGCCCACGAGTTAATCAAGTGTATCGTTGTAAGGATCAAAGGCTGCAGCTATAAACATCTCACTTTGGCCTTTCAGAAATCTATATCTCTGCTGCTAATACAACTATCTTTTCCGCAGAAAATGACGGCCGTTTTGTCAGCAGGGTAAGAAGAAACATTTTAAACTCCCGTAACGAGAGCAGCACACGGACCGGATATACTCCATCCGTCCCTGAAAGAATTTCTAGAGTTGTCTCAAACTTTTTGAACTTTGATCAAATTTCTAGAAAAAACTATCAAGATTGATGATACCAAATTTATATCATTAGATATATCATAGAATATATTTTCATAATATGTCTATTTTATATTATAGATGTTATTATTCTTTTCTATAAAGTTAGTTAAAGTTTAAAAAGTTTGACCGACACGGATCCTAGGAATTGCTTTTTTCAGCGACAGAGGGAGTATCTTATTTTACTACTGCTGGCACTGGCAGTAAATATTTTAATTAATCTCACACTGGTGCCGACTATGATTGCCAGTTGTTTAGGCCAGCTGGTTCTTCGATCAAAATCACGTGCAGTTTGTTACGATCGCGCGCTGTGCAAAATGCGGCGTCTTGTCCATGGACGACGCATGCAAAGCACACACCGAACAGCTAGCTACTCAGCTACATACTGAGTATTTTATACTCCGTTCACAGTCCCCGTTCATATAATAAATTTCACGTATGTTAAGAGTCAAATAAACTTTATAATATTTACCGATAATTTTTAACTATTGTTATACTTTTAGATTTATAAGCAAAAAATGCACTATCTAATAATCATAAACTTATAATCATAAATAATATAACATAAAATTAATAAATGATGATCAAAGTGTGATTTATGAGGAGACCATATCAATCAGACTATACGACTTATAAATCTCGGGCCGGCTGGAATATACCGACAAGCGACAAACATAACTTTTATTGCATGATTTATCTACTCCCTCCGTCCCTGAAAGAATCAATTTCTAGAGTTGTCTTAAGTCAAACTTTTAAACTTTGACCGAATTTCTAGAAAAAACTATCAAGATTGATGGTACCAAATTCATATTATTAGATATATCATAGAATATATTTTCAGAATATGTCTATTTTATATCATAAATGTTATTATTTTTTTCTATAAAGTTAGTCAAAGTTTAAAATGTTTGACCGGCACGGATTCTAAGAATTGCTTCTTTCAGGGACAGAGGGAGTAGATGTCCAACATTATTGAACATTTATTTAGACATCACAACATTCAATCCATTTTTTTAGACCATGAGTTTGGAGACTTTTCAATGATCTATACTCGATTACTAGAGAACATACCTTTTAACCACATCAAAATTTGAATTTATACCATACCTAGACGCATACCCAAATTTGTATATACCACCCGTTCCAACTCGTTTTAGGATTCGACCCTGAACCTGTCTGAATACTTAACGTGTACAAAGTAGAGAGCGGCGAGCCATGAAAATACTTTAATTTGTATTCCAATTCGTTTCGGAATCGGATTTAGTGCAGTACTTGGACACACACTAATCTAACTTGTACGGGTACCAGAGGGATTAAATCCGTCGGATCACTCGTAACGAGGAACCTTTCGTGGCAATCGAACTCCATAATATACCTAGACACATGTTACTCTAAATCCGTATCTTTTTTTAGACAATTGTATTAAATTATACTAGTTGAGTACATTATCATGTTACAAGTACTCTGGAAAAAACATGTGTCTAAAAATTGGTTTTCATCTATATTGCACCCACACTGTGAAGAAGAGTGTGGCATTCAAAGCCACAACATCATCATCCAAGAGCATGGGCAAAGCAAAGAAAGAAGAATCTAGTGAAGACGATTGCTCAAATACTTGTGATGATGAGGATGAAGAGATGACTTTATTTGTTAAAAGATTTGACAAATTCATGAAGAAGAAGGGCTACTGGGCAAGGAGGAAGAAGACCTCATACAAGAATAAGGATGAACCAAGGAGGTGCTTCAAGTGCGGTAGCAAGGACCATCTTGTTGCTCAATGTCCATATAATAGTGAAAATGACGATGACAACAAGAAGGGCAAGAAGAAGGAAAAGAAGGAGAAGAAAGAGTTCATCAAGAAGAAGGGGCAATCATATATGGTCACTTGGGATAGTGATGCATCCATAAGTGATAGTGATGATGATAATTATGATGATGATCGTAAGGCAAGCAAGAAGAAGACACCTGCAAGCATTGCTATCAATGACAAACCCTCCGTCTTCGACACTCCCATCATGCTTCATGACTAAGGCCACAAAGGTACAATCCGATGATGATGAGAGTGATGATGATGATGATGAACCCACTAGGGATGAACTAATTGATATGTTTGATGATGCTAGAGTTCACTTTGATAAGAAAAGAAAGGAGTGCAAAGAATTGCAAAAGAGACTAAAAGCTCTTGAGCAGTCCTTTGATGAGCTAAGTGCATCTCATGAGAGGCTATAGTGGAAGCCCATGAGGATCTTGATGATGCTCACACCAAACTTAAGAAAGCTCACTCCTCACTTATTGATCAAGCTAAAATTGAGGATGTGGTTGAAACATGTGACATAAGCAGAACTTGTGATATAATTGATGAATCATTCTATAAGCCTATTGTTATATTGCTTCTACTAACCCTTCATGTAGTTCATCATCTACCACTACTACTTCATCTATGGATGATGGCTTCACTTATGATGCCTCACTCATGGTTGAGAATGAGACATTGAAGAGGGAGGTAAATGAGCTCACTCACGCCTTAGGTAAAGCCTATGGTGGTGAGGCCCGCTTGCTTAAGTGCTTGGGTAGCCAACGCTTTTCTCTCAACAAAGAGGGATTGGGCTATAACCCTAAGAATGGCAAGGCGGCTTTTGCTACTCACAAGACTAGTTTTGTGAAGAGCAATGGTCGGTTTTGCACTAGATGCAAGCAAAGTGGGCATGTAGAGCAATATTGCAAGAACAAGAACAAGAATGCTAATGTATCCTCTATTCAATTTGATTCTTGCTATTTGCTTACCAAGGGTGTTAATGGTGTGAGAGCTAAATTCATTGGTGCACCAATTGTGGGCTCAAAGAAGAAAGCCATTTGGGTACCAAAAAGTTTGGTCACTAACCTTGAAGGACCCAAAAAGGTTTGGGTACCTAAAAATATTTGATTTGTTCTTGTAGGTCAATTACAAAGCCGGAGGAGGCATTGGGTGCTTGATAGTGGGTGCACTCAACATATGACCGAGGATTCAAGAATGTTCAATTCAATCAATTCAAGTGGCAATAATGGTTTTGATTCTATCACATTTGGTGACAATGGCAAAGGCCAGGTTAAAGGGCTTGGTAAGATTGCAATATCCAATGACATGAGCATTTCCAATGTGTTGCTAGTTGGAAGCTTGAACTTCAATCTATTGTCAGTTGCTCATTGTGTGATCTTGGTTTCAAATACATATTTGGAGTTGATGATGTAGAGATCATAAGTGTAGACGGATCTAATTTGGTATTCAAAGGATTTAGATATGAGAACCTATACTTGGTTGATTTCAATGCTAGTGAAACCCAATTGTCAACATGCTTGTTCACTAAATCTAGTTTGGGTTGGTTATGGCATAGAAGGCTTGGTCATGTTGGAATGAAACAATTGAACAAGATAGTGAAACATGATCAAGTTAGAGGCTTGCGGATACATGGGTGTATGCCGAGTCTCTGAGTGATGAGTGATTGTCAACTGGGATAATGCGCATGTTCTTTGGCTTGTGTTGTGCAGGTGTCGAGCACGGATACAATGATCAGAGGCAAGGTGAAGGTCAAGTAGAGACGTGCCGTGCCGAGGGACCGAGAGTGGCGAAGGGCGGACGTGAGGCTTGGACTGAGGGACCGGTGGCCCGAGGATCAGCTGTGGTGGCTGGCAGCCTGGGACAGCGACGAGCGGAGACTTGCGGGCACGGTGTTGCCTGGGTCGAGGACCTGGAGACACGTGTCGGTGGACAGGGTGCACGGGCGGTGCATCCCCTCTACAGCTTCGGTTTGGTGGTAGAGCCAGAGAAAAACCATCGGGTGGACGGTTTCCAGGTTTGGGCCACAAAACCTGGGTGCTTCGGGTTTGCCGAGTTTGGGCCACAAAACTCGGGCTGAGGATGGTTTCTAGGTTTGGGCCTCAAAACCTGGGTGCTGCGGGTTTGCTGAGTTTGGGCCACAAAACTCAGGCTATGGTCGGCTGGTTTCCCGGTTTGGGCCTCAAAACCGGGGGTTGGTCGTGAAGGCTGGTTTCCCGGTTTGGGCCTCAAAACCGGGGGCGAAGTCCAGGAAAAGGACAAGCAGAGCGGTGGCGGCACGTGGCGACAATCGGTGAGGTTGCGTCGAGGCAACGCTACTAGTTGTGCGGGCGTGGCCGTCGGATCCACCTACCATCGAGTTGGTCCAGAATAACCCTAGGGTTTAGCTGGCTCGCTCTGTAATTAGAGAGGGGTAGAGTAGGAAATAGAATTAGGGTAAGTAGAGGGAGACACCCTCCTCCCATTCTATCTCAGTCATTTGCTCTTTGCTTCTAGGGTTTCCTGCTCTCCCAATCCCCTGTTGTAGCTAGCTGAGATCCGCAGAGAACCATACCTCTGTGTACTAGAGATTTTGAGGAAGTGAGGTCGTAACCTCACTGTTGTAGCGTGTGGTAGCCACACGGTTGCAGATCGATGTGTTGATTCGCGTTTTGATTCGTGTTCTTCGCGTTCTTCGTTTCTCCGCGATTTTCCCGTCACTCGATCTCCCTCTCTACTGCGTCTTTGCGAAATCCGTTTGAATCAACTTGTTCTTTATAGTGAGGAGATCATTTCCACTGAAGGAATTCGTCTAACTCCTCATGAACAAGTAGATCGGGTTGATTTCGTTTTCGTGGCACTTTTTCATTCATACTTCTCCCCTTTCGATTTCCCGGTGATTGAATCGATTTGAGCAGATGATTTCTTGAGGATAGTCTCCTAACTACCTCGTGATCATCCTCTCCAAGTTTGGGAACGTGGGATTGTGAGTTGATTCGATTTTGGGAGGATTTGTGAGAAGGGCGACTGAAATCGCCCTCTCTGCAAGGTCGCGGACAGTCCGCGCCTGGTACCGCGGACAGTCCGGGCATCAGGGGTGAACCAGATCAGTGGCTGCGTTCCTCGGCTGCCTTGGCGATTTTTGACCGGCGGACAGTCCGTAGTTGAATTTCGCGGACAGTCCGGGAGTCGACCAGGGACGTTCAGCAACCTTGCTGTTTTGTCCATTTGTCCGGCGGACAGTCCGAGCTTCTGCGGCGGACAGTCCGCAGTAAGCCCGGACAGTCCGGGACCGTATCGGCAGACAGTCCGGGAACTCGCTGTGTGTTCCGGTTTAGTGCGTTTGCTCTCCCGGCTTCTTCGCTTGGTCTCCGGACTTCTCGTTTGGCCTTAAATTTGACCAAGGAACCTCTCTAGGTATCTTTGCTACTTGTTAGCATCGGTATTTGGAGATTTCTCGACGTAGCCGTCTATCTACGTTCGGGACTTGGTCTTTGAGGGTCGAATTTGTGTCCGTACTTTTGGCGTTTGGTTTGCTATCGCTTTGTGGTGCCTCGCTGTGATCCTAGGGATCATCCACCCTCTTTCAAGGGTCGTGGGCATCACGGTTTCGATCGAAGCTTTCGGGGGTTGATTTTGGGAACAAAAGGCCAAAGTTTCGAGAGAAATTTTTGAGCTCCCATTCACCCCCTCTCTGGTCGCCTTGCTATTGCATTCTCGGTCCTTTAGTTGGTATCGGAGCAGGTTAAGGATCTTCCACCTTAGCCGGTTCCAGATCCACAGAAGGCGACATGGATCATGGCGTGGGCAAACCGCCGTTTTTCAATGGGACGAACTATGTGTATTGGAAGATACGCATGTCGGCCTATCTGCAGAGTTTGGGTGCTTCCATCTGGGATATTTGCAACTCTGCCGATTACGTTGTCTTGGCTGCTCGTGTGACTCAACATCAGATCGATGAGCACGATGCCAATAGCCGAGCACGTAATGCTCTTTTCTCATGCCTGAGCATGAGTGAGTTTGATCGCGTTTCTCACCTCGCTATGGCTCGGGAGATTTGGGCTACCCTCATGCGCTTCCATGAGGGAACCTCTCAAGTCAAAACCCGTCTCTACGAGTCATTCAAGCGAGAGTATGAGAACTTTCGATATATGCCTGGCGAGAGCATAGAAAGTTTATTCGCTCACTTTCAGGTGATTGTCAACAGGATGAGGGCTAACAAGGAGCTGTTGCCTTTCGACGATCATGAGAGAGCTTTGAAGCTTTTGCATACTCTTGATCGGTCGGTGTGGGATTCCAAGGTTCAGGCGATCATCGAATCACCTAACTATGAGAACCTCACGTGCGACGAGCTCTTCAGTAAGCTCAAGTTCAGTGAGATTGATGCCATGGCGAGGGCTTCTTATGAAAATCCTTCTGGCCCATCGATGGCTTTGCTTTCTGGCTCTTCTGCTAACCCCTCTGGAGGCTTTGCTTTGTCTTCTCTTCTTTCTGTCACAGAGGAGCAGTTGGAGTCTTTGGGAGACGACGAGTTGGCTTTGCTTGCCAACCGGTTCTCGCGGTTCCACAACAACCGCATGAACCGTCGCCGCAGAGGAGGACGCTCGGGCTGTTTCGAGTGCGGCGACCCCGACCACTTCATCGCCAACTGTCCCAAGAAGAACAAGCATTCTGGGAAGGGCGATCATGGGCACAAGTACGACACCGGCAAGCGCAACAAGAAGTACGTCCCCACGAAGCACAAGCGGAAGGGCAGCTTCAACAAGGAGTACATCAAGACCAAGTACTTGGAGAAGGCTCAGGCTGAGCAACGTGCGTTCTTCGCCATGCTCAGCGACATCGACGACTCGGACGACGACTCCGCTTCTTCAAGCGACGACGAGTCCGAGAAGAAGAAGAGGATCGAGGACAAGCTCAACGGCCTCTGCTTCTTCGCCGACGACGAGGGCTTCTGCACCATGGCCCTCGGCAAGGAGGTCAATGGCGAGCTGGAGGACACTCCTCGGAACAACGACGACGACGACACCTCCAAGGTATCTCTGACCCCCGACGAGCTTTCTGCTGAGGTCGAAAAGCTTACTGCCGCCTTGCTTAGTCAGGATAAGCTGCTTAGGCGTGCCGCTAGAGAGCGCAAGGAGTTTAGGCAGAAGTGGGAGGACATGGTGAAGGAGCTTGAGTTTGCTAAGTCCACCATGGTCGTTTCTGAGGAGGGTGAGTGCGAGATGTGCACCACGCACATGACTGACCTTCTCACTTTGAGAGGTAAGTATGTTGTGTTGGTAGGAGAGGTGGATGAGCTCCGAGCTAGACCCTTGTTGTTGGGTGCGTGCAAGACTTGTCCAGGCTTGCAAACTGAGTTGGCAGAGAAGAATGCCAAGATTGAGTCTCTTGAGAAGGCCAGCTCGGGTAGCACTTGTGTGACTAAGTGCGCTTTGTGCGAGGGTTTGGAGATGGAGATTGCCAATGTGAAGCATGGCAAGATGCAAACAGAGGAAGAAAACACATACCTTCGGACCATCTTGTCATGGGTGTCATGTAATGAGCCGCAGCTTGGGATGATGATCGCGCAGTTTAAGCGCGCTGCTGGAGGTCCTGGTGTTGGTTTTGCTCCGGGTGTTGATATCTCTTCTTTTGGGAAGATTGGGGAGTCGAGTGGTCTGAACCCATGTGAGAAACCTAACTCCACCACTATTCCCAAGCTTACCAAGCTTCCACCCAAAGAGCCTCCTAAGCCTAACACCAAGGACGGAGTGTTTGAGGAACCTCCGAGAGCTCCACCCAAGAACCAAGTGTGGCATCCCAAACCTAACCACCTGAAGAACAAGCTGGACACAATGCCACCCATCCAGGAGGAGCTTATGCCACAGAAAGGCAAAGTGATCCACACCCACTACCGTGAGTACCAACAACCCCCTTTGAGAGCGGTGAGGTACCATTGTGAGCACTGTGAGCGAGATGGTCACTTGAGTGAGTTTTGCTTTCGGCGCAAGAGAGAGGCGCGCCGTGCAAGGGAGATGAACAACCCGGACAAGTACCGTACTTTCCATGATGTACATGTGCCGAATGTTCAGAGGAGAGCTCCGAGGAGAGCCGCTAGGCCTAGAGGTCCAGAACCTCAAGTTCCTAGACCTAGGTGTTGACGCTCACTAATGCTCATAATTAACCATCAACTATTGCATGAAATGACACTAAATGAATCACAAAGCATAGTTGTAGGGTTTGGAATTAACAAGTTCCACGAGTTTTGGTGCTCTCACTTGTTTTGCAGGATTATCAATATTTCACCATATAAAAGTATCTCAAGTGATGAAACAGAGCACACCATTGCGAAGAGCTCGTCGAGACGATCAAAACGGACATATGATTTGTTATATTTGGAGTCCCGGAGCGAGAGTCCTCGATGGATACGACTTAGAAGATTCTAGAACATTCCAGAAGACAAGAGAAGGTGTCGGTGTTTCGAAACAGGGGGTATGACACCAACGAGTAATATGATCGCGTGCTTCTCTTCCTGGATGGTGATGCAAGAGGACACAAGATTTATCCTGGTTCGGGCAAAGAAGGCCCTACGTCCAGCGGGGGGATGTTCTTGTATTACTTGCACCTAAGTGCTTGTACAGGGGCGAGTACAAGCTCAGTGAGCGTGGACCGGAGTCCGGACTCGAATGGGTATGTGTGGACTCGTATGTTGTACCGAGGAGTTGTGTTCTGCCCTCCTCTCAGCCTCTCGTGTGAAGGGCCCTGGCGTCCCCTTTTATAGAAAAAGAGGAGGCCAGGGTTACACAGGATTGATATGTACAGCGCTTGGTATGGCGAAGAGTAGGAACTCTGTCTTGTCGAAGTCGCTGTAGCCAACGTGGGCATCGCTGTTGAAGTGTACTTGGAGCGTGGCCTCCATCCCGGGCGCGGATGTGAAGGCGTGGCGATGTGGAAACCGTACAGCGCTCACTCCGGCACGTACAGGACGCGGCGAGATCCCTCCGGGTCTTGGGGTACCTGTCCTCCAATGACAAGAGAGCTGTTAGGGCTCGAGTGGCGCGGAGCCGGCCTCGAGGTGGCGCCTACGGGGGGCTCGAGCCTCCGCAGGTATGGGCGAGTCCCGGAACGCCTGGGCGTACAGCGGGATCCCAGGCCTCGAGAGGTGGCTCGAGGGTGCTACAGTGCGGGGTATGGCCGAACAGTGCTGTACTGGCGCCCTTTAGCCCATGCTTATGGTGAAAACGAGGTTTGACTCTGGCTCCGGTCACTGTGGCACATGCTGTGTACCAGAGGATGTGACCGGAGTTGGTGAATGCATTGAATGCGTGGTATGGGGCTAGCTGTCGGTGTCCGTGCCGCTTGAGGGAGGCGTGAAGCGTCTCGAGGGATAGGCTACTGTGCCAGAGGGGCTCGAGGTCCCCGCGTGGGCTCTTGAGGTGTAGTGGAGCACTTGCCCGAGGCCTGACGCGGAGGGCTCGGGCGAGACGGAAGACGAGCGTTCGCCCGAGGCCTGGCTTGGAGGGCTCGGGCGAGACGGAGAACGTGCGTTCGCCCGAGGCCTGGCTCAGAGGGCTCGGGCGAGACGGAGACGAGCGTTCGCCCGAGGCCTGGCTTGGAGGGTTCGGGCGAGACGGAAGACGAGGCCTGGCTCAGAGGGCTCGGGCGAGACGGAGAACGAGCGTTCGCCCGAGGCCTGGCTCAGAGGGCTCAGGCGAGACGGAGAGCGAGCGTTCGCCCGAGGCCTGGCTCAGAGGGCTCGGGCGAGACGGAGAATGAGCGTTCGCCCGAGGCCTGGCTCAGAGGGCTCGGGCGAGACGGAGAGCGAGCGTTCGCCCGAGGCCTGGCTCAGAGGGCTCGGGCGAGAGGGCTCGGGCGAGACGGAGAGCGAGCGTTCGCCCGAGGCCTGGCTCGGAGGGTTCGGGCGAGACGGAGAGCGAGCGCTCGCCCGAGGCCTGGCTCGGAGGGCTCGGGCGAGACGCCTGGTGGGCCAGGCAGGTCTCTTATTCGTTTTGCATTGATTGGGGGTACCCCTTTAGCGTTCCCCCTGATAGAAGGCGACCCACGGAAGGCGGGGCCCACCTGTCATAGGGGCAGACCAACCGATCTCCTCTATGGACCGACCGGTCGGGTATTGGGCCCAATTTCGTCCCCCTTCGCGTGACGCACTCCAACCGACTTCTCCAACACGTTTTGGCCCATTTAGGCCCAAGTGCATATGACGAAGGATTTAGTCCCACATCGCTTACCCAAGGTGGAGGGGAGGCCAGGAGCCCCTATATAATAAACCCAGGACCCCCCTGAGGCAATACACCATCATCATCTGGGAGTCTTTGTAGAGGCGTCCCTCGAAGGACAACCTCTCCTCCCTAGAGAATTAGGTTTAGATTTTCCAATGTAATAGCTTAGCATTAGTCGGGAGTTAGGAAGAGCGGAGCTGCGCTCCGGTTCCGGAGGAGTCTTCAGAGTTTTGGTATGTCTTTGTATCTTTTCTTTGTAAGACTTATGCTTTATTATATTTATCTTCTCTATTTACTTTATGCCTTTTATATTATGATTAGTATAGTTGTTATATCTTGGCATGGGATCTTTGCTAATATTGAGTGCTCTAGTTATAGGCCATAATTAGAGTAGTAATCGATAGATTAGACATGGTGTTTAGTCTATAGGTTACCTAAGGTTGCGCTCAATCCCACGGAATAGTTGTGGTAGCCCCAGGGGTGACAGCTCTGTTAGGCCTTCGTAGTCCACCACGTTCGGATTGATGTTTCGTAGAGCTTTTGGCAGCCTTCTCCCAACTACCTTTTTCCCAGTCTTCTTCGAGAGTTGGAAAGGACCTGCTACTCCAAAGTGCCAATGTTTATATGACTGCTATATCTTTTCATCCTTGTTACCTTAGAACCCAAGTAATAGAGAAGTGCATAGGAACCTTGATCTCTCTCGTTGTCCTCCCACTATAGTTATCTATACATTTATCATTGAATTCTCATTTACGTGCTTTCATTCATTATCATATCATATATCATTCACTCCTGCTTTAGTCTAATTAGTGCTCTGAGTTAGTAGATGCATGATAGTGAGTTATCAGATTCTTGACCCTTGCTTCCGTGTGGTAAAAATATAAATAACGATCCTGGAATACTCCCGGTAAAATGCTACGATGGTGTTCTGTGCGCTTGCGGGATCTTTCATATTCTATTTGCACTAACAAACATCAACAAGCATTTTTGGCGCCGTTGCCGGGGAAGCAATTGGTGTAAAGATTTTGATAATGATCTTGATGTCTGCTAATTTAGTGTACCACTAGCTTTAGTAGGATTACCCCTTGTTCTGTTGAGTGTAGAATAGACAGGACATCAGATGTCGTTTCGACCTTATGGCAAGCTTCCACAAGAATGAAGAACTCAGGGTGCCTGAACATTCAAGATCCATCATTAGCTTTGGAACCCTGCCATCTCACAGGTTTGTGTATATATATATATATTATTTATTCTAACCATGTGTAGATTGGAGAAAAGGTCGCTGTCACAAGAATTCAACTCTCATCCCATGTGACGGATATTTATGCTGCGCCACTCACAAATCCCCAGTTGTGAGTCATGGTAAGTATGATCAAGGTGAGACAGTCTTGCTCATAGACTTTAAACTTTATGAGTAGTTATCTTTTTAATTTCTTGCATTTCACTGCATGTTTACTTTGAATCATCCTTGCATCCACTTCATTTAGTTTAGGTTTTCTTTTTTCAAATCCTCATCATGTTTAGTTCCTTGCATGCATTCATATATCTGCATCTAAACAGAAAAAAAAATATTAAAAAAAAGAGAAAAATATCCCTCACTGTGTTCATACTCTTTCATCTCTTTTTGGATAAATATCTTTTCTGCTTTCATGCTACATTTGTTTATGCTAGTATATTTTTGGTTTGAAGGTACTTCCCTGGGGTACTTTCATAGGCTTTTTAAATTAAGCGTGGTGCTTAGGTTAAATAGTCTACCTTAATCAAATTAGACACGGAGTTTGGTTTGATTAATGATCTGAAATTTGCTTGTGTAGACATTGGATATTTTGTTGGACTAACCCCTGCAGAAAACTCTCAAATACGATATGGGAAAGTCCTGAGATGAATTCACATTAGAGATGAAGCAAGGCATACGATGAACTGCACAAAGAAGACTCAGCTCATTCATCATGGATGAAAGAACTGTGAGTATTAAAGTTTATTTAAATTCATCTTCTACCGCAGGTTATCTTGTGCCTTGAACCATGTTAAAATGCAGCCAACACATAAAATGCTAGTCTATGCTAAAGTAATCTTAAAATCATCTTTTTCATTAGCATGGATGAATAACACATAAGTTGTGGATAACAACCCATGTTTCAAATTCAGTATAATCCTTCGGGTATATGTCCATTAACATTTTGTAGGAGATGAGATTTGCTTGTTCATGGTGTGAACTTAAAGGTCGAAAACCCAACCCGTGGATAGACAAAACTCATCATCAGACACGTCACTAGTGATGTCGAAGGCAGCCAAGCTTTGAGCCATCCCAAGGCCTAAGCCAGGACACTGATGACGAGCAGGATGCAACTCACCCCGTATGGGACAATCTATGCCTACGCTCAACATTGTCGAAGACATCAACACCTACACCAACAACAAATATCAGGGTGACGATATGCCACTACATTATAACATCTATGAGTCATCCGAAGGAAGTCTGTTGGTGGTTCACTATGAAGACAAGCAGTGGAAGTTCTTCTCACTTCTAATCATTGCAACACAAGAGCTAGTTTGGGGTATGAGGTGGAACGACTTCAACAACAACAAAGTCTACAAATTCAACTCATGAACATGTTGTTAAAGAAATCTGGACATCCACCTACTTCACAAGTTAGCTTGGGGAGACACAATTCCGTTGTCTAGATTTGCTTCACGATCAAGGAGAGGAAGGAGTAATCCAGCTTTAACACTTTGATCACTACAAGCCACGAGACGCTATCCCAATGAAGGAGAAGAATATGATCCATCACTCATTCTTGGAAGATCATTTTTGAACACCACCAATGTGTCATCTATGTCAGACCTGGAGACGTCCACTTTTGGATCTTCGATCAAAAGGTTCGCTGCTTCATCAACAGCTACACCATTTATGAGCAGCCGAAGGAAACCAAGAGAAGATGTTGAGTCAGCCGACAATGGAAGAACCATCTGCCAGGAATTGAGGGGGACATCATGAAGGATGAAGCCACTGCACTGCAAGAATTCAGACATGGAGAGATAGTACCTGAACCTACAAATCAAGACAATAGCTGACAACGTCTCCATCATCTGAACTTGTTGAGAGCAAGACTCATCTGGCCCACTGTGAGATAAGCAAGAGAAGACAAGCCACTCATGAACAACAACCAACTAGACAAGAGAAGCTTCCACAAGATGGTTTGACACAATCACTCTTTAATGATAAATAACATTTCAAGGTAAGTGACCATCACTTTAAAAGCTTCTCTTTAATTCTGGTATGCACATAAATAAAGAACCAAACATGTTTAAGTTGCACCTCACTTGATCCAACCTAATCAACTCAACATGTTTAGTTCTTTACTCTTTATTCATGGCTTTACTCTCTTGAATCTCACTATCTCACATATCTAAATGAGCTAAAATGTTGTGCATCTAACCTTTGGAAGATGATATATCACAATCATGAAAAGATCGACACACTATACATAGATTATCCTTCCTTGGGTTAAGTAATATGATCTATTAAATATTTTTCAGATGCTACTTTCATGCTCATCTTCTGATCCTATCACTCATGTTAAGATTGAATAGAATACATAAACAACAAGTTTATCTTGTTCAATGTGCCTAAGGTTAGAATGAACAAAACTTTTGGTCCTATTGGTGTTTTTCCACCAACAGAGCCCATGCACTTGATCTCTACCTTGTCTTTATGAGCAGGACACACTCTTGAACAAAACATGGAGGAGTTTGTCAACTCCCAAATTCTACAGAGTGAAGGTCCTAGATCTACAAGAACATGCACACTGAGCAAAATGCTGCCTGCTTCAACAACTAATGCTTCACTTCAAATTGCTGGACGAAGGAAGAACAAGAGTGACACCATATCAAGAGGTGTAGTTATCAAGGTCTATATATCGGAATCAAATGATGCACCTCAGGAATGAACATGGTGAGAAGTCCTGTTCAGAGGACTTAAAACATTGAACCCTCGCCGAAAGGTAAATCTGTAGTTATCCATATTTATCTTTTCTGCATTAGTTTCCATTTTGCATATTTACTTTCCATCATCATCTCTCCAAAGCATATTTACTTTTCTGCATTAGCATTGCATAAAAAAAAGAGAGAAAATATTTTACTTTTTGTATTGCATCATAAAACCTAAAGCCCCATGTGAATAATTATATGGTGTGTAAAAACTCACATGAAATACTCACCGTGGTGGCATAAAAACAAAAAAATAAATATGCATACATTCATCCTGTTGCATTTTCTCTTGCATCATAAAAAAATTAAAATACAAAAATATTGAGAAAGAGATCTTACTGAAACTCTGGACAACTAAGGCTTGAGTGACCAACCACTAATGCTTAATCTATTCCACAAGTTTTGTTGTCTATTTGAATTTCACAGGATTGAATGACCAAGAAAAGCTGACGAGCAAGTGGATGTTTCATTCACTGTTGGAGCACTATTTCAACAACCATCAACATCAATTAATGCTCTGATAGAGGAAGAACATTTTCACTGTCAGTCCGCTACATGGCAAGAATGAACAACTACGTCAACATTCAGCTTGGGGGAAAGCACCCCCGTGTATTCAGGTAAGTATATTTATCCTCTTAAGTTTTTCTTTTTATAAATAAATTTAAAATACAAAAAAATGTGTGAGTACATGAAGGCTCACCCTTAAAAAGAAAAAGAACAAAAATATTCGGGCACATGAAGGCTCGATGTGATCGAAGGGATTAGCTTGGGGGAGACGCACCCCCGTTATCTTCGTAATTCAGGTATGTCTTACTACTATCTTAATATTTTAAGTAATATATTATAGTGTGTGTTAGATTAAATAAATAAAGCATGTCTAATCTGAAGAACTCTCTCTCTAATTTCTTAAAATGGAAATGATGAATAGTTGCTCTATTGTAATTTCTTTCTAGTACCTAGCCTTCAAGCATGAGTTCTCTTAAGTTTAACAATTAATGATGCCTTAAAATGAAATTAAATATATGGGTAGCAAATGCTTGATCCAGAGTCTAGGTAATTGACAGATATGATATGTGATGATTTGAGCTACTGTTATCTTGTTCTAAACAACACTAGAGTTCTGGAGAGTTTTCAATATGAATATGACCAATAATTGCATTGAGTTAAATTAAGCTTTGTTGACCCTATGAGAAGTTATCATGCTATTGAATTGAGATCACTTACACATTTCATCCATCTTCCGCATAAATGCTCATGATTATTTGTTCCAATCCTCTCAAAAGTTTGTTGGAAGCATGTGGCTATTGAAAAAAAACGAGAAAAAAAATTATGAGGAAATAAAAAAGGACAAGTGTCTGAAACCTCAAAAAGATAGATCCCGAGGAAATAAAAAGGGACAAGTGTCCGGAACCTCGAAGAAAAAAAAGAAAAAAGAGAGAATAGAAAAAAATATGAATATCAGAAAAAAAATGGGCATGTGCCCGATAGTAGAATTAGCCTGATAGCCATGTGTTTCTAATAGATAAAAGAGAGTGATATATTCAAAAGAGCATCCGCCTCCATTTTCCATACACATTCACTTCTCGATTCAATGGTATGGTTGACTTTCTCTTTGGATCCATTGTTTAATTTGGCAACATATGTTCTTAAGCTTTTTGAAAATTCATAAAAATTCTGGGATAATGGTGAAGTGAAAGAACTAGAGACATGGTGCTTGATTTGATGGTTCTATCATTCAATTACTCAAGATTCAAGGTAAAGTACTAAGCCCCGTGATAAATAATATGATATCTTTTTCTAATCCAAATGAGAACTTTTGTTTGAAAGCATATGTACTTGTTAGAAGTGCAGATATTGCAGCAACTCCTGATCCATTGTTGAGTTTGACTTTGCTAAGGGACTAGCAAAGGTTAAGCTTGGGGGAACTTGTTGACGCTCACTAATGGTCATAATTAACCATCAACTATTGCATGAAATGACACTAAATGAATCACAAAGCATAGTTGTAGGGTTTGAACTAACAAGTTCCATGAGTTTTGGTGCTCTCACTTGTTTTGTAGGATTATCAATATTTCACCATATAAAAGTATCTCAAGTGATGAAACAGAGCACACCATTGCGAAGAGCTCGTCGAGACGATCGAAACGGACATATGATTTGTTATATTTGGAGTCCCGGAGCGAGAGTCCTCGATGGATACGACTTGGAAGATTCTAGAACATTCCAGAAGACAAGAGAAGGCGACCCACGGAAGGCGTGGCCCACCTGTTATAGGGGCAGACCGACCGGTCTCCTCTATGGACCGACCGGTCGGGTATTGGGCCCAATTTCGTCCCCCTTCGCGTGACGCACTCCAACCGACTTCTCCAACACGTTTTGGCCCATTTAGGCCCAAGTGCATATGACGAAGGATTTAGTCCCACATCGCTTGCCCAAGGTGGAGGGGAGGCCAGGAGCCCCTATATAATAAACCCAGGACCCCCCTAAGGCAATACACCATCATCATCTGGGAGTCTTTGTAGAGGTGTCCCTCGAAGGACAACCTCTCCTCCCTAGAGAATTAGGTTTAGATTTTCCAATGTAATAGCTTAGCTTTAGTCGGGAGTTAGGAAGAGCGGAGCTGCGCTCCGGTTCCGGAGGAGTCTTCAGAGTTTTGGTATGTCTTTGTATCTTTTCTTTGTAAGACTTATGCTTTAATATATTTATCTTCTCTATTTACTTTATGCCTTTTATATTATGATTAGTATAGTTGTTATATCTTGGCATGGGATCTTTGCTCGTATTGAGTGCTCTAGTTATAGGCCATAACTAGAGTAGTAATCGATAGATTAGACATGGTGTTTAGTCTATAGGTTACCTGAGGTTGCGCTCAATCCCACGGAATAGTTGTGGTAGCCCCAGGGGTGACAGCTCTGTTAGGCCTTCGTAGTCCACCACGTTCGGATTGATGTTTCGTAGAGCTTTTGGCAGCCTTCTCCCAACTACCTTTTTCCCAGTCTTCTTCGAGAGTTGGAAAGGACCTGCTGCTCCAAAGTGCCAATGTTTATATGACTGCTATATCTTTTCATCCTTGTTACCTTAGAACCCAAGTAATAGAGAAGTGCATAGGAACCTTGATCTCTCCCGTTGTCCTCCCATTATAGTTATCTATACATTTATCATTGAATTCTCATTTACGTGCTTTCATTCATTATCATATCATATATCATTCACTCCTGCTTTAGTCTAATTAGTACTCTGAGTTAGTAGATGCATGATAGTGAGTTATCAGATTCTTGACCCTTGCTTCCCTGTGGTAAAATATAAATAACGATCCTGGAATACTCCCGGTAAAATGCTACGATGGTGTTCTGTGCGCTTGCAGAATCTTTCATATTTTATTTGCACTAACAAACGTCAACACTAGGCCGCAAGGAGGTCGTGCCCGACGGGAGCCTGCAGTTGTAGGCTATGGACCCCGTGGCGGTGTCTTTGTAGTTGAGCATTTTCCCCCATCGCATTTTGAGTATCGCGGTGAGCGCTCGTTCCCTAGCGGACCACGTTTTCCTCAGCGTGGTGATTGCTTTCCCCGTAGGCATGCTAGGAATGGTTTTTCTGCTAACCGTTCTTTTGAGCAGCCGGCCCAACACTGGTATTCCCCTTACTTCACTAACCCCAGTGTTGGACCGTATGCTCACCCTATGTCTTTTTATTGATGTAGGTAAAACGATTGGAGAACGTTTGGTTGGTGGATTCCGGTTGCTCGAGGCACATGACTGGAAACGCCAAGTGGTTCTCCAGTCTTAGTCCAGTCACTGGAAAGGAGTTTATCACCTTCGGCGACAATAGCAAAGGTAAGGTTTTGTCTCGTGGGACTGTGCAAGTTAACGAGCACTTTGTGTTGCGCGATGTTGCTCTTGTTTCTAACTTGCATTTTAACCTTCTTTCTCTTTTGCAACTTTTCGATGATGACTATGAGATTCGTTTTAAACCGAATCTCAATCGTATTTTGGATCCTTAGGGCAATCTTGTGTGTTTGATTTTGCCCTTTGGAAAAGTCTTTCGTGCGAATTTCTCAGAGTCTTTTGGCACTTCTCGTTGTCTTTTGGCTGGACCTTCCTCCTCTGATCTTTGGAAGTGGCATAGGAGACTTGGACATTTGAGCTTCGACTTGCTTGCAAGGCTTAGTTCACTTGGCCTAATCCGAGGATTGCCCAAGTTGCATATGGAGAAGGATCTTGTTTGCCACTCTTGTAGACATGGGTAGATGGTTGCCGCTCCCCACCATCCAGTGACTCAGGTCATGACCAAACGCCCTGGAGAGCTTTTGCACATGGACCTTGTTGGTCCGGCTCGGGTGAGCTCGGTTGGGGGGAAGTGGTATATGCTTGTTGTTGTTGATGACTTTTTGAGATATTCGTGGGTCTTCTTTTTAGCTGAGAAGACCGAGACTTTCTCCTTTGCTCGCAATCTGATTTTGCGTCTTCAGAACGAGTTCCCTTTGAACTCGATGCGAGCTATTAGGAGTGATAATGGTTCCGAATTCAAGAATTCGGATTTTGAGAAGTTTTGTAACTCTTTGGGTTTAGAGCATCAGTTTTCTTCCCCCTACACACCGCCCCAGAATGGTGTTGTGGAGAGGAAGAATCGGACCCTTGTTGAGATGGCCAGGACGATGCTTGATGAGCATAGGACTCCTAGGCGATATTGGGCCGAAGCTATGAGCACTGCATGCTACATTTCCAATCGCATTTTTCTCCGAGCTTTCTTGAAAAAGACCTCTTATGAGTTGCATTTTGGAAAACTGCCCAAGGTGTCGGTGTTTCGAAACCGGGGGTATGACACCAACGAGTAATATGATCGCGTGCTTCTCTTCCTGGATGGTGATGCAAGAGGGACCAAGGATTTATCCTGGTTCGGGCAAAGAAGGCCCTACGTCCAGCGGGGGGAGGATGTTCTTGTATTACTTGCACCTAAGTGCTTGTACAGGGGCGAATACAAGCTCAGTGAGCGTGGACCGGAGTCCGGACTCGTGTGTGTGTGTGGACTTGTGTCTTAACGTGTCCGTTTCCGACTGAAGGAATGAGGGCCTTGGTGTCCCCTTTTATAGAGCAAGGGGAGGCCAGGGTTACACAAGGGTATTACAGGTGTCGGGGTGTATTGTGTCCCTTACGAAGAAGGGTAGGAACCCTGTCTTGTCGAAGACATTGTAGCCGACGTGGGCGTTGCTGTTGAAGCATCCTTGAAGCGTGGCCTCCATCCTGGGCGCGGACGTGGAGGCGCGGCGAGGTGGAAGCCGTGCAGCGCCCATCCCGGAACATAGAGGACGCGGAGGGGTCCCTCCGGGTCTTGGGGTACCTGTCCTCCAATAGCATGAAAGTAGTTAGGGCTCGAGGGGCGCGGAGCCGGCCTCGAGGCGGCGCCTACGGGGGGCTCGAGGCCCCGCAGGTATGGGCAAGTCCCGTGAAAATCGATTGAGCGGCAGGCATCTGGGCCTCGAGGCGTGGCTTGGACGTGCCACAGTGTAGGGCGTGGGTTAACAGTGCTTCACTGGTGCCTTTTCGCCCATACTTGTGGTGAAAACAAGACTTGACTCTGCCCCGGACCACTGTGGCACACGTTGTGTTACAGAGGACGTGACTGGAGTAGGTGGATGAATTAAGTGCGCGGTATGGGGCTGGCATCCGATGTCTGCACCGCTCGAGGGAGGCATAACGCGTCTCGAGGGATAGGCCGCTGTGCCAGAGAGGCTCGAGGTCCCCGCGTGGGGTCTCGAGGTGTGGTGTTCGGCTGTGGGGGGCTCGAAGGGTAGTGGAGCGCTTGCCCGAGGCCTGGAGGCTCGGGCGAGACGGAAAACGAGCGTGCGCCCGAGGCCTGGCTTGGAGGGCTCGGGCGAGACGGAAAACGATCGTGCGCCCGAGGCGTGGCACGGAGGGCTCGGGCGAGACGGAAAACGAGCGTGCGCCCGAGGCTTGGCTTGGAGGGCTCGGGCGAGACGGAAAACGACTGTGCGCCCGAGGCCTGTGTAACACCCTGATTTAATTTTTCCCCAATTTAATAAAAGGAATTAGAAATTAAATAGGTTGGCTAGTTTATTAGAGGAGGAAAATAAAATTTATTTATCATTTTCATGTTGCATTCATGCCATTGCATATTTTTATTGTGTGGTAAATAATTTTTGTTAAACCCGAGTTAGGGCGAACCGAATTTTGATTCTATTTAGAAAATAAATAAAAGGTTTATGAAAATTTTACATAATCAAAGTCAAAGTTTTATTTGCCAAAACCTAGGAAAATATTTTCAAAACTCTGCAAAAGTTATTTGAGTTCAAACCGATTTGAAATTGGATTTCAAATGTTTTTGCAAAGGGAAAAGAAAAAGAAAACAAAAAGGACAAGCCCTCCTCCCCCTCTCCTTCCGGCCTTTTCTTGGCTCGCTCCACCGGCCCGTCTCCCACTCTCCACCGCTCCCCAAACCCCCTCCCTTCCTCGGCCTGCTCCGCACCCCTCCTCGCGGCCCACTCCCTCTGCTGGCCCAGCTTCGCGCCACGCGGGGCCCAGCCGTCAGCCCGTTCCCCAACCTCCCGTCGCTCAGCTCATCTCCCCGAACCGGATTCTCCCGAGCATCTCGCCAGGTGCTCGTACTCATCCCCTCCGCTCCTCCCGGGATCCCATCTGCTACAAACGCGCGCCGCCACCTCCTCCCTTCGCCTACAAGAAGTCGCGTCAGAGCCCCAATTTTCCCTTTCTTCTCTCGAAGCACACCGACGCCGCCTCGCGTCTGCTGAGCCCGAGCATCGCCGGCTAACGCTCCTGCTCGTCCTCCTCGTTTGGTGGAGGCCTTCGTGTCACGGGGCAACCCGTCCGCCACCATCCCGACTGCCCGTGGGCTCCCTCTTCCTCTCCAGCACCTGCACCGCGGGACCCGCACGCCATCATCCGCTTCCGCCGTCGATTCGTCACCGCCGAGCCACCTCCGTCGCCGAGAACTCCTCCATTGGACGCGTGGTGAGCTGCTCATTCGATCCCACCCAACCCCTCTGTCTCTAACGCCTCGTAGACGTCCCCCGAGCACTCCGGCGAGCCAAATCCATGGCGCCGCCGTGCATGATCCTCGCGCCGTCGCGTTTTGCCTCGGCCCCGGCCACCGCGTCCCTCTTCCCCACTCTGCACCGTCTGAATCCAGATCGGCGGCTCAGATTAGATCGCTCCCTCGAACCGGTATGAGCCCGGTCCACAGCGCCGTGGACTCGGTCCACTTCCTCCGCGTCGGCGCGTCCACGGCACGCGTGGTGCGCCGGACCAATAGGAGGAAGGCACGTGACGCACGGTCAGCAGCCACGCCGGCTGTCCCTGTCCTTTTGCAGAAAACCCCTCCACTTCTTAATAAATCAACCCGCCGTCCCACCTATCCTGTTGGTTGAGTCTGAGGAAAACTCTTAGTTGAGCCCCTCGGTTTTCGGAGAAATGAGGCGCGGTCCAGACGCCAATTTTATTTCTGTTTTCATTTATTTAAATTACGAAAATGAGTTCAGTCTATTTACAGAATTGCCACTCAGATTCAAATGCTCATATCTTTTGCGTTTTAACTCCGTTTCGACCCATTCAACTTGCGTTAGATTCATAATTTCGTTCTCTACGCAGTAGATCTATTAGTTTACTGTTTTCATACTGTTTGTTGTACTGTTATTTATTTCTATGTATTGTGCCATGTATGTTGATTGGGCCAGAGAGTGCGGAATACGAGGACGCTCCAGACCATCCTTGCGACCCAGTTGATTCGACCCAGTCCGAAGGCAAGTGTTCTTGAACATCTTGCACCTACTTTATTTTACTTTTGGTACTAGAGTAGTTAGATCTTGTAGATGCATGCTTGTCATTAATTTGAATCCCATGTTAGGGTTTACTAGAATTTGTTTATATTATCCTTGTCGCCTGTTTGGGATGTTCGGGTAGGTGTCTTGCTTAGCCCTGCAGTCATGGTTGGGATGGGAGTTAAAATGTTTATAATCTTGATTAAGGAAATATGAAACGAATGTGGACATGGTAATTTTGTAGTAACATGGTTATTAGGTAAATCCGGCAGGATGGACCCGTATTGGTGGTTTTGTGCCGTGGGACTCGGCAGCTGCTTTTGGTTTTTGGTTCGGGGCTCGTGCTAGACATATCCTGCCTGGATCCCTAGGACCCGGTTCTCAGAGCATGTAACCCGGCTTGACAGCGCAACCATGAGATCTGGATGGGCTGGACCTGGCTAATTAATTAGTTACCTCTAAGTTGAGGGTCCACACGGGGTTTGTTTTAGTGGCTCACGAGGGGGCCCTGGGGGTCGTAGACCTTTGTACGGGGTGAAACCTTAGAGGTACGTGTGGAACGGACTTGGAGGGGGCTTTGTAAAGGCCTTGCGGTGCAACCCGCTATGCACCTCGGCAGTGTTTAGCGTGACGGGATCTGCACGACTCATGGGTAACGATGTGCAACCTCTGCAGAGTGTAAAACTGATATATCAGCCGTGCTCACGGTCACGAGCGGCTTGGACTTCTTTGAGATTAGTTGGTTACTGGTCGGTTTTGGGTTCGGGTCATCTGATGGACTTCAGGTGCGGTTACCTGATGGACTTCAGGTGTTGGTTGCTCGGTGTGACTCCGAGTGTGGTTTGCTCGGTGCGACTCCGAGTGTTGTTACTTTTCTACAGAGTCTGTCTATAACCTAGTAAATAGGTGCATAGGATTAATAGGATTAATAGGGTGTGTCGCTTTAGGCGCTTGAGTCAAACAAAGTCAGCCTACCTTTGTTATAAGCCTCATAAGCATATATTTCCTACACTTGCGGAGTACATTTCGATGTACTCACCCTTCCTCTTTGTCCCCCTGCTACCCCACCCAGACGCTGGAGACTACACGTACGAGGAGCAGGAGTATCCAGAAGACGGAGGCTACGACCCTGACGACCTGTACTAGGATGGCGCTACCCCCGGTCGACCTTCCTGTGGAGTGGAGTCCAGATCTTCCGCATCTTTGTCAGAGTTTACCTTAGAGTCAGTTTCATGAGAGTCTGTACTTTTCTTTCAGACCCGAGGGTCATTTTCGTAATAAAGTTCGATATTATTAATAAAGCATTGTTTTGATATTTACAATGATGTGGATATATGTATGAAAATTGATCCTGGCATACATATATTGTGCTCCAATTTTGTTCTTAAAATTGGGGTGTCACAGCCTGGCATCAGAGCCGTGTTGACCGTAGGACGCTACCCTAGTCAGTCGTCGAATTTACAAAACTATTTTTACAAAGTCTGACCCCTTTTCCCACTTCTGTAGCCTGTCTCTGCTGAAAATTCAAATTTTGTTTAAAAGTAGGTCCTCCAAACTCGTAAGAAGCCCTCCATAATTATGTGATCTCGTAGGTCGTTGAATGACATGTACTTGTGCATATGTAATGTCTTGGTTCTTTGTAATGATTGTTGGTGTGTTGTGACCGTCAGGTTGCGGCGACATCATTTGTTTAAAATATCTTACTAATCGAATTAACTAACCAAATCAGAGTTGTTATATATCTACTTATCATATCTCACTCTTACTCCTAGAAAATGTAACAGATGGTTGACACCAGGAGCAGCGCGGGTAACGCCGGTAACGCTGGCGGGAGCGGGGCAGGTGGCAACCAGCCGCCTCATCCCCATCCAACTCCACCTCCGCCTCCGTACGACCCGCTCCAGATGGCCCAGGTGCAGAACCAGATGATGCAGAACATGGCCCAGATGATGCAGCACATGCAGCAGATGGCGCAGGCTGCTCAGGGTGCTCAGGGTGCAGGAGCTGCACAGCCACCCTGACCGGATGACACTCTCAGGAGCTTCATGACGACGCGCCCTCCAGTGTTCCATCACGCCATAGAGCCAATGGATGCAGATGATTGGCTCGAGACGATTACAGGCAAGTTGCAGCTTGCCCATGTCGGGGACCTTGATAAGGCCCTCTACGCCGCGCACCAGCTTCAGGGCCCGGCGAAGAACTGGTGGACTGCCTACACCGCAGCTCATGCGGACGCCAACTCGATCACTTGGGAGGATTTCCGTAAGGCATTCCGCGACCAGTACGTCCCTTTCGGCGAGATCAGGGTGAAGCGCCGAGAGTTTCAGGACCTCCGGCAGGGCGCGATGACAGTGCGTGAGTATCTCACGCAGTTCAGCCAGCTGTCCCGTTACGCCCCAGATGACGTGGACACGGACGACAAGAAGCAGGAGTGTTTCAGGCAAGATCTCTGTCATTCTTTAATGTTAACAAATTCTTCATACACCCTTGTTCATTCCTTTTGCTGCCTGATAAATAATAAAATTGTTATCTGTTTCAGGCATGGGCTTAACCCAGGACTCCGCTATGCCCTAGCTTCAAATGAGTATCCCTCATTTCAGAAGCTGGTTGACCGTGCCTTCGCAGTGGAGAAGGAACGGAAGGACCTCGATGCAGATCGCAAGAGGAAGATGACGTTCCAGGGACAGTCCTCCGGCAGCTCTGCTCGTCCCCGCTACGCTCCACCTGCCTCAGCTTCCAGGCAGATTCCCCAGCAGCAGCAGTACCACCCGCCCCAGTCCCGGCAGCCCGCTCCTCAGTACAGGCACCCAGCTCCACAGTACCAGGCTCCACCTCAGCAGCTGCAGCAGCAGCAGCCTCGCCAGGCTCAGGCACCTCGCCAGGGTCTTCCAGCTCCGCAGCAGCCCCGTTCAGCACAGGGGGCAGGGCAGGTTGGCCCGTGCTACAAGTGCAACCAGATGGGACACTTCGCCAACAAGTGTCCGTTGAGGCAGCCAGCTCCACCACAGTCCCGTCCCGCAGGACAGCCCCAGGCGTTCGCACGTGGCCGTGTGAACCATGTCGCAGCAGAGTCAGCTCAGACGGCTCCAGATGTGGTATTGGGTATGTTCACTGTTAATTCCCATCCAGCTACAGTACTCTTTGATTCTGGTGCATCACACTCCTTTATAACCGCAAGGTTCGCATCAGCATGTAGTCTGTCAGTTTCACCTATGCTTAGAGGCTTGATAGTTACATCTCCTGGAGGAGAGATGGTTTCCAGACAGGTGTGTCGGGAGCTGAGTATAAACATAAGGGGGGTAGAGTTTCCTTCTGATCTTATCGTTCTGGATTCTGAGGGGATAGATGTCATTCTGGGAATGAACTGGCTGAGCAAGTATCGAGGGGTTATTGATTGTGCTCAGAGGATCATCACAGTGAAGCATCCGGATGGCCCGGAGATTGTATATCAGGCACCGACGAAGATGATAGAAGAAGCCAGAGCATATGAGGCAGTCGTGGTACCTGATATCCGAGTTGTTAAGGAATTCCCTGATGTCTTCCAGAAAGTGCCAGGTATGCCACCTGATCGTGAGATTGAGTTCTCTATTGATTTAGTTCCTGGCACTGCACCTATATACAGGCGACCATATAGAATGGATGCCGAAAAGCTAGCTGAGCTGAAGTCGCAGATTCAAGAGCAGTTAGAGAAGGGGCATATTCGTCCTAGTACATCCCCGTGGGGAGCCCCTGTGATCTTTGTTCCAAAGAAGGATGGAGGCCTGCGGATGTGTGTTGATTACCGCGCATTGAATGAAGCTACCATCAAGAACAAGTACCCGATTCCTCGCATTGATGATCTATTTGATCAGTTGAAGGGTGCTCATGTGTTCTCGAAGATTGACCTACAAACAGGTTATAATCAGCTGAAGATTCGTGAAGCTGATATCCCGAAGACGGCATTCGTAACTCGATATGGGCTATATGAGTACACAGTGATGTCCTTCGGCTTGACTAATGCCCCAACTTTCTTCATGTATCTGATGAACAAGGTCTTCATGGAGTTTTTAGATCTGTTCGTCGTGGTGTTCCTTGATGATATCCTGATATTCTCGAAGGATGAAGAAGAACATGAGAAGCATCTGAGGTTAGTGTTGCAGAAGCTCAGAGAGCATCAGTTGTATGCGAAACTGAGCAAATGCGAGTTCTGGTTGAAGAAGGTTGCTTACTTGGGGCATATCATCTTAGAAGGTGGAGTATCTGTTGATCCAGGTAAGGTCCAGGATATATTGGACTGGAAGGTACCTGAGAGCGTCACTGAGATTCGGAGTTTCCTCGGTATGGCGGGATATTATCGCAGATTCATTGAAGGATTCTCCAAGATCGTGAAGCCGATGACGAGACTGACCGAGAAGGGTGCCAAGTTTGTTTGGTCCCCTGAATGCCAGACTGGTTTCGAGGAGCTGAAAGCGAGATTGACCTCTGCTCCTATTCTTGTCATGCCAGATGTCCAGAAGAACTTCACGGTGTATTGTGATGCTTCGCGACAGGGTCTAGGATGTGTGCTTATGCAAGAAGGTCGTGTGATTGCTTATGCCTCGAGACAGCTCAGGAAGCATGAGCTGAATTACCCTACACATGATCTAGAGTTGGCAGCTGTTGTTCATGCTCTGAAGATCTGGAGGCATTATCTGATGGGCAAGAAGACAGAGATATACACTGATCATAAGAGCTTGAAGTATATTTTCACCCAGCCAGATCTGAATCTTCGCCAACGGAGATGGCTCGAGTTGATCAAAGATTATGATCTGAGTATCAACTATCATCCGGGCAAGGCAAATGTTGTAGCAGATGCCCTGAGCAGGAAGGTCTACTGCAATGTGTTAGAGATCAAGGAGCAGCAACCTGAGTTGCATGAGGAGTTTGTGAAGCTCAATCTGGGTATACTCGGCCACACTGATGCAGTAGCCATGGAGGTTGATTCGACCTTGGAGCATGATATCCGAGCAGGGCAGCTCACTGATGAGTATCTTCTGGAGATCAGACAGTCGATTAAGGAGGACAAAGCCCCAGGGTTCACAGAGGATGATCAGGGTGTCTTATGGTTCAGAGGCAGAATCTGTGTTCCAGATGTGAAGGCTATCAAGGAGTTGATCTTGAGAGAAGCTCATGATTCAGCCTACTCTCTTCACCCAGGCAGTACCAAGATGTACCAGGATCTGAAGCAGTATTACTGGTGGTATGGGATGAAGAGGGAAGTAGCAGAGTATGTGGCTTTGTGTGACACATGTCAGAGAGTTAAGGCCCAACATCAGAGACCTGCTGGTTTGTTACAGCCTCTGCAGATTCCCGAGTGGAAATGGGAAGAGATCAGCATGGATTTCATCACTGGTTTGCCCAGGACACAGTCTGGATATGACTCCATCTGGGTCATAGTTGATCGGTTGACCAAGGTGGCTCACTTCATTCCGGTCAAGGAGACATATCAGGGTCCGAAGCTGGCAGAGTTGTACATGTCCCGCATTGTATGCTTGCATGGAGTACCTAAGATCATAGTATCTGACAGAGGTACATAGTTCACATCCAGATTCTGGAAGCGGTTGCATGAGTCTATGGACACTCGCCTCAGTTTCAGTTCGGCTTATCACCCTCAGACTGATGGTCAGACAGAGAGGGTGAATCAGATTCTGGAGGACATGTTGAGAGCCAGTGCACTCCAGAATAGCCAGAGTTGGGATGTGAGTCTGCCATATGCAGAGTTTTCATATAACAACAGCTATCAGGCCAGTCTGAAGATGTCACCGTTTGAGGCACTATATGGCAGGAAGTGCAGAACTCCTTTGTTCTGGAATCAGGTTGGAGAAAGGAAGGTCTTTGGCCCTGAGTCTATAGAAGAAGCTAAAGAACAGGTCAGACAGATCAAAAGCAACCTGAAGACAGCTCAGACTAGACAGAAGAGCTATGCCGATGTCAGACGACGAGAGCTGGAGTTCCAGATTGGGGATTTTGTTTATCTGAAGGTGTCACACTTCAGGGGTCTTCGGAGGTTTAATGTCAAAGGGAAGCTATCTCCGAGATTCATTGGCCCTTTCAAGGTGATTGACAAGAAAGGTGCAGTTGCTTATCAGCTGGAGTTGCCTGCACGGCTGGCAGGTATTCATGATGTGTTCCATGTATCCCAGCTGAAGAGATGCCTAAGAGTTCCAGAGGAGCAGTTGCCACTTGAGGATCTTGATCTCAGGGATGATTTGACTTTCTCTGAGCCGATCAAGATTTTGGACACGACGGAACGAGGTACTCGCAACAAGAGGATTAAAATCTGCAAGGTGCAATGGAAGCATTACTCCGAAGAAGAAGCCACATGGGAGAAAGAAGATGATCTTCGGGCAGATTTTCCTCATCTCTTCGCCGACTCTTCCTAATCTCGAGGACGAGATTCTTCTAAGGGGGGTAGGTTTGTAACACCCTGATTTAATTTTTCCCCAATTTAATAAAAGGAATTAGAAATTAAATAGGTTGGCTAGTTTATTAGAGGAGGAAAATAAAATTTATTTATCATTTTCATGTTGCATTCATGCCATTGCATATTTTTATTGTGTGGTAAATAATTTTTGTTAAACCCGAGTTAGGGCGAACCGAATTTTGATTCTATTTAGAAAATAAATAAAAGGTTTATGAAAATTTTACATAATCAAAGTCAAAGTTTTATTTGCCAAAACCTAGGAAAATATTTTCAAAACTCTGCAAAAGTTATTTGAGTTCAAACCGATTTGAAATTGGATTTCAAATGTTTTTGCAAAGGGAAAAGAAAAAGAAAACAAAAAGGACAAGCCCTCCTCCCCCTCTCCTTCCGGCCTTTTCTTGGCTCGCTCCACCGGCCCGTCTCCCACTCTCCACCGCTCCCCAAACCCCCTCCCTTCCTCGGCCTGCTCCGCACCCCTCCTCGCGGCCCACTCCCTCTGCTGGCCCAGCTTCGCGCCACGCGGGGCCCAGCCGTCAGCCCGTTCCCCAACCTCCCGTCGCTCAGCTCATCTCCCCGAACCGGATTCTCCCGAGCATCTCGCCAGGTGCTCGTACTCATCCCCTCCGCTCCTCCCGGGATCCCATCTGCTACAAACGCGCGCCGCCACCCCCTCCGTTCGCCTACAAGAAGTCGCGTCAGAGCCCCAATTTTCCCTTTCTTCTCTCGAAGCACACCGACGCCGCCTCGCGTCTGCTGAGCCCGAGCATCGCCGGCTAACGCTCCTGCTCGTCCTCCTCGTTTGGTGGAGGCCTTCGGGTCACGGGGCAACCCGTCCGCCACCATCCCGACTGCCCGTGGGCTCCCTCTTCCTCTCCAGCACCTGCACCGCGGGACCCGCACGCCATCATCCGCTTCCGCCGTCGATTCGTCACCGCCGAGCCACCTCCGTCGCCGAGAACTCCTCCATTGGACGCGTGGTGAGCTGCTCATTCGATCCCACCCAACCCCTCTGTCTCTAACGCCTCGTAGACGTCCCCCGAGCACTCCGGCGAGCCAAATCCATGGCGCCGCCGTGCATGATCCTCGCGCCGTCGCGTTTTGCCTCGGCCCCGGCCACCGCGTCCCTCTTCCCCACTCTGCACCGTCTGAATCCAGATCGGCGGCTCAGATTAGATCGCTCCCTCGAACCGGTATGAGCCCGGTCCACAGCGCCGTGGACTCGGTCCACTTCCTCCGCGTCGGCGCGTCCACGGCACGCGTGGTGCGCCGGACCAATAGGAGGAAGGCACGTGACGCACGGTCAGCAGCCACGCCGGCTGTCCCTGTCCTTTTGCAGAAAACCCCTCCACTTCTTAATAAATCAACCCGCCGTCCCACCTATCCTGTTGGTTGAGTCTGAGGAAAACTCTTAGTTGAGCCCCTCGGTTTTCGGAGAAATGAGGCGCGGTCCAGACGCCAATTTTATTTCTGTTTTCATTTATTTAAATTACGAAAATGAGTTCAGTCTATTTACAGAATTGCCACTCAGATTCAAATGCTCATATCTTTTTGCGTTTTAACTCCGTTTCGACCCATTCAACTTGCGTTAGATTCATAATTTCGTTCTCTACGCAGTAGATCTATTAGTTTACTGTTTTCATACTGTTTGTTGTACTGTTATTTATTTCTATGTATTGTGCCATGTATGTTGATTGGGCCAGAGAGTGCGGAATACGAGGACGCTCCAGACCATCCTTGCGACCCAGTTGATTCGACCCAGTCCGAAGGCAAGTGTTCTTGAACATCTTGCACCTACTTTATTTTACTTTTGGTACTAGAGTAGTTAGATCTTGTAGATGCATGCTTGTCATTAATTTGAATCCCATGTTAGGGTTTACTAGAATTTGTTTATATTATCCTTGTCGCCTGTTTGGGATGTTCGGGTAGGTGTCTTGCTTAGCCCTGCAGTCATGGTTGGGATGGGAGTTAAAATGTTTATAATCTTGATTAAGGAAATATGAAACGAATGTGGACATGGTAATTTTGTAGTAACATGGTTATTAGGTAAATCCGGCAGGATGGACCCGTATTGGTGGTTTTGTGCCGTGGGACTCGGCAGCTGCTTTTGGTTTTTGGTTCGAGGCTCGTGCTAGACATATCCTGCCTGGATCCCTAGGACCCGGTTCTCAGAGCATGTAACCCGGCTTGACAGCGCAACCATGAGATCTGGATGGGCTGGACCTGGCTAATTAATTAGTTACCTCTAAGTTGAGGGTCCACACGGGGTTTGTTTTAGTGGCTCACGAGGGGGCCCTGGGGGTCGTAGACCTTTGTACGGGGTGAAACCTTAGAGGTACGTGTGGAACGGACTTGGAGGGGGCTTTGTAAAGGCCTTGCGGTGCAACCCGCTATGCACCTCGGCAGTGTTTAGCGTGACGGGATCTGCACGACTCATGGGTAACGATGTGCAACCTCTGCAGAGTGTAAAACTGATATATCAGCCGTGCTCACGGTCACGAGCGGCTTGGACTTCTTTGAGATTAGTTGGTTACTGGTCGGTTTTGGGTTCGGGTCATCTGATGGACTTCAGGTGCGGTTACCTGATGGACTTCAGGTGTTGGTTGCTCGGTGTGACTCCGAGTGTGGTTTGCTCGGTGCGACTCCGAGTGTTGTTACTTTTCTACAGAGTCTGTCTATAACCTAGTAAATAGGTGCATAGGATTAATAGGATTAATAGGGTGTGTCGCTTTAGGCGCTTGAGTCAAACAAAGTCAGCCTACCTTTGTTATAAGCCTCATAAGCATATATTTCCTACACTTGCGGAGTACATTTCGATGTACTCACCCTTCCTCTTTGTCCCCCTGCTACCCCACCCAGACGCTGGAGACTACATGTACGAGGAGCAGGAGTATCCAGAAGACGGAGGCTACGACCCTGACGACCTGTACTAGGATGGCGCTACCCCCGGTCGACCTTCCTGTGGAGTGGAGTCCAGATCTTCCGCATCTTTGTCAGAGTTTACCTTAGAGTCAGTTTCATGAGAGTCTGTACTTTTCTTTCAGACCCGAGGGTCATTTTCGTAATAAAGTTCGATATTATTAATAAAGCATTGTTTTGATATTTACAATGATGTGGATATATGTATGAAAATTGATCCTGGCATACATATATTGTGCTCCAATTTTGTTCTTAAAATTGGGGTGTCACAGCCTGGCATGGAGGGCTCGGGCGAGACGGAAAACGAACGTGCGCCCGAGGCCTGGCTTGGAGGGATCGGGCGAGACGGAAAACGAGCGCGTGCCCGAGGCCTGTCTTGGAGGGCTCGGCTCGGTGGGCCAGCGTCGTAGGCCTCGGGGGGTCGGCTTTTTAGGGGGTTAGACTAGTTAGGTCTGTTATCAACCGGTGTTCTAGGTTTACCCTATTTGTTTGCGTTGATTGGGGGTACCCCTTTTGCGGACCCCCGACAAAGGTGAGTTATTTTCGAGTTTTTGGTTGCCATTGTTTTATACTCAAAAAGGGCAACTTGGACAAGTTTGAGTCTCGTTCTTCTGACGGTGTATTTTTGGGTTATGGCACTCATACTCGCGCATATTGTGTACTTAACCTTGATATTAACCGAGTCATGGAGACATCAGATGTCACCTTCGACAAGACCATGGTTTGTCCTTCTTCTCATTTTGAGCGTGCAAGTGATCATGAGGTTGGCGAGCCTCTTTTTGATGATGAGGATGAGGGTGCTGAAGGTATGGATGATCCAGCATCCCCTCCACCTGCTGTGCCGCAAGGAGCGGCTTCTACTATGACTCACGGCCCCGACACCTCTTCCTCATGGGGGACGTGGGATCCGCCACCTCGAGCGGTACCTTTTGTACCCGAGGAGGCACCAGCTACTGTTGAGGGGGAGATCACTTCAGCCCGGGAGGCACCACGACACATCCAGCGCCAACACCCCTCTCAGCAGATGATCAGCAGCATCAGCGAACGTGTCACTCGGTCAAGGTCACAGCAAATCTCTCACTTTGCTCATTCTGCATTTGTTGCTGATTTTGAACCCCGAGATGTTGGACACGCTTTATCTGATCTGGATTGGGTCAATGTCATGCATGAGGAGTTGGAAAATTTTGAAAGAAATCGGGTTTGGGTTTTGGTTCCTTTTCCTCCTGATTGTCATCCTATTGGGACAAAATGGGTTTTCAAAAACAAATATGGAGAGGATGGCCATGTTGTGAGAAACAAGGCCAGACTAGTAGCCCAGGGGTATAGTCAGAAGGAGGGGATAGACCATGAGGAGACTTTTGCTCCTGTAGCTCATTTGGAGGCAATTAGGATACTCTTGGCTTTTGCTGCATCCAAAGGGTTTAAACTTTTTCAAATGGATGTCAAGAGTGCCTTCTTAAACGGCTACATAGAAGAGGAGGTGTATGTGAGACAACCCCCGGTTTCGATAATACCAAGTTTCCAAACCATGTTTTTAAACTTCACAAAGCTTTGTATGGTTTGAAACAAGCCCCTAGAGCCTGGTATGATAGGTTGAAAACCTTTTTGCTTGCTAAGGGTTTTAAAATGGGATGTGTGGATAAAACGCTCTTTCTCCTCAAGCAAGGCAATGACACTCTCTTGGTTCAGATTTACGTGGATGATATCATTTTCGGTGGTTCTTCTCACGCTTTGGTTGCCAAGTTTGCAGACACTATGAGCAGGGAGTTTGAGATGAGCATGATGGGCGAGTTGACGTTTTTCCTCGGGTTGCAAATCAAGCAATCCCGAGAGGGGACGTTTGTGCACCAGGGTAAGTACACCAAAGACATCCTGAAGAAGTGCGACATGGGTGAGGCCAAGCCTTTTCCAACACCTATGTTGACCACGACAGCCCTGGATGCGGATGTGGATGGAGAAGCTGTGGACCAGAAGGAGTACCGGAGTATGATCGGGTCGCTGCTCTACCTGACGGCGACACGCCCGGACATTCAGTTCGCGGTGTGTCTGTGCGCGCGATTTCAGTCGTCGCCGCGCACTTCTCACTGTCAGGCGGTCAAGCGCATAATGAGGTACTTATTCTTCACTCCAGAATTTGGGATTTGGTATTCTGCTTCCTCCACCCTCTCCCTTTGCGGTTATTCCGATGCCGATTTTGCTGGTTGCCGTATTGATCGCAAGTCCACTTCTGGGACTTGCCAGTTTATTGGTTCTTCTCTTGTATCATGGTCTTCTCGCAAGCAATCTAGTGTCGCCCAGTCTACCACGGAGGCTGAGTATGTTGCTGCGGCTAGCTGCTGTTCCCAGTTGCTTTGGATGATGGCCACTTTGCGTGATTTTGGTCTGAGCTTTTATCGCATTCCTTTGCTTTGTGACAGCACGAGTGCTATTAGCGTTGCTAAGAACCCCATGCTTCACTTGAAGACCAAACACATTGATGTGCGCTTTCATTTCTTGCGAGACCATTATGAGAAGGGTGATATCGACCTTCGCCATGTCGATACTCATCATCAGTTGGCTGATATTTTCACCAAGCCTTTGGACCAATCAACTTTTGCTAGGTTGAGAGGTGAGCTTGGTGTGTGTTTCCCCTTTTAGATGGGGGAAACATTTTGATTCTTGTATCTTAAACTGACCTTTTGCTTTTCAATTGGTTTCTTCTTGCATCTTTTTGCATACGCTTTTACATTCTGAGCTTCATGTATATAATCTTTAGAATGTAATTATGCTCTGTTCAGTATGCTCCTATGTTATATGTTGATGCTTGTAGCTTATGCTCTTTCTGATCACTAATACATGTTGTGAGCTGAGCTATTTTTTGAATGGTGGACCTGCTTAACAAACATAAAACTTGAAAATGTTCTCCATTGAGATATGCAACTAGCATGTGTAGGATGTGTTGAATTCACTCGTGCTTTTCATATATGCTAGGTTGCTATGTCTCTAGTTCTGAGTCACTCACTTGCTTGGTATGTTCATATTCTGTTTAAAATCTGAACCAAGTTAAGTGAATTGAAAAGATCGAGATGGGATTGCTTGTCAACACATCACAGTTTTGAGACTGTTTCTCATTGCACTTTGAGTTAAACTTGAGTTGTGTAGTGTATGACCGAAACTGTTGCTTTAAGCTTCTGATTGCTTCTGCATAGGCTTCACACAGTTGAAAAGTTAGGCAAGACAAGCTTTCAACCTCTCGCAATCACATGCTGAAATTTGAACTTGTGTAACTCAACCGCTGCAACTCCGATAAAATCTGGATACACAAGTCTATGTTTCATTCTATAGCATGATGATTGAACTTTGCTAGTGTCGGTGGTACAAAAAAGGGTACCCCCAATCAACGCACACACCCAAACGCTCTGTCTCCGTCTCGCCCGAGCCCTCCCCAGCCAGGCCTCGGGCGAACGCACTGTCTCCGTCTCGTCCGAGCCCTCCCAGCCAGGCCTCGGGCGAACGCTCCGTCTCCGTCTCGCCCGAGCCCTCCCAGCAAGGCCTCGGGCGAACGCTCCGTCTCCGTCTCGCCCGAGCCCTCCCAACAAGGCCTCGGGCGAGCACGATCGCTCTCCGTCTCGCTCGAGCCCTCCAGGCCTCGGGCGAGCGCGCCCCCACACTTCGAGCCTTAACGCACGGACCTCGAGCTGCACAGACAGCCGTACCAACCCATGCCACGCATTTAATGTCTTCACCTACTCCGGTCATGTCCACCAGTGCACAGCATGTACCACAGTGACTCGGTATAAAGGTCAAGTCTCGTTTTCACCACAAGCATGGGCAAAAGGGCACCAGTACGGCACTGTTCGGCCAAGCCAAGCACTGTAACCCCTCAAGGCCGGCTGCGCGCTCCTCGAGCCCTGCACTGTAGCCCCTCGAGGCCAGCTACGCGCTCCTCAAGCCCTGCACCGTAACACCTCGAGGTCGGCTCCGCGCCCCTCGAGCCCCCATGGCACCACCTCGAAGCCGGCTCCGCGCCCTTCGAGCCCTAACTACTTTCGTGCTATTGGAGGACAGGCACCCCAAGACCCTATGCTTAAGAGTGATTATAAGATAGGTTGGTCCAAGTCCAAGTGGTGGAGCTAGATGGCACTCATGTGATGGAGATGGCCAAAAGATTGTGATCAAGTGCTCCAACTTGGAAATGAAGAAAGAGAAAAACAAAATGGGCTCAAGGCAAAGGTATAAAACTTAAGGCCATTTTGTTTTACCAGTCAAGATGCAATAGAGTGTGTGATCGGGTTTAGGATAGATAACCGTACTATAAAGAGGAGAAATCTTTAATTACAATGGTTATCTAGTGCCACTAAGTGTGAGTGTCATTTGCATATTCTTTGCGCTTAGTGACGTGGCCGGAAAGTTAGCACTTAAGTGCTAAAATGTTTTGGGATCACTTTGGAAAGTTAGCACTTAAAAGGGTTTAAAAAGGAGAAGAAAGTTGGTTGTGGTCGGAAATTCCAGCTTAGCACGGTGATTTTCCAGGGAGGGATTCTCTGTTGGTTATTCGCTTTCATCTGGAAATTTCGGTGCCCCGAGTTGGAATATCCAGTGTGGGTCAGTAGAGTTGCTCCCACCCTGGAAATTCTAGGGCGCGCCGCCTGGAATTTCCAGTGTGGGTCGGGAGAGACGCTCCCACCCTGGAAATTTCAGGGCGCGCCGCGCCTAGAATTTCCAGTGCAGGTTTGGTCCACGGCAACGGTCGGGAGACGCTCCCGCCCTGGAAATTCCAGGGCGCGCCGCTTGGAATTTCCAGTGCGGGATTGGGGCTTGCTCAGCAACGGTCAGAGAGGGGAGCTGGTTGGTGAAAGCCCTAGTTTGTTTTTGGTTAATTGATGAAACCTATTTGGTCTAATCCTATTGCTAAGCGTGAGTGTAGCTTATAAGAAAGGATTGTGACCTAGCCAAGTGGTGGAACTAGTAATGTGGCAACCATGGAGGATGGTGATGGCCACAAGCACTCAAGAGATCAAGTGCTCTACCATTGGTGAAATGAAGAAGAGAAGAGATGGAGCAAAGAGGCCCGAAGGCAAAGGTATAACCTATAGGGCTCTTTGTTTTATTGATCAAGACACTTAGTAAGTGTGATCACATTTAGGATACATAGCCGTACTATTAAGAGGAGATAATTCACGGCTTATGCGATGTTCAAGTGCCACTAGGAGTTCTCTAACATATTGATGCTATAGACCTAGTGAGTGACTAACAAAACCCCTTGGAAAATGCTTTGCAAAATGCTAACACATTTGCATACAATGATGTACACTTTGTGGTGTTGGCACTTTTGGGATAAGGGGGTGTTCCGAAGTTGTGGAGAAGTGGGAGAAACTAGTGTATAGTCCTTGTCCCTCCTGCCGAGCTTGCGAGACAGGATTCAGCGGTTTTCGGAAATGAAGTGTTGTGCTCGGGGAGCATCGGACGCTGGTCCAAGGAGCATAGGACGCTGGCTGAGCATCGATGGTTAACCCTAGTCTCTGTCAGAAGTTGAAGGAGCATCGGACGCTGGCAACGGACGCTGAGGAAACACTGTTGCAGAGTCCGATGCAGGTGACGTGGCGCGAGCGTGCTTTCCAGAGAGCATCGGACGCTGGCCTGCATCCGATGCGAATCCATCGGACGCGTCCAATGTGATTTGGCCCTCTCTAGAACCTCTCTGCTTGGTCATCGGACGCAGGGGTTGAGCGTCCGATGTGAGGGTGCCGGAGCGTCCGTTGTAACGCAGAAAAGAGCTAATTTGAGCAGTGACATTGGAGCGTCTGATGCTTGGCATCGGCGCGTCCGATGTCACATTAACTGTGGCTCGAAGGGATATGACCGTTGGGATCTGGCGGCTAGATTTCATACCAGGGGGACACGTGGTGCTCATCGGAGCATCGAACGCTGGGGTAGCGTCCGATGGCCCCGACACATGCGCGTTCGATGCCTCTGTTTCGGGCCCAACGGCTAGGCCATCTTGTGTGGTCTATTTAAGGGGCTTGGTCGGCTCACTTGGTTTCACTCTTGCATATTTTGATTCCTAAGCATTCTAGTGAGCATTGGCAAGCCTCCCAACTCATATCCCAAGTTGATTTGATCAAACCAAGTGAGATTGAGTGATCTAGTGCGGTGATTTGAAAGAGTTCAATCTAGTGGCACTAGTTCTTCGCATCGGCTTTGAGTTTCTTGTTACTCTTGGCATTTGCCGGTGCCTAGACGGCTTGGAGGCGTTGTGGTGTTGTTGGGAAGAGAAGGAGATTGTTTTTTGCCACCACCGTTCGAGTTTGTGAGAGGTTTTGGAGCCTCACCTCGCCGGAGCGGCAAGAGGCATCCTTGGATTGCTCGTGGTAGATTCTTGTGGCGCTCTTTATGAGCTTGGTTTTGAGCCGATTAGCCACCGGGTCACCTAGTGTTGGTCGACACAACGGGGAGTAGCGTGCCGACGAGCACGTGAACCTCGAGTTAAATCTTGGTGTCCCATGTGCTTAATGTGATTGTGCATTCTTCTTGGTGATTGGCTTCACGAGTGGATTTCACCGGTGATTGGCTCTCTACTAGGCGATCCCGAAGGCTCAGTGAAACCACCTCAATCTAGCTCATTTACTTTGTGTATTTACCTTTAGCTATTTCATTTGTGTAGATACTATTTCTTGTCATATATCCTTTGTCATATACCTTGTGTTATTAGTTGTGATTAGTTTACATAGTTCATCCTCTGCACACACTTGTTTATCTTAGATCATCTTGATCATAGTTGTGCTAGAGCTAGTTTATTTATTCCGCATTAGTTTCTAGCTCTAATTGCTTGTGTTCCATAGTTATATTAGGTAGAATTGTTGGATAGGTGGCTTGCAACACACTATTAGGCTAGCGCAAAAAGCCTCGCCATTTGTTATACTAATAGTGTTTGCCTAAGTAATTTTGTAGATTTTTAATTAGGCTATTCACCCCCCTCTAGCCAATTTGGACCTTTCAAGTGGTATCAGAGCGGTGGTCACCGTTTGTTTGAGGCTTAACATCCTCCGGTGTTAAAATGGCTCAAATCAACTATATGGGGAAGCCACCACATTTTGACGGCACCAACTTTGATTGTTGGAAGAGGAAGATGTGTGCATTCACAAGAGGAATGAATAGAAAGATTTGGGAAGTGATTGAGCATGATTTTGCGGTAATTGACACCGCAAGTCCCACTGCAAGAGAAGAAGAGAAGCTTCAATGGAATGATGTGGCAATCAACTTGTTCTATGAAGCATTAGATACAAAGGTGTTTGAGCAAATCAAGGACCTTGAAAGAGCAAGTGAGATATGGGAGAGATTGGAGGAAACATATGAAGGCACCAAGGCGGTCAAGGGTGCCAAGCTATACATTCTCAAGGACAAGCTCGCCATGTTCAAGATGCAAGATGATGAAAGCATACCAGAGAAGTTTCACCGGTTGCAAGTCATTATCAATGACTTGAAGGCCTTGGGAGAGAAGCTAGGTAGAGGACAAGGACTTTTCTCACAAGTTCTTGAGATGCTTGCCACCAAGGTTTGATACTTTGGTGACTATCCTAGTGAGGGAAGAATTGGATACGGTAACCCCAAACCAAGTACTAGGTGATGTGGTCACACAAGACACATACCGTGTGGAAAGGGATGGGGGAGCCCAAGAAGAAGAGAAGAAGAAGAAGACCATAGCATTCAAGGCATCATCCTCCAAGAGCAAGAGCAAGGGCAAAGCAAAGAAGGAGGAAAGTGATGATGAAACTAGTACAAGCCTTAGTGAGATGGATGATGATGAAATGGCTCTATTTGTCAAGAGATTTGGCAAGTTCATGAAGAAGAAGGGCTATGGAGCAAGAAAGAGAAGAGATGCAACCAAAAAGCACTACCAAGAGGTGCTATAGATGCAAGAGCAAGGATCACTTCATTGCGGATTGTCCATATTCTAGTGTTGAAGATGATGATCACAAGAAGAGCAAGAAGAAAGACAAAAAAAAGAAGGAAAAGAAAGAGAAGAAGAAGGAGAAGAAGAAGAAGGGTGGTTCGTATGTTGTGACATGGGATAGTGATGCTTCCTCAAGTGATGATGATGATTCTAGTGATGATGAGAGGAAGACCACCAAGAAGAAGGCTATGGCTAGTCTTGCTATCTCAAGCAAGCCTTCTATCTTCAATACTCCATCGACATGCTTCATGGCTAAGGCCACCAAGGTATCATCCGATGAGAGTGAAAGTGAGAGTGAGAGTGATGATGATGAGGAGTACTCAAAGGAGGACCTCATGAGCATGCTACAAGATGCTCACTCTTACATTGAGACTAAGAGGAAGGAGTGCAAAGAATTGCGCAAGGTCAACAAGGCTCTTGAGCAATCCTTTGATGGGCTCAAGTCTACTCATGAGAGGCTAGAGGAAGCCCATGAGAAGCTTGACCAAGCTCACACTAGGCTTAAGGAAGCCCACTCCTCCCTCCTTGATCAAAGTAAGATTGAGGATGTTGTAGAGACGTGCAATGTAGGAGTAACATGTGATATTCTTGATGAATCTTTTTATGCTCCTATTATTGTTGCTCCCACCAATGCTTCATCATCATCTAGCTCAACTAAAATGCCTACTTCTACTACATGTGATTCATCATTAGTGGTAGAAAATGAGAACCTTAAGAACAAGGTGTATGAGCTCACTCATGCTTTAGGAAATGCCTATGGTGGAGATGCCCGCTTGCTTAAGTGCTTGGGTAGCCAAAGATGTCCACTCAACAAGGAGGGTCTTGGCTATACCCCCAAGAAGGGCAAGGCCGCTTTTGCTCCTCACAAGACTAGTTTTGTGAAGAGCAATGGTCGGTATTGCCATAATTGCAAGCAATTTGGGCACATAGAGCAAAATTGCTTTAACAAGAACAAGAACAAGAACAATGATCATGTTTTATCTATTAGACTTGATTCTTGTTATATGCTTACAAAGGGCACTAATGGTGTGAAGGCTAAGTATATTGGTGCACCCATGGTTGGCCCAAAGAAGAAGGCAATTTGGGTGCCCAAGAGCTTGGTGACTAACCTTGGAGGACCCAAAAAGGTTTGGGTACCTAAAAATAATTGATCACTTTGTAGGTGAATTATAAAGCGGGAGGAAGGCATTGGGTGCTTGATAGTGGGTGCACTCAACACATGACCGGAGATGGAAGAATGTTCAAATCAATCAACACTAGTGGCAATGATCATGCGGATGCTATCACATTTGGTGACAACAAGAAAGGCAAGGTCAAAGGCTTGGGCAAGATTGCAATATCCAATGACTTGAGCATCTCAAATGTGCTATTAGTGGAATCTCTCAACTTCAACTTGTTGTCCGTGGCACAATTATGTGATTTGGGATTCAAATGCATATTTGGGGTTGATGATGTGGAGATAGTGAGTGTTGATGGAAGTGATTTGGTCTTCAAAGGATTTAGATATGAGAACCTTTATTTGGTGGACTTTGATGCTAGTGAAGCTCAATTGACAACATGCTTATTCACCAAATCAAGTATGGGTTGGCTATGGCATAGGCGCTTGGGACATGTTGGAATGAAGAAACTAAAGAGGCTAGTGAAGCATGACATGGTTAGAGGACTAAAAGATGTTCACTTTGAGAAAGACAAGCTATGTAGTGCATGTCAAATGGGAAAGCAAGTTGGTAACACTCATCCCAACAAAGGAATGATGAGCACTACACATGCACTTGAGTTGTTGCACATGGACTTGTTTGGACCAACTACATATGCAAGTATTGGGGGAAACAAGTATGACTTCATGATAGTGGATGACTATACAAGATACACATGGGTCTTCTTTCTCATTGACAAAAGTGAAGTGTTTGGCATATTCAAAACCTTTGTCAAAAGAAGTCAAAATGAGTTTGATTGAAGAATCAAGAAAGTGAGAAATGACAATGGAAGTGAGTTTAGAAACACAAGAGTTGATGAGTTATGTGATGAGTTCGGAATCAAACATCAATTCTCGGCCAAGTATACACCTCAATCCAATGGGATAGTTGAAAGAAAAAATAGGACACTCATTGATATGTCAAGATCTATGCTTAGTGAATACAATGTGAGTGATTCTTTTTGGGCCGAAGCAATCAACACGGCTTGCTATTATAGCAACTGGCTCTATTGTCACCCTCTATTGAAGAAGACACCATATGAGCTCCTCAATGATAGAAAGCCCAACATTGCATATTTCCGGGTTTTTGGGTGCAAATGTTACATATTAAAGAAGGGCACAAGACTTGGAAAGTTTGAGAAGAAATGTGATGAAGGGACACTTCTTGGTTACTCCACTACAAGCAAAGCCTATAGAGTGTGGAACAACACAACAAGAATAGTTGAAGAAGTCCATGATGTTGAGTTTGATGAAACCAATGGTTCCCATGAAGAACAAGACAATCTAGATGATGTGAGAGAAACACAATTGGTGGAAGCTATGAAGAACATGGACATTGGTGATATAAGGCCAAAGCAAGTGATTGACATAGAAGATGACAAAGATCAAGTGCTCTCCCCTCCAACCTTGCATGGCAATGATGTTGCAAGCTCTAGTAGTTCTCAAGATCAACAAGATGCTAGTGCAAGTGCAAGTGCTCAACCGGAACAAGTGCTCCAACCAACACACATTGCAAGAGATCATCCTTTAGATCAAATTGTTGGTGACATAAGAAAAGGTGTGCAAACAAGATCAAGATTGGCATCATTTTGTGAACACTACTCATTTGTATCATCTATTGAGCCAACCAAGATTGATGAGGCTTTGATGGATGTTGATTGGGTGAATGCAATGCATGAAGAGTTGAACAACTTCACCCGCAATGATGTTTGGGAGTTAGTGGAAAGACCAAAGAACACAAATGTTATTGGTACAAGATGGGTCTTCCGGAACAAGCAAGATGAAGATGGCATTGTTGTAAGGAACAAAGCAAGATTGGTTCCACAAGGATACACTCAATTGGAAGGCATTGACTTTGGTGAAACCTATGCACCGGTTGCTAGATTGGAGGCCATTAGAATTCTATTTGCATATGCTTGTTCTCACAACATCAAGCTCTATCAAATGGATGTTAAAAGTGCTTTTCTCAATGGATTCATCAATGAGCTAGTGTATGTTGAACAACCTCCCAGATTTGAAGATTTGAAGAAGCCCAACCATGTGTACAAGCTCAAGAAGGCACTTTATGGGTTGAAAAAAGCACCAAGAGCATGGTATGAAAGATTGAGGGATTTCTTGTTAACCAAAGGATTCAAAATTGGGAAGGTTGACACCACACTCTTCACCAAGAAGATTGGAAGTGACTTGTTTGTGTTGCAAATCTATGTAGATGACATTATCTTTGGATCAACCAACCAAGACTTTTGTGAAGAGTTTGGAGAGATGATGGCTAAAGAGTTTGAGATGTCTATGCTTGGGGAACTTGAAGGATCGAAAGAGCTAACAGAAAGCGACCAGAGGGGGGTGAATGGGAGCTTCAAAATTTCCTTTCGGAAACTTGTTGCCACTGTCCCAAGAATCAACCCCAAAAGCAAACCTAGAGCTTGCAAGTGTCCACGACCATAGATGTAGGGTGAATGCTTCCAAGAAGCACAGCGGAACACTACACAACTCTAGAAACCCAACGCAAAAGCCGGAAATCAAAACCGACAACGGACGAACGTACGGCGGACGAAACAGTGCAGAATCAGCTGCATCGAATGCTGGCCTGCGTCCGATGGCTTAGCACCGGACGCGTCCGATGCAAACAGGTCCTCTCTGGTACCTTACTGCATAGACATCGGACTCTGCTACAGTGAAACCCTAGCATCCGATGCTTGACCTTCGGTGCGTCCGATGGCAACGGACGCTCCGATGGTCAGCGTCCGATGCTCCTTAAAACTCTCTGTCAGACGACACGTGGCAACGGACGCTCCGATGGTTTGAGCTCAGCGTCCGATGCTCACGAACTCAGCGTCCGATGGTCCCGAATCAGCACAGCTCTTCCACGAAATTCACTCGATCTCCTCCGAATCAAAAGCACTAAGGCTTAGACTTGGTATGAGGAGTTCCAAGGAGATTAGTGAGCTATCCCAAAAGAATCATGGCTCGAACCTAACTCCAAATCGGTGAATTGGAAGAATTCGGGACTAAGGGAGCAAAAACCGATCCAGAACAAAAATCGACCGATCTACTAGCTCGTGAGGTTAGAGCAAATTTCCTTCGGTGGAAAGAAGTGCCTCACAATCTAAAACAACTCAGTTCAAACGGATTTGCAAAAGATGCACTGAGTAGAGAGATCGATCAATGGGAAAAACGTGGAGAAAAGCAACCCGCGAAGAACACGAACAAAACGCGAATCACAACCATGAATTTGCAACCGTGTGGCTACCACACGCTACAACAGTGAGATTACGGTCTCACTTCCTCAAAATCTCCAGTACACAGAGGTATGGTTCTCTGCGGATCTCAGTAGCTACAGCAAGGGATTGGGAGAGCAGGAAAACCCTAAGTGCAAAGAGCAAATGACTGAGATATTTTGGGAGGCGGGTGTCTCCCTCTACTTATCCTAATTCTAATTCCCACTCTACCCCTAACTAATTACAGAGCGAACCAGCTAAACCCTAGGGTTATTCTGGACCAACTCGAAGATGCTGGTAATCTGACGGCCATGCCCGCACAACTGGTAGCGTTGCCTCGACGCAACCTCACCGATTGCCGCCACGTGCCGCCACCGCTCCGCTCGTCCTTTTCCCGGACTTCACCCCCGGTTTTGTGGCCCAAACCGGGAAACCAGCCTTTACGACCAACCCCCGGTTTTGAGGCCCAAACCGGGAAACCAGCCGTCCATCGCCTGAGTTTTGTGGCCCAAACTCAGAAACCCGCAGCGCCCAAGTTTTAAGGCCCAAACCTGGAAACCGTCCTCAGCCCGAGTTTTGTGGCCCAAACTCGGAAACCATCAGCGCCCAGGTTTTGAGGCCCAAACCTAGAAACCGTCCACTCGGCGGTTTTTCTGTGGCTCAATCACCAAACTGAGCCGTCGAAGGGATGCACCGCCCGTGCACCCCGTCCACCGACACGTGTCCCCAGGTCCTCGACCCAAGCAACACCGTGCCCGCAAGTCTTCGCTCGTCGCTGTCCCAGGCTGCCAGCCACCACAGCTGATCCTCGGGCCACCGGTCCCTCAGTCCAAGCCTCACGTCCGCCCTTCGCCACTCTCGGTCCATCGGCACGGCACGTCTCTACTTGACCTTCACCTTGCCTTTGATCACTGTATCCGTGCTCGACACCTGCACAACACAAGCCAAAGAACATGCGCATTATCCCAGTTGACAATCACTCATCACTCAGAGACTCGGCATACACCCATGTATCCGCAGAACTTAGTTACTTTCTTGGGCTACAAATCAAGCAAATGAAGAAAGGCACATTTGTTAGTCAAGGCAAGTACATCAAGGACATGCTCAAGAAGTTTGGGTTAGATGAAGCAAAAGCAATAACCACTCCAATGGGCACAAGTGGACATTTGGATAGTGATTGTAGTGGTGACATGGTGGATCAAAAGCTATATCGGTCAATGATTGGAAGCCTACTTTATGTGACCGCATCAAGGCCGGATGTCATGTTTAGTGTGTGCATGTGTGCAAGGTTCCAAGCTTCACCAAGAGAAATTCATTTGAAGGCAACCAAAAGAATATTGAGATATTTGAAGCATACTCCTAATGTTGGACTATGGTATCCCAAGGGCTCTCAATTTGAATTGATTGGATACTCGGATTCCGATTATGCGGGATGCAAGGTGGATAGAAAGAGCACATCAGGCACTTGTCAATTGCTTGGAAGATCACTTGTCTCATGGTCATCAAAGAAGCAAAATAGTGTTGCACTCTCTACCACAGAAGCCGAATACATATCTGCGGGTAGTTGTTGTGCACAATTGCTATGGATGAAAGCAACATTGCAAGATTATGGAGTCAAGTTTGGACAAGTACCATTGCTTTGTGATAATGAGAGCGCCGTCAAAATAGCCACCAACCCGGTTCAACATTCAAGAACAAAGCACATTGACATAAGGCATCACTTCATTAGAGATCATCAAGCAAAGAAAGACATATCTATTGAGAGTGTAGGCACCGATGATCAACTTGCCGATATCTTCACCAAGCCACTAGATGAGAGAAGATTTTGCAAGCTAAGGAATGAATTGAATATCCTAGACTTCTCCAACATGAGTTGAATGCACCCCCACTTATGACATGCCTCTTCTCCAAGAAAGCAAAGGTGAAATTGCTTGTCATGTGCATTCATTCTTATTAGGTTATGTTCTAGTTCATATAGCCATCACATTGCTTATTTAGACTCATTCATGGTAAATCAAATGAATTTGAAGTATATATGGTACCACTATTGCTTCTATGTTTGACTTGATCTAGTGGTAGCATATAGCTTGTTTGTGAGCTTGTAACTCTAGTGTTTGGTCTAGTAAGTGAGCAATGGGTGTTTAACCAACGTGAGTAAGATAACCATTGTAAGATGTGTGAAGAAGCTTACTCTAGATTAAACCGTGTTAAATATCCTATGCTCATGAACTAGATTAAGCCATAAATTGACTTAGTTTGATCCCCACATATGAATCTCATAATGCAAAGATTGTCTCCTTTCATTAAAACTTGCCCCACCTTTATGGAAATTGTTGACAAAGGGGGAGAAAATGCTACAAAGATAAAAGAGACATGCTAAGTACATGCTAAGTAAATCTTCAAGTGGGATCAGAGCATACAAATAGGGGGAGCAACCTCATAAACATGTTTGTTGCATTTTAAATATGCATATTCATATGTTTGATTGCAATGAATAAGCTATTTATTTTGATATTCATGCTTATGTGGTGAATGCTAGTGTTAGAACATGATTGATGATATGACTCACTAGCATGAATAGGATGATAACTAGACATATTTTTTTAAGTGGTTCAAGAGCCTTATTATTATGTTGATCTCACGGGGTTCTTGAGTTTTGATGTATGTCTAGTGACAAATGATGCTAAGGATGGTTTAACATGTGCACTCCGATTGGTATCACGCTTCAAAGGTCCATTCTTATGCCTTAGCATCATCTTTGGTAGTATTGCTCATCCACATTTCATAATCATACATATGTGCCAAATTTAGAACCAAACTCTATAGCACATATGTAGGGGGAGCTAATACTATCAATGTGGTTACTCAAATTTAAATTACATATCTTTGTACAGGTTGTCATAAATTACCAAAAAGGGGGAGATTGAAAGCCCTAGTTTGGTTTTGGTTAATTGATGCTATTTGGTCTAATCCTATTGCTAAGCATGAGTGTAGCTTATAAGAAAGGATTGTGACCTAGCCAAGTGGTGGAACTAGCAATGTGGCAACCATGGAGGATGGTGATGGCCACAAGCACTCAAGAGATCAAGTGCTCTACCATTGGTAAAATGAAGAAGAGAAGAGATGAAGCAAAGAGGCCCGAAGGCAAAGGTATAACCTATAGGGATCTTTTTTTTATTGATCAAGACATTTAGGATACATAGCTGTACTATTAAGAGGGGATAATTCACGGCTTATGCGATGTTCAAGTGCCACTAGGAGTTCTCTAACATATTTATGCTGTAGACCTAGTGAGTGACTAACAAAACCCCTTGGAAAATGCTTTGCAAAATGCTAACACACTTGCATACAATGATGTACACTTTGTGGTGTTGGCACTTTTGGGATAAGGGGGTGTTCCGGAGTTGTGGAGAAGTGGTTAATAGAGTAGATGATTCAGCGGTTTTCGGAAATGAAGTGTTGTGCTCGGGGAGCATCGGACACTGGTCCGAGGAGCATCGGACACTGGTTGAGCATCCGATGGTTAACCCTAGTCTCTGTCAGAAGTTGAAGGAGCATCGGACGATGGCAACGGACGCTGAGGAAACACTGTTGCAGAGTCTGATGCAGGTGACGTGGCGCGAGCGTGCTTTCCAGAGAGCATCGGACGCTGGCCTGCGTCCGATGCGAATCCATCGGACGCGTCCGATGTGATTTGGCCCTCTCTGGAACCTCTCTGCTTGGTCATCGGACGCAGGGGTTGAGCGTCCGATGTGAGGGTGCCGGAGCGTCCGTTGTAACGCAGAAAAGAGCTAATTTGAGCAGTGGCATCGGAGCGTCCGATGCTTGGCATCGGCGCGTCAGATGTCACATTAACCGTGGCTCGAAGGGATATGACCGTTGGGATCTGGCGGCTAGATTTCATACCAGGGGGACACGTGGTGCTCATCGGAGCATCGGACGCTGGGGTAGCGTCCGATGGCCCCAACACCGGTGCGTCCGATGCCTCTATTTCAGGCCCAACGGCTAGGCCATCTTGTGTGGTCTATTTAAGGGGCTTGGCCGGCTCACTTGGTTTCGCTCTTGCATATTTTGATTCCTAAGCATTCTAGTGAGCATTGGCAAGCCTCCCAACTCATCTCCCAAGTTGATTTGATCAAACCAAGTGAGATTGAGTGATCTAGTGCGGTGATTTGAAAGAGTTCAATCTAGTGGCACTAGTTCTTCGCATCCGCTTTGAGTTTCTTGTTACTCTTGGCATTTGCCGGTGCCTAGACGGCTTGGAGGCGTTGTGGTGTTGTTGGCAAGAGAAGGAGATTGTTCTTGGCCACCACCGTTCGAGTTTGTGAGAGGTTTTGGAGCCTCACCTCGCCGGAGCGGCAAGAGGCATCCTTAGTGGATTGCTCGTGTCATTGAGCTACCTCACTAGTGGTAGATTCTTGTGGCGCTCTTTGTGAGCTTGGTTTTGAGCCGATTAGCCACCGGGTCACCTAGTGTTGGTCGACACAACGGGGAGTAGCGTGTCGGCGAGCACGTGAACCTCGGGTTAAATCTTGGTGTCCCGTGTGCTTAATGTGATTGCGCATTCTTCTTGGTGATTGGCTTCACGAGTGGATTTCACCGGTGATTGGCTCTCTACTAGGCGATCCCGAAGGCTCGGTGAAACCACCTCAATCTAGCTCATTTACTTTGTGTATTTACCTTGAGCTATTTCATTTGTGTAGATACTATTTCTTGTCATATATCCTTTGTCATATACCTTGTGTTATTAGTTGTGATTAGTTTACATAGTTCATCCTCTGCACACACTTGTTTATCTTAGACCATCTTGATCATAGTTGTGCTAGAGCTAGTTTATTTATTCCGCATTAGTTTCTAGCTCTAATTGCTTGTGTGCCATAGTTATATTAGGTAGAATTGTTGGATAGGTGGCTTGCAACACACTATTAGGCTAGCGCAAAAAGCCTCGCCATTTGTTATACTAATAGTTTTTGCCTAAGTAATTTTGTAGATTTTTAATTAGGCTATTCACCCCCCTCTAGCCAATTTGGACCTTTCAGTTGGATAAGGTCTCCCCCTCTCCATTGTTCTTCTTCTCCTCCCTTCCCATTTTTCCCCAATGCTTGCACATTTGAAACCCTAAGTGAAGGAAGCTCTCTCCCTCTCCTCTCTCACTCCCAAGGATTTGTGCTCCATTCAAGTGAGAGGTCGAGCTGAAAGGACCAAACAGGCCTAAGATGCCGCCTAGAGGGGGGTGAATAGGCGTTTCTGAAAAATTAACACCTTGAATGCGGAAGCGATTAGTATATGAGCTTCCAATTTCTTGGAAGCTCTCAATCGGAGTAAATCAACCCCACAAGAGACAAACACACAGTATATGAAAGATATACAATGAATATAGAGTCAAGTCCCTGCACCACAAATGAATTAGAGCAAGATATAAAAGTTTTTGCACAGAGAGCTAATACCGGACACGTCCGGTAGGGATACCGAACACATCTGGTAATCCCTAAGTTGCTGAGCCTCTAGGCAATACCGGACACGTCCGATAGCAATACCGAACACGTCTGGTATTTGCGATTTCGGCACAGAGCTCCAAATCGACTCCGGATTCTTCACAACTTTCACACACCCTGCAGAGATACAATATATAATTATATGTATATGCACAACACACAGAACCTGCAGGGAAAGCTCGAGCCTCACAAATATCGAATGTAATAACAAGAGGAGACACAATATTTGTTTTACCGAAGTTCGGCACCCCCTCGGGTCCTACTCTCCGTTTAGCCGGCTGCGAGCTACCACAAAGGTGGGCTCTAGAGGACACCAGAGGTCACTCTAGCCGCGGTCTATTTCACCCGCAATGCTCCTTCCACTAGATGATCTCTTTTGAGGAGAGATCGAACCTTCACAAACTTTCCGAGACACTCCACAAAGCTCTTGGGTGCTCAACGGCGATGCCTAGCCTTCTAGGACCGTAGAGTCCAAGAGTAACGAATGCGCACAACAAGATCGACGATTTGCACAAGTGCTCAAGAGGTGTCTTGCTCTCTAATTTGAATTTTACTCAACCCACAAATGGATTTGGCAATTAGGGATCAATCACTCACTAAGAGAGGGTTGGAAAGTGTCTTTAAGGCTCTAGAATGAGGTGGGAAGTCAGCAGAATCAGCAGCCCTCAAGAGAGAGGGCTTGGGGGTATTTATAGCCCCACCCACGAAACTAGCCATTTTCTAACCGTTGGTTTGAAAACGTGAAGGTCGGAACTTCCGGTCTAGATCTCGGAACTTCCAACGTTCACTACAAACACTGTTCATAGAGGTATAACGGCTACTTTTCAGTCAGTGTCGGAACTCGGGTTGAAACTTCCGGGAGATAACCGGAACTTCCGACGAGCTTGCGGCAGGGAGGCTGAGTAGGTCGAGATCCCACTATCGGAACTCGCGTCGGAACTTCCGACGCTGACAGTGTCGGAACTTCCAACGCTGGGAGTGTCGGAACTCGGGTCGGAACTTCCGACGATGGCAGTGTTGGAACTCGAGTCAAAACTCGGGTCGAAACTTCCAACACTGGGAGGACAGACTTGCTGAAAATCCCAGTGTCGGAACTTCCAACTTTAAGGTCAGAACTTTTGACGCTGGAAGTTGACAGTTACCTCTCCAAGTGTTCGTGAAGTGATTTTGTGTCTCTCTTTTGATTTTATTTTATACTTGAGCACTTATGAAGAATCATCTACTCTATGTTGCATCCCTCTTAATAGTACGGCTTTCCTATTTACTCAAGACAAATTGAAAAACAAGTTTTAAACCTCTTGAGTTGATTTCCATCGAACCGAAGCCGCTTCTCTTCATCTCCTTTATTTAGAGGAATGCTTGTCATGATAAAGAGTAGATATCCCTCGAGCATAGCCATCTTGAGCATGTGACTTGACTCCATACAAGTGATATGATGAAATCTCAAATGTGTCAAGTCACTTTAATCAATATTGTTGCTAGGAATGTTGATTCTCCACTTAATGTAATCTTCAAGCTTGATTGATCCTTCGACTAAATGCAAGTACTTTCTTCTTCACCCTAGCTAGGTTCTTCGGTCACCAAGCCGTCGCTTGCCCTTCACCCTTGCTTAGTACCTCGAAGACTCTTTCCTTGCTATCTTCATCATTTTCAAGCCATTCAATCACACTTTGCTTTGAATCCTTTGTTAGCAAACATATGAACCATGATTATCCCACAATAGAGTAGCCTTTTCATCAATGTCATTTTCATTTCAATTTCATTGTGAGATAACCCTTTTCCTGTGTCACACTTAGCAAGCATATTAGACCTTTAATCAATATTGTCATCAAGTCATCCAAAATCATACTTAAGTGCAACATGCACTTTCACGAGCTCTAGTGATTGTTTTTGAGAGCTTCAAGAGCTTCTCCCTCTCCTCCCCATCTCCTAGCTTGTTGCTCTTTTGGAGAGGATTTGGGGGAAACCCTAGTGTGTGCATTTGAGATTGCATATTTGGTGGCACTAGGTGATTGTTTTAATTGTGGATTTCTTATTACTCTTGGTGATTGCCATCACCTAGACGGTTGGTGATTTGATGATTGGTGATTGTATCCGCCCCCAATCGGTGATTTGTGAGGGGTTCTTGAGCCTTCCCCGTGGGAGATCACGAAAGGCATCTCTAGTGGATTGCTCGTAGCTTGTGGATCCCCATCTTGTGTTGGTTGTGCGGCACCCAGTTGTGGGTTAGGCGTGTGATGCCTATTAGCGCGTGAACCTCCAAGTGGGTGTATTGCTACAACAGGGACGTAGCTTGCCGGCAAGCAAGTGAGCCTCGGAGGAAAAATCATTGTGTCATCTTGTCTCCGTGGTATTCATTGGTATCTATTTATTGATCACTTGCCCGTTTCGGTATACACATTTCTATCACTTTGTATTTACCTTTGTTACATTCTTGCAAGTGATAATTGTATCTTCTTGTAGCTAGTTATAATTACTTATCTTGTGTAGTTGTAATTATTCTTGCTCATTTGCTCTTTAAGTTGTAAAATAGCAACATAGACATTGTGTGACATAGAGATTATAATTAACTAGAATTGTGGATAGGTGGCTTGCACTTTTGTAGAGCTAGCGCAAAACTTGCTTCGCCATTTAGTTGTCTAACAAGCTTGCTTAAGTGTTGTTGTAGATATTTTTATAGGCTATTCACCCCCCCTCTAGCCATTTAGGACCTTTCAGGGAGCACCTATCAGTTCCATCTCCCTCCTCTCTCACCTGAGCTCCCTCAAACTCCCTTCCTCCCTCTCTCTATCTCTCTCCTGAGCTCATAGTAGGGCGAAGCGGCCAGAAGCGGGGGCGGAGTAGCCGATGCGGCCAGTGTGGGGGAGGCACGAGCAATGCATGTTTGGCTCTCTCCTGTACTTGATGACAACGAGGCCAGACATACACTTCGTAGTGTGTCTATGTGCTCACTTTCAGGCATCCCCTCAGACATCACACAAGCAGGCGGTCAAGTGAATCATCAGATACCTCTGATACACTCCTAAGTTCGGGCTTTGGTACTCTTCTTTTTCGACCCTCTCGCTTTGTGGTTATTCTGATACAGATTTTGCCGGTTGTTGATGAGGACATCGCCAAGATGGAGTCGAGGACGACTCCAATTCAATAAGGGGAGGATGATGAGGACATCGCCACGCTGGACACACCGACGTCATGGTCTTCCCCAAGTTGCAATCCGTCTCCAACTCAGCTACCTCGTCACCCTCGGAATTCAGGAGCAGTCCCAGGTAAAATGAACGCCCTGGACGCATACGGACTCCGTTTTCAACGAACCAGATATGCTTGGAAATATAATTTGATAAGCTAACCAATGGATTTGGAATCACGTCAAAATACCTCCGGAGTCAACGGGAATCATCGAAACAAGACAGTGTCCAGAATCTGCCAGGGTGCTGCGACACCGTCTTTCGGTCTGATGGGTCGTGTATTGTCTTAGAGCCCATTAGGGGGCGCGTCCAGCAGGGGCGACAACCTAAACCCTATAATTAGCCGCCGTCGTCGTCGTTAGGTCTTGAGTTTTGTTTAGAGTTTAGTTTTCCATCAAGGAACTGAATCGTTCATTATAACTGTGGTGTCGAATCCTTTTTACAGTGATCCAGGGCCCCCGTTCTTGATCTCCTACACTATGTCGATTAGTCCTTTGGAACCGAGTTCTTGAACCTTCTATTGATATTTGTATAATTCATATTTGCAATTTCAGATTGCGTGTTTTTACCTTCTTGCTTGTGTTCTTCGATTCGCTTGTAGGATTAGCCTTCTTGGCGAGGTCAATCAAGTTGTGCTTGGTTGATAACCATAGAGCTGTGGTGTAACGGTTGCAGGGTTCGAATCGTGTCTGATTTGAAGCCGGATCGCCAACGTCGAGTTCTCCACCAATCGAATCTATCGCTACCTCACAAAAGATCGGATCGTTCCTCATCAATTGGTATTGGATATTTCAGGTTTTTCGTGAGGTATAATCTCGTTTGCCCCTTAGATTCATATTTGTTCTTTACCTAGAGTCCACAAAAAGCCTTAAAAAATATTTCAATTTCCGCTGTCCCATCGCCCTTTGTGCCTTTGCAATTTCGTTTTCGTTTCGCTTTGTTGAGTTTGTGTCTGTGGTCGAGTCTTGTTGCTGGTTTAGGTTGTGTTCGTCGTCGTAGTTCAACGTGCCTGTTGCTGTTTCTTTGTTTCCGCCGCTATCCCATCCACCGTTCCCTAACGACAAGTCGAAGCCACCACTTTACTCGACTTGTCCGCTAACCGCCTTGTGTAATTTCTCGCCGCCGCGCAAACCCTAGATAGGTTGCCAACCGCTCTAATTTTTGCCTGCATCGCAGCCCTTCTTACATCATCTGGCCTCTACCTACTGTTGTTTATCACAAGGACGCTTGCTCTTGTGATCAGGTGTGGGAGTTTCAGGTCGCTTTGCCCTAACTGCCGTTGTCGCTTTGCCGTAACTGTCGTTTTCGTGTCGTGCCTCAGAAAACATAACTTGAGATACCTTCAATAAAAACAGGCATAACTTTTCGCTCGTTTTGTCCGAAAAATCTGAAATTTTTTGTGGAGATTCTTGACACCGTTTCGCTTTGCCCTGTTTGGTCCCCTCAAAATTGCCAAAAAAATCAGGAAAATAAATAAAAAAATTTGACAAGGTTTCAGCACGCTTTTCAGAGAACTTGCTGATTTTCTGTACACCACATCCCACCTCAGTTGAAGGTGCCAATTTTTGTGGTTACATCTTTTGTGATCCTTGTTCAGGAAAAAATATAAAAAAATAGTGAAAAAATAAAAAAGTTTGATTCCTACTAGTACCTTTTTGAAAAATCAAGGGAAAATTTAGGAAAAAGGAAAAATCAGTGTTATTTGCTTGTTCTGTGAGTTCTTTTCATCGTTCTTTGTTTCATCTTGTTGTGCTACGTCTACACACGTCTTAGCCAGCAATTGTGACTTGTGCTTTGGATACTTATTGAACTTTGCTAATCTGTATTCGTTAATTGCTAATCCTTGCTGTCATATTGTGCCTACCTATAACTCCACATATACTTCTGTCAGCACAAGTTCATCTTGCAACTGTTACCCACGCTCAACAACAAATTACTTTGTCACTTTGGTTTGATCTTGTTTGGCGTTGGTAAGAATACAGGCAAGACAGTGGTAAGTCGCTTGTGATTTTGCATTCCACTTTCACCACCACCACCAACACTTGGTTCCTTTTAGTTGATAGGGATAATACTTTGTTGTTGTCTTTTTCTATCTTCTAGCAATGGCAAAAATTCTGACGGACTTCAATGAGTGCGTGTCCAAAGGCGAGCTTACAACAATCATGAATGAACAACGCAACCTCATGACCGAGCTGACGCGCAACGTGAACAATCTGGTCAACCGCATTGAACAGCTTGAGCAACGCCCTCAACCTCATCGTGATGACGAAGATGCGGATGCTTTTGGTGATGACGATGCGGATGCTGATGCTGGTCCCCGTCACCGCCTCAACTTCAATCGTCGCGGTATGGGAGGTAATAATCATAATAATGATCATTTTGCTAAAATTAAATTTAGTCTACCTCCTTTTGCTGGTAATATGGATCCAGAGACATATTTAGATTGGGAACTTGTTGTTCAACAAAAATTTGATTCTCATAATGTTCCTGCTGAGCATAGAGTTAGACTTGCTACTAGTGAGTTTACTAATTTTGCTTTATTCTGGTGGAGTGATCTTTGCAATGCTAATAATGCTGCTGTTGTGCCTCAAACTTGGAATGCTTTAAAGCAACGTATGAAATCTCATTTTGTTCCTCCTTATTATCAACGTGATTTGCGTTTAAAATTACAAACTTTAAAACAAGGTGATAAAAGCGTAGAGGCATATTATCAAGAATTGCTTATTGGTTTAGCACGTTGTGGTATACATGAAGATGATAATGATGCTATTGCTAGATTATTTGGTGGTTTGAATCGTCATATCTAGGATATTCTTGATTACAAAGATTGGAACAGGTTCAGCCAATTATATCATCTTGCTCTTAAAGCTGAACGCGAAGTACAGGGCCGCAAACAACAACATCAGCCTTTCAGGTATAACAATGGGAGGACTTTTCAGCAACGTTCCGAGCCGGAGACGCCCAAGCTTCCTGCTGCACCACAGTCATCTACACCTTCTGAGGTAAGTAAATTGTCTAATGTGCAGTTTCCACAGCTGAAGAAAGGTGTCACTCCGGGTGCTTCTACTAGCTCTTCCTCATCCAGCTCTAAAATCATTTGCCACCGATGCAAAAGCATGGGACATGTCATGAAGGATTCCCCAGCCGTCGCGCTTTTATTGCTACAGACGATGGATATGTAAGTGCTAGTGATGTTGAAGATGATTTCGCCCTTGTTGCTAACGTTGATGCAGATTCCACCGAGGACGATCAAGACAAGGAGACCATCACCATTGACTCTGTGGCTGCTGCTGCGGACTACCCTAGTCTTCTTGTGCAGCGAGTGTTGAGTACACGTGTGGGACATGAAGAAGAAGAGATGAAGATCTAACGCCACAATTTGTTCCACATGTATCCCATTGTGCAGGGTTGTCGTGTTCTCACCATCATTGATAGCGGGAGTTGCAACAACTTGGTGAGTTTAGATTTGGTTGAGAAGCTTGGCTTGACCACACGACAACATTCATATCCGTATAAACTTCAATGGTTCAATAATAATGGTATGACTAAGGTAACTAAATCAGCACGCATTAGCTTTTTCACATGCTCTTATCATGATACTGCTGATTTTGATGTTGTCCCAATGCAAGCTTGTTCCATTTTCTTAGGTTGTCCATGGGAATTTGATAATGATGCTTTACACCATGGTAAAACTAATACATACACTATCATACATAAGGACAAGAAAATTACTTTGATGCCTTTGTCTCCTACGGATATTATTAAATATGCTAAAGAGATTAAAAATAAAAATAAACCTCCAACAGACATTGCTAACAATAATGAGATTAAGTTAAAAGGAGGTGCTTTTCTTGCTACAACATCTTCTGCTGCCGCGTTATGTGATAATAATGATGCTCCTTGTTATACTATGCTTTGTCGACATGTTAGTGTTATTGCACATGATCCTATACCTTGTGTTTCGCATTGTGCGGTCACTAACCTTTTGCAGGAGCTTGGAGATGACATAGAGTCGCGGACGAGTCCAATTCTAGAAGGAGGGGATGATGAGGACATCGCCAAGATGGAGTCGAGGACGACTTCAATTCAAGAAGGAGAGGATGATGAGGACATCGCCATGCTGGACACACCGACTCCATGATCTTCCCCAAGTTGCAATCCGTCTCCAACTCAGCTACCTCGTCACCCTCGGAATTCAGGAGCAGTCCCGGGTAAAATAAACGTCCCGGACGCATACAGACTCCGTTTTCGACGAACCAGATATGCTTGGAAAGATAATTTGATAATCTAACCAATGGCTTTGGAATCACGTCAAAATACCTCCGGAGTCAACGGGAATCGTCGAAACAAGTCAGCGTCCAGAATCTGCCAGGGTGCTGCGACACCGTCTTTTGGTCTGATGGGCTATGTATCGTCTTAGAGCCCATTAGGGGGCGCGTCCAGCAGAGGCGATGACCTAAACCCTATAATTAGCCATCGTCGTCGTCGTTAGGTCTTGGGTTTTGTTTAGAGTTTAGTTTTCCATCAAGGAACTGAATCATTCATTGTAACTGTGGTGTCGAATCCTTTTACAGTGATCCAGGGCCCCCGTTCTTGATCTCCTCCACTGTGTCGATTAGTCCTTTGGAACCAAGTTCTTGAACCTTCTATTGATATTTGTATAATTCATATTTGCAATTTCAGATTGCGTGTTTTTACCTTCTTACTTGTGTTCTTCGATTCGCTTGTAGGATTAGCCTTCTTGGCGAGGTCAATCAAGTTGTGCTTGGTTGATAACCAACGGAGCTGTGGTGTAACGGTTGCAGGGTTCGAATCGTGTTTGATTTCAAGCCGGATCGCCAACGTCGAGTTCTCCACCAATCGAATCTATCGCTACCTCATGGAAGATCGGGATGTTCCTCATCAGTTGTTGCCTTGAGCACAAGTCTACTTCAGAGACTTGTTAGTTTCTGGGTTCTTCTCCTGTGTGTTGGTCCTCCCGCAAGCAGTCTAGCATAGCCCAGTGACCCAGTCTACCATAGAGGCCGAGTATGCTGTTGCCGCATCCTGTTGCTCGCAACTGTTGTGGATGATTGCTACTTTGCATGATTTTTCTCTAGATTATGCTAGGGTCGCTTTGCTTTGTGATAGCAAGAGTGTCATTAGTGTTGGAAAGAACTCAGTCCTTCACTCCAAGACCAAACAAATTGATGTTCGCTTTCACTTTCTTTGTGATCACTACAAGAAAGGCGACATCGACTTGCAACATGTAGACACCCACAACCAGCTTGCAGACATCTCTTCACCAAGCCTTTGGACCAATCAACTTTTGCTAGGTTAAGAGGTGAGTTTGGTGTCTACTTCCCTTTTTAGTTGAGGGGAGTTTTGACTCATGTACATATTGTTGTGATGTTTTTAGTTTAGCTTTTGGTTAGCTTTGTGCATCGTAGTTGCATTTGCATTGCGCATTTCATCATGTACTTTAGTGCATTCTCGAGCTTCATGTCTATAGTAATGAGAATGAAATTATGCTCTATTTGGTATGTCTTGTTAGTACATGATGATGCTTGTAGCTTAGGCTCTTTTTGATCACTTGATACATATAATGAGCTAAGCTATTTTTGCAATTGATGAACTTGACTAATTAATTATGTAGCATGTAAATTGTTCACCATTGAGATTGGCAACTAACATGGGTAGGATGTGTTGAGATCACTTGAGCTATCTTTTGTATGCTAGGTTGCTATGTCTCTTGCTTTGAGTCATTAACTTTCTTGGATTGGTCATTATGAACTTGTGCTAAAATTTGATCCAAGATTAGTGAATTGAAAAGATCAAGATGGGATTGCAATTGTCAACACACCACTGTATCGAACTGCTTCTCATTGCACATTTGAGTTGAACTTGAGCAGTGTAGTGTAAGACCAAAACCAACGCTTTAAGCTTCCGATTGCATTTCTTGCATGGGCTTAGCCCAGTTGGAAAGTTAGGAAATGACAATGCTTTCAACCTCTCGCAATCACATGCTCTACTCTTGTATTTGTGTTAATCTACTGCAATCTCCGATAAAACTTGATAATGACACAAGTTTGTACTTCATTCTATGGCATGATGATTAAACTTTGCTAGGGGTAGTTTGCCTTTTATACTTGAGTGAGCACTTGCTTGATTTCCTGTCTATTCATGATTAGTGCTATTATAATGGTGAACTCCTTTTGAATGGCTTAAAACTGCTAAACATGCTTAATTATTCATATTTCATTTCACTTGATCAGTTTGAGACTTTGCTAGCACTTGTATTTATTGCTACACTTTCAGGACAACACCCTCTAGAGCATCTTTTCACTCAGATTGTTATACACTTGAAGATTTTGCATTGTGCATATCATGCATCTTTTAGTGTATACCCCCTTTGTTCGTGGTCCTTCAATTCATCGTCGTCACTTTTAGTGCTTTTCGGCTCCCATGTGCATTTGTTTGATGTCTTGATTTGTGCATGTGCCAACAAGGGGGAAATGGTTCACAAACACCTATTTTGCAACAGGGGGGAGCACTTGTCAAGGGGGAGAGTTCTTTGTGCTTGCTCCAATTGGAGTCTAGAGCTTATGCATGATTGGTGTCGAGCTTTGCATAGTCTTTGTGTCTGGCTTGCTTTCAGTGGGAGTTGCACCTTTTTCTGCTGCTTGCTAGTCGTGTTGAGCCATTTTGCCTCTTTTTTGAGGGACTAGCTTTGAGCTAGTGGTGTCAAGCCTTTTCTGCCTCTTCTTGAGGACTCGCTCTGTTTGACTAGGTTGCGCCGAGCCATTGGTCTTGTCTTTGGGAACCAAGTCTTTACTCGTTTGATCTAGTTTTCACTCCGTTCGGGATTTTGCTCTGATTTTTTCTTGGTTGCGTCGAGTCGTTGCCCATGTCTTTGGGACCAAGCTTTGCTTATTTCAAATCACCCTCCCTTGGTTTTTCTCTGGCTTTTTGGGCATTTGGATGAGAATCCACTTTTTCTTCTTTCCCTTTTGTTTCTTTTATTCTAGTGTTTGTGTGTTGTGTTCACAATGCACTCATCAAGGGGGAGATTGCAAGCACAAGGTTGTTATGTGCCCTTGTGGTTTGTCCTTGTGATGAGTGATTGGTCAATAAACTCACAGGTTGACATGAGTGCAACATGACTCTTGGTGGTGTTTGTGTGCAAGTGTGGAGCTCGGAGGCAATGGCCGATGGCGAGATGAAGGTCAAGTAGATGTGCCATGTTGATGGACCGAAAGTGGCGAAGGGCGAACGTGAGGCTTGGACTAAGGGACCAGAAGGCTGGGCACTTGGCGGCAACAAGCAAGATTACATGGGGATGAAGATGACATTAATCGAGTCAAGATGAAAGGCGATGGCGTCGTAGCACCTGGCATAGGTCAGGCACGGGTTTGCATGGGAGATGCAAATGTCATCGGTCAAGTCAGGGAGGAAGGTAAAGGCGTCGTGTTTGGCAGAGGCTGGACATGCGTCGACAACAGTGTTGGCAACGGCGCGTGAGACTCACGCTCTGTCTTCAACGCGGGTTTGGTAGTTGAGCCTTAGAAAACTACCCCGACAGTTTCCAAGTTTGGGCCACAAAATCTGGGGTGGCCGGTTTATGAGTTTGAGCCTCAAAACTCAGGATGTTTGCCTGTTTTGGCCTCAAAAACCGGTGGAGGTTTCGATGTAGAATGGGACGACATGTGGTAGCACCACGACGCTTGCGTCAAGGCGAAGCTAGGGTGAGAGGACGTGTGGTCGTCGAGATGGCACGTGGCAGCATCGAGAGGCTTGTGTTGTGGCGAAGAGACCGATGAGAAAGGCATGTGATCGTCGATGAGAATCCTAATAGAGTTGCACTAGAATGTCCCTGGACTAGCTGGTTGCACATATTTTCTATAAATCAAGTTAAACTTGTGGCGCAAAAGCTAAAAATGACAGTTAACTTAGGACGGAGTAGTACAATACTTGTTCATTTATTAGGAAAAATGTAACTCAAAGTGAACTCTCTTTGCTAGCAGACATGCAAAATAAAGTAGTTTAATTTACTAGTAGACATTTTGTTTCTTGTCGAATTGCTGATAGACACCATGCACAACAAGAAAATTTTATAAAATAGATATAAAATCATATAAATACCTAAAAATTATACTATAAAATCTTCTATACTCTATATGATGAGAAATACATGGTGAAATATTATTTTATACTAAAATGACCATTTTGCCCCTCTTCATAAATGTAAAAAATTATACAATGGTCAATTTGTCATATATTTGCAGAACACTAAAAATCTTAAAAAAATCACAAAATGAGTATATCACCAAATCGTGACTATGCTAAAAATATCAGCTCAAAATTAGAAAGTTTAATATATCAATTAAGCTTGACAGGAGATAAATCTATAACTCAGTCATACTAAATTACCATTATAAACTTTATTATTTTGAGCTAATATTTTTAGGATAGTCAAGATTTGGTGATGAACGAATTCTGTGATTTTTTAAAGATTTTTAGTATCCTACAGATATATTAACAAATTAACCATGGTTAACTTTATCTATTTATTATGAAGAGGGGTACAATGGCTATTTCAGTACAAAATAATATTTGACCATATAGTTCTCATCATGCACAGTGTAGAAGATTTCATAGTATATTTTTTGGGCACTTATATGATTTTATATCAATTTTGTAAAATTATTTTATTGTATATGATGTCTATCAACAAATTTGAGAAGAAACGAACAGTACTAGAGAAAAGGCCTTTGGTCGATCTATTAACTGAGCTTTAGTCTCAACAAAAATTTACGTCTGGGGCTAAAGACTTTTAGTCCTGGTTGGTGTTACCAATACGGACTAAAGGTCCTCCAACCTTTAGTCCCGGTTGGTAATACCAACCAGGGTTAAAGGGTGACCTTTTAGTCTCGGTTGGTGTTACCAACCCGGACTAAAGGCTTTCCACCCGGGACTAAAGATCCTTCACGAGTGAATTCAAAAGGAAAGCGTCTAGGACTATATCACGTGGGTCGTGTAACTGAGTTGGTAAGTGATCGAGTTTATGCGTGAGACGAGAGACGCTGAGTTTGAATCTCACACAATACAAAAGGTCCCGGATTCTTAGTCCCGGCTGGGAAAATCGGAATTAAAGGTCATTTTCAACCGGGGCTAAATGCCCTCTCTGGCAGTGGAAGTGTCCACCAGCAAATTGTTTTATTTTGTACATTTGCTAGCAAATTTTATCTTAAAAAAGTACACTAATCTTCTGTAGACAATTTTACCTTTAAAGAAAGGTCACTTCCAATGTTCTGTAGCTAATTTGTCTTAAAAAAAAGTACACCAATCTTCTTGTGCTTATGCGCACGCATGAAAAGATTCGTGGATAGATCGGAAGACAACTAGCATCATGAACAGCGTGGTAGTAGTGCAACTTATTATTAACAAACTCGTGTGAGTAGACATATTAGCCACACTTTATATATGTTGAGCGCTGCGCTTAATTAGCATCCGAGCCATAATGCACTGGTGTTGATAGTAAATAAATACATTTTGCTGCAAGTTGCAAACATGTGGTGGAGGAATTCTCGTGGGCAGTAGTCAATATTGATGCTTCGCACCAAATTAAATCGCAAGCATGTGGTGCAGAAATTCTCGTCAAGCATCCACTAGCTAGTAGTAGTGTGTGTCTGCATGGCACATGACAAATTTACACTGTGCGTGCGATGTGATGGTTACTAATCTTAATCGCATGCACGCTACGTCCCTATATATGTGAAACTCAAGCCGTAAATTTTAACCAAATTAAAACTCTTATTAGACAAACATAAATATATACACTCGCAATACCGTTGTTATATGTGTGTGTATGCTCGCCCAAACAGAAACAGGTAGCAGCGCTGCCAGCTAGGCTGCTTCTGTGTAGTCCCCTGTTCTTTCAATGCTGCCGTTGTTGCAGCCGCGCTAGGCTGGTGCTGCATGCAGTGATAATAATGCAGAGTTGAGTCTGGCAACGATCTCCTCCGTTGTTACGGTGAAGCCCTCCTCCACCTGCAGATCAAAAGCGCATAAGCCCTCCTCCAGCTCAACCCAAAAAGCTTAAACTAATGGAGAGATATGAACAATTCACTTATGCTCCAACAAATACTAGGTAATTAAGAAAATTGTTTTATTTTTCTCTGTATCATGTGCACATATCGCTTAATTAGTCGCAGAAACTCTTATTAGGTATGCTAATATTGACGTCGTAGTTGAGCCTATTATACTGTATTTTTCTTTAAAGAAATTAACCTTTCTTAAACATGTGCTTTGATGTGGCAGTACTGTTCGTACACTGTGCCTAAACACCCTTAATTAGGAATATGCATTGCCTGTCATTTGCATATTTGGATGGTATATGTTAGCAGCGCCGGTGGTTCTGCGGAGATAGTAATCGTGGAAGGTGGGAGGCCGGGGAGAAGGTTCGCGTCGGCGGCGCGGTCTCGACGCCGTCCTGCTAGGCGGCGTCTCAACCTGCGAGGAGGCAAACAGAACACGAGAGGGAGCGGGAGAGATTGAATCTCAATCTCCAGCTAACCTTATCATTAACCATGTGTTTAGGCCTTATAGCCTTCTCCTAACAAACTACCTGAATTTGCTAACAGCACTAACAAACTCAACTAATTTAAATGCTAGATTTAAACATCCTGGACGTGGTCACCACGCCGAGAGCTCAGCCACGGCGGCGATTCCTGCGCTGGTAGACGCGGCTCACTATAACATCACTCCGCCGTCGATGAACAGCTCGTCCTCGAGCTGGAACTCTGGGTACGCCGCGCGGAAGTCTTGGACCGGTTCCCAGGTGGCCTCCTCGTCTGGCAAGCCAGTCCACTTGATGAGCACGTGCCAGACGCCCCGGCGCAGCTGGGAGCGCAGGGCGCGTTCTGGGGACTCCAGCAAGCGACCATGCCGGAGCGGAGGTAATGCTGCCGGCGCCGATGGTGGAGGGCCGTGGAACGGTTTGAGGACGCCCACATGGAAGGTGTCGTGGATCCGTGCGCCCTCCGGCAGCAGAAGACGATATGCCACTACACCCACGTGTTCCACGACCTGGAAGGGACCAGCATACCTTGGGCTCAGTTTGCCACGAACACCGGGCACCAGGCACTGGGTGGGTCGATGAAGCATTCGTAGCAGAACCCAGTCCCCGACGCTGAACTCCAGTTGTCAATGGTGGGCGTCGTAGTAGCGTTTGGCGAAGGCTTGAGCTTGAAGTAGACGATCGCGGACGTCGGCGAGGAAGTTGTCCCGGTCCTGCAGCATGGTGTCGACCGCGGTTGTGCGTGCAGAATCAGGTGTGTACTGCACCATGGCTGGAGGCGGTCTTCCATAAACAACCTGAAACGGCGTGGCGCGCAGGGCGGAATGGAACGTCGTGTTGTAGCAGTATTCCGCCCACGGGAGCCACTCCAGCCAAGCGCGAGGTCTGTCCCCGGTAATGCAGCGCAAGTACATCGCAATCGTCTTGTTCACGGCCTCTGATTGGCCGTCTGTCTGGGGGTGAAAGGTTGTGCTCATCCGCAACTGGATGCCGGCCATCTTGAACAAATCGCGCGAGACATGACCCGTGAAGGCAGGATCGCGGTCACTGACAATAGAAGACGGAAACCCATGGAGGCGTACAATGTCATTGAAGAACGCTCGAGCGACGGACGAAGCTGTATATGGGTGCCCCAGGGCGATGAAGTGGGCGTATTTAGAAAACCGGTCCACCACCGTGAGGATCACACTCTTGCCATTCACCTTGGGGAGCCCTTCAATGAAGTCGAGAGAGATATCAGACCAAATCTGCGTGGGGACATCAAGTGGTTGGAGGAGACCGGCCGGGTGTAGAGTCTCCGTCTTGTTGCGTTGGCAGACCGGGCAAGCGCGCACAAATTCACGCACTGCCGCCCGATCACCGTCGATGTAGAAGCTGAGACGAAGCCGCTGCAATGTCTTCTGGGTCCCCTCGTGCCCTGCTGTGTGCGCAAGCTGGAGCACGGTGGGCAGGGCGCTGGACGTGGTCGGAACGTATACGCGGGTGCCGTGAAGGATCAGGCCATCCTCAATGCGCCCCGAGCAGTAATAGAATCACGGAGGCGTCGGAGCTGTTCATCTTCCTGCAGCTCACGTACAGCTCACGTCGTAGGTCGGTGTAGAGGGCAAACGAAGGCCCCGAGATGGCGCCGAGGTTGCTGCTGGTGCCCTGCTCCCGCCGTGACAGCGCGTCTGCTGCCGTGTTGAGTCGCCCGGGCCTGTACTCCACGGAAAAATCGAACTCAAATAACTTACTGATCCATTGATGTTGAGGGACCGTGGAGAGGCGCTGATCCAGCATATACTTGAGGGCGTAATGATCTGTTCGGACAATGAAGCAACGACCCCAAAGATACGGCCGCCAATGGCGGACGGCCTGTACAAGGCCGATCAATACTCGTTCATAGGCCGCCACCTTCAAGTGTCTGGCAGCGAAGGGCTTGCTATAGAAAGCCAGGGGTCCTGCCCCTTGGTGCAGGACCGCGCCGAAGCCGGTTCCAGAGGCGTCACAGTCCACCATAAAGGGTTTGGTGAAGTCCGGGAGGTGGAGGACCGGCGCCGTAGCGAGCGCCGTCTTCAGCGCGGTGAAGGCTTCGGTGGCTGCGTCAGACCACAGGAAGCAGTCCTTGCGAAGCAGCTGTGTGAGGGGCGCCGCGACCGTGCCAAAATCTTTGATGAAGCGCCAGTAGTAGCCGGCGAGGCCAAGGAACCCGCAGAGGCCGCGTGCTGAGCTTGGTTGCGGCCAGGAAGCCACGGCCTCCACTTTGTCGCCATCCATGGCCACTCCTGACGCCGAGATGACATGGCCTAGATAGGCCACGGATGGAGTGCCGAACGCACATTTGGACTTTTTGATGAGCAGCTGATTGTCGCGGAGGACGGAGAAGACCGCTCGGAGATGCTGAAGGTGTTCTGACCACGACGCACTATAGATCAAAATGTCGTCAAAAAACACCAAAACGCACTTACGAAGGAACGTTCGCAGGACAGCGTTCATCAGGCTTTGGAAGGTCGCCGACGAGTTGGTGAGGCCAAAAGGCATCACAAGGAACTCGAAGTGCCCGTGATGCGTCCGGAACGCAGTCTTCTCGATGTCGTTGGGATGAACCCGAACCTGGTGATAGCCAGCACGCAAGTCTAGCTTGGTGAAGAAGCATGCACCGTGTAGTTCATCGATGAGTTCTTCCACCACGGGGATTGGAAATTTATCTTTGACTGTTTGATCATTGAGCGCTCTGTAATCGACGCAAAAGCGCCAAGTGTCGTCGTGTTTCTTGACAAGGAGCACGGGCGCAGAGAATGGCGAGGTGCTCGGTCGGATGATCCCTTGGGCTAGCATGGCCAAGCACTGAGACTCCAGTTCATCCTTCTGCAACTGGGGGTAACGGTAGGGCCGGACAGCCACCGGTGCTGTGTTGGGCAGGAGATGAATGTGATGATCACAGTCACGTTGTGGCGGCAGACCTGTGGGCGGTGCGAACAGGTCGTCGAAGGATAGCGGCAGACGGTCCAGAAGTTCTGTCTCAGTGCCTCGAATGGCATGTAGGCGTCCCGTGGGGGGAATGTCCATGCGGGATGAGCCGAGTCCTTTCCAGAGCACGCGCTTGTCGTGGTGCGTGAATGCCATGCAGAGGTCGTCGAAATCCCAAAGGATGGGGCCCAATGTGCGCAGGAACGAGACGCCGAGGACGATGTCGTAGCAGTCGAGCGAAATGGCATAGCAGTCCACCGTGAAGTATTCCTCGCCTATGCTGATAGCGACGTCGCGAGCCTGGCCACGGCAGGCGACGCGGTCCCCATTGGCGACCACGACATGGGCGCCGCGGCTGTCATGGAAGTGGAGGCCCACGCGACGCGCGGCCTCCAGGCTGACGAAATTCTGAGTTGAGCCCGAATCGAGAAGCGTCGTGAGCTCGTGATTGCCGATTGAGACGCGGACTTGCATAGTGTCCTCAGTCCGAATGCCAATAATCGCGTGCAGCGAGATCAGGGGTGGCAGGTCATCAGCAATGGTGGTGTCGCCAGCAGGAGCCTCCGGTTCGGCCTCATCGAAGTCTGAGACCTCCAGGAAGAACAGGCGTTGACACTTGTGGTCGCGCACGTACTGCTCATCGCAGTTGTAACAGAGACCTTGGCGCCGACGGTCGGTCATCTCGGCCGGTGTGAGCTTCTTGAAGGGACGTGGCGGTGTGGACTGGACCGCCGTTGTCGCTGGCGCGGGCAACAACAACGGGGTCGAGCGCGGCGCGGCCTTGAGCGGCCGCACCACGGCCTTGAGCGGCCGCACCACGGCCGTCGGCAGGGCGGTGTTGCGACGCTCCAAGGCACGGGCGAGGCCCATGGCGCGCTGGAGATCAGTCGGCCCATGGAGTTCGATGTCGGTGCGGATGGGATCTGGAAGTTCGCCGGTGAAGAGATGCGCTTGCTGCAGCGGAGGCAGGGGCCCAACATGCGCCAGTCAGGCCACGAAGGCCTCCTGGTAAGCGGAGACCGTGCCTGGAAACGGCAGACGCGCCAGGTCGGAGAGATGGTTGGTGGCGAGCGGCGGCCCGAAGCGCTGCTGGTAGAGGCCCTTGAAGAGGGGCCACGAGATCGCGGCGACATCGCCCGCGTCGCGCTCGAGGACGTAGTACCATTCCTGGGCGACGCCATTCATGTGGAACGAGGCCAGCCACACCTTGTCGGCCTCCGGTGTGCGCTGCGCACGGAAGAAGTGCTCACACTTGTTGAGCCACCCGAGGGGATCATCGCGGCCGTCGAATGTAGGAAAGGGAAGCTTCTGGAAACGCGGCACGCCGAGGGCGTTGGGGTGGCCCTCGTATGGGAGAGGTGGGGCGAGCGGCGCGTCGAAATTAGGCAGCGGTGAAGGGGAGTGCGGAAACACGATGGAGGTGATGGGCATCGGAAAAGTCGGGGGCGCCAGGGAGGCAGCCGCCGCTGTATGGACGACTATGGAAGAGGCGGCGGGCGCGGAGGCTGGGCCTGTCGAAAGGCTCCCAAAGCTTGGCATGCCATAGGGCATGGATGCTGGCGGCTGCTGGGGGCCATGGCCATTGGAGCCGGATGGATCCGGTGAGTTACGGCCCTCCATGGCGGACAGGCAGGTGGCGAAATTTCCCATCTGCCGCTGCAGGCCATAGACGGCAGCCAGCAGCGTATCCAGGGAGGCGGAGGCGGGGATCTGCTGGGTGGGTTGTGGTTGGGTGGATGTTGGGGGACTGGAAGCGGCGGCGGTCACGAACAATGGCGCGGTGGTGGTGGGAACCCCGGAGGCAGGCACAGAAGACGACATGGTGCCTGATTCCGATACCAGATTGTTAGCAGCGCCGGTGGTTCTGCGGAGATAGTAATCGTGGAAGGTGGGAGGCCAGGGAGAAGGTTCGCGTCGGCGGCACGGTCTCGACGCCGTCCTGCTAGGCGGCGTCTCAACCTGCGGGGAGGCAAACAGAACACAAGAGGGAGCGGGAGAGATTGAATCTCAATCTCCAGCTAACCTTATCATTAACCACGTGTTTAGGCCTTATAGCCTTCTCCTAACAAACTACCTGAATTTGCTAACAGCACTAACAAACTCAACTAATTTAAATGCTAGATTTAAACATCCTGGACGTGGTCACCATGCCGAGAGCTCAGCTAGGGCGGCGATTCCTGCGCTGGTAGACGCGGCCCACCATAACAGTATATATATAGAAAAGCATGTTGTCAGTTTTGTGCTTTAGGCTAAATTAAAGACTACCAAATGAAATTATTAGGTGGATTCGTTAGAAGGGAGAGATGGAAAAGGTTTGTCTAATTTTTGAATTAAAATTGCTTTTTAACTGATTGCATCATAATAAAGATCCACAAAATAAATGTTGTGTTGTTACTACTTTGTTAGGATATATTTAAGTATATAAGAAAAGTTCTAGGTAACTGAAAATTAAAACTTTATCATCATATCATATAAGGGTGTCATGTTATTATTTATACACACTAGGAGCTTGTAATAAATATTGGTTATATCACAAGTGAAATTGATCAAATATGTACAAGCATATATATGTGTAATGCTGCAAAACATTGCCTTAGCACGCGTCTATATAATCTCACACATATATACATTTTTAAGAGGCCAGATCTTAATATCCCCAATGGATTTCTCTGTATAATATGTGTTGTGTTCATGCACTAGATAGCACATGATAAGAGATTCTCCAAGAAAAGGTAGTACAATCATTGAAATAAATTAATGCACAACTTTCTCCAAAAAAGTAGATCGTCAGCTGGCATTGTTTGAAGTGGTTTGCAACATATACTCATATACACAATAATAAAGACCAAGATATTTTAAACTATTGAACTCTCATGTTACTTTATTTAGAAATTACAACTCGATCTATTATCCATATATAGCCACAGTATATATGGATGATGTATTATGTAGATTTCACATTTACATTTTCTGCATACATGATGCTAATGCTTATTATTTTACAATTTTGTAAACAAACATTATCAACTTGTAAACAAACATTACCAAAATATATATGTGGGTAGCTAAAAGCTAAGCGCAGAATTATGTAAATAATAAATGTGCCCTCATAGAGAGGGGCTGATCCGTCTGTATAGGCATGAATCAAGAAATTATTAGTGCAATTTCACTTTCTCACAACGAGATCAAGCTAAGAACACAAAAGAATTGAAGTTGGACCAATCTACTGTTAGAGCAACTCCAACGGTTTTGCATTTTTTTGTTCGGCAAAATATGATATTTGTCAACTTTCAAATTAATATGACAAAGGTAAAAAGAATCAATCTACAACGGTTTTGCATTTATACTTGCCAAAACTAAAAAATTGTGCGCGCGAGCCTGCGGGAGTAGCACGCGAGGGCGATTGTCAAGCGGACCGCAGCTTGACATATATGTCAAATATCACCCGGTGTTTGCCAAATTGCTAAAAATGCTAAGCTCATTTGTCAAACCGTTGGATAGAAGATTTTTAGACGTTTTTGCAAAAACAAGAATGTCAAACCGATTTGCAAAACCGTTGGAGTTGCTCTTAGGCCAAAATATTATACTACCAATTAGGAAACTAGATTATCTCTCTCCCAATCTTGTCATGCAATAGAAGTTAACAAAGCTGAGTTTCTTGCCAATTCGTTTTAATTTGCATTTGCCAATCCTGATAACATGAAACATAGATAGAAATTAATTAAATTGAAAGTTCGTTCCTAACCAACATGCATGGCTTTTTATTATTCATTCATTTGTTGCACCAAAAGGCCACAAAATGTTGTTAACAAATGCAGCATATATATATGAGCAGGGTGATATGATTATTTGACTAGTCAAAAGGGCAAGGAAAACTTGCCTTTGCCGTGATGGTTATGATCCGAGTGCAGGCCGTGAACGGCATAACATTGGCGTGGATGTTGCTGAGGTGGAGCTCCTCAACCTCGGTGAGCACGTTGACGACGACCCCCTTCCTGTTCTCACAGTGGACCCTCACCACCACGCTCTTCTCCGGCTCCGAGAACCAGACCTCGACCTCCGGCAGCCGCTTCCTCGCTGTCGGTGTGCCTGCTGCCGGCGACGACGCCGGCAGCGAGGAGGAGCCATCATAGTTGTCATCCCGCGCCGCCGCGGCATGGAGGCATGGCTTCTTGACGAGCACCTGCAGGGTCGTCGTCTCGGTGCTCCTGCCGGCCTCCAGGTCTTTTAGCTTCTCTTGGAGCTCCTTCAAGTACCTTGTCGCGTCCAAAAGGATCGTCGCCTTGTCCATCTGATCGAATGATCGATCGTCACAAATTAATAACACCGATGTGCGTTGCATCAAGCATGTAATTAAATTGTAACTGTGTAACAATCATCTATCAGTATCAATCCGGGACCAAACCTTCTTGAGGCCTGGGATGACAGCAGAGAGCTCGATGAAGCGCTGATTGATCTTCTCTCGCCGCTTCCGCTCTGCGATGATGTGGTCCTGGGCGTACGACGCCGCCATGGATCCCAAGCTCTTTAGGACGGCTCTCCTCGTTGGCGGAGGTCCGCACACCGCTGCCAGATCCAGCGGCGGCGGCAGACCGCGTGCGGCCATGGCCATGGCAGGGGCCTCCGTCATGCCGTTGCTGCCTGCTGGCAGCGCGGAGGTGGCAGTGGCACCGCCGAAGCCGAAGTTCCAGTCCGGGGGCACGTTGTAATTCGCGGTGGTGTCGCCGCCGCCGCCGCCGGAATTCCAGCTGTTTGGTGCATGGCAGACGACGTCGGCTCCCGCGATCAGCTCCTGGACCATTTCAGCTGCTTGCGAGGCCTCGCGGAGTGCTTTGAGCGAGGGAAAGCCGGCGGTAGCCTCACTCAAGTCACCGTGGACGACGGCGGCGGCGGATGACGCAGGGTTCTCGTGTTGCAGCGTGTCCATCGCCCACAGCATGAATAGGCTCGAGTCCTCCATGTCGCCAGCTGCCGTCCGATGAGTATGGTGTAGCTGCAGCAAATGATGATACCCTTATTTTTAGTAACTCAAAGTGCAGACATCACAAGCCGGACCGGACCATTACAAGTGTACTAAGCACGTACTATATGATAATATATATATATATAGCCTCAGTTACCTTTGCAAATGACTTGGAAATAGCTAGCCATGGGATCCGAGGAAGTTCCCCTTTTTATAGCTTCCACCACTCCACCAGCACGGCCAGTGGCGGATCTAGAATAAAAGTCGTTTAGGAGCGACTAAGTTCAAATTATTTAGCAAATTAAGACCTAAATCTCCTCTTTGTGATATTATCTTTCACCTCAAACACTTTTTAACATTGTCTCGTGACTACAAATTTATGGAGGGGCTAAGAATGGGCTTCATGGACGCGACCGCTGTAGGGGGGCTGCAGCCCCGACAGCCCCCCTGGCAGATCCGCCCCTGAGCACGGCAGCACACACTATATACTCCCTCCGTATAGGAAATAGATGACGTTTTGGACATGATTTGGGTCAAACATTGAAAATATAAATCATGAATAACTTTTAAATTATTGAGTTTAGAGATGTAAAAATTATATAAATAAATTTGTATTCACACTAGTACAGAGACATACTATACAGGCGGTTGAAAACCCATTTTCATAGGCGGTTTCTAGCACCGCCTGCGCTGGGGGCTAGTGAAAATGGAACAACAGCACAGACGGTTATTTGTGAACCGCCTGTGGAAATCGATTTCCATAGGCGGTTCACTTAAGAAACCGCTAGTGTAAATGATCTATTTACACTGGCGGTTGTTTAAGTGAACCGCCTGTGGAAATCGATTTCCACAGGCGGTTCACAACTAACCGCATGTGCTGTTGTAGACCAGTTTTATATATATATTGTTAATTATAATTATTATATTATAAAATTAAATATATATATTAATATAGGAACATGCAATTATATTGTTAAATTAAATATATGCATATACATTAATATAACAACATGCAATTTACATATTTCATACATACACTTATATACATCAAAGTTTCGTGCTCACAAACATAGAGTTGCAAGTTTACACATTACATACATCCAAGTTTGCACAGGTGGTCTAATAACCATTCCGAGTTAGTTTTAGCCTAAAAATCTCTGTTAGCACTCGGTACTCTGGCTTCGATAATTCGCTCTCATGATCATGATACCTCCCTTCCGTTGAAATGATGTGCTTCAGTAGGAAAAGGCTCAGGTCCTCAACTATGTTGTACAAAGTACGTTCGGTGATGCGTTTTGCCTTGTCTTCCTTATATTCCTGCAAAGAAAGTTTGTCAATACCTTATATTCCTGCATGTACATAGTTTGTCAATACTATTGTGGTCAATACTACATACATGACTATTACTTGTATTACCTCGGAAGGGTTGCTGACGTATCGACCGGTCTCTCTCATGTGCTCGCACACGTAGTATCCACAGAGGACAGATCCAGGTGGTTGCTTGTGGCAGTATATAATGGGAAAGTGGATATTTATACATGCAACCATGGTTCTATGTATAGTACATATATGCTTTGTATTCATAAGAGTAAATTTTGCACCAACTTACCGGCCAGTCATAAAAAACTTGCAATGGCTGCCCTTGAATGTTGGACTCGCATTTTCCACCTTTTATCTTATAAAACCTATATGCCCTATGATCTCGAATAGAATCACTATGTCAATTATACACAAACTCTCAAAATACAAAAGTAAGAATGCATATCTCGACTTACAGCTCTAACATTTCAATGAATTTTGCATAGCTTAATGGCGGGTAATTTGCGGAGTCTAGTACAAGCACCCTTCCGTCCCTAGGATAAATGAAAAAGCAGATCCAGTGGTGCCTGCACGAATCGAATTCATGATGCATTTGTGTATTGGAATCAAATTCATGATGCATCTATGGAAACTCACACTTACCCAAAGTGGTACGGGGCCACTACCGATTCCCTATGTTGATACTTCAGCAATGACATTCCAACGTAGAAGGCGTACTGGGATTCATACGCCAACTTCAACTTTGCGATTTTCTTGTCCCGTTCCTCACCTTCTAAGCCCAGTAACTCTATGTTGTCATCTCTGATTCTGAAAGTGTGTCGTTCTTCGCATATATCAATTGGGTTTAGATAGCCAATCCTTTCATTGGCACAATAATTGAAATCTTGCCCATAATATAACTCCTGCTGATCATATAGCATTCTGCAAGGCACATGTGCAAGTCAGATATTCAACATTGACGCAACTATAATGCATTTTAAACTATGTAACTGATGAGGACATCGCCAAGTTGGACTCACCGACGTCATGGTCTTCCCCAAGTTGCAATCCGACTTCAACTCAGTTTTCACGTCACCCTCGGAATTCAGGAGCAGTCCCGAGTAAAATCAACGCCCCGGATGCATACGAACTCCGTTTTCGACGAACCAGATATGCTTGGAAAGATAATTTGATAAGCTAACCAATGGCTTTGGAATCACGTCAAAATACGTCCGGAGTCAACGGGAATCGTCGAAACAAGTCAGCGTCCAGAATCTGCCAAGGTGCTGCGTCACCGTATTTTGGTCCGTTGGGCCGTGTATCGTCTTAGAGCCCATTAGGGGGCGCGTCCAGCAGGGGCGACGACCTAAACCCTATATTTAGCCGCCGCCGCCGTCGTTAGGTCTTGGGTTTTGTTTTGAGTTTAGTTTTCCACCGAGAAACTGAATCGTTCATTGTAACTGTGGTGACAAATCCTTTTACAGTATCCAGGGCCCCCGTTCTTGATCTCCTCCACTGTGTCGATTAGTCCTTTGGAACCGAGTTCTTGAACCCCTCTAATATATTCGTGATATTCATATCTGCAATTTCAGATTGCGAGCTTTACCTTCTTGCTTGTGTTCTTCGATTCGCTTGCAGGATTAGCCTTCTTGGCGAGGTCAATCAAGTTGTGCTTGGTTGATAACCAACGGAGCAGTGGTGGAACGGTTGCAGGGTTCGAATCGTGTCTGATTTGAAGCCGGATCGCCAACGTCGAGTTCTCCACCAATCGAACCTATCGCTACCTCTCGGAAGATCGGGCCATCCTTCATCAGTAACACTTATAGTGCAAACGTCATTACGATCTGTACGTCCAGTCTCTCGAGGTTCATCATCAACCAAATGTCTTCAAAGTTAATGATGCACATATTATTTTCACTTAGAAATGCCTTTTGGGGGATACACACGTTGATGGTGTCGATGCCAACAGAAGCGGCTCTCATATACCAGTCATGCAACCTTTTTATATTGCTTGGAATCTTTAAGAGTGTCTGCCGCTTGAGTAGAGGCCTTCCCAACACAAAATTTTTAGGGATAGACTTGTAATCTTCTGCAGTTGGGACCTTGATAGTGCAAGGAATCACCTTAGGCACTGGCTTCGCTGACTTCTGAAGCTCAGACAACTCAACGACTTCTGAAGTGCGTTTCTGTCCAATTCATTTTAAAAATTTGGCTGTCCCAGCTATTTTCTTCTTTGGCTCGTAGGCGGAAACCAACTTGGGTACCGAAAATTTCTTTTTTGGCGGTGGTGGTGGCTCCTTGCTTTGTGGCAGAGGATCTTCGGGTTGTGGGGAAGGTGGGGAATTCAATGGTGGTGTCTGTGGCAAAGGCGATGACTGTGGCGGGGATGGTGCTGACTGTGGCGGAGGAGACGACTGTGGCGGAGATGGTGCTGACTGTGAGATGGTGCTGACTGTGGCGGAGGTGATGATTGTGGCGGAGATGGTGCTGACTTTGGCGGAGGTGATGATTGAGGCTCGGGAATAGACTGGGGAGGTGATGGTGGGTGGTCATGAAGAGGATCGGTAGGTCTTGATGACTCCTGAGTGGGTTGCTCCATCAGCTGGACGTCCCGCCTAGGCCAAAGAATGAAATTGTTTATAGCCTGTCCGAGTTTCTCAATGTCCTCTGGACCGGGGATGTCTAGAATCTCATCCTCATATCCTTGAACCACGGTCGATACTTCTACTCTGTAGTAGTCTTCAGGAATGTCAGCTCCATGGTATTTGCGTCCTGGGATTGCTTTGCCCTTGGCTACTTCCCTTGCACGATGATTGTTAATGCCATATCTTATGACCAGGGAGCACGACATGGGACCAACAATGTCGTCAACTGGATAGTGAACCTTGTTCGCCGTAGACGCAACACTGCTTGGAATGTTGGTTGCACATTATGACACCACTGGGACTAGCTGCATCTGGGGTGCCTGAACGCTAATCTGTTGATTTGAAACCGCACTCGCTAGTTTTTGCATCAACTCAGGAGAAGGATTTTCTAGCAATTTTGCCATCATCTCCGTGAACTCTTTCTTAGCCTCTTGCTTTAAATAACTTGCCATTTCTTCCTTGTATTGATCACGTTTCTTATACTCACCTTGCCACTGAGGGCCGAATCCATCCTTCCATCCCTCTTTGGATGAGATGCCCCGAACACGGCCAGGATGCTCAGGGTTACCGAGGCCCGCAGTAAGGATGTCCCTCTCCCTTCGTGGCTTGAATTTCCCTTCCTGCGTCTTGGCCGCCACCGCAAAGATGCTCTTTGTTGCTTCTTCAAACATTGGGTCGTCAAAGGACACACCGCTCTCAGTTTCCTTTGGTTTTCGAGCAAGAATCCAATTTGCCGACCTTTCACCAACTTGCTCGGACAGCGCTGGCAACCCTTCCGCCTTCTTCGCAGCCTCTTCTTGCCTCCATTTGGGAACCTGACGCTGGTAACCACCTGTGCCTAGACGGTGGTGGTACTTGTTCTTCTTAGCGAGAGCAGAGTTGGCTTCGCTGATAGTTAAGAACTCTGGCTCTCTCCTCTGCTTTAAAAAGACCGCTCACTGTCCTTTAGTAATCTTGTATCTGCTTGTAGGGTCCAACCCTCTCTTTGCAAACTTGGTATTCATCTCCGACCTCCAGTTTCGGAAACTGATTGCACATTGCTTCATTGTGTATTCCTTTATCAGTGCCTCTGGTGTGTTTCGAGGAAACAGGAACCTCGTCTTGATTTTATCCCAAATTTTTGTCTTGTCATCATCTGACACACTAGACCACTGTCGAATAGTGATGTCAAGAATGTCCCTAACACAGAAACCAACGGTGTTCCGGTACTTAGGTAGGGCCTCCTCGGGAGCTAGGGGTTGTCCGATCGGGCTAACATCTGAGATGGCATATACGTCGTCTGGAAACTTGTTTAATCCTCTCTCGCATCGTTTCAAATTGCTCCGCTTTCTTTTCCTTGATCTCTCAGTGGTCGTGGTCGGTTCCGGTGCATCTTCGGCTTGTGCCACTTCGTGTTGCCAAATCAGTTCTTGCATTTGAGACATTGCCTCCTGAGTATAGACATTGTGAATCGTATAGATGGGTTTATATATAGACATTATGGATCGAAATCATGTAATTACATACAAACATTATAGATCCAAATCATGTATAACATCGGCTTGTGGATTATAATCAGGGTCACGTTCCAATTCACGACGAGCCTTCCTCACTTCGGGACGCTCCATGTCATCGCTAACACTTTCATATTCCGGAGTTTCGTCCCCTGTGGCTTCACCCATTTCGTGGGTCCCTTTTACCTTCTCCGTGGGGTCAGACGACCCCAGGACTTTGCTTGTTTGGTGGGTCACTTCTTTTGTCATGGGGTCGGACTCTGGGGCTTGTTCCGTATGTTCAGATCCTGGAGCTTGGTCCTTGCGCGGTGAACTCATCGCGACAAACTGACATAAATATATAATAATATCACAAGGAGATTTATAAAAGAAAAAAGAAAAAACATGGTATTCCTAGGATTATCTATGTATTCAACAAACTATGAGGCATATATTGAATTTAAATCATTTTAAATATATATTTCATGAGAGAAACAAAATAAAATTTATTTTCATTTATTTATGTATACATCTTGTCGAGGGAAACAAAACAAAATTTATTACATTATTTTTGGACCAATATTTCTCAGGATATGAATTTTAGAATGATTATATAAAAGAAAAAAGAAAAAAACATGGCATTTCATATTTTTCACAGCTTCTACATAGTTCAATAAAGCTACCAAAATTGGATTCACATTTTTTAGTATTCCTAAAATTATCTATGTATTAAATAAACTATGAGGCATATATTCAATTTAAATTATTTTAAATATATATTTCACGAGAGAAATAAAATAAAATTTATTTTCATTTATTTATGTATACATATTGTCAACGGAAACAAAATAAAATTTATTATATTATTTTTGGACCAATATTTCTCAGGATATGAATTTTAGAATGATTATATAAAAGAAAAAAGAAAAAAAAACGGCCATGCCCCTCGGCCCACTTCCCTCTTCTCCCTAAACGCCCCACTCGCCCCCCCCCCCCCGCCCCGGCCCACTGCCGGCCCACTCCCCTCTTCTCCCTCTCTCCCTCCTCTGCTTCACGCGCGCAGCCGCGCGGCGGCCGCCGCGCACGCCGCCGTGCACCGTGCCGCGCGCTGCTGGCCCACTCGCCCCCCCCCCCCCCCCCCCGCCCCGACCCACTGCCGGCCCATTCCTGTGACACCCCAATTTTAAGAACAAAATTGGAGCACAATATATGTATGCCAGGATCAATTTTCATACATATATCCACATCATAGTAAATATCAAAACAATGCTTTTATTAATATATCGAATATTATTACATAAATGACCCTCGGGTCTGAAAGAAAAAGTACAGACTCTCTCGACATCTAACTCTAATGAAGACTCTGAAGTAGTCGCGGAAGTCTGGACTCCATCTCCACAGGAAGGTCGACCGGGGGTAGCGCCATCCTAGTACAGGTCGTCAGGGTCGAAGCCACCGTCCTCTGGATACTCCGGCTCCTCGTGAACGTAGCCACCAGCGTCTCCGTAATCGCCAGCGTCTGGGTGGGGTAGCAGGGGGACAAAGAGGAGGGTGAGTACATCGAAATGTACTCCGCAAGTGTAGGAAATATATGCTTATGAGGCTTATAACAAAGGTAGGCTGACTTTGTTTGACTCAAGCGCCTAAAGCGACACATCCTATTAATCCTATTAATCCTATGCACCTATTTACTAGGTTATAGACACAGATACTGTGGAAAAGTAATAAGACTCGGAGTCACACCGAGCAAGACCACACTCGGAGTCACACCGAGTAACCAACACTTGGAGTCACACCAAGCAACCGCACTTGGAGTCGCACCAAGTACCCACACCTGAAGTCCATCAGGCAACCGCACCTGAAGTCCATCAGATGACCCGAAACAGTAACCAGTAACCAACTAATCTCGAAGAAGTCCAAGCCCGCTCGTGACCGTGAGCACGGCTGATATATCAGTTTTACACTCTGCAGAGGTTGCACATCGTTACCCATGAGTCGTGCAGGTCCCGTCACGCTAAACACTGCCAAGGTGCATAGCAGGTTGCACTGCAAGGCCTTTACAAAGTCCCTCCAAGTCTGTGTTACACGTACTCTAAGGTTTCTCCCCTGTCCATAAGTCAACGACCCCAAGGGACCCCTCTTGAGCCACTAAACAAACCCCGTGTAGCATAACTTAGAGGAAAACTAATTAATTAGCCAGGTCCAGCCCATCCAGATCTCATGGTTGCGCGGTATTGCCGGGTTACTTGTCCAAGAACCGGGTCCTAGGGATCCAGGCAGGACAATCTAGCACTCGCCCAGAACCAAAAATCAAAAGCAGCTGCCGAGTCCCACGGCACAAAACCACCAATACGAGTCCATCCTGCCGGATTTACCTAATAACCATGTTACTACAAAAATTACCATGTCCACATCGTTTCATAGTTCATTAATCAGGATTAATTATAATTGACCATCATTCCATCCCAACATGACTGCAGGGCTAAGCATGACTTCTACCCGAACAACCCAAAACAGGCGACAAGGATAATAGATCAAAATCTAGTAAACCATAACATGGGATTCAAATTAATGACAAGCATGCATCTACAAGATCTAACTACTCTAGTACCAAAAGTAAAATGAAGTAGGTGCAAGATGTTCAAGGACACTTGCCTTCGGGCTGGGTCGAATCTGCAGGGTCACAGGAAGGGTCGGGAGCGTCCTCGTACTCCGCACTCTCTGGCCCAATCAACATACATGGCACATACAAAGCAAAAATAAATAACAGTACAACAAACAGTATCAAAACAGTAAACCAACAGTTCTACTGCGTAGAGAACGAAATTATGAATCTAACGCAAGTTGAATGGGTCGAAACGGAGTTAAAATGAGCAAGTTATGAGCATTTGAATCTGAGTGGCAAAACTGTAAATAGTTTGAACTCGTTTTCGCTTTTTAAACAAATAAAATCTGAATTAAAAAGAAAACTGGATCGGGCCTCAATTCGGTGAAACGACAGGGGCCGAAGGGAAATAATCCCGTGACTCAGCGCACAGTGCGCTGGGACCGCGGGTTGATTCCAACGAAAGCCGGGGTCTCTTTTGAAAAAGGCGCTGAGCGACTACGCAGCGCTGGCGTCACTCGCCACGTGGCGGCACCGGACTGGCCGGTGCACGGGCTGTGCCGTGGACGAGGGCGCGGCCGCGCGGTGGACTGGGTCTGCGGGTTGCGGTGAACCAGAGGACTGCGCCTCACTTAGAGAAAAACGCAGGGGCTATCCTGCAAGAAATCCTAGACTTAGTGAATAGTGCGATCGGACTGTGGGTTTGTTCTAGGAAAGATCGAGGGCTTCTTTGCAAAAAGGCTGAAGCCGTGCGGTGCGGACTGCGTGGCGCTGACTGGGCCTTACGTGGCGCTACGTGGCGGACGCACACTGGTGCGGTGTGCCACTTGGTCGTGGATCGGCTGACGTGGCGAGCTGGACTGGGTTCATGGGACTCACAGACGCGGTTCATACCCCTTCAGGGTTGGATCTAATCTGCACCGTCGGCTCTAGATCTGACGGCACAGAGGGGATGAGGGGGAGAATGGCGGCGCCGGTGGGACTGGACGCGGCGGCGCAGGGGCTCTACGCGGCGGCGCCATAGGGAGCTCGCCGGAGTTCGCTCGGGAATCCGCTAGGGTTCGGTAGAGATTAAATAAAAGGGTCTAGGAGATAGGGGAGCTCACCACGAGTCCAGTGAAGGTGTTCCCGGCGCCGATTGATGCCCGTAGCCGGCGTTCGTCGCGGCGGCCGAGCGGAGGATTCCTGCGAGGACGGTGAGGGGCGCTCCGGTGTGGTCTCGCGCCGAGGAGAAGTCGCCTGGACGCGGCGTGGTGCGGTGAGGCCGATGATGTTCGGAACGAGGGTCGTCGGTGGCGCTCTGGGACGGGACGAGCTCAAGCCGAGCTCGGCGGCTGTTAATGGCGGTGGCGGCGTTCGGGGAAGAGATGGAAAAGGGGGAGAAGGGAGAGATGGCTACTAAAAGACGAGGGGAGGAGGTCTGGCGGCTCGATCGCTAGATGGGATCGAGCGGAGGGCGCGGAGGGATGAGGCCGAGCGCGACGCGGAGATTTTTGCGCGGAGCTCGCGCGGGAGGTTGGGGATGAGCACCTGACATGCGGGGCCGGCGTGGCAGTGGGAGGGAGGCGCTGCGCGTTGCGGCCTGGTTCGCCGGTGCGGTGGACGCGCTGGCTTGGGCCGGCTCGGCGCGGAGGAGGGGAGGCGGGAGAGGGTGAGGGAGAAGCTGGGCCGGGAGGGAGGCGGGGAGAGAGAGAGAAGATTGGGCCGGCGGAGTGAGGTCCAAAAGCCTGAGCTTTTCTTTTTTTTCAGATTCTTTTCTTTGCAAACTCTTTCAAACTCCAAATTTGAAACCTTTTCAAATCAAACAGTTCACAAACTTTTCAAATCCTTTTCCCTAGGTTTTGTAAACAAAACTTGAGTTTGGTTTTGTAAAACTTTTATAATTTTTTTTTTAAAATAGAATAAATTCGATTCGCCCTATCCGGGTTTAATAAATATTTATTTTTCACTCAATAAAATATGCAATGGCATGAATGCAACATTAAAATGATAAATAAATTTTACTTTCCTCCTCTAATTAAACTAGCCAACCTATTTAATTTCTAATTTCTTTTATTAGATTGGGGAAAAATTAAATCAGGGTGTTACAATTCCCCTCTTCTCCCTCTTCTCCCTCTCTCCCTCCTCTGCTTCACGCGTGCAGCCGCGCGGCGGCCGCCGTGCCCACCGCCGTGCACCGTGTTGCGCGCCACTATGCACCGTGCAACGCCCGCGGCCGAGCCTCCTCGTCCACCATGCCGCCCGCCCGCGGCCACCGTCCACCGGACGGACGGAGCCGGCGGTGGCCGCGAGCCACGGCATTCCCGCCGCCGCGCCGCCACCACCACCAAATACGCGGAGAGAGAGAGGCGGAAGAGGAGGAGGAGAAGGAGGAGAGGACTCACAACAGCGACGACAATGGCGAGCGTAGAGGAGAGGGGACGGTGGCGCGACGATGAGGCGGCGGCGGAAAAATTTGGCAGCCTGTCGGCGTCTCTTTGAAAAGAACTCGCGCTAGGACTTAGAAAATTTTCGGGGTGACGAGTTGACCTATAGAGGGAGTCCATTTCTACAGGCGGTGGTCAATACCAACCGCCTGTAGAAACCATTTCTACAGGCGGTTGGTATTGACCACCGCCTGTAGAAATAGATTTCTACAGGCGGTTTGTATTGACCAACCGCCTGTAGAAAACATTTCTACAAGCGGCTGGTATTGACCACTGCCTGTATTAACCAATTTCCATTTTTTTAAAATGCAATTTGCAGATATTGTTTAAATTCTTAAAAAATCAATATCTTAAAAGATATTGCTCCAAAAATTATGAAATAAATTTTGTGTTGTTTCTCTATAAAAGATCTACATGTTAAAAATATTGGTTCACAAATTTTGTGCTTCAGAATCTTTTATGATCAAAGATTTGAAATTCAAAACTCGCAGATTCAAATTTTGAGAGAGTTTTGTGCGGCTTAGGGATTTAAAAATGACTCTAATGAGAAAGTTTTGAATACCAAAGTTGAAGGGGACACCATGATCTACAACTTTTGTTTTGGTCAATACTTCATTTGACACTGTTGTACCATACGTTGTCCACATCTACTCTAATCTTCCGTAAAACTCACTTAAACTCTCTAAGAGATGTGCCCACTTGTGAAGCATCTATGTTGTCACTTTGTTCAAATCATTTCATTCTTTTTCCTGGACAAAACATGCCACCATACCAAATTTGAGGATTTTTTGAAAATCTAGTGAATTACTGAATTTTTTTTAAGTTATACGAATTTAATAGCCCGACAACTCGCAGATGACATATGACACACTTAATGACCTCTAGTGAGGAACTGTTGAATACCAAAGTTGTAGGTAACAACATGGTGCACATCTTTTGTATAGGACATCCCTTCATTTTTTACCTTTTTGATCTTTGGTGTTTTGAAATTCAAATTTTGAGAGAGTTTTGTGTAGCTTAGAGATTTAAAAATGGCTCTAATGAGAAAGTTTTGAATACCAAAGTTGAAGGGGACACCATGATCTACAACTTTTGTTTTGGTCAATACTTCATTTGACACTGTTGTACCACACGTTGTCCACATCTACTCCAATCTTCCGTAAAACTCACTTAAACTCATGATTTGAATACATAAAAGTGGCTCTAAAGTGGCATAAAGATTACATAAATGGATTACAAGGCAAATAACAAAAATAATCTAGGCAGCTACTATTCTTCCTTCTCCATCATGTCGCACCAAGGGCAATGATTTCTGTGGGATGGTTCGCTCAACATTCCTTATCCTTACTGGATGGTCGTCTACAAAGAGAGACATATCGCTGAACTCGTTCAATTCATCCAGGTCAGATACACCATCAACTCCTATAGCTTGTTGCTTTCCAGGAAAAACTACATGCCTCGGCTTGTCAGTACTTTTCTTCTCATTACGAGAAAGGATTTGTTCGGCATAGAAGACCTGTGCAGCACGGTTAGCCATTATCCACGGATCATCTTTGTAGCCAACCTTACTTAGATCAAGAACTCTGACCCCATAGTTGTCCACTGTAACATGTTTGTCTTCAACCCATTGATATCGAAACACAGGGATCTGAAATGAACCATAGTCAAGTTCTCATATGTCCTCAACGAAGCCAAAGTATGTAGTCTCATTACCAGTTTCAGAGTCTAAGGCCTCACATCGAACACCACTATTCTGTGCCATGCTCTTGTTGTCCTTGGACTTCGTACAGAACGTGAAACCACTAATGTCATAAGTTTGCCATGTCGTGACTTGGCGTGATGGTCCAGATGTCAACACCTTGATGGTGCGTTCCTCAGTTGTTTCCCCATCTGGTATGTCATGCTCCCGAAGCCATGAGGTGAACTTTTTTTGTGTTCCTTCGTTAAACAATCATCCGTGCACCCATGATTATGTTCGTGAAGTTCATTAATGTGTTTCTCGATCCAAGGCTCCATTATCGAGAGCTGATGTAGGATGTTGTGATGTGCCTCGAGGATTGTATTGTAATCAAGAGGGACGATTGTTTTCTTTCCCATCCTCCCTCTTCCATTCAGCCTGCCCTCATGTCTTGACGGAGGTAAACCTATTGCAACCTGGTCTTGTAGGACCTTGTTGCAGAAAGGACCTCCGGACTCAATTGCCTCTTCGGTTAAGTACCCCTCTACCATGGACGCCTCAGGACGAGCACGAGTTGATACATAGCCATTTAGTATTGACATGAAACGCTCATATGTCCACATCTCATGGAAGTACATGGGACCCAGAGCCTCTATTTGTGGAACCAAGTGGACCACAAGGTGAACCATAATATCAAAGAATGCTGGGGGGAAACACATCTCAAACTGTGACACTGCCTCCACTGCGAATTCCTTAAGGGACGCTAACTCATCACGGTTAATCACTTTTTGTGAGATCATGTTGAAGAAGTAGCACAACCATGTGACAGCAACCTTGATCCACACTGGATTTATAGCCCTGATGGCAATAGGGAGGAAAGTAGTCAGCATGACATGACAATCATGTGAGTTGTAGTTGGTGAGTGTAAGGTCTTTCATTGACACAATACTTCGTATGCTAGAGCAGAACCCAGATGGGACTTTCAAATGCTTGAACCACGCACACATCGCATGTTTTTCTTCATTGTTGAGGTTGTAGCTTGCTGCCGGGAGGTGGTACTTCCCATTTTCTTGAAGCACAGGGTGAAGTTCATTTTTTATGTCTAACTATACCATGTCCATGCGTGATTTCAGTTCATCCTTTGTCTTCCCCTTCATGTCTAGTAAGGTTCCAATTAGGCTTTCAAACACGTTCTTCTGGACATGCATACCATCGATTGCGTGGCGAACGTCTAACTCTGGCCAGTATGACAAATACTCAAAGAAAATAGACTTTTTCTTGAATGTAGCCCCTGGAGTTGGTTTGACATCCTTTCTTGGTTTTCCGTCTTTTGTCTTCTTCCCAAAAACAAAATTGAGTTTGCTGACTAGGTTGAAAACTCTTTTGCCTTTACTGTTACTTGTTGGAGCAGTAGACTGTAGTTCAATATTATTGTCGAAATACTTATCCATCTTTTTCTGACGGTACCTGTGTCCTTTTGATAAGAAGCGTCTGTGTCTCATGTACACTATCTTCTTAGATGCATTAAGGGACACGTAAGCGGTTTCATCTATGCATACCACACAACCAACCTTTCCCTTGAACTGCCCTGATAATGTGAAGAGAGCAGGGTAATCGTTGATCGTAACAAAGATAATTGCTCTCAGTGTGAATGATTCTTTGCGGTACTCGTCGAACATTTTAACACCTGTTTCCCACAATATCTTCATGTCCTCCATTAAGGGCTCCAAGAAAACATCCATGTCAACTCCAAGCTGTGTAGGTCCAGAGATTAGGATGGTTAGCAAAAGGTACTTTCGCTTCTGCATCAACCATGGAGGAAGGTTGTAGATGGTGAGGATCACCAGCCATGTGCTGTGCTTGCTGCTCCTCTCAGCAAATGGATTCATTCCGTCAGTACTCAATGCGAACCTAACATTTCTTGGTTCCTTTGCAAAGTCCATGTGGTTTTCATTGAAATCTTTCCACTGCTGGCCATCGGCTGGGTGTCGAAGCTTCCCATCGTCTTTGTGGTCATCGCAAGCATGCCAGCTCATAAGTTTGGCATCCTCTGGGTTAGCGAACAAACACCTCAATCGATCGACCACAGGTAGGTACCACATCACCAAAGCAGGAATCTTTTTCTGCGCATAATAGTCTACTTCTTGTTTTTCTTTCCTGGTGGATTTTGAACTACTCTTTAGGGTCTTTTGTTGGGTCCTCTTTCGCTTGGTTTCTTTACACATGGAGGCAGCACACTCTTCCTCTCTGTAGTCTTTATTCGTCTTGTATCTACTTGCACCACAATTTGGACAGCTATCCAAATCCTTATAATCAGCACCTCGATACAGGATACAATGATTTCTGCACGCGTGGATCTTCTCAACACCCATCGTCAGTGGACTGATTAGCTTCTTAGCATAGTATGTGTTAGCAGGCACTTTGTTCTCCTTAGGAAGCATGTCTGCAATAATACTCAAGAACGCATCGAAGCCAGCATCAGAAAGACCATACCTAGCTTTGCACACCAACAACTTAAGCACAGATCGCAGCGTCGTGAACTCTTTGGTGCAACCCTTAGACTCATCATACAAAGGCTCTTCTGCTGCCTTCATCAAGGTCTCCATACCTTTCATGAAGAAATTGATGGATCTTCCACATGACGACGCAACATTGCCTCTAGAAATTCTGCATCTTCCGCAGCCATATTATTTGGCAGCACATTAGTTCTGACATCTTCATTTCCTCCTGCGAAACCATGATCTCCAACATTTGTCACAACATGTTTGACGTCAGGTTGTTGTGTCTCCTGTACAAACTGAAACCCACCATCGACCATATCTTCACCATCGACGTCGATGTTCGCAGGGTTTCCAGTTGTATAAGGCGCAGAGCTACCCTCTCCATGCTTTGTCCAAATCAAGTAATCATTCATAAATCCTCGGCGGACCAGATGAGAAAGGATTTGTTGAGTGTTATCAAATACAACAACATTTCTGCAGTCCATGCATGGACAATGTATGTGCGTCTTCTTTGTTCTCCAAACATGATTCTTAGCGGCATCAACAAACCTTTGGACCTCGGGTATGTATAATGGATCTAGTCTTGATAACTTATACATCCAGAATGACCTCTCCATCATTACCTATAAAAAACAATAAATTGATTGAAATCAATGTAAAAAAGTAACCATATCTAGAGATTATATATTTGCTAGGTGAAACCCTAGATCTAAAAAGTGAATCATCAAATTGAGCAAGAATGAGCAAATTGAGGCAAGAGGGACACAAACTAACCTTTCCTGTTAATCTCCTTCCAAGAAATGAAGATCAAAACCTCTCCCCTTGTATTTTGTAAAATCTTGACGTCCAAAATCGCCTACAATGTAAGGTGTCGGCGACAAACAGTGCTGCTCGGGGAGGAAGAGGGGGTATTTATACTAGAGATAGCATATGCGGTTAGCTATGAATTATTATTAGCTAGCGTTTAGAGTTTATTGGGGTTTAAAGTAAAAAACTAAGTACCATAATTTAAAATACCTAAGTATCATTATTAAATAAAAAAACACAATATTCATAAAACATAAAAACATAGTGAAAAAACAATTGAGAAATAAACAACATAATAAAAAACCTAAATATTATATAAAAACCTATATTTCCCTCTCTACATAAAGACTCAAGAACACACCATTATACATGGAAACAAGGAAAGATATCATGCATAAACAAAATTAAAAAGTAAACACGAAGCAGTATAGATGAGAGACATTATTTAACCATCTTAAGCAAGCTCACTCATTAACCTAGGTATTCTTCTCTCTCACTCATGGGTGAAACCCTAGATCTAAAAAGTGAATCATCAAATTGAGCAAGAATGAGCAAATTGAGGCAAGAGGGACACAAACTAACTTTTCTTGTTAATCTCCTTCCAAGAAATGAAGATCAAAACCTCTCTCCTTGTATTTTGTAAAATTTGGACCTCCAAAATCGCCTCCAATAGAAGGTGGCGGCGAGAAACAGTGCTGCTCGGGGAGGAAGAGGGGTATTTATACCAGAGATAGCACAGGCGGTTGTCTTAACCCAACCGCCAGTGAAAATGGTGTTATTTCCACTGGCGGTTGAGTTAAGACAACCGTAAGTGTAAATACATTTACACTGGCGGTTGGCTTAGCCAACCGCCTCTATAAATGGTCCATTTACACTGGCGGTTGTCTTAGTCCAACCGCCAGTGCAAATGTATTTCCACTGGCGGTTGTCAACTGTTCACTGCCCCCTTTTATATCACAGGCGCGTGATAACTACAACCGCCTGTGCTATGAATAGGGGGCGCCAGCTATGAGCAGTATTCTACTAGTGTCAGAAGTATTTTCATAAAAATATAAATATACACTTTACAACAAATATTTTCAAAGAAATAAGTGGTCAAAGTTAAGCTTTGGAGACCGTATCGCTGTTCTAAACGTCATCTATTTCCTATACGGAGGGAGTATGTATATAAGTATGCTCACTTCCACCTATGATCACTCTCAGTAGTTAGTGGACTTTCTCTCACATCCAAAAGCCAAGGAAAAGCATAGGTTATAATTTCCTGGGATTCTAATTATGTGGCCTATATCTAGTGAAAACGATATTCCACGCCTCTACGGAAAGTGATAGACAAAAGGCAATTAACATGTTCATTTCACGTCATATCAAATGACTTATTTGGCACAACTCTAGCGTCAAGAATTAAGTTATAGAGAGCTGCATCAATTTTTGTTTCTGAAGCTACGAGTCTAGAGCTATGTGCATGTTGAATAATCAATTTGTATAGTTTCGCGATTTTATTATTTTTTTGAATTGAATAGGATGTTTAATCCACTTTACTTTAATTTGTTTTGTTTACAAACTTGAAATCTTGCTTATGCTTGAATCTCGAATTGAAGCTGTGCTAAATAATAGGGCTGGGCCATAGTCGAGATATATACCATATATGTTTAGACACCTTCTGAAAGCGTTTGACAAACCACACGCACAATTGTTCTCATGAGTAGTGACCGCACGTGATCTTTTTGCCCATGCAACTTAGTGTGGTGGTCCTGGGTTCGAGGGTTTTCTCAATCTGCATAAGACAATCTCTTTTTAAACTACCCAGTGCCTATCTAGCCACCGCAGATCGAGTTTTTTTTGAAGTGAATAAACAAAGATCAATTCAAAAATAGAACAAGATCACAAGATAATAAATACGGCCAAAATTTCAAATTAAAGCTTGTCATTTACAACGACCAATATGGGATCAGAGTTGTCCGGCAGGACTTTTTTTGCGATCACGCTTTGGCGTGTATTTCATTAAGTGGAAGAGAGTTTTACAACACTAGAAACAACCCCAAAAGCAGCCAGGTAACAACAGGTTACCAGCTCACACACAAAACAAGGGAAGAACACAGCTAGCCATCTAACCTCGCCTCTAACAACCTTAGTTGCGAGAACCCTGCCAAGCACCAGCAATGGAGCTCACTGAAGATGAGCTCCACCACCCCTTGCGCCGAGCTGGTGACACCATCAAAAGTCCTCGCGTTCCTCTCTTTCCAAAGCAACCAGCCCACAAGGAAGAACAAAGAGTCAAAACCTCTTCTCAGAAACTTGGGCAGAAGTTGTAACGTCCCGCCTCCACGAGGCCGGGAACACTTACATCTGGCAGCTTTTTCTAGGATATAGACTTCCCTCACAGACCAACACCAGTCTTCCTAAATTTCTCTAGGCCAAGCACGCTTAACTTTAGAGTTCTTTGGAGATGGGCTTCTGAAAAAGAAGTTGCAACTTGTTGGTATGAGTATCCTATTATTCCTATTAAGCCTTAGGCCGGGATGTTACAGAAGCTTTCTTGAACTCAGCCACCAGGAGAGAGCCCCCTGCTGTCCCGGCTGCAAAAGACGGTTAAGGCGAAGCCTGCACAGGCACAAATGCCAAATCTCACGACTGAAACAACAGCCTAAAAGAATGTGGTCTAAAGTCTCAGACGCCTGGTCACATAGAACACACATATCCGAAGCCTGGAGACCGTGCCTGAATCTCCGCTTCGCGGTCCAGCAACGACCATGCAGAGCCAACCAGAAGAAGAAGCGTACCCTCGGAGGCGCTGCAGTCTTCCAAACCTGCTTCGCTTCGGGCACCAGAGAAGAGCCTAGGAACATCGCCCCATAGGCTGACGCCGCCGAGTATCTCCCATCTGCCATGAATTTCCAAGCAAAGGTGTCAGGCCTGGGCTCAAGCTGTACACTGTCCAGAAGGTCACATAGCTTGGAGAAATCAGATATGAGTTGTGTTGTGATTGCTCCCGAGATATGCCCAACCCACGCCTGCTCATGCAACGCCTCCGCCACCGTAGCTTTCTTCTTCCTGCCGCTGACCTCTTTGAATACTGCCGGCGTTAGTTGCTCTATACAAGAACCCCCGATCCAGCAATCCGACCAGAAATATGTGGAGCGCCCGTCGCCCAAGGAGAAGACCGTTGCTGCCTGGAATAAGGCGAGAACAACCCGCTCTGATGAACTCGGGTATAAACCTTGCTCCCTGTCTTTGCACACCCACCTGACACGTAAGGCAAGACCCACACGCCGAAGGTCTGAAATCACAAGACCTCCGAACTCCTTTGGCCTACAGCATGTCGTCCACGCGATCTTGCATTCCCCCCCCCCCCCCCCGCCACTGAATCTGAACCGGCCCAGATGAACGCTCGTCGAAGCTTGTCAATAGCCTCTATCGCCCATGGTGAGAGACATAAGGCGAAGGACGTGTGCACCGGAATCGCCGAGAGCGTCGCCTTGACCAGAGTTGTTCTCCCTGCAACATTCAGAAGGTGTCCCTTCCAGCCCGGTATTTTTGCTGCCACCTTATCAATGAGCGGCTGCTCATCAGCACGCTTAAGCTTGAAAACCGACAATGGAACCCCCAAGTAACGAGAGGGGAAATCCTCCACCTTGCAATTCAACACAACTTGTATCAGAAGCATATGTTCAGCTGTACAATGCAACGGTGTAGCCACACTCTTGTCCAGATTGCAGAACAGCCCAGAGGCCAAACCAAAAATCTGCAGCACCACTTTGACAACTTCCAGGTCTCGCTGAACGGGCCGCACAAACATCACAACATCATCCGCATACAGGCTGAGCCTAGCCCCGACCAGACCTTGGACAGGATCCAAAAACCCCTGCCGCTGCACCCATGCAAAGAGAGCATTGAGAACCTCCATTACCAGAACAAAGAGCATGGGAGAGAGCGGGTCCCCTTGCCGCAACCCCCGTGCATGGCAAATCCGACACCCCGCCCGACCATTGAGCAGCACCCTGGTACTTGAGGACGCCAAGATAGCTGAAATCCAATTTGTCCATCTCTGCCCAAAACCCATATGTTGCAACACGTCAATAAGAAAAGCCCATGCCACCGAATCAAAAGCTTTTTTAATGTCAATCTTGAGCAGCACGCAGCTAGAACGATGCTTATGAATCTCCTTGCAAGAGAGTTGCACTCCCCTGAAATTATCATGCAAACTCCTATCTTTAATAAAAGCGCTCTGATTCGGCTGGACCAGCTCCCCCGCTAGCATGTTGACTAGGCATTTAGTCACAAGCTTTCCAAAACTATGGATCAAACTGATAGGACGATAGTCACCAAGCTCCTGGGGTTGTTCTTTCTTTTTTAGAAGGACCATGTATGCATCATTGATGTGGTTCAGACTCCTGGAATCATTGGCCCAAAAAGCACAGAAAGCGTTTATATAATCGTGCTTAATCACACTCCACGCAGCCTTGTAAAACAGACCCGTGAACCCATCCGGGCCGAGGGACTTGTCATTGGGCAGCTCCTTGATGACGGCCCAAATTTCGTCCTCCGTGAAACATATTTCCAGCCCACGTAGGTCCCTGGATGGCAGGCCGATTGCCCCCAGGTCCAGCCTTCTCGACCTGTTAAAATTTGTCCCCAAGATCTGCTCAAAGAAAGTATAAGCAGCGTGCTCCATGGCTTCATCCAACACCACCTCCAACCCATTGACATTCAAGGATACAATCCTGTTTTGCCTACTTCGGTGACACGCCTGGAGATGGTAGATTTTGGTGTTAGCATCACCCTCCGCTAGAAACAGCATACGCGAATGTTGCCGAGCGACCGTGCGCGCCAGAGAGGACAACCCCAGCACCCTGAACTTCAGCATTTTGTGCATGGACCGCTCCCAAGGCAGCAGTTCCCGGGACTCCCTTTCTTCTTCAAACCTCGAGATGACTTCTCTTGCCATAGTCAACTGAAGTCGGATGCTCCCAACCCGCTTGCTACTCCAGCTCTGCAAGGCCTTCGCAGTGGCACGCAGTTTGCAATCAATGAGACAGAAAGGATCGACCCTAGGCGGAGCAGGGGCTGCCCAAGTGGCCGTTACCACCTCCAAGAATCTTGGGACCCGAGTCCAAAAGGACTCAAAACAGAAACGTCGCTTTGCTCCTCCTTGGTGCAGCATCTGCAACAAGAGCGGACAGTGGTCCGAACAATCCGACGAGAGTGGCCTCAGAACGCAGTCCGGAAACTCCAAGAGCCAGCCATCAGAAACAAAGACTCTATCGAGGCGCTCTAGAGTCGGCCTAACGCGGTGATTGGACCACGTGAATCGTCTGCCCAGCAACTCCACTTCCTGAAGACACACCCTGTTGAGGAAGGATCTGAACCTCCTCATACTCCTTCTGTCAAAGCTTCCCACATTCTTGTCTTGGGCCTGATAAATCATGTTGAAATCTCCACACAATAACCAGCTCCCCGATGACCCTTCCCTGAAGACACACAGCTCTTCCAGAAACTCAATTTTTTCAGCGTCAAGCTGCGGGCCGTAAACCGTTGACAGCCACCACGGCTGCCCCAAGGCCCCTCTCTTGATCAACAACACAGAAATGAAGAACCTCCCTTTGTCCACCCTGGAGACCGACCACACCTCCCTGGACCATGCTAGGAGGATTCCTCCAGACGCCCCGGCCGAAGGCACAAAGTCATAATCAAAAGCCATTCCTAGAGTTTCAACAGCTAAAGAGTTACAAAAGTCTGAGAGTTTAGTCTCCTGAAGACAGATCAGGGACGACTTCTCCAACAAAATGAAATCTCTCACCACTGATCGCCTTGCGCGATCATTCAAGCCACGCACGTTCCAAACAAACAGCTTCAGATCTGTTGACATAAAGGATTGCCTTGCGACCAGCGGACAGCGCAGAAAACAATCAGCGCGCCTCCACCTCCAGACCGGAGAGGTCGAGGTCCATGGCCATGGGGTCAAAACGCCCTGCCATAAGAGCTTCTAGCGCCTGCTGCTTGGAGGTTAACATGTCACCCCGAAAAATCTCTTTGAATTTGCACCCAACGTCCTCCTCTTCCGCGTCGTCTTCCACCTGAACTCCGAGCCTCCGGAGAAGAATCCTCTGGACCTGCACAGTAGCATTGAGCGCACGGGGCTTAGCCGCGAGGCGTCCGCTCCGACGCAAAGCTTTGGACGAAGCCGGGGTTCTAGAACGTCGCAGCCTCGGCCCCCCTTTGATGATAGGTGTTTGTAGAGGAACGCACACCGCTTGTTCAATTGCCTGCAGAACCGGGCGTGAGCCCGCCGCCATCCCAAGCACGCAATCCTCGTTCGAAGATGGCTGCCCGTACACCGCCGGCGGCTCTGCGTGGCTAAGCTCCAACACGGCCTGGGGTTGGGAGCCCACGTTAACATGCTGCGGGAGCGTCAGCAAGGAGGGCGACATGGCCCCGACCGAGGAAAGCTCTACCTCCGCCAACTCTGCCCACCAGTCCACCCCGGGGCTAGGCTCGGAGACGCCTTCAGTGGCAGCCCTGGGGGGTACAGGCAGCAACTCATTCTGCACACACATAGGCCACCTATCGTTGTATTTCTCCTCAGGGACGGCAGCAGAGCGCCCGATCTGCAGGAGATGCGGAGCTATATTCAGGAAGCTGCCTACCCAACCTGACGGCACCGGGCGGGTTCGCGGTGAACCCAGGGAGACATCAGCTCCGGGGACTCGAGCACAGAGAGCGGACTCCCAGCCTGCTGAGAAAAACCTGCCTGCCTGCCTTCAGCTGAAAAGCCCAAAATCTCCTTCCTCAGCAAGCACGGGATAGCCCCAATCATTATGGAGGCAGGGGTCTCCTGCGCCACCAATGCACGACGAACTTGGCCCGGGTGATAGTGGTTATAATTACTGTCCGCAGAATCGCTGTCGTCACTGTCTCGACGCGCAGACGATTCGTACCCAGGCAAGGGCCCTCGGTGACCAACACCAGCAGAACTGCCCTCCTCAGCCCCTCCAACACCAGGATCATCACCATCTTGTCCACCGGGACCATCACCACCATCATCATCCCCAGAGGCTGGTGGGGTGCTCCAGTCTTGGTAAGCAACCAAACGGATACGCACCAAGTACCTGAGGCCCCGCAGCACTGACTAAACGTCCTCCTGAGCCCCTTGCACATGCGGCTCCGGGATGAAGATAATCTGCTCGCGGCGGATGAAGCGTGGGTGCCAGCACCAGGCTTTGACAAATACTTCCCGATCATCGTCATCAGGGACATCTCTCAAGCGCACAAACTCAATGTTGGCGCACGTCGGGCCAAGCACCGTCTGAACTGTGGCAATGTTCCTCGCATGAAGCGGAATACGCGCCAAGGCCACCAGCACCCTGAACCGGAAGGCACCAGCACTGGCCCCAGCTGTCCTCCTCCATGGCAACCACCGAAGAGGCAGACGATCGCCGCCGGGCCTTGAGGCGAGAACCCGGTCGCGATCGACACGATGGCGAAAGTGGACGATGAAATCCTCCAGGGCATGACGCCGAACATCAGCTTCATTCATAGTAAGCTGAAACCTCTCTAGGAGGAATGACGACATCATCGCAGTCGACACATGGGGCCCGGCACCTCCCACCACGGCCACCAAAGCATTCCCCATGAGGTCCTCTGCTGCTTGGACCTCTGCCGTTCTCGGGACAACCACTAACGAGGTGTGCAGCTCGCGCTCCATCTCGTCCCCCACCACCAGGCCCACCTGGAAGACCGGCGGCTGACGACCCGGGGTCGCAGCACCCCAACCTTGCGGCGCGGCACCAGCCGCCCCGCCCAGCCCCCCAGGAGGGGCTCGCGGCGCCGGCTGCGGCTGGGGAGGCGCATGAGACGGCCGCTCTTGAAGCCGAGCCGCAACCGCCTGGGGGGTGGAGACGAAGCCCGTGGAGGAGGGGTCGGCGGCGCACAACAGTAGGGAACCGAAGCAGACCTCCCAGTCAACACCGAGCGCGGTGAAGCCGTGTCCGCAGAGTTCTGCCGGTGATGCCTCCCAGGGGTCGCCTCCAGACAAGAGTGCCGGCGAGGGGAGCGCGCATGCTTGGAGCCTCGCCGAGGCAGGGGGCAACAGGCCTCGTGGTGGCCTTCTCGGCCACAGCTGAAGCATTTGGTCGGGAAGACGCAGTCCGCCTTGATGTGTGAGTCAGAGAAGCAATTGAAGCACCTCCCTTCGAGATCCTTCGGAACTTGCCGCGGCGGGCTCGGCTGCGGGCGCGGCGAGCGCACTCGGCCGCACCTCCGGCTCTGGACCTTGAAGAAGCCGTCGCAGTCCGGCGCACCTAGCTCACGGACCGGATGTAGCGTCGGCGACCCCCGCGGCCTGAAGGTTGGAGGGCGACTTTGGGTCTGAAATGCCCGCCGAGCCGCCGCCATGAAGCCGCCCTCCGCCCGTGCCCGCTTGCGGTGCCTACGCACCCTGCGGCGAGGCCCGGAGGGACCAGCCACTCCTTTGCCCTTACCAGCAGGCGGCGGTGAAGCAGGCTCCGACGAGGACGAATCCTCCGAGTCACTGAGAGAGACGCACTCCCCAGGACCACGGCCGAGGAAGTCCTCGAGGAGTAGGCCATCCTCCTCCGCCAGATCTGCCCAAGACCTACGCGACGGCGAGCCATCGGACTTCAATGCTCCGGATCCAGAGATGGGCCCGAAAACGGATCTGAGAGGCGGGTGGAACGCCGGGATGAGAGAAGTGGACGGGCGGGTGGACGGCAGGGCCGGGCGGCCGCTACCGGGAGGGCTGTGGACGGCAGGACCGGGAGGTCACCGCCGGGCTAGGGAGTGGACGGCGGAGCCGGGTGGCCGTCGCCGGGGAGCGTGGAGCTTATGCTTTGTCTCGAACGTGCCTGTAATTTAGACTATACATATGTCCGGCAGGACTTATTAGGGCTGATTCTACCTATGATGTTTTGTTATGAAAGAAAAACACTGGTCCACGACTGAAAAATAGACTGGTTAGGTTTGGCTGATAAGTGTTTGACCATAGGATCAACTAGCGGTAGATCCAGATGGGGTCCTCTTTGATTTCGAGTAAGAATCAGTGGGTAGTTCATCTGAGATGAACTACCAGAAAGAATGGAGATAGATAGGTTAGAGTTTAGGGTTCATACCTTCGAGATCCAGCTGTCCCTGGTTCGTTGATGGAGGCTGCGCACGGGCAGCGACGGTCGTTGGAGTAGAAGACGGCGTGGTAGAGCAATCCCATCGCTGGCAGTGCTTCTACCGATCGGACTAGAGTTTAGGACGGTGGGCTGGCAACGGGACTGGAGAACCTCTTAGTTAGTGTCCTGGCCCCCACCGTCCTTTTATAGCACTGTGCGACGGGGGCCCACCAACCATAGGGTTGGGCGCCCCCGATCAGGGCGCGGATCAAAGGCCCGTTAGGCCGTTGGGCCTAACGGTGGGAGATCAATTTCCAACATTCTCCCCCTTGATCTCTCTAATCATTCTTTCATTCTTCAATTTCTTATTCAAATTCCAACATTTCTTATTTCTGTTCCATTCCATTACAGATCAATGCATAGAGCATGCTCCATCGTCACGGTCAATTGCCGATAGATTTAACAGCTACAATGCACATCTCTATTCTGAAATAGATTCTTTATTCTTGGGCCCTTTATTGTCCAGAAATCATAGGTCTTACCATTAACCCATGTCGACTGTGTGTTCTCTGAACACACTGGGCAGTAAGCCTTTGAAAAGACGGATCCGCAATACTTTCACATTCTATAAGTATGATTCTGGACTTTCTCCTTCACAACGTATAACTTAGTGTCAATGTGTTTGGCAGTACACTTGACCCGTTGTCTTAGGAGCAAACTTGTTGAGTGGTTATCGCTGTTGTTTACCACTACCAACTCCGGGTATAGGTTTCTAAACATTTCGCCTGTCCTTCAAGCCTCATAATAAGCTATTTCATAGGTATCCATCATCGATGACACCACTTCTATTTCTTTCTTTCTTTGGAGCTTTTCCACAATAAAACCCCAATCGCGAGTGTTAGTTACTAATGTGGGTTTCACTACACATCTCGCCAAAATCAACGTTTGTACCCACAACATTCTGAGGGCACTCATTCTTTGTTATTCATCATGAGGCATATAAAACTTTGCATAAATGCAAAACATTCTCAACTCCACTCCAGTGATCTATGTCTGGACTGGACTTCTGCCAAAATGTCCCGGATTCATAAACTATGTCAGGGTAAAATCTTTGTCTTTATATTCATCAAGCTTCCAACAGCTGAAGCATATTGGACGTCCATCTATTTCAATTTCACATTCCTTTCCGGTTACCCATGACCATAGAATCAGGCGTACGTTTACACATGTACAAACTTCATTTCTTTCAAAACTTTTCTGAGTATGCATTCTTTCATACCCCCATATTCTTTTATCTCGGTAAGTTCCAATTGTTAGATCAAATCACGCTTTACCGAGATTATTCTCATCGAGAGGACAAGGACTTCTTATTTTCCTTACAGTAGACTAACATCGCTACTAGCAAGTAAGATGTCATCCACCTACAGGATTAGGAAAATAAATTTCCGGTTCTTAAACTTTTCATAAATACTATTGTCCTTCTCATTCTCTTCAAAATCCAAATTCTCTTATTGGTCGTTCAAATACTTTCTAGAGTCTTGCTCTAATCCATGAATGGATTTCATCAGGTGGCATTCCTTAATTTATTTTCATTTTATGACAAAACCCTTGGGTTATGCCATGTAAGTGCATCATGTAAAAGTCTGTTAAGGTATGCTATCTTTGCATCCATTGATGCAACTCTATATCGTAACGTGCCATTCGAGATATCCTGATTCTAAAAGAATCCTTACGTGAGACATAAAATACATCTCTCATCGTAAAGAATTCATTCTCTTTTCATAAAGCATTTTGCTATAAGCCATGATTCGTATCTTTATGCATTCCCTTTGGAGTCACATTTCGCCTTGTAGACCCCTTGACAGCCTACTGTTATGGCTCCATTAGGAATTTCTTCTGAGTCCCAAAAATCAGTTGGTACTCATTAATCTCATTTCATCTTACATGGCTCCAAGCAACTTCAATGAATTAGCACTTCTTTCATATGGGGCTCTTGTTGCTCTTTCATTGCCAAAAGGCAATTAATTCTATGATTCTGGTATCAAAAGATACTTCTTATTCTCTCATTTATGCAACATCAACAGGTATTTATATACCATGCTCCCCCAGATTATTCTGATTTTGGGTTTATTCTTATCTCATATGGTGCTTTAAGCATCGTGTTAGTACCATCTTAGTACTTCTGAATTTCATTGCTATCTTCTGATTGGAATTTAGCTATTTCTGTAGGGGTATCTTTATCATTCATTGCTATCTTCCAATCGAAATTTAGCTATTTCTTTAGGGGTATCGTTATCATGACCGTTATACTCTCTCAACGATCAAATTCATCTTTTATAGATCACTCTTTCCCTAGATGCACACTGTACATCAGGGATTTGGGAGTTTTGTTCAAAATTTTCAATCTCTTTCCTTCAATACCTTTCAGTTCTCTTTCTCTTATTCATATCTCAATCCTCCCCCTCGAAATGAGGCATAAACTTTATTGCCATAATTTCGAAACCATTCATAATTCTGGTGAATGAGGAATCTTTCATAACTTCATTCACATGACTATATCATGCAAACAAAATATTTCTTAAACTGTATGGGAGTAACTTTCCTCATCTCACTTCGTTATCTAAAACGAGGTCCTTTGTTTTTCTATAAGTCACACTCGCATGTTATTCGTATCTTTGGTTCGTATGCGATTTCCATTGTTCTTAAACTCATTTAGTGCTTAAAGAAGTGTATTGTCAGTAATGAGATAGCGTAAGAGCTACCCCAAACTGCTCCCCCGATGTGGGATACACTTAAAGCACATGAGCCATCATCATCTTCTCCTGCCATGCAGGATAATTTCAATATCATATCCTTTTTCCCGCCGTACGGGATAGTTCCCCATAAGGGTCATTAAGCCAAAATTGGCTTTCACATTCAATCATCAAATTCAGAGTTAAATCTGACTATTCTGTAACATACACATTTAATCCAACGTTGGTCAAATTAAATATGCATATTTTCTTATTACAACTTTTGTCATAATGACTGAAACAAAATTCTTCTTCATAGAGAGTACATAAAACACATTTCATGTGCCAAATTCTTACTTTGAACCAATATCCCTGAATTCTTTTCTTTTCAAACCATTCTATAAGGGAGCACCGTCCCTTTATGCAATGACATTCTTTCCCGCAAAACTTGCAGTTTCTTTCTTCTGAGTCACAAGTATACCCCAGCTCTTTCTTTCTGCCTCCAAGAATGGAAGCATAAAGTTCTTTGTCTGAAATACATTAATCAACAATAATGAACAATAATAGCATGAAATAACCCTACGTTGGTCTGGTTAAAACATGCATATTGAACTTTTTAAAAAAAAATTCCAATTCCATTCTATATCACCGTTGGGCAGAAATAGAATAAAATAATATTCTTTTACATTAATTCTACATCACCGTTGGGCAGAAATAGAATTAACGTAGACAAATTCAAAATTGCTCGTTGATAATCAACATCTTTGCAGCGGAATACTTTTCTCTTTATCAGGGACATTTCTTGATTCTTATATATTCTCTGGAAAAATTGGTCACGATAACGCAAAATTTACCAGAGATTCAAACTTTACATTCACAATTATAACATTGTTATCATCAACGTTGGTCAGAAAATAACAATATCATAATTTAATTCAAACATGTGACTATTCCTCTAATTAAATTTTCCCGTTGGTTCCAATTTAATTAGAAGATAATCAATGTCAACCATGCAGCGGAAAACGTGAAATTCTCTTTCAAAATATCATCATGATAAACTGTTAATCAAGGTTGACTAATAACAATATTATATTCATCTAAACTTTCATCTATTTTTCAAAATTAAATTCTCCCGTTGGTTCGAATTTAATAATGAAAACAATAAGAGTCATAATACGCAGCGGAAACAAAAAAAAATCAATATATATTATATTTTCAGAAGCACTTTGTACACTAATCAATTCTCTAGAAAAAAAAAATCTAGCATGTTGGTGCAAAATTTACCAGAATGTAATTCAAAATTTGATTGAAATTCATTCAAAAATTTGCTTTTGAAAAAGAATAAAACAAAACGTAAACTGAACTGAGCTTTTCACCAAATTGGCCCGAAGGCCCATCTACGTGGCCAGTGGCCCGGTCGGCCCGTATCGGCGCCACGCGCCTCGCCCCTCCGCGTGCCCAGGCCACAACCTGGGCCTGGGCCACGTTTTCACCCTTCCGCATGGGCCGAAAGAAGCCCAAGCGCTCCCGACCGTCGATCTTGATCGGACGACTGCGCGTGCGTTACGGGGAAACAAAAAAAACCCGGCGGCGGCGGCGGCGAAAACCCCAAACCCTAGTTCATTCTTCCCTCTCTCGGCCGCCTCCCTTTTCTTTCTCTCTCGGCGCTGAGCGAAGCAGCAGCCGAAAACGACGACGGGAGCGCGGCCAGCAATGGAGGACGGCGCCACCGGTGAGCCCTTCGCCGGCGGGCGCGCTCGCCTCTGGCTGAGCGCGCCGCCGTCGAACGGCTTTGCCGCAGCGCCCTAATTCGAGCCCCAAACTGCAGTCCGCGAGAGACGCCATCTGTAGCGATGAGTTCTTCAGCGCTAGACGGCGCGACGGACCGCGGAGTGGTCTAGGTAAGCCCTTCTCCGACCGGCTTTGCGTTCTTGGGGTTCGGGTTCATCGTTAGGGTTAGGGTTTGAAGTTCAATTGTGTCGGTTTTGTTCTTCCCGATCTGAGATCGGTAGTTTCTACTCCGATTCGTTTTCTCTGGTAGGGATTCATATTAGGGTTCGTCGGGTTCGACCCGATCCAGAACGGACCGGTAGGTTCTTGTTCAATTCATCATCGATCCGCATCGGATCGATGGTTCGTACGCCGGCGAGCGGCTGATTTCATTAGGGTTAGGGATTCTTCCTTCTTTTCTTTATTTCTTGCCGCACGTCGTGGAACGGCTATGGTTGGGGATTCATGTTAGGGTTCGTTCAGAGTTCTTCCCGATCCTGATTGGAATCGTTCTTTGATTCGTTCTGTGATTCAATCCCGATTTGAAGAATCGGTTGTTTCTTTGATCTCTTTCCTCCCCGATCTAGATCCACTGAACTAGATGGATCTGGTACCAATGTTTGACCATAGGATCAACTAGCGGTAGATCCAGATGGGGTCCTCTTTGATTTCGAGTAAGAATCAGTGGGTAGTTCATCTGAGATGAACTACCAGAAAGAATGGAGATAGATAGGTTAGAGTTTAGGGTTCATACCTTCGAGATCCAGCTGTCCCTGGTTCGTTGATGGAGGCTGCGCACGGGCAGCGACGGTCGTTGGAGTAGAAGACGGCGTGGTAGAGCAATCCCATCGCTGGCAGTGCTTCTACCGATCGGACTAGAGTTTAGGACGGTGGGCTGGCAACGGGACTGGAGAACCTCTTAGTCAGTGTCCTGGCCCCCACCGTCCTTTTATAGCACTGTGCGACGGGGGCCCACCAACCATAGGGTTGGGCGCCCCCGATCAGGGCGCGGATCAAAGGCCCGTTAGGCCGTTGGGCCTAACGGTGGGAGATCAATTTCCAACAATAAGCTCGAGCGAACAGGGTCTAAGTGTTTTGTGTACATGGTTCCTTGGTATTGTAGGACCTAAGATTTGGCCATAGTTAAGTACTTGATCATCATTTCCTCCTAAAATATGTACTCTTTTTTGTGAGATCTATTTGCAGACACAGACACTCACTTACACAAGTGCACACTCACTCATATGAACACCCTGCCCCTAAGAGCACCTCGAAAGAATTGAGTTGGACCGACAAATCTTGAGATTGATAAAGTTATCACAGATGTCTCGGTGTCAATGAGCATGTCGTCTACCACTGAAAGAATAATGTTGTTAAATTTTGAAATAAATTCAAAAAAATGTGAGCACTCATGTCAAGTCAATGAATTCGAGTGAACAGGTTCTACCGCAAACAAGGAACCAACGAGCTAAGTTACGCTCCTCTCAAAATATGTACTTCCACCTAATGCTATAGCTACTCCCACTGGCTACTGTTTTAAAATTAAGTTGCTTGTTCTAAGCAATATAAAATAAAAAATGGAGGTAGCACTAAGAGTAAGAATTACACACGGCGGAAACTTTCACTTGCATATAGACATACACTATAGTACTAAATAAATACATACTGGGGTCAGCCAGGTACACAAATGGAGTTAATAACTTGCATGCCAAGAACATCAATAATGGAAATCTCAGTCATAGATATACATGTGGATATCTTTCCATGTAAAGGGACGTCCGTTTTGTCCACAACTGAATGAATATGAAAAGAAATAAAAGTCCCCAAACGTAGGCAGCACTACTTAGCTGATGCTGATCTGATGCATGGTGGCTCCAATCTTTCGTCCGATGGATGCGTGCTGCTCCAGGGTTGTGTGCAGAATTTTTTTACTACTGGTACTGATCTGGTAGTAGATTTTTTTTTTATATGTAACGTGCACAGCCCAATAATATTTAGTATGCCATCAATCGATGATGCATATCGTCAGCGTGAGAGAGCCAGGTGCAAAATCACGTGCGCTGTTTCCTTCTGCCACGCAGCGCGAGCTGTGCAAAATACGGCGGTCCAATAAGAAGCAAGAACCTTTTTCTCGACGGACGGATAGCAAAGCACGACGCTTTGATCGAGAATTTTGTTTAGGGCCTGTTTGAATCCTTCTAATTTGAATTCATTCTTAGAATTATAATTTGAACCATAGGCGGACCCAGGGCCCGGCGACCCTGGGCGCCTGCCCGGGCTCCTTCGCGGATCGCTGTGGAGCAGTATAGGGCTACTAGTCCGTATGTACATGTAAAAGAAATATATAAAAGCAAAGAGACATCATGCCATGCAAAGAGTAGTACATGCATGTGAGGCGTGCTAGTGGCCGAAGGTTTGTGCCCGAGCATGCCTGGCCTGGTTTAGTTTCCTAAATTTTTTAGGAAGGTTCCTGTAGTAATTTTGTTATTATTTGATAAATTTTATCTAAACATAGACTAACTAGGTTTAAAAAATCTGTCTCAATATGTATATATTAAAAGTATAATTAGTTATTTTTTACCTACATTTAATGTTTCATACATGCATCTAAAAATTGATGTGACGATAAATCTAGAAAAAATTTCGGAAATGTTGGGGAACTAAATAGGACTGTTTAGATTCCATCAAACTTCTATTTTTTCACTCTCTCCATCACATCAATGTTTGGACGCATGCATGGATTATTAAATGTTGGTAAAATAAATAACTAATTGTACTTTAGTATGTACATGTCAAGACGAATCTTTTGAGCCTAATTAGCACATATTTGGTCAAAGATGGTCAAATAACAATAAAGTGCTACAGTAGCCAAGTTGAAAAAATTTCAACATCTAAACAAGGCCATTAATTGCTTTTCTCTTGCAGCCAGTCTCGACCTCTTTGATGGATCATCACTTCATTAATGCACGTACGGGACAAAGAAACTTAAATAAAGATAAGCAAAGGAAATTACCAGATTATTGAGAAACAACAATATGGGTAATATTGTAACGGAGTTCAGCTCAAAATGAAATCATATGTCTCTACCAAATTGACCAAGTATTCGGATCACTTGATGAAGTAGTCATTTTTTCGACGGTTTATTAAGAATAAAAAATACAGTTGCCGCGCACCGCAAGAGTTTTAAGGACTTTGGTGAAAAAGAAGCATACAATCAGTTTTAGTATCATATAACACGATAATTAATATGATATCGTGTTATGTTCGCCCAGGCTCTAAAAAATCTCTAGGTCCCCCACTGATTTGAACACATATTAATTAACTAATATATATATATATATATATGATTATATATAGATTATATTTGTATACTATTGTTGTCTATACGAGAGATACTCATGTGTTGTATTTGTATCATATGAGAGTGAATTAATAAAGAGAGTGTTATAAGTTATAAAGTAAAAATATAGTATGGTAATCTATAGTATCCATTTATCTCTCTATTTAAGATAGGTTTACATATGAACTTTAGAAAGTGGAGAAATGTTAAATTTAAAGTAAAATAACCTAGTTTTATTAAGTGGATTCTAATTCCTCCAAATAAAAATATCTAAACGCTCCTCTTGCATTGTTTTTAGTAAGAACGACGGGACGACTAAAAGTCCACACTATATAAATCATAGAGCCAGAAATTTGTTATTAGGTATGCCACATGTATAAAATTTTGAAGCACATATGTAATATAATGAACGATAAGTTATAATTGTCATAACAATTCCATAATAATAACCAAAGTATAATAAGTTCCAAACATAAATAATTAAGAAACATTAAAAAACACTAACGGCTAGTAAAATAATTGTTTATCTTTTGTGTGTCCACTCTTTGAGCACTAGTAGTGGCTACGGGAATAATTAGCACTAAATTAAGAAACATGCAAACAATGTAATATTGCTCATCTTCTTGTGTGTCCACAAGCTTAACTGAAAGACCACATAGATTCTTTAAAATGTTAAACCTTTCACCTCTATGAACATACACAGAAGTTTTTCTAATTTTTCGGTTATGGAATTCTTAGGATAACAGATTTTTTTAATAACTCGTTGAATCATTGAGGAGTGGATCTAGGGTATTTTGTACCTGCTCCCCTCACATTACTTGATGCACTGCGCCAAGACCGAGGAGAAGGACGTGGACGCCAGTCACCCGAAGGTGCAGCAGAACAGCAGAAGGCCAGGGGCACCACCACCACTGTCCGGCCGCTGCCAATTGTCGTCTCCTCCGCGGACACGGATGCGGATGCGGATATTGGTCGTTGGGGCTCTTCTGCATGCCGCAGGGGTGAGTGGTGATAGAGAGGGGAAGGGGAAGGGGAAAGAAGTAGCCGCCAACCGGCAGGGAGCGAGGTGTTGGGGTGCTGCCCGCTGGGTGTCGGCGCCGGTCGACTCAGATCTCGGGGAAGTAGCGGTGTGCGGTACGGCGCGGAGCAGCCGAGCACAGCTGTGTGACCTGGGAAAGGAGCATGACTCAGATCTTTTGCGAGGTGTTTGAAAATTATTTACCATGGCAACAATACACCGCTACGGTTAATGCTTTGATTAACAGTGGCGGACATTTTTTTATTTACAGAGACGGTTGTAAAATAATCGTCTCCTAAAATCTATTGACGAAGGCGGGCCTTATAAGCAACCCGCCTCCAAAAAATACCTCCATTTTTTGAGGCGGACAGCTTATAAGGCTCGTCTCGGTTAATATTTCCTGAAGCCCAAAAAAGCCCATATCCAATGGTCTATCGGATTCATATATATATAGGAGAAGGGAAGTTAGGGTTTCAATCATCAACCACACTTTCCTCTACTCCTGGCTCCCTACCCATCCCGTCATTTCCCTTGACCCCTCCGGCGCCTTCGAGCGGGCGCACGGTGCGCGAGCCATGCACTAGTGCAGAACAACCTTTTAGTCCCAGTCGGTAAGGGCCTATAGTCGCGGTCATCGAGCCGGGACTACATTTCCAGTACTAAAGGTGAACCTTTAGTCCCGGTTGGTTAAACCAATCGGGGCTAAAGGTCTTTCTGGACATTGCCATGGAGGTGGACTCTTTAGTCCCGGTTGATTGAACCAACCGGGACTAAAGGTCCAATTCAGTTATGGAATTTTATTAATAATAGTTTCATCTGGAGCATATCACACACAAAAATAACAAGTTTCATTACATACACAAATAACAAGTTTCATGTAGCATTACACACAAATAATAAGTCTGCTCTGGAGCATTTGTAGCATTACACACGAATAATGATTGTTTTGACCACATGTCCAATTCTCAAGAGGCAAGACAAACAAAAACATAAAACGACATCATGACAGGCTCCTCATCCGTGAATTCTTCTTGTCATATGAGCTGAACACTCAACCCTGTATATTAACAAACAATTCAAAGTTGGAAAGACTGTATCAGCTTATAATAACAACAAGAGGAGGAGGCATATGATCAAACTTGTATGACTTTAGGTTAATTGTCGTAGTTGGAAAGAAGTTCAGTGCCCATATGTGACGAAATGGTTTCGGTGCCATCATTGAGGTCATCCATTGAGGTCTTTGGTACTATGGTGTCTTCTGATTCTATTGAATCGGCAGGCTCCTCCATCAAGAGAGCTACATGAGGATCCGCAAGAGGATTGTCATAGTTCTCAAGTATGTAGGTAGGGGTGGTTTACAGACTAGTTGGAAGCACCATACATACCTATTTGTCGATGACCTGATCCTTGTGCACCCTGACCACAACTCTGACCACCACCCTGACCGGAGGAGGGTTGTTGATACAGTGTGTATCGGATTGGAGCATTGGTCGATCGGTCTGCAGAAAGAGTGTCATGTTAGCGGGAACAATAATGTATCAGTAATAGAGCAAGGACTTGTTGTAATTGCAATTACCGTTCATTAGGGATTGTGAATCACCCGGTGGGATTCGCGTAATAGTAATCCAAAGTGGCCATATGTGCATGACAAATTGACCGGCTTCCAGGTGCCTAAGGACGCCTAAATGCGCAAGACGAGGTATAGTTGATATTGATGCATATGTGGTCATGGAGAATGTGAGAGTAGATCGGCTTAACTCCATGTCGCAAACCTCACATATGTTTGTGAAGATTCTATGTAGTATTAAGGGTTGCGTGCAAAGTTGTGGTGGAATTCCAGCTAATTGAATCATGAGTCTTTCTAAGCTGTCAGGTAGTGCTTGTGGGTGTCTTGCTGGTGTTTGGAAGTTAGGAATGGTGCAGTCGAAGGGCACCATAGTTGAGCCATACTTCGGAGTCCATGGATAGATGGCAAAGGTCGAGTAGCCTATTTGGATGGATGGTGTATGCAGAATACGATTGGCAACTTTGATTGATTGGGCTAGCAATAGATAATCAAAATTTAGTTGTGAGATATTGTCAAGCGCAATCAAGACTTGAGACTACTGTTGGATTGCGGCCTGTATCAATAGGCGATTGATATCATAGGGGGAATTATGAGGCTCCTTCGGGTATGCTGATACAGGGAGTCTTACAAGCACTAAGAGACCTACAAATGATGGATTATTAAAATTGACCTCGTGCTCGGTAAAGACTGTCCGGTACTGACGGTTGAAATGCGCCATCGATCAGTTCTCCTATAAAATGTTGGACTTAGATTGTGAGTTATGAACAATATGGCACCACCACCACCATGCCACGACCACCACCATGCCATGGCCACGGCCACCACCACCATTCCACGGCCACGACCACCGCCATTGCCACCGCCACCACCCATACCATGGCCACCGCCACCACCCATGCCACGGGGCCACGTCCACCACCACCCATACCATGGCCACCACCATCGCTACCACCATCCTACCACACTGCTTACGACCATTCAACAAAATGACACTAAGGGGAAGGGAAGGGCGCGCTACTTGTGCCGGTGAGAGAGGTTGACGGCCGTGGGGATGCAGGGAAACAACGGGCGTGGCGGGGCTCCTCCTTCTCCTTCCTGGTTGAAGTGCCTGCGAGCTAAACGAAGAAGTGAGGTCTCGGGCCGTTGCAGATAAGGGTTCAGGGTTTAGGGGAGGGAAATTTAATCTCGGTCCCTGTTAATAACCGGTACTAAAGGTCAACCGGGACATTTAATCTCGGTCCCTGTTTTACACCGGAACTAAAGGTGGACCTTTAGTCCTGGTTGGTAGCTCCATCCGGGACTAAAGCCCATCCTTGTTTTACACCAGGACTAAAGGTGGACCTTTAGTCCCGGTTGGTTGCTCCAACTGGGACTAAAGCCCGTCCCTGTTTTACACCAGGACACCTTTAGTCCCGGTTGGTTTCTCCAACCGGGACTAAAGCTCTCCTTCCTTTAAAGCATGGCGCAGTAGCAGTAGCCCAGTGGGAAACAACGGACTTTAGTCCCGGTTGGAGCCAACAACCGGGACTAAAGCCCTCTGTAGTCCCAGGCCCAAATTTAGCCGGGACTAAAGCCAAATTTGGCAATCGGACGAAAGGTCTATTCTCTACTAGTGATGGTGTGTGGCTCCGGGCGGGAGCCCCGGTCGGATACGCGGCCGCGCGGCCCTCGGCAAACATGCGTGCCATGGGGGTGTCCTCCCGGCGGGCACGTGGCGGCGCGGCCTCACGGCAGGCACAGGGGCCATGGCGGCACGGCTTCGGGCGGATCCGTGGTCGTGCGGCCCCCCGATGGGCACGCGGCGGCATGGCCTCCCAGCGGGCGTGGAGGGCCACGGTGGCGTGGCCTCCTCAGCAGACATGTGGGGCCACAGCGGCAAGGCCTCCCTACGAGCGCGCGGGGCCGCGGCCTCCCGACGGGTGTGGGGGCCACGGTAGTGGGGCCTCCCTATAGGCATGCGGGGCCGCGGCGGCGAGGCAGCTGCCGCGGGGTCTCCCGACGAGCGCGGGGACACTGCGGCAGCGCGTGGATGGCTCGACGGGCTTGTGGATGGGCTCACCGGGCATACCCATAGGTTTTGCTTTTTTTGTTTTTACTGATTACGGTTAGGGCCATAATTAACCGTGACCTTTGATCCATGGCAGTTGACCTGTCCGCCACGATTAAACATTTTTGCCCACCACGGTAAAGTTTTCTGTGATGGGCTACTGTTCCTTTGTGTCTAGTTAGAAACAATTAATGTATTAGGTCTCTAAGCTATATAGAGTATGTATTAAGATATGTACCCCCTTCGTATCGGAAATAGAAGTCCTTTTGGAAAAGGTTTGGGTCAAACATTGGGAATATAAATCATGAATAACTTTTAAATTATTGAGTTTAGAGATGTAAAAATTATATAAATAAATTTGTCTTGAAAAGTACTTTCATAAAAATATACATATACCACTTTACAATAAATATTTTTAAAGAAATAAGTGGTCAAAGTTATGCTTTGGAGACCGTGTCGCTGTCTGTCCTAAAGGACTTCTATTTGTGATACAGAGGGAGTATAATACTATGTATACATATTTTTTCACTCAAATATTGGGTATGCCAAGGCATAGAGAGATCACTACCGGATTCGTTGGCTTTGTCGAGTGACTACGGCACTTGGTAAAGCCGGGGATTCCGTGGTGGGTATACCCCTGCCGCCACCACTAGCCATGGCCTTAAGTTTGGTACATGATAAGGACCAAAAAAGATTACATTCGGAACATACTATACACCAACTTCTTATAATTTGTTTCTGTGAAGGGGAAGTCTACACAGCTCCACTCCGTCGCCGAGGCGATGCTGCTGCATGCCAGCAGCAAAGGCGGCGTTGAAGGCTTGGTTGCAGATTTCTAAAAATCACATCGTTTTCCTATATAGTAGAACATTAGGTGCTCTCTTAGGCGCCCTATCTTGACTATTTGGTTAAATTTAGACATAATAAAGTATTTAGTCAAATTTATAATAATAATTTTCTCATCGCATAAAGATCAAAATTTTTGAAAAAAACTTTTGTGTTATACACTAAAGATTCTTGCACAACAAAATAAAATTAAACCATAAATGTCATTATTGGACATCTTTGAAAACTGTCTTGCATCAAACGACACTATAAAAGATAGTTGTACAGTCTCAGAGATCAATTTTAGAGGGTGAAATTAGAAAAAAAAACATATATCTAAATAGGAAGTATACATGCAACTATAATGAACTTCAAAAGAGCTTAGAATCTCTAAATTGAAGTGTAGTAATATCAATTTATACTCCTATACATCCCTCAACGGCGGCTGGGCACAAGAGTCGTTTGACGGCGATAGCTGGTCTTTACCTCATCTTTATGTACCTGCTTCACAAATCACAACTGAAGAGCAAGACCACTAAACAAAATTTAATTTTATTCAAACTCGTTAATCCATAAATACGCCACGGATTAAAAGTACTGACTAAAATCCATAAATGCGCCATATATAGATTAAACACACGATTGTAGCATATTTCTCATGACTTCCTACTTAGATATTTCTTTGATAATTCTATAAGCACAGTTAGAGCATATTTCTCATTACTAATCCATAAACACGCCACAGATTAGAAGTACTGACTAAAATAAATTTCCATCATTTTAGAAATCTCTTTCTAATAAACAAAAGATGCCACACATCAATCAAAAAATAGGTGACCAATTGTTTCCTGCTCGTTACTGAATATAAGCAAGTGAGGTTACTCATAGTTCCTCTAACCAGTCTATTGCTAGAAAGTAACAGTAGTAAAATGTATCAGGATTTGGAAGTCTTACAAACGAACACGAGTTACAAATGAATATATTAAAAACTATTACAGTTCTAGCTGATTATTGATACTGAAATCTAAAAGACTAAACACTACATAGTGGAAAATATAGAGAAGGGCATCAGCTCTACGTGTTGTTTGAAGCTTCTTAGGCCCTGTTTGGTTGGGCTGTGGCTTTTGGAAAAGCAGCTGTGAGCTGTGGCTTTCTCAAAAGTAGCTTTTGAAACATAGCTATAAGGCCCTTTGGTCGTACAACTCCAGCTTTTGGAAAAGCAGCTGACTGCGGGTCCCATGTGTCAGCTGACCCCACGTGTCATTCTCTCACTCCATCTTCAACCTCAAGCCGTGAGCCAGGGGAAGGAGGAGGCCGCGCTGCCCGCCAAGGCTGGTTGCGCCACCCGCCGGGGTTAATAGGGAGCGCCGCCCGCCCGCCAAGGTTGGCCGCCCGCCCGCCAAGGCTCGCCGGAGGGAGGGAGGAGGAGGTCGCGACCGTTCGGTGGGGGCTCGCCGGAGGGAGGGAGGAGGCCGTGACGCTTGCTGGGGCTCACGGAGGGAGGGAGCGAGGGAGGAGGCCGCGCCCGCCCGTCGGGGGCTCGCCGCCCTGGGAGGGGATGGCGTCCCGCCGGGCGCTCGCCGGCATGCGAAGGGATGGCCGCCCACGGGTGGCTCGCCGGAGGGAGGGAGGAAGAAGGTCGCGACCGTCTGATGGGGGCTCGCCGGAGCGAGGTAAGGAGGAAGCCGCGACCGTCCGCTGGGGGCTCGCCGGAGAGAGGGAGAGCGTGACGCTTTCAGTTGCAGGGGCTCGCCGGAGGGAGGGAGCAAGGGAGGAGGACGCGTCTGCTGGCCGGGGGCTCGCCGGCCTAGGAGGGATGGCCTCCCGCCGGGGGCTCGGCGGCCTGCGAGGAGATGGTCGCCCGCCGAGCGCTCGCCGGCCTGGGAGGTGTTGCCGTGGCTGCTCCTCTGTCCTCATCGGATGCGAAGATAACGCGAAAGGGAAAGAAAAGAAAAGAAGAAACGAATCGGTACGCACATAACGAGTGGCAGGTGGGTAATTTTTTACCCCAAAAGCAGCTGAAAGCAGGGGAAAAGGTGCTTTTGGATTTATACTACGGGAAAAGTTGCTTTTGGATAAAGCACCTATTGGCTTTTGAGCCCTTTGGTTGGCTTTTGGCTTTTTCAAAAGCAAAAGCAGGTTGAAAAGCTCAACCAAAGGGGGCCTTAGGTCCAATCAACTACTAATAGCTCTATGACCTTCTATAATTAAAAGGGCAATTGGTTCCCGCATAAACATCAGCTCCAGGAAGAACCAGATGTTTGTCCTTCCACATACACAACTAATTCATTAATGAATCTACCAGATTTCACATACACAACCAATTCAATAACTAATCTACCGGATTTCACATACACAACCAATTCAATAATGAATCCACTGGATCTAATGCAAGACATCTGCAAGATTATCAATTATCATGTGTGTACCTTGCCGAACATTGAACTGGATGATGCGGAGCAGTGCTCATTCGTGCAGGTTACCACAATCACGCTAGGAATGAGGATTTGAGCACGCGGAGGCCGATGCACCATCTACCACTTGTTGTTGTTGCTCACCCACCGGATCCGCGTCATGACGCCCGGATGTCACCATGGGGCGGCAGGTTGAGACCTACGAGCTGCCCGCCACCGCTCAAGCTCATGCCACCTCCGGTGTTGCCAAAACTCAGATCTGAGAGGAGAAAGAAAGGAGAGAGAGAGAGGAATGGCAAGGAGGTAGGGTTTGGGAGAGGGAGGAATGACGGGTAGCTAGGTAGCTAGCGTTTGGAGGCATTCCCCGCATAAGCGTCGGGAGCGGGAACCCTCCTTCGATCCTCTCTGATTCCCCCTTCCCTCGTCGAGTCGTCGTATGAAGGAGTGTTGCTCATGTTGGCATGGAGGCAACGCGGGGAGGAGAGGGCAAGGTGGGGAGAGGCATGGAGGCAGCGCGCCGAGGAAAGGGCATGGCGGCGGTGGCGGGGAGGGAGAAAAGAAAGAGCGACAGAGAAACAGACAGGGGTGGAGGGCTGCGGTAGGGTTTGGTTGCGGGGGCTCTCTGCAATGTTTCAGGGTGTGGTTTGCAAAATGGCGAGGATACCAAATTTTCTCTTCTCTAGGTTGAAATAAAATCTACATAAGAGTCCCATACATAAAGTATTCAAATGTGATCACTGTTTGTAGCCGATATGTTGGACGGCGGGTTGATTATCTAGAAGACAAAGGGTCTTTTTTGGAAAAGCTACGAATGAAGACACATGTCCACGCACTGAGGAGCCACCAATGCTCCGAATGCTGAGGTGCGAGCGGAGCGGAGTGAGTTTAAACAACCCCTGATGTTTCTAGATTTCCCAGCAGCATAAGAGGAGGAAGGTTGATGCCGTCTGCTGTGGGAACCGATCAGGTAGGTAGCTACAGCTAGAGCATGCCAACGGGGGCACGCTGAATGTACGTCACCCTGACCCACAGTGTGCCAGAACGTCCGAACAAACGGGCATTGCACAATCAGAGTGGACAGGAAGCTCCTACACACAGACACAATACATAAGACATCGAGGCCTTTTAACTCTAACATCACAAAAAAAAAACGGTTAATCTCTTTAAACAGCAACAAGTCCCTTCGATGCCATTGCTCATGTCATGGAGAACCACAAGCGGTATTTCCAGCATTGGACGACCCTCTACCCTACGAGGACGAGATGGAACTTTAAGGGCTGTTTGGAACGCGGGAATTTTTCCCGGTTCCTGTGTTTTTCCTGTGAAATTGAACTGATTCCTGTGAAATTCCTGCATGATTCCTGTGAAATTCCTGCGTTCCAAACTGGCCCTAAAATGGCGAGTGGTTCGAACACTGAGGACACGTCACAATTCAAGGACACGAGCGGATGGAATTTAAATATGCTAGGATAATCTTGGCTATCTATTTAAACTTTAAGACTGCACATCTGCTCAAATAAAAAAAATGAGATGGAGCCACAATTTGCATCAACTGAAGAGAACAAACTAGCTGAGCATCTCACACAAAAATGTACTGGTTGATATGAATTTTAGACAATGTTCATATATAGTTAGACAAGGTACAGGTTTACACAAAATTCAGATCGTCAAGAAGAGAGGCTATTATCCTGAAGTTTTTGACTCACGGGAGGCCTTTGATATGACTACAACATCACTGCAGATTAATTAGCAGATTACACTATAGGATTGATTACACTTATAGTACAATGCATATAGTACACTTTTTAATAAAAATAATATATTCACATTGAGAACTACTGGTGTGTGAGTGTAACACTCCGGCTGATGTCCGGCCCTCGAGCAGACGAGCTTTTTTTTTTTTGTATATATACGGTTTTATGTCGTACGGAGAATATCTCAATCTTAATTCCTACTAGATCTCGAGGCCGGCAATAGATAAGTATATCCCTTGATTTGTTAATAGGCATATCCCTTGATTTGTTGGGAGTGGATAAACAAATCAAGCCAGCAGCCTGCGCACATGACATTTCTCTGCAGCAGTTTTTATAAGAGAGGTAAAAGAGGTAATTGTCAAGGACAGATCTCGTATGATGCCGATGCAGTTCTTTAAGCTAGGGTGATACGATGCTGAATTGCGTGCTGATGTAGCATATATACTGTATAGTCTAGACCAGGTCGAATAAAACTACGATAGTCGATAGTGGATTGTGACATTTGCTGCTGGAATTATTATATTAATAATCTCCATAAAAGATGGTAATACATCAGCCCATCAGGCATATATTTGACATTTAGCTAGCACTATAAGAGTTGACTGTAGGAACGTACCATCCACGTACATGCAACTAGCTTGTTGTTTCGACAATATTTTGAGACAATCTCCGGCCTGAAACAACAATAATTATGTTAGGTATATATGGCTATGGGACCCGTTTCTATAAGGGTATATATTATTATTATTATTACTTTCTCCATTTCAAATTATAAGTCATTCTAGGAATCTTGAAGATTCAAAGCTCTCTTCAGGTTCCACTAAAATTATAAAGAGAAATACAAAAATCTATGACATCAACAGGTGTATTATAAAAATATAACTAATAAAAAATCTAATAATACTTGCTTAATTGGTCATGGTATCATAAATATTATCATCTTATTATATAAATTTGATCAAACTTGAAAACTTTGACTCTCCAAGATTCTTGGAATGACTTATAATTTAAGATGAAATAAATAAATATATAAACGCATCGAGAATCGGAAGCCCCTTTTGGTTATACCCAAAAGATGACGTATCGTGCGGTTGAAGAAACATATATCATGGACAACTAAGATCAACTGTCCTATCATATTCTCATATGCTTATATTTAGTGATAGTCCTATTTTTAGGTGTGTTGAGGACAAGTTTTGTAAGAAATGTTTTGTATTAGCTCTTCATTGTACATGTGTGTGTGTGTGTTATAGTGTTGGTGGTTGCTATATGGCGCTATATACAATGCTGCTATCAGTAGTGTTTTCCCAATCAAGTACGGAGTAGCTAACACGCGCACGACACAAAGTATATGTAATTCATTTTGGCGTCTAGTTCATCTTTGTCCTATGTACCCCATGAAAAAAATACCACACCAAAATAAGTTGAAGATGGATGAAACTATTTTTTTTGGGGGAAAAGAATTTTTATTCTATCCTTTGCAAGAGTTCATTAATAATTACAAAGTTCTAGTATTCACCTGCAGAAAAACTCTCATTGCAAAAACTAACAAGAGGGAAGGTTTTAAAAGAGCCTAACAGCAAACTAAACACTAAGCTTATCACATAGTTTCCCTCACCTGAATACATGATGAGTACGAGTACGCCTAGGCTGGTGGGCTAAGTACACATGAATACATGACGAGTACGAGTAGTAAATACAGCCCACAAGAAAAGAGGCCTCCAAGGTTTAGCCCGCCCGACGGCGACAGCCCACCCAGAGACACTCAGCTCAGTCTCAGTCGCCTGAGGCCCTATTTGTTTTCGCAGCAGTCTAACTCGCGGCCGCGATAAACGAACGCGGCTGCGAGCCTGCGTTCACGATTTTCTATCTTGTAGTTCAACTTTTTGCGAAAGTTGTGGTGGGCGGCCGACGAACGCGTGACGCCACCACAGAAACAAACACGCTCTGACTCGCCCCAGCCCCCCACTTCCGAGTGCTAGCCCCGACCGGTGACCGTGCAGATCAGCCCCACTGTTTCCCTCACCTGCACCCACCCCTCGTGGGTATGGTAATGGATCATCGACGCCTTTCACAATTTAACTTAGTTCTATCTAATTTGAACTCAAAATCATATAATAGTATGGCTCGATCCTTAATTCTTTATTAAGTCTGATTTTTAAATTTATTAGGCTAAATTAGAGGGCTCTTTACCATCCCTACTCGTAGGTCAAATCAGCACAAAGCAAGTCTTTAGAGCTCAATGCAGCTCAGCTCAAGCATGCACTCAACCATAGTCCCAGCACCTTAGCAGCAGCTGCATCCCTACTCGGTGCTCGCGGCGCGTCAGCTACTCTGTCTACTTCATACCTTTATCGTGCTCGGTGCCATCCGTGACTTTGTCCCTCTCGCCTTTCGACCCTCCACCGACGATCGGTGCGCCCTGACGCCCCCGCTCCGTGCCTCCGTCGGCGCATCGCGGGTCGCACCCTGACAGGTGGGGTCCATTTGCCAGTTTTCTTTTATCTTTTTTTTCCTCCTCTCTTATTTGAGAAAAATGATGATTCTGTTATTGTGAAAATCGGGCTTCGCAATTTTGTCATTCCATAGATGAGATTCGTTCGTTTATCATTCTCAAATGAGACACACCCACTAAAATACCCTCCGCTAGAATTATTGTCGAATTCTCTTTTTTTGGTGTACCATATTTTCGTTTCCATTTTGCCCTCAGCCTTATCATTTCCTCCTTTTCATTCACGGTTGCTCACGAACGGGAGGGATGGAGGCGGGGACGACGCCTAGCTCTCCGCCGCTGTCACGTCCACGCCAGGTCGTCGCTGCGGCGCCACCACATCCACGCTAGGAGGCCGCTGCCCCGCTACATCGACGCCAAGCTATGACCGCCGTTTCGACGCTGACGCCCGGGCGTTCCCGAAGCCAACCAGGCGTCCCGGCGCTGCGGTCGACGGCGACGCTGCTCCAGCCAAGCGTCTCGGCTCTGCGGTCGATGACGACACTGCTCCAGCCAAGCGTTCCGGCTCTGCGGTTAACAGCGGCCCTGCTCCAAGTACTGGATGGAGGAGAACTGGCTCTTGAACTTGCCGGATCTCATCCAAGTGTACGTATTCTTGCTGTAGTGGTAATCAAACGAGATCTCTACTCTAACTATGCCCAAACATGTACAGTAGATGAGACTCGATTATAGTGTAGAACTGTAGATGTGGTGGTAATCTAATTGTGCCACCTTTTTCTGTAGTAGGCTCGATGGGGAGCCCGAGCATAGCTTAGCACTGGTATAAGGCTTTAGGAGCTACTGCTATTACCGCTACCTCCGCCATCACTAACATTGACATGGGGCCTTGTTGACACTCAAAAGTGTCATAGGTAAATATTGAGATTAGAAGACATATTCGGCTCATAATATTTTGAGATTGAATTGATTTTTAAATTGAAAAGTCGAATGTTTTAAGTAAGATGAACCTGATCATTTGAGGTGTTCCGACCAGTTGTAATATTTCCGACCAGGTAATGCTGGTCGGAAGCCTTAAAATGGTGATGAGCGCTGAATCGGGTGCCGATTCAAAGATTCTTCTTTGGTAAGGATAATCTGTTGATCGGTATAATCGGTTTGGGCTGATATTTATAAAGCCCATTTAGCCGGTTTAGTTGATTCAAACATCAGCGAGATCGGGTTTACCTTGTCTAGTCCGGATTGGACTCTTGGATTCCATGTTTTGATGGAGTTCAAGTAGGAAACTTAGATCGTATCTGGAAATGTTTCCTATTGGGATAAGACCAGCCCCCTCTCTATATATAAGAGGATCATGGCCGATTGAGGCATCCAACCCTAATCGATCAAATTCAATCTACTATCCCTTTTACCCTTTTCCTCTCTCTACTTTGTTGTTCGGCGCGTCGACGGCGTTCTAGGCGGTCTTGCTGGTCCTAGAACAACCTCTACGTGCTTCTCTCCGACGGGTCTTCCCGGGAGGAGTTCTAGAGTTACCAACATAGGGATCCAAAACCCTAAATTGATCTAAACCGGTCTTCAGATCGGTTTTCGTCGGTTTAGTCAGGCCCGCTGTTATCTCAGGTTGATCTGCAACCTCTTCGGGCGTTCTAGCCCTGCTGGTGTGTGATTCGGATCACTTCCGACGTCAACAGGCCTGCAGCCTCAAGAGCTGTCCGGGAGCCTAGAGTTGTTGTTCAGACCACAAGTGAGGTAGACATTCTTGATGATGGGTATCAGTGGCGCAAGTATGGGCAGAAGGTTGTTAAGGGCAATCCAAATCCAAGGTCACACTTTCAGTACCATTTCTTATACACTAGTTGAATGTATTCCTCCATCCCCTGAAATTAGTAAGGCCCTGTTCGTTTCGTGGGGAACAATTCCAAGCCAGCCGATCTCTTCAGCAATTTATACTAGCTTGGAACTATTCCAGGTCTAAAATGGCCTGGAATGGCGTAACCGAACGGTGCCTAATTTGGTTCACTTGTCTGCAGGAGCTACTACAAATGTACACACCCGAGCTGTTCAGTGTGCAAGCATGTGGAAAGAGCATCACATGATCTGAAATCAGTTATCACAACGTATGAGGGAAAGCACAACCATGAAGTTCCAGCAGCCAGAAATAGTGGGCAAGGCAGTTCTGGATCGTCCAATATTTTTTTTATTTTTTTTTTCTGCTCATGCATTTCTTTGAAGCAAAGAATGCTGAGGATGATACCCTGTCGTGCTGCTGTAATCAGGCGGGAAAGGATACCCTTCGTCTTTTTGAGACTATCGAAATTGGAAAACGACCGATCGAAATTTCTGGTAGTGAATACAAATCTGATCAATTGTGCATCCAGATTTACTAGGTTATAATTTTTTTTAGACAATGTTCAAAGAAAAAACATCAGTCTGCAATTTTTACAAGCACGCCAAAAATTGCAACCACGCACTAAGTTTAAACATTATCGTCGAAATGTAGTAGAATGCCGGTTACATTTGAAGCTGGAGACTGCATGTCAGCTGTTATGCCGATAGCATTGAAATTTCAGGGCTGCGCAACTGATGAAAATCTGAGTGTTCTTTCTTTCCCTTTTGAGGAAATAGACTAGTATAAAGTTCGAAATTCGAAGCACCGAAAGTGACATGAAACCGATCAGGTGCCACTGCGTTTTGACCGTAATTTTCTATGGATTCACAGGCTGGTTGCCACTGTCTGACGCCATGGAGACCTTGTTGTTCTTATCCTACGAGTACTGACTACTGAGACTCTGAAGGCATAACGATTCATTCACGAACCACGAGTTATGGGTGCTCGCATGGCGATTTGCCGGTCTGCACCGGTCGTAGGCGACGGCGCGCACGCGTGCCGACGGCCAAACCACGAGTAGTCTACGCTACGCGGGGTTCCTCGTAATGGAGCCCTCGAACACGACGACCTCGTCGCCGGTGGCCACACCGTGCCACTCGAACGACCGCGACTCGTCCATCAGGCTCTGTCCGTGTATGAAGAAGTAAGCGTCATCGCGAGGGAGCGGGAACCGAGCCCCCGCCCCCGCCCCGCACGTAGCACCGACACCGCGGCACGCGCGCCCACGGCCATCTCCACGCGTCCCTGGCCGCACCGCGACGGTCACTCGCAGCGGCGGCGGCGGCGGCGGCGGCCGCGCCTCTTCCTCTTCTCCGTCCTCTTGCTCTGCTGTGGCTGCGGCTGCTGGTGCTGGCCGTCGAGGAGGCTGATATGGATGACGGAGCCCTCCACGACGCCGTGCCCCTCGATGACGGAGCCAAACGATAAGGCTGAGGACAAAACGGGAACGAAAATATGGCACAACAAAAAAAAAATGAGAAAATTTGATAATAATTCTGTCGGACGGCATTTTAGCGGGTGTGTCTTATTTGAAAATGACAACGAATCTCATTTGCGCGATGACAAAATTACGAAGCCCGATTTTCATAATGGCAAAATCACCATTTTCTCTCTTATTTCCTTCGTCCCCAACCGTCCGCCCGTCTAGACCTCGCGTGAGCTCGACGGAACGGAGCTCCTGCCTCCTAGCGCTCGCCCCGCCCGCGCGCAGCCCTTCGCGCCACCGCAGCCGCCCGCGCACATGGAAGCCTCGCCCCACTGTCCCCCGCGCGCGGCCCCTCATCCCGCCGCCCGTTGGCCGCCGACGACCGGATCTCACCCCTCTTCTGCGATTGGAGCCTCTTCTTCACTACTGGTGGCCACGCCCGTGGACACCCCAACGTCTTCTTCAGCACCGGCGGGGCCGCAAGTCGTCCGCTCGGCCGGAGTTCACCCGCGCAGCGGCGGCGGCGCAGCTTGGCTGCGCTCGGACCTCGCCCCTCCTCTGCGCTCATCCTCAACCAGCGAGCGCCTCGTCCCACTGGTAGCGTTTGGTTGAGAGATATGGTGGGATGAGATGGATCCGGCCTAGTTTTACAGACAAAAATTCAATATTTGGGACTCAATTCGGCTGCCTTCTAGGATTTATGATTCAATTCATCTGTCTTTCAAAATATAGGACTGGACATGCGAATTGTTTTAACAAAAGAGATTTTGACTATTTTCTCTCATTTTTCCTTTTTCTTTAATTCTTTCACCTTTTCTGGACAGCTAAAAAGACCACAATATCCTTAGCATCTGGTTCGCACGCGTCGTTGGTCCGCACGTTCTGCTAGTAGCAGCAACGCCCGCACGCAGCACGTTACGCCAGCCAAGGCAGCTGCTCTCCTTCATGTCTGTGGCCGTGCAACATCAGGGCGAGCTTCGCGAGCTCCTCCCCGCCCATCCCCTTCGCCAAGCTCCTCCCTCCTTCGTGAATCACACGCGCTGGCCCCCTCATGGCCATGGCAGGGAACTCGCGCCCGACCCGGCACCTGCTTCGCGGCAAGGGCGAAGTGCATGGCCTGCTCCTTCGTGAATCACACGCTCTGGCCCCCTCACGGCCACACGAATAACACCATCACATTCATCTGCTGCTGGCCAAACGCTGACTGCGGCCCCACGACGAGCAGGCGCCGGAGTAGGACACCGCGGCGTTGCTGGCTTGCCGACACCGCGGTACTCGATGACTACCTTCTCGTTGCAGCAGGTGCCCCCAATCGCGGTCGTTGGGCTCGCGTCCAAGCCCACATGGCCACACATGCTTACAGCAAGTGCTCTGACCTCTGGTTCCGCTACGAGTGGGAGGCCAACGACGCCTCACCGCCGATGCACGCGGCCAAGAAGAGATCAAATTACAATGTCTTTCCTATCGAGTCAGGGACAGTTGGGTATTCTTAGGTGATCTAAAGAGGTGGAAAGATTAAAAAAAAGTGAAAATGACTTAAATTCTAAATCTTGAAGCAATTCACATGTTCGGTCCTATTTTTTGAAAGGTAGACGACTCTCAAATCTTGCGAGACACGCGAATTGAGTCTCAAATATTGAAATTTCTCAGTTTTACCGGATTGAATGACTCCATCTTATATTTCGATGGAGGGATTGGGATGTCCTTGTCATCTGTTTAGTTTCGAGACACGTAAAGATGAGATCTGAGTGTGACATATGGGACCCACCTCTATATTTTTTATATTTTATTCGTTTTTAATCCCCATCGTCTCATCCCCGTACGGCACTAGGCCGCACACATCTACGAGTATCTCGCGACTCGGAGGCCACGCGTGGCTCGTCGCGCCGCCGCTCGCCCGCCGCTGCTCCGTGGCAGCCCGAGCTCGCGCACGACAGCATCCGGCGCAGCTCCTCCTCCTCCACGTCGCGTCCCACGCTTCTCTCCGCGACTCGTCCGTGTCCGGCGAGCTCGCCCACGCAAGGGGAAATCCCGCCTGCGCGTGGCCCTTGCCGCCGCCCACCGGCGACCGGAGCACCTCCTCTCCTTTCTTCCTAGCTAGCGACGGTGAGTTTCTCTCGTTTCTTCCTCATCAGTGACAGCGAGCCGCTCTCCTTTCTTCCTCACCAGCGGCAGCGAGCCTCTCTCCGTCCGCGAAATCTGAGGGGACGGGGTGAACCCGCATCTCACGGGAATATTCCCAAGTGGAACGTCCTCGCTCCCAGTAGCCGTCCCGCCCCGTCCCACCTCGTCCCTCCATCCAAACACAGCCTAGTCCTTTTCTGGATCCGCCACTGGCTGCACATTGAGTCAGTGAGTAACTGAGAATTGATTACTGATTATCATTGCATCACATTTTGTTTGATGAAAGCCAATGCATTGCAATATTCATACCGTATGGTATAGGATGCTAGGTGATGAATGGATGAATACAGTGGCGGAGCCACCGCCCGGCAAGCCCGGGCAGGCAGCCGGGCTCCTTGCAAAATTTAAAAGGAAATTTGTTTATATCCAAGTAGAATTCTATAATTTCATAGCTAAGTATATTTTGTATAATAAGAATCGCCCAGGCTCCTAAAAGCTTCTGCCTCCGCTAATGGATGAATAGTAGCATGATATGCTATATAGCGGATTTGTTTGCATCCATTGAAGATGAAAACATTTTAAGGCGCTTTCAAGTTGTAAGAAACCAAATGTTAAATTTGCACCCACACCCAAGCATTTTGTACTGTATTACTTCATTTCAGTCTATAATGATAATTTGTTTTGAGAAGAACTATGGCGCTTTTAAGATTTTAATTAATGTATTATTGAAGATGTTGGAGGTTAAACAGTTAGGAGCCCCAGATGATTCTATATGCCGAAGGGGGTGCAATTGTCAAGACATATGATCGATAATTGTTGTCAAAAGAAACCTAATTTTTTAGAGGATTCTTGGTTGTTTGCTAATATTTTTGACTTAATCCAAAAGCCGTTTACATCTTTGTTCAGATTTAGTGAATCCCCCCTCCCTCACTCTCCACCATTGATCATGGGGCTACTCAGCATCATCCGGAAGATCAAGCGCAAGGAGAAGGAGATGCGCATTCTCATGGTGTAGGTTCCCTCCGGCCTCCTTTTCCGTTTGATTCCATATGCATTTGTTCCCCACGGTTCATGGTTTCCTTCGGATCTGTTGCTCGTGTTGTCTGTTTCCTCAATTGTCTGGCATCTGCATCATGATGGCTGATGATATGTTGTGTCCTGCGGGGTTTGTCCCAGAGGCCTGGATAACTCAGGGAAGACAACCATTGTTCTCAAGATCAACGGGGAGGACACCAGCATCATTAGCCCAACCCTCGGATTCAACATCAAGACCATCAAGTACCACAAGTATGTTCCCCCTTCCTTCCACTTCCTGTTTAGTCCAGTTTGGCTCCGATGCATATGCATAGTGACATATAGTTAATTGTTTTAGAGTGGATTTTATTTTAGGCTAAATACCAAATGGGACATCATGGTTTACATATAAAGGCTGTACATTTAGTTGATGCAGGTTAACGCCATTAGTTCTGTTGGAGTTTAGAACCTTTAGAAGTTTTCACCTTAGTTGCTATTGCTTAGTGGACCACTATCCATTGATTTAGTTGATGCGGGTTAATGTCGTTAGTTGTCTGTTGGAGTTTAGAACCTTTAGAAGTTTTCACCTTAGTTCCGATTGTTTAGTGGACTATCGTTTGCACACATGTCTGATATAACGTGGTAAGAATCGCAGTGACACATTTTTCTCGCCCTGTCTACTACATTATTATTAATTTCTTAAGCAGCATATTATAGTGGGACCAATCTACAAAGAGTAAATCATGTGATAAAATTGTCTATTAAAAATACTAAGGCCAAAATTCAACTATGCTTCTGTATATCCCTTGCGTGTTCTGCCATCAGATGAAAATATCAGACAAACAGTTTCAATTTTTTGGATAGAAATACAAATTGCATAGGTCAGAAATATGATATCTAGTTTTTCATCTTGGTTCATACAAAAGGAGACTGGTTGGCATGTTGAGATTTTCCAGTCAAGTGTCATTGCCTTGGAATTGAGAACCTACAGCACTTCCAACTGAGTTGAGATAACCTAATGGACTCATTTAGCTGTGCGTTTATCTAATAAATGCAGTGAGAACTCACCAAAACAATCTGTATTCCGTTATGCTGATTTGGTTGCTGTTAATCTCTTAAGGTGTGAATATTACAGTAGACCGCTGTGTGAAGTAAATTATGTGTTAAAAGGTTTATAAAGATGTGAAGACAAAATTCAACATTCCTTCTTTGTAGCTGTCACATGTTCTGCCATCATAGACAAACAATTTGAACATTTTACTTCTCTATTTGTAGAATAGTGATAGTGAAATAGAAATTGCATTGGTAACAAGTTGATAGTCCAGTTTTTCATGTCAGTTCATGCAAAACGGAGACTGTGGGCATTTTGAGGCTTCCTTGTCAAGCTACCTAAAAGCTCTGCTGCAGGTGCATTTTCATCATTTGAAGTGTTGAACTACTATATGTTTTCAGTGCACAGTGTTGAACTTTAGGAACATTCAGTTCAGCATAAGCACAGGCAATTTTCAACCAATGGAGATTGCAGCCCCTGTCGTTTCCAATTACCAGGCATAGCAAATCTGGCATGCTTTTTGCATGTTACTGCATGTGCGTCTGATTAACTATTTGAATTTATTGATTATCTTAGGTACTCTTTGAACATATGGGATGTTGGAGGACAGAAGACGATCAGGTCTTACTGGAGAAATTACTTTGAGCAGACTGATGGGTTAGTTTGGGTTGTTGATAGTTCAGACATAAGGAGGCTTGATGATTGCCGTGCTGAACTCCACAATCTCTTGAAAGAAGAGGTATGCTATTACCAGACCTCTAAGCTATGGTGATGAACTGGATATTTTGTTGCAGTTCTATAATATGTTGTATTAAAAACATTTTGGTCCTTCAATGCCATGGGAATATGACTTATATTTACTGTTTGGTATTTGGATCGAAAAGATAGTCCTATATTTGATATAAATGAATAGCACCATTCACTTAATGATAGAGGCCTCTTGGTTAATGAACTCGAAAATAGGTAATTTTCTCTTGATCGTATCAAACACTATGCCTTTGTGCAATGTGCATAGAAGTTGTGTCCTTGCTCTCCTTGTTATTAGTTTGAAACTGTACTGAAATAGCATTTCAAACATTGAGGGTTAAACCACAAAGAAAGTACAATGCCATGTGTTTGGGCATTTGGCAATAAAGAATACTATCTCTTTGCTATTGTAGGCTAAAATTTTACCTAATCAGAAAGTGTTCTAACCATTGATCCTTACGATACTGATTTTAACAGAGACTAGCTGGAGCTTCATTGTTGGTTTTTGCAAATAAACAAGACATACAGGGAGCTCTAAAACCAGCTGAAATTGCGAAGGTAAGCAAACTTCAGTCATTCATAAGTATTAGAGACATGTTTTCCTGTATTCCTATGGTTATTTACTGTCTGTGAAATTCTTGTTAACTTGTACTGCGCTTTTCCGGTTCTCATGATTGACAAGATCTTACTTACTTGGATGTGGGAGCAAAAAAGGATATGCCAAATTGAATGTATATTCATCAGTTATGCTCAATTATGGATATTCTGAAGCATCCAATTTCAGTGTGTACTACGATCTGCGATAGTGGCATCCACCTACAGCATTTTGTTTTCTTATAAATTAGGTTTTGTTCCAGTCTGTAGTTCTCTTTTGGAACAGAGTCGCCCCCATCATGTCCACTGATTAGATACCACTTATTGGTACTTTGTAGATATTCTGTATTTTGTCTGCTCATAAATTAGATTTGGTTGCCATCGTGTAGTTCTTTTTTTCTCGAACAATGCAAGAGAATTGTGTGTCATTTCATTAATGTAGAAGAAAGAAACATGAGTCTGGAAAGACCCTCCTAATTACATCACTACAACACCACACACACCCGACCAGCGACCTTCAACACCTAAAAGCCCAGGGTCAGAGACCTGGCCAAGAAGCTTTTTTGCTCCAGCACTGCACCACAGATTACCTTCAGTACAGATTGCCCTGAGAACCTCCTGAATGCATGGCCTAGCATGGTCAAAAACACATGAGTTACGGTGTTTCCGAACTTCCCAGGTGACCAGGATAATCAAAGAGTTGAGCCTCTTCCTCACATCCTTGGGCACTGATGAGATTGCTGACCACCACCATTTAGAGAAATGAGAAACAGAAAGGCCACGTGCCAGATTAACGAGCCAGCTGATGGAAGATAAGAGCCCATATTTGAGTCCAGCACCTGTTATGGAAAACTAACCAGATAAAAAATTTGCAGAGGAGGGGTGCCCAGCTCTTCCAGATCCTTCTCCTTCTCCAGGGGCTGAACTTGATCGTTCCAACAAAGAAGGCTGCCTAGGCTGATTTGCTGGAGTACTGTCCAGATTGGGTTAACTTCCAAGAATATTGGTCTGGAACATCTTGTTGCAGGACCGAATCATCCACCATGTCCCATAATTGTAGATACTCGATAAGGACTTGAACTGTGAGAGCCCCCTTAATGTCTCCTACCCATCTTTAGTTCTGGATTGCTTGAGCAACAGTCCATTTCTTGGCTGTTTTCTTGGGAACAGTTTTGAACAAACATGGAAACAATTCAGGCAAGGTGTGACCATCCAGCCACCTTTCTGTCCACAACAGGATTTGTTCCCCATTTCCTACAAAAGCATCTACAGCCACATTAAAAAGGGCCCGCACATTGTGAGGGATTTGAATTGGAAGACCAACCTCGGTAGGACTTGTAAACTGGCTGATAAGTTGAAACAACTGATTTGTTGTGAGAGAAAAACACTGTCCCACGGCTGATTTGTACAGATTAAAGCCGGCTTGTAGCTCAAGCGAATAGAGCCAGTGTCTTTTGAGCCCACAACCAACACATTCTCAAGGTGCAGCCCAACCACTCCACATTATGAATTCCCAAGCCCCCGTATACTAGGGGGCCGCTGCACTTTTTCCCAGGCCACCAAACATTTGCCGCCATTTGCCCGCTCCTGACCAGACCAAAGAAATCCTCTTCTTTTATCAATAGCTTTGAGCACCCACTTTAGCAAGTCCAAGGCAATCAAATGATAAATGGGAGCAGCTGTTAACACTACTCGAAACATTACCAACCTTCCAGCTCTATTCATAAGAGAAGCCTTCCACCCCAGGAGGTAGTCTGCTACCTTATCAATTAACGGCAGTAACGCCTCCTTGGTGGGCTTAGAAATTGTTGAGAGGAAACCCAAGGTATGTACAGGGAAAATTCTTTACAGTGCAAGATAAAGCTTCCGCTGTAAGCACCAACTCATCCTCAGAAGAGTGGATAGGGGAAGCTGGGCTTTTAGACAGGTTGGTATTTAACCCAGAGGCATGCCCAAAGAGGTCAAGCAGCCGTCAGATCACTAGAAGATCATCCTGCAAAGGCCACAGAAACATGACAGCATCATCTGCATTAAAGGAGACCCGATGCCGAACATGATGCATGGCTAAAGGCAGCATCTGCTCCCTTGTTGCATACTCAATCAAGGCATCCAAGACATCCATAACAATGATGAAGAGCATAAGGGATAAGGGGGCCCCCTGCTTGAGACCACGATGATGAAGGATTGGCTCCCCTGGTTCCTCGTTCACAATTTGAAGTAGACAGAAGTAAGCACAACAGATTAATCCGTTTCTGCTGAAACCCCACATGCCTCAGAACTTCGAGCAAGAATGATCAAGAAACCGAGTCAAAGGCCTTACAGATGTCAAGCTTGAGAAGGACATGGGCCTTTTCCCCCCCTATGTAGAGTTTTTACCATCTGTTGAACGAATAAAAAATTATCATGGATTCTTCTACCTCTCACAAACACACTCTGATTTGTAGAGACCAGGGTGGGAAGGACAGGAGCCAACCGATTTGCCATGATCTTTGTCACCAGCTTGGCAAAACTGTGGATCAAGCTAATATGGCGAAAGTCCTTGACCTGAGCAGCGTCTTGTTTTTTAGGCAAAAGTTTGATGAAAGCATTATTCAGGAGTCTGAATTTGAACACATGGCCCCGATGGATGGCATCAAGAGCCATTAGCATGTCGCCCTTGATAATACTCCAGCAGGATTTATAAAAACGACCTGTGAATTCATCTGGTCCTTGGGCCTTGTCCATGGGCATGTCCTTTATAGTATCCCACACTTCTTCCTCCACAAAAGGGGCATCCTGAAAAGAAAGTTCATGCTGTCGTGCACCGATCTCAGCGAGATCAATAGTGAAATCTTTTTCAACAGCAGTTCCAATAAGGTTCTCATAGTACTCCAATACAGTTGCTTGCTTATCCTCCTGGGAGACTGCAAGCAGATCACCTACTTGTAGCTTTGGGATAAAATTCTTCTTTTTCCTGTACCTTGACTGCTGATGGAAAAAGGCCATATTGGCATTCCCTTCTCGGAGATATAGAATTCGAGATCAGAGCCGTGCTATTGTTCGCTCCATTGAAGCCAGACCAAGGCAATGGAGCTTGAGCTTCCTCCGTAAGTCTGTAACCAGTCCTCGCTGTCAGATAAAACCCTGAGCTCTCTTACAATTTCCAGGCGATGTAGGACTTCTTTGGCCATCTCAAGTTGGAGTTTGATGTTCTCGGCCTTACGCTGACCCCATTTTTGCAACTTTTTACTAAGTCTTTGCAGCTTGAGAAAGAGACGCTCAACAGCGCAGTTAGACTGCACGTGTGCCTCCCAGTTCTGTTTAACAGCATCAAGAAAACCGGGCACCTTAGGCCAGAAGCTTTCAAAGTGAAACCGGTGCTTGCCACCTGTCTTCATTTTAAGGCCAAAATAAGGGAACAGTGATCAGAGACCCCAGCAGTTGTACTCTGCAAAACTGAATCTGGGAAGATACCTTCCCACTCCAAACAGCAAAAAGCTCTGTCCAGCCTGACTATTGTAGGTGATTGCCTCTCATTAGACCAAGTATACTTCCTGCCAAGTAAGGGCCCTTTACCTCCATATCATCCAAGAAGCATCTGAATCTAACCATCATTGCCCTATCTAAGTTTGCATTGTTCTTGTCAGCAGCTTGATAAATGAGATTGAAATCTCCTGTGATCAACCAAGGCCCATTACAAAAAGCACGGATGTTTCTGAGCTCCTGCAGGAACTGAACCTTCTCATCATCCCCTTGAGGCCCATAAACTCCAGTGAACTAGTTCTCTTCTGGAACAGAGTCACCCCCATCATTTCCACTGATTAGATGTTAATTGTCAGATAGTCCTCAGACAGAATCGAAACCCTTGTATGAAAAGCAGATTCTGTGTGTAAACTGGTGTAAAAGAAGAAGCTGTAGTGTTACCAAAATTAGGATTTCTGTCATTGGGCAAAGTATCAAAATCCATATAGCATAATTGGATGAATACATCTTTGCTCTTTAGAAATAAGCTTGTGCTATAATTGGCACTATGTCGCCCCAGCTATAAACAATAATTGATTTTCTCTGTTTTTTGTTGAAGATGTTGACATAGAGAAACTTAGCATTATTCCATCAAGCAACTTATTTCTGCATGAAACCGAACCGAACTATTGGTTCCAACTGATTTCCCAGCCCTAATTCAGTTAGGGCTCTATGACCTTTCTATCATCAAAATAGGGAGTAGCCGAGTAGGTAAGTCTTAGGCCATGTTTGGTTAGGCCTTCTAAAGTTTAGTCACTAAAATTAGTCCCTAAAGTACCAAACACTCCAATAAAGTTTATGGGCCACTAAAATTTAGAGATCCTTAGTCATGAAGAGGTAGCTAAAAATGACTAGACTTTAGTGGTTTTTAGTCACTATATAACCAAACATGGTTACTGAACTTTAGGGAGCACTAAACTTAAACTTTAGGGGGCCTAACCAAACAGGACCTTAGTACAACTGAGATCAACAAATTTGCCTTTTGGCTAAGTCACCTCTAACAATGCACCACAGTAGACCATCATTCTATTTTTACAGCTTCCTTCTGTATGTGGTTAAATTCAGCAAGATTAATTATTTTACCTGGCACCTCATGGAGTGGCGTGCAGCTATATTCCATGATCAGACCTTACATTCTTGTGACAACAGTCTATAAAAATATTTTGCTTGTGTGTAGCCAAAGGGTGACAGGACCTGAATGTCCATCATAGTTGATAGCATTTGGTTTTCATACCAATGCAGGAAGTGCAGTTCCTCATCTGAATTCGTTATACTTACTTGCTGTTTGGTTATGGCGTTGTAACGTAAAGGGAATGAAATTAAAGCTGTGGATGTTACCCTAAGGGAATAGGAATGAACTGATTTTGTTTCCATTTGCATCACCGCGTTGCACAAACCTAACAACACCCTAGTTTTTTTTTTTTCCACGGCAAACTTGACTCACCTTCCTCCCTTTCAGGTTCTGAATCTGGAATTGATGGACAGCAGCAGGCACTGGAAGATCGTGGGCTGCAGCGCTTACACCGGAGAGGGGCTTCTCGAGGGCTTCGACTGGTTAGTCCAGGACGTCGCTTCTCGGATCTACGTCCTAGACTGATGATATTTGTAGCAGCGGTGCTAGTTGTGGTCCCTGTGTTAAGCATCGTTAGAGTCCAAAGCTTGTTAGCGCGTCGATGCTAGTTTTATCATGCCTGCATCGTGAGTGCAAAAAGTCTCTACTAGTTGTCATGCTCTCGAAACTGATTCGTTGTTGATTGTTTGGTGGCAATTTTTCTCGCTTCATATTAGCAATTCTAGATTGATTAACAAATTGTTAAGGGCTCCCAAGAGAATTCTGCGTTTTAGGAGTATAAATCTTGAAAAACGGGAAGTTTTTAACTGAGCCAGAATTGTGTAATTTAGGAGCATAAAGCATCGTATATTTTAGGAGCCTCTGCGTATCCAAGGCCAAGCGGATTCTTTAGATCTGTGTTAACCAATCGAAGCGGATACCTTATATCTGTTACATTCTCGCAGGGTACAGTTGATATTTGTATAGCAACAGCCATCAGTTGATATTTGTGTAAACAGCCATCAGTTAGTGACGAGTTCAAACACAGATAACAGGGCAATTTCAGAGCACAGTAGATGCGAACAAAAACGTTGCTCACTCTTCTCATTTCATATCGGAAGTAACCAAAGCGGACAGTAACATCATCACGGGGTACCAACACCTAAACCAACAAAAGGTAGAACGGACGACACTAACACGGGTAATTCAGAATCGAACGGGAACACGATACTATAGATAGCTAGGATAACTTGGCCGAAGCCATAGGGTGGGCCCACACATCAGTTCCTCCAGTTGCCGCCGGAGTCACCGCGGTAGCCACCGCCACCCTCGCGGCGACCGCCGTAGCCACCGCCACCGCCTCCGTAGCCGCCACCGCCGCCGCCTTCACGGCGCCCGCCGTAGCCGCCGCCACCACCTCCGTAGCCGCCGCCGCCTCCATAGCCGCCTTCACGGCGCCCGCCTCCGTAGCCGCCGCCGCCGCCTCCGTAGCCCCCGCCGCCGCCGCCTCCGCCGCGGGACTGGGCCTGGTTGACGGTGATGTTGCGGCCGTCGAGCTCCTTGCCGTTCATGTTCTCGATGGCGTCGAGCATGGACTGCTCAGAGGAGAAGGTGACGAAGCCAAACCCGCGGGACCTCCCCGTCTCCCGGTCGGTGATGACCTGCAAGATCATCAGACGGCAGCATCAGACTGGATGTTCGATTCGAGCGAGCGCAGATCCGATCGGGACCAAAACATAGCAGATCTGTCGAGCCACGACACGGATCTAGCCTCGCAACAGCACAGAGCAGCCACGAAATGAAACCCGGTGAGAACGAGACAAAACAGACCTTGGAGTCGAGGATCTCGCCGTAGGAGGCGAAGGCATGCTCGAGGGACTTGTTGTCGGTGGCCCAGGCGAGCCCACCGACGAAGCAACGGTACTCCACGTCCGCCGCCGCCATCTCCCCTCCACAAAACCCTAACGAACCCTGGAACCGAGTGGTAAGAGGGGGAGGAGAAGCCAGCCCACCTCTGCGAGAGCACGAGGGAGAACGGATGCCCTACCCCGCGGCTTTATAGGCTGACTGGCGCAGACGGGCGCCGTCATGATCGGATCGGGCGGCGACCGCGCAAGGAGCGGTCCGAGCGGAGGATAAGGATCCCCGAGGTGGGCCTACAGGGAGGGTTCTCGAGAGCCAGATATTTTTGCCGATGGCGTGATGGATCTGTAAGCCGACCAGAATGCAGCTCATGGACCGAACTGGGCCTGGCTACATCACCATAGTGCTTGACTGGCCCAATCGAGTAGGTGGCGCTCCCCTATATGGGCTGTACTGTCCCGTACTGCTGCCATCTGCAGCCTGAGGCCTCTGCCTGGAAAATTTAGAGATTGTCATTATAATTTTGCTAAATTAATATCCTGGTCCATATGTCATTAACTCATGTATACTCCATATGTTACTAAAATACTAATAACATATCTCTAACTTTATAAAATTATAATGACAATTTTCAAATTATCCCTCACAAATTCTGGTGAATCATCATCAGCACCTATAGATCACAGTACAAGTGTCCTCCCCAAACGCTGAACTAAACTTTAAGAAGGTGTCCTCTTCAGGATTGAGAAAGTGTTGCCGAAAGTGTTGCCCACTAGATCAGCAAGGGAGCCCAACCTACAAAATACAGTCATACAAAATAGTTGGCTCTGAAAATATCACAGGAAGCAAGCTAAACCAATAGAGCCAATTACATGGTCCTCTTCAGGATTGAGAAAGTGTTGCCGAAAGTGTTGCCCCCTAGATCAGCAAGGGAGCCCAACCTACAAAATACAGTCATACAAAATAGTTGGCTCTGAAAATATCACAGGAAGCAAGCTAAACCAATAGAGGCAATTACATGGGCTATTGTACAATAATCTATTTATATATTGATATTTATGAGCAAAATAGATTATGTATAAGTGTATACAATAGTCCCGTGTCTCATCTTATGGCCAAAGTACTTTATTATTATTTATCTTAAATGTGAGGTGGCTTATATAGGAAATATATTGCTCATGTGTGTGTCATCATTAGCCACTAACTAGCTAAATAATAATACTCATATCCTATCTTTTCGTCTCATGAACCAGCACCTATAATAGATAAAACAACCGTTCTATATCTGTTGGTAGTACTAGTGCGGTAGTGCCTAAAACAAGAAAATACTACTGCTACCAAGACAACCGGCTCTTTGTCGAGTACTAGGTGTTGCCGAGTGCAATTCATCAAGCACTCGGCAAAACAACTCCACTTGGTAAACTTGCTTGTTTGCTGAGTGTTTTTTTAGCACTCAACAAGCAAAGTCTTCGGGAGTGGTTTTTGTTTTGCACTGTAAGTATTTATTTGCACTCGATAAACTTGCTTGTTAGTTTCGTGGTTTTTTGGCACTCGATAAACAAAGGCTTTTGCCGAGTGTTTTTTTTTGCATTTGGCAAATAAGGTCATTACGAGTGTTGTGTTAGATAAATAGGCAATTTCCATGTCATTTTAATTCCGTAAATTAACTTGATGATGATGACATATAAAAGACTATTAATTATTGAGATCATGACTTTAATCATAAACATGATAAAGTCCAATGTGTGATCATATAAAACATGAATATAATAATAAACACATGTGAACATGATTCATATATCTTAATATATCTCATAACAGAAACATACGCATAACAGCACGTGAAACAACATAACAGAACTACTGAAACATGTACGCATAGTATATGACTTATTGGGGATATTTAACTTTTTACCATCATAGTGAGTGACGCCTCCCCAGATCTCATCATAGTGGCTGCCAATACAATTTCCTTCGCGTTTCAAACGAATTGATACAGAATTGTCACTTTTGCTGACGTGGCAAGCCAACGGCTCAATCCACGCGGGTTCGAAGTCAGCAGGGGCAGCAAAATGACCACCATGCCCCTGGCCTCCTCGTCTAAGCATTGCGGGCCGCTGGAGCCGGCCATTTGCTTCCCCGTGTCCTCCCCCTTCCTTCTCCCCGCTCAACCCGCACTCCGTGAGCCTGGCCGCGAGCTCCTCCCCCGCGCTTGCCGGCGCCCGCAGCCGCACCACGGCGGACTCGGCGAGGAGGTTGACCGTCATCGTCTTCGCCCACGGGTCTGCCGCCAGGAAGGGCCACACCCGTGTCGCGCGGCCGCGAGCTCCTCCTCCCCCCCCCCCCCCCGCTCGCCGGTGCCCGCACCGCGGCGGACTCGACGAGGAGGTTAACCGCCGTCGTCTCCACCCGTGGGTCTACCGCCAGGATGGGCCGCACCCGTGCCGCGCGGCCGCCGCACATCATGCCACTCACGTTGAGCAGCGCGGTGGCAGCGTCGGCTCCCTCCCCGGCCGCAGCCGCATCGAGCGCAGACGACGAGCCAGCCGTGGCGCGGGGCCGGGCCACAGGCGCGCCACACGTGGGGGTGGCGGAGTTGGAGACGGCGCTGGAGGGAGTGGTGGGACGAGGTTGGCGCGGAGCGTCAGCAGTGAATGGGCCGGAGGCGCCAGAGGGGGAGAAGAGTATCGCTCGAAGCCGAAGGTCGGACGTGCTATAGGAGGGAGATGGTGGCATAAGTGGCCATGGAAACGATCCCAAGACTCGCCTCAGCCCTCAGCATGGCAGACACGTCGCCATCATCTTCGCCTCCCCTCACGGCGCGGGGAAGCAAATGGTCGACTCTAGTGTCCCGCAACGCTTAGACGAGGAGGCCAGGGGCAGAGATGGTCATTTTGCTGCCCCTGCTCACTCAGAACCCGCGTGGATTGAGCCGTTGGCTTGCCAAGTCAGCAAAAGTGGTAATTCTGTATTAATTCGTTTGCAACGTGAAGAAAATTGTATTGGCAGCCAGTATGGTGAGATCTGGAGAGGCGTCACTCGCTATAATAGTAAAAAGTTAAATATCCCAACTTATTGCAGGAACAGAAACAACACATCTTATGAAACATTATAAGACAGCTACCAAAACAGACACAAGGCATCTAGTGAAACAACACAACTGGACAATTGAAACATATATGCTCTGTAAAACGTAAAACAGAGAGGAGATAAGATGTTCATACCCTCCCATCCTTAGAGCATTCGGAGATCCAGAACCTTGTCCGACTTTCATGTCGTAGTAGAAGAAGACGAAAAAGATGAAGTCCATTGGAAGAAGACGCAGATGACGACGCCGACTCCTTGTGAAGTCGCGGGAAGAAACAGCGGTAGTTCTTCAGGAAGAAGACGAACAACGGCGACGACGGTTCGGGCAGTCGCGTAGTCGCTCCCCAAAAACCTAATTGTTGATCCCGTGCAAGGTCTCGAACGGTAAGGGCTTTTGAGGCACCTGCGCTCTTGCTCCTTCATGCGCGCAGAGTTACGAGACGAAGATGTCGTCGAGCAGCGAAATCAATATCTGTAATTTGTTTCTGTTCTCGAGAAGGGGAAGAAGAATAAGACAAGAGAGGGTGCGGCTCCTATATCCCTGTAGAGGTAAGGGGTGACTTCTCCCGCAAGGAAAGCAAAGAGACCGCTCTCGAGAAGGGGAAGAAGAATAAGACAGGAGAGAGTGCGGCTCCTATATCCCCGTAGAGGTAAGGGGCGACTTCTCCCGCAGGGAAAGCAAAGAGACCGCTGGAAGACAGAAGACCAGGAGTCGAGCAAGCGAAGAGTTGAAACTCCTGGGATTAGTGAGTGCTAAAAAGTTAACACATCTGCCTCGCCACGCCACGCCACGCCACGCCACGCCCACGCCCCGCCCGGTCAGCCAGCGGCACGCGCGCGTGGCTGCCTTTGTCCGTTTCTCAACTTCTCAAATTAGATGTATTAATTCTCATCATATAAGTTGAGTCAACGTCCCTTTAACTTTTAATCCGGTACAAACATTAATTCCCACAATTACACACCATAGAGTTATTGATTTATTAAATATATGAATGGGCTTGGCCCATAATAAATCTAACATGTTGAAAATAAAACACTCGGCAAACAAGAAAAACCTAATTTTCAAAGCATATTTTGGAGCAGTAAATGAATTCAAATAAAAAAATGTTCAACTACAAATTTGTATATATAACTTCTCAAGAGTTATAACTTTATTTTAGTCATTTATCTATTCAAAAAGTGATAGTAATTTTATCACAAAATCTACATCTCTCATATAGTTTCATGAAACTAGAAAAGAGATATATATAAGATTTGTGAACAATGTTACTACGGCTATGTTGGATGAATAAATAGAAGTTGTCGATATTGATGAGTTATACAACTTTGTAGTTGACAACTTTTCATTTGAATTATTTTTACCAACGAAAATTACATTTGAATTCCTTAGATTTGAAATTTGATTTTTCCAAATGGCCTCAGATGGAGAAATAACCAAAATAAAAGTTGTAGATCACAAAAATTCATGAAATTTGGTAGTTGACAACTTTTTTATTTGAAATCATCTTGTTATAGAAAAAGGGGTTTAATTTTGAAATTTGATTTTTTTTAATCATCTCGGATAGAAAACTACCAACATAAAAGTTATAGATCTTGAAAAGTTGTGAAAATTTATAGTTGATAACTTTTTAATTTAAATTCATTTAGGCCCTCAAACAATCAATGTACACTCGGTTTAGTATAATACATGGGGAATCAAGTGATGTAGGGGCAGAGAGGTTACCTGTGACTGCGAGGCCGAGGTCATAACTTTGAATCTCTGCAGCCACCTAGCACACAAATTTTGCGTAAAAAATAAGATGACACACTACTTTGACAGAGACTGACGAGTAATGGTCGGTGGGGCTCAATACAACACAATTTTTTCGAGTTTCTTTTGATTTATATTTTGCCGAGTATCAATACAACACTCGGCACAAAGCTCTTTACCGTCAATTTTTTTGACAAGTGCTATATGCGAAAGGTGGCACTTGGCAAAATCCCTAATTCCGGTAGTGCTAGTTGCAGGTCAACCAGGTAGCCTACGCACTCACACAGCTAGCAACCTCTGTCTCCCTGCTTTCCTCTCTCTCTTCTTCAGCTGCAGCAGCTCCGCTGCTCAAATCCACCTCCACAGATGGCAAAATCTCATCTCTAACCACCTCTATACTCCTCTCTCTACACTAGGATCGCTATTACGGTGTTTGGTTTAAGGAATTAAATCATTTTAGATGAAATGATGCATCATAAATCTATTTTCAAATTTGACAGAATGACTATTTTCTCATTCTAGTATTAATTAATGTCCTCTCCATTTTACTATGCATATAGATATATTGTGCACCTTGTCCTCTCTGGACACGTCATTTATGGGTTAAGGCTACCGGAGATGGAGATGGCTGATGAGGCATGCAGAGGTAGTGATAGTTGCGAGAAGACGACAACGACGACGACCACGTGACCCTTATGATTATTGGTGATAGAGGTAGTGATAGTTGCGAATGCTGCAAGTAGATGCAGAAATGCTACTAGGCGGGAGGTGCTCATCGACTCCACCCATCAGTGACAGCGAGCTAGAGAGATCAAAATCTTGTCTGTGCATGGTTGTGGTTCTGCTACATCGATGAAACAAATACTACATCAATTAAACACATTACCGTGCAACAATCTTTGAACCAAACAGTACCACCTACCGCTCTTGCATGACTGTTATCTGGATCACAAGAATTAGAAAACCGGATTTCCCAAAAGTTTTTTGATGACCTACTTTGTTAGACAAATTATTTAACGGATCTGAAATGAATCAAAAAAATCCCTAGCAACAAATCTTTTCATCAGTCGATTTAATCACGCAGGACGAGAATGGGGAGAGAGAAGAGAACGTGAGCTGATAGCTTTTGTGAAAAGTGGGGTTGTTAACAGTTTCATGATTTAAATAAAATAATATAGGAAGCCATTCTCAGCAAAGGTCCTATGGTCTAGCGGTTAGGACATTGGACTCTGAATCCAGTAACCCGAGTTCAAATCTCGGTAGGACCTATTTTTCTTTTAATTATATCATTTTTATTTCACTTTTCTCTCTCTTTTTCATTTAATTATATCATTTTTTCACTTTTCTCTCTCCTTAGTTTTTAGAATCATCTTCCAAGTTACTCCCTGTAACACCTCTGGTGTTTAATAAGTAATTAACCTGACATGTCATCATCATTAGTCTTTAATCATTCTTGCCATGCATTTAAGTTTGCTTAATTTTTGTGTAGATCTTGTTCAGTTAAGTGTTTTGATGCTGTGTTATGAGGACCAAAATTCAAAAATCAAAATAAAATTTAAATTCCTTTTGAAAAACCCCAAATTTCCAAACTCTAGTTTTACCCCTTTTTCTAATTCAAAAGTTGTTTAAAATTTGAAGTTGGTCCTTTTAGCAAAGTTGTAGATCTCAAATTCTAAACAACTTTGGTGTTTTGAGTTTTCTTTGTGCAGTTCAAAGTTTAGGAGTAATTTTCAAGATTTCAAAAGAAGAATAGGTTTTCACTGTGCACAGCTGGAGGACCCATACCTCATCCTCACCCGGCCCCTACCTCTCTTTGCCCGGACCCCCACCGTCCTTTTGCCCGGACCCCCACCGTCCTCTTGCCCGGACCCCACCGTCCTCTTCGCCCGGACCCCCACCGTCCTTCGCCCGGAACCCGGCATCACCGATAAAAGCCACCAAGCTCCCCATTGCCACCATCAACACTTCCTCGCCAACCCAAGCCATCAGGCAGCCCCAGCGCCCGCCAAGGCCGCCACTGCCTTCGCCTTGAGCTTCTCCACCTTCCCAAGCCACCAATTTCACCCCTCCGTCCTTTCCTTCGCCGGCGCAGCGACTCCCCTCCAACTCCGGCGAATCGCTCGAGCCTCACCCTCGAGCCAACCTTCGAGCCAACCCTCGAACCGCACACCCTCGAGCGTCCCCTCGAGCCACATCCCTCGAGCCGCATCTCTCGAACATGCCAAGGCCAGCCTCAAGCCTCACCCTCGAGCGTCCCCTCGAGCCTCACCCTCGAGCACGCCTGCGAACCGCGCCCCCTCGAAGCAGCCGAGCCCCACCCTCAGCCTCGGGCGAATCACAGCCACCCTCGGACTGAGCCTCGAGCACGCCGAGGCTACCCTCGAGAGGTTAGCCGAGCCTCCGCCGAGGCCTCGCCACCATCGAGCTCCCGCCTCCGACCCTTGCACCGCCTCGCCGAGCCTCGTTTCCAACTCCTGGTGAGCCCGCGAAGCTATCCCCACCCTCTGCCTTCCCAGCCGAGACCTCGAGCGACCGGTCCGTTGTCCGCCTTACAGGCAAGCACGCCGAGCCTCGAGAGAAGCACAGTTTTCCTTTTCTTTTAAAAATATGAATAGTGTTTTGTTTTCTTCTTTTTGTGAGGATTAATCTGTTGCTCTAAAAATCTTGAGATAAATGTTGTGTGTTTCTTGCTCTGTGTAGTATTTTAGAAAAATAAGAAACTCTACTTTTCTGCAAAGTTTAAAATATGAAAAATCCTCCTTTTAATTAATAAATGGATAGTTTTAGGTTTTTAGTAAAACATGTATAGCTCCAAAGGTCATGAAATTTGTTTTGTCATCTATTTACTCCATGATGAACCTATGAGATTAATTTGGTAAATTTTGGGACAACTGTATAAAATGATCTTTTAAAATAAATTAGGAAAAACAGAAAGGTAATCATGGTGTGACCTTTTGGATTGTTTGCTGTTCATAGACCCCACCCCTCTGGTCTATGATGATTGTGATGCCTTGCAATGTTTTGTAAATAATGCTTAATAAGTTTGTTTAATCTTGCTTAAAAAGATAAAGATAATTAATCTTTATGTCTATCCTAGAAGTTACTCACATGTTAGAAAGTTGTACTCTAGAATCAGTAGTCTTGTCCTGCACATTAGCATGCATTCCATGGCATCATGTTAAAGCATACATCATTTATCCACGTGTAGTATCCAAGAGTGTTGAAGTCGTGTTGATCAAGCTCTGGTGTTCACCATTGTCGAACGAGCCTCGGAGGAGGGTTCTTGTTAGACAGGCTTCGTCGAAAAAGACTTAACTTCAAGCAGCAAACGAACTAACTTGTGTCAATCTTTCTTGGATCTTATCTTCCCTGCAACGAAGGCAAGCCCCGGTGCATTTAACCCTTCCTTGGATTTATAAAATGTTTTCCTTAAATGCTTTTGAGTTAAACTACTGCATTAGGTTATAGGAGTTGTGTGATGACCTATTACCTGCATTATTTACCTCCACCAGAAGATCCACCAGCCCTGCTTTAAAACTATTTGCAAAATGCTTAGGGATGCTATACTATAGATTTGCAATAAAATGCCATTTTCAAAAGTGTGATCATTAAAAGAATCTTTATGTGAATTTGGCTTTACTTCCCGTTCGATGACTGCTTGCCTAGCTAGCATGTGGTCATTGTCGAGAAGAGGTTGTCCGCGCGTACGGTGCCGTCATGTTGTAGTCCGGGACTCAACAGTTGACACCGACCGGGACAGGGTTGAAAAACCGACAGGACCTGTACTCTTGGGTTAGAGTCCCGAGGTGCTTGTCGCTGGCGGAAAAATGTAGGGACCATCCGTATGGGGCCCTGCTGGCCAAGACTTGCAACTATTCACATACTACGGAAAGCTCTGGCTCCGAGGAATCCTTTATTGGACCGACAACCGCGCACTGGGAGTGGAGAGATGGCGGAAGTAGCATGTACCCACGTGGTCGTCGTACCTGGATAGGAGTGGTGTACTGTACTTCCGGGTGGCGTAGGACCGGGCCCAATCTTGGAGGAATCGTGGTAGACGAGTTGGCATATGCAAGCTTGGGTGCTACATATGCAGTGTGGATAGGGATCCTCAGCTGAGTATTATTTATCCGGATTAACGTTGCTCCTCGGTTATGGAGACTTGGTCACTGACTGTCAACGGAGATTGGTTCTCAACTAGGTATGTTTTGAAATGTAAAATGAATCATGGACAATGAAGAATTGAGAAATGCTTGAATCTTTCCAAAATAAAACAAGGTTTACAAAATGCTTTTTCTGCAAAATACTTAAGCCTTACCTTGACTACCCTAAGCCTTTCATTCCTAAGTCTTCTCCCTTTTTCTTTAGTCGGGTAAGTCTTGTTGAGTACCCCAGTACTCAGGGTTTGTTAATCCCCTGTTGCAGGTTTCTATTAGGTGGTGTTGATCATGATCATGTCAGTGGGCTTGACGTGATCTGGTTGTTCCTCTTCTCCAACTTAGGTACTCCGCCTAAGTGTGGTTCTGTCATACTACTCTACTTCCGCAATACCAGTTATTTTTATGTAAAAAGTAACATCTTCATAATTTGTAAAGTTTATCTATCTTGCTTCCGCACTCCGATGGTATTTTGTATCAACTGTTGTAATGTTGTAATTATTCCAACCTTCATGATGATGGTCCTGTGGCTCGTGAGTAATTCGGGGTCCTCTCGGGGACACCCGACGGATCTTTTCAGTAACGTGTTTCATTTGCACAGTCATTGGGCTCCCTATGACGATGACGTGTGCAAGTGGGCCACATTATTGGGCGGTTCCGTCACACTCCTTCCGTCCCAAAATGTTGGTCGTTCGGATAGACATTTTGGGACGGAGGGAGTACCCTACGCTAACTGTACCATGCAAGTACGATTCTTTTTTGTCAAAGTTTCTAACCAGGCTATTTTTGTTTTATATTGTATCATTTATTTTTTGTTTTATATTGTATCATTTTTTATTTCACTTTTTCTCTCCTTAGTTTTTAGAATCATCTTCCAAGTTAGGCCTTGTTTAGATATAGGACGTCACATCGAATGTTACGACACTAATTTAGTTTATTTAAAATAGATTAAATATAAAACTAATTGCATCGCCGCTCAGCATTTAACGAGACAAAGCTATTAAGCATAATTAATCTATCATTAGCACTTGTTATTGTAACACCACATTGGCCCTGTTTGGATACTTAGCACAGCTAGAGGTTAGAGTTATTTTCTAGCTCATAAGTAGCTCTAAACTAACTCTAGCCAAAGAGGTGTTTGGATATAAGGGTTAGATTATAAATAAATGTACTTTCTCAATCATTTAGCTCATTTAAATCAATTTTTTAGCGGATTTGGTGTGGCCGGCTCTGTGTGGCCTCGTGCACAAATGGCGCCCACAGGGAGGGAGGCGACGGGCGGCGCATATGGCGAGACCTCGCTAGCTGGGGGCCGGTGGCGGCGCAGATCCGAGCGGCCGGTGCGGCGGGCGGCGCGGATGGCACCCACAGGGAGCCAGTGTGGAAGGGGACCGCCTGTGGGTACGCCGGCCGGTGGTGGCGCAGACCCGAGCCGGTGGCGGCGCAGATCCGAGCAGTCGGTGCGGCGGGCGGTGTAGATGGCGCCCACAGGGAGCCGGTGTGGAAGGGGACCGCCGGTGGGTACGCCGGCCGGTGGCGGCGCAGACCCGAGCCCGCGGCGGCGCAATTTGTGAGCGGCGGCGGAATGAGAGTGAGCGAGGGGGAGGGTGGGAACGGAGCGGCTTGGGAGCGATCTGGATCCGGTGCGGGTGGACGAAAGAAAAAAAACGAGTTTCCAGTGGACCCCACCTGAAATAGCTCTAATAATCACCTCTCGAGGGGATAGTTTTTTTGGGTGGGTTAGATGCAAATAACCCCAATCTAACCCTCCTGTTTGGATACTTTAGGGCTATTACTAGTTCTAACCCATGGATCCAAACAGGGCCATTATTAAATAATGGACTAATTAGTCTCAATAGATTCGTCTCGCGAAGTAGACTCCGACTGATAAATTAGTTTTATAATTAGTCTATATTTAATACTTCATACATGTATCTCAATATTCGATGTGATAGATATAAAAAATTAGGTGACATCTAAGGGGGTGTTCGTTTCCTAGCAAAAAAAAAGTTTAGCCTGTCAAATCGGATGTTCCGGTAATAATTTATTATATTAAAAAATAAACTAATTACACCGTCATATGCTAATTAATAAGATGAATCTATTAAGGCAAATTAATCCATTATTAATAAATGTTTACTGTAGCACTATATTTCCAAATTATGAGCTAATTAAGTTTAATAGATTTGTCTTGCGAATTAGCTTTCGGCTGATAAATTAGTTTTTAAATTACTCCATTCTTAATAATAGACTAAATTAGGACCGTATTCGATGTGACAAGTCTAATTTTTTTGTTATGGGCCTTACTAACCAGGCTTCGTTCCGTATGCTAAACTGTACGATTTTTCTTTGTCAAAGTTTCTCCATTTGAGAGGAACAGAGAAGTCATTTGGAGAGACTAAAATCAGCATATCCAAATCTGTGTCGTTCGAACAGATCTTTGACAAGGGTATGTAGCTTAGAGTTACTATTGTGAAAGCAAGTAAATTTGATACTATGATGACCATAGTGCATGACCCGTATCAAAGTAAGTTTGAATTATGATAAATTAAATTCCATGATCTACAAAGCACATTAAACGCCTGTAGCTCAGTGGATAGAGCGTCTGTTTCCTAACCAGAAGGCCGTAGGTTCGACCCCTACCTGGCGCGCATGTTTTATGTGTTTTGGTTGTTTTTCTATTATTTTTTGTTGTTTTTCTATTTTTCCTTTCCTTCCTGTTTTCCTTATTTTCTGTTGTTTTCAAATGTATTTTTTTGTTGTTTTTCCATTTTCCTTTACTTTCTGTTTTCCTTTTCTCCCGTACTTTTTGTTGTTTTCCATTTTAACTTTTTTTTGTTGTTTTTCTACTTTCCTTGCTTTTTTTGTTGTTTTTCTATTTTCCTTTCCTTCCTGTTTTCCTTTATTTTTTACTGTTTTCAAATGTATTTTTTTATTGTTTTTCCAGTTTCCTTTTACTTTCCATTTCCCTTTTCTCCCGTACTTTTTGTTGTTTTCCATTTTCCTTTCCCGTTTTCCTTTTCTCGCGCATATATTTTTGTTATTTTTCCATTGTAATAATAGAATGATTATAATACACATTTGAAGCTGAAGCTGTTCTAACTTATTATTTGTATTTACTATTTACTATTTAGAGACACATTTGAACCTAGGGTCTATAGAGCCAAGGCCCTAAACATGCTCCAATTTTTTTATAGTACATGTGAATTTTGGCCTATTTTTTGCGATTAACTTCTGGCCTAATTTTCAGAGGAATTTCTGGCATAATTGATAGAGCCAAGACAAAAAAAAAACATGACCGAAAATATTTTTTTGAAGTACATGTTTCTGGCCTAATTCAAAGTGGGCCTACGCGTTGGGCCAATTTCTTACTCACAAGTCCGAACCGGCCCAGACTCGGCAGACTCCCGTCCCCTTCCGCCCTTCGGCCGACTCCACGACCGCGAGACCCCGGTTGGCGGCCGCTCGTTCCTCTCCGGCCTCCCTGGCTGCTCCCACCGCGGCGCCGCCTCAACCCAGCAGGCAGCACAGCCGCTGGCCGGCAACTCAGGCCCCTGCAGTTAGGGGCTGTCCGTGGCTCTTCTCCGCGGTCGGAGGCCCGGGCGCTTGGCTGTGCGGCTGTCCACCTGGCCGCAGCCGCATTGGCCGTCTGGCCGTGGGCGGCGAACCACGAGCGCCGAGCGGCAAGCCGGGCATTTTCTTCGCGGCGTGGGCAGGGTGCCAGCAGCCAGCCGCTTTGGCCGGAGGAGCTTGGGCGCGGCCGCGCGGTACTCGTCACCTACTCTAGTGTCAGCCCTGGTAAATTCCCCATTCTCTAATCCATTATCCTGTTCTGCCCGATCTAAAAAAAATATACGAATGATTTTGTAGAGTTGCACAATGAAGAGGACTGAAACATTAAAATCTTTTTTTTTCTCCTCCCGCGCCAATTATACAACCAGTGTAATGAAACCAACCTTCTACACAAGCACAATCAGTAGTAGTAGAAACACAGGACCAACCTTCAACACAAGCACAATCAGTAGTAGTAGAAACACATGTTAGGAAGAACCATAAATAGAATAACCAGCTAGCAATGCAAATGGCTTACAAAATAGGTTCAGGTTGACTTGCTATTATTGATGAAGATATGAGAGATGTGGAGAACAAAACCATCATTAGTGAGGTATTTTTTTTAACCATTTTCATACATTTTATGATTTGCTGATCCTCGGAACTAGTTAGGCTGTTAGGCATTTCTTTTGTAGCTCTTGGAGCTTTTATCAACTGTGTTGTTCAATTAAGCCAACAATTGGGATGTAGTCTAAATCTTGCATCTTTTATTTGCTACTCCATTACAAATTATAAGACTCTTTGGCTTTTCTAGATACTTAGTTCTTGCTATGTACCTAAATATACACTCTAGTACATAGTAAAAGTGATGTCTCTATAGAAAAACCAAAATGTCTTATAATTTGGAACGGAGGGAGTACTATTAACTATGGTTATGTGTCCTAGTTTAGGTGGTTTAAGCATTTAGATCTTGGCCCTAGGCGTGCAGATTCACAGCTCTGTCACTGTCTCTAGCGAGTTCAATATGACGCCTATGGAGCTCACCTCACATTGGGGTGAAAGTGTTGGACCAATCCCCTAAAAAAGATTGAAATTCCCACCATCTTGCCACATAAGCTCAAATTTCCCATGTTGAGTGAGGAATCTCCAACCTGAACTTCACTTGTGCTTTATTTGGAGAGTTGTTACTATGAATGTGGTGACAGATGCCCCCTGTTCAGTTTGATTCCTGAGATGCAAATAGTAGGCTATCGACATGGCTGAGAATATAATTTTGACTTTTGTTTTTTTGCAGAATTTAAAGTTCAACATGCTGCTTGTTTATATGCACTTCTGAATGCTTGGACCCGGTGTGACTACATAGCTTGGCATTCATTTCATCACTGATGGAAAGAAGATTGGGACAGCATGTATATTTGATTCCCAGAACTCTTCCATTTATGCAACTGAATGGTATGTCCTCATTCTCAGCTGGCCATGGACGCCGACCCAAGAAGAAGCTATATCACCGTGAACCTGGTCTTGACAAGACCATGGATCTTCAAAAGAAGCCTGCCCTTCTCCTTCATCTGCGTGACCTCATTTTGGCACAAAAGACACGGTCACTTCTTGTACGTGACCTTGAAAAGGAGGTTGGCTTTGTCCAAAAATGGAACTTTCTTTCACTTATTGAGCGTCACCCCAATATCTTCCATGTTTCTGGTGGAAGTGCTTCCCGAGAGCCCATTTCTGTCACACTTACGGAGAAGGCCAGAAAGATATCCAGTGAAGAGGCTGAAGCGCGAGAGCTAATGGAGCCAATCTTGGTGAGAAACCTTAGGAAGTTACTGATGATGTCGATGGACTGCCAGATTCCTCTGGAGAAGATTGCACTAATCCAGTCTGAACTGGGCTTGCCTAAGAACTTCAAGAACAACTTGATTCCAAGGTACCCTGATTTTTTTTCAATTCGTGATGTGAAGGGACTGGACCATTTGTGTCTGGAGAATTGGGACTCTTCACTAGCAGTTACAATGCGAGAAGAAAAAATGAATTTTGAGGGTTTCCAGATTGGCTGTAGAGGGATTCCTAAAGATGGAAATGTCTTGGGTCCTTTTGCTTTCAAGTTGAAGTATCCAGCAGGATTTAGGCCAAACCGGAAGTACCTTGAAGAGGTTGTCAGGTGGCAGAAGATGGCATTTCCTTCACCTTATTTGAATGGTAGGCGAGTTGAGTCTGCAGCACCACAGGCTCGAAAGCGTGCCATTGCTGTTCTGCATGAGATTTTGAGCCTGACAATGGAGAGGCGATTGACATCTGATAAGCTAGACATATTTCACAATGAGTACAGGCTTCCATGCAAGTTACTTCTTTGTTTGGTGAAAAATCATGGCATCTTCTACATCACTAACAAGGGAGCAAGAAGCACAGTCTTCCTCAAGGAGGCTTACGAAAATAGTAGCCTTATTGATAAGTGTCCTTTACTGAAATTCCATGATCAGTTTGCATCTTTGATTGGCCGACCCTGCTCCAACTCAAACAACACGCTGGCAGTATAATTGGAGTGAGGATTTACTGATCAGGAGACAAACTATAGTTGGTGCATCTGTTTTGTTGAAACTCAGGTCAGCTCATTGCACATGCAACTACAATTTAAATCCTGTGTACAGTTGCCGTTTCTCTCAGCTCAGTAGCTAAAGAGAACTAAAGAATTGAAAAAGCCAGTGTCTCATCTTCAAATGGGAAGCCATCTGAGAAGTGACGTGGCAGCTCTGCAAATTAGACAAAATAATGCTTGTACCAGAAGTTACATCTTTATTCAATTTCACACGATTGTAGGTTTGGATCCTAGGGCACCATATGATTGACTTAAGAATGTTCTAGGATTAACTTCTTTATGCAGCTTATATCCCAAAACAATGCTATAGCATTTGTAGCCCTTACTATCATAACATGTGGTTTGTTTCTCTTGGCTTGATTCTTTCTTCTGATAAATAATACAGTCAGATGCTCATTCATTTTAAAGCGTATCTTATTCTCTCCTTTTATTTTTGTAAGGCGCGGTTTGACCCAGCACAGTCTCTAACATTTTGACTTGACCATTAATTTCTCATATATTATAATGTCCATGACTACGAATTTGACATATGGATGTATTTTCAAAATTTCAAATATGTATCCAACAATACCAAATTTGTATGGTGTAGTCTATAAAGTTTTAAGTTAATTGTTGGTCAAAGGTCAACAACCGTCAGCTCTCTCTGTCAGGAAACCAGTTTGATTGGAAGAGGTTATCCTGGGTTATTCTACTGATCCTGCCACAGTCCAAATTTTTGCTGAGCTTGCTATGGGTAAAACAGTTCCACACTTTACTCTTCAGCAAGCTGTTCTAAGAATTGAAATAAGAGTCTAGATTCGTGTCAATAGTGCACTACTGCTCAAGCTCATTTCTGCTCTCCATGCCAGTTCTTTGGGAGTGGCCTCTGGTTTTCCAGTGACTTACAGAAGATTAAAGGCAATGTTTGCTTGGTCACAAATGAAGCAGTCAGTCCATGACTTTGTCATACGGTGTCTGGTCTGTCAACAAGCTAAACCAGAGCATGTGAAATATCCAGGGTTGCTGTTACCATTGCAAGTACCTGAACATTCTTGGCAAGTAGTCGCAATGGATCTTGGTGGTAGTCAACAAACTCTCTAAAGTTGCCAATTTTCTACCACTTACTCATCTATTTATAGCTATGACTGTTTCTCAAACCTACATGCTGAATGTATAGCATCTCCAAGAGTTTCCTATATTTTACTTGGCAAATCTTGTGTTTTGCCAACTAACAAAAAAATGTGTCAACTAAAAATAGAGTTTCTCTCCAAGAGTTTGCTATTTTTGACTTGCCAAAACCGAAAACACTTTTGCAAAGTGAATACTGAACTTTCATCTAAACCAAAACAAGTCTTCTCACCTTTTCTTTGTCTCTGGTACTTTCGCAACTGAAACCTGGAAAGAGTTTCTAATAATTTTTCAGCCTTCTAATCACTTTTGCCAATCCATATACATGCCAAGTTGGGATGCCAATCTGTTGGAGACTATTTTTTTCTTATTTTGCAAAAAAAATGTGGATGCCAAGTTAAGATAGCAAACTCTTGGAGATGCTCTTAGGGATGCCCCTAACCATTATCTCAGACAGGGACCGTATTTTTACTAGTAACCTTTGGCAAGTCCTCTTCAATTTGGCAGGAGTATGAGCAGTTCCTATCATCCCCAGTCTGATGGGCAGACTGAAAGGGTAAACCGGTGTGTTGAGATATATCTCAGGTGCTCTGTCTTGTTGAGTATTGGTATACTACATGTTTCCATTCTTCTTTGAGGAAGTCTCTTTTTGAGGTACTACATTGACACTCTCGACATTTTTGCGTTACTATTGTCCCTGTTTAGTGATGTTCCAGATCTTCAAGAATGGTTGGAGCGCCAAGCCACCAACTCATGCAGGCACTGGTCAGGCAACATCTTGAATGCGCACAACAGCTCTTCAAACATTAGGCAGATAAAAAAGGTCTGAATATAGCTTTCAATGCAGGTGATCTGGTGTTTGTCAAACTTCAGTCATATGCTCAGAATTCTGCAGTGTCCAATCCAACTACGAGCTCTCATTTCGTTATTTTGGGCCTTTTCCTGTCCTCAGCAAAATCAATGCAGTGGCATATGAAGTTCGGCTTCCTCAATCAAGTTTATCCGATATTTCATGTGTCCCAACTGAAATTGGCGAAGGGACCAACACACCAGGTCAATGTCACCATTCCTGACCTTGATCTAAATTTGCAAATTCTGCTGTCCATTTCAGATCATTGCCTTTGTCAACTTGCTCAAAAACTGATCCCTCAAATCCTTGTGCATTGGTCAATGTGGCCTCCGTCTATGGCCACTTGGGAGGATGAACAACCACTGAAGGAACAATTTCCCCACGCTCTATCTTGGGGACAAGCTGGTGGCCAAGGAGGGGGCGATGTCATCAACCTGCCACAGGCCTCATCTGGAGGAGCAGCTGAGGAACCAGGCGGCACACAGAAGCAAAGTGCAACAGGCCAAGGCTCCACACCTAGTCCAACTGAAATGCAGTCTAGGAGGAGGACAATGATGTGGACCAGCACCAGTGTGTCCGCAGGCCCAATTCGAAGTGCGTGCGTGCGTGCGTGGGTGTGTGCGTGTCCGTGTGCATGCGTGTGCGCTCGCGTGTGTGCGTCTATAGGCATAGGCAGCAGCTTCTGGTAATGTTTGTTGGATGATCACACCCATTGACCTATTTTTGCATTACTATGATCTTTTTAATGAATTGCAGTACCACATTCTTGTAGTTCCATGTTTGAGATGTGAGCTTGAGTAAAACATATTGTCAGCATCCTCATGTTTTGAATACTGAGTTATCTACTTACTTATTGTTGAATTAAGCATAGAGGAGCAATAAGAGTGTTTGTGCTTATGCTCAGATGCTAGACATGCATTTTTCAAATATTCGACAGCCATATGGGCACATATGTTAATGGCAGCCAAAAAAACTTTAAAGATTACGTTTTAATTATAATTTTAGACAGCTGTGGTAGAACATTAACATTCTAGATAGCTGCAAACGTAACTTAACTTTCAACTAACTATGTAGTAGAGCCATCACATGTCTATGGCACATTGTTGTGGGAAGAACGAAAATGAGAAATTGAGAATTATTCACTTCCCTTGTCATTGATTGTGTTGTATTACTAGCCTTGTTTTCAGATCATCCATGGTTTATAGAATCTACTGCTGTGGACCAACATTCCATCTGGTCCACTACGGAAGGTCCATCTGGTCCACTACGGAAGGTCCATCTGATTCCTGTGTGCTCCTGGATTATCATTGCACCTGACAGCAATATGTGTCTGTACTACAATGATCACCTTTTGTTGCCAGTCTAGCGCATGTGTCCTTGCATTCCTGATGTTTTGATACTTTTTGTACTAGATGTTTTGTGTGGAAGAAATGAAGTTGAAATGTAGAATGCCAATAATGTTCTTCAGCTGATGCATACATATCTAATTTTCCTATCATAGACCCCATTATGGTTTGCAGTGTGCTCACTCAGAATTTTGTCCTGCAGCACTTGCATCCTATACAATCATCAAATTCATGTCGCAGATTGTCCCTGTTTCTGTTAACCAAGACTTGTGCACCTGAGATTATGAGCCCCACCCACTAGTAACAGCAGGGCAGAGGGAACTCAGAATAGGGTCAAATATGAGAAATGCTGGCCAATGAATTATTGTGTGATCTATATCCATCAGGAACAGGTATGCAACTATGTAATTGTTTCATGTTATTTTCTAGAACTTGTACCATAGCAATAATTCTTGAAAAGTAAACTTTATCATCATGGTTGTCCATGGAATCTAGCAATCCAATAGTCAAGATTTGTTAAACATGTGTTGATTCTAACAATTGCCAGGCTATTTCATGGCAGGTATGTTGTACTAATGTTTCTTTTTGGTGAAGGTTCTGCTTTGTGTCAAAATTGATACATTCAGCAGTTATCAAATAAAGAAACTTTCTGATTGAGTGGTGACAGACTGATGCCACCTTCTCTCTGAAAGCTTGTGGGTTACATTGTTGCTTTGCTGAATAATGATCAATGGAATGGAGGTACTCAGTGCTGTTGATCCGGGATCAGTTTCTAAATGGGGGAAAAGCTTTTCGATCATGCCTGCCTCAGTATCTTGTATATGTTTTGATTTCAGTACCAGAGTGGCTGTCCACGAAGCACAAGGAATGCCTTGTTGGGAGATGCATCGCCGATGTTCTCGACTTAACTGCAACGCTACACCGAGCTTTCAGTGGGATCTGTTGGAATAATCAGATGAGCATATACCAAATAAAGATCAACCGACAAAATTATGGATGGTGTGGACACATTGAGGTGAAATCATGCCAACTGGCTGCTGCTCGATTATAGCCCATGAAAGTGAGGAGCATATACGGGGTGCAGCGATTGGGACCAGGTTCTGCAGACACCGAGAGGGCACCCATAGTAGTGGCCATGAGCCTGGTCAGATGCACTAAAAGCTAGATTTGGATGGGAGTTAGTGGCTGATAGTTTAGGCAAGCCTATCCTGAAGTCATCCGAACAAAGGATGGAGACTAGACAGCCTTTTCGTATCCTGCTTTTTTCCTTCTGGTAAGCATTTATGCCTGCTTCTTTGGTAGCCTTTCTGTTTGCTGTTACTTCCACAACTTACATTGTGGACCTTGCATCATCGGCTCTTAAATTTGCAGGCTCTATTATTGGCCACCAAGAGCACATGCTTTTACTTTGCTCCTCCAGTCACCGTCAGCTCCTAGTGAGTGACACATCTGGATTTCCATGTTGATGGCGTCTTCCTTGTACACCATTCTTTGCTTGCATGTCACTGTCCTTGGGTAGCATTACCCATCTGATAAACAACTTTTGTGTGTGGCTGGGGCCTGCCTTTCGAGGTTGGCAACTTCCACAAAATCGCAAGGATTATCGCAGCTTCGGAACCGGCTTCTCTGGTTGGTTTTGGTGTCCCTTTCCCTGGACCCTGCCTTGACTTTAGGAAGCTACCATTATCTTTACTTGCCCTTCACTTCGATTCCCATACTTACCACCTGATTTAGACCTAAATCTAATTTTATGCCCCAATTTAGGTGGGTTTCTGGCTTCTTGCAGCTTATTGCTAGAACTTCATTATCCTTTTTTATTTTTTGCTGGGCGTCTGTTAACTTTTTGTTGGTTCTTATTTTTTTTTTCTGCTCTTAAGTAATGGGTTTCTCAAGCTTCAGAGGAAGTCAATTGATCCCATGAATCTCATTGTTAAACTTCTCTTAGATGGTTGAATGTCACAAGTAGGTCTGGCCAGCCCCGATCACTGTTATTTCTTGCATTGTTCACCTATGTCTATCCATTTGGAGTAAAGAGCACCTCGTTCAGGCTGTGCAGCCATTTCTCTTTCGCTTGATTGAATGATCAAATTGGCACTTAGCGGGTGAAACAGTCCTGATTTGAACATCTGAGCCTGCTCAGCCATCGCCGTCCGTCCACCCGGACAAGAATTTGGACTATGTATCAGCGTCACCCTGGAGTCTGGTTTCTTCCAACTCCTCCAGCAGCAAGTCATTTTTATACTTGTCTCATCTGAAAAAAGTATGTGTGCTTATTCTATCCATGGAGTAGGAGTCCATCCTTGTGTGATTTGTTTGGTTCAGATTTCGCAATCTGGGCATACAATCGGGCTGCCTGCCTGTCCCTCTTTACCCAATCCATTGGTAGTGTTTGCAAGTTTTCCTCATCTTTCTTTATCTCTGTCATGTTGACAAGTAAAGACATGGGGCATATTATTCTTGGAGCCCATTACTGAAAGAAACGATTTTATTCCATGTCAATCAGGCCAGGCATCTGGAGAGGGAGATGAATCATTCCATCTTTAGCTCATCACCAAACCCACCGGGTCAATCCACTGAGGTAACCTTTTTGAGATACCTTCTTAATCTACTGGTTACATAGTTTATTCCTTCAATGTGTGCATATTTTGGGGTGGGGTGGGGGGGGGGGGGGCACACTTGTGCCGGAGCAATCATATTCCTATCTTATAGATTGGACTATTAGCTGCTTTATCTACTTCATAGGGTGTGGATTATGGAACACAGTGGTAAAGATAGACTAACTTTATATTATTCGTGGCAAAATAAAAAAAGATGGGCTAACTTTACTTCGACAGGAAACAAGGCCTACTAGCTAGCTACCTGCAAAAATCAAAGTTGTAGTGAAGCAGAGGCCAATTTTTTGTTTATTAAAGGTAAAGAGCTCTTTTGGTGTTTGGTACCGCTTTGTCATGGAACGAGACGATCAGGATCAGACCACCACCCTCATGCACAGCCCTAATCACTGATTGTGCACCCGTTTGTCTAACCAAGTAACCATCGGTCTATTTCTTGTTGCTGTGGAATAGCAGCAGCCATGGACATGTGCGTCCATGGCAGTGACCTCTGCAAGCTGCATTGTGTCGCTTCTCATCTGAATGATGGTGGTGGAGGACCCGCGCTGTGTGGTGTGGGGATTCTGCCCGGTTTTGCTGTTGTCTGCTGCCGGCTGAGGCCGTGCACCTGCACCTTTCTGCCAGCCAAAAAAAAAAAAAAAACCTAGGTTTGCGTTAGCGTTAGGTCTCTGTATTTTCTGGCTTCCTTCAGCATCAATCCACCTCCACCGGGCATCATCCATCTTTTTCCTTGTTGTCTTGTGGATTTGTACCCTGTTCTGCTGCAATGGGAATCTCGCACGGCGCATCACTATTCTGCATTTATTCATTTATCTGTTGTTTTTTTTTTGGAAAAAATGCTCAGACAATTTTGTGTACAGTTTTTTCCCCAGGTTTAAAATTGCATTCTTATTTTTCTGTTGTTCTTTTGACATGCCTCTAATGCTGCAAGTGGGTTGTTTTCAGCACATACGTGTACTCCTTCCTACTTGTATGAGCTGGTTCTGGAGCTTTTCTTCCGGTGGTGTTTCTTTCTCTCCTGTCATGTTTGCATGGTTGCAGCAATTACAGAAGACGCTGATGGTGGGCCTGGAATGGCATAAATCCAGGGAAAGGGACGCGGCGTGCATATATAATTGCGCACAGCACGCACAGCACACACATCTATGACTATGATCTATATCTATCTACATGCACTACTATAATAGAGGTCCTGACGTTTGTGTGCTTGTGATCAGTGACTGAAGAGTGGAGAGGCTGACCTGACGACAAGGGTGGCGGCATCTTGGCGAACCGTCCGGCGCCTTCTTTCGGCAGCGGCAGCACTCCGCACGACACGAGGCCGTGTGGTCTGGGATGGAATAGGCTTTTTGGCATTTGCCAGGACGGCCGGAGGAAGGGATCACCCTGGCATTTTCAGAGGCTAGCGTTCACTTGAAAGCCAAGCCATGGAGGAGGCCATTGCGCCCATGCCTGTAAAATGCGACGAGATGACGTGCCCTGTGAGATGTTTTTGGTCAGGCTCGGGACTCCAGCGAAACGCTACATCCTCCTGCAAATCAATTTAGCGCAAAAAAAAGTCTGCACGGGTACCCGCTAAAGCGTGCGCTATCCATCTGCATTCGGTAAATTTCGCGTCATACAGTCAATACGCTATACGCCGCTGGCCACGTGCCTTTGGCTGCCGAGCGCGCGCGGAGTAGGAACAAAGCCCTGCCGCGGTACAGCAGTTGGTGGCCCCCACCTAATTTCATCTTAAAAAATGTTATATCTCACAAACCGAAAATCCAAATTAAATTTCGATTACACCATTGTATTTATTGCAATTAATTCTTCAAAACTAGATATCTCATGTATATATTTAGATAAAGTAACAAGTGAGCCCACAGTGGATAGAGGATGATATAGAGGATGGATAGATGCGGGAAAAATGAATATAGAGGAGATAATCTTGATGACCAGACAGTATAGAGGATGAAAATAGAGGTTCGTGAGTGCGGATAGAGGCCTTGTTTAGTTTGGGGAAATATTTAGAATTGACATTGTAGCACTTTTGTTGTTATTTGACAAATTTTGTTCAAACATGGACTAACTAGACTCAAAAGATTCGTCTCGACATGTACATACTAAAAGTACAATTAGTTAATTTTTTTACCTATATTTAATGCTTTATGCATACAGCTAAAGATTGATGTGACGAGGAATCTAGAAATATTTGGAGAAAGTTGGGGAAACTAAACAAGGTCTGGAGAAAGTTGGGAAAACTAAACAAGGTCTGACATAAAAATCCGCGAAGTTTGGATAGAGAGAGATCCTTCCTCTGTTGTCTAGTAGAATGATCCAGTAGAATGATGGATATATGACAATGGTAGCTACAGTACCACTACTTTACTAAGAGTATCTCCAATAGTTTGGAAAAATGACTTGCTATCCTTGTTTTATTGGGAAAAGAAGAAAAAACGTTCTCCAACAGATTGGTATATGACTTGCTAAATTTTTCCAAGTTGGAATCAGAGGTCATCTACTTGCTATATTTACCAAGTCAGCTTCACTTGCTATCCGGCGTTTCTACGTTATTTTTACCAAGTTGGAATACTTTTCTATGTTATTTTTACCAAACTATTGGAGATACATGAAAAATTTACTTGCCAAAAATTTTAGCAAGTTACTAAATGATAATTTTTTCTAAGTCGATTTTACCAAACAATTGGAGATGCTCAAAGTTGGTGCTTAGTTAGTGGGTGAAAAGTTTTAGCATAAAATATTAAATGTTGCGACACTAATTTAGTCTATTAAAAATAGATTAATAAAAAATAAATTATAAATTCAGTAAGAAAATCATGTGTCGAATTTATTAAGACTAATTAATCTATCATTAGTATATTTTAGTGTAGCATAACTGAAAGTGCATTCGCCCCCATTGTGGGTTTTGGATAATTAATGACAATCAAATTAGGGACTAACGGATTTATAAAAGCATGCATGCAGGTGTTAGTTTCTTAGAAAGATTTGAAACGTTGAAATATCGTGAACGAAGCACGTTGGATACATTTGGACATAAAGATACCTAGCTCGAGTGGTGGTTTAAAAGTTTCATTCTAAACTTGAGTTATAGGTAAGCCGGACTATCAAGAGGATCACAAATTAGGTTGGCTAGATGTGGAGAAAAGTGCTCAAATCGACTAACTAAAGTTCGCTTGAGAGACACCGCACAAACACGAACACATAAAGGTAAATCTGTGTGGTCGGTAGTACCGACCATGGCCTGCTCTGCGCGCTGCTCTAACATCCTCTCTGTTCGCGCTTAAAATGACCTGGCGGTAGTACCGCCATAAGGTCGGTACTACCGCCCCTCGGTGGTACCGCCCTTGGCCGGTAGCAAGCCAATTTTACAACCTCTCTGGATAAGCTCAAAATGACCTGGCGGTAGTACCGCCATAAGATCGGTACTACCGCCCTCGGAGGTACCGACCCTGGTCGGTAGGAGAGGGTTTTCTGCAGACCTCTCTGTTCGCGCTCGGTTTGGCTTGGCGGTAGTACCGCCATATAGTCGGTACTACCGACCCTCGGTGGTACCGACCCAAGCCGGTAGAAAGTTAGATTTACATGGCTCTCTGGACTCGCTCAGTTTTGACTTGGCGGTAGTACCGCCATATAGTCGGTACTACCGACCCTCGGTGGTACCGACCCTGGTCGGTAGTAGCCAAGGGACCAAGTCTCTTTCTGCGGAGCTCTCTGTTCGTGGTCGTTTTGGCCTGGCGGTAGTACCGCCATAGGGCCGGTACTACCACCCCTCGGTGGTACCGACCTGAGGCCGGTACTTTGACTTTAGGTCAGATCCAGATCTGTGCGACCGTTGGAGACTGGTCGGTACTACCGACCATGGGTGGTCGGTACTACCGACCAGCCTCGGGACTGAGGGAGTATAAATGGCTCTCCTCTCCTCATTTGACGGTTACACACTTATTCCACTCACTTATTGCGACCTAACTTCAGACAAACAGCCTCCAAGCATTGACTACTCCCCTCTCTCTCCCCCTTTGCTCCTAGATTCACTCACTTGCAAGATTTGAGCTAGGGAAGTGACATTAGAGAGTGGGAAGCTTCGATCTATGACTTGAGCACTTGGTTTCCTTTTAGCTGGCTTTATTTGTGTCTATTACTCTTGAGCTCTTTGAGCTCTAGCCGGTTAGGTGTTCTTCGTGGTAGCCCGTATTGATTCATTTGTGAGGGCTCCCCGAAGCGTTTGTATTACCCCTGTGATTTCTAGTGGAGAAACTCTAGTAGCCTTTGTGGTTGCTTGAGTGAGGCTAGAAGGTGAAATAGACTCCGACCTTTGTGGTCACCTCAACAACGAGGACGTAGGCACTCCTTAGTGGATTGGCCGAACCTCGGGATAAATCGCTGTGTCACGTGTGCTTGTTGTTGTCTCTACTTTGCATATTATTTGTGTTCTTCATGTTCTTCCTCTCCCTATCTCTTTGTTAGGTTGAGAAGGCTCGATTCACACCGTGGAAAGCAACCAAGGCTTGGTAAGACTAGAATCGTTGTGTATCTTACTTAGGGAAGTGGGGGTCATTCTTGTATTACACTCGTAGCTCACTTACATTGGATTTGTAGTTCCTTCTTAGGATCCCGGTAGTGTCGTTTGTTTGTGTCGGTAGTACCGGTGCTTCACCCCCGGTAGTACCTACCCAAACAAACCGGCAACACCGGTTGTTGTCTAATTACATTTTATAGTTTGTGAGTTTCAGTTTGTCAAAAATCACCTATTCACCCCCCTCTAGGCTGATTAGATCCTTTCAATTGGTATCAGAGTCTAACTCTTGTGTTAGCGCTTCACCGCGTGAGGGATAATCATGTCTACCATAAGTTAAGAACAAATTGATGACATTGTCAAGAGGGTCTCCACTCAGCTGCTAGAAGATCAAGCAAAGAAACATGAAGATCAAATGCAAAAGATGAAAGATGAGATGGAGATCATGAGGCAAGCTTTGGTCACCAAAGGCGAAACTTCCGGAAGCGGAGAAACTCTGCTACAGCCCAAAGAGGATAAGAAAAAGGAAGATGAAGAGAAAGGCAAGAGGGAGCAGGAGTTCTCTAAGATGTCTTATGACTAGCCAAATGGGCAAAGTCATCCAATTACCTAGCGTCAATCTAGGCAAACCACCCTCCTTCGACGGAATCAATTACAATGATTGGGCACACAAGATGAAGTTGCATCTTCTTGCTGCCAGAGTTTGGGAGATTGTCGAAAGTGGACCAAGTCATATTAAAGGCGAAGAGTTCACCGAAAATGATGTGGTTGAGTTTCAACAAAATGTTCAAGCCGCATCATTGATTCTATCATGCCTTAAGCCTGAAGAAAGCAACAAGGTACATGGAATGGAGAATGCCAAGAAGATTTGGGACACTCTCAGGATATCGTATGAGGGTGATGCAAGTGTGAGGAAGTGCAACATAGAGCTTCTTCAAGGAAAGATTGAGAACTTCGCTATCAAAAGAAGTGAGACCACTCAACAAATGTTTGATAGATTCATGACATTGGTCAACAAGATTAGAGCTCTTGGAGACACAAAGTGGGATGACAACTCAGCTGCAAGAAAGCTATTGAGAGCTTATAGAAAGAAGAACAAGACACTTGCATCAATCATCATGGAGAGACCCAACTATGAGAGCATGGGACCTCATGAGATGCTTGCCAAAATAAAGCATCATGAAGTCTTGGATGATGAAGCTCTAGAAGATCAAGAGGAAAGCCACAAGAAGGTGGTAGCTCTCAAGGCAAACCAAGAAGAAGGAAGCAAGGGCCTACATGATTCATCAAGTGATGAAAGCGACGATTCCGATGATGAGATTGCTCTCCTTGTGAAGAACTTCCGAAGATTCATGAAGAAGAAAATGTACCAGAAGGGCAAAGGTGGATACTTCAAGAAGTCAAAGAAGAGGACTTGTTATGAGTGTGGTGTGGACGATCATTTCATCGCTGATTGTCCACAAAAGAAGAACAAGAACAAATATAGCAAGAGTCATGATAAGAAGCAAAGAAGAAGAAGAGGTGGTGAAGCTCATCTTGGTGAAGAATGGTTCTCTAAAGATGACTCAAGTGATGAAGAGAAGAGCAAGGGCAAGGAGAAAGAGAAGGGAGCGGCCAACATCGCCATACACAAGACTTCTTCTCCAAGCCCCCTCCTCAACATGACTACCTCGACCACATCATCATGCTTGTTCGAGGACCTCACCGACAATGAGGATGACATCACTCATTCTTGCTTCATGGCTAAGGATGAGAAGGTATCACCTCACTCTCCTACTTGTTCTAGTGATGAATTTAGTGATGATGACATGGATGAATTTGAACTAAGTATCATAAGAAAGTTTGGTAAAAAGGGTGGACCTAAAATATTAAAATTGCTTAGTAAATTGGAAAGTCAGAATGAGAGTCTTGTTTTGCAAGGGGACTTGATCTCTCAAGAGAGAGAAAAGAACCTTGCATTGGAAGCCTCTCTTGCCGAGGAGAAGTTGAAGGTTGAGAAATTGACCGTGGAACTATCTTTAGCTAACGACTCTAACAAGAAGTTGGCTAAGGAATGTTCCACGAGCAATGACTCAATTGCTAATCTAAAGAGTAAGATTAGCTTGGTTCAAGAGAGCCTCACAAGCTCTCAAGATAAATATCAAACTCTTGAACTAAGCTACAACACTCTTTGGAGTAGTACTTCTTCAACTACTCCTAAGGATTCTGACAACTCTAATGCTTCAACAAGTAATTGTTGCAATAGATGTTATAAAGTTGATATCAATGCTTGTGCAACTAACATTGTTGAGTTAGAGAAGAAGAGCAAAGAGATCCAACGGTTGAACATGATCTTGAGGATTGGTTGCAAGTGCAAGATGGAACAACCAAAGGATATCCTCAAGACCGCAAGACATCCATCCATCAAGGATGGGATTGGGTACAATAGGTATGGTGGCAAGGCCAATGGAAGGAAGATGGTCAAGGGGGTACCCTTTGTTAACTTTAACAAAGGGATTCCTCTTTTTGACCTCATGAACAAGGCCAACAAGATTGCCAATCCTAAGGCTCCACTTGCTAATGGTAAGATCAACAAGGAAAAGCAAGTGGAGGCCCCCAAGCAACAAAAGCTCATATCAAGAAGCTATACATGTGATTACTTGTGTTGTTGGGGAGAAAACGGCAAGATTGTCGTTAAGTATGTTGGTGCCCTCAAGAAGAGGGAAATTATGAGAAATGTTTGGGTGCCAAAAGCTTATGTGACTAACCCCATAGAACCCAATCTCATTTGGGTACCTAAATCAAGAACATAATCTTGTTTTGTAGGAATATGCCTCCGGTGGGTCAAGTTGGGTGTTGGATAGTGGATGCACCAATCATATGACCCGGGCAAAAGAAATGTTCTCCTCCTTCCAACCAAGCAACGACTCATGCAACAACATTGTGTTTGGTGACAATGGAAAAGGAGAAGTGCTTGGTTTGGGTAAAATTGCTATCTCAACTGACAATTCCATATCTAATGTATTACTTGTGCATTCGTTGAGTTACAATTTGTTATCCGTTTCTCAACTTTGTGAAATGGGTTATGATTGTCTCTTTACGGATAAGGGTGTGACCGTCTCTAGAAGAAGAGATTCCTCTATTGCTTTTAAAGGCGTGTTGAAGGGAAAACTTTATCTAGTTGACTTCTCAACTAGTAAGGTAGAACCTACAACATGTCTAATGGCAAAATCTAGCATGGGTTGGCTTTGGCATCGCCGACTAGCTCATGTTGGGATGAGGAACTTGGCCCAACTTCAAAGGGAAGGGCACATCCTTGGACTAACCAATGTCTCGTTTGAGAAAGATAGGATTTGCAGTGCGTGCCAAGCAGGAAAGCAAGTTGGAGCAAAGCATCCAATGAAGAACGTTGTATCAACCACAAGACCATTAGAGCTGCTTCACATGGACCTCATCGGACCCGTTGCTTACCAAAGCATCGACGGTAACAAATATGGTTTCGTTATTGTTGATGACTTTTCTTGTTTCACTTGGGTGTTCTTTTTAGCAGATAAAACCGAGACCCAAGATATCTTCAAGAAGTTTGCTAGAAGGGCTCAAAATGAGTTTGAGCTCAAGATCAAGAAAGTGAGAAGCGACAATGGGACCGAGTTTAGAAACACCAACATAGAAGAGTATCTTGATGATGAAGGAATCAAGCATGAGTTCTCCATTCCATAGACCCCACAACAAAATGGGGTTGTGGAAAGGAAGAATAGAACTCTTGTTGAAGTCGCAAGATCTATGTTGGATGAGTACAAGACTTCCCATGGGTTTTGGGCAGAGGCGATGAACACCGCGTGTCATGCTATCAACCGCCTCTACCTTCACAAGCTAAGGGACAAGACGCCATACGATCTTCTAACCGGTAACAAACCAAAGGTGCATTACTTTCGAGTTTTTGGCTACAAGTGTTTCATACTTAATAAGAGAGCCAAAAGTTCAAAGTTTGCACCTAAGGTACATGAAGGCTTTCTACTTGGTTATGGTACTAACGAACACGGCTACCGCGTATTCAATAATGCCACCAGCACTATTGAGTTAACGGTAGACGTGACTTTTGATGAATCCGACGGCTCCCAAAAGGAGCAAGTCAATGATGAGCTTGTAGGTGATGACATGTCTCCATCCGAAGCAATCAAGAAGCTTGCAACCGGTGATGTGAGACCTATTGAGATTCAAGATGATGATGATGATTCGTTGCACACTCCACAAGATTCAAATGTCCATCATGTGCATTCGAATGTACATGGTGAAGCTTTCGCAACTCCGATAGATGGAGGTGCAAATGGTGGTCAAAAGCAACATCAACTTGATGATCAAGCACAAGCTCAACATGAAGACCAACAAGATGATGGGGACATCCCCACATGTGACGAAGATGATGAAGATGGACTCATTCAAAGGAGATCACTTGTGCCACATGTTAAAGTGCATCATACGATTCAACGGGATCATTCCGTTGACAACATCTTGGGGAGCATACGACGTGGGGCAATGACACGTTCTCGTTTAGCAAGTTTTTGTGAACATTACTTGTTTGTCTCCTCTTTGGAACCTCTTAGGGTGGAAGAAGCACTTGATGATCCGGACTGGGTGATGGCTATGCAAGAAGAGCTGAACAACTTCACCAGGAATGAAGTCTGGTCCTTGGTGGAAAGGCCCAAGCAAAATGTGATAGGAACCAAATGGGTATTCCGTAACAAACAAGACGAGCATGGCGTGGTAACAAGGAACAAAGCACGGTTGGTGGCTCAAGGTTTCACTCAAATTGAAGGTTTGGATTTTGGGGAAACCTATGCACCTGTAGCTAGGCTTGAGTCAATTTGTATATTACTTGCCTTTGCTACTCACCATGATTTCAAGCTATACCAAATGGATGTGAAAAGTGCATTCCTCAACGGCCCCCCTCTCCGAATTGGTATATGTGAAGCAACCACCGAGTTTTGAGGATCCAAAGTTTTCCAACCACGTCTACAAGCTCGACAAGGGGCTCTTTGGGCTCAAACAAGCCCCTAGAGCTTGGTATGATTGCCTTAAGGACTTCCTACTCAAAAAGGGTTTTGAGATAGGAAGGGCCGACGCTACTTTATTTACTCGCAAAGTCGATAATGATATCTTTGTGTGCCAAATATATGTCGATGACATAATATTTGGTAGTACTAATGTGACTTTTTGTGAGGAATTTAGTAGGATCATGACCAAAAGGTTTGAGATGTCCATGATGGGTGAGTTGAAGTACTTCCTTGGATTTCAAATCAAGCAACTCAAGGATGGCATGTTCATCAGTCAAACCAAGTATACAAGAGACATGCTAAAGAAGTTTGAGATGGACAAGGCCAAACCCATCAAGACCCCCATGCCTACCAATGGACATCTTGATCTGAATGAGGATGGTAAGTCAGTGGACCAAAAGGTATATCGCTCTATGATCGGTTCATTGCTTTACCTTTGTGCATCTAGGCCTGATATAATGCTTAGCGTGTGCATGTGTGCAAGATTTCAAGCTAATCCGAAAGAATGTCATATTATGGCCGTTAAAAGAATCTTTCGATACTTAGTGCACACTCCTAATCTTGGCTTGTGGTATCCCAAGGGCTCCACTTTTGATCTACTTGGTTATTCCGATTCAGACTATGTCGGTTGCAAAGTGGATCGAAAGAGCACTACCGGGACTTGCCAATTTATTGGAAGGTCTTTGGTGTCATGGAGTTCCAAGAAACAAAATAGTGTTGCCCTATCCACCGCCGAAGCCGAGTATGTGGCGGCCGACACTTGCTGTGCTCAACTACTTTGGATGAAGCAAACACTAAAAGATTTCGGATGTGAGGAAAATAAGATTCCACTTTTGTGTGACAATGAGAGTGCTATCAAGCTAGCCAACAATCCCGTAAATCATTTTCGCACAAAACACATTGACATCCGACACCATTTCTTGAGAGACCACGAAGCCAAAGGAGATATCTCTATACGCCATGTGAGCACCGAAAAACAACTAGCCGATATCTTTACAAAGCCTCTAGATGAGTCAAGATTTTGTGCTTTGAGGAGTGAACTAAATATCATTGATTCTCGTAACGTGGCTTGATGTCTTGCACATATTTGTTTTCACCTAGAGACTCTAGACAAAAGTTTTGTCAAACTTTGTGTGCAATTTCAAAATCTATTTTGCATGCTTCTCTTATGTCCATAGCTATGTACTGGTTATATGATATCTGGACATGATTGAAGTTTTTGTAGTATACCACACAAGGTTCTCCTAGAATAGCCCTCTGTCCTCTCTAAAAATGCTCGGTCGGTAGTACCGCCGTCAGGGGCGGTAGTACCGACCCCAATGGGCGGTAGTACCGACCGTGTATGACCCAGTCATAAAAGGCCGCGGTGAAACCTCTTTCTACCCTATCCGGTCAACCGTTTTTCACCCAACCGCCGCCGCCTTGCGTCCGTTCTTCCGGTCGCCGCCTTCACGCTCTCTCTCTCCGATCTCCCTCCTCCTCCACCCAAATCCATATTCGTTCGGTGGGAAGGTGTCTTGGTGCGTGGAGATCGTCTTGGTGGTGTTCTTGAAGCCCGGAAGTTCTTCCTTCATTGGATTTCGACCTCTTCTTGTCGAGTAGCAAGGTACTAGGGTGTTCATGCCCGATCTCTTAATGTACCTTGTTCTAGGTTGATTCCTTTGGAAGGATTGCTCTATCTAGTGTGTAGATGCTTCTAGGATGTATGGTTTGCATCTTCATGGACGAATTGTGTGATTGGATCGATGGAAACCGCACGCTGCAGTGCGGTCGGTAGTACCGACCTCTACGGGCGGTAGTACCGACCGCGCGCAGTGAGCAGTTTTCTTCCCCGATTTCAATCGTCGTCTTTGCTACATCCTTTGAAGTTTTCTTTCTCCGTTGTCTCTTATCCGTCTATGTTATCTTTTTCTAGATGTCGCATAGCCGGAGGCCCTCTCACCAGGCCAGAGATGATCAAGAGGAAGAGCATGTGGCTTTGGGGCTTGGTGATGTGCAGCAGGGAGAGCCGCAACGCCGCAATCCCGGGCGTCGTGCCCGGGCCGGTGGGAGCAGCGAGGACGTCACTCGACAGGTGCGTGGACGTTCATCCACGAGCCGTCGGAGTGTCGATGACGGCAGGGGTAGAGCCAGTGGCAGTGTTGCTGGTGGCAGTGGTGCTAGTGGGAGCAGTGCAGGTGGGAGTGGTCATGCTGCTCCTCCACCTCCACTGCCCCCTGTCAGTGGTCCTCCCGGGCGTCTGCATAGTGTGATAGTGGGCAGAGTGGCTATGGGAGCTGGAGCTGAGCGGGAGGGTCATTCCATCGATCCTCGTGTTGGACCTCCGTCTCCTCCAACATCCGGGTTGTTGCTGATCAACCGGGTGTTTCATATGCACCCTGAAGTCGGTGCCCTGATGTCTTCTCCTGCTCATCTTGGAAATATCTTGGATTACTCTGACAGGAAGAAGGCTAACTTGTTGAGGACTCAGAGGTTGGAAAACAGATACCTTTTTGTCAGGGATGACACAGTGGACAGAAGGTTTTGGTCCCGCTTTCAGCAGGACTACTACGTGTCTGTCTGCTGGAAGAGCTTCTGTTCTAAGGGCCATCCTCCTCTCTTTAAGCATAAGCGGCTGGTAATCCGCTCCTTGACAGACAAAGATTCAGATGAGATTCAGGCTTTGGTGCAGAGGCTAGAGGAGTGGAGGATACTAGGGCTGATATCTGGCGAGCGCAGTTACAATCAAGAGATCATCTGTCAGTTCTAGGCCACCCTCTTCATTGATCAGCCGGCCTAGGTGCTGCATTGGATGACCCAGGGAGTGCACTACAGGTGCAACTTTGTCACCTTTGCTAGACTGTTGGGGTTCAACAGTGAAGACAGGAATGCTCCTCGTCTATCTGAGATGTATGGTGGGGGCATGTATCCTGAGCATCTGGAGAACTCTGGGATTTACAAGGATGGGGCAGTGATAAACTTCAAAGTCAATGGTCTGAAGCCTGCCTACTTCGTGCTCAACAACTTGATGCGCCTTACCCTGGATCCCAAGGTTGGAGATAATGATAACTTGAGAAATGATGTTCCGAAGGTCCTTGTTCAGTTTGCTCGGCCAGATGGGCGTTTCAGCATCTCTCATTTTCTCTGGCAGAAGATCTCGGATGTGTACAATGACCCGCACAAGGACCTGCCATTTGCTCCATACTTAATGCATATCATTGAGCATGTTGTTGGAGCCACTTTCGAGTATGACCGGACCGTGAAGGAGTACAGTGTCCATAAGTTCTCATCGACGGGCAAGGAAAAGGTTGATGAAGGTGGTGGGATTCCAGCAGCAGCAACAACAACTCCTGGCGAGGCTCATGGCCAGGAGCAGGTTCATGAGGAGGTGCCTTCTGCTGCCGCTCCTCCTCTGCGTCGTGAGCCGCGTAGGAGTGGCGGTGTTCGCTACGCCCTCGGCAAGTTCTTCCAGTGGTGCTGCTACAAGGCCGAGCGCGACGAGCGGCATCAGCAGGAGGTGCGTGAGCACCTTGGTCTTCCTCCGCGTTCGCCGCTCCGACCCTTTCCAGACCCCTTCGCCGAGTATGATGCTCAGCCCAGACGTGGTGATGATGATGATGATGATGATGACGACGATGGTGGCCAGTAGCAGCCGCAGCAGCCGGCAAGTGGTGTTGAGGCAGGGATCTTCTCCTCTGACATGTTTCAGCCTCTTCAACACCCGCCTTCGTACCAGCCTCCTCCTTACTTCCCTGACTATGGTGCGGGTTCGTCCTTTTTGGGCGGATCCACATCATATCACGGTGGTGGTGGTGGCTCCTACATGGGCTTTGCTGCCCCCGACGCCGATCCAGCAGGGAGTGGTGGCTTCCGCGACCCTTCTCCTCCGCTAGATCCTTCTTCCGCCCCTTCGTCGTCATATCCAGGTGGTGATATTGGTGCCAGCGCGTTCTCCTCTATCTTTGGTGACTATGGTGGTTCGTCTGGTGGCTATTACTAGTTTCTTGCTTATCTTGGCCTACCCCTTTTGGCATTTGATGTCAAAGGGGGAGTGTTAGGCTTATCTTGATGTAATAGCTATCCCGTGAGAGAGAGTTAATCTTTGAGAACTAAGTGTGGTTATGCTACTTGTTTATTTGTGATGTGATGAGGATGTAAAACTTTTGTGCTTTATGTTAAATTCATGTTGGTTCATCCTCTATATTTCTGCTCTTGTCATGGTTGGTGATTGTTATTAGTGTTGGCCATCTCTTGATTATGCTAGTTATGTGAATCACCATGTCATCATGTCTATGCATCATAAATTGATATATATGTTGTTGTCACACACTTAGGCACCCCACAAATTGCAAAATTTAGGGGGAGCTCTTGTTCTTGTGTATGCAACCTTGCTTTTGAGTCAAGGTTTGTAATTCATATCCAAAGCATACACTAAGGGGGAGCTCGAACTAAAATTTTGAAATTCAAAAGCTTCAATTCTTTCTATCCTTATTGTAAGCCTAAGTTGGTTGTCATCAATTACCAAAAAGGGGGAGTTTGAAAGTGCATTCGCCCCCATTGTGGGTTTTGGATAATTAATGACAATCAAATTAGGGACTAACGGATTTATAAAAGCATGCATGCAGGTGTTAGTTCCTTAGAAAGATTTGAAACGTTGAAATATCGTGAACGAAGCACGTTGGATACATTTGGACATAAAGATACCTAGCTCGAGTGGTGGTTTAAAAGTTTCATTCTAAACTTGAGTTATAGGTAAGCCGGACTATCAAGAGGGTCACAAATTAGGTTGGCTAGATGTGGAGAAAAGTGCTCAAATCGACTAACTAAAGTTCGCTTGAGAGACACCGCACAAATATGAACACATAGAGGTAAATCTGTGTGGTCGGTAGTACCGACCATGGCCTGCTCTAACATCCTCTCTGTTCGCGCTTAAAATGACATGGCGGTAGTACCGCCATAAGGTCGGTACTACCACCCCTCGGTGGTACCGCCCTTGGCCGGTAGCAAGCCAGTTTTACAACCTCTCTGGATAGGCTCAAAATGACCTGGCGGTAGTACCGCCATAAGGTCGGTACTACCGCCCTCGGAGGTACCGACCCTGGTCGGTAGGAGAGGGTTTTCTGCAGACCTCTCTGTCCACGCTCGATTTGGTTTGGCGGTAGTACCGCCATATATTCGGTACTACCGACCCTCGGTGGTACCGACCCAAGCCGGTAGAAAGTCAGATTTACAGGGCTCTCTGGACTCGCTCAGTTTTGACTTGGCGGTAGTACCGCCATATAGTCGGTACTACCGACCCTCGGTGGTACCGACCCTAGTCGGTAGTAGCCAAGGGACCAAGTCTCTTTCTGCGGAGCTCTCTGTTCGTGGTCGTTTTGGTCTGGCGGTAGTACCGCCATAGGGCCGGTACTACCGCCCCTCGGTGGTACCGACCTGAGGCCGGTACTTTGACTTTAGGTCAGATCCAGATCTGTGTGACCGTTGGAGACTGGTCGGTACTACCGACCAACCTCGGGACTGAGGGAGTATAAATGGCTCTCCTCTCCTCATTTGACGGTTACACACTTATTCCACTCACTTATTGCGACCTAACTTCAGACAAACAGCCTCCAAGCATTGACTACTCCCCTCTCTCTCCCCCCTTTACTCCTAGATTCACTCACTTGCAAGATTTGAGCTAGGGAAGTGAGATTAGAGAGTGGGAAGCTTCGATCTATGACTTGAGCACTTGGTTTCCTTTTAGCCGGCTTTGTTTGTGTCTATTACTCTTGAGCTCTTTGAGCTCTAGCCGGTTAGGTGTTCTTCGTGGTAGCCTGTATTGATTCATTTGTGAGGGCTCCCCGAAGAGTTTGTATTACCCCTGTGATTTCTAGTGGAGAAACTCTAGTAGCCTTTGTGGTTGCTTGAGTGAGGCTAGGAGGTGAAATAGACTCCGACCTTTGTGGTCACCTCAACAACGAGGACGTAGGCACTCCTTAGTGGATTGGCCGAACCTCGGAATAAATCGCCATGTCCCGTGTGCTTGTTGTTGTCTCTACTTTGCATATTACTTGTGTTCTTCGTGTTCTTCCTCTCCCTATCTCTTTCTTAGGTTGAGAAGGCTCGATTCACACCGTGGAAAGCAACCAAGGCTTGGTAAGACTAGAATCGTTGTGTATCTTACTTAGGGAAGTGGGGGTCATTCTTGTATTACACTCGTAGCTCACTTACATTGGATTTGTAGTTCCTTCTTAGGATCCCGGTAGTGTCGTTTGTTTGTGTCGGTAGTACCGGTGCTTCACCCCCGGTAGTACCTACCCAAACAAACCGGCAACACCGGTTATTGTCTAACTACATTTTATAGTTTGTGAGTTTCAGTTTGTCAAAAATCACCTATTCACCCCTCTAGGCTGATTAGATCCTTTTAATAACATTGTCCAGACACTCACTAAGGAACTCATTTAGTTATGTCTCTCAACACTAGTATTAATTATCGCATCGATGTACGTACTCTCTCTATATAGAAAACAGATGTCGTTTTAGATAAGATTTGAGTCAAACATTTAAAATATAAATCATGAATAACTTTTAAACTGTTGAGTTTAGAGATGTAAAAATCGTATAAACAAATTTATCTTAAAAAGTACTTTCATAAAAGATATACATATACCACTTTACAACAAATATTTTCAAAAAAAATAAGTGGTTAGAGTTATGTTTTGAAGTCCGTGTCGTTGTCCTAAACAACATCTATTTTCTACATGGAGGCCGGGAGCACACGTGTCTAGAGGGAGCATGTCTTATTTTCCAAGTTAAAAACAGGTGTGAACAGAACATACCCAGTAGCTTACACGAGACAATGCCATGCGCTTAGCATGCGTGGACCGCGTTATGATTTATTATTATTACTACTCCTATGTGTCATGTGTGCACCTTGACTCCTTAAGTGGCTCATGGTGGATATTTTTGCATTTTAGGCCTTTCTTAAAATATTTTTTTTTGCAAACAAATTTGTTTAGAAACTTTGTTCAAAAGTAGGACAAAAGGGTCGGCGTCATGAGACATGACGCCGAGGTACTATAGCTCGGCGTCACGTGACATGACGCCGACCCCCTGCTTGGCGTCATGGGACATGACGCCGAGCCACGGAACATGACGCCGACCATTTTGTCATATTTTTGAACAAAGTTTCTAAACAGATCTGTTTGCAAAAAATGTTTCAAAAAAGAGCTAAAATGCAAAAATATCACTGGCTCATGGTGATGCACTGATGCAGCGCGCATGGTCCATCACCCATCCGGATCCGTGCCTGCGGTGGCGGTGGTGTGTGGTTGTCTGTTCGGAGCAATGCAAGTGGCGTGTCATGGAGAAGCGGAGACCGGAGCAACAAGAGGTCAAGAGCGACTGGCCGCCGCGTCAGTGTCGGTGCGGGGTTGAAATGGCATGCAGCCAGCAGCGCCCAGGCTCATCTGATCTCGATCACAGTCACGTACAGTACAGTAGGTTGGTCACGCCTACTCGGGCGGGCCAGCGTAGTCCTGCAGCTACCCGATCGCCGGTCCCAACGAACTAGGATCCCCTGGTCCTCCACACTTTTTTCGATCCTTTGCATGCATGCATAGTAGTACAGTACTGAGGATGATAGTGGGAAACGAGCGGTAATGATGCTAGAGAAACAAATAGTATCATGCTAGAGAAACAAATAGTATCTGTGGATTCGTAGCTAGTAAGCCCTGTAATGATGCTGCTGCGGGGGTGTATGTGTATGATGGATGCACGAGGGAGGGAAGGCCGGGATCACTCTGTTCCGTCTTGTTTTTGATTGACCAGCTAGTTAGCTAGTGACCCCCACTGTGAGCGCGTGAGGCATGCACGCGGAGAGCCGCACCACCGAACCGAGTGCCGCTAGCTAGTTGCCGCGTGCGTGACACAACTGCCGCGCCTCGTAATCGCATCCGCAATGGCCTGCCAAGGGGGCATGGGCCACCACCCACCGGACAGACCAGAGGCAGGGTGCGGGTGCGGGTGCGGGTGCGCGCTCCGCCGTCCGCGCGCGCCGTAGATCGGCGATACCAGGGCAGGGGATGGCCGGCTGGTGGTGGTTGCACCTGCACCGTTCGTTGCACGGCTACACCACCTCGCAGTCGCGTGTCCTTGTTTGCTGGCGGTCTCATTCATGGCTGTCTCGGCGGTCTCAAAGTGGTGGGCAGGGCAGCCGCCGGGATGGGATTTGTCAGGAACTAGTGGAAAACGCGCGTCTTCGCGCGCGCTATTTAAGAAATAGGTAAGAAAAGAGTAAAACGGAATAATCAATCATTTATAAAAGCATAGGTATTATATACACAAAACAGAAAATATAAATAATGCTAATCCGTAAAGAGGAATATTAGTTCAAACTAATTAGATTCAGACTCCTTAATTACCATCAGAAGGGTACACAGTTTAATTTGCATGCACACAATAACAGTACCATGTATCATCCAGAAATATGACATGGATGTAAACCTAATAAATCAAAAGGCATCAGGCTACCGGCGTCAACCTAATGAATCAGAAGCCATCAGATTTATGGCAAACATCTAAACCTTTGAAATAAAGAAAGATTAATAGAATTATATGTCGTCCAACCTACATATCTTTAGAGATGACAACATGGAGTGAAACGAACCTCTAAAAATAGAGTAGCAATCCGATAACCATGGACCATTATTATTTCAGCACTTCATTGACTATGTCGAGTAAACCTAAGAGAAGGGGTGACAATTAATAGAATTATATGTCGTCCAACTTACATATCTTTAGGGATGACAACATGCAGTGAAACGAACCTCTAAAAATAGAGTAGCAATCCGACAAGCATGGACCATTATTTCAGCACTTCATTGACTATGTCAAGTAAACCTAAGAGAAGGGGTGACAATTAATGGAAAACAAAATGCGTGCGGGGTAGGGTGATATTATTTTAAATACACAAAGATCTTGCGAATTTGTACAAAAGGTAGAACCATATAAAACTGAAATTCAGTTCCAACTTTGTCCTAGGACCGGCATAAATTAGCCTACTTATGAAATGCAGAAGGTATATTGAGACACATAGCAACCCGAGGCTCACCGAGTGATTACCATATTGCATACTTATTTCAAGCAACCCATTAATCCAAGCAATCTCGAGTCCATGATGGGCAGCTGGGAAGTTTAACATGAAATTAAGCCATTAGGGAAGTGCAGAATGATAAAAAAAAACTGGCACCTACTTTTTAATTTTCTGGGCCTGGGCTGTCAAATTGGAGACCTGGATTGAAACAAACAATCAACCTCCTACTGAGCAACCTATGCCAGTATCTTATATCCTTTGTGTAGTGACTGAAGGAACAACCTTCTCTTCAAATTCAGTAGAGTTGTTCATGTCAAACAGAAGCATATAGTTTTAAGATGAATCTTGATATTGCATTTTTTTGTTTTTAAAGAAGAAAGATCCAAGTCTGTTGAGAGGAGATGTGGGTCATTTTTTCTATATACCAGTATTTATATTATACAATATACCTTATGTAGCCACTTTCCTGAGGCAAAGAACGACTTGCACGAGATTGTTGTTTTCAGTGGCAAGAGTCTGACTGGTACAATGCTGTAGGAGTGAAACAATAAACTGACTTGAGTATTCTCACTACCAACAAGATCAATTGTTTTGCTGTGAATTTTAAGAAACTGCATAGAGAGGCAAAATAACGAAAAGAAAACAATGAAGGCGCATTTGGAGTTGAGCTCTTCACTGTCGATTCAGTCTGACTGCATGGTAAAAACTCTGTTTTCACCTCTTTACCTGCTATTGCTTGGATGTACCTAAACACAATAGAGGGATAGTAAAATAAACTAATTAGCAATAGGTAGGTGAAATAAAGTGTGTTTCACTCTGAAGAAGGGACCTAGACACCCAAGTTGGAAATAAGCGCGAGTACCAAATATTAAACCTATTAATGATCTTATACTTTAAAAAATATATTGCATATGCATATGTGATAACGAGAAAGTCATCAGCTTCCTGTAGTTTCAGATGAAAAGAAACATATGTGAAGAGTGAAAACATATGTATAGAATGATGATCATTCAAACATAAAAAAACCTCAGCAAGTTATATAGTAACAGTTCTCTGCTAAAAGTTAAGCACATGTTTCTTTTTTTCTGATTCGTGTGCAAATTGGTGTTCAAGGATTTTATAGTTCATGTGTGATGTTAACCTGGTGAGTTCGACATACTAACATAGTAATCATAACTTAGTAGTAAATATTTAGTTATGGGCAGCAGAGTGTGAAAAAAATATTGCGATTCTACTTCAATACTCCGAATTCATTATGGATTATTAAGCAACTACACAATTATGCAGCACCAATTTTTCATGATGAATTCTGAGCACACAGTTCAGAGGTATGAAGTAAATGAATGAGTGAAATGGGAAAATAATTTTAGTAGGCAGTAAGATACCTCAGGATGCATCCCATTGCACGGACCAAAACTGTTTCCACAGAAATTAGGTGCCAGGCTAGCAGGGCAATGGATGCATGTGGTTGGACTTGCAATTGGTAGCACCTCTTATTTCCTCTAAGCCTAGAGTTAGAAAGCAGGTTTGATTTCTCATTATCTTGCACACTATGGTTTGCGAAGAGCATAACATTGACATAAGATTAAATACTAGTATTGATAAGCTCAACCCCACCAAAACAATTATATGTTGTAGCAAGACACAGGGACTGTGGGAGTTTTCCGTACAGAGGCCTCAGAACCATACCAATCATCATTTATTCATCCACTTGGAGCTCAAGGCATGGTCATAACTGGTTTACCATCAGAAATTGCATATATAAGTAACAGGTCATGCCCAATACCTCACAAGCAATGAACATCAGAGCATTTCTTTGAAGAACAGGTATGGAATTTTCATCACAGGCTAAAAAACAAGCAGGGGATGGCAAATAACAAAACGAACGGAGCCTCAAAACCATACCATCGTCATTTGTTCATCCACTTGGAGCCTGAGGGCATGGTGACAACTGGTTTTACCATCAGAAATTGCATATATAAGTAACAGGTCATGCCAATACCTCACACGCGATAAACATCAGAGCATTTATTTGAAGAATGGGTATGGAATTTTCATCACAGGCTAAAAAACAAGCACAATGGCAAATGACAAGTGCGTACAACATCAGATGCTAACCAATGAGGAACACATCACATGAAGTGGCAAATGCCAAAGGCAACGGATCATAAGCAAAGAGGCCTTAGTGATCCACGACACACCATCAGGGCACCGAGGGACGCAGAGACCACTGACACCGGACACCAGCACCATCAGCGGGCATAGTGGGAGAGAGGGAGATGGGGAAAGATGAGGATGTGCCGTCAATAAGACGGTGCCTCTGGCAGCGCCGACCGGATGACAAGCCGGTGGTAGATAGAGACAGAGGGAGAGGGAGGGGTCCGCTCATGCTGCGCTGCGGCAACAACGCTCCACCTTGGCAGAGGAGAGGCACCTGGGGAGGCGGACGGTGGGCCGCCACGCCGGGAGAGGGGAGACAGAGGGCGGTGTGGCGCACCTTGCGGTTCTCCCTGGCGGCGGGGCCATGAAGGGCGCAGCGCAGGGAGACCCTCGCGGTTGTCGTCGCGGCACCGCCGGGAGAGAGAGAGAGAGAGAGAGAGAGAGAGATAGAGAGCAGGGGAAGGAATCCTAGGTCATGGCCGTGCACGCGACGGGGCGTGGAGGATCGCAGCGGAGGGCGAGCACCATAGGGCGACCAATGCCCGGGCGTTGTCAACGCTGCCAGCGAATCCGGGTGGAAGACGGGAGAGGGAGAGGGAGGGGAAGGGGAGAAGGGCGAAACCCTAGATCGGCGTGGCGGCGATGCCCAGTCCATGTAACTGTCGGGGGTGGAGCGGAGAGGGGGGTGACGCCCGGGCCCGTCGGCGGCGGTGATGAAGCCGTGGTGGTGCACCACCCGCCGTCGCCGTCGGCGGCCGGTGAAGCCGTGGTGGTGCACCACCCGCCGTCGCGTCGGCTCCGCCGTCGCGTGTAGCCCGCAGAACGGCCACAGGAGCCCGCGCCAGGGAGGGAGAGAGAGCGGAGTGGGGGGGGAAGGGGAACAACGCGTGGCGGGCCGGCGACCTCCGTGGCGGGAGGCAGCCATCGCAGGGGGCTCGCTGGGCAGCCGCGCCGCACAGCGAGGCCGCCGTCGCCCGACCCGCGTGCACGCGTCGAGGCCGCCGCGTTCGGGCGCGCCGGACGGCAAGGGAGAGAGCGAGGGGATGGGGGCGCAGCGGGGACGCGGGCAAGGGCGGGGAGGAGGGAGAGGCGGAAGGGGCGTGGGCAAGGGCGGCGGAGGCGGCGTGGTGCGGTGCGGGAGGAAGGACGGAAGGGAGAGAGTGTCGGGTTTTTTTTTGCGGTGAGGGAGAGAGCGTTTTTTTTTTCTCTGGGCGAGGAAAGAGAGCCGGAGGTACACGATCTGGCCGTCCAAAACAGATCAAACGGCTGGGGGAAAAAGAGTGACGTGGATAGCTTAGCTGTGCACCGACCGGTTGCATTTGGTAGGGGTTAATTGCCCATGCATCATGCCGGGTGGGGTGGGCAAGGCGACGCCAAGGCCGGACACGCGGCGGCAGGCAGCTCAGTTGCACAGGCTAGTGCTGTGCCTGTAGCGTGACGGTGACCGTGACCGCTGACGGCCCCACGCACGACTAGGGGTGGTAATGGATCATGTCTCTTATCCATTCTTTACAATCCAACTTAGCTATTTTCAATTTTAGTTCAAAATCTTATAGTATTACGGCTCAACCCGATCCTTAAATTTGCTAGGCTAAATTGGAGGACCCTTTACCACCCCTACGCACGACCGACCTCCCAACAGTACCTGCCCTGCGTGATCACTCCACAAATACTGTACAGTACTTCATTGCTGCAGCTGCTCTCTCTACTGCTACTAGCTACTGTAGCCGGTACTGAGAGTGAGCTCCGCCGGTACTGGCTGCCGATCAGCTCATCAGATCGGTAATGGGTGAGCTCCGGCCGAGTCGTAGTTAACAAGACGAGGGTGGTTGCCCGGTGGCGCGAGGGAGCCGGCAGGAGGGAATTAGGGAAAAGATGATGTTTTAGCCATTTCATGGAGATCGCACGGATGAAGATCGTCGTCCGAACAAAACCGAGATTTCACACGTCTATGGTATATATAGCAAATCCCCCCCCCCCCCCCCGCCCCCCCCCCCCCCCCCTTTTTCGTTTCTGGGAGGAGGCATCTTCGATCAATAATATGGGCGACAGCGAGAGACCGAACCGGAACCCGACGGATCGAGGAGAAAGAAAGTAAATTAAGAGCGAGCCACCGGGCATGAGATTTGTTATTATATATATGGATGTGGTTAGTAGTATGTACCGTACCGCCCATCATTATTTCAAACTCCAAAGCCTTTCATCTCATCAATTCATTCAATAATACTCGATCCGTAGCTCACAAAGTTGGTTCGGGGCTCGGGGGTTAGTTTACAACAAAGTTGCAGGGTCATGGCGCCAAATAATTGCCCGTATATCAGCCGGGGAGATAAACAACAATATCACGTGGTTTTTCCCTGTCCATGAAATCTAATATATTGGGTGGACAATCGACGCTCTAGATTTTATTTGATTTCAGGTAGTGCGATCGTCGAGATTTGTCTCTCCTTTTAGCTTTTTTGTGTACACAAACTTTTATTATCACTACAGGAAACTCAAGCTTTGCCGAGTGCTGACCACGTGGCACTCGGCAAAGAGGGCTTCTTTGCCGAGTGCCACGTTGGCGACACTCGGCGAAGATTTTTTCAAAAAAAAAAGAAAAAAATCTTTGCTGAGTGTCTGCCACGTCAGCACTCGGCAACAAAGCCGTCAATGCCGAGTGCCACGTCGGCGACACTCGGCGAAGATTTTTTCAAAAAAAAGAAAAAAATCCTTTGCCGAGTGCCTGCCACGTCAGCACTCGGCAAAAAGCCATTCAGTTGACGGTAGCTGTTTTCTAGAGTCTTTGCCGAGTGCAGCCGGCACTCGGCAAAGTCTGCGTACCCTGTAGTGTATAGATTATACATCTATACACATGTCCTACAAAGAAAAACAAATTTTTTACAATGGTTGAAGAAGCGATGAGAAGCAATAGAGAAAATATAGATGTGCTTATGACTGTGGGCCCATAGGAGACGAAGGCGATGGGAAGCGATGGTGAGCGAGGCAATGGGAGGCAATAGGTGTGTCTATGATCGGTGGGCCCCTGTACATCACGTTGCTTCCCATTGCCTTTGATTTGAAATTAGGGGGATTAGGACTCTGAATAATGGAGTTGTAATCCCATTGTCATAGTTGTTTTTTTAAATGAAGGGTAAAATGGTAAAATCATATTTTTATAAAAAAGTGATGTTTTGAGTAGTATAGTTAGGATGGATAATCCAACTAGTATAGTTGGATGAATATTTTTCTTCGTTAGTATAGTTGGGGCAGTATCGTTTGGTTGGGTTTGTTCTTGTTCTAGGGTTCGTTCGACCATCTCCGCGTCGATCCGTCGTCCATCCTTGCCGCAGCATCGGGGCCGGCGATCCGTCGTCCATCCTCGCCGCAGCATCGGGGCCGGCGACTAATCATCATAATCATATGTCGTCCTCGGATGACGACGAGGAGGACGAGGACGCGACCTCGTCTGCAAAATCTACGCACCTCCACCACCAGGCCTGGCGGACGCTGCCCCCTGGGGGAGGAGGACCCGTCGTCACCACGACCGATCTGCACGTGGCCGTCGTCGTACACTAACAAGGAAGTATGATTTCGCCGCTTCTCGCATCCAGGTTTGTAACATCTCGGCTCAGGGCTTAATAGGATTAATAGAATACTCATACCAATAAGTTGCAACTTCTTTTCCGGAAGCCCATCTCCTAAAAACTCCAAAGTTAAGCGTGCTTGGCTTGGAGCGATGGGTGACCGACCGGGAAGTCTTCCCGGGTACGCATGAGTGAGGACAAAGTGCGCAGAAAAGACTGATGTTGGTCTGTGGGGATAGTCTAGGTCCTATGAAAGCTGCCTGATGTAAGCGGGGCCGGCCTCGAGGAGGCGGGACGTTACAGAATGGTATCAGAGCCGACTCTCGCGGTTTCACGGGCGCGTGTGTCGCAGTTGCGCAGGCATAGTGCGCATGGCTGGTGTGGATCCGGAGTGGTCACACAGCATGGCATATGCGCTGGCATTGGGCATACGGACGTGGCAAGAGAGGACGTTCCTGGCCTGGGATTGATCGACGAGGACGTCGATCTCTTAAGGGGGTGAGATTGTAACATCTCGGCTCAGGGCTTAATAGGATTAATAGAATACTCATACCAATAAGTTGCAACTTCTTTTCCGGAAGCCCATCTCCTAAAAACTCCAAAGTTAAGCGTGCTTGGCTTGGAGCGATGGGTGACCGACCGGGAAGTCTTTCCCGGGTACGCATGAGTGAGGACAAAGTGCGCAGAAAAGACTGGTGTTGGTCTGTGGGGATAGTACGTTCCTGGCCTGGGATTGATCGACGAGGACGTCGATCTCTTAAGGGGGTGAGATTGTAACATCTCGGCTCAGGGCTTAATAGGATTATAGAATACTCATACCAATAAGTTGCAACTTCTTTTCCGGAAGCCCATCTCCTAAAAACTCCAAAGTTAAGCGTGCTTGGCTTGGAGCGATGGGTGACCGACCGGGAAGTCTTTCCCGGGTACGCATGAGTGAGGACAAAGTGCGCAGAAAAGACTGGTGTTGGTCTGTGGGGATAGTCTAGGTCCTATGAAAGCTGCCTGATGTAAGCGGGCCCGGCCTCGAGTAGGCGGGACGTTACAAGGTTCTATAGAATATTAGTTCATTGGTGGATACATTTGCAATTAGCACCATCCGTTTGCAGATCTGAAGGTAAATGATAGTAGCATGGAGGTTCCTAGCCGGTAGGACATGAGCAATGAGGATAAAAGGATGGAACTGGCCTCCTAGCTTCGATTCCCCCTGCTTGATGCCCACTAATAGATTCTATCTCATATTGTATCAGATCATTGTTGTTGTGGTTATTGTACTGCTAACAATGTAGAGAATAACCACTTGTTTATGTGTGAGAATTTGCCTACAGTTGTTGTGGTTATTGTACTGCTAACAATGTAGAGAATAACCACTTGTTTATGTGTGAGAATTTGCCTACAGTTTGTGAGAATGTGCCTACAGTTTTATGCAGTGGCACTTGTTTATGTGTTATCGTAATGAAACTCCTGTATCAAAGCATGCACTAGGTTCGGAGAACACATTTAAAAATTTTAAACTGAAATGTTGTTCGAAGTTCTAACTCCAACATGTACATTCAACCATGCACAGCACTGAAAGTAGCATATGAAAATCTGCAGAACAATAGAGTACATTCAAGTCTAGCACATAGTAATAAGCAAAAGAAAGGGCTAAATGCTGGATAAGAGGGATGGGCATAGCTGATCCTCATCCTGAGGATCCAAAGTCTTCCACAGCTTAACTTAGATCCTTCTGAAGCTGACTTGTGTCTTCATTAGTGAGCTTTCTTGGCTTCGACCTTGCATCTAGCTCCATGTGCTGAAACCCCATGGGTGTATGAAGTCTGGTGCTCCTTATAACCTCATCATCAACAACTGGATTAAGCCTCTTTCTTGATTTCTTGCCTTGCTTCCTTAGGAGCCTTAGGAGGGAAGCAGTAGGAGCTGTGAATCTCAGCAACTTTGGGTTCCTAAATCCTATGACCTGATTCAAAGGATTTTATTTTAGTGGGAAGCATCAAGGTATTGAGTTATCTATCCCAAACTAATGCTTTTAAAAGCTTCTATCAAGTTGCCGCAAATCAGTGAATCAGGTGGTTTGATTCATAAACAAAAAAGTCATTGGTGACTGCCATCAAGTTCAAACCCAAATACCAATGTCAACTGAAATCACAACCAAACATGTCACCCATGCAATGTCCCAAATGTTGTATAACTGTGGATGATGCTATAACATGGATGATGAATGATGAGAAAACCACAGAAAACACACATACAGTACCAAGGCAGACACTTCATTCCTTTAAATAACATCATTGACCATAAAAAATCAGCTCAGTACTCAGCAAAACCAACATACATTGGACTGGAACCATGTGTTAACCTTCAAATATCAAATGTAACCAAGTAAGACAAGTTTGGAAGAGTGGGAATATTTGAATTCATTAGCCTCAGATTTAATTGCCTTCTCAACAGACCTTGAACTTGGAGCATAAGGAACACATATCAGCATATCAAGAAACCAACATCAAGACAGAAGAAAAACTGAAATCATGACAGCCATGGAACCGTGTGAGCCATCCAGCCGAGCCATCATCAGATGCTGAAAGTCAGATCAGTTGCTTCGGCATGGACGTCTCACACGGTTTGATGACAGCCATGACAAGCATAAGAACAAGACAGAATTAACAACACTCCAGTGCCTCTCAAGTTCAAGGTCATCACAAAATTTCATTAAGTCATATAACAGGCTATGTAATCATCATAGGCAACTAACATACATTACAAAATGAGCAAAATGAAATCTCAGCAACTTAGGGTTCCTAAATACTATGACCTGATTCACAGGATTTTATTTTAGTGAGAAGCATCAAGGTATTGAGTTGTCTATACCAAACTAATGCTTTTAAAAAGCTTTTATCAAGTAGCCTCAAATCATTGAATCAGGTGGTTTGATTCATAAACAAAAAAGTCATTGGTGACTGCCATCAAGTTGAAACACAAATACCAATGTCAACTGAAATCCCAACAAACACGTCACCCATGGAATGTCCAAGAGCATCCACAGTTAGACCCAAATGTTGCATAACTGTGGATGATGTTATAACATTGGATGAATGAGATGAGAAAGCCACAGAAAACAACATACAGTACCAAAGCAGACACCTCATTCCTTTAAATAACATCATTGGCCATAATAAATCAGCTCAGTACTCAGCAAAACCAACCTATATTAGACTGGAACCATGTGTTAACCTTCAAATATCAAATGTAACCAAGTAAGACATGTTTATAAGAGTGGGGATATTTGAATTCATTAGCCTCAGATTTAATTGTCTTCTCAACAGACCTTGAAATTAGAGCATAAGGAACAAATATCAGCAGATCAAAGAACCAACATCATGACAGAAGAAAAAACTAAAATCATGACAGCCATGGAACCGTGTGAGCCATCCAGCCGAGCCATCAGATGCTGAACGTCAGATCAGTTGCTTCGGCATGGACGTCTCACACGGTTTGATGACAGCCATGACAAGCATAAGAACAAGGCACAATTAACACAACTCCAGTGCCTCTCAAGTTCAAGGTCATCACAGAATTTTATTAAGTCATATGACAGACTATGTAATCATCATAGGCAACATTCCCTAGTGACAACACTTTCAGTAACATTCCCTGAATGATCACGGAAATTCGTAGTGAGAACTAGACCAAAATACGCACACAAATTAATGGCAACTACATCAACAATTGAACAACACGAATTGAGCATAAAATAGCATAGAATAACTGAAAAAGAACTGCAAAAAGCAAAGAGGAGGAATGAGGGCACCTTATTCTTTGACCTTGAGCAGCACCTCGAAGAACCACGAGCGAAAGGAGCACGATGAGCGAGCAGACCGCCACAACGATGCTCCAACGTCGTCGTCTCATCCGGCCTCGATTACTCCACCACACAGGGCGGCGGTGGCTACGGCATGGGGCCACGACCTAGGCGAGAGAGGGCGCGGGGAGGAGACAAGAGCGACCAACGAGGGCTGAGGGAGGATGAAGGCCGACGACGACGGTCGAAGGAGAGGGAGAAAGCTTGCGGCGGCTAGGGCGAGGGGAGGGAGCGAGGAGGAGACAGGCGGGTGCTGGACAGAGACGGGGGTCTGGGGGCGGCGGGCGGGTCAGGCGGGGAGGGGGCGACTGCGGGTCAAGAGGGTGGGGGCCTGAATTACTATTTGCCCTTCGACGAAAAAAATCAATACAAATTATTATAATGTGAAGGCAACGGGAAGCAATGAGAAGCAATTCCAACCATAGTAAAAGGGCTCTAAAATAGATATCTAGACGTGCCTGGTGCTAGCTACATATATAAGTCACTTTCTTATCACGTCAGCGATATGGTCTGCCTAGATATATACTCCGTATATACATGCGGGTGAGTGTTATGGAGAAGGACCACGGCGCGGCTGCCGTGTGCGGTGTGCCCTACTTATTTTTCTTTCTTTATTAATTTCCTTATCTTTTTTTTTCAAACAAAACACGACTCCTAGGTAACCTAGTGTATGCTTCCACCATCTTGCATTAATTATATATATTAGTGCCGCCTTCCTTCCGCTTCAATTTTCTCATCATATATAAAAGAGGGTCGATCGACATGCATGCAAGGCTAGTTTGAGTTGATGGGAGCAATAATACAGGCAGCCACAGCAGTCATGGAGTTTTCACAAACAACAACAGCAACGACAGCAACAACAAAAAGATAAAGAAGAAAGATGATGAGAGAATGGTATACCACCTGGCTATCACATTCAGCTGCATTCCCATCTATCCACCTATCCATGAATCTGACTCCGCGTGCGTGCGTGCGTGCTTCGTTCTCGGACGGGCATAATTTTACCCGGCCGGCCGGCCGCCTTTTATATATGCTTTTAAAAATAAAATTCAACCGCTTTTCATCCTTTCCTAATCAATTCGCCTCTCCTTTTCATCATCCCAGCCAATTCCTTTGCCGTATGCTAGAGGCTGAAAGCAGAAGCGATTCCGATCGATCCATGACTACAGTGCATTGCCACGAGTGGATCCTCCGACGCAATTTTGTATTTATATTATTTGCATCTCCTTCTTGTGTGCATGTGGTCCTACATATACATAGACGTAGACATCATGGTGCATGTCGATAGCCATGGGCGCCGTACGGTCGATGTCGATCGTTGCGCATCTGCATCTGCTGCTGCCTAATGTGAAAGTAGCTAGCTAGCCAGCAGTGCCATAAAGCACAGGCTTTAACTTCTTTTTCCAGGTTACTTCAGAGTCACAGAGCATCAGCATTTGATAAAGCCATACACACTGTATATGCATATGCATGTAATGCTGGTTAACTAGCCACCATCAAAGGTGGATCTATCGATGATAGCTTAGGATAAGTGGGTGACTGTGGTGTAGTGTTTCCCATGATCTTCATCTGATCATCTCCACCAGTAGCCACACTCTCCTTTATCTGGGAACATTATTGGTAAAACATAGATTTGTGGAATAATCATCCATTGCCCTTCATTTATTATTAGTAGACCCCATGTACATGTACCTGCTTGTGGTAGGCTCAAAACTCAAAAGGCTAAGCACACAGCATATATATGTACGTACCATGTCGACATGTGGGATCAAATCTATGCCGCCTTTGTTGTGATGGTGCTTTGGTTTTCCTTCCAAGGAGGAATAATTATTAAGTTCCATGTGTAGTGGGTGTGTGTGTATACATAGAGGCTAGTATCTGCCTAGTGCTAAAAGGGTCAAGTGGTGTAGTAGTATGTGCTATGTGACAATTCGTAGGTATTATTGGCTACGAGCAAAAGATACTTGTTTTCTTTCTTTTGTCCATGGAAAATTCCACCCGTCGTCGACCTTTAGTTTTGTCAAACAATGTCCCCATCTCTTTCGTTCCCCCCTTATTGAACTCTAGCTGAATAAAATGGTTCCTTTCCGAGTGCATTAGGTTTCCGACGTGACGCGTCACTATTTAAAGAATCACGCCCGGTTACTAATATTAGAGCATCTCCAAGAGATATTAGAGCATCTCCAAGAGACTTGCTATCTTTATTTTGTATGCTATATTTAGATTTTTAGAGTAAAAAGTGAACTCCAACAACTATGCTATCTTGTTTTGTAAAATAACAAGTTTGCTATTCCTAAAATCTCGCATGACAAATATAGCTTGCATGCATCACTAGCTATCAAGTATTGCTATAATAGAAAGACTGTTGGAGTTTTCTATTTTTTATAGAGTTTTCTATTTTAGAGACTAGCTATATATATTATAGGTTTAGCCATCCATTTTTACCAACTCTCTTGGAGTTGCTCTTAGGTGATATTTGCTTTATGGAAAATCAACAGAGCACTTTAATTATCTTTGTAATAATTAATCTATGGGCCTTGCTACTGCCTGACCTTGCGTGTCGTAGCCCAAGCGTGTGCGCGCTCGGGAATAAGCATTTCCTTTAATCTATTTTGTGCAATTGTTGTCTTACCTTTTTTAGATAAAAGATAGTATTTCATACCCGGCTTCATCTACCAATAGGTAGAATCAGACCAAATTATTACAACAGAGAAAACTAAAATAAAAAAAACCAACGGAGGAAAAAAATATCTCAACAAGGAACTCTAGTAGTCCTACGCGACAAATGACTTCGTGATGACGACTCCACAGAGTATGACCACCAACGTCGAGACAATGCCGTCACACACGTCTGTTAGACCTAATAAGGGTACTGAAAGATCGTTGGACACCGACCACCTTGAAGACACTGAATGTTGTATTCTTTTTTTTTGAAACAAACTCATCAGGTTTTATTCATAACTATTAGGTTCAGCAGAGTCGCGAACCACTAAGTCATTTACAAAACTGGGCAGGGGATCATACCATACATGTGGCTGATCCGTGTCCCAACTAAGACATAAACGAGCTAACTCGTGAGGACACTTATTAGAAGACCTAGGAACATAAAGAACTTGAACCGAAAAAAGCACAATCTAATTAAATCCCTTGCTTCTCAATACAAGACAGAAGCATGACATAAATCCATCTCATCTGACATCATGGCCTTGACTGTATTCATTGAGTCAGTCTCCAAAATCAATCTAGCAATGCCTTAGTTCGATGCCGCTTGTAGAGCAACAACACACGCCTGGGCTTCGGAGCAATCAACATCAAGGACAGCTGAAAGGGATCGTGATCCTGCAATAATCGCCTTGCCCCAATGATCTCTTATGATGAAGCCCCATCCCCCTTTCTTTGAGTTTTTTTACAAAGGAGCCATCACAGTTTGCTTTGAGAATTCCTTCCGGAGGTCGCTCCCATCTTTGTGGTTGTGGTTCCCTGCTCGTTCCCTTCTTCTCTATCGGCTTGGTCTGAGTTGCCAACACAGTGGCATGCTGGATGACTTGACCGGGTTGTTTTACTCCTTCTCCGGCATTAGCCTTATTTCTAGCCTCCCACCAGGCATACACATCAGTGTAACCACTTTGACACAAGTATCATCATTCAAAGATAGTACTGTCTTCACTACTTCATAAGCTAAAGACTTCTGAAGTAGCAAGGCTCTAACATCTTCGAGTAATGCTTCACGCCAGCATTGGACAGCGAACTTGCATCTCAAGAAGTAATGACCTCCATCTTCATTCAACCTCCAGCACACTAGGCACCTTGTGTCTAAATCCATCCCCCTTCTCTTGATATTCATTTGCAATGGAAGACTGTTATAAGCTAGTCTCCAGAGAAAGTGTCTGATTTTTGGTGCACAGTTCAGTTTCCAGATTTGATTCCAAGTTAGCTTCTTATCTTCGTTCACAGTGGAGGATTCTGGCAATAGCACGAAGCACCTGGTGGATATGCAAAGGAGTCACCATCTCGTTGTCGGCACCAAAGCCGACAACCCAAGGAATCTCCCAAGAGCGACGCCTCCAATAAGAAAATAACATTCGCAAACGCCATCACCGCCCCTTCAGAGAACTGGACATGAGTTTTCACCCAGGAAGATCCGCATGAAAGACGACGCTTCTAGCAAGGAAAGTGGCGCCCACATGCGTCACCGTCATCGAAACATGATAGTACCGACATTGCCCACCAATTGCCGAACTATTACGCCATTGGTTGCCGCCTCCGTCTTGATTTGGCCATCGTTGTACACGCCTAGGCCGGTTGCCACCGTTACACGAGTAAGGCCGCTGATGCCCAGGCATGCGACGGCTCTGGCTTCGCTGAACCCGCCTTCAGCGGCGGCGCGGTGAGACGCCGACTGAGCCGCGCAGTGGCTGATCCGATTTTTGCGGACTCCACCGGATCGGGTCGCGAAGGGTCAAATTGGATGAGCCGTAAACGGATCCGCCGCCCACGCAAAGAAGTGCCATCGCCGGCCGCCCAGCTTTGCCCCTCCTTCATCGTGCCAGAAACAGGGCGTCGCCGAGACACCATCATGGTTTGCCACCCGGGCCTCCCGGTGGCGCGCTCCGGCGACAGCGAGGTGGAGAGAAAGGGATGTGAGGAGGTGGCGGTGGCGGCTAGGGTTTCACCCCTACTAGAGAGTCTGATCTCATCTGTCAGCACAAGCACAGACGGATCAGATCAGATCTCCCGAGAGGGGAGGGGAGGGGAGCGGTGGCAATGGAGTGCAGTAGGGTCGTAGGGAACGTGGGGTGGATGATCTGCCGGATCTAGCTAGTTTATGACATCTGTCCCCTTCCCCACCACCCTCCAACAGAATAAAATATATTCACTGGTTTTTCTATGATATCCTAATTAAAAAAAAGGACCAAAAGCCTATATTATATATCAAGGGTGCATCACTCTTTGCGTCTGTTATAAGCCACTACTTATCCAACTTGCTTAGAGTTTCTCTTACGTGTTGAAGCAACTAGTATTGACTCCCTTAGTATATCAAGGGTGCATCAAAGCTCTATCTACTCCAATTTTGTTGAAGCAACTAGTATTGACTCCCTTAATAATATACAACCAAAAAAGCTAAAACAAAATCCCCACACTAGGACTATTGTACATTTGTACCTAGACACTATTGTGTTCTTATAGTCTCCATAAATATCATTGTTCCACATAAACATCATTGTTCCATACGTTGAATCCAATCCCAGGGTGGTGGGGTGGGGGGGAGGGGAGGGCAAGATAACCAAAACCTAGGGTGTAACTAACACTTTACCATTGTTCGTGCAAAACAAAGTTAGGCACATATTCTTATGTTATCAATCATTGAAACCCAAACTAGGGGCTTCGATATGATTCATTCACTAGGTTAGGATACTTTATGTGTATGTGTATGTGATATTTTTAAGGTTGTTTATGGTGTTCTTCTATCCGTGACTGATAATAACATTTATAATACTAATCAAGTAACATTATATTTTTTGTTAGTTATATTTTCATAGTATATCTATGTGATGTCATAAATCTTTGTGTTTCTCTCTGTAATTCTGGACAAACTTAGGGTGTGTTTGGTTCAAGGACAAGAGTGGATGAGATATGACTATCTATAGATTTGGGGATATGGATATCCATGTTGGTCTGTTTGGTTGGGTGGATGAGACGACCTATTTTTCTGTTTGGTTGGATGGATGAGATGAGAATACTTGACTAATTATATCTATTATTTAAAATAATAACAACTAATTATACCATAATAAATATGCATCAATACTAATCTTGTCATTATAATCACTAATTAAAACTAAAATACGTTAATTAGTACTATACTGCTCTAATTATCACACAAAACATGCGCTAATCAACATATTAGCACTTATAAAAACTTATCTTATCATGATGATTACTAATTATTTGCTAATGACAAAGATTAGAAAGTATGGATAAGCATATCCGCAAGTTTTTTTTTGGTGACCACCCTATCCAGCATCTAGTATTAGATTTGTTATGAAATATATTTTTACAGTATATCTATTTGGTATCATAAATATTGAATGTCTTTTTTAATAAACTTGATTAAATTTTGGATGGTATGACTAATAGTAGAATTAGAATTGCATTTTTTTGGACAGATTAGGTTGGTCACACAATAATACAATCTGTACATTCTATTACAGATTTACAGTATACTCGAAGGTCCACATTGGATACATGTCAATGCCAAAGCAAACTATACTAGCTAGGCTGCGCTATCGCTACCAGCCTACCACTATATATAAATAGAATAAAAACAACGGTCTGCACTTTGGGGCTACTATACCCTTTCTCCTCCTCTATCTATTTCTGAGGTGAACAGGGCATCAAATATTCTTCATATGGACGAGCCATTGGCAAGCAAAAGTTGCCCTCAGCTTGCGCTGATGTGGAATCTGCACCTTTATTTGCCACTCTATCATGCATGATTCATCCATTTCTCTCCCAAGCCACACGTGAACCAGCAGTGAAACTGCTTTGAAGGAACAAATTAAAGCCTTTAGTTAGGGCGGCATTTCGCTCTTTTTTTTTTTTTTGCCTTTCTCGCCCTCTCTTTACTTTGTTAGATAAATGGAGGAATCACGCTTTACTCCTTTAGTTGACTGATACGGAGTGAAGAAAGGTGACACGGCGACGACTGACAGTTAACCATATCTCTCACTAATCTTTTATGGTTGAGAGATTAGAAAAAAGGTGAGTGAGTTCACAAGAATCCATGCTAAACATGACAAATGTTAATTGGAGACGGCCTGATCTCTCTTGTGAAAACGATTGAACCTAGAAGAGCCTGCCTTCAAAGTAACCAAGAAGAAGACATGATAGACGTTGATGTGGTGTGGCATGTCCATTCTCCTCCTGCCTATGCCAATTGCTTTTGGATTCGTATGCTGCTATACTGTGCACTGACTGAAACCTGATCGGGTAAAATTAACATTTCCTTTTCTTCTGACAGTGGAAGCTACATATTTAGAGCAAAATTCCACGCCTATTAATGGTTACTAGGTGGATTCCCCGCGCGTTGATGCAGGTATGACAAAGGAATACAAATGGTTGCATTGCCTCTTTGTATCACCATTGTCTCTTCGTGTCATCTGTTTGTCTTAAAATAATACATCGAGCCTTGTTTTTTTGGTACCTAGGAATTATGGGTACAAAGGAGTGGCTTCACTGCAGTCCTCGTTAGAGGGTCATTGTAAACCTTAGTGGCTTCGAAGAATTTCACTTCAGGTCTCACTCAACCGAACCCTCTCTCCCTAATATACCCGAGACGCATACCCCCTCCCAGGAGTTCTGGCAGTTCTGTGTATGGCTCCTTTAGGCGTTTTAGAGGACCTCAAAAAATCTATGTGATATGCAATTTTGCCACGTTTTTACTCAGAAACACTAGTTTTGGCCCCGAAGGTATGAAAGAGTGGCTTCACTGCAGTCCTCGTTAGAGGGTATCGTAAACCTTAGTGGCTTCGAAGCATTTCACCTGAGGTCTCATTCAACCGAACCCTCTCCCCCTAATATACCCAAGGCGCATAGCCCTTCCCAGGAGTTTTGGCAATTCTGTGTATGGTTCCTTCAGGCGTTTTGGAGGACCTCAAAACATCTATGTGATATACAGTTTTGCCATGTTTTTGTTCAGAAAAACATATTTGGACCTAGATGGCGCACGAGAGTCATTGTTTCTCACGGATGAACCAAAATATATCCATGTGGGGTCTTGTTTTGAATTGCGAGAAACACCATGGTGCAATTGGATTTTAACTACGATACTTGGGTTTAGGTGCTACGACTTTTTTCTATTTTAAGTGCATGCATGAGTGAACAACGGTGGATATTTAATTGCATGCGTGAGTGTTGAAAGGATCAAGATGCCCAAGAGGAGGGGTGAATTGGGCTTTTCTAAAACTTCTTGCAAGAATTAAAACCTATCAAGCCCAATTAACCCCCTAGTGCCTAGAAGTGTGTTTCTCTAAACTCTACCGCACAAAAAACTATCGCTAAACCATTTCTACTCTAGCATGACAATTCAACTTATGAAAGAACAACAAGTAAATTGCGGAATTGAATTGCTCAAAAGTAAATGTGTAAGTAAAGAGAGTAGAGATGACACGACGATCTTTTTCCCGAGGTATCGAGGTGTCGACACACTCCCCTAGTCCTTGTTGGAGCACCCGCGCAAGGCTATCGCTCCCCCTTGATCCGCGCAAGGATCAAGTGCTCACTACGAGCTGATTCTTTGCCACTCCGGCCCGGTGAATCGCTCGCTACCGGTCACAACATGGCTTGGGTCATCCACAATGCCTCCGGATGATCACCAAGCTCTCCGATCGCCACCAAGCCATCTAGGTGACGCCGATCACCAAGAGTAACAAGCAAGAACTCTCACTTGACCAACGCAAGGCTAATGAGATAGGTGGATGCACACTTGCTACTCTCTTTTCACTAATGAGGCGTTTGATCACTCAATTATCAAAACTCTCAACCTCACTAGGCCTCTTGCACTCACTTGCAATCACAATGTGTTTGACAACCTTTCAAATGAGCAAGAGTAACATCATGAATGAGGGGGAGACATATTTATACCCCCAACTCAAAACATGCACGAAGGGGTAAGTCCAGCCAGTTACACACTGACCGGACGCACCTGTCGGGGTGACCGGACGCGTCCAGTCAGTGCCCAACGGCTAACTGACGTTAGCACTGACACTCGTACGAAACGCTGATCGGACACTCCCATGCGTCCGATCACCACTGACCGGACGCGTCTGATCAAGAATTTCACTCTCTGGAACCTCTCTGAGTTGGACCGGACTCACCCCGTGGTGCGTCCGGTCCATTGCTGAGGGTGCGTCCAGTCACAGCCAGACTTGCCCCTTAGCGAGCGCAACTGACCGTACGCATACCCTAGCGTCCGGTCCCAAGGGTTCCAGCGTCCGGTCGCCATTTGAAGTCCAAAATGACTTCGGTTTGCGACGCTCCCTTCATGAACTTTCTTCCTTATGATTTTAGAGACCTTTCTAAGCTACCTAGGGCTTTGGTTAACAAGTGTGCACCACACCTAACTCAAAAGTCTCACCTAGGTCAAGCTACCCATTCAAACCCCCCTTAATAGTACGACCAAAGATAAAACAAAGACCTATGCTACTCTAAGTGTCCTTCAACACCAAATGACACTTAGAACTAGCCTATCACCGTCTTCGTCGTCCATCCTTTGAAAACCGAACGAATTCCATCAATAAGGGGACATGAATACCATAGTGCTCACACGATCATCATTACCATGACCTAACTCAACTGTTTCTGCAAAACACACGTTAGTCATAGTAATTTACCGTTGTCATCCAATCACCGAAACTCACTGGGGCCTAGATTCTCACAAGTGTGCATGACGTCATGACACGTGAGATGACATCACCAGAGATGACGTGGAGGAAGGATAAGCTAGAGAAATAGGCTAGTAGGGCTTTTTGCTTTATAGAGGTTATAGATTAGTGAAAATAAAATGAACGCCAACCAACATCAAACAAAGAAGTATGTATTTAGCTTTATTTTATACTTTCTTCAGCTTGTTCGTGTTAACACATAATTTTCGCACTATGACGAGTGGGCCAGCACGGTGCAGGTTCGGGAGGAGTCACCGCCTGAGGGGATTCGGCAGATGGCGGGCGCGGTCGGCTAACTTAGTAGGTTCGGCAAGGCTGTGGAGGCAACTGGTCAATGGCGAGCGAATTCGGCAATGTGACGCTGCGGTCGGCTACCTCAAGCCAAGTCGGTTTGCGTCAGAAGATGACAAATGCGGCATGTCAAGAAGATTTAGCGATTGGGATCTCGTCATTTTAGTGCATGCCAGTTATTAAGGAAGCTTGGAGCAGAAGGCATCATGTTTTAGATAGTTTCCTGATTTTGTCGTTGTAATCGTGTCCTTCTAGGACTCATAGGACACCAGAGTATAAATATAAACCCTGAGGCCATTGTAAAGACGTTCACAATCAATAAACCAAACCGGCCCCGTGCCATCTTCGAGTCCAAGTCGTGTCGTCGTGTTCTTCGAGAGGAGCCATCGACCCGTCGACCTCCGTAAGTCCCGACAACCTTGCAATTATGTCTAGTATCGTGCGGCGGATTTAGGCATGATGCAAGTAGTCTCGTTTGTTGGTAATGGTCGTGCGGCGGATCATTACTCGATGATCGGGAAGTCTTAGTTTATATAAGATTACGAGTAAGTATTGCAGGCGGCAGGCACTTACTTGGTAACCTTAGCATAAACAGGATAGTTATCGGCTCTATTAGGTTTGGCAAGATCTAATAGATTCATTAAGTTACCTTGTGTTATACGTATTATAATGTGTATTTCGTTGTAACACTTTATTGCCCAATCTAGATCTCTTCGGTTCGGCTTCATTGTATAAGATCTATCCTGTCCTTTTACGATTATTTTCGTAAGGCCTTTATACGATAGATCTACTGTTTGCAATAGCCGATTCAATCATATCTAGATCGCCACGTGGTGAGGGTTCATGCACGTTGAGTATGCTTGATCTATGATACAGCTAGGTGTCGTGCGGCAGGCGCAGGCTTTAGATTAGTTTAATCATGCTTAATTTGTACGTTCAATCCCCATGGACCCCAACTCGGTTGTACAATCGAGATTGGTTAAGCTTTAATTTATATTCAATACGCCATGCAAGTACAATTCTCATGCAAACGTATTCGGCAACTCGTTACTCACGTAGCTTCGTTCATACTGCCGAATGATCTTTAAACCTGTTGGCAGATAGATTTCATAGCTATGTGTCGTCGTAAGTGGCTTCAGGGTCGTACATCTTGGAACTGTCTGGTCATACCCGGCATGTTCCAGCTTTGTATTTAACAGTTTATCTCCTTTGTTAGTTGCAGGACAAACTGACTGGCACGCACCGGACTTTTGCACCCGGGCTACGTTTGAAGCTAGCTTCTCCGGCTTGCTGTATGATTGGCACAGAGGGTCACATTTTGTGTCAACACACTTTTTGGCACGCCGGTGGGACACTTTTTCCTGCAGCAATGGTCGAAGTCACTGAAGCCGAGGTCAGCAACAAGGCGGGGCTCGTGCAGGTGCAGTTCACTGAGCTACCCGACGAGTGCAAAGAGCAGGTGGAGAATGCTTGTGCCGAATTCCAGACCAAGTGCCTTAGAAGCCTTCCCAAGACCAGAGCGGAAAGGTCCGCAGTCTGCATGTCTTTGCCGCAAGCCCGTTCAATTCGACCCAACTAATCCTGGGGAAGAGGAGGCAGTGCAGAAAATGACTAAATGGTCAATGAAGCTGTCTGCTGGCACCATCGGCCGCATGCATGGGGCGTTCCTCAACACTTTCCGCACCATCATGATCGCCCAATTCGGCCCTAAGGCTGATGAACTTATGGAGGCGGAGTTTGGCCCTATAGCAGGACCACACCTCTTCAACCTGCCGAATCACCCCAAGGGGGCAGGAGCTGCTGGTGAGGAGACCCCGCCTAATGCTCAGACGAGCGGGTTGACTATTCAAGAGAAGCAGACGCCAGAGGGCCGACTGCCGAACATGGGTCAATTCACGATCGGCGCCAGGGGTCAACCGCCAGAGTCAACACGCAAGATCTCCCCACAAAACTATAGGCTCATAAAGGACCACTTCGGAAACGGGTACCACGAGATGCTTGAGCCCCACAATCTAGAGGGCATCCCACATCCGGGATATGGGAGGTCGACGGCCGAAAGAACTGCCGACTCTAATGTCGACGTCATGCTGGAAAAGATGGCAGACATGATGCAGCGCACTTTCGGCCTGAAGCCTAAGGGCACTCACGCTTACAGGTCTCCGTTCCCCGAATGGTTCCATCGTGTGGCCCTGCCTCCCAGAGTCAAAGTACCGACAGATTTGTCCAAGTTCTCCAGTTTGGACGACACCAGCACGGTGGAGCATATCAGTCGCTATCTGCTCCAGCTTGGGGAGGCCAATACCGAAGACGCATTCAGGGTTCGGTATTTCCCGTCGTCACTCACCGGACCGGCGTTCGCTTGGTTCACGTCACTACCGCCGGGCTCTATTCTCTCTTGGGCAGATTTGGAGCAAAAGTTCCATACGCACTTCTACACGGGTACCAAAGAGAAGAAGCTGGTGGACATCATGTACGTGCGACAGAGGCCAAATGAGACACCGCAGGACTACCTGCGCAGGTTTAGGGAAGTCAAGAGCCAGTGCTTCGGCATGTACCTGCTGGACGACCAACTTCCATCGTTGGCCGTGGCAGGCATGCTCCCGAGCATCAGAGACAAGCTCTTCGGCCAGGAGTTTGAGGACCTGGGTCATCTCTCTCGCCGGCTGAATGAAATGACTATCCAAGCGCAAGGCTTCCGGAGGGAAGGGCGCTTCCAGAAGGACAATGTCGCGGCCCAGATGTATCAGGCTTTCCTGGACGAAGCCGATGACCATACCGATGCCGAAGATGAGGTGGCCGCTGCAGAGCTCAACTGGGACAAAGAGCCGACCCAGGCCAACAAGCAATGGCTGCGCCAGCAGAAGGGGGCATACGACTTCGACGTCACCAAGGCCGACAAGCTCTTCGAGTTCCTGGTCGCCGAAGGGAGAGTCAGGCTACCCCCGGATCACCCGATGCTGCGTCCTGGAGGGATCAAGGACAAGAAGTACTGCGGTTTCCACAACACTAACACTCATTCTATTAATGATTGCCGCGTGTTCAGGACAAGGATCCAGAAGGCCATCCAGGACGGCCACATCAAGTTCAATGGCAAGATGAAGATCGATGCTAACCCCTTCGCCCAGAACGCCGTGTTCTTCTCAGTGAACATGGTAGCTCCAGAAGACCACAGGGCAAGGGCAAAGTCAAAGTCCTCACCTCCGATAAAGCGCGCGAGTCTGGCACAGTGGACCCCGATCGGCAGATCACCAGCGATGAATTCCGGCAGCGTACCCAGACCACGAAAAGTCGATATGAGCACGGGAGTCATCTTCCAGGCGCAGGCCTACCCACAGGGACCTCCTCAACAAGTGGCGCCGGGAAGAAGAGAAAGAGCGGAGGCGTCTCCAACGCGAGGAACAGAGATTCGAGGAAGAATATCAGCGTGAAGACGGTCACACGGAGGAGTACCGATACCGTCTGGAGGAGGGGGCCTACCGCAGAGAACAGGCCTACCACAGGGAGCAGGAACGCCGCCAAGAGCAGGAGCAGGCTCACTGGGAATGCCCGTTCTTCCGCCACTGCTGGAACGAAGGCTTGAAGCTACCTGCCGTCAATAACTGCCCTGAGTGCAGCGATCAGTACAAGGGGTATAAGCAGGCTCGAGTCAACCACCGTGCCGTCCACGAAAGATTGGGAGCGCGCATCCCAATGGATGATCGGCGCCTAAAAATGGAGAGCCCGAATCGGCAAGCCAAAAGATATGTCGATCAAGAGTGGGCGCACCACCAGGACGACAGCGAGGAGGCACAGCTCCGCCCATATAGGTGGCAGAAGGAGCAGTGGTGCCCGCCAGGGCTCAGAAAGAGACAAAAGGAGGGTGCAGCGCCTCCGGAATAGGGAGTTGGAAGAAGCAGTTACCGACGGGAGGAAGCAAGAGTGGCGCCCAAAGGAAAAGCCAGACGACACCGACAAAGGCGCTGGCGTGGCCATGACTTTCTTCCTTCCCCTAGAATTCATGGCTCCTGCCGGCCGGGGGGCACAGGACGAGGTGTATTCGGACTCTGACGAGGCCGAGCACGACGAGCTCGCAGCACAGCTCGTGTTGTCTCAGAAGGCAGCATTTGACAAACCAGCCAAGCATCGGCATTTAAAGCCGTTGTATGTCAAGGGGTACGTCAACGGAAAGCCGCTGACCAAGATGTTTGCCGATGGCGGCGCAGCGATCAACATCATGCCTTACGCCACTTCAGAAAGCTGGGCATGAACGATGAAGATCTGCTCAAAACGGACATGATACTCCGTGACTTTGCCGGCAATCCCTCTGACACTCGGGGTGCCGTGCACGTAGAACTGATGATTGGATCCAAGACGCTCATCACGACCTTCTTTGTCATTGATGGCAAGGGGGCATACAGCCTGCTTTTGGGCAGGGATTGGATCCATGCCAACTGCTGCATTCCTTCGACCATGCACCATACTCATTCAGTGGGTTGGAGATGACATCGAAATTGTCCAAGCTGACGACTCGGTGAGTGTTGCTACCATTGAGCCCACTTACTGGAATTCGACGGAGTAGATTGCTTCTCCGATCGTGTGTGGGGAGAAGGTCCTGTCAACGTCTACGACAGGGATCAACAGCCGATCCAAGGAATCAGCTCTCAAAGCTTCTTTTAGATGGATAACCCAACCGACAACAGCGAGGGCAAACTGGGACGTGGCTTCACATCGGCCGACAAGCTGGAAGAAGTGGATGTTGGCGACACAAGTAAAAAGAGGCCGATGTTCATAAGTTCTAGTTTAGACCCTGACTTTAGAGTGCAATTAGTAGATCTTTTAAAAGAGTTTAAAGACTGTTTTGCGTGGGACTACACAGAGATGCCCGGATTAGATCGGTCCATTGTCGAGCATAGGTTGCCGATCAAACCTGGATACCGCCCATACAAACAACCTCCGCGCAGGATCTACAAGGAGGAGGTATTGGCCGACGTGAAAAAGGAAGTGGAAAGATTACTAGAAGCTAACTTCATTCGGCCGTGTTGATATGCGGAATGGATCTCCAATATTGTCCCGGTGTACAAGAAGAACGGGAAGATGAGAGTCTGCATCGACTTCAGGAACCTCAACAAAGCCACTCCTATGGATGGTTATCCAATGCCGGTGGCCGATTTGCTAGTAGATGCTTCGGCCGGTTTTGAAATTATAAGCTTTATGGATGGCAATGCAGGTTACAACCAGATCTTCATGGCTGCAGAGGATGTGGCAAAAACCGCCTTCAGGTGCCCCGGCCATATAGGTTTGTTTGAATGGATTGTCATGACTTTTGGTTTGAAAAATGCCGGTGCTACTTACCAGCGAGCCATGAATTACATATTCCATGAGCTGATCGGCAAAATCGTAGAGATCTACATTGATGACGTAGTGGTCAAATCCAGAGGCAAAGAAAGACACTTAGCCGATTTAAGGAAGACCTTGGAGTGCACAAGGAAACACGGTTTAAAGATGAATCCGACCAAGTGTGCATTTGGGGTGTCGGCTGGTGAGTTTATGGGATTCTTGGTCCACGAAAGGGGCATCGAAGTCGGCAAGAAGAGCATGGAAGCAATTGATAAGGTAGTGCCGCCGACCAATCTCAAAGAACTGCAATCACTGCTCGGCAAAATCAACTTTGTCAGAAGGTTCATATCCAACTTGTCCGAGCGTGTGTTGCCATTTTGTCCACTGTTGAAGCTCAAGAAAGATCAAGAGTTCATGTGGGGTGACGTGCAACAAAAGGCTTTCGATGAAATCAAAGAATACATGAAGGCACCACCAGTATTGGTCCCTCCACAACTCGACAAGCCTTTCAAGTTGTACGTGGCGGCCGACAACCTAACAATAGGGTCGGCCCTCCTGCAAGAATTCGAAGGAAAGAGAGAGTCATAGCCTATCTTAGCCGAAAGCTACTGGACCCCGAGACGAGGTATTCGGCTACGGAAAAGTTGTGCTTGTGCGTTTTCTATTCCTGTACCAAGTTTCGGCACTATTTATTGAATGCCGAATGCGTGGTAGTGTCGGAGTTTGATGTAATCAAGCACATGTTATCAATGCCGATTTTGAGTGGAAGGATCGGTAAATGGGTTTTAGCTCTTTCTGAGTTTGACTTGCGTTTTGAATCGGCAAAGGCTGTTAAAGGCCAGATTATGGCTGATTTCGTCACTCACCATCGTGATCCTAACGCTAACATAGTAACCATTGCCCCCTGGGCATTGTTTTTTGATGGATCATCGTGTAGCAAAGGTGGTGGAGTCGGGATCATGTTGATTTCTCCCAAGGGGGCACCTTTCAAATACTCTATACCGATCGAGTACCCAGTGACAAATAATCAAGCGGAGTATGAGGCACTGCTTCGAGGATTGCGGTTGCTTGTGGACATTAAGGCAGATGCCGTGGAGATCTTTGGTGACTCGGAGTTGGTGATCAGGCAGCTGACAGGTGAGTACGAGTGCAAAAACAACACGCTGCAGGAATATCTCGATGGTTGCCAAGAGCTCCTTAAACAGTTTCGATCAGCAACCTTGCAACATATTCCTAGGGGCAAAATGAAGAAGCAAACCAGTTGGCTCAGGCAGCATCCGGGTATAGGGAGAATCAAAACATTTTTGCACTTGAGAAAGAGCAAACAACCCCAGGAGATGATCAAGTAATCCCAAGTGATAATCAGGCAATTGAAGACTGGAGAGACAACATTGCCGATTACCTCAGGGACCAATCCAGAAAAGTCTCCCGAAAACTCAGGTACAAGGCTCTTAAGTTTACGCTCTTGGACAATCGATTGTACTACAATCCATAGATGGGTTTTGCTTAAGTGCCTGAACCAAGACGAGGCTAAGAAACTGATGTATGAGGTGCACGAAGGCGTATGTGGTGCACACCAGTCAGCTCACCGTATGAGATGGATAATCAGGAGGACTGGATATTTTTGGCCGACTATGCTCGAAGATTGCTTTGAATACTACAGAGGTTGTCAGGATTGCCAGCGATTCGACAATGTGCAAAGGGCCCCAGCATCGGCCATGAATCCGATCATCAAGCCTTGGCCTTTCAGAGGATGGGGCATTGATTTGATCGGCCAGATCCACCCTCCATCTAGCAAGGGACATAAGTTTGTTCTGTTAGCCACGGATTATTTCACTAAGTGGGTTGAAGCCATCCCATTGAAGAAGGTGACGTCAGAGAACATGGTGTCCTTCGTCAGGGAGCATATCATTTACCGATTTGGCATTCCTCAGTCCATCACTACCGATCAGGGAACTCAGTTCACTTCCTCGGAGTTTTGTGACTTTGCCGAAGGATGGGGATTAAGCTCTATAATTCCTCTCCTTATTATGCACAGGCCAATGGACAGGCAGAGGCTTCTAACAAAATCATGATCAAGATTATTCAAAAGAAGATCGAAGAGAGCCTAAAAGGTGGCACTTGGTACTCAACGAAGCCTTGTGGGCTTACCGAATGGCTTGTCATGGGTCGACTCAGACATCACCATACGAGTTGGTCTATGGGCATCACGCAGTGCTACCATGGGGAGTTGCAATCGGGGTCAAAGACGAGTTACATTGCAGAACGATCTAGCCAAAGGGCCTCCAAAGAATTATAAAGATTTGATGATGGATGAGCTAGAGGATTTGCATTTGATTCGTCTCAAGCCTTGGAAAATATTGAAAAGAACAAGATACGCGTTGCCAAGTACTACAATTCAAAGTGAAAGAAAAAGGGTTCGAAGAAGGAGACTTGGTTTGGAAAATTATCTTGCCGATCGGTACCAAAGACAAGGTATTCGGCAAATGGTCCCCTAACTGGGAAGGGCCTTTTCAGGTTCTGAGGTGTGTTCCCGGTAACGCGTACATTCTAAAAACCCTCCAAGGGAAGAGTTTGCTAGGGCGATTAATGGACGTTATCTAAAGAGATTTCATCCTAGCGTGGAGGTCGGTGCATAGTGGAATCAAGGTCTTGCGGGCACCGACGGCCGATACGAAGTTGTATCGCCTTAGCACAAAAATGGCCGATGGGTCTATCGCCCTTAGAGCAAAAAACAGCCGCACGGCATGTGTCGCCTTTAGAGCAAAAAACGCAGAAATACAGGGCCAAGTGCACGCGGTGCTGTGCAATCGGCTAGATAAATCAAACACTCAACAAGCACAGAACGGGAGAACGAACGTGGTAGAGTGGGGCATTGTTCATAGTGGGGGCTGTGCAAAAGGTGCAATCAGTTACCGAACACCTGTTTGATGACCGTCTGCGGGTTGGTGACTATGGTGAGGGCGTGGCGTGATCCTCGTAGGATTCCAGAAAATCGCCGATCTATGCGACATCTTCTGGGGATGCCCCGCCGGGGAAGCCAACCGGCACCACAGAGAAGTCCTCCTCCTGCGGACCGTCAGCGCTGATAGCCCCAGCTCACGCCGTGGTGCACGCCCTGCAGGGCGACTTGCTCGACGCGGCCCGTGCACATTGGCCAGGCGCGCCTCGGCGGTGTCGCCCTGGGCGTTCACCGATCTGCGACGGCGTTCGCTGCCATCTTCAGGCGCTCCAGCTCTTCAGACAGCGCTGTGAACGACGAATTGAAATGGATCGGTTAAAAGATCACCAAGAACGACCGAAAGCCGATCTAGGATTGGGTGTTCATACCCGTGATGCGTCACAGAACTGTCGGCGCTGGTCCTCCCACTCCAGCTGATTGATCCCGTACTGCTTCGAGACGGCAGCCAGCTCCTCCCGGGACTCATCCCGCAGCGCCACGATTCAAGGCGTCGTTGTGGTCGTAGAGGTCGTCGTCGGAATCCCGGTCCGGTTCCCCTCCCAAGGATGGGAGTGGTAGGAGAGGTCGTCGGAGGAGCTCGATGAACCGATTGCGGAGCTCCTGGCCCTCCCGTTGCTGGAGAAGGCCTGGCGTGCCCACCGGCGGTGGAGATAACGGGAATCCTGCCGGCAAACAGTGACAGGGTGTAAGCGGGGTTTTCAAGAAAGTGTCACAAAGGGCGTAGGCGAGAAGTCCTACCCGCGCTGACGGAGGCGCCGAGCACGACTCCCTTCGGCCTCCTCAGTCGCCGGCGCTTGCCGCGGTCATCATGGCTCGCCATTGCACTTGGAGAGTTAGGGTTTCTGGAGCGGAGTAAGCAAGGAAGCCGAAGCGGCGAGAGTACTAGAGAAGCAAAGGCGAGATGGGGAAGAAGGCAAGCCTCCGGGGCAATTTATAAAGGCGGAACAGTGATCGTGGCGGATGTCCCGGGGTAACACGCCGAATATCAACCAGCGGACTGGGGTTTTTTCCCTCCCAAATTCCCAAGATGGGCCTCTACAGTAACGGTTGTGCGAACCGTCTAGACGCGCTTGCGTGTTCGGCAGGAGCAAGGGCACCCGGCTTCGGCAAAAATTGCCGATTTAGATATTCGGAGCAGACACTTGCCAGATTACCGAACAGATTTATAAGGCAGTTAGTCACAATGTCATCGGAACAGTAACCGATTGAATGAAAGGTATAGATATATCACAAGAAGGTGTTTGAGTCGTTCTGACACGGGATTGCCAAAATAAAAGTTCATTACACAATCATCTCAGTTGTTCAAGAATTGAGTTATAACCGCCAAAGCATCGGCTTTAACCTGGTTAGCATGCTCCAGTGCTTTTCGTCCTCCTCTTCGGTACCTTGTGCTTGTGAAAGCCTTGCATTGAGCTTGATGTCCTCATCAAGCGCCAGTGATAGTTTGGAGGATGTTGCCTCAATGATGTTCGGCAAGCCTGATAACCGAGAGGTACATGACTGGATGTCAGAATTGACCTGGGCTAATTGGGTTTCCAGCTCGGATCTCTTTTCTTGTAGTTCTTTCAACTGAGTCCCAGGGCCAATTGAGAGTTCTTGGCCTCTTGAAACTTAGAATATAGATCATTGACCTCCTGGGTGCACTTGGACTTGGCAGTCTGAAGGTCAGCGCTTCTAGTTGCTCGTTTCACTTTGGCAAAGCAGTCATCCAGTGTGGATACAACCTCTAGATGAAGCCTCAAATTTTCTGGAATGTCCTCAGCAATGGGTTCAAGGAAATTTTAACCTCATCGGCATCTCTAACTAAGGACAAGATGTCTTGACTCAGGAAGTCTGTTACGTTGCTCAGGATATCTTGGACAGTGCTGATGGTCTTTTGGCCACTGTTCTTTTACTCAGGAACTCGTTGACATCAATGCATATTTGGAAGCCGGGCTGGCAGAAGTCTGTGATAATTCAGACAGGTTAGCCGATTGAGGTAAGGTATGAAGGAGGAATGAAATGAGAGGTTAGTCCTTACCTGATGAGTCGGCTGTTTGGTGGGGGTTTTGGTCTGGTTGAGAACCGGATGGACCAACAGGTCTGAAGTTGAGCCGATGAAGGTCTCATCAATCGCGGCATCTGTGAAATCGCTGGTCATCCAAGAGAGGCAAGAATCTGCTGGTTGAAGGATATTAAGGGACCTACCAATGTTGACATCATCCGGTTCTGGGTGTCCCTTTCCTCGGCATCTCTGCATGCTCATCATTTTCCAAGGTAATAAAGACTGGGGGCACCGTCGTTTGAGCGTTTTCTTGTTCAGGGGAGAAGCCTGTAATGGTATACAGCCAGTCGAATAAGTTGATAATGATGGAAGAACTAGAACATCTTACCTTTGGGGGGTGTTTTGCTTTGGTCTTGGTTCGCCTGGAGCTGGAAGTGCCCTCAGTGGCCTTTCTCTTCTCTCCTTTAGCTGAGAGGGTGGTTAATGAAGCTGCTTGGGATTTCATAAACCGAGACAATGAAGGAGCACTGTGTCCCAGGACAGTGATTGGGCCTGCTTGATGATATTGGATAGGCCTAATGTCAGAGTTGGGTGTGAAGTCCTGTGGAAGTTTTGAAAAAGTTAGAGATCTCAAGGATCAAAAACTAAAGCAACAGGTGACTTGTTATTGTACCTCGCTGTCAGAGCTGAAATCTGCTTGGGTTTCCAGGCACATGGGATGGACTGAGCTGTTGAAGATATGATCATGCCATTCTTGCCACCAGGACTCAAAAAGAGGATGAGCAGACTGGATCAAGTGGAATGGTACTGGTTTGTGGTCCGGCAGATCTTTGCCCAGCCTGAATACTCGATGGGCCTGCATCCCTATTGTAATCTGCTCTTTGGGCTGAATTTGCTCCCTGGGCCTGATGACAGTGGAAAAGATGAGTTTTGGAGGGAGCTGTCCACAACCTAATTGTCTGGCTGCTATGTTAGGGTGATAGAACTCATAGGTGTGTTTCACTTGTCTTCCCCTGTTGAATTCGGCTGGTAGGATGCAGGTTTGATAAATGAGTTGAAGACTCCTGTGGCCATTTCATCTATGCAGCCATCATCAAAGCTAAATTTGATAGGGAAAGTGAGGTTGTCATTCTCCCTGTAAGGTAACCAGAGCACCTGACCAAAACCCTTGAAAATAACTTAAGAGATTGCCAATACTTTTGTTGATGGTTTATAGCAGTGGCTGCTTCCCCATAGTTTGGCGGCTTTTTCTGTGGCTTCTTCATCCTCAGCAAAGTTGCTGGAAGGAAAGCTGAGGTTGTCCAATGGCACGACAACTATTTGATGCATGTATAGCTGAACCACATCTGGACAAACCACCAGGGCCATTGACACAATCAATTGGTGGTAGTCTGTCTGTGTCAGCATGAGTGGCATGATACATTTGAGTGGAGATTTGATGCATCATGTGGTATATGGATCCCAGGAAAAGTTGCCTAGAGGGATTTGTTTTCCTTTGGACAATTTGTCAGCCAGTGCAATGTAGTTGAGGGTTGGTTCGTTGGATCTCCCACGAAGATGAATCTGCACAGCCACATGTTCAGAAAAGCCCTGTGTTCTGTCTCTGCCACTGGGCTTGGCACTTTGTTGTGGATTTCAACATACTTCATCCATCCAACGCTGACATCAATGGACCTCCGGGTGATTTTCTCTAATAGTTCATCAGTATTCATGGTCGAAGTAATGTTCAAACCACTCATCATGAAGACATCAGCTAATGTGATTGTCATTATACCATGGCCGAACACAAAGCATTAGGGCATCTGACCAAAATGAGAAGCTGCTATGAGCAATGGTTCATTTTTGGGCATTTCGGCCAGAGACAGTTCCAGAGCATGATGAATGTCTTGAGTTTCCCAATGAGGACCAAATTTTGCCTGGATTCTCTTCTATACCAGTTCCGCCAACCATGACCGCAGGCAAGGGCAGTTCTTGAAGGTGTACCGCCACCTGTTCGATGAATGACTCCATGCTTGAAGGGAATTCTGTTGGTTTCCATGCTGATGATGTTGGTCGGATTGGAGTTTCCCATTGGACCCAAGAAGTAGGAATCGGGATCCGCATCACAAGGAATCAAATTTCGTCCCTAAAGGCCTAAAAGAAGGTATGTGCGGGAAAAGTTAAAAGAACCGAATGCCGATAGAAATTGACCGAATGTGTTGAAAGGAGAAGTGAGGTTTACCTCTGGAATCTCATCATGGGTCGCCATTTACGGAGCTCAGGTGGAATTGAAACTGTTGGCGATTTGGGGAGAATGCGGAGTTTGAAGCAGTGCCGGCCTGAACGCACGGTGGACTTGTGGTCAATTTTAGAACAAATGCCTTTATTCAGAAATTGAGGGGGGCATGTTTTAACACAGAATATTTTCGCACTATGATGAGTGGGCCAGCACGGTGCAGGTTCGGGAGGAGTCACCGCCTGAGAGGATTCGGCAGATGGCGGGCGCGGTCGGCTAACTTAGTAGGTTCAGCAAGGCTGTGGAGGCGACTGGTCAATGGCGAGCGAATTCGGCAATGTGACGCTCTGCGGTCGGCTACCTCAAGCCAAGTCGGTTTGCGTCAGAAGATGACAAATGCGGCATGTCAAGAAGATTTAGCGATTGGGATCTCGTCATTTTAGTGCATGCCGGTTATTAAAGGAAGCTTGGAGCAGAAGGCATCATGTTTTTAGATAGTTTCCTGATTTTGTCGTTGTAATCGTGTCCTTCTAGGACTCATAGGACACCAGGTATAAATATAAACCCTGAGGCCATTGTAAAGACGTTCACAATCAAACACCCAACCGGCCCCGTGCCATCTTCGAGTCCAAGTCGTGTCGTCGTGTTCTAGATCTTGCTCGGTTCGGCTTCATCTTGTATAAGATCTATATCCTGTCCTTTTTACGATTATTTTTTCGTAAGGCCTTTATACGATAGATCTACTGTTTGCAATAGCCGATTCAATCATATCTAGATCGCCACGTGGTGAGGTTTCATGCACGTTGAGTATGCTTGATCTATGATACAGCTAGGTGTCGTGCGGCAGGCGCAGGCTTTAGATTAGTTTAATCATGCTTAATTTGTACGTTCAATCCCCATGGACCCCAACTCGGTTGTACAATCGAGATTGGTTAAGCTTTAATTTATATTCAATACGCCATGCAAGTACAATTCTCATGCAAACGTATTCGGCAACTCGTTACTCACGTAGCTTCGTTCATACTGCCGAATGATCTTTAAACCTGTTGGCAGATAGTTTTCATAGCTATGTGTCGTCGTAAGTGGCTTCAGGGTCGTACATCTTGGAACTGTCTGGTCATACCCGACATGTTCCAGCTTTGTATTTAACAGTTTATCTCCTTTGTTAGTTGCAGGACAACTGACTGGCACGCACCGGACTTTTGAGCACCCGGGCTACGTTTGAAGCTAGCTTCTCCGGCTTGCTGTGTGATTGGCACAGAGGGTCACATTTGTGTCAACAGTTCGTGAACTTATCAGTCGCTTATCAGTCACAATATAAGTTTTTCTCATATAATAAAAACAACATCAAGTGCAGCCGCAACTGTAATAAGTCTCGGCGAACAGAGCCTTAATTTAAAGAAAAACTAACATAAAATGATTTTGAAGTTAATCCAGAATATTTTCTAAGAATCCATATATATAAGAAGAATGAGATTGTACATATTTGTGTGTGTTAATACTATAAATACTGTACTAATCACCACTTCTCAAAACAACTAAAACAAATGACATACTCCACATCCATGACCTAACACGTCTTCTTACACTACATACAGCAGATCAGACTTTGCCGAGTGCTGATAGTACTCGACAAAGAGCCTTTTGCACTCGGCGAAGGCTTCGCCGAGTGTGAAAGTGCATTCATCCCCATTGTGGGTTTTGGCTAATTAATGACAATCAAATTATGGACTAACGGATTTATAAAAGCATATATGCAGGTGTTAGTCCTTAGAAAGATTTGAACTGTTGAAATCTCGTGAACAAAACACGTTGGATACATTTGGACATAAAGATACCTAGCTCGAGTGGTGGTTAAAAGTTTAATTTTAACTTGAGTTATAGGTAAGCCGGACTATCAAGAGGGTCACAAATTAGGTTGGCTAGATGTGGAGAAAAGTGCTCATCGACTAACTAAAGTTTGCTTGAGAGACACCGCACAATCACGAACACATAGAGGTAAATCTGTATGGTCGGTGGTGGGGCGGTAGTACCGACCATGGCTGCTCCGCGCGCGCTGCTCTAACTGCTCTCTGTTCGCGCTTAAAATGGCCTGGCGGTAGTACCCGCCATAAGGCCGGTACTACCGCCCCTCGGTGGTACGACCTTGGTCGGTAGCAGCCAATTTTACAACCTCTCTGTATAGGCTCAAAATTGACCTGGCGGTAGTACCGCCATATAGTCGTACTACCTACCGCCCTCGGTGGTACCGACCCTGGTCGGTAGTAAGCTGGTTTCTGCAGACCTCTCTGTTCGCGCTCAAAATGGCTTGGCGGTAGTACTGCCATAGAGTCGGTACTACTGACCCTCGGTGGTACCGACCCAAGCCGGTAGTAAACCAAGTTTGCAGGGCTCTCTGTATTGGCTCGTTTTTGACTTGGTGGTAGTAACCGAGGGACCAAGTCCCTTTCTGCGGAGCTCTCTGTTCGTGGTCGTTTTGGCCTGGCGATAGTACCACCATAGGGCCGGTACTACCGGCCTCGGTGGTACCGACCTGAGGCCGTAGTTAACTTTAGGTCAGATCCAGATCTGTGCGACCGTTAGTGACTGGTCGGTACTACCGACCATGGGTGGTCGGTACTACCGACCAGCCTCGGGACTGAGGGAGTATAAATTACTTCTCTCTTCTCGTTTGACGGTTACCCACTCATTCCACTCACTTATTGCGGCCTAACTTCAGACAAAAGAGCCTCCAAGCATTGACTCCTCCCCTCTCTTTCCTTCTTTGCTCCTAGATTCACTCACTTGCAAGATTTAAGCTAGGGAAGTGAGATTAGAGAGTGGAAAGCTTCGATCTATGACTTGAGCACTTGGTTTCCATTTAGCGGCTTGATTTGTGTCTTTTACTCTTGAGCTCTTTGAGCTCTAGCTGGTTAGGTGTTCTTCGTGGTAGCCCGTATTGATTCATTTGTGAGGGCTCCCCGAAGTGTTTATTACCCTGTGATTTCTAGTGGAGAAACTCTAGTAGCCTTTGTGGTTGCTTGAGTGAGGCTAGGAGGTGAAATAGACTCCGACCTTTGTGGTCACCTCAACAACGAGGACGTAGGCACTCCTTAGTGGATGGCCGAACCTCGGGATAAATCGCCGTGTCCCGTGTGCTTGTTGTTGTCTCTACTTTGCATATTACTTGTGTGCTTCGTGTTCTTCCTCTCCCTATCTCTTTCTTAGGTTGAGAAGGCTCGATCCCACCCTGTGGAAAGCAACCAAGGCTTGGTAAGGTTAGAATCGCTGTGTATCATACTTAGGGAAGTGGGGTTCATACTTGTATTACATTCATAGTTCACTTACATTGGATTTGTAGTTCCATCTTAGGATCCCGGTAGTGCCGTTTGTTTGTGTCGGTAGTACCGGGTGTATCACACCCGGTAGTACCTACCCAAACAAAACCGGCAACACCAGTTGTTGTCTAACTACTTTTTCTAGTTTGTGAAGTTTCAGATTGTCAAAATCACCTATTCACCCCCCTCTAGGCTGATTAGATCCTTTCAAAGTGTCACACTCAACAAAGAGCACTAGCCAAAGAAAATATCGGCAAAGGGCTCTTTGCCGAGTGCCAAATATCGGGCACTCGGCGAAGGCAAGGACCCACTAGGCAGCGTCCACCCGTCTCCCTCGAAATCGCAAGTCCTGATATTTTTCATGCAATTTTCTCTCACGCAGTCAGTAGGATTCGAACTCACCTCTCGTTCGCGTGGAGCCTACTCTACCACTACACTACACATATACGTTCCATCTCCGTTTCGGTTACCCATATATTATACTAAACCGAGTGTAACTTTCTTTTTTGAGGCCTAAACGAATTCAAATAAAAAGTTGTCAACTACAAAGTTTTCTAACTTTTGAGATCTACAACTTTTATTTTGGTAGTTTTTTATATCTGAGGTCGTTTATAAAAATTTGAGTATCAAATTTGATAATTTGAAACGTAGTTTTCGTTGACAAGATGATTTCAAATCAAAAGTTCTCAACACCAAATTTCATAACTTTTCGAGATCTACAACTTCCATTTTGGTCATTTCTCCATCCGAGGTATTTTGAAAAATTCAAATTTTAAATTTTCCAAATTCGAACGCCGTTTTGCATAACTATATGACTTCAAATAAAAAGTATCAACTACAAATTTTCATAACTTGTCAAGATATACGAAGTTTATTTTGGTTGTTTGACCATTTGTGCATTCGATATTGTGGTTCTAATATTATTCACAAATATTATATATCACTCTTGTAGTTTCATAAACTACCGAAGAGATATATAAGATTTGTGATCGAATTTATTTAGGTTTGTCGAATGAAGAAAACACCAAAACAAAAATTGTTCATCTTGATAAGTTAAACAACTTTGTAGTTAAAACCTTTTTTATTTGGATTAATTTACTGCTTCAAAATGTAATTTAAAAACTGGCTTTGCCGAGTGTTAAAAAAACACTAGGCAAAGATTTTCTTTGCTGAGTGGTAGAAAAAAAACACTCAGCGAAGATTTTCTTTGCCGAGTGCCAGGAAAAAGGCACCCGGCAAAAATTTTCTTTGCCTAGTGTTTTTTTGGTACTCGGCAAAGAATTCTTTGTCGAGTGTTTTTTCTGACACTCGGCAAAGAAAATATTTGCCTAGTGTCTTTGCCGATTGTTTTTATTTGGCACTCAGCAAAGAAGCTCTTTGCCGAGTGTCCGAAAAAAAACACTCGGTAAAGAAAAAACACTAGGCAAAGATTAGTTTTCCCGTAGTGTTACCACTTAAATTTGTCAAAAGGAAAATGCAAATAAACTTGGTTTATCATCATCAAGCATATCTGTTATTCTGTTATCATCTTATGGATACTTTTTTTATTATTATCATTTCAATTTTAGCATTTCAATTTTAGCAAGTATGGTTTATATTCTACAGAGAAGTTCATTTCCTTGGCAACTAATTATCATACCCCAATCATATACTTGAACTTTTCAACAAGTAGCAGGCAGCTGGCTCTTTTGATCGTCATCTTCAAGGTGTGTTTTGATCTATTGTTGAGTGTACCGATTTAAGTAATGGGCAAACTTATCCCGGTCAAAGAAAGGCTAATAAGTGCATGATGGATAGACGTTCCACTGAGGAATTATTCAGGACCTATCCAAAAAATCCAAAAAAAGTCTTAATTAATACTATATCTGCACCTAGATATAGAGAAATTAAAATTTTTGGACAACTGTTTTTTTTTAATTTTTTACGAAAGGACAAATATTAGTTAAGGGTACTTTTGGAAGTAAGAGAACAGAAGAGGGATGCGCTAGGTAGCTCTACGAAATTTTAAGATACTTTTGTACATAGTTGTACAAGTTGTTCTTTTTTAAATATTATACTCACTACAGGAAACTCAGGCTTTGCCGAGTGCCTGAGACTTTGCCGAGTGCCAAATTTCGGGCACTCGGCAAAGAGCCTTTTTGCCGAGTGTCGGCCACGTGGCACTCGGCAAAGCCCAAGCACAAGGCAAAGGATGTTTTCTCGAGTGTCTGACACCCGGCAAAGAAAGGCACTCGGCGAAGGCATCACTTTGCCGAGTGTCGTACACTCGGCAACGATGAGCACTCGACAAAGTGCAGCGGAACCAGACGACATCTACGACCGTTTGCTTTGCTGAGTGTCCGTCGTCTGACACTCGGCAAAGAGGAGGCTCTTTGCCAAGTGCCAGCCACGTGGCACTCGGCAAAGCGTGTGGCCCCGATCTGTGCCACGTGGGCGGTTCTTTGCCGAGTGTCAGGGGCCGACACTCGGCAAATATCCCCTTTTTGCCGAGTGCCAGCCACGTGGCACTCGGCAACGCATATGGCCCCGAACTGTGCCACGTGGTCGGGTTTTTGCTGAGTGTCGTTAGGCTGGCACTCGGTAAAGAGCCCCTCTTCGCCGAGTGCCAGGACCTGACACTCGGCAAAATTTTTTTTTGATTTTGGACACCAAATCTTTGTGGAGCATCCCCACAGTACCATGGCCAACATGTTCAAAATTGACACGTTTTCAAAACCTTTTGTTATATTTTATGTCTTTTTTGCATTTCTTGAATTTTTCCGCAAGACGCAAGTTTGAACTGCGGGTGCATCGAATAATGGACTTCAATGATTCGAAAATTGTTATTGTTGTTCTTAAGTGTATGTTTAGGCCAAATTTGGGAACTGACGTGAAATTTCGATCAATGTGCTCACGGGGGCAAGGCCTCGAAATTATGTGCGGGCAGTTTTAAAATTATAAAAAATATAAATGATTTCTGAAAATCACAAAACTTGGCGAGATGTCGTTATATCTTATGCATATGCTATAAAAAAATTGAGAAAATTTAGAGCACGTTGTCGCGTACGACACTCACAAACCTCCACATGTCCAAATCCTCTCACATGTGATCACATGTTCAGATGTGGAGGTTTGTGAGCGTCGTACGTGACAACGTGCTCCAAATTTTCTTAAATTTTTTTCATAGCATATGCTTAAGATATAACGACATCTCGCCAAGTTTCACAATTTTCGGAAATTATTTGCATTTTTTATAATTTTAAAACCGCCCGCACATAATTTCGAGGCCTTGCCCCCGTGAGCACGTTGATCAAAATTTCGCGTCAGTTCCCAAATTTGACCTAAACATACACTTAAGAACAACAATAACAATTTTCGAATCATTGAAGTCCATTATTTGATGTACCCGCAGTTCAAACTTGCGTTTTGCGGGAAAATTCAAGGAAATGCAAAAAAGACATAAAATATAACAAAGATTTTGAAAAAGTGTCAATTTTGAACATGTTGGCCATGGTACCGTGGGGATGCTCCACAAAAAATTTGGTGTCCGAAATTAAAAAAAATGCCGAGTGTCAGGTCCTGGCACTCGGCAAAGACCAGACGCCCATTTTTTTAAAAAAAATCGTTTCCGAGTGCCAGATCGGCGGCACTCGGCAAAGAGCCCTGGCCAAAGCTGTTCGAAAAATAAAAAATACAGAACCACCAGGTTTGACACGCACACACTCACACTCACACACCCCACGGGCCGCCCCCGCGCGCCGCCCGCCGGCCTCCCGCGCGCCACCTGCCGGCCACCTGCGCGCCGGCCGCCCCCCGCGCCCCGCGCCCCGCTCAACGGCCGCCCACGCCACGCCCGCCCCCGCGCCCCGCGCCCCCCCGCCGGCCTTGGCCGGCCCCGCCCGCGCCCCACCATCACCGGTTGGAGAGGGGGAGGAGGAGGAGTAGGAGGAGGAGCAGAGGAGGTGGAGGAGGAGCCGAGGAGGAGGAGGAGCAGAGGAGGAAGAAGAGCAGCCCCTGTCCGCGGTGGTCGTCGTCCCGCCGTCGTCGTCTTGCCGTTGTTGCCATCATCGTTCATCGCCAGCAAGGTTAGTAGTAAGTTAGTATGTTAGTAGTTAGTTTGTAGTAAGTTAGTAGTTGTGGTTTGTTAGTAGTTAGTTACTTGTAAGCTAGTAGTTAGTACTAGTAGTTAGTAGTTAGTAAGTAGTTAGTAGTACTAAGTAGTTAGTAGTAGTATAAGTAGTTAGTAGTAGTAGTAGTAATAAGTTCTTAGTAGTAGTAAGTAGTGAGTTAGTAGTTGTGTTAGTACAATAAGTCGTAGTAAGTAGTAATTAGTAGTTGGGTGCTTTTTATAGTTCCTGTATTACTTTGTATTTTTTGTGTGCATGTAAAGATAAGTTAAGTCCATGACTTCTGTGAAAATATATGTGGTTGTTGGCCTTCGTGACGACGTTTTGTGCAGGTTATGGGTACCTCCCCGTGTAGGGGAGGTGCTGCCAAAATTTTTGGTCGAGACTAACCAATATTCTCCTTTTTTAGTAGGAGGACCCGTGGGAGGGACTAGGCGACCCCGATCGTCTTCGTCGGCGTGCGGGTTTGCCTGCACTGCGTCGTCTCGCCACTGCCCCGACTCACCACTGCCCCGCTACCGTGACCTCACCGACACCTTAGGTATAACCACTGTATTTGTATCCCTAGGTATCTGGTCTTTGGTCGCGTAACCTAGTTAGATGTCTCCTGTTCGAAAGAGATACAGTTGGAGGTATGCAGACCTTTGGTCGCGACCGTATCTCTCGGATTGTCCACATTTTTTGACAGCCCGCGGATGCGTAGCTGGGTTAGTTTTCAGGTTGTGCTCCTGCCCGAGTCGGAGTTTCGGCACCACCTCTCCGTTGTTCTCTGGATACACACTCTCCCTAGCGGGACGTGTATGGGGAGAACATCGGGGAGGTGCTGATGAAATTCCGTCTCGGATAGGAGTAGAGCATGGAAACTAACCCAGCTACGCATCCGAGGGTGGGATTAGGACCTATCCTTCACCTATTAGATGGTAGGAACCCCGTGTAGATGCAATTGTTGGTTTTATTACTCGCTTACATATGTATGTGCCAGAGGATGGATAACTGTGACTGGATGTACACGGGCCACACAAGTAGGAGCACATAATGGGTTACTAAGACCAATGCTTTCTTGGAGCATGTATTTGGTGCGGCTGCTAAAGGATCTAGTCAGATGTCGTGTCCCTGCAGCAGATGTGCGAACAACAAAAGAAAACATAAGAAGGCAGTGGAAGAAGATCTTTACAAGTACGAATTCGTTGAAAACTATACCTGCTGGGTCCACCATGGTGAAGCTGATCGGATTAGAGAGGAAGTGGTGAGACAACGCCTCGAGGAGTATGATGGAGATGTCGGGGTAGCAGACATGATGGAACACTTCGCCGAGGCATAATTCGGTGAAGGGTTCGAGGAGGAGCCAGAGGAAACCGCAAAGGCGTTCTACGACATGATGTCCTCAGCACAGAAAACCCCTTCACGAGAAGACAAAGGTTTCGCAACTGGATGCCATTGGACGCCTAATGGGGTTCAAGTCACAGTATAGCCTGAGTTGAGACGCCTTCGATGACATGTTGACAATATTGGACACTCTGCTGCCGAAGGGTCACGTTCTGCCAAAGAACACGTACGAGTTACAAAAACTTCTTCGTGCACTTAAGATGTCGTATGAGCAGATCCACGCTTGTCCAAAAGGGTGTGTTCTATTCAGGAAAGATCACAAGAAAGCAACACATTGTCCAGAGTGCAAAGCCTCTAGGTATGTGGAGGTAGATTATGGTGATGGCAGGAAGGAACAACTTAATATCCCCGAGATGGTCCTACGGTACCTTCCTTTCATACCGAGGATCCAACGACTGTACATGACAGAGGAGTCCGCGAAACAGATGACCTGGCACAAGAATGGCAAAAGATACAATGCTGACAAGATGGTATACCCATCGGATGGTGATGCATGGAAGCACTTCGATGCCATGCATCCTCTCAAAGCTACGGAGGCTCGGAATGTATGTGTGGCGCTAGCAATAGATGGGTTCAACCCATACGGAATGATGGCGGCCCCATACACTTGTTGGCCTGTGTTCGTGATCCCCCTCAATCTCCCCCCGACGTCATGTTTGACCCGAAGAACGTATTTTTGTCGCTGATAATTCCTGGACACCCGGGGAACAATATGGGTGCGTTCATGGAGCCTTTGTGGGATGAACTGATGGAAGCTTGGGAAAATCCAATACTGACATACGATCGAGCTACCAAGAGGAACTTCAAAATGCATGTGTGGTACCAATACTCCATGCATGACTTCCTAGCGTATGGCTTATTTAGCGTGTGGTGTGTTCACGGGAAGTTCCCATGCCCAATATGTAAGGCAGCTGTGAGGTTCACTTGGTTGAAGAGGGGAGGCAAGTATTCTTCGTTCGACCAACATCGTCAATTCCTGCCTCTTGACCATCCATTCAAAGCTGACATCAAGCACTTTAGGAAAGGCGTTCAAGTCACCGACCCCATTCCTCAGGTCATGAGTGGTGCCGAGGTCTGTGTTGAGGTAGAGGCTTTGCAATTTGATAAAGACAACGATCGTTTTATTGGATACGCAGAGGAACACATGTGGACTCATATATCTGGCTTGACTAGGCTCCCCTATTTCAAAGACCTTCTTTGTTCGCACTATATCGATGTAATGCACACAAAAAAGAATATCGCCGAGGCACTCTTTGCAACACTCATGGACACGGAAAAGTCAAAGGACAACGTTAAGGCTAGACTGGACCTGCAAGAGATGTGTGATAGACCAAATCTAGTGATGAGGACTCCGGCTACCGGCAAGAAATGGAGGAGAGGTTCGGTCGATTACATACTGGAAAGAGACCATAGGAAGAAAGTACTGCAGTGTATTAAGGGGATAATGTTCCCTGATGGGTATGCGGCGAATCTGAGGAAGGGAGTGAACTTGTCTACTATGCGAGTGTTAGGGATGAAGAGTCATGACTACCACATATGGATTCAGCGGCTCCTTCCTGCGATGACCCGGGGATACCTCCCCGAGCATGTGTGGCGCGTGCTGGCAGAGTTGAGCTATTTTTCGCCAGCTTTGTGCCAAGGAGCTATCTCGTGACGTGATTACTAACCTAGAGGAAGTGGCACCTGTGTTGCTATGCAAGTTGGAGATGATCTTTCCCCCTGGCTTCTTCCTGCCGATGCAACATCTAATTTTACACCTACCGTATGAGGCACGGATGGGGGGCCCGTGCAGGGCCATTGGTGCTTTCCAATCGAGAGATGTCTAAAGATTCTTCGAAAAAAGTGTAAAAATAAAGCCAAAATTGAGGCTTCTGTGGCAGAGGCATTCATTCTGGAGGTGGTGTCGAACTTCACAATGGCATACTATAAGGACAACCTTCCTAGCGTGCACAATCCACCCTCTCGTTACAACATCGACGAGAGTTCATCGAGTCTCAGCCTTTTCAAAGGGCAACTCGGAAGAGCAAGCGCATCGAAGATCAAGATGTTGCAGCATGACGAGTGGCGTACAATCATGATGTATGTGTTGTTGAACCTTGATGAAGTGACTCCTTATGTGCAGTAAGTTCTCAATGAGCTTGTTACATACGCCGTCAGTATCAACCACCTAACGATCTGACCCCCTTGTATCTTGTTTTTTCAGAAAATTTATTACTGAACAATGGAGAGGCTCAAGGGATCCTTCCCTTGAAGAACAAGACCATCTTCTCAAAAATGGTGACCCCGATTTCATTTCATGGTTCAGTACGAAGGTACCGGCCAACTTAACTATCTTGTATTTCATTTCATTTCATGGTTCATTTCATGTAACGATCTATCCGGCCTCAACTTGCAGGCCCGCACGGATGCGGAAATGAGTGATGAGTTGAAATAGGTCTCCAATGGCTTCGATCGCAGAGTCAAGTCATTCACGGTTTATGATGTGAATGGCTATCGCTTTCACACAAGAAGCTACGAGCAGAGCCGGGCCAATCGAAAGACCACGAATACCGGAGTTCGTACGCCCGACACCGATGAGCGCGACTACTACGGCATAGTCGATGAAATATACGAGCTCACCTATCCGGGTCCGAAAGCTCTTAATCCGGTGGTATTCAAATGCCATTGGTTCGATCCTGATGTCACGAGAAGAGCCCCTGAGATTGGGCTAGTTGAAATTCGACAGGATTCCGTCTATAAAGGAGATGATGTCTATATTGTGGCTCAATAGGCCATCCAAGTTTATTATCTCCCATGGGTGTGCCAAGAAGTCGAGAATCTTGTGGGGTGGTACCTCGTGCAGTTGGTATCGCCGCGCGGCAAAGCGCCTCTCTCAAACGATGATGACTACATCTTTGACCCAAACACATATAGCGGAGAGTTCTTTCAACCTGAGGGCCTAGAAGGGAGGTTTGACATTGACATTTTTACGCTGATGGACTTGGAAGAAGACAATGACATTGATGAGGACGAGGGTGTTGAGGTGCAGAATGCCAAGGACTTAAGAATGCTTGAGTGGTTATAGTTAGGAGTTGACGTGGGTGATGACGACGATGGAGACGGGAACGAGGCATTAGAGTTTGACAATATGGATAGTGATGACGACACACGAGTGCCACGAGCCACTGTCGATCGTGGAGATAATTTCTAATTCATGTAATACTATATTGTTGTTATTATTATTTTGCAATTATATCTCTTTATAAGTACTTACCGTTTATTTATGCTAATTGGTTTCATCTTTGTAATTGCAGGCACTTGACAAAATGTCGGGCGAAAGGCTGTCACAGCGGCAGGGGTTCTCCGCCTACCAGAGGGCTACTGAGGACCCCGAAGACCTAGCAGAGGCGTCAGCTCCGCAGGCGAGGACCGGTCGCCCCCGCGGGCGTCCAAGGAGGGAGAGGACTCCTCCTCGAGAGCCGACGCCCGAGGAGACCCCCGGCGCGACCCCCGACGAGGCAGGGCACAGCGACACTACCTCTTCGGACGACGAGGTGGCCCTCCCGGCAGTTGGAGGTTCCGCTTCCTCTGGTTCGAGGGGAGTCTACCTACATGGGCCCTCGCAGCTCCCGCAACAGCCTCTCCCAGTTGGCCGTCGTCCGGTGATTCGACCCGTTGGACACACGTAAGTAACCATTGATGTTATCACTACTTGTTCATATGACATGCTGAAAATCAAACTTCAGACTAACAATTGTTCTTAATGACTCGTGCAGTCAATGGAAGGTTGTGAGCGGAGGCGGCAAGGTTCGCCATATCAATGGCACCATGACTCTTCTGATTAGGTGGCACTTCCCTGGCAACGTCACCTACGCCGGGGTTGTCGGCCCGCCCCTGGACGTGGGAGCACTTTGGCACTGTCCTGCTTGGCAACAACGGGACCCTTGCAGGCCGGATTAAGGCCGACTTCTGGGTAAGTCTTCATCACACAACATTTCTCAATACTACGCATTCGTTGGAATAATTAAAGGGTACCATATGTCTGTATGCAGCTTTACCGGACGTGCGAGCAGGGGAGAGAGGCCGAGGCGGATCGAGTGTTGGACAGAGTTGCCAAGTTCTGACTCGCGAACATGTACCACGAGGCGCGGATCCAATGCATCATCTACGACTACACCGACTTGTGGGGTGAGAAGGTCACAAAGGCGCATGCCAGGGAGAAGATGCGTGACGGGGCGACCGACCTCACCAAGGAGCAGTACGAGCAGGTAAGTAGGCGTGAAGAATATTTAGGCTTCAATTGATCTTATGACATATTACATAATTGGCTTGATGTCATGCAGTTCTGTCCTGCTTGGTGCTAAAAGTTCACGAATTGTTGGAAGGCCATCGTGGACAGGTGGCTTTCGGGCGAGTGGGCCGAGAGGCACAGTGTGCGCCGTGACTGTCGCCTGCAGATGGCTGGGGTGCCACACCACCAAGGCAACCTTAGCCTCGACGCCTATGCTGAGAGATGGGTACGCTCTACTGATTAATTTTTTAATTCTAATGCTCAATACTCATTACTTGCAATCAACTTTGTGTCTTTATTGCAGTCCCAGTCGCATGGTGGCGCGGAATGTAACTCGTTCGTGGCGTACCATCTTGCCCACAAAGGCAAGGCGACCGCGCCGGAGACCCAGTACAACCCGGAGGACGGGCCCGACTCGTTCACCAACTCGGCAGCCTACACCAAGGTGAACGAGTACATGGTGGAGTCTCGCGAGCGCTATGGGGCGGACTACGATCCGACCTCTCAACCCCTGGACACGGACCTGCTGATGAGGCTGGGAGGAGGGAGGCAGCACGGTCGCTTGTATATGGCCAGCAACACAGTCTCCTCAGACTCTGTCCCCAACCTCGCCGAGATTCGGTCTAGGAGCACAAGCTCCTCCATGGCCATACGACCAAGGCAACAGACCATGGCGCAGCTTCAGGTTAGTACAGTTCAATTTATCGTCCATTACTCAACTTTCTTTTACATTGTTTAAACCTTGTGGGACAAATATTGCAGGCCCAGATGCATGAGGAGATGCAGAGGTTCCAGGCCCAGCTGCAGGCTCAGGACGAGGCTCGACAGGAGGCCCATCGCCGCGAGATGGAGGCCGCCCAAGTGCGGGGGCGCAGAGGTCAGCGGAGATAGCTCGCTTCTTTGGGAGTCTCAGCATCCCATGTGTGGTCGTGCCTCCCTCGCTGCTCAATCCGTATGTCCCGCCGCCGCCGCCTCATAGTCCTATTGGGACTCCGGTGAGTATATATATATATGGTTGTTTATTGCTTTCACTTCTTCGGTCGTACTAACGACATCGCTTCTCCTTCGTGCAGGTGCAGTCGCAGGGTTCGGCGCCGACCCCTCCGGGTGGCCCTTCGCCACAGTCCGGGTGTCCAGCTCTAGGAGACCCTCCTCATCTGTCGTACCATGTGTGGCCTGACGTTCCTCCTCAGCCCGGGTACTCCGGGTGGTCTCTTGGAGCCGCTATGTCGCCGCCCCAGTGGCAAGGTCCTCCACCGGTCGACTCTTCGCAAGGGTGGGGCGGTGGGGGCAAGGTGGGAGCTCTTCAGGCACTGGGGGCGAAGGTGAGCAGTGATCGGCTTATGTTGTGGGCTTATGGATTATGGACTACTCGTATGTGTTGGTTGAACTTGAACTTGTGATGGATGGATGGACGGAGTTCTGTGACATGTATGGATTATGCGATGGATTTATGTTGTTTTGTGATGGATGAACATGAATGTGATAAATATTGTGATTTGTGTGATGAAATATGGATATGAATGTGATATATATTATGTTCTGTATGATGGAATATGGATATGTGATATATATATTGTTTTGTGTGACAAAAATGAAAAAAAAACAAAAAAAAGAAAAAAATTTCCAGCTTTGCCGAGTGCCACACTCGGCAAAGGGGCCTTGGCACTTGGCAAAGCTGGGCACAATTAACCCAGCTCTGCCTCTTTGCCGAGTGCCGGCTACCTGACACTCGACAAAGAAGGCTTCTTTGCCGAGTGCCAAGGTTAGCACTCGGCAAAGATTTTTTTCAAAAATATAAAAAGTTTTTCTTTGCCGAGTGCTAGCCACGTGGCACTCAGCAAAGAACTTTTCAAAAAAAAAGAAAAAAATCCTTTGCCGAGTGCCTGCCACGTCAGCACTCGGCAAAGAAGCCGTCAAGTTGACGGTCGCTGTTTTCTTTGCCGTGTGCTGACTCGGCACTCGGCAAAGAAACCTTTGCCGATAGCTTCTTTGCCGACTAATCGTTGCCGAGTGTAGCACTCGGCGAAGCCTTTACTGAGTGCAAAAGGGCCTTTGCCGAGTGGTGCCGGCACTCGGCAAAGTCGTTGTACCCTGTAGTGACTGTAATTACATACTATATATGGTTTCTTTCAATGTATTTAACGAGAGATTATGTGTGATCAGAAGCAATCGTGCCTAAATTAGTACTAGCCGCCAAATCATTTTCGCAGGCAGGTGTGCGGTGTAATAACCAAACTTAGAACTAAATAGGCAGCTAAATAAAGCTGTCCATGACATGACATACGATCTGTTTCGATCATGTTTAACAATTTATGATAATTTTAAAACTTATGGAGCGAGGCAGGTTTATACGGCTATGGCAAAACCAACTCATTCTTCTGGCATGCAGGCATAAATACCAGCAGTAATCAATTGGAATATTATATTAGGAAGCTTATATCGAACAATAATATTCATCACAGCATACTATATTATATCAATCTACTGCATTTAGTTTTCACAAAATATCCCAGATAACATTTGTATTATTTCTTAAAACAGTATTTGTATATAATAATTAAAAAATGAAGGAGGGGGTGCATGCAGCAGGCACGTACAACACCTTGAAACCCGGGTACAGCAGGGTGGGTTCTCCACGAATTGGAACTTTTGTCCCATGTAATGTAAATAAAACAAAACACTAGAGTTGTGAAAGAGCGACGGTACTTTTTTTTCTTTTCAAATTACACAGAAAGTACAAACATAAACACACACTCACCTAAACCTGAACTTTTTCTTTGTGTTTAGAAAAGAAGAAAAATAAGAAGGCAGGCAGGCGAGTACAGGTGCGGCCATGATGGTGATAGTGAGTTTTTTCTTTTTGGCGACGAAAGGTGACAGTGAGATTAGGATGTTTCACCAATTCACCATTTGACGATCATCACAGTCACAGGATCAGAACGCATTGACGACGCACGATACCGTGTGTGCCTGGAGTTGGAATTGTGGACAAGCATGCATTGCATGTGTACTACTGTAGCTAGGTCGACGATTTCATATTTTTATACTAGACCTTATTTAGTTTCAGCTATAAAGTTTTTAAATATCATATTAAATATTACATAGGGTGTTGTATGAGGTGTTCGGATACTTAAAAAAAATTCATATAGAATCCGTCTATAAATCACTAGACGATTTTTTGTAAAGCCTAATTAATCTGTAGCACATGTGTTACTGTAACAGTTTAATATCAAATCATGGATTGATTAGATTTAAAAGATTTGTCTCACAAATTACACGTAAACTATATAATTAATTATTTTGTAGTCTATATTTAGTACTTCATACATACATGTAAACATAATATACGACAGGCCGAACTAAAGAAGGCCACTTGGTATCGCTTCTTTCTTTCGGATGAACAATACTATTAGGGCATGATCATCAATAATAGAGTCAAGTATTTGGCTATAAGCCAAAGTTTAAGAGTCAAGTAATACAATAGTTAGTCTTCTATTTGATTATAAACAATTTTACTTTCATATTCCTCCTCACATACATCTCTGTTGGGACCTGCTCCTACCTATGTTTCCGTGCTCAGTTTGATGCTTGCATGTGAGACAAGCTCTCTTTTCTCTCTTCTATCTTCTCTTCGTCACATCAACATTTACTTTACTATAAGCTAATTATTGTACCTGCTCTTAGCGCTCAGTCACGTGCAACTTGTGATACCTAGCTAGTGTACTACTCCTAGACCCTTGACGGCTACTCCTAGATCTGGTTGTATTCGGCGATCGAGCAGTAGCAGAGATGGTAGCACAGCGAGTAAGAGCTAGCTAGTACTGTACGAGTAGGCTGCTATCCGTGGCCGCCACCAGCCCACCAGGAGTTACGAGACGACCAAGGAGCGGATGCAAATTGAGAGGTAACGGCACCGAATTTGATGCGTCGTCAGGAACGGCCGGCAGGTCCAGATGGATGGATGGTGACAAGCGAGCCCGCAAGCCTCCTCTTTTCTTCGATTCCATATGTAAATATAAATATAGTAGAACTGTGAGAAAAAGAAATGTGTACAGTTTACTTGTCTTACAGTCGTATTTTCTTTTATTTTTTTCACAGAATACTATTGTGACAATTGTATAGTAGTACGTAGTAGGATCTTGTTTCTTGTTCGTCCAACCTGACTACACCAATAGGGAAACGTTCCTCATGAAATACGCTCTCATTTCCCATCTCGTACGGTACATATCGTGAGTATCTACTACGAGTAGTGTAGTGTAGTGTAGTGCAGTACTCCCTCCGTCCAACAAAACATGCAATTCTCACTTATCGAGTAGTCAAACAATTCGAACTTTGACCGAAGTTATATAAAAAAATACTAACATTCTTGATACAAAAAATATATCATTAGATTAGTAATAGAATATATTTTCATAAGAATTTTATTTGGCAACATAAATACTAATATATTTTATTATAATCTTGGTCAAACTTGGACCAATTGGACCGGCACGGATCCCATAATTGCATGTTTTAGTACTACACTACTACCAGCAGGCGCTTTCGGAGCAGCAAGGAAAATCGTCATCCTCCTCCGATGTCTGATCGTTTCGTTTCTCTCTCTGATGACCAGCAGCAGATCCTCCTCACGAGCAGCAGTAGTACTTTAGCGTGATGACACGGTGACAGCACGCAAAAGATCGATGCGCACGGGCACGGCCGCAGGGCGCAGGGCGCAGGCCCCCGCCCCCTTTTTCTCTCTCCGCTACGCGAACAAAAAAAAAAGAAACATATTCTCCGGCGTCGATCTTTTGCACGACCGCACCACCGGTTCACCACAGGTACGGCACGGCCGCACGGGCAAATCCAGCGGGGCCCCACCGCACCCCGGCGTCGCTTGCACGTGGGGCTGCGCGAGCAGCGCGCGACACATAGACCACACCACCGGTTCACCACAGGTACGGTAGGGGCAAGGCACGGCACGGCCTTGTGTGTGTTGTGTTGTGTGTCGTGGGCTCGTGGCTACCCGATCGACAGTGGCGGAGCTAGAGCAAATATAAGAGGGGTGCATTTGCCTTTGTGGGTGCATATGATTTTATTATATGGGTACGAATATAGTGAAAATTTGATCTTAATCACTGTTTTTCGAAAATTTTGTGGGTGCGCCCGCACCCAGCAGACTTCATATAGATCCGCCCATGCCGATCGATGATGGATGGGTCCCGCTTCTCATGTCTGGCTGACGTGGGCCGTGCTTGTCTCTGCTCTCCTTGTTCCGCCCCGGCCGATCCGATCCCGTTTCCACAAGCAAGCCATCCATCGATGTCGATCGATGCAAATACTAAGTACGGGCTCCGCCCCACAAATGTTTTCATGCAAATATTAGACTTCATTCGCTTGAGCTATAAATCGACTTTAATCCATATACACCAGTCATGAAATATTATTATTTTTCCTCTCATAGTAAATCAGTCGTTCCGGCTTATAAACCGGCTTATAGGCCCCGCCGAACAAAGCTTTACACTTGTGTTTTACTTACCTTGCTACTATAGTCCCAACGCCCAGTCAAATTAATTGAATCAAGGACGAGCAAGTCGCCTATTGGTGTTTATTAAGTTTAGTTTCTAGAGCTGTCAATCCATCGGAATAGGCCTGTTCGTTCATCGATTGCTATGGAACGCTTTCCTATCTGATCTGAACGGCCTCAAAGAGATTTTCGTACGTGTCCACCACCATCACACCTTACCTGCCTGCCGTAACAAAAGCCGGCTGACCACACGCCTCTTCTAGTACGTTACCATATCTCATCAGCTCTATCACTTCCTGTCGCCTTATATATAAGTACTATTACTCCATAATAAATCTCAGACGAAATAAGCAGCCCACAGAAATCGTGCAACGATTCTTGGTTTCTACTCCAAACAAGCAAGCCAGGTCTATTTTCACGAGTAAGTAAAGTAAAGTAAAGTAATTGCCTGCTAATTAAAAAAAAGAAATTCTTTAGAAAGGCCTCGGATTATTTGCCTTTTTCGTTACTATATTTTCGTCTCGACTTGTTGTATTCTCACTGACGCCCAAACCCAGCAGCTAGCGCCATAAATACGGACGCGCCCGCCCGTGGCTCCTATGTTGCCGCCTAGCCTCTCCCTCCTCCCAAGGCTGCTGCTGCTCTGTGACGTCCGCACCGCCACCCGCGTCGCCATCTCCACCAGGCATCCACCACCACCTTGGGCGCCAGGCCCCTCCCCCTCCATGCTTTGTTTGCTTTGCTTCGCTCGTCGACAAGATATATAGATAGTGCTGTGCTCGTCGTCGTCTTATATAAGACGCGGAGTCGCGGACGCATGTTCTCGGAGGACGCGAGTCGTCTTATATACTAGAGGCGTCGCCGGCCGTGCCGTGCCACGACCGGCCGGCACCACCGGATATACATGGCCGTGGAAGCGCACCGCCTCCTCTTAGCCGGAGGAGGGCACAGGCAACTCACCGGCGCGGCGGGGTGGCCTTGGACCGGCGCCGAGACCGGCGGCCTCGCCGACGAAGCTGCTAGATGCGCGACGGCGAGACCGAGCCACCACCACCATCATCATCATCAACAGGCGGCGCTCCAGTTCCAGCAGCAGGCCTCGTGCGTGGGCCTGCCGGCGGCGGCCCCGGTCTCGTCGGCCGCGCCGCCGGTGGCGCAGTACGCTGCTGCTGCTGGTGGGCAGATGTTCGTGGGCGACGCGGCGGAGAGCGGCGTCACGTTCGGAGGAGGAGGCGCCGGCGCCGGCGCCGGCGCGGCGCCGCAGCCGCAGGAGGTGGCGGCGATGGCGATGGCGCCCAGGAAGCGGAGGCGCGCCGAGCCGGGGCAGACGCTGCCGGTTCCTGAGATCGGCGCGGCCGACGTGGCCGCGCACTTGCATCAGCAACTCGTCGACGTCGACCGCCTCGTCCTCCAACACGTAAGTTTTCACCCCTAGCGGTGCCGGTCTTTAACGAGTACACTCATACTACTCCCTACGTGTTTCGCGGCTGATCGATCGAGCTGACGTGTTTTCCGGCTTTTGAACAACTGCAGACCGCGAAGATGTGGGCGGAGCTCGCCGAGCAGCGGCGGCGGCACGCGCGGCAGGTCGTGGCCACCGTGGAGGCCGCGGCGGCGAGGCGGCTGCGCGCCAAGGAGGAGGAGATCCAGCGGATGGGCCGCCTCAACTGGGCGCTCGAGGAGCGGGTCAAGAGCCTCTACGTGGAGGCGCAGGTGTGGCGCGACCTGGCGCAGTCCAACGAGGCCGCCGCCAACGCGCTCCGCGGCGAGCTGCAGCAGGCGCTCGACGCCAACCAGGCGCGCTGCCGCGGCGCCGGTGCCGGCAGCGCCGACGACGCCGAGTCGTGCTGCTGCGGGGAGAACGACGTCCCCGCCGCCGGAGCCGGAGCCGGAGCAGGCGCGGAGGATGGGGAGACGTCGTCGCCGGCGTACGGGAGGAGGACGTGCGCGGTGTGCGGCGATGGCGCCGCCGAGGTGCTGCTGCTGCCGTGCCGCCACCTGTGCGCGTGCGCGCCGTGCGCGGGCGCGGCCAGGGCGTGCCCGGCGTGCGGGTGCGCCAAGAATGGCAGCGTCTGCGTCAACTTTTCGTGATGGTTGCGAAACCGATAGGATTACTGGATTAGACTAGTTTTTTTTTCTTTTTTTTTTTGCGGGGTCTTGTTGATGGGATGATAGGCGTGACGGTTCAGTGAAGATGCGGATAGGAGACGGATGCATCTTTGTAATTGCCTTTTTTTTCTAAAAAAAACTGTAAACAAGGAAAAAAATAGTCGACAAATTCGGAAACTTTCATTTGCGTTGCTTGCGTTTGTTTTCTAATTTAGCGTATTTGTTCACGGCTTTATTGGATTCCCTCCCTCTTTCGTGGCTCTCTGTTCGCCTGAGTTGTCAGCTCTATTTTTTAGTCAACAATTTAGTTCTATAAATCAGTCCAACAAATTAATAGCAACCATAATAAATTATCTGCTAAATAGAGTCCGTATTATTATATTAGAGTACATAAGTATATCTGATTATAAACTGTTTTTTTTGGAAGACTCAGTATATCTATATTGCTGTCCGTTGATTTCAAAAATCACAACCGCAACAATGCAAAGTATCACACAGTACGTATAGCGACTCTTTTTACCAATGTAAGAGCATCTCCAAGAGTCTTTTTAAATTTTACTCTCTAAACCATCATTTATAGAGTCATTTGCATAAAAATTGTTTTCTATATCTTTGCAATCTCCAACAGCTTTTCTATATATCGCATGCAGTCTAAAGAGTCATTCTCGTCTTCTATTTTTAGCTGGCGAAAAATTCGGAATAGAAGATGACTATATTTAGACAATTATTTAGATAAGTTATTGAAGTATAATTTTTCGTCAAAATCTCTATTCCTAGCATTACGAAGAATATAGAAAGTCTGTTGGAGTTGCTCTAAAGCTTATTGTTGTACCTTGTAGCAAACGTACTCGTACGTTCCAACAGACAACAAAATTACGTTAATCAAAGACATAGACGTGAATGCTACATATTTATCTATGGTTTACCCTTTTATAAAGTTTTAAAGCTATAATTTATTTTGTAAAGACCATGGCATCCATAATATAAGTTCATATTGGTGACAATATGACTGTAAGGCATAGAAATGTTTGCTTGCGAATATATCATAACTTGAATTCTCATATGATCCATGTGTTGATGAGTTAAATATCGAGTTTCGTGACTTTTTTTTTGGACCTATAAAAATATGTAATTATAATAAGTATCTATTTAAGGTCGACAAGCCGGCAACTAGTGTCGTCGTGTCAAGGATTGGTTTTGTCCGTTCATAATTATAACAGAGAAGATCTCTCTCAATTTTCACATGACAGCTATATCCGTGGATTGCACTAATATATGCGTACAACTTAGAGATACATGTACTCCGTATTTAGCTTAGACGGGATAGATCAAAATTGAGACCATATGTGCGGATCTAGATTCAAATAAAAATAAATTTCATTCCTAATTAAAATTATATTAATAATTTAGTGGTGGAGGTATCTGTTTATTAGAGATTGAGAAAGACCAAATCTTTATAAAATCCATAAGACTGTATTTATTTTTATATTTATCTTATTCATATATAAGAAGAAATAGGATATACTTACTTTGAAAAAGAAAAAAAAGAGCCTATGCGGTGCAACGCAAGCGGAAAACATAAAACAAAAAAAAACGGACAGTAAGAAGGTAAGAAGAAATAGGAGTAACTTTGCAAAGGGAAAAAATTATACGGATGCAATGCACGCGAACAAATTGAAAAAAACGGACAAAAAAGGACTTGAGTCCATAAAAACCGAAAAGGAAAAATATGGGTAAAAAAACAGAATTGCTATATGACACCCATGTGTTTTTTTTTGTTGGCACATGTACCCATGTGTTTTTTTGTTGTTGGCACACGTTTTTTGTGACCGTTGGATGAAGAATCGTCCGTCGGATCTGTCTCATTGCTTTGTGTCTCTGGTATGTATGGTCCATTTTTAGGACTACTATTTTATAATTGGAGCCGCGCCTGTTTTTTTGCGGTCGTTTCATTCTCTTCCGCCTCATCTTCATCCCGGCTCTACTCTCCGGTGGTACTTGCGACTTCGATTCCAGAAGTTTGCAAGGATTGTTGATTTTGCTTCCTCTTCGTTCCGTCCAAGCACCCAAGACACGCATCTGTGGTTGTTGTCTCGCGCGGCACCGTCGCGGCCGCCCTCTGTTATTCGCGTTCACTTCGACAGCACGCGACCGCAGCGCCCACCAATCAGGAGCCCGACGTCCGCGCCTCCGCGGACTGAGGCCGACGGGACGGTACAGGATGGCTAGAGGTCAGGGTGCCATTTTATTGCTTGGATCTGTTTTCTTATGTGTTGGGGATGGGTGCAATTTCAGATATCCTTTTTTCCCTAGGGTTTGAGCAGGCATTTCGCACTGATGTGAAGATCGGATTTGTTTTCGATTTTTGCTGCTTTGGTTTCTATCCTTGTTGATGTCTGTTTTATTAGTGATCTGAATTATATAGGCTTGTCAATGTCCTATCCTAGTATTTCAATCTCACTGATGCCAGGTAGTTTCCCTATCCTGGTTTCGACCGGATTAGGAGCTGATGCCGCGGAGCTGGAATGGCGACGCATCTGCCAACTGGGCCATCCATCCATCGCTTGTGTCTATCATTCACGCAGGCATAGGTGCAGGTAAATCCAATCCATTCCAATCAGAGCACCAGGAATATTGGGAGGTGGGCTGGGCGTCGCTCTCGCCGAGGATTTGGTCTGCTCTGGTGCCGATAGATCTCCCCCCTGCTCTTCACTGCCTATGCTCTGACTGGGTTGGTTAGTTCTAGCTAGTTGTGTATTGTGTTTTAGGCTGCCTTTTACTTTCTGAATTCGTAGATGTTCTATTCCTATTAGCTGATGTTGGATCATTGTTTATTTTTTAATAATGTAATGCAGGCATGCAAGGAAAAGAATGAAGACTTGATTGGAGTTGAAATAGAGGGAATGTGAGAACTTTTTTGCAGGTAGACTTTTGAATTTCCTAATGGACTACTTGGTGTGTATGAGTGTCTGTGTATGCACTAATTCTACTACAGTCTCAAAATAAGAATGTAAGAGGTATATGGAGAAGAGGGACAAACTTATAATAAGAATGTCAGACTAATTTTTATTTTTTAATAGTATAAATATGAAATACTAGTTTTCTCAAGCATGCTCAAGCAATCAAGATCCTAGTTGACACTGCTCATTTCTTTGTTTATTGTAATTTGTACCAGCCCGCACCAAATTTTTGTTCTTGTCTTTTTATAGAAAAAAATTGTGTTCTGTCCTTCCATAGAAAAAAAATTATTTCTTGTGACCTGTGATTGTGCTTTCATAGAAAAAAAATTGTGGTTTGTCCTTCCATAGAAAAAAAATTATTTCTTGTGATGTGTGATTGTGCTTCCATTGAAAAAATAATTATGATATGTGCTTCCATAGAAAAAAAAATGTTTCTTGTGATCTGTGATTGTGGCTGCTTATAAAAAAATTATGATTTGTCCTTAGAAAAAAATTATGTATTTAGTGAACTAAATGTAGCCTATTCTGTTTATGAAAACTAATCAAATAAAAGGTTCAGTTACATAATTGCAGTAAGCAATAATGCAAATTGCAAGTATGTAATTGTGCAATTTTTGTTTTGAGTATATGTAATATGCTGGTGTTGGACCATTTTGCTTGTTTTTTTTTCTCTTCTTTCTATGATTCTAGTAACTACATGATGCTCTTATCTCAGAAAATGTGTGTTCTTTGTTACTTGTGATTTGTGCTGACACAGACCTCATTTTTGTCCTTGTACTCTCATAGAAAATAAATTGTTTCTTGTGATTTTTTCTAACGCATCTTGAAATCTGTTAGTTGTTATTTGTGTTGACGTGCAACTCATTTTTTCCTTGTCCTTTCATAGAAAATATTGTTTATTGTGATTTGTGTGAGCACACACCACATCTTTGTTACTTGTGATTTGTGCTAACACACACCTCAGAAGTACAATCACTCTGGATTTGTGCTAACACACATTGAAATATGTTTATTGTGATTTGTGGCAACATAAACCCCAAAAACTCAGCTCCTCCTTCATTTAAATACTCTCTCATGTGGGTCAAGCCACTGCTGGTCTGGACCTAGTTTGGCTTGCTCACTTCTTCCCCACCCACATTTACAGTCTCTCTCAGTCCCTCTATGTGTGATCTGTTATTATGGTAAATCAGTATGCAATGTTAGTTTCTGTATATTGTTGTGATATGTTTTTATCATTAATTTCAGGTCCTACCTACTTCGAATCCTTAACATGGGAAATGGTGATCAAACAACATGCCAGGGCCATTTGGAGGTCTGCAAGTACTTGTTTGAGAAACTAGGGTGTGATCTAAATATGGCTGCAACTGGAGTCTCATGTGAAGTTCTTGTTCATAACTCTTCGGTTCTGTTTGTATGAAGTTGCAGTGAATGTTTTGAACTGATTGTTTTCATAACTTCTGGTTGATCCCACCCAATTGTTATGTTTCTGTCCAATTAGTTCAATTCTTGATCCAACATTGTTTTCGAGATCTAGCTAGCACTCTTGCTTTGCTTGCATCAAGCTAACCCGACATGCATGACATGCATGTTCAGATCCTATGCACTTGGCTATATAATTGCCCCATGATTACCACTTAAGTGAGTGTCAGATTCGCATAGGATATGGAGTGAATATTCCATCCTGAACTGGATGTTGTATTTATTTTATTATTTGGCTATATTTCAGATAATGCCTGTCTCTAGCATTCACAGTACAGTAGTATTGGTTTGGGCATGTAGAAAATCACGTTCTCTTTGAGTTTGTTGCATCTTAAAGATTTCGGTGAAACTAAATCTTACACTTAATTATCACCATGCATGGATCATAGTCTTATCTTGTTCTTAAATTTGTTCTTAATTATTACCGGTAGTTGTCTCTGTTTTTTTGTAGAGATTAAATTTGTTCTTAATTTGGACTCTGCCTCTCGATGGCCGCGGCGTGGCTCCAGAGCAGCTAGATTTGCCTTCTTGTTCGCTCGGTCTTCCGCGGTGGTGGGGCCCGCTACTGTGGGGATTCATACTCTACACTCGTCTTCCTTAGGTTCGCTCTTCATTTGCTGAGGCAAACTAAGATTTGTTGCTGCCTGCAGCTATGGTACCGTTGTTTGGCTTCAGGGCGGCCGCTTGCTTCAAGGCTTGTACCGGTGTTTGGGGTCGTGCGGTGGCGTCCTCGGTTTTTTGGCTTCCGCTTGTTCGGTTCCAGCCTGCATCGGCAGTGGTGAGTTCCTGTTTTCTTTTCATCAGTTCTCTGGATGTAGATTACCTTGTTATTGGAGACGAGGTCTTGTTTGTGGTCAGCTGCCCCTTATTTGTGTGTTGCTGCATGGTTTACGAATGGATGCAGGAAGTTTTAGGTTTACTTTTTAATCTGATTGCTCGTCGAATTTAACTTCACTTCCTAATCTAATTGTTGTTGGTCATTTTGGGATTTGTCGTTGTGTTCCTGGGTTTATTTAGTGATTTTTATACATTTTTGCCTTCTAGGTTGCTCTGCTGACTGTGCTTCTTGTTGCCCAGTTGTCAGGTGCTTGCAATGGGCTGCTTCTCCTTTATTCCACAACGATGCAAATGATTTTAGGTTTACCTTCTAATCTCATTGGTGTCCAATTTTAGATTTCCTTTTAAATCTGATTGTCGTGTGTCTTTTTGGCGCCTGTCGTTGTGTTTGCATGTTTATTTACCCATTGTGTACATCTTTGCCTCCTTCGTCTCACAGTGGTTGTCTTATGTTTTGTTGACGTGCAAATTATGTAGAACAAAAAAAGAGATAGTTTGAGTTCCTCTACTCCGCGTGCTTGTTGTCGTGTAGTTATGGGGTGCCTCTTCCTGTGTGCCTGCCCTTCTTTTCACACGTAATTGATTATGCTCTGCCTTGGTTTAGATCATGCTGCAATATGTTGCCATTTCATAGTTCCCCTTTTATTATCAGTATATTGCACTTTTATTAGCAGCGAATTGCATCCTTGGATTACAATAATTACTGTATTTGACATGTGCAATATCCTTTGATATCGCCTAACATTTTTAATTTTGAATTAGAGCAATTGTTTGACAGAGTAGTCTTTGTAATCCTTAGTCATTTGAAGGTCTATGTGAAGGGCTGGAATTTAGCAGATTTCTGATTTAGCAAACTAGGCTTACTTGTAATGCTGCCCTATTTACTTGTGAAGGATCTGATTTTACAAGTAATCTTACAAGATCTAATATTGCATTATCTGTACTAGAAATTGCACTTGTTCAAATGCACATTTTTTTCTTCATTGTTTTGTAATTTGTAATATGTTTTCATTTTTCTTAGTGTGTTTGGCACCATGAATTGTATTGGTTGTCATACTTTTTTTTTTCATAGGACTATCCTGTTTTCTGCTATGGTGGAAAGGGAAGAAACACAGAAGGAAATATAAAGTTCTCTTGTTCAAAATTGCTAGTCGCGCTTTGGTTTTTGTGGCTGTTACATTTGCTCATCATTTCTTGTCCATGTCGCTTTGCATTGTTGAGAGGCGATTCCGTCAAGCTACAAGGTTTGCTCCATTTGCTTCCTTTGCTTTGCGCTGTTGTATTTAGGGATGGATGAAATTAGTTCTATGGTTGGAGCAGGGATTTGATGCTGATCTGGAGTTTCATTTCTTGTAAGATTACCTATTTTTGTTGATCTACTTGTTGCAGTTGGCAGATTATTTGTTTTAGGATCTTTGTTAGATTACATGAGTATTACTAGATGACCTGCATGTAGTTATTATGTCAATGAGTTACCTTCACATTAGTTGTAGGTTATTTCTGAGTTCTCTTGTTACATTTTTTGGTGTTTGAAGAAATTTCAATTATATTTGTCGTTTTCAGTTCGTGAGTTGAAGCATTGACTATTTTTAGATGAGCAATGCTAAATAACACTCGGTTGTTTCGTTTTTGTTGGAACGTGATTTTTTGGTTGCCGGATCAGACGTGTCATTCTATCCATGGGCTTTTCTCTTCTCAGGTCTGGGTGATCAGATTGCAATTGAAACAGATTGCAATTCGGACAGAGACAAAATTTGTGTGCTATTGACTTGTGAATCACACGTTTTTGTTCATGTACAATATTTGTGTGCTACTTAAGAAAAAAACACATGGATTTTTCTTTTCTGTGGTGTTTCCTAGTCTGTCCAGATTTGGGTGTTAAGTGACAAAAAAAACACACAGATTTTCGTCTCCTCAAATTCGTGTGTTTTTTAGGCACAAAACACTCATGTGATGCCCTAAAAACACACGGGTTTTAGCTAGATAGGTCCTTTAAAAAAAGATCACACGGTTCCGTGACGGATGGATATATTGGCGGAAGAAATACGCTCGGTCGTGACGCGGTGCTAACATCATGGTAAGTATGAGCAGGATAAGAAAACAGAACAATACGGGCATAACACATAATTAGGTTAGACGAAAAACAAAACATAGCAGAAATTTTGATTTTTTATTATTCGGGGTAGGTATATGTATATATAGGCATAGGTATAAATATAGTAGATATAAGACATAGAAAGCCAATTTGTAAGATACCAAAGTTTGAATACGTAAGGTAGTACGGTCCATCCTCTATACAGCTATATACGAGGTACTATATTGTAGGCCTTCTGAGACGGACGCCCGCCAGCAGCTAGCGCGTCGTGTATGTTAAACACTTTACCTTGATTTTCATGATTAGTGAATCTGTCGTGTATTCGAGGAAAAAAACAGTTACTTACTCAATCTGAAGTTGTTGGATCTAGCCTATTCTTTCTATCTAAAAAAGAATCATTATAGGATGCATGTTGATCAAGCTTTCTTAACTTTGACTAGATTTATAGAAAATATGTGCAACATTTATATCTCTAAATAAATTTATTATAAAATCATACTTAAAGATTTACCGATGATATTAATTACATACTATAAGTATTAATATTTTGTTATATACTTTCGCCGTACATAAAAACATGCAATTATGAGATCCGTGTCAGTCAATTTGATTCAAGTTTGTCGAAAATTATAATAAAAAGTATTAGTATTTATGTCGTTAAATAAACTTATTGTGAAAATATATATTCTATTACTAATCTAATGTGGTATATTTTTTGTATCAAGAATGTTAGTGCGTTTTTATATAATTTCGGTTAAAGTTCGAAATGTTTGACTCCTCGATAAACGAGAATGGCATGTTTTGTTGGACGGAGGGAGTATATCTTTCGTTAAAGTTAAAGATCATTGATTATTTAGAAAAGGAGAATTACTTTGCTAAAAAGTATATATTAGTAAAAAAACAACAGTAGGCACTAGTATAGGCAATCCAATCAAAACACGGCTGAGGTGGCGACAGGACTCTGCTGCTTTTTACTTTACTGAAGGCTGAGAGCACAGAGCCTGCGAAGCGCGAAATGCATGACGGCCCAAGTGCCCAACCGGCCGGGCAACCCAACATGCGGTTCACGGGCCTGCAACTGCACACTACCGCGCGCAGGTAAGGATGGTCAATGGTAGGCAATCGCATGGCACGCTCTTTTTCGCAACAGTTTAGAATCAGAAGAAGGGTCCCATGTTTTCTGTGGCACGGCCGGGGGAATTCGGCCGCGATCACGGTCCACACCACGCGGTGGTCACGCCGCAGACCGCAGTCCCACCAAACACATCGTCGTCGTCGTGAGGTGCAGTACATATCCCCCATCTCCATGTATCCACCCACCGTTGTCGATCCATCGTCGCTCAGTTATCTAGTCAAGCGGTTCTCACCGAGTTCTGACTGTTTTTTTTTTTTGTTCGCTAGCAAATAAACGACTGATCCCCGGGTTTCGTTCGTCTTGCCCGTGCAGCCCCATGCACGCTGCACGGTGAGCCGCGCAGGCAGCAGCAGCCTGCATCACTAGTTTGCTGCTGCAGTGTGCAGACCATGCGGTTCGTTCGGCGCCTGGCTGTTGGCGCACGCATCTGGACTCGGCGTCGCGCGCGCGCGGCTATCTCCTATTCCTATCCTATCTGAACTGAACCTGACGGGTGATGGAGCGCGATGCGCGTGGTGGCTGTGGCTCCATTCCAACGCTCTCCATGGCGGGCCGGCTGAGAGACTTGGGGGGGGGGGGGGGGGGGGGGGCTGTGGCTGTGGCTGTGGCTCCATTCCAACGCTCTCGATGGCGGGCCGGCTGAGAGACTAGCGGCCGCGCACGCGATAATACCCGTGCCTGCCGACGCGCGGCGCGAGTGATCTGATCTGGTATTCTGGTTGGCGGCATGCGCGGCGCTCGGTGTGCATGGTTCATTTGCATCGCACCAACGTCTTGTACAAGTCCACCGCCCGGCCGGCACTGGCATGGTATAGCCATGGGGAGTTTAGCTTGAGCTAGCGGCCGGCACTGGCATGGCCGCAGCTGTATAGCCATGGGGAGTATTTGTACAGTATGATTTGTGTACAGTATGGATCCCGACAACACATCGAGGGCGGGCATATCTTGATGTGTACGTCGCTAAGCAGCTCCGACGATCCATATCCGATCCATCCGCGACACGTACTGCATCCATGGCCCAGCTCTACTCCGACCGATCAGCACATGCACGTGCACCAATAATCGATGCACGGCCGGTGCACCTTTCCTGCGCTACCTGCTTTGATGCTTTCGCTTGCTCACGCGATGTGACTTTCGTTGTGCGTGAGTTCGTCATCGGATCGGATCAGATTAGGGCGGCCCGCACATCTTTCTTTGCCTAGATCCTCCGCAAGCCAGATGGTGGTCACTGTGGTCTACCGTCACACTCTACGACTCCACTAGTGACCACCACACTACGTACCATCATGAATCAACACGACAGCACAAAAGCGAAAGCTGCCTCGATCGATCTTACTCACTCTCCGCATGGCGCATGCCGAGATTTGAGGAGCTTTGTCCACACAGGTCACGGGTCCAGAGAGTGCTGCTGCTGAATACACTATTTCAGCTGATTAATTTGTAGGTGAGAGAAACATTGTTTCACGACTGAAATGTAGAGCCGATAATCTCCACCGAACAGGCTGACTAGAAACATTGTTCGTTCATATACTGGTGCTCTACATGCAAACCCATTTTTATGTTCAGTAACAAACTGGATGGACAGCGTCCTCTATGAACTTTAAAACTGGCCCTCATACTTGTTCTCCTGATGATTGGCATCGGCACATCTTCGACACTTTTCGCGATCTCCCACCTCAAGACAAGAGCGTGTCACTTCTACTGTGTCACACAAGGGAGCTGCGGTGCCCAGACTGCTCCTGTAGTGCTGTTCTACTCGATTACTGAATGTTGAGTTCCATGGGCCTCAAATCATCTCGTGTACAGCATCGTCACATCAGACTTTCTCTTCTTAGAAGCATGGGCCTTCCTCTAAAATAGAAGATCACATGCCTAAGCCCAAATCCAAGTCAAGGGCAGCATCCACTGCCCAGCAGCCACCGAGTCCGCAACTCCCCATCCGTTTCCGTACGCCGTACTTCCCCAGACACTCAGGCGGGGTTTTGCTAGGGTTCTCCTCCTCCTGCCAACACTACGGACCGCCCCTGCCGCCGCGATGGCCGCCGCCGGCGAGGACGACGCGGCGTGGGAGCGCGCCATCTCCGCCGCCACCAAGGCCACCACCGCGCCCAAGACCCTCGCCCTCGACGGCATCGTCAAGTCCTCCACGGGCCGCCTCCCCTCCGCGGCCCTCCTCGAGCGCTTCGCCGCCTCCCTCGAGGAGCTCTCCGTCGCGGGGGCCCGCCTCTCCTCGCTGGAGGGCCTGCCCCGCCTCCCGGCGCTCCGCCGCCTCTCCCTCCCTGACAACCGCCTCTCGGGGGCCGCCGCGCTCGCCGCCGTCGCGGAGTCCTGCGGCGCCACGCTGCGCCACCTCGATCTAGGTAACAACCGGTTCGCGGACGTCCAGGAGCTCGCGCCGCTCGCCGGGGTCGGGGTCGAGTCGCTCGACCTGTACCAGTGCCCCGTCACCAAGGCCAAGGGGTACAGGGAGAAGGTCTTCGCGCTGATTCCCAGCTTGAAGCACCTCGATGGCGCCGACGCTGAGGGCAACGAGCGTTTGGAGACGGATGACGACGAGGACGATGAGGAGGACGACGAGGAGGGGGAAGAGGGAGAGGAAGGGGAAGGAGTGGAGGGAGAGGAGGAGGGTGAAGAGGAGGATGGAGAGGAAGGCGATGAAGAAGATGGTGAGGACGGGGAAGGGGACGACGAAGAAGAAGGTGATGAAGAGGTGAGGATTTTGCTCGAAACCTCTCTTATTTATCAATCAATATCTGCATCGATTAGTGTGTTTTGATATAATGCACTTTCAACTCTTATACCTTAGTACCTGACAAGTGGCAATTCAATTCAACTCTTTAGCTGACAACTCCCAACTTGAAATGGGCTGTAAAATCATATGCTAATGAATTTGTCAGTTCGGATTGATGAAGATGGTTATATGGATATGATTTCACACAATTGATCTATTGCTACTAATAGTAACAGTTCTAGTCAGAGGATGTATGATGCTAGCTTTGAAGGATAACATTTGCATGAGTGCCATTGTTAATTAAATGTTCATGGTACCACATTGATCCATTTACTTTTGGACATCGTTCCTTTTGGCAGGTTTGTTCCTATATGTATCAATATTATTTAATTCATTTGTTTTCTTTTATATGTCTACCAGTTTGCTTCTGTGCCATCCATCAATCTGTGTGCACTCATTTTTGGCATTCATCGCTGTTGAATCCTGCACGAGATGAGTAATTGTTGGTGTCTTATTCCAACATGAAAACCCTGGTATCATATTGATTGTATATTTTTTTGGGGGTGCATGGAAGCAAATCATGTGCAAGGTTATAAAAATTATGACATCTTTGCATCTGGTGAAGGTGCATTGTTCTAAATCAAATATTATTCTATCTTAATAGTTACATTATTGCTAAATGCATAACTTGAGGTGTTCTGGGTAGGATGTGTTTTCGTTGACCTCTTTCCTGCTTGATCTTCTACATAGACGATTTGCCCTGGGCCTGCTATTTTCATGCCAATATTTTCACTTCTTAATATTTATCATTGTTGCGCCGTGTATGTTCAAGGTCCAACACTTGTCTTTTTATGTATCATCACCTAGTTATTTGTTCTTGTAAATGCTCCAATGCTCCATAACTCGAGTTTAGTCACTGAGCCCTCACAATTCTTGGGCTATGAGTATGTGTATCACCTTGATTTTGTTTTAACATGTCGGTAGCTGCCAGTAACATCATGCTTTGTTTGTTGTTCCTCTAAATATGGTAGTGTTTAACTCTTGATGATGCTATGTTTGCACTTTGCACTTTGAGTTTGGCCCTGTTTTACCTTTAAAATTGTAACTGCCATGGCCTCACAAACCATTCTATCTAGCTCAATCTTGGACTTACCTGCACTCGTCTTGAGTGATCTAAACAATTTCGACTGAGCAGTCTAGTTTACCAACTGTGGCCAAAGAATTTAGTGAACCTAATTGTGCAATAATAATACATTTGACCATTTTCAGGCTGAAGATGAAGACGGTGAAGCTGAGGATGACGAAGTTGATGCAGACGCAGAAGACAAGGAGAACATTGAAAGCAAAGCAGGATCTTCCCTGCCAAATAAGAGAAAAAGGGACGACGAGGATGATGCCAATGGAGACAAGTAAAACGGTGAGGGAAATTGGTCTTTCCTGAACTTCGAAAGCGTTCCTGTGCACTGATTATTATTCGCATGCTTTCTTGTTTTTTTTCCCGGCACTTGTAAGCATAGTGTTTTTAGGCGAATCCGTTTCTGAAGTATCTTCTGGATTCTAGAGGTTGTATGACTCTGAAACCACGAGTGCTCTTGGATGTTCCTAGAATGTATACTCACTCACTTTGTTCGGTGTGACTTCCTGATGCTACTAATCGAGATCCCAGTTCATATTTTGCTGCTTCTGCTTCTGGAGGATGACCTTTCCATGCTTGTTTCTAAACTACGTATATGTATCATTGATTTCCTGGTGCGATTGCTTCTAGTCATCTTCTTGGTACAACATGTAATTTGTTAAACATCTGTAGTAGGTTTGGAAAATTTCAATGATGGCAACATGGATGTGGACCTTCCTTAGATTTCTGGTGCTGACTCCGTTGAACTAGGTGTCCTGATCCGTTTCGCATTTGCATAATAAATCATAAACAGCGACAACCGTGTTCCAATGCATTTGCCATGTAATTTCTGGTGCTGACTTTCTGAATGACGCAGGGCTACAGGTGTTGACTGCGTCAACAGGAAGCGGTCAACACCTGTAGCCCACATGGCAATCGCTGTCATCATTCAGAGATGATGAACGGGCTACAGATAACCAACCGTGTTCCAATGCATTTCTACCGGAATCGGAAGTAGCCGTGCACAGACAGGTGCAGTGAGAAGCTGCACAGCAAGCACACTGCCCGCAGGCCACCAAACCTCATGGCCGCCGCACCCTGCACGCTCACCATGGCCTCCGCCCTCCTCCTCCTGCTGCTCCTCGTCTCATCAGTTCACTGGCCGGGCCGCAGCCACGCTTTCAGCATCATGAACTACCTCTGCAACAACGGCAGCTCCTACGGCCTCAACTCCACCTACCGCTCCAACGTCGTCGCGCTCCTGGCGTCCCTGTCAACCAACGCGTCGCGCTCCGACGTAGGCTTCGCCACCGGCACGGTCGGCGACGCCCCGGACCAGACGTGGGGGCTCGCGCTCTGCCGCGGCGACGTCGTCGCCGTCAACGGCAGCGCCTGCGCGGCCTGCCTCGCGCTCGCGCCGGACGTCGCCTTCGGCAAGTGCAGGGGCGTCCGGGACGTGTCCATCTACTACGACCGCTGCCTCCTCCGGTACTCGGGCACGGACTTCCTGGCCACCCCGGGCGACGCCGCGGCGCCGGCGCAGTTCGGCGCCAACCTACAGGTGAACGTCACCGCGGACCCCGGCGGCCGGTTCGTGGGGCTCGCGGTCGACCTCGTGGCCGCGCTGTCCGCCTGGGCGGCGCGGAACTCCACGGCGAGGTTCGCCGCCGGGGTGGTGACCTCCGCACAAGGGTTCACGACGACGGACCGCAGCCTGGTGCACGACATCTACGGGCTGGTGCAGTGCGCGCCCAGCCTGGCTCCCGAGGCGTGCCTGGCCTGCCTCGGCAGGCTCAGGGACGAGATGCCGGCCGTGTTCAACGGCTCGAGCGGCGGCCAGTTCAACGGGGTGTGGTGCAACCTGAGATTCGAGGTGTTCCTCTTCTATGACAGCAGCCCGGTAGTGAAGCTTGTTGCACCTCCGTTGACGGTGACGCCGGCTCCGTCGGGTGCAGCAGCCCACGACGACGGTAGGCTCTTTGTATTATAATTTTCAGATAGAAAACCTACTCATCAAAGTAATGGTAGCAGGTATCCATGAATCGTCCACAGATATAAATTATGAAATTATTGTTAGCAGTTGCAGCTACCGTAGTCCTCGAGCTTTAAGACATGTTTGGCAGAGCTCTGCTCCTTCATTCTCTAGTAGTGTGATTCTACTTGATTATGGTGGAGCAAGGTGTGGGGAACATGTGAAAATTGGTTCTAGAGTGATTTAGTAGAGACAGTTTTTTTTTTTTTTAACTTCCACCTCCCAGTACAAACGGAGAAGTGATTCTTACTGATTCTCCACATCAATCACTTTCGGACAGCCCTGCCAAACATCCCCCTTAGTCGCTCTCATTATCTGTATTGTATTTGTATCTGCAGCAAAGAGGGCAAGGGGGGCAGGAAATGCAGCAACAGTAGTTGCCATTGTTCTTGGGGCCCTACTTATCATCCTTGCTACCACGTTCGTGATGTATCTCCGGCGGACAAAAGCACAAGTAAAACAACGTGAGTTATGCGCCCTGTTCCTGATCGAGTTCTGCATGTATCTTTAATGGTGAATTGGTGATGAGAATAATAAGCATGTGTGTGTGCAGATGCTGAGGAAGCTGACGATTCCGGGTCGCTCCTCTTTGACCTGGCAACACTGAGAAGGGCAACTGCAAATTTTGCCGAGGAGAATAAGCTTGGGCATGGAGGCTTTGGCGCCGTATACAAGGTACCATTGCTATTTTGCTAGAGAGTATGCATGCAGAGACACCTCTCTCTTAGGGAGTACCGAGTACATCATAGTATGTATAAGTTCATAAAAACGGGCGCCTGGAATCTCAGGGTTTCTTGCCTGACGGACGGCAGATCGCCGTGAAGAGGCTGGACAAGGCTTCAGCGCAAGGCCTGAAAGAGCTGAGGAACGAGCTGCTGCTGGTCGCCAAGCTTCGGCACAACAACCTTGCAAGGCTTCTCGGCGTTTGCTTGAAGGGACAGGAGAAGCTGCTTGTCTACGAGTACATGATGAATCGAAGCCTGGACACCTTCCTCTTCGGTACACAACACAACACAACACTGCCATTGGTGATCCGGGGCCTTCCTGTGCAGTGTGGACATTCCAATTATTTATAATCACTAATAACAATGTATGCGCGGCCTTGTTCTCATGCAGTCCCTGAGAAGCGTCCGTTGTTAGACTGGGAGACAAGGTACCGCATCCTGTACGGAACAGCGCGAGGCCTGCTGTACCTGCACGAGGACTCGCAGATCAGAATCGTGCACCGCGACCTCAAGGCCAGCAACGTCCTGCTGGACGCCGACATGAGCCCCAAGATCTCCGACTTCGGGCTGGCAAGGCTCTTCAGCGCCGACAAGACGACCACCGTCACCAGCCAAATCGTCGGGACGCTGTAAGAAGCCTGCTGATCTGATCTGTGTGCTGTCCTCTTCATCTTCATTCTTCAATTCCGTCGAGCAGCAAGCAGTTCCCGCGACCTGAAAGAAAACTTGATCTGCTGTTTCCAATTCATGCTTTCATTTGGCACTTAATTGGCAGAGGATACATGGCGCCCGAGTACGCGGTTCTTGGGCAACTGTCGGTGAAGCTCGACGTCTACAGCCTCGGCGTCCTCATCCTGGAGATCGTTACAGGACGGAGGAACACCGACATGTTCCAATCAGCAGCAGGAGGAGAATCCATCATTCTGCTGAGCTACGTGAGTTTCCCCCATGTATTTGTACCTGTATTGTACTCCTATATATACATGATCCACAGGCAAAAAAAAAAAAAAGGTTATATGTCTTATTGTGTTGCTGCTAGGTGTGGGACCACTGGGTCAGAGGCACTGCGCTGGAGGCCGTGGACCCGTCCCTGGATTGGCAGGCGGCCCCGGAGACGGAGAGCGAGGTGGTCAAGTGCCTCCATCTGGGGCTGCTCTGCGTGCAGGAGAACCCGGCGGACCGCCCCACCATGCTCGACGTCCTCGTCATGCTGCACGGCCACTCGTCGGGCTTCGCGGCACCGTCCAAGCCGGCCTTCGCCTTTGCCTACCGCGGGGAGACGACGAGCTCCGACGAACGAGGGGGTAACGACGACGTGTCTGCCTCCTCTGCTGCTGCCTTCTCTTTGAACGGGGTGTCCGTATCCGAGTTCCAGCCAAGATAGATAGATGGATGGACGAAAAACCCAAAGAGTTTTGTCTTAGATATTTGCTACACGACAGAAATTAAACTTAAGAAATTTTGTCTTGCAGTGCACATGCATCTGAAATCTATTGTTTCCATAAGAATACTTCTACTTTAAGTTTACATCGCAGCTAGTTTTACATGTGGTGCAGTGGTACACATATGGATGAACTATGGATGTACATAGTTTCAAACTTATTTCAATGACTGGAGTATGATTTCTGAAACGGTTTGCATATTTGCATCTTCTAAGATAAATAAGCTCAAATAGGCAAACATTGCCAGAGAACCAACCACATTCGTAATCGAATCTGAATATTAACGGTTCGGCCGTTTGGTTGGGTTGGGTAGTAGTTTGTTACTCTTCTTCACTGTTGTTGATTCTGTGAAGAAAAAAAGTTTACTTTTTCTCCCTTGACTTTTGCAAAAGTTCGCTTTTTCTTCTTGAACTCCAAAACCGATAAAACACCTCTTCAACGTTTAAAACAGTGCATCTTACCTCGCTCACCCGTTTATAAACTATTTTAGATGGTTGTTTTGGTACTGTGACAGTGATTTTGTCTTCTTTTTCTAATTTTTTATTGAATATTTAAAAAATCATAGTAAATTATAGAAAAATTATAAAATGAAAATCAAATTTTGTTGGACTCCACATGACACTGCTAGAGAACAGATCTTTAATCGATCGTCAAACACATATAAGAGTTCGTGGTTTTCAAAAATTCATATATTTTTTACATGGTATCAAATAAAGATACTTGTGCAAAAAATATATGAATTTTTAAAAGTGACGAAGTCTTATATGCGTTTATTATGGTGTTGAAAAAGCATTTAATTTTTTTGAGCATCTTAACGTTCTTAAATGAAAAAAAACTCAAAACTACAAAGTTGTAGATCTCATTGAGAGCTACAATTTTCATATAAAAATCATCTTCTTCCAACGTCATATTGAAGAGTTATGATTTTTCGAAATTTTAGTTTTGTCACATCACTCCCGGTGGCGCGACAAGACCATACTGTCACGTCACATGCATTGGCGTGACAAGGTTTTCCACGTTGAAAACAATGTCTAACGTGTATGACCTTGTCACGCCACTCCCGGTGGTGCAACAACGTCATTTGATCGCGCCAGTGGGGCTGGCGCGACCAAAAGGGTTAGAATGTACAAATTTTATTTATGTGAGATTATTATTGAAATATTTTTAAAAAAAAGGTTAAAAAATAAAAAAAAAAGTTGTCTTCGGCGAATGGGCTTGTGGTCCAGTAGGACGCTACCCACCAGAGTTCAAATCTTGGTACTCGCACCCTTTCCTGGATTTTTCTAGAATTATATAGGTACACGCACGTGTGCGAGTTCAAATCTTGGTACTCGCACCCTTTCCTGGATTTTATCCAGAATTTGCAGGTACACGCACGTGTGCGCGTTCGGTGGTAATATGCGTTTCCCGCGCACCGGAGATGACGAGTCTCTGAATCTTTTTTTTGCGTGTGTATGGACGCGCACGTGTGTGTACGTGTGGTGTGAGTGTGGAGTGTGTGAGTTGTGTGCATCGCGGATTCATAAACGGATCAAGAGGGAGGTTAAATATAAAGAACCTTCCAAAGCAGCGAAGGGGCAGCCGGGCGGCGAAGAGTATCAGTTGCTCACCTCACCTTCACTATATGTCTGTACCAAAGCAGCGAAGGGGCAGGCCAGGTAGGCGAAGGCTCCAGTCTCAGACGGTTTTACCTGTATGCCATCGCGAAAAATGGCTCCAACCCTCAGGTCCCTGAAAGATCAAAGCGAACCTGTGTATCCAATCTCATTTTGGTTTTGCCTCACATGCCACTCCGTCCGGATTTTTGTTAGATTTCGCCGTTTGGGCGCACTGACAGGTGGGTCCGAGCCGGAAAAAGACCAAAATACCTCCTCTCTCTCCTTCTCTCTCTCCTTGGCAGGTGGGTCCATGGCGGCCGCGGCGGAGCCACGCGCGCGCCGGCCATGGCGGCCGCGGCGGAGCTCACGCGCACCGGCCATGGCGGCCGCGGCGGAGCCACGCGCCCGCGCCGGCCATGGAAGCCGCGGCGGAGCTCACGCGCACCGGCCATGGCGGCCGCGGCGGAGCTCACGCGCACCGGCCATGGCGGCCGCGGCGGAGCCACGCGCGCGGCCGCGGCGGAGCTCGCACGCGCGCCGGCCATGGCGGCCGCGGCGGAGCCACACGCCTGCGCCGGCCATGGCGGCCGCGGCGGAGCCACCCCGCGCGCGACGGCTCGACGGGAGGAGCTGAGCGCGGTGAGGATGAGGGAGAAAGAGAGAAGGAGAGAGAGAGGGGTATTTTGGTCTTTTTCCGGCTCGGACTCACCTGTCAGTGCGCCCAAACTGCGAAATCTAACAGAAATCCGGACGGAGTGGCATGTGAGACAAAACCAAAATGAGATTGGATACACAGGTTCGCTTTGATCTTTCAGTGACCTGAGGGTTGGGGCCATTTTTCGTGATGCCATACAGGTGGCTCAAGCTGGGCTCCGGACCTCCGGCGGTCTGGCCTGGACGCCTGGATGGCCGCGCCGGTGGCCGGTCGACTGTGGAGGGCAGAGAGGCGAGAGCGAGAGAGAGGAGAGCTGGAGAGGGCGACAGGCGGCGGGCACGACGAAGGCGTGGTCCGCTGGTCCTCGGCTCAGCGCGGAGCGGAGGGCTGCGACGGGGCGAGCGACGGGCAAGCAGGATGCGGCCGCTCGGGTGTTCGGCTGTGGCATGTGTGGGTCTAAGGCTAGGGTTGAGTGAATTTTTCGGCTGGGCTGCATTGGGCTCTGAAGACCTGCTCCCTGTTAATTTGGCCCACGAGTGGGGGCTGCAGCCCCACTAGCCACCCGTGTGTCCGCCCATATGTGCGTCCAATTTGTACCTGATAATCAAAAAAGCAAGACGGTCTTAGAGCGCATGGTATGTTTAGTCGTCTAACAAATAGGCTCACATTAATTAGCTCCATAAAACTTGGGCAATGACGAAACCATGAAACCGAACACAACCATGCTTCTTCTGCCCCTCTGATCATCTTACAAGTCCAACTTGCACTGGCCAAGCGAAGGTTACGAAATACACGCGGGGAAGGAGTGGCCCTGTGCTGCCATCGACAACTACCATGGCCACCTTCGCCAGCATGGCCTCCGTCTTTCTCCTACTAGCTCTCTTGTCTGCTCACCACCCCAGACGGAGCCACGCTGCCAACTTCATGAACGTGCTCTGCGCCAACGACAGCTCATACGGCGTCAACTCCACCTACCACTCCAACGTCGCCGCGCTCCTCGGGTCCCTGTCCGCGGACGCTTCGAACTCCACCGTCGGCTTCGCGACCGGCACGGCCGGCGGCGGCGCGGACCAGGTGTGGGGCCTCGCGCTCTGCCGCGGCGACGTGAACAGCACCGGCTGCGCGTCCTGCCTCGCGCTCGTCCCCGGCGTCGCCTTCGGCGGCGCCTGCAGGGGCAGCAGGGACGCCTCCGTCTACTACGACCGCTGCCTCCTGAGGTTCTCGGGCGCGGACTTCCTGGCCAGCGCCGACGACAACGACCCCACCGCCCCGCTGCAGTACGGGCTGAACCTGGAGGTGAACATCAGCGGCGACCCCGGCCGGTTCGTCAGGCTCGCGGCCGACCTCGTGGGCGCGCTGTCCGGCTGGGCGGCGCACAACTCGACGTCGAGGTACGCCGCCGGCGTGGCCACCTCCGGCGAAGGGTTCACGACGACGGACTTCGTCCTGGTGCACAACATCTACGGGCTGGTGCAGTGCACGCCGGACCAGGCGCCGGACGCGTGCAGGGCGTGCCTGGACAGGCTCAGGGGTGAGATGCCCGTCGTGTTCAACGGCACGAGTGGCGCGCAGTTCAATCTGGTGTGGTGCAACCTCCGGTACGAGGTGTTCCCCTTCTACGACGGCCGCCCTGTAATGAAGCTGGTCGCGCCACCGCCGGCGGCTGCGGCGTCAGGCCGGAACGACGGCCAAGACGGTACACATCAATCCTCAGTAATTTCATTTCTGTAACGCTCGATCACACATGCGATCGAGTTGGCAGCTAACAGAGAGGCCAATGCCTACGCACGATCGAATGAGTCGAACTGGCAACAACTAACTGATGCTCAACTACCAAGGAAAGTGACGTCAATTTAATGGCCTCTTCGGATCTTATCTCAGAGCTAAAAAGGAAAATAAATTGGTGGGGACTATCCCCACCCTATACCCATGGGCATCCATCATACATACATGTCATGTGTTCATACATAATCTTAGTTTTAATTTTTCTTTTCAAATAATATTCCTTAATTTATACGGAGTAGAACAGTTTACCGTCAGATGATTCTGTATGAACACATGACATGCATCCATGGTGGATGCCCATGGATATATGATGGGGATAGTCTCCACCTAATTTTTTTTTCCACTAAAAATTAGTCTGCATTGAAAAAAAATTAAACATGAACTAATCATAGGCTAATAAGGGCTAACACCCCCCAAGTTCAGCGGTAAGTCAAGTCAATGCAATTTAAGTTGAGTAAAATTCACCGCCGATCCCTAAATTTGGCCGGTGGTGTCATCCCGGTCCCTGGACTTATAAAGTGATATTTGAAGGTCCCTAAACTTGGTCGCTGGTGTTACCTCAGTCCCTGAACTTGTAAGGTGATCACCACTAGTCCCTAAACTTGGTCAGCGGTCTCATTCCAGTCCTTAAACTTGGCTTTGAGTCTCATCCGGATCAAAACCGGGCGATTTAAAAACTTAATATAAAAAAATTATAACTTTTTTATACAAACTCGAATGAAGATAAATTTTATACCAAAATTGTAGCTCTCCATGCGATCTACAACTTTGTAGTTAAAACTTTTTTGAATTAAAACTGTTTAGAGTCCCAAAATATCATTTTAAGTTTATAGATTTTGATTCAAAAATTTAAAATAATATTTTGGGACTCTAAACAGTTTTAATTCAAAAAAGTTTCAACTACAAAGATGTAGATCGTGTTGAGGGCTACAATTTTGATATAAAGTTTATTTTTATTCAAGTTTGTATAAAAAAGTTATGAATTTTTTTATATTAAGTTTTTAAATCGCCCGGTTTTGACCTAGATGAGACTCAAAGCCAAATTTAAGGACTGGAATGACACTGCTGACCAAGTTTAGAGACCAGTGGTGATCACCTTACAAGTTCAGGGACTAGGATGACACTAGCGACCAAGTTTAGGGACCTCCAGATATCACTTTATAAGTTCAGGGACCGGGATGACACCACTGGCCAAGTTTAAGGACCGGCGGTGAATTTTACTCATTTAAGTTCAACAGTAAGTCAAGTCAATGCAATTTAAGTTCAAAGAAAATTATTTGTTGTAAACTGCTGCAAGTTGTTTTCTCTTTCATCACTGCATGGTCAACACGTTATACTCTACTGTATCTGCAGCAAACAGGACAAGGGGAGCAGGAAATGCAGCAGCAGTTGCTGCCGTCGTCCTCGGTGTCGTCCTAGCTGTCGTCGTCCTGTCCACGTCGTTTACCATCCTCCTCCTGATGAGAAAAGCTCAAGTAAAGCAATGTGAGTTGCTGTATCGAACTATATCCATGCGCTCTTCCATTACGAAATAAAGCAGCTTGTGCACATAGGAGTATATGTCTACAAGAAAATATGTCATCTCTCTCTATATTTGATATAGAGTTAATAAATGCATGATGTCAAGGGGTATCGCTCGGGTCCACAAATTTTGGAAATAAATTTCTAGGTCAACTTGTTAAGTAGTGCACCGCTAGTCCATAACACACTACCTCACAGATCTTTACCACAACGGGTGACATCGTTTTTTTTTACAGCGGTCAAATGTGTCTGTTGCGATGATAAGACCACGGTAAATTGTGGCCTTCTCGCGGTGGGCATCTTTGTCCGCTGCAGTTAATCGATTTATCGCAGCGGACACATGAGAACGTCCGCTGCGGTAAATCATTTCGACAAAACAAAAAAAAAGGGAAAACCCGTATCAACTTGGATTTGGGACTGGATCCTAGCGCCGCCGCCGAAACCCTAGCGCCGTCGGGAGACCTGTCACCGCGTCGCTGGGAGGAGCTGGCGCCCGCGCGCCGCCGAGAGGAGATGGATCTGCCTGATCCGCGGGCCCCGAGGCCGGATCCACTGGATCTACCCGTTGTGCCGCGGCGTCGTGTCGTCGTCCCCGCTCCCGCCCCTCTCAGTCACTCGCTGCAGGGACCAGGAGTCGCTCGACACACGCAGCAGGAGCTTACGCGTCGAGCTCGATAGCGTCAGCAACCGCCGCACCTCCACTGCGAGCGGCGACGAGCGGTGCACCTACTCGCTCGGCGGCTCCTTTGACTACCGTGTCGACGAGGAGGTCGAGGCCATCGTGTTCTGCGTCGTTTGCCCCGCGGTAGCTGAGGCGAGGCCGAGGCCAGCGGCGGGCCCCCTAGGGATGCTCTGGCAGAGGCGGTGGGGTCCTGCAGGTGGCTGGGCTAGTGCCTCGACCGCGTTGGGATCCGGAGGCCGCGACGGTGCGGCCAAGTCGACATCGTCCACGCCCCTCTCTGGGCGGTGGAGCTAGCGCTGCAGCCAGGGCAACCGCCGTGACGAGCCCTAGGACACGAAGGCGCCGCGCTGCGCTGAGGGCGAGGAGTCGGCTCATGGCCCTAGACCGCTGTCTTCGGCTTGTAGCTCGTGGCCGGCCCACCGCCGCCATGGCCGAGCTTGGCCCCCGCTCGCTGCCGCTGCAGTAGGGACGCCGCCTTGCTCGTCGTCGTAGCAGCAGCAGGAGAGAGGGAGCCATGGGAGCTGCCCCGCGCGAGAGGGAGAGAGAGTTCCTCGTTGGGGATAGGAGGGAAGGAGAGAGAGGGAACTGAGGGAAAGAGAGAGAGGGGTGCGAGGATGGGAGAACCGGGAGGGGACGCTGAGGGAGCTAAAATCCTAACTTCGCGTATTTATATGTATAAACGACAATCTAGCCTTGTCTTGGGCCGTTTGGCCCTCGGTCTTTTCCGTGGTGGGTCTTATAGTATACCCGCCACGGTAAATCAATTTACCATGACGGCGGAAAAGTTTAGCACGATAATATGACCGCTCGAACTTTTGAATGATATGTACGTAATTACCATCTTTCATAATAGCACGCAAGTAAAACTCTCAAAAAAAAATATACTACAAGAGTGTGCCTCTTTATTCAGGTTCTACTAGCTTCTGCATTTTCGGCGACACAGCCTATTACATACAGTAGACTAGTAGGAAGACGAGTAGGAATAATGGGAGTCAAAGCAAACGGGGTCTCAAAGTTTTTGGTAACTTAATAATTCCATTCCATGGAAAATGTAAGAACAAAGCATGTGTTTTTGCAGATGCTGAAGATGACGACGATTCCGGGTCACTTCTATTTGACCTGACAACATTGAGAATGGCGACGGCAAATTTTGCAGACGAGAATAAGCTTGGGCACGGAGGCTTTGGTGCAGTATACAAGGTACTAACTAGTACTGGTTGCTAGAGAGAAGGACCTACTTAAGCTCCCTGGATATTATTTACAACTACTATTAAAAATCCAGCGGAACTGAGAATTTCCACACCGTCATCCGATATCGGCACCTGCAGCAGAATTTAACGGACCAAATAGCCGTAGCGGGTCCTGTATGCATGTCCTCTATACGCTCTAGTACGCTATTTGTAACGCATGCATGACCAGATACGCTACCAGCCAGATACGACGCAGGAGGAAGGGAGAGCGCGTACATGCGCGCATGCATAAAGGAATCAGTGGTGTGCCCAGTTTTTCAACAAACTAAAAAATATTATAACTCATAAACCAAAATACAAAATTAAATTTCGATTACACCATTAAATTCGTTGCAATTAATGTTTCAAAACTAGATCTCTCATAGATGAACTTTACTACAGCGCGCGCGTGCATGCATTAGGCCTCCGGCGTGCGCACTCTAATTAAAGAAATATACTAAAAAAAATAGCTTTCCGTTCTGGGTAGGTGGGGAAGCACCGGCCACGCGCGGGACGTGACTGTTGTGGGCTGGGGCGCTGCTCGCGCAACGCTTTCTGGGCCAAAAATAGAGACAGGCCCACACACTTTTCTAGAACCTTCTTCCCCCTCTCTAATTTGCTTTACCAAAAACACAGGATTGCTCTAGGACGTCGCCGCCACCATCAGCGGTAGGCAGATTCAACCAAGAACAAGGGGACGAAAAAAGCAGATTAAATCAGAAACGAACAACATGTATGTATGAATATGCAAAAAAACAAATACTATGATCATATCTGAATTGCTTCCTTCTTGGATTCTAGAAGTACATAGTCATAAAAAACAGGTCTATACAAATTTGTTATAGAAAAAAAATAATTCAGTTCTCTTGTATTATATCTGAAAGCAATTTAGCTCTCTTGCATCATATCTGATAAGCAAATCAGTAATCCAGGAATATGCTTCATGAGCATCTCCAGAAGCAATTCATTCTTTGTCTTAGCTGATAAGCAATTTAGTTCTTTTGCATAATCAATTCAGTTTCTTTGCAAAAGCAATTCAGATTTCTTGCATCATAGAAAAAAGATATTGCGGTTCTCTACTGCATTAGCATATCTAAACATGGCGGATAAGTAGATCTGATCCAAACTGATAAGTAGATATAATCCTCATTTGCACATGTTACTCATTATTTCATTATTGATTAACATAGACATATGTAGTATGCACAACTCCTATAGATGTACATCTTGCTGCTGCACACGGTTACTCCTATGGAAAACGATAAACTGTTCACTTTTTATGCTTGATGCTCTTGAACCTGCAAATAAATAGTAGTATGTGTTAATATAGCAATCCAGAAATAAAAGTAAGTGTCTGCATCCTAGGAGCAAAGTCTCAGACCTCCTTTTAAATCCACCGGGCTTCAACATATAAGAAAGGTTGGATTTCTTGCTATGATGTGCCTGGTTTAAAAGCAAGGATAAAAAGAGGATACTAGCCTTAGCCATAGATTCTAGAATACACCCTTGGTAATCTGAAACCTCATGTCAATTTTCTCGTGAGCATGAGCGTTTTGAATACTCAAAGAAGACAAATTATTTCTACTGCTCTTGTAAGGTATCTAATTGAGGAAGTAGGTATTGAGGAGTGTGATGTAGGTATCTAATTAACTCTAGCATTCTCAAAGTATTGACAAGTCCTACTCAGTTATTTTGGGCAACCTTTCCTATTGTTTTTGTGCTTATTTTTCATTTGGGCTACCTTTCAAGCCTTTATTTTATTAGGCAAAGTAGTGTTAAGAATTAAGCAATATTATTGTATAAATTAGGCAAAATAGCGTAGATGGTAAATCAATAATAGTGAGATAACAAACAATGAAGGCCGATAGCTCATCCATGAGGAGAAATGGGTGCAAAAGCCATATCCTTTAGTACAAAAGCATGGATTAGCATCATCATCAATGGCAGATCATTACAACACTAAGAATTGCTAAAAGCCTGAACACAAAAATACTAAACCACAATAATAGTGCTAAGCGTTAGGCAATAATAGGTTCTAAATTAGGCCAAATTAGTGTTCTTAATTATGCAATAATAATGAATACAAAAATAGCAGCAGGAAAATGAGCCATGAACAAAAAAAAAAGTGTTGCTAGTGCGAGGAGAAGGATCAGAGTGTGATTAACTATACCCTAGTGCAACTCAAAAGATAAGTCCTCTCATACAGGTCGACCAAGATCCACCATGCTGATTCGCCTCCACCACCCCTATTAGGCTACTTTTCATGCCTTTATTTCATCCATTAGGCAAAATAATGCTAAATATTAAGTGATAATGTTATCTTAAATTAGATAAAATAGTGTACTAGATTAAGCAATAATAATAATATTACTGAAAAATGTGTCCGATAACTGGCACAAGCAGAAACGATGGCACATGATTCAAGTAGAAAAAGAGGGGAGCCACCACCCGATGGGGGCAGCTATAGGCACGCAACATCCGTACTACTACGTCGTTGGGCATCACTCTCTGTCACTGCCATGGCCACACGCGAAACAGCTTACGGTGAAGTGCATTGCAACTACCATTAATTTCACAAAACTACGATGTCATAAAACTGCATTATATGATGACCAGCTGACAGTTTCACAAACGACCAACAAATTTTCCCTACTAACAAATGCCTACGAATTTACTTAATTTCGTTGTTAGTTCAAATGACAAATGTAGTTTGCTAAAATTTACTTAATTTCTTTTTTTCATAAAAAAATCAAGCGATACAATGCATATGTCCTATGTAACGTTATTGATGAAACGATTCCGGCGCACCTAGACCAGAGCATTCGTGTTCAGAAGAAGCAGGAGGCGGCTCGTACTTCCTCACTGCATGCAAACCAAACCGAAAATGCCGTCAGCTGAATGCCATCCATGTTACTACGCACGACAATCGTTCATTCACGGCAGTACGAGTGCTGACCTGATATGGGCATGACCATGATGGGCGGCTGCCGGTACACCCCTTCCAGCTCCCCGTCGCCAAACTCCGGCGGCGCTGCGGCGTCCTCGGCGTCGCCGGCGGACGCGCCGCAGACGAGCGCGTCGTACACCTCGCGGTCCAGAGGCGGCGGCACACGCCGTTGAAGGGCCCGATGGCCGGCGAGAAGAGCGCGAAGCCGCCACCGTGGAAGTAGACGACCACGGGGAGCGGGCGGTCTGCGGTGGCCGGGGCGAAGATGTGCGCCCAGATGCCACGGGACGCGTCCATGGTGAAGTCGAAGGAGCGCACCTCGGCCGCGTCTGGTCGCGGATCCGCGAGCGTCGCGGTCGAAGGACGACGGTAGCTGCCTGGCGCGTCGCTGGTCCCTGCGCATGTCCCAGAACGACTCGTGCTGCGCGGCCGGCGGCGAGGCGCCGGCGATGGCCTTCCCCTCCCACGCGACGATCTTCTTGAGGTCCCAGGACAGGTTACCCCACCGCTTCCGTCACTGCATGGACAGGTTTAGCGGCAGTACCTGGCCACCTGGGCACAGATCCGGCGCCGCGGCCACCGGATCCGGTGGATTCGGCGCTACTGCTGCCGGATCTGGTGCCGCCGCCACCGCAAGCGTCAAATCCGCCATGGCTCGTGCGCAGGGGATGCGCGCGGGCTGTGGGCGCAGGGGAGGCTCAGCGGGCTGATGGGGTGCGGCCTTCGGTGGTGGAGCTTGTGCCGTCGTAATCGACCGGAGGAGAGAGCGAGACGAAGTTCACCGGAGACGAGAGAGTGTGCGGTGAGGAGGAAAAGGAGGAGACGAGAGAGAGCGCGTGCGGTGAGGAGAAAAAGAAGATAAGCGCGTCTCGTAACTGTGCGTGATGGATCAGACGGTGGCTGTGGTGTGCGTGTCGTAACTCCACGGCGTGCACGCTCGAAAAGTAGCATTAGGCTCATAGATATATTTAGATAAAATGATAAGTGGGTCCATAGTGGATAGAGAATGATATAGAGGATGAATGGATGCGGGACAAATGAGTATAGAAGAGAGAATCTTGATGACCAGACAGTATAGAGGATGAAAATAGAGGAACTTGAGTGCGGATAGTCTGAACTTGTATATATAGATATACTCCAATACTCCATCACCAACAAGCCAAGTTGCTAGAGAGAAATAATTAAAATGACCTTTGCTGTTGTAACAGCTGGACTTTGTTTTTGTTTAGGGGTTGTTGCCTGATGGACGGCAAATTGCTGTGAAGAGACTGGACAAAGCCTCAGCGCAAGGCCTGAAGCAGTTGAAGAACGAGCTGCTGCTGGTCGCCAAGCTTCGCCACAACAATCTCGCAAAGCTCTACGGCGTTTGTTTGAAGGAACAGGAGAAGCTGCTTGTGTACGAGTACCTGCCCAATCGAAGCCTGGACACCTTTCTCTTTGGTACGTACAGTACGTGCAAATTAAACTTCTACACGGAGATAACAATACAATCAGTGATTCGATCTCGGTGGGATAATTAATCCTCACAGCTAGGTTAAGCGAACACTGAAGTTGATTAATAATTAGCATGCATGGCTGTGTGCTTTCTGTGTTGCCTGCATGCAGTGCCTGAGAGACGTCTCCTGCTAGACTGGGAGACAAGGTACCGTATCATCTATGGAACAGCGCGAGGTCTGCTGTACCTTCACGAGGACTCGCAGATCAAGGTCATGCACCGTGATCTCAAGGCCAGCAACATCCTGCTGGACGCCGACATGAACCCAAAGATCTCGGATTTCGGACTGGCAAGGCTCTTCAACGGCGACAAGACGACCACCATCACAAGCCAAGTTGTCGGAACACTGTAATTAACTTCCGATCCGAGCCATCATACTACTTCCTCCGTTCCAGAACAAGTGTCGTCCGGAAAGCGTGTCTGTGAGAGAAATACGGATTTCTAGTGACACTTATTTTGGAATGGAGAGAGTACATACGAAGTACACGTACAGTACTACATCAGCATGCATCAGTCGATCAGCCAAGTCGTCCATGGCATGCATGCTGATGCTTTAATTTCCTTTCTCGCGCGCAGAGGATACATGGCGCCGGAGTACGCAGTCATGGGGCTCATCTCGGTGAAGCTAGACGTCTACAGCTTCGGAATCCTGGTCCTGGAGATTGTTACCGGAAGGAGGAACACCGACGCATGCTTTGCCTTTCAGTCATCATCATCGTCAGACGTCGGAGGATCATCGAGCAGCACAATGCTAGGCCACGTACGTGAGTCGATCTCTTGCAGCATTGCATGCATGCTCATCTCGTCCCTAAATGCATTCCATTATTACATTACATTAATGTCCCTACTCCTGTGTGTGAGTGTGATCGATCGATGATGTTAGTGTTACCTGATCGTGATTGAAGGTATGGGATCACTGGTTGAAGGGAACGCCACTGGAGGCCATGGATCCGTCGCTGCGGGTCTGCCGCAGTGCCCCGGAGACGGAGAGCGAGGTGGTCAAGTGCCTCCATCTGGGGCTGCTCTGCGTGCAGGAGAACCCGGCGGACCGCCCCACCATGCTCGACGTCCTCGTCATGCTGCACGGCCAGACGTCGTCGGGCTTCGCGGCACCGTCCAAGCCAGCGTTCGCCTTCGCGCACCTCGGCGACAATGGCGAAAACCCCGGAGGAGGTTCAGCAAACCAAGGAGCAGCTGTTTTCTCTGTGAACGAAATGTCCGTTTCAGAGTTCCAGCCGAGATAGGCAGCTAACACTGCAGGTAAATAGACAGACAGATGATACCAACGGACATTTGTGGGGTGACGATTTTTTTGGGGTGGGGTGGGGAGGTGGGGTCTGTCTTAATGGAGAAGAAAGGAAGTTCTTTAGAACGGGAAAGGGCCTTAGACAGGGTACAGGGAGACCCTATTTCACCTCTTTTGTTTAATTTAGTTGGTGATGTTTTGACTAGGATGTTGCAAAAGGGAGCAGAGAATGGGCTAATTAAAGGCTTATTAGCTGATGATTTTAGGGAGGGAGGGATCATATATATCTCTGCAATATGCAGATGATACCATTCTTTTCTCTAAAGTGGAGCAAGAGTATGCCAATAATCTTAAGGGTATTTTGCTGTAGTTTGCATGGTTATGAAACTCGTATTTTAATTTTTCATTCACTTCATTCATTGCTTGGTTTGTCTCCTGCTAGAGACCAGAGATCTGGCGTACCAAAAGGATAACAAAAAAACGATTCATCAATTGAAATAATGCAACTTTACATCATCAATCACAGTGCCCACAGCATTACATTACAGGAGTTTAAGCACGATCTGTTCACAACAACAACAGACTAATAATTTTACATGATACAAGCAGGATCAATCAAGGCAATTAATCTAAAGTCGAACGCACACAACACGCAACCTCTGTCGTTTGTGTGGCTTGGGCAACGCCGACGCAAGCTTCTCTTTCTTTGGTAGCTCCAGACCGTCGACCTTGGCGAACCATGGGTGCTTGAGCGCAGCAGCTGCCGTCAGCCTCTTGTCGGGGTTACATGTGAGCAGGCCACTGAGCACCTCGAATCCTTCCGTGGACAGCTTCGTCTCGGGGAACAGATCGCGCAGGAGGTTGTACCACTGCATCATCTCCAGCTCCGGCATCACATCGGTGGCGAATGAAGTCGCCGAGAACCACGGCCACGTGCCGTCGTCAGGCACGCCGAGCACATGGAAGATGGCGCAGAGCTGTCCGTCATCGTGGGATCCCTGGAACAGAGGCCTGCCGTTGTTGACGAGCTCCGCCATGACGCAGCCAAGCGACCAGACGTCGACCTTGGCGTCGTAGTCGGGCTTGTCCAGCAGCATCTCGGGCGCCTGGTACCACAGCGTGCCGGCCGGCTCGTACGGCGGCCGCTCGTCGGTGGATATGGCCAGCCCAAAGTCGCAGATCTTGACGGTGCTCTGGCCCTCGTCGACGAGGATGCAGTGGCGAATCTAGCTGAAAGTGTCGTTGGGGTCATCGGGGTCAACTTCACTATGTGATATAAATTTTCTTAAGTATGAACAGTAATTTACTAAGGATTTTACAAATTTTATCGGGGTCGGCGGACTCCGATGATTTACTGTAGATTCGCCCCTGCGAGGATGTTCCGGGGCTTGATGTCGCGGTGGATGACGTGGGCGTCGTGCATCTTCTTGGCGCCCGAAAGCAGCTGCCACATGGCGGCGCGCACGGTGGCCTCGGTCCTCGGGCAGCGGCGGGCTCCCGCGGGGCCGCTGGCGGAGCAGGTCGTGGAGGCTGGTCGCCACGCACTCCATGACGAGGCACATCTCCCAGGTGACGGGGTCGTGCGCCTCGCGGAGCAGCGTGGCGTGGCCGCCGTCGGCCGCGCTGCTGTGGTGCTTCATGGCGACGGTCTGGCCCGTGGCGCGCCTTGAAGACGGAGCCGAACTGCCGAAGGCACCCGCGCCGAGGCGGCTGGTCTCGTCCAACTCGTACTGCTCCGTGCTCCCGACGGCGATGCGCCTCCTCTTCAGGCCGGTGGTCTTTGCCGTGGCTGTTAGAGTGCGCAGCGGAATTTGACCCAACTCGTTATACCCACGAGCCGGCGCCCCTCGAGCCCAGGTCCAACGGAGCCCACAACATATCAGGCATTGGACCTAACTCAACCCAAAAGACTAGCCTGATAGGTGAGGACTGCCCCCGCCCTATATGTTGTGCTCCCCCACCATCTATTACCGATGTGGGACTAAACCTAACAATCTCCCTCGTCACACGTCGGACCCAATTCTTCACACCACACAACCCCGTGTGATCTCCTGAAGACGTTTTTACCAGGCCCCGAGTCCAACGCTCTATCACACACAACCCGTGTGACCTCCGAGACGTTAACGGGTTCCCCCGTCACATGTTGTCGGGGGTCCGCAAAAGGGGTACCCCAATCAACGCAAACAAATAGGGTAAACCTAGAACACCGGTTAATAACAGACCTAACTAGTCTAACCCCCTAAAAAGCCGACCCCCCGAGGCCTACGACGCTGGCCCACCGAGCCGAGCCCTCCAAGCCAGGCCTCGGGCGCACGTTCGTTTTCCGTCTCGCCCGAGCCCTCCAAGCCAGGCCTCGGGCGCACATTCGTTTTCCGTCTCGCCCGAGCCCTCCAAGCCAGGCCTCGGACGCACGATCGTCTTCCGTCTCGCCCGAGCCCTCCAAGCCAGGCCTCGAGCGCACGATCGTCTTCCGTCTCGCCCGAGCCCTCTAGGCCAGGCCTCGGGCGCACGATCGTTTCCCGTCTCGCCCGAGCCCTCCAGGCCTCGGGCAAGCGCTCCACTACCCTTCGAGCCCCCCACAGCCGAACACCACACCTCGAGACCCCACGCGGGGACCTCGAGCCTCTCTGGCGCAGCGGCCTATCCCTCGAGACGCGTTATGCCTCCCTCGAGCGGTGCAGACATCGGATGCCAGCCCCATACCGCGCACTTAATTCATCCACCTACTCCAGTCACGTCCTCTGTAACACAACGTGTGCCACAGTGGTCCGGGGCAGAGTCAAGTCTCGTTTTCACCACAAGTATGGGCGAAAAGGCGCCAGTGAAGCACTGTTAACCCACGCCCTACACTGTGGCACGTCCAAGCCTCGCCTCGAGGCCCAGATGCCTGCCGCTCAATCGATTTTCACGGGACTTGCCCATACCTGCGGGGACTCGAGCCCCCCGTAGGCGCCGCCTCGAGGCCGGCTCCGCGCCCCTCGAGCCCTAACTACTTTCATGCTATTGGAGGACAGGTACCCCAAGACCCGGAGGGACCCCGCCGCGTCCTGTACGTTCCGGGATGGGCGCTGTACGACTTCCACCTCGCCGCGCCTCCACGTCCGCGCCCAGGATGGAGGCCACACTTCAAGGACGCTTCAACAGCAACGCCCACGTCGGCTACAATGTCTTCGACAAGACAGGGTTCCTACCCTTCTTCGTAAGGGACACAATACACTCCGACACCTGTAATACCCTTGTGTAGCTCTGGCCTCCCCTTGTCCTATAAAAGGGGACACCAAGGCCCTCATTCCTTCGGTCGGGAACAGACACGTTAAGACACAAGTCCACACACACGAGTCCGGACTCCGGTCCACGCTCACTGAGCTTGTATTCGCCCCTGTACAAGCACTTAGGTGCAAGTAATACAAGAACATCCTCCCCCGCTAGACGTAGGGCCTTCTTTGCCCGAACCAGGATAAATCCTTGGTCCCTCTTGCATCACCATCCAGAAAGAGAAGCACGCGATCATATTACTCGTTGGTGTCATACCCCCTGTTTCGAAACACCGACACATGTGACCCTTGAGATTTTACGGGTTTTTTCGACCATCGGCTCCGATACCACTTGTTAGAGTACACGGTTAGTTCCAAACCCGAACGGATCTGCTAACCAAAGAACGCGGAAGCATAACCACCATAGAAGAAAATACGCAAACGAGAACGACACCGAGGCACGATGTTTTTTAACGAGGTTCAGCGATGTGCCTAATCCTCGGGGCATGACTACGGGCGCTCCTCGCCACAAAACAGCAGCTACACCGGCATCCGGGCGATCCCGCGGTCTCGCCGCCACCCAAACCAGCCGCCAAGTCGTCTCTTTGGTTACAACAGGGGTTGCCTCATATTTATGGCCCTCTAGGATACAGAGTTCGACTCCAACACTATCTTAGCCCCTAACACAAGTCAAGTCCAATTGTAACCGGATTATATACATATTCGACACATATCTAACGGTGGCGGTGGGGTGGCGGACGGCGGCGGCGGCGGCGGCCGGCTCTACGCAGGCAGCCATCACGGCGGGTTGCGTGCCCTAGGCAGGGGACGTCGGGACGATGTGATTGTGATTGTGCGTGGCGTCGTGGCGAGGAGAAAGGTGGACGACGTAACGTCGGGGACGGTGCAAGACGGATGCGAGAAACTGTACCTGTATGTACTTATAACAACGGATGAGATGTGTCCGACTGCCGATCTGCTAACTCGCTTGCAGCTGCGTTTGGATCCCGCGATTCATAGCATCGGCGTGTGCCCGAGTCCGACACCGACTGCGTGTCACTGATCACGTCTGTTCCACATGAACACAACGGGGCTCCTCACCGTCTGCCACACGATCTGGCCGAACAGCGCAGCCATCCCCGCCGCGCCATGTGGGCTCGGCGTCCTGTACTTGTTCCTGAACACGACCGTGTCCGTGTAGCTCTTCTTCTAGTACGGCTCGCCGCCGAACTCCAGCGGAACGATGCCACCGGGAAAGAAGGCCAATAAGTTTGGCTATAAGTTTGGCTATAAGCAAGCCGCATCATCTTTACACAAGTTGTACAACCAAGCAGTACAATAGTTTGACTCTTCGTATAATCTAAATTTAATTTTTTATTGAATGAGACCACATGTTACATGAGAAAACAATCAATGGTTGATTGCAGGACCACATATGCAGCATGAGGAGGTGCGCTGCGCTCGACGCCAGGTTCATTGTCAGTTTGTCTCCCTCTTCTCTTTTCTCTTTCCTCCACCTAGTATTTTGCTGAGTTGGCTTGGCTAAGCTTAGATGTACTCCCTCCATCCAAAAAAACATACAATTCTAGCATAGTCCCACGTTTTAGTATCTTAAGTTTAAATAACTATAGATAAAAATATATTAATATTTATGATATCAAATAAACATTATTAGATTAATTACAAAATATACTTTTATAATAAACTTATTTGGTTTAATAAATATTAATACTATTTACTAGAAATATGGTTAAACGTGAAGTACTTTTTAAGACATGGAATTCATAGTTGCATGTTTTTATAAGCGGAGGGTACCTACTCTAAGGGCACTCACAATGCAGACTCTACTTAGAGTCTAAGTCCATTTATTACCTCGAAGCTATCATAGACTTGGAATCTAAATAAGACTTGAATTCTTGTTTTTTCTTCCTCTCTCTTCAATAACTACACTGACACATCAACAAAATATAATAAATATGAGTGTAATAAATAGATTTAGACTCTATGATAGAGTCTGCATTGTGAGTGTCCTGAAGCGCCTAGCGGACGTAAGCCGGCAGCTTGTCGGTTTCACGGGCGCCGAGGAGGAAGGGTGAACGTCTGGGCTACGTACGAGCGTGTCCATACGCCAATCCTGTTTTTACCTTCGTTAAGTTCTCTTGGTACCTTCGTTAAGTATGATGGCTGTTGAAATTCCTTCGACTGCTGCTCAGTTCGCGAAGTTCCTTTTATTTTTTATCCAATATGCAGAACACTTGTGTATCTTTGTACTGTATTAAGGACTTAAGGTAGAGTTTAGTTTTAAATTACAACGACGCGCCTTGGGGGCGCACTAGGGAGAAAGGCGAAGTTCCTTTTCTGGAAAGGCTTGGTCAGTTTAGTTGTACTAGTTTTGGCCAGCGGTGGAGCTCATGAGTTTTCACACCTAGGACCAATTTATCAAGAGCTTTAAAAAAATTAAGGTCCAATTGCTAGTTTCACGACGTGTCAATTGCTAGTTGTAATTCAACTTCCTACTAACTATGGTTTACAACTTCTAATTGCACATGTAATAAAAAAAAAGTTGGCTCGTTCAGACGTACTTCATACATTATTAGGCCTACAATCAAAAGAGAAGATAAGGATTTTGATGTCTCTGTCATCTCCATTGTGTAAGTTTACAAATTGCAGAACAAAAACAACGTGAAACTATCTAATTGCTACTTTCTATAGCCATAAAATATTAAACTAAAGAATACATCTTTTATATTTGGAAGTTGGAGTAGCAGAATTAGGCCTTGTTAAGTTGGGGGTGTGAAAAGTTTTTGCGTCTCATCAGATGTTCCAACACTCATTTAGTCTATTAAAAATAAACTAATAAAAAATCACATTCCATTTGAAAACCGTGAGATGAATTTATTAAGACTAATTAGTCCATCATTAACACATATTTGTTGGACTCGCTGAGCAGCGGTGTGAAGACTTATTAATCGAGTTTCTGGGTCACGCCTAGGGCCGTGGCCCTAGGTGCATATCCGCCCGTGGTTCTGGCTATGAATCGGTTTCCAGTATAGTTGTCCAACGGGCCGTGCCGGGCCGGCCCGGCCCGACGTCGTGTCGTGTCGGCCCAGTGAGGGTCGGGCCGCCACAGGCCGGCGGGCCAAACGGGCCGTGCCACTACGGGCTACGGGCCAGAGTATCGGCCCAAGGCACGGCCCGCGGGCCGTTTTTCGGGCTGTGCCGGCCCGTTGTGCTGTGCCGGCCCATGGCCCGTCAGTTAAAAAAGCCCTAAAAATCTATATCATTTTCACAAAGTGTTGAAATAATTTATCATTTTCAACCAAGTGTTAATCAATTCAATAGTATAATAATAAACAACACACATATATAAGGCAACGTATCATATGCAACCCAGCTTCATGTGCAACCTATGCAACCACCAATTAAGGTCACAGGATCTAGATCCAACGTCTGATGTTTTTTTCACTTAAACCCCTCCACCTGTGGGTTTAAATCTAACCCATGTGTATCCAGGTGGAGGGATTTAAGTGAAAAAAATCTCAAACGTTGGATCTAGATCCTGTGGCCTTAATTGGTGGTTGCATAGGTTGCACACGAAGCTAGATGTTACATATGATACGTTGCCCATATATAATTGTCAACTAATAAATATCGTCATTTTTACCAAAAAAATATTAGTTTAACCGGGCCATGCCACGGGCCAGGGTAGCGGCCCAGGCACAGCCCGCACCCCCGGGCTCAGGCCGGCTCGGGCCCGGTGGCCACCAGGCCCGTGCCGTGCTCGGGCCGGCCAAAACACCGGGCCACCGGGCTTCCTGGCCATATATGGTTTCCAGGTTCCCTTTTGATGATGTAGCGTCGTCGGGTTCTTTCGCTATCGCCTGTCTCTATCTGTATCCGAAATTTCGAATGCCTGTATTTCCGTTGCCTTAATTGAAGTAGGGTTGCCTCTTGTTGAAAACAAAAATGGAGCTCTAGAGACAAGAAAATTTCAGATGAAATGGGGACCCTGAACAAACTGAACTAACAGTCAGATTGTGTTTCCTGATCAAGACATGAGAGGCTGGACCAATTTGGTGCGGCCCTGTAACAGGAACTGGGACATTGGAACAGGATCATGTGCCCATACATCTAGTGGGTTTTTTTAAAAAATAATCTTTTTTTTTCGTAATTTACAAAAATATACTGTATCGTAGTAGTTGTCGAAAACAGTGAACGCTACTAGTAGTTCGCAGAAAGGCCATTCTTTCGGGGTAAATATTGAAATGCAGACCCACGCACATGGTAAGAACTCAGGTCTCTGTGTTGCCTCGTGATCCTGCAGTACTGCCGCCAATGTAAAACTGGAGCCGTAGTGTGAATGTGATGTTGCAATCCAGTCTAGTCTCAGTAAGGTCAATTTGACCCGATATTGGTGATTTCGCTCGCCTCTGCAAAAGAGGAATTGCATGACTAGGGCCGTGGCATCGACCATCAACCATACTCTTCTTCACCCACCACTCCACCAGACTACCGAGTTAAAACCGCGGAAACAGTAAACTTCCAGTTAAATTCGTCTTTTTGAGATAGGAAAAGACACATGGACGCAATTCCACGGAACTCCGGAAATGTTACCAACACATTTGGTGCACAATAAGATCACAGAATCAACTCGAGTTCTCGACAATACCTGCTGCATTCAGCTAACTACGCAACCTAAACTTCGACGACGTACTAACTAATCTTACTACTAGTCGCAGGATAGTGGGACTTGGAACATCACGAGTTCTTTCTCTCTTGCAGCCAACAAAAGACACCAAGGTTGCAGCATCACCATCCTAATCTAGTCCAGATAATGAATCCCTCACTCCATAGTGAGGGAGACGTCAAGGCTCTTCAGACGCCGGTGGATCCGAACCCTCCCTCGCCACGAACGGTGGCGTCGAGGTCCTCCACCTCCGCGACCTCGGGCGTGGCGATCACCTCGATGATCATCTGCGCGATCCTGTCGCCCAGCTTCACGGCGAAGTCGGCGTCGGAGTGGTTGAAGAGGATGACCCCCAGGGGTCCGCGGTAGTCGGCGTCGATCACGCCGGCGCCCACGTCGATGGAGTGCTTCAGCGCCAGCCCGGACCTAGGAGCTGCATGCAACGCGACCAGAACCGGCCAAGCATTTCGTCAAACGCCCGCGGGGCGAACAGGAAACTAGTAGACACGATGAGAAATGAAGAGGGGCGGTTCGGTTGTGTTGTGTCGCTCACCGATGCGCGCGTAGGTTCCGTGGGGGATGGCGACGCTGAGGTCGGTGGGCACCAGCGCCTTGCCACGCGCCGGCACCACCGTCTCCGCCGCACTGCCAGCAACAACCAAAGAAACAAACAGACCGTCAACAGATCCGCCCGGCACCGAGGATTTCTTGGGCATTTAAGGGGGGGAGGGGCGGCGATGAAGGGCGTAGTACCTCGAGAGGTCGTAGCCGGCGGCGAGGGCGGAGCCGCGGGACGGCAGCACGGCCTTGTCGGAGAGCTTCTTCACCTTGAGCAGGGGGGAGATCTTGGAGATCTTCTGGGGAGGCTCCTCGACGGAGTCGGCGGTGGTGGCGGCCGCGGGATGCTCCTGGGCAGAGTCGGTGGCGGCAGCGGCGGCGCCGTTGGTAGCGGCCATGGCTAAAGGTCGATAGGCGTCCTGTGTGCAGGCGGCGGGTGAAAGGGAGAAACGTAGCAGGAGTTGGGGTTGAATGGAGGATGAGGTTGCGGGGGTGGGGGTGGGGGCTAATAAATATAGGCAGGCGGCGTCGTGGGATTGGGAATAGATGGGCGCCAAACTTTCCCGCCATGTTTGCCATGCTCGCTCGAATTTTCTCTTCTCACAAAGCCGGTTCGGTGGGTCTCGGTCTCCGATGCGGTCTGCGGACTGCCACCACCAGGCAGCACCTAGGAGCAGGAGTACTTGCACCAGGAGTACCGGGCCTAGTTCACTTTCAAACTATCAACTTTTTTTTCACTTGAACGCATGCATAGAATATTAAATATTAGTAAAATAAATAATTAATTACACATATTAGTTGTAAATCACGAAACGAATCTTTTAAATCTAGTTAATATATGATTGAACAATATTTTATCAAATACAAACGAAAGTGTTACAATTGAGAAAAAATCTCATAGGTTGCATCTAAACCAGGCTCAGGCGAACTTTTTCTTCGTTGCTGCAAAATCCGTTTGTTTTTTTTCTCGGATATTGAGATGAAAGATTTGAAAAAGGGCCGGGTACCGAAGACGACCTTTCTAATACCGAAACAGAAATGACCCTCACGCGATCAGGAATAACAAAGGTCTTGTTCGTTTAGATGCTGAAATTTTTTCAGCTTTACTACTGTCTACTGTAGCACTTTCATTTATATTAGACGAAATGAGCAGGCGAGCAGGGAAGGGTACGGGGAAGAAGTACGAGCGGGCGTAGAAGATGACAGTCAGGCGGACAGGAACCACACTCGAAAAGATCACCCCTGCAATCGCAATCGTCCATCCCCTTGGAGCTTGGGGTGGCACAAATCCGTTTGCTTCTCATCAAATACAACAACAACAACCAAGCCTCTTAGTCCCAAACAAGTTGGGGTAGGCTAGAATTGAAACCCAACAAGAGACCCTAGTCACGGTTCAGGCACGTCAATGGCTGCTCTCCATGCATTTCTATCAAAACATAGATCTCTAGGTATATCCCAACTTTTTAGATCCCTCTTTATTGCCTCCCCCACGTCAATTTCGGTCTACCTCTACCTCTCCTCACATGAAAATCTTGGGCTAAAACTCCACAATGCACTGATGCCTCCGGAGGTCTCCTTTGGACATGACCAAACCACCTCAACCGATGTTGGACCAACTTTTCTTCAATTGGTGCTACCCCTAGCCGGTCACGAATATTGTCATTTCGGACTCGGTCCATCCTTGTGTGGCCACAAATCCAGCGCAACATACACATTTCTGCAACACTCATTTGTTAGACATGTCTTCTTTTAGTAGGCCAACATTCTGCTCCATACAACATAGCCGGTCTAATCGCCGTCCTATAAAGCTTGCCTTTGAGCTTTTGTGGTACCCTCTTGTCACTGAGAATACCAGATGCTTGGCGCCACTTCATCCACCCTGCTTTGATCCTATGGCTAACATCTGCATCAATATCTCCATCCTTCTGTAACATCGATCCAAGATACCGGAAGACATCTTTCTTAGGCACCACTTGGTCTTCCAAGCTCACCTCTCCCTCTTCCTGTGCAGCATTGCCGAAATCACATCTCATGTACTCAGTCTTAGTCCTGCTTATTCTAAACCCTTTGGACTCAAGGGTCTGCCGCCACAACTCTAGTTTCCTATTTACTCCTGTCTGACTCTCATCAACTAACACTACATCGTCTGCAAAAAGCATACACCAAGGGATATCTCCTTGTATGTCCCTCGTAACCTCATCCATAACCAAGGCAAAGAGATATGGGCTCAAGGCTGACCCTTGATGAAGACCTATTTTAATCGGAAAGAAATCAGTGTCACCATCATTTGTCCGCACACTGGTCTCGACGTTGTTGTACATGTCCTTGATGAGGGTAACATATTTTGTTGGGACTTTATGTTTGTCCAAAGCCCACCACATAACATTCCTTGGTATCTTGTCGTACGCCTTCTCCAAGTCAATGAAAACCATGTGTAGGTCCTTCTTTTGCTCCCTGAACCGCTCCATAACTTGTCTTATTAAGAAGATTGCTTCTATGGTTGACCTTCCAGGCATGAAACCAAATTGGTTCATGGATATCCGCGCCGACCCTCGCAATCTATGCTCAATAACTCTCTCCCACAACTTCATCGTGTGGCTCATCAACTTAATTCCTCGATAATTAGTGCAGCTTTGGACGTCTCCCTTGTTCTTGTAGATTGGAACCAATATGCTTCTTCTCCACTCCTGAGGCATCTTGTTTGAACGATAGATATTGTTAAACAACTTGGTTAGCCATACTACAGCTATATCCCCGAGGCATCTCCACACCTTGATTGGAATACCATCAGGACCCATCGCTTTATCCACTTTCATCCTTTTCAAAGCTTCTCTAACCTCCTGCTCTTGTATCCTCCGCACATAGCGCCTATTGATGTCATCAGATGAGTCATCCAACCGAACGGTGGAGTTCTCGTTCTCCCCATTGAACAAATTATCAAAATATTCTTGCCACCTATGTCTAATCTCATCTTCCTTCACCAAGAGTTGCTCCCTCTTATCCTTAATGCACTTGACTTGGTTGAAGTCCATTGTCTTCTTATCACGAGCCCTAGCCATCCTATAAATGTCCTTCTCTCCTTCCTTCGTATTCAAACGTTGGTAAAGATTCTCATAAGCCCGCCCCTGCGCCCCCCCCCCCCCCCCCCCCCCACCGCTCGTTTTGCAGCCTTCTTAGCCACCTTGTACTTTTCTATGTTGTCCGCGCAAGATTCAAATGGCAACTGCCCAAGACTCTGAAATTGATCTGATTTGCTTGGGCAGGGAAATCAAGAGCAAGTCTCCTTTTCTTTTTTCCAATACACATAACTCTGGTGTGATATATCAAATGGTACTAAATGGATGAAAGTCAATGGGGACACTACCAGTGACTCAACCCAATCCTCAAATAATCAATGTTTAACTTGATAAGAAAAGAAAGCAACACTACTAAACATACGTAATTTTCCTAATTCGACAAATGGGCAAACTGATATGATAAATTGATTTCAGAATATACATGCTACTTCTCTAAATCTGAAAAGTAAAATGGTTGTACAAAGGGGAACATCACACGTTACTGATATTCTGGTAACAACAGTATAAACAGTTACTAACTCGACAAGATACAGAGCTGAGACAAATTGCACTTTTTTCCTTAAACATAGGGCTTAGTGCACAAGATTCTATACTACAAAAACAACAAAGGGATTCCCAGGAACAGTCGAGTCGATCACAGATCACCATTGTCCATTGTTAAGGCGCGACAACATGGGGGAGAAAAGTTGTCCTTCAAACTATTTTCCGCTGTCCACTGAAGGCCCAAATCTGTAAATTTTCAACAATTGGCAACTTCGATGTCACAAATACTGAAATTTCCACCAAACTACCCTTTATATGGGAATTCTCAGGATTAGCGATAGAATATGTTGAGTGGGGAAAAAGAAGAGCATAATCCATTATTCCATCCTAGGCATCAAGAACTAAGTACTGGTATTTCAATCCAAGGAGTATTCATTATCAATACCAAGTAAAGATCATGCGGTACTCTAATGAAAGGTATTAACTTTGAATAGGTTTAACAAACAGTGATATAAGTATGCATGTAGTACAACTACTACAATACTACTTCAGTTATAGTAGAACTGTTAGTGTCCAAGACATAAAAGTTCAACAAAACTGAGGAAGCAGTCAATGAAAACGATCTTTCTTAAGTGTCCTTACCTTCAAATTTTTGTCCCAACTTCCTGTACACAATGCACTCCCATCAGATGACATCCCAAGGCAACTAATGCGGCCATCATGGGAGTTTTGCAGGTTTCCCAAATTAAGTACCACCTGCAAAATTTCAACGAAACTTAACAAGATAATATAAACAATAATGATAAACAGATAAAAAATGGTGGAGGTGACCCACAAGCCTTCACAATAACTTGAATTCAGATATGCTTTTAAATGCAGGTATACAGTTATCGAATAAGTTGGCCCAATTCAAAACCTACATTCTAAACCTCTTGGCCTATAGCACTAAATAGGAATCTCTTGATACAATACAATACAAGGTGATCTGCAGCAGCATCCTCTAAATTTGTATACACGTAGGTTGATGATGTGTGGACTAATATGAAAGGAACAGAAGCTAGGCTACTTATTTTATGAGGTCCTGGGCCCAGTGCAAACATTGATTCATGTAATTTTCATAGTTGTTGAGGAGCATTTCAAAGAAAAAATTAGGCAATTAATTCAACATATTCCATAGTGTTAACTGCTTGCCAAACATTGGCTAACTGTGAATTTATGTGGCTCACAAAAGTGAACTGTAATCAATTATGTTATATTTTTCTCAATAGAAGGAAATCAGACAGTGGTGAAACAGTAAAGTGTAATAGTAATTTGATCGCTTTTGGGCATTAGTTTTTCTTTGTAATATATAATAAGCTGTATTCATTCCATGGTAAATGGTAAAAACAGCAAACCTCCGCAAGAAGTGTGTCCCACACATAGCAGTCACCATTGGAGTAACCAGCAAAAAGTAGCCTTCCTGATATTGAAAATGCAATAGATGTAACAGTAGGTAGTTCGTTATCATTTCTATCAGGCTCCCTATTGTACACCTGAAGTTGATGTCCTGTTCTCATATCAAATAATCTACATGTGCCATCATCTGAGCCAGTACCAAACCTATGGCCATCAGGGAAAAACTTCACACTGTTAACGTCACCCTCATGTCCATGATAGGTTCGAACAGCTCGACTTGCAATTCTGATATCCCACAGCCTCACAGTTGTATCACATGAGCCAGAGACAAACATATTCGTATTTGATGAGTTGATGGACACACTGAGCAAGAAATGGAAAGATCAGAGAACTCAAAAACAAAAAAGTACACAAATAAGAGTATAGCAAACTCCAGATATCAATGATGACCATGATAAACAAGCACTTTTTCAGTTGAAAAATTGTAAAGCGGTAACACAACTGTGCTAACAAATATTACTTTGATGTTCATGTATTTGCTGCATAGACAACACATTTGGCACATATGCATAGGCTAGACTAGTTGGTAAGTACTAGTGCCTAATTGTACTAACGCAATTGCATCCAGCATAAGTGATGTAATATAAGCAACCTTAGGCAAGAGTGTTACCCAAATGCCTATTGTGCTACCACATGGAGATCTTAGTACTCCACCTCCGTGCGCACACAATACCAAATAAAATGCACTACCAAGACATATCTCATGGTGGTTCAGTGAAACTAATTTGATGTTGTAGATGTTGGTGCATTTTCAAGAAAAATAGTCCATAGAGAAGTTTGACTCGTGACAAACTAAAATAACCTACAATTTGGAATGGAACAAGTACTTGTTATTACTAATTACAGACAGTGCTAAATCAGCTTTCTTGTCCAACTGTAGCGGCAGTCAAATATGGCAGACAAATACAAATCAGACATTTATGTATGTAAACTTTATTGAACTCCACATGAATAATAATCAGGTCACAAACAAAATGTTAGAAGCAATAGCAATAATTTGATCATCAAACATTAACATATTGGTAAAGCTAGCAACCTAGTGTGCACCAGCCTAAGTTAAAAATGTATGTGAGAAGATACCAACTAACTTTGAGGAGAGAGCAGCGTTACACATGACACTAAAATATGCAGTCCTCAAAGAACAGACAATTACCTTTGAACGTCAGCTGTATGCCCTGACGGAAATTCACCTCCAAATATTGATATCCTCTGTCCAGTAGTAACATCCCAAAGAACACATGTCTGATCACCTGAGCTAGTAATCAGGCGAGTTTCCTGATATGGGACATATTGGCATGACGAAACATAGCCCTTGTGTCCAGTAAGAATTCTTGATACTGGCATGTTCCCATCTCTGTCAGCTTGAGAGTTGAGATTGAAAATAGAGCACGCGCTATCAAGACCACCACAGGCGACAGATTGGCCATTGGGTGCAAAAGCACACGTCATCACCCATGGGCAATGCAGCTTTATGGCATGTGTTTTCTGGCTTGTCAATGCATTCCACACAATTAACCTTCCATCTTGAGAGGCACTAACTATCCAATTCTTTTCAGGGGTCCAATCCAGAGAATATACCTGTGATGACTTAGGAGTTAATAGAACATCACTAAACCATTTCATGTAGCAATTTTGCAAGTAGTACCCTACAAGGATAGCTGAAGTGTTGAAATTCCAAGAACCACAAAACCCAAATATAGGCATCTTTGAACAGTTGGAACTCCACGACTCCAAAAAATCATAACTTTAGCATCATGAGGTGTTCTACTCTAGTTAAATGGCAACAAATCTGGAAGATCCTGATTTTTAGCAGCATCAAAGCCAGGGACAAACAAAGGCTGACACCAAAATAATGAGATGATATAATCATATAACATTAGATAGGAAGACCTAATCCTTGCTAGCTTGCTTCTGAAGATAAAGAATGATTTTCCTTTTACAGCGATGACTTGACTTGACGCCTAGAAAAGTAGAAATAATCCCTAATTTTAAGTAAACATTATCCCCCATATAGTAACTCTATAGAGATAAACCAATCAGACTACAGAACTATTTACCTGTACCTCTAGCTACCAATTATAGAATAATACTTCAGTGACAGGTTCATGTGGTGCTACAGTATCTCTGCAACAGAATGTACATTCAGAGAATCTTGTCCCATAGCTCAAATATCAACCTCATGATGGTATCATACTATCATTTGCTTCTTCATTACTCAGACTCTGGCTCCATGTAATTATCATATATTAATCATCTTTGTGGAAAAAGCAAATGGATAAAGAAGCAAACGTATGACTCTGATAAATGAAAGCTACCAGTTTATCCACATTCCATGCTCAACTATTGGTTTTCAACCACTAACATGTAGGTGATATAGGGATTACATGAACGCGCTATGTGAAATATGTTGTGCTATGTATTTTGTAACAAAAGGGAACCTTTTTCTATGGAAGAGCTCTTCACCACTTACAGTGGCAACAGTGACTTCAGTTGAATGACGATTGGCCCAGCTTATCACATATCCAGTTGTACCATTGATTCTCTCTTGTATAGTTGATGGTTAAGTACTAGAATTGGCTTCTTCTTTTTCCTTAGGGCTATCGAAAGAATGGATATTAAGTGTCCACACTGTTCACTAATATTTTTAACTCTTATTATAGCAAGCTACGGTTATCAAAATTCAGATTCGCGCTTCGATTCAACATAAAGCAGATGCATTCTGTCTGAGGATAATATTATCTGATAGGGACATTGTTAACTCACTGTAACCAGAGCCAAGTGGTGCCTACGTAGTGCAAAGTACCCATAATCTATTCGCTTGGTAAGATTAGCCTGGGCCTGCTAGAAGAAACTAAAATGTACAGGAGAAAACTTAAATACTGATGTTGCTTTTTCAAATAGAAAAGCAGGGGGAGCCTTCTTTCTAAAAAAAACTTACATACTGATGGTCGGATGGACCCATTCCAATTGTTGACAAATGTTTACAAACCTTGATCCCTGAATCCTGGACTTGCAGTTTTCAAAATTCTATATGGCTTACTTAACAATTCTCATAGACCAAATTGCACTCCAATTTAACCTTACCACACATTCTGTCACAGTAAGGCTTATCTAATTACAGATGCAATGCCAAATCAGTATAGTTAAGAACCATTTTGTGGCTAAATACTGCAAAACGACCATAACAGTTTTATAACTTGGTAGGGTAAGCCTTCCTTGCTGGATGAATCTGATGACACACTTTTCTACAGGACAAAGTCAATTGAGCACTTTCAAACTCTATCCCCTTAAACGCATGAGGGCCTTCAAATTTTGAACCAATAACCTTAGAAAGTGCCTCACTGCCTCCAACCAACCATTCCCAAACCACAAGCCAACTTTGCTGTAATCAATAATAACAGTGTGTCTAGAGAAACTTGAATGGTGCAAATCCCATGGTAAATTAGGTAAAAACTTTAAAAAATAGGGTATATGTTGAGGCTGAAGACAAGTACACCACCAGGAGTCCAGGACACACAAAACGCCATCCAGGTCAACAAGCACGCACCCTGGAGGCGATCCTATTGACCAGTTATTATTACTTATTACTCACGACGAACAACATCGCAGGTAGGAATTACTAGCACTACCAACTCCAAGTTCCAAATTCCACAATCACAAAAGCAAAAAATAAATCCCACCCCATCTCACACTCTCAGTTGCACACGAGGAAACGGAAACTAAGGGAGAAGTCGAAAAAGTTGCGCCGAAATGGAGGTGAGAGACCAAAGTCAACAACCTTTCCGCTATGGCCCTGCAGCGTGCGGCAGCAGACCAGATCCGTCGCGTTGAAGCTCACCGGCGCCCTCCCCTGCGACTTGGAGTACCTCGCCACTGCACCGCGCGGTCGCGCGCACACAGAGCAGTCAGCAAATGCCCGCGAATTCCCCGAACTCCCCCGAGACGAGGAACGAGGAGACAGAGAGAGGCCTCACCGTCGGTGTCGAGGAGCGTCTCCCGGCGCTGGCGGAGGCGCTCGCGCAGGGAGTTGACCGACGCCGTCGCGACGGCGTGCTTCTCCTTGAGCTCCGCCACGGACGCCATGGGGTGCCGCCCGCTAGCCTCGCGCCGGAGGCCGCCGTCTCGGGATTCGGGTGCACGCGGGTGGGGATCTACGAGGATCCACACATGGAGCGGAAATTCCAATGGCTGCGGGTATGGTACGGGGAGCTCCCAACGGAGGCGGCTGCGGGAGTAGGAGGAGGAGAGGCGGCGGCGGCGGCGGCGGCGACGACGGGGAAGGAGAAACTGACAAAGTGGAGGGAGGTGGGGAGAGGTTGGGGTGGTCAGTGGTGTATGACTGTGTGAGTTGTTGGGTACGCGTTGGGTTTTGCCTTTGGGGAAGAGGTGGGGCGAGTTGCTCGCCCGTACAGCGCATGACATCTGGGGCCCGCCGTGGGTCCGGCTGGTGTGGGGGTTTATGGCAGGGTGCTGACTGCTGAGAGTGCCCAGACCGCAGTGACCGTTGAGGTTCGCGAGTTATGAACACAGGGTAAAAGATCATCGGTATATTCTTGGCAAGCAGTTGGAAGCTGATTTAACTTTTTTAAGAAAAATAGTCTCAAAAAAAACTTTTTTAAGAAAAAGCAAGCTAATTTCTTTGAGTGTACTGATCTTTTCTTTCTACTCCGTATGGCCTTAATCCCTACCATGCATTGTAACATGTGTCTTAAACTGTGGACTATAGACTATAGCAACGCTAGAGTGTTTGTCAAAGAGCTGTTACAACGGCTACAATAGAAATAGCGGATATACCAATATTATTAGTAGGTGGAAAAGACTACCACTAAATTCTATGGATCCCTATTTAAAACCCTAATTATTACAAGCAAGGCTAAATCTAGCAACCAACGAGATGGAGTCAAGTTTAAGAACACTCACAATACATACTCTATTATAGAGTCTAAACCTATTTAATATATTTCTATTTATTGTATTTTGCTGATGTGCCAGTATATTTATTGAAGAAAGAGGGAGAAAAACCAAGACTTAAAGTCTTATTTAGACTCAAAGTCTTATTTAGACTCTAAGTCTATGATGCCTTCAAGGTAATAAATAGACTTAGACTCTAGGTAGAGTCTGCATTATGAATGTCCTAAGAAACTTTAGAATTTACACTGTTTTGTCAAGAATTTCATTGGATTCGGTTAATCATAATCTTTTGTTTGACAAATACTGAGATCATAAATTACTGGTTAAACCCTCTCAACCGATACCATGAAATCAAATTTGTCTTGTTTAAAAACGATTTGTTTTTTTCAAGTATCACACTATATTTCTCTCCTTCCTCTTAAATACATGCAGAGGTTTATTGTCATGCATATCATTTTTTCTAGACAAAGTATTGTTTCTAATAATACTATGAACTGAACAAGGAGTAATAAAAGAAGTAGGAAGACTATAGTGTACAACATGTTATCCAACGTGCACACCAATGTCGCCATGTCTGTGAGAAATCATTAAAACACTTTTCAGATCCTGTTGTCATATTTTTTTTTTCCTCTGTTGTGCTCTACGCTTGCCACGCCAGGTTCAGAGTTAGAGTTAGGCTACATGTTTATGTTTTGGATCATTGGATATCTTGCCATCTTAAATCTTGTTTGGCTGCATATAAACCTTCAATCCACGTGAGTTAAAGTGAAAATTAAACTAAATTCAATCATAATCCCTCCCAGACCACCATTGGCGGATACAGGGGGTGGCTGAGGGGGCTGCAGCCCCCCCCCCCCCCCCCCTCCCAAAAATACACCTAGCATTTTAGTTCAAATTAGTCAAATTTATCTTTAAATTAGTCCAAAATCTTCTGCGGGCTAGAAAAATAATAGAAAATTCAGTTCAAATCACCTTAAAATCTATCCAAAACCTCTTGTGGGCCAAAAATATAAGGAGAATTTCAGTCTAAACTCGGCTCTCTATGTATTTAGCCCCCCTCGTGAGCCGATTCTGGATCCGCTGCTGCAGACCACACCTCCAATTGGGGGGCTACCTCCCAGTCCCAGGCTCTTCTCCTTCCGCGGGGTTGCTGAAACAGGAGGCCCGGTGTCGTGCCCTAGCTTTTCCCCAAACGGTCCGTTCAAAGTAGAGCCCGTTTCATTGAAAAGTGAAAACGATATTGGAAGAATGAAAGATAATGGCAGTCTTGTTCGTTCATGGTCGAGGGAGCGCGACAGAGAGATGACCGGGTCGGTAAGGTGCACCAACCGAACGAATTCCACCCGCCGTCATCATCCCATCGACGATTCGACGGTGACGGAGCACGTTGAGTCGTTGACAGCAGATACCTTTGCCAATTTTTTTCGGAAAAAAAGGAAAGAAAGAGAAGAAACCTTTCCCATTCGGACCATCATGACATATGGCGCCTCGCGTGCTGAGAGAAAATGAAGATCATTCACATATAAGAAATTTATTTAAATAAAGAAATATAGATACATACAACCTCACTCTACGAAGCTCGACACTGGCAACATCCAACAGTCTTTTTACACGAAGTCACAGTCACATCCCAACCTGTCCAAAGGCAGGGCTAGCTGAAAAGAAGCGGGCAACCAAGGAAGGAAACTTCTTCTGGCACGAAGAAACAAGAGGACGATGCTTCGCCTCCGCCGTGGATCGCATCCCTGCACTACACTACACCACGGCAACAACCACAATTATTCGTGTAGCTTTATTCGGTTCCGTCCAGAGCCCTTGCTGTATGTAGCCTGTATACATTGGCCCAACCTTTTTCACTCGGCAATCCATCATGCGTGGTACTCGCGAAATTAATCATGTGCCACCACGGTGTTAGCACCGCCGTGCGCCGTGCATTATTGGCCTCCCCCGGTGTACACGCATGCGCCGTAGCCTGCAGAGATAGTAGACACGGAAATGATTTTTAGTAGATCATATCGCAAAAAAGGGAGGAGCCGGCAAGAAAACGATTGCTGTCGCTGCACGTACTGCCTTCGTAACAAAGTGGGCTAACTAATCGAAGCAGTCGACGTCTACTCCGGTTTCTAGCAAACATGCCAGTTAACACCGACGGTCTAAACAACAAGCAAGCACGTACTCCGTATGTTATGTGATTGCAGCGAAGAGTGGAACACGACAGAAAGCGTCCACAGCGCAGGGGAGAGGGTGCCCACTCACCACTGCAGAGTGCAGAGTGCGCTAGTGCAGACGCTGTGCGTGTGCGAACTGTGTGGATGATGGAAAAAAGGACGACTCGGGGATGAGCAGCATCATGCACATGTCATGTCACCATTGTCATGGTCGTGCGGCGCTGCAAGATCTGTCGGCGGCGCGGCTGCTCCACGCTCCGTGACGATTACCAACGAAGCATTGGAGGACGACGATTTGGCGGGCCATGATTTCACCGAACAGGAGCGATTGCGGAGGAAAAGAGATTGGAGGAACGCGGGCGCGCGCACACACACACACACACGTACTTGGGTTTTCGGAGGTGAGCGTGGCGGACGCCCGGAAGTCGCAGTTCCACGGGTGCCGCCCGGCCGCCTGGTACAGCTGGTTCATGGCGTACGCGGCGTGCGCGCGCACCGTGTTGGGCTCGAAGCACGCGGCGCCGGGCTGGATGGCGCCGCAGTCGACGCCCAGCTGCGAGCACGCGTAGTCCAGGTCCGCCTGCAGGTCCGCGTCGGAGGCGCCGTCCCGCGCCACGCACCACCCGCCGCCGCCCTTGGGCTGCTGCTGCGCCGCGCCGCTGGGAGAGCCCCCAGCCGCCGCGGAGGAGGAGGAGGTCAGCCCGGCGTCGTACGCCATGGTCAGGTCCGTGTGGTACAGCCCGAAGGAGCGCTCCGACGTGGGCCCGGGCTTGAGGTCCTCGTCGTAGAGCGCGAACAGGTACGTCTCCACCGACTTGCCCGGCACGAGCGGCGTGCCGGCGCCGGACCGCAGGTGCGCCACCAGGTTGGACACGTACGCCCTGGCGTTCTCGGGCGTGGCGCCGGGCTCCCCGGCGTCGCCCCTGGTGGGCCACCCGGTCTCGGCCACCACGACGTCGACGGCGCCGTACCCCGCGCGCGTGAGCGCCGACCGCACGGCGTCCAGCTGCGCGTCGAACATGTTGGCGTACCGGGCCCCGGACCCGGCGTCGGCGCGGCCGGCGTTGGGCTGGAACAGGCAGAACGCGAGCGTGTCCGGGCGCGGGTCCGCCTGGTACGCGAACCACGGGTACGGGTTGACCATGAAGGGCGCGCCGGTGCGGCTGAGGAAGGCCAGGATCTGCTGCAGCTGCGGCGCCACGTCCGGGTGGAACGCGCCCGACGACGGCGGGTCCGACCGCGCCATCACGGCCATGGTGTTGACGGTGGAGAACCTGACGGCCCCGGCCCCCGCGGCCAGCGCCGCGGCGCGGAGGTTCTGCATCGCAGGCAGCAGCGCGGCGGCCAGGGAGGCGTCCCCGGACTCGAGCACCTCGTTGCCCACGGCCACGGCGGAGATGGTGGTCGCCGGGACGAACGGCAGCACGTTGGCCGCCACCCACCGCGACGCCGCGGCCGGGTCCGCGGCCAGCGTGGGGATGTCGCCGTTCGCCACGCCGACGACGACGGAGATGCCCGACCCGGCCAGCGCCCGGATCAGCGCCGCGTCCACGCCGTAGAGACGCACCCTGGAGATGGACGTCGACTTGAGCAGCCTCGCCGTCTCGTCGGGCGACGGCAGGTTGTCCGCCACCTCGCCGTAGTTGACGCCGATGTACGGCTGCGCTCCCGCTCCTGCATCGCACGCGCGCGCAAAAGTAATGTGGGTGGCGCAAAGAGATCCCGCTCCCCCGCATCACCAATCCAAATATCCAATCGCACGCACACAAAATGACACGGAAGTAAAGCTGCCAGCCGATAAGTATCAATCACACAGCCGAGGCCAGAAAAAGAGATGAAATCCATTGCAGTTCCAGAAGAACTTTACGGCAGGGGGCCAAAGCCTGGATTTCCTTCGCAATCCGCCAACTTTCCGTGCACTTCTCGGGACTCGCGATCGAGATCGCTGCTCCGCAGAAAAAGGAAAAAAGAGATTTCTAGTAGTGGTAAAAGGGAAGAGACAGACTGGTGCTACTCACTCGACGACGCGCAGACGAGGCAGAGCCAGATTGTGAGCAGAGCGGCGGCGGGCTTCCTCGCCGCGGCGCCCACGGCCATGGGATTCGTCGGCTGTCAGAGCCCAGAAAGGGATTGGAGAAGAAGATTGTGGGAAAGGGACGAGCTGCTGCAGCAGGAGGAGAGGGCCAACGCCAAGTGTGAGCTGAGCTCTCAGCCAGAGGCTGTGTTAGGATTAGATTAGGAGTGGAGCCGTTAAAACGTGGACGCGAGCCCGGCGGCCAGATGACGCGGGAATCGTATGCCTACGCTGGGGGGCTACCACTACCACTACCACCCACCATATGGTGCTACTATGGCGCTCGCTAGCACGAAGGCCCCCCACCCACCGTGGCGTGCGGCCGTCGGACACGGGCTAGGTCAGCCCGGTGTGAGGAAGGCATCCGGTGTACTGTACTTCCTCCGTCCCACTGAAAGTGTGGTCCGGAAAGCGTGTTTGTGAGGGAGACACGATTTTCTAACGACATTTTTAATAGGACGAAGGGAGTACTCCGGTACGTGTGTGTACCGGAGAGCTGTGGCCACGTGCGTGGGCCGTGGCGCGTGGACGGCGGTCGGATGACCCTGGAGCTGGAGGTGACGGCTGGAGGGCTGCGGTCTGCGGATGCTCCCTGCGGTCCCAAGTCCCAAGTCCGACCCACGCACCTCCGACGAGGCTCGCAGAGGCAGAGGAGTGGAGGACGACGGAGGGAGGACCGAAGGAACGCGCGGACCACATTGCCTGCCCGGTAGACGGACGGTAGGTATGATTGATCACTGCGGCTAACAAACAGAGCCTCCGCATCATCATGTTCCATTTTTCACTTTCTATTCTGTCCGTGGGCGTGGGGTAACTTTTTTGGCTGAGGCCGTCCGACTCCGGGGTGGATTGATCATGACACCGCGATGGCGTAGAGACAAACGGACGGGCACGGCCGCACCACAATGGCTTTGTGCCTTTCTTTCGGACGAGTATGATACTCCTAGTTTGTACTGTACTGCCGGGCAACGGATTGTGCTTGCTTTTCCAGAGGAACAAAGTGATTTTGGTGTACCAATGGGCTATGCGCGTGGGCTCCAAGCTCGCACGGATCGAGTAGCTGAGATGTGCGGTGCCTAACGCAACACAGACACAGCTTACGGTCTGTCTATGAGAGCTGTCCTATCTCATTCTCCAGCTATGCTCTCAGATTTTATGGCTGGAAATGATTCTTTTTTATTCTTTGATTCTTTACTCTCTGATTCTTCAGCTATGCTCTCAGATTCTCTGGTAAGTGATTTTGTGGCTGGAAATGATTCTTTTTTATTCTTTGATTCTTTAGTCTGAACTCTCAGAATCAGGATAGAGAATCACTTCACAAAATTAGTTGAAGATTTTTTCAGCTCTCAACCTCTTAGTTCATTTCAAAGAATCGCTTCACAAAATTAGCAAAGAATCATTTCTCACTAAAAAAATACGTTTGACAGTCAGAGAGTGATTTTTCCTAAGAATCCGCTCTGTAGAGCTCTCTCAAACGGCCCCTCAGCTGCCATCTCATAGATTGGTAGATACCGCATATAGTGACCTAGTGTGCTTTTGTTAGTTTTAGTTCAGCATCATCTGTCTAATCACTTTGGATCAGGTTCGTCGTCTTCGTGGCCGCCCCTTTTCCGATCCCTCCCTGTCCGCGAACCAATCTTTAGGAACAGAAACGAGTATGGGAGCATCAAAACGCCCTGTTCGCTTCGTCTACAAACCGGTTCGGATAATTCATATCACTGATTTTTTTAAAAGAAAAAAACATTATTTTATTACTAACTAGCAAAACATGCCCGTGCGTTGCAACGGGAGGAAAAAAATTTAAAATTTTCATGACAAAATTGATGACCGTAATAATGGTACATATCTATTTATATTATATTTTTTTATTAAATTTTAAATCTATATTTTATTTTATGATGACACATCCGTAATATAATATTGATAATAATGTAACATTGTCGTATTAAGCTTGTATATTGAATTACTCCCTATATCAAAGAATACAATTCTCGTTTCTCGAGAAACTAAATATTTTCAGTTTTGACTTGAGTTATTAAAAAATACCATCATTTATGATACAAAATAAAGATCATTAGATTTATTATTATTAAATATATTTTCGTAATAAACTGGTTTGGAGACAAAATGAGAATACTACTTTAATAGACATCTTGGGGGAAATCTTGAGAAAAATGTTGGATGAAAATAAATCTATACCATCACATAGCACATAGGAAGGGCGTTCGGCAGACAGCAGCAACCGTAAATAGACTAAAAGATACCCAAAGAAGCCCAACGAATGTATTTTGGCCCAAGTTCTAAACAACCTATATATATAGTGCGTGTGTGTGCTGTAATCCTAGGTTTCCTCTTCTCTTCCTATTCCCAGCCGCCGCTGGCCAGTGCCCACTCGCACGTTGACTTTGTGACTCCGACTTGCACATCGCCAATCGCCACTCGGCCTTCTCCAGTCCACTCCGCCCCGCTCTTCGTCGCCTTCCATAGTTCCATTCGCCAGCAAAGAGAGACAGAGAGAACCCTGTGCATTGTCAGTCCTCACCAAACCTGCACGGTAATGTTGCAGATATCAGCCTAGAGCAGCCATCGCCGCAACCAAGAATCAGACTCATTAGTACAGAGACTTCCATGCTTTAATCCAATCATATGATGTACTTTTGTTCTGGTGCTTCTCGTATATATACTTTTTATTTTTCTTTTTGAAATTTTCATCAGAATGGAGACTTGAAAACATGGCTTGATTAATATTTATCTTGAATCTTTTCTCTCTCAGCTTCAGCTGCCTTCTGATCAGATGCAAAGATCTTAGATTCCGTATTGCAAATTTGTTTCGCCTTTGCTAGGTAGTTGACCGGATGAGCCGATGGTTCTGCGTAGCAGATGTGTTTTTGTTTTGCGGTGGCCTTATTCAACTCATTGCTCTCTTTTGAATTCGTCTTCATCTTGATCTGGTTTGTGGTGGGCTTTTGATTCGGTCCTCTTGCTCCTTAATCCAATCTATTCTGACTTTGATTTGATTTGATGAGGGTGTCAATGCCTAGTATTTATAGTCTGGTTGGTATCCAATTTAGCTGAGATTTTTGTTTAATTTATTGGCTCAATGGCTCAAGGTATTGTATTCAATTTTGAGAAATCAGGAGATTTGGTGAAACAGGGAATGTAATGCAAAGCGTAGATCGAGTCTTGCTCGTTCGTGTTCTTTTAGATTTCGTAGTACGTGGGATTTTTCACGGAGCAGCTAGACATAGGAGAGATTTTCCTTGAACCATGAGCAAAAAAAATATATATGGAAATTTATGATCCACGTTTGTGTGCATCTAATTTTGGATGTATGTGCTTTTCTCTACGTTTAGGATTAATTTTTGGACATGAACTCTAGAGACGAAAGTGCTGGCTGCGTGTAGGATTCCAACAGACCTGTTTCTTGAGGATAGATCGGTTGGGACTTGGGACCCTTGGATGGATGAAGACAGGAGTCCGAGCTGCAGACGGTAACAGGAACCACGATAAAAACGTGATGAATATGGGAGGCCAGACAAAAAAATAGGCTGAAATTTTGCCTCTTATTTATATAATATATATATATATATTTCCGTTAAGCAAACATAACAGATTAGGACTTCTAGTTATTTTTATATTCACAGGGTTAGTTATAGGAGGCCATACCAAAAAAAATGGTACAAAAAAAGAGACGAAAATTTTGCCTCTTTATTATTAGGTATAGATTTATATCAACATTTTAAATGGCGGGCTATAGAAAATAGCGGCAACCTATCCTGACCGATATACGTCGCTATAGTGCCGCTATTCCCATGCTATAGCGGCAACTATATGTCATAGCGTCAGATAACTTAGCACGCTATAGCGCGCTATTTAAATACATTCAGACAACAGCCAAATAACTATACAGTAAACATTGACTAATCATATCTCCATGATAATCATAAGTTCATATTCATAATTATAATAATAATTAACTCAGTAACCCACAAAGTGATAAAGTCATAACATCTATGATAAGTCATAACATCCATGATAAGTTGATAACATATTCGGATATTTCCATGATAATTCATAAGAATAAAATAAGAGCAAACCACACTTAAGTACTTAACATCCACACGGTCTTCAAAATACAAAAGCCACAATTTACTTGCTCAACCAGGGAAACGCCGATAGTGGCCATTTAGCGGTGCTATGATGCTATTTCAATTTAACGCCAAAATAGCGCGCTATAGCGACAATAGCGTAAAAAAGAGCAATAGCTTCGCGTCAAGTTCTTTTGGCCGTCATAGCACCCGATATAGCGTGAAAATAGCGCGCTATTTTTTTCAATGATTTTATATGAATTAAAGACATCAGAGTACCTCAAATGAACCGAACCAAACCGATTTAGGCCTTGTTTGGTTCCATCAGAACGGAGTCATTTCGGTCAGATTGATCTCATCCGGTTTTGAATCTGGTTCATAGCAAAATAGCCGTTCGGTTGAGGTTTGGTTCCGGATGGATTGATATCACCCGATTTGAATTTAATTCATTTCTTATGCTCTAAGACATGGATTTGTTCCCCACCTCTTGACGCTAGAAACAAAAACAACCGGATCACATGAATCTCTCTAGTTCACTTATTTCTAGTCTAGAATAATTCCGGACCTTATTCCAATCCGACGAAAGCGAGCAACATCTTATCGAGCGAACAGGACCGGCCGAACCGCCTGGGATGCAGCACGTTTGGTTATTTTTATAGAAACTACTACAAGTGTCGCAAGAGTACAGCCTGATCCTGTTGTCAGTAGCTTGAAAGATAATACGAGGACAGCAATCGACAAGTAGGCCTTGTTTAGTTCCAAAATTTTTCATCATATCAACCATCACATCAATGTTCGGACGTATGCATGGAGCATTAAATATAGATAAAAAAATAATTAATTGTACTTTTAGTATGTATATAAATGTCGAGACGAACCTTTGGAGTCTACGTACTCCATATTTGGACAAAGTTTGTCAAATAACAACGAAAACGCTACAGTAAAAATTTTACAAATTTTTTCCATCTAAAGAAGGCCGTAGATAAAAAGATGCGTGATGTTGCTTGAGCTCGATGGCGCAGCACGCTAAGAACCCGAAGCTGCCTTCCCAGGCGGAGACGTTGCCCCTTTCTTTGGCGCATGGGTCTACCAGTACCACGTTGCCTTTGCTTCATTCTCGGACAGCCTCTCACGATTATTTGTACGGTTCGTATCGTATACGGAGTATGTGTGGAGTAGATTACAGGGGATGATGATCCGGAGGCCATGGATGGAAGCAGGAAGCCTCTTCAAGTAGGCAGCATCCGTTTGCAAGTCAGCACGCACGGCACGTGCAGGGGACGCCGCGCGAAATACAGTAGTCGTCTCTTTTCGAGGCCTCCACGGTCGTATACATGGCATGTTGCTGTTGGTGTTAGATTTATTATGGACCAAGCCCATTAATATATTTAATAAATCAATAACTCTATGATGTGTAATTGTGGTAATTATTGTTTGGACCGGGCCGGGCACGGACGTGGCGAGGCAGGTAGGCAGGCAGGCGAGCGGGCATGGTGTGACGTGTCTATTTTGGCACTCACTCACTATGATGGAGGGAGTTACAACTCTTTATCTCATCATGATGAAGGAAGTTTCAACTCTTTATTTTGCCCGTCTCCTCATCTCCTGCGCTAACGCCTCCTCTTCTCTTCCCTGTGCTCCATAAGGCAAGAGGGCTGGGTAGGAAGAGCTGTTTCCTCTCTTCTTCCTTCGGTTCCTCTCTTTCTCCAACCCGAGAACACACATCCAGAACTCTGTTCAGCTGCAGGAAAGGCGTCTCCATCTCGTTCGTCCGCGCGCACGGAGGAACGAGAGGGCAGGTGCCTCCGGAGCCAGTGTCGATCGAGACCTTGCACGGGGGATCGGCAATTAGGTTTTTGGGGAGCGACTACGCGACTGCCCGAACGATCTTCGCCGTTCTTCTTCTTCAAGAGGATCACCGAGTTCGTCTTCTTCCCAGCGAGTTCATCTTCTTCCCAGCGAGTTCATCTTCTTCCCGGTGATTGGTCTTCGTCTCCCATCTTCTTCTCGGTGATTGGTCTTCGTCTCCATCTACTGCGACATGACCAAGGAAGCTGGACAAGGATCTGGATCTGCGCTAAGGATGGGCGGGTATGAACTGTTCATCTTCTCTTTGTTTTTCGTGATTCAGAATTCTGTTCCGTCATTTTGTTTCAGTAGTACTGTTGAATATGTTGCAATAGTTGTCTTTTATTGTTTCATAAGTTACGCAGTACTGCTGTCTGTTATATATCCTGGGTTGCTGTCTGTTACATATTTCCTGAATGTTGCAGTAGCTCTGTTTCGTTGTTTCAGTAGTTGCTGCGTATATGTATCACTAAGTCTGTTACGTTGTTTCACATGCTTTTCGGCAGTAAATGATTTATTATGTTTTATCATCCTATATATGAATCACATGCTTATTTCACATATGTACCGTACTGCTATGGTCATATGTGATATTATGAAATCACTATTATATTATCTCTATTATGTCGCCATCATAATGTTAATTTACGGAATTAAAAAGACATGGAAATTGTCTTTATTTCTAACAATCCAAAAACCTAATTGTAGGCATTTTTGTGTCAGTGGTTTTGCTGCCGTTTTAAAGCCTGATGCTTTTGATGGGAAAAACTTCTTGGTATGGAGAGCTAAAATGGAATTATGGCTAATTGCTATGTCATGCTTTCATGTGATTGAGGGCAAGCCTGCTAACTTGTCTCCTGAGGATGAGGCTAAGTTTAAGGCTGATGACAACCTCTTTCAAGGAGCAGTGATTAGCGCACTTGATACAAAATTCCAGAAAAGCTACATCATACTTCCCACAGGTAAAGAGCTGTGGGATGCACTTGTTGGAAAATTTGGAGTTACTGATGCTGGTAGCGAGCTGTATCTTATGGAGCAACTACATGACTACAAGATGGTTGAGAACCGATCTGTAGTGAAACAGGCTCATGAGATTCAGGCACTAGCAAAGGAACTTGAGCTTTTTCCTTGTCCTCTTCCTGACAAGTTTGTGGCTGGCGGTATTATCGCTAAGCTGCCACCGTCATGGAAGAACTTTGCTACCTCTCTCAAACATAAGAGACAAGAGTTCAATGTGGAAGAGCTCATTGGCACTCTTGATATTGAGGAGAGGGCGAGAGCAAAGGACAATGGAAAATGTGTTGAGACCTCTACTGCCAATGTGGTGCAGAAGAGAAACTCTAAATTCCGCAAGTACAAAAAGAAGAAAAACCAAAACAAGCAACAGATTATTCCTAAGACCAATCAGACAACACAATTTAAGAAAAAGGACAACAACAACAAGAAGAATGAAGTATGCTTTGTCTGTGGTAGTGATGCTCATTGGGCAAATGAGTGCCCTGATCGCAAATACCAGCAAGACAACAAATCAACAAATGTTGTTACTACTGATAATGGTGAAGGAACATCTGAGTATGGTAATTCTTTACCATTCGTTCTTTCCGTTTGTAATTCACCTGAGTGGTGGATGGACAGTGGTGCAAATATGCATGTGTGTGCTGATGTATCTCTATTTTCCTCCTACCAGGTCGGGGGGTCTGGCGCCTTGTTGATGGGAAATGGGTCGCATGCTCATGTTCTTGGTGTTGGTACAGTCATTCTGAAGTTTACTTCGGGAAAGACGGTGCCATTGAAGAGCGTGCAGCATGTGCCCTCTATCAAGAAAAATCTTGTTAGTGCTTCCATGTTGTGCCGAGATGGCTACAAAGTTGTTCTTGAGTCGAATAAATGTGTTCTGTCGAAACATGGTTTGTTTATTGGTAAAGGATATGATTGCGGAGGTTTGTTCCACTTATCTTTGCATGATGTGTGTAATAAACTGGTGAATTCTGTTAATATTTCTGATGAGTCAGATTTATGACATTCACGTTTCTGTCATGCAAGTTTTAGCTGTTTAATGCGGTTAGCAAATCTGAATTTAATTCCTAAATTTAACTTGGTCAAAAAGTCTAAGTGCCATGTGTGTGTTGAATCGAAACAACCCCGCAAGCCACACAAGGCTGCTGAGGCGAGGAACTTGGCACCTCTAGAACTTGTGCATTCCGATCTATGCGAGATGAACGAAATTTTGACTAAAGGTGGTAAAAAATACTTTCTCACCTTTATAGATGACTCCACTAGGTTCTGCTATGGGTATCTCTTAAAATCAAAAGATGAAGCGTTTAATTATTTTAAGGTCTATAAAGCTGAAGTAGAGAACCAACTTGAGAGGGAAATAAAACGTTTAAGGTCCGATCGAGGTGGAGAATATTTCTCTAATGTGTTCGATGTGTTCTGTGTGGAACATGAGATTGTTCATGAGAGGACACCGCCATACTCACCACAATCCAATGGGATTGCTGAAAGGAAAAACCGCACTCTAACAGAGCTGGTGAATGCAATGTTGAGTACAGCGGGATTATCCAAGGAATGGTGGGGTGAGGCGATTTTGACAGCTTGTCATGTCCTGAACAGGGTTCCAACAAAGAATAAAGAGATCACACCATTCGAGGAATGGAAAAAGAGAAGATTAAATCTCTCATATTTAGGTACTTGGAGTTGTTTGGCTAAAGTGATGTGCCAATCAACAAGAAGCATAAACTTGGGCCTAAAACTGTTGATTGTATTTTCCTAGGTTATGCTTTTCACAGCGTTGGGTATAGGTTCTTAATTATTAAATCTGATGTTCCTGATGTGTATGTTGATACAATCATGGAATCGAGAGATGCAACATTTTTTGAGAATGAATTTCCAATGAAGAATACACCTAGTGAAACAAATCATGAGACTATAGTTTCCCATGAACCAGAACAAATAGATCATGCTGAGGATACTCATGTGCACATCCCTGAGGAGGATGACACTATAGTTACTCGAAAGAGTAAGAGACAAAGGGTTGCAAAATCCTTTGGTGATGACTATATAGTGTACCTTGTGGAAAACACACCAACCACCATTAGACAGGCATATTCCTCTCCTGATGCTGACTTGTGGAAGGAAGCAGTCAGGAGTGAGATGGAATCTATTATGTCTAATGGAACTTGGGAGGTCGTTGACCGTCCTTATGGTTGTCAACCTATAGGTTGCAAATGGATATTCAAGAAAAAGCTTAGGCCTGATGGTACCGTTGTGAGGTATAAGGCAAGGCTTGTGGCCAAAGGATACACCCAAAAGGAGGGTGAAGATTTCTTTGACACCTATTCACCAGTTGCTCGTTTGACTACAATTCGCACTTTGATTGCTGTGGAAGCCTCATATGGTCTTATCATTCATCAAGTGGATGTAAAGACAACTTTCCTAAATGGAGAGTTAGATGAGGAGATCTATATGGATCAGCCAGAGGGCTTTATTGCGGATGGTCAAGAGAACAAGGTGTGCAGGTTGTTAAAGTCATTATATGGCCTCAAACAAGCACCTAAGCAATGACATGAAAAGTTTGTTAATACTCTACTTGCTGCTAGCTTTGTTGTGAACGAAGCTGACACATGTGTGTATTATAGGTATGGTGGGGGTGAGGCTGTTATGTTGTGCCTTTATGCTGATGACATACTGATCTTTGGATCAAATCTCAATGTGATTGAGGAAGTTAAGAAACTTTTGTCAAGTAACTTTGACATGAAAGATTTGGGAGAAGCTGAAGTCATTTTGAACATCAAGTTAATTAGAGAAGGTGATGGTGGGGTAACTTTGTTGCAATCCCATTATGTGGAAAAGGTGTTAAGTCGCTTTGGTTATAGTGATTGTAACTCTGCTCCTATACCTTATGATCCTAGCGTGCTATTGCGGAAAAACCGAAGAATAGCAAGGGATCAATTGACATACTCCCAGATCATTGGCTTGCTCATGTACCTTGCGAGTGCAACAAGGCCTGACATCTCATATGCTGTGAGCAAGCTGAGCAGGTTTGTGTCTAAACCTGGAGATGATCACTGGCGCGCTCTTGAGAGAGTGTTGCGGTACCTGAAAGGTACTATGACTTACGGTATTCATTATACCAGACACCCAAAAGTGCTAGAAGGCTATTGTGATGCCAACTGGATTTCTGATGCTGATGAGCTTAGAGCCACAAGCGGATATGTGTTCCTGCTTGGAGGTGGAGCTGTTTCCTGGAAGTCTTGCAAGCAGACTCTCATTACGAAGTCTACCATGGAAGCAGAACTCACAGCGTTAGACACTGCTGGGGCTGAGGCCGAGTGGCTTCGTGAACTCTTGTTGGATTTACCGATGGTTGAAAAACCGATACCGGCTATTTCCATGAACTGTGACAATCAAACTGTGATTGCGAAGGTCAACAGTTCCAGGAGTAACATGAAGTCTACAAGGCATGTTAAGAGAAGATTGAAGTCTGTCAGAAAGATAAAAACCTCCGGAGTTATAACGTTGGATTATGTCCACACGTCGAATAATCTGGCAGATCAATTCACTAAGGGATTGTCACGAAATATGATAGAAAATGCATCGAGGGAGATGGGTATGAGACCCATGTGAAAATCTACTATAGTGGTAACCTGCTCTATGTGATCGGAGATCCCGTGAAGTAGAGTGGTGAAACAAGCTATGAGCAGGTTGAGAGGAAAGTTCTTTTTTGAACCTATCTCTGATGCATAACTTTCCTTCTGTAAGGCAGGTTGGTATTTACCTTAATGTATTCTGAGAGTCTTATAAAGATGAGATGTTGTCCTACAGAACATCTTATGAGGAATACACCTATATGAGTCAGACTGCTAGTCACAGTCTATGGGATTTGGGCGGTCCCTAAATACTCATGAAAGGCACTGAAGTATGACTTATATGCTTCAAACAGCGGGGATGCTTTTTGCAGCCTAGTACCAGCAAAGGACTTGAGTGAATCTCACCTCACGCAAAACTGTCAATTCAAGGCATAGTCCATTGTTCAGTTGTGACTGAGTGAAACTCTTGCTCTAGGTGGATGTTCAACTTAACAGTCTCCATCGAAACACTGGTATATCAAAGAATTGAGATTCTGGATCTTCACTGTTACAAACCCTAGAGTTTGGTGGTGTAAGGATCTGTATGGCCTAGAGGGGGGGTGAATAGGCCTGTCAAAAATCACAGCTTAAAACAAGTTAGATAGGCCCGGCACTACCGCCCTGTGCCCGGCACTGCCGCTCCCCGGCACTGCCGGCCTCAGCGCGGTACTGCCGCGCAGATAAAGATCAGAAGCTGCAGATTCAAAATCCAGCCACAATCCACAGATTCTATATGAATAGGAATGTAACAATAAGCTCTATGACCCAGCAGAAACAACTACTCCAAGCCAAATGTGAAAGATAAAGTAGATCGGGCCAAACCCTAGAATATATCACAAGCTCATGAACATAGAGAATGAAACTAAGCAAGCACGCGAGACAAGTGATTTATCCCGTGGTTCAGCTCGCCACCAAGGCTTGCCTACCTCCACGTTGTTGAGGTTGACCACTTAGGTCATGAGCTTTGCTACTCTACCTCGTTCTCAAGTCAAGGAACCGAATCCTTGAAGTGAGGGGTAATATTACTAGCTGCACAAGTGATTACAAACCTCCCTAGGCCGCCACACAAGTTGGCAAGGCTCTAGGGCGACGCCTAGCCGGCTAGGGTTCCAAGAACCCAAGAGTAATAGAAGCAAATCCACCGGCTATGGCTCGAATCAAGTGCTCTAGGCAGTAGATCTCAGCTAGGGCTCCTCTTTGGTGAAGGTTTGAGCCTCTCAACCACTTGGAATCAATGAGAATAGAGATTTTGGTGGTTGGGAGCTTGGAGAGCCTTCAATGGAGAGAGGGAGCTTGTCTGGAGGTAGGTGGAGTATTCTGGTCGTGGATGACCGTTGGGAGGCAGAGGGGGTGAAGTAAATACCCCCTGCCATCCAACGGACAAATCAAGTCGCGGCAGTGCCGGCCTTAGCCCGGCAGTACCGCGGCCCGGCACTGCCGCGCCTAGAGCGGCACTGCCGCGCCCACCAAACAGACAGGAACAGATCTACAATGGGTGCAGCTGTCTTTGGTTGGAAATGAGGATGGTTTGAGTTGGCTTGAGCACATGTCATTTAGCCATATCAATGAATTTGCATTCCCCCTTAATAGTACGGCATTCCTAAACTCAAGTAATCAAAATAGAATATCTTTGAAGCACTTTGAGTCCGGAACCGATGAAATGTAGTGTGAGGGGTCCACCAACACATATACACCATCCTTTCTTATCATAACCTGCTTGTTAACTTCATAAATCTCATTAGTCCTCTAATCGTGTGGTCATTATCACCAAAACCCACAATTAGGGCTTGATTGCACTTACAATCTCCCCCTTTTTGGTGATTGGTGACAACACAATTAGAGCTTACAAGAGAAGGGCATAAAAAAAACTGAGATTTTGAAGCTTAGGTGTGAAACCTCCCCCTAAATGTGTGAATGAGAGCTGAAATCTCAAATTGGCATTAAAGGCCAACGTTCACATATTTGAAAGTGAGAAATAGGTTCAGTTTCACATCTAACAGCTTTGTGGGGTGCAACCAAACTGTGTCAATAATAATACGTGATGCGAATGACAGTTTAAGCACACATCAGAGATGTTTGCTGTCCCCTACCAGAGCGGTACTGCCGCTCGGGGCGCGGCACTGCCGGGGCCCGGCACTGCCGGCCCTGGAGCGGCACTGCCGCTCAGGCAACAGACAGCAAACGCAGCGGACAGAAAACGTAACCACAAAGCATATAACAAAACTGATCTAAACAGGATAGCACAAGCTAAATAAGCAGATAAAGATACATGTCCACATCCAAGCCTAAGAAGTAGTACCATAGAGTATTATTACATAACATAGAGTTTTGATCGCCTCAAACTCTCTCACAACTCACAACTACAACTAAAGATGGGGACATGAACAGAAAATAAGTGTTGTACCCCCTTCTCTTCACCTAATTCTCCCCCTTTGGCAACAAGTCACCAAAAATAGAGAAAGAGAGAAGAGAAAAGTGTCCAAGCACTCAATCATCATCCGAAGCTATCGCGTCCCACTGAACTTCTTCTTCCTCCTCCTCCTCATCATCGTCGTCGTCGTCGTCATCATCGGACTCTACCACGGCCTTCCCTTGACGGTGAGTGGAACTGGTGTAGCGGGTCGAGGTGGAGGCGCGTGTGGAACGACGAGGTGGCACTGGCACAATCTCCTCCTGCTCCTCCTCCTCATCATCATCATCAAAATCATCGGAGTCAAGACTGGGGAGGTCGAAGCGAGGTGGAGAGCAGGGTGGAGGTAACGGCGAACGTCCCGCCCGCTCTCGCTCGGCGCGCTGCTCAACGAGTGCCTGGTGCGCTGTCTGGGCTGCATAGGTACAGGTGGAGAACATGGCCTTGATCCATCTTGCTAGCTTGCTCTTCTTCTTCCTCTGATAGGAAGGGCGAGAGCTCTCTGGCCTATCTGCTGCTGCTGCTGCTGCTGCTGCTCCTGCACCTTCTCTCTTCTTCTCTGCACGGTATGGCTCATGCAACCCATCCTTAGCGAAGGTATAGCCGGAAACCATCTCAATCATAAACATGATGTAGGGGGCATAGAGAACTGTCTTCCTAGCATCCTCGGCTGCAACCTGAAGCTCAGTCCATATAAAGCTAGATATGGAAAAACTATTAGCCCCTGGAGCCATCCTAGCCAACATGTTTCTGCCATATCCATACAAGTTAGAATGGGACCCACTCTTTGGGTTGAGAGTTTGCCTGAAGAGGTTGTTCAACATGTAATAAAAGCCTTGTAATCCCTTGACCAACCCATCTGTCTTCCGAGGATCCTCATACATGAATGCAATCTCAGAGTCTGTCAAAGTCCTCTCATCATGCAGATTATCAAGCTCTCTATCCTCGCTGCCCAAACCGAGGATCCTACTAAAGGTCTCATAAGTGACCTTGTAGTGACGACCCTCAGTCATCCAATGCATTTCCTCAACCACATTGTCGACATAGAGAGTTACATGAAACTGATGGATGATTTCTGTGTTCCAATTATAACTAAATCCCATTAAATCATACATGTTCCTTGCCTTGCATGCAGCCACCACCCTATTTATGTCACGGTCAGTCTTGCTCTCTAGATGCTCCCAATCAACATACTTCATGTTCAGAATCTTTTGCTTCTTAGCATTGTACAGGACTGAGCGATAGAAATCAGAATGAAACTCATTCCAGAACCTGTAGTCAATGCCCATATCCTTTGGAGCATTGTATGGATTATGCTGTCGCTGGGACTTGACCGAGTTGAACTGCTGATAGTAGGACACAGGCTGCCTTGCTCTTGTGTCCTGCGGTGGCCTCTCCTGGACATCCTCCTCATAGGGCTGCACATGAGCCCTGCTGACTTCTGCCAAATGCTCAGGAGTGGCAGGGTAAAGGTCCTCCCTGATCTGACGACCTTGCATCTGGAGACGTGCCTCATCTCTGATCTGCTGTCTAGCTGACACATCTCCTTGGGAGCTAGCGCCACCACGACGGGCTGGCTGCTTGCTCCTCCCCCTGAGCGGATCCATCCTTCTCTTGGTCCTCCTCTCATCCTCACCTCCGCCCGACATCTAAAACATGGAAACTGCGAATTAGAAGACTGCATAAGGGCTGGTAGGTTATAGTGAGGCGATAGATTTTGATGGATAAGGTGTTACTTGGATCAAATCCCTGCTCATGATCCGGCACTGCCGCTCTGAGAGCGGCACTGCCGGGGCCCGGCACTGCCGCGCAGGCAGGCCAGATCTGAGCCAAGGAACACCACGTCCATCATCTCTAACACTTCCCTATCATCTACAAACCCTTCTACAACCTCTAAATACAATACCCATGGCGCATTTTACAAATCGGGATAAACTTAGGGTTAGGGATTTTGAATTTTCACCTTGAGAGGAAGGAGAGGGAAGGAGACCCTTGGAGAAGAGGACGACGGAGCAGCACCAACGAGGATCCCGAGCAGCACCTCCGGTGGCCGGAAGTGCCGGGGAACACGCCGGTGAGGAGAAGACTCGCGGTCGCCTCTTTTCGCCCGAGAGAGAGAGAGAGAGAGAAAGAAACGCTCGGATGCGGTAAATGGAAGAGGGGGAGAGAGAGAGAGAGAGGGGGTCACGGGTAGAATAGGAAAGTTTTCCCAATGACCCCACTCGGTAACAGACCGATTCAGTTGAATCGGTAAGTCGCGGTACTACTGCGCCAAGCGCGGCACTGCCGGGGCCCGGCACTACCGTGCCTGGCCCGGCACTGCCGGACAGTTACCTACAGAGAGAGTTATTCTCTAAGATACTGCTACTTATTCTTGGAGTGGACAGGCACCACTTGCATGATATGACCAGCAGCAAGCAATCAATACAGAACAATGGTCATACCAAGCAAGTTTCTTTCAAAGATTTTGAAACACAATATGAAAGTTTTGAAATTTGTTTTACCTAGGTCAAACTAGTTGATCAATCAAGCATGCTAGGTTTCAAACTAAGTTACGAGAGTCAAGTATATTTAGTTCACTCCTTAAAGCACAAAACCTTGACTCATCTAGAGGCTTAGTGAAGATATCGGCTAGTTGTTTGTCGGTGCTCACATGTTTGATGGCGATATCTCCTTTGATTTCATGATCTCTCAAGAAGTGATGCCGGATGTCTATGTGTTTGGTTCTTGAGTGACACACTGGATTGTTTGCTAGCTTTATGGCACTCTCATTGTCACACAAGAGTGGGATATGAGTAAATTGACATCCGAAATCACGAAGGGTTTGCCTCATCCAAAGTAGTTGTGCACAACATGCACCTGCTGCAACATACTCGGCCTCGGCTGTGGAAAGGGCTACACAATTTTGCTTTTTAGAACTCCAAGACACTAAGGAGCGTCCAAGGAATTGACATGTCCCCGAAGTGCTTTTTCGATCTACCTTGCAACCGGCGTAATCGGAATCCGAATAGCCAAGTAGATCAAACTTGGAGCCCTTAGGATACCACAAGCCAAGGTTTGGAGTGTGAACTAGATATCTCAAGATTCTCTTAACGGCCACTAAGTGACACTCTTTCGGGTTAGCTTGAAATCTAGCACACATGCACACACTAAGCATAATATCGGGCCTAGATGCGCATAAGTAAAGGAGGGAGCCAATCATGGAACGATATACCTTGATGTCCACGACTTTTCCTTCCTTATCAAGATCAAGATGTCCATTAGTTGGCATGGGTGTTTTGATAGGCTTAGCGTTCACCATGTCAAACTTCTTCAACATATCATGGGTGTACTTGGTTTGACAAAGAAAAGTCCCTTCCTTCAATTGCTTGATTTGAAATCCAAGGAAGAACTTGAGCTCACCCATCATAGACATCTCAAATCTCTTAGTCATGATCCTACTATACTCATCACAAAAGGATTTGTTAGTACTACCAAATATTATGTCATCGACATATATTTGGCACACAAAAATATCTCCATTGACTTTATGAGTGAAGAGAGTAGGATCGGCTTTGCCTATTTCAAAGCCTTGTTTGAGCAAGAATTCCTTAAGGCATTCATACCATGCTCTAGGTGCTTGTTTAAGCCCATAGAGCGCCTTATGGAGTTTGAAGACGTGGTTGGGGAACTTGGGATCTTCAAAGCCTGGTGGTTGCTCGACATACACCAACTCTTGTATAGGGCCATTGAGAAATGCACTCTTCACATCCATTTGATATAGCTTGAAGTTGTGATGGGCTGCATAGGCTAGAAGAATGCGAATGGCTTCAAGCCTTGCAACCGGTGCATATGTTTCTTCAAAGTCCAAGCCCTCTACTTGAGTGAACCCTTGAGCTACCAATCTTGCCTTGTTCCTTGTCACCACACCTTCTTCATCTTGCTTGTTGCGGAAGACCCATTTGGTTCCAATAACATTGGTATTTGGTCTTTCCACAAGTGACCATACTTGATTGCGCTCGAAGTTGTTGAGCTCTTCTTGCATGGCCATCACCCAATCCGGATCATCCAGGGCTTCTTCTACCTTGAGAGGTTCCAAAGAAGAAACAAACGAGTAAAATTGACAAAAATTTGCCAAATGAGAGCGCGTCGTTACCCCCTTTCGTAGACTCCCAAGAATGTTGTCAACGGGGTGATCCCGTTGAATGGTTTGCTTGAGTCTTGGATGATCGATGGGTTCTGGTTCATCTTCGGCTTCCTCTTCTTCATCTTGCTCGAAGATGGGTTGTAGGTTCACTCCATGAAGTGGAGTAGCTGCAGCTGCTCTGGGTGTGCCCGGCACTGCTTGGCTCCGCGCGGCACTGCCGGGGTCCGGCACTGCCGGGGACGAGCCCGGCACTGCCGGAGACTGAAACTGATCAGTCCCAGCAGAAGCTTCAGCTTGAGGACCCTCCTGACCAGTAGCCTGCTGTTCCTGTGGTCTTATATCACCAATGGCTAGTTGCTTGATTGCTTCACAAGGAAGTTCCTCATTACCTACAACAACCTCATCAACTTGCTCTACTTGAGAGCCATTAGTTTCGTCAAACGTCACGTCTATCGCTATTTCAACCTTGCCGGAGGCCTTGTTGAACACACGATAGGCATGCTCGTTTGATCCATAACCGAGAAGAAATCCTTCATCAACCTTGGATGCGAACTTAGAGGCTTTGGGTTTCTTGTTCAATATGAAACATTTGCACCCAAATACTCTAAAGTACGACACCTTTGGTTTGTTACCGGTGAGCAGCTCATAGGAGGTCTTCTTTCTTCTCTTGTGGAGGTAGAGGCGGTTGATTGCATGGCAAGCGGTATTGACGGCTTCGGCCCAAAAGATGTCCGGCGTCTTGTATTCATCTAGCATCGTTCTTGCCATGTCAATGAGTGTTCTATTCTTCCTCTCCACCACACCATTTTGTTGAGGGGTGTAAGGCACCGAGAACTCATGCTTGATGCCCTCTCCATCAAGTAACTCTTCCACTTGGGTGTTTCGGAATTCGGTTCCATTGTCACTTCGAACCTTTTTGATGTTGAAACCGAATTCCCTTTGAGCTCTTCGTACGAACATCTTAACCTTCTCTTGCACTACACTCTTATCATGCAAAAAGAATACCCAAGTGAAACGAGAAAAGTCATCAACAATAACAAGACCATGTTTGTTACCGCCGATGCTAAGGTAGGCAACCGGTCCAAAGAGATCCATGTGAATCAATTCCAATGGATGAGTAGTAGTGTCATAGCTCTTTGGTGGGTGAGGTACGCCTACTTGCTTTCCGGCTTGGCAAGCTCCACATACTCAAGACTCCTTTCTCCGGTCATATGATTTGTACATCCGCTATCAAGCACCCAACTTGATCCACCGGAGGAGTATGCCTGCAAAACAAGTTTAGTTCCTAGGTTTAGGTCCCCAATTGATATTGGGGCCTTGCATGTTAGTCACAAGTATCTTAGGAACCCAAATAAACTTGTCGGCTGTCCTCTTGCCATTACCAACATACTTTGCAACAACTTTACCACTGTTGTTGTGTCCTAAAATGTAACAAGAGGACATGCTCATTCTTGGAGCTTCTATCTTGGGTTGATGCATGAACTTGTTCTTGGTTACCCAAATGGACTCCTTTGGTTTCTGAGACCCTTGCTTCTGATTTGGCATCTGCTTGGGCTGTGTGTGAGACTGAGCAGAAGGGGAACTGGTAGCCTTCCCTTTCTTGGGGCGCGGCACTGCCGGCCTGGGGGCGGCACTGCCGGGGCCCGGCACTGCCGCCTTCTGGCGCGGCACTGCCGCGGTCTGTGCAGGCTGAACTGTACCAATGTGACCCTTCTTCTCAAACCTCACACACTCATAGCCATTCACCTTCTTCCTTCCATTTGTTTTGCCTCCCTTTACATGCCCCAACCCATCCTTTATGAAAGGACGTCTTCCATTCTTGAACTTGGGCATGTTCTTGCTTTGGGTCCTCTCACTAGCACTTGTAGTAGACTTGACACAACCACTTGCAATAACACTTGTCAATCTTTCTATTTCTTTTCTCATGGCCTCCATGTTTGCAAGGTTAGTGGAATAGACATTCAAATCAAGATTATAGCATTTTCCACAACCTTCACTAGTGGAGGGAATAGAAGTGACATTTGCCTTAGGGAGAGTTGAGTTGCTTTCCCAAAGAAGGTTATATTGCAGCTCAAGTTCCTTGTGCTTTTCATCCAAGTCACAATGCTTTTTCTTGAGTCCAACATGAGCCTTCTTTAGGGAAGCATGTTCATCTTGCTCTTTGGCCAAGGCCTCATGCAAGACATCCAACTCACTTCTCTCTAATGCAAGAGCTTCCTTGCAAGCAATATAGAGATCCTCTTGTTTGATAAGAGCATCCTCACTTATTGCTAGCTCGGCTTGTACACCCTCTAGTTCCTCCATTAGCTTAGTGATAAAGAGTTTGGTTTTCTTATCTAAGTTCTTAGTTATCATGTTTATCTCTTCATCACTAGAGCTATCATCACTAGAAGAGTCACTAAGTTCACTACTAGAGATGTCACTAAGTGGAAGAGAAGGTTTAGGAGTATGAGTCTTTTTCACCTTCTCTTTCTTGACCATGAGACAAGTGTGGGAGTTGCCTTCATCATCATCGGACAAGTTGTTGAATAGCCTTGGTGAAGGAGATGACTTTTGGAATGCAATGGTTGCCATCTTCTCATCTTCTTCACTTGAGGTTTGTGCGGTTGAATCCCATTCATGTCCGATGTGAGCTTCTCCCATGTATCTCTTGTTGTGCTTCTTGTAAGTGGCTTTGTCATCTTTCTTGCCCTTGTTGTCTTTCTTCTCATTTGGGCAATGAGCAATGAAGTGCTCGGTGCTACCACAATTGTAGCAAGTTCTCTTTTTCTTGTTAGGAAACTTCCTCTTTACAAATTTGTAACCTTCTTTCTTGAGCCCCTTGCGATATCTTCTCATGAATAGAGCTATATCATCAATCTTCTCAAACCTTTCACCATCACTCTCACTCTTGCAAGAGGATGATGTGCTGTCCTCAACCTCTATTTTCTTCTTTTGTTGCTTGGGCTTGCTTGTAGAGGCTTGCTTGCTTGAACTTGACTTGCTTGATGTTGCTTGTTTTGTTGGCTTGCTTGCCTTGAGTGCCACTTCCTTGAACTTCATCCCATCTAGCCTTGCTTGCAACTCTCCAAGCTTCCTTCTTTCATTAGCTTCCTCTCTTTGCATATCAAATGTGATAATCCTCCCAAGCACATCACTAGGTGTGAACTTCTCAAACTTCTTCTTGTCTCTAATCAATGTCACTACGGTCTCATTTCTTGGCGAATAAGCTTCCAACATAATCTTCACAACCTTGTGATCATTGATTTCATTTCCACCTAGCCCTCTAATCTTGCCAACAATGACCATCAACCTATCAAACATCTCTTGAGGACCTTCACCATCACAAATCACAAACCGGTTGAGCTTGGCCATCAACAAATCAATCTTGGATTGCCTTACTTTATCAACCCCTTCATGAGCAATATGCAATGTGTCCCAAATCTCCTTTGCAACCTCAACTCCCATGACCTTGTTGTACTCATCACCATCCAAGGCACTAAGTAGCACACTAGTGGCTTGGGCATTGAGATGAATGTTGCGGAACTCATCTTGAGTAGGGTTCTTTGGATCAACCGGTGCTTCAAGTCCATTGTGCACAATCTCCCAAATACCTGGATGGAGACCAATAAGATAGGTCTTCATAATGTGCTTCCACTTGGCAAAGTTGGTCCCGTCGAAACGAGGCAACTTGCCCGCGGGTACATTAATGAGAGGCCTAGAATCATGGTTAGACATAGAAGAATAAGTGTAGGATACGGCTCCGTATGTCTTCTTGGTCTCCTCCTTCTTCTTCTTGTCATCCTTGAGATGATAGGAGATGTCATCATCACCATCTTCGGTGCTACTTGAGTCTTCACTCAAGTGCACACTCTTCTTAGCTTTGAGCTCTTCCTTCTTCTTCTTTTCTTCTCTTCTCTTGGCTCTTTCTTCTCTTCTAATCTTTCTTTCTTCTCTTCTTTGAGCCTTGTCTTCCTTTGCTTTGAGAGCTGCTGCATCTTCTTTTGCTTTGGCTCTAGCTTCTCTTCTCAACCTTCTTTCTTCCTTTCGTCTTGCGAGCTCTCCGGCCGACACAACCAATTGTGGAAATGTCCTTCCGCTAGCTGTGGAGACACTCTCGCTGCTGCTAGTGGTGTGCACATCCGGATCTTCAAAGGGTTCGGGTTGCACAACACTAGCGTTACCCGTTCCTCCGTTAGTGGCCATACTCTCGCACGGTTAAGTGCTGCTGAGAGACCAGGCTTTGATACCACTTGTAAGGATCTGTATGGCCTAGAGGGGGGGGGGGGGTGAATAGGCCTGTCAAAAATCACAGCTTAAAACAAGTTAGATAGGCCCGGCACTACCGCCCTGTGCCCGGCACTGCCGCTCCCCGGCACTGCCGGCCTCAGCGCGGTACTGCCGCGCAGATAAAGATCAGAAGCTGCAGATTCAAAATCCAGCCACAATCCACAGATTCTATATGAATAGGAATGTAACAATAAGCTCTATGACCCAGCAGAAACAACTACTCCAAGCCAAATGTGAAAGATAAAGTAGATCGGGCCAAACCCTAGAATATATCACAAGCTCATGAACATAGAGAATGAAACTAAGCAAGCACGCGAGACAAGTGATTTATCCCGTGGTTCAGCTCGCCACCAAGGCTTGCCTACCTCCACGTTGTTGAGGTTGACCACTTAGGTCATGAGCTTTGCAACTCTACCTCGTTCTCAAGTCAAGGAACCGAATCCTTGAAGTGAGGGGTAATATTACTAGCTGCACAAGTGATTACAAACCTCCCTAGGCCGCCACACAAGTTGGCAAGGCTCTAGGGCGACGCCTAGCCGGCTAGGGTTCCAAGAACCCAAGAGTAATAGAAGCAAATCCACCGGCTATGGCTCGAATCAAGTGCTCTAGGCAGTAGATCTCAGCTAGGGCTCCTCTTTGGTGAAGGTTTGAGCCTCTCAACCACTTGGAATCAATGGGAATAGAGATTTTGGTGGTTGGGAGCTTGGAGAGCCTTCAATGGAGAGAGGGAGCTTGTCTGGAGGTAGGTGGAGTATTCTGGTCGTGGATGACCGTTGGGAGGCAGAGGGGGTGAAGTAAATACCCCCTGCCATCCAACGGACAAATCAAGTCGCGGCAGTGCCGGCCTTAGCCCGGCAGTACCGCGGCCCGGCACTGCCGCGCCTAGAGCGGCACTGCCGCGCCCACCAAACAGACAGGAACAGATCTACAATGGGTGCAGCTGTCTTTGGTTGGAAATGAGGATGGTTTGAGTTGGCTTGAGCACATGTCATTCAGCCATATCAATGAATTTGCATTCCCCCTTAATAGTACGGCATTCCTAAACTCAAATAATCAAAATAGAATATCTTTGAAGCACTTTGAGTCCGGAACCGATGAAATATAGTGTGAGGGGTCCACCAACACATATACACCATCCTTTCTTATCATAACCTGCTTGTTAACTTCATAAATCTCATTAGTCCTCTAATCGTGTGGTCATTATCACCAAAACCCACAATTAGGGCTTGATTGCACTTACAGGTGGGGATTGTTAGATTTATTATGGGCCAAGCCCATTAATATATTTAATAAATCAATAACTCTATGATGTGTAATTGTGGGAATTATTGTTTGGACCGGGCCGGGCACGGGCGTGGCGAGGCAGGTAGGCAGGCAGGCGAGCGGGCATGGTGTGACGTGTCTATTTTGGCACTCACTCACCATGATGGAGGGAGTTACAACTCTTTATCTCACCATGATGAAGGAAGTTTCAACTCTTTATTTTGCCCGTCTCCTCATCTCCTGCGCTAACGCCTCCTCTTCTCTTCCCTGTGCTCCATAAGGCAAGAGGGCTGGGCAGGAAGAGCTGTTTCCTCTCTTCTTCCTTCGGTTCCTCTCTTTCTCCAACCCGAGAACACACATCCAGAACTCTGTTCAGCTGCAGGAAAGACGTCTCCATCTCGTTCGTCCGCGCGCACGGAGGAACGAGAGGGCAGGTGCCTCCGGAGCCAGTGTCGGTCGAGACCTTCCACGGGGGATCGACAATTAGGTTTTTGGGGAGCGACTACACGACTGCCCGAACGATCTTCGCCATTCTTCTTCTTCAAGAGGATCACCGAGTTCGTCTTCTTCCCAGCGAGTTCATCTTCTTCCCAGCGAGTTCATCTTCTTCCCGGTGATTGGTCTTCGTCTCCCATCTTCTTCTCGGTGATTGGTCTTCGTCTCCATCTACTGCGACATGACCAAGGAAGTTGGACAAGGATCTGGATCTGCGCTAAGGTTGGGCGGGTATGAACTGTTCATCTTCTCTTTGTTTTTCGTGATTCAGAATTCTGTTCCGTTATTTTGTTTCAGTAGTACCGTTGAATATGTTGCAGTAGTTGTCTTTTATTGTTTCATAAGTTACGCAGTACTGCTGTCTGCTATATATCCTGGGTTGCTGTCTGTTACATATTTCCTGAATGTTGCAGTAGCTCTGTTTTGTTATTTCAGTAGTTGCTGCGTATATGTATCAGTAAGTCTGTTACGTTGTTTCACATGCTTTTCTGCAGTAGATGATTTATTATGTTTTATCATCCTATATATGATTCACATGCTTATTTCACATATGTACCGTACTGCTATGGTCATATGTGATATTATGAAATCACTATTATATTATCTCTATTATGTCGTCATCATAATGTTAATTTACGGAATTAAAATGACATGGAAATTGCCTTTATTTCTAACAGTTGGGCCCATCCGGCCTTATATGGCCCTGTAGCTCATGTAAAGCGAAGCACGGGAGGTGTAAACGTGAAAACTATTTTTAAAATGCACTTTTGTAACTTGAGAATTTTCGAAACTTGACACATATATGTGGTGCGCATATATATTTAGTCACAGACAAAAGTTGGGATGTAAACTCATTTCTGAAAAATACATACAAGAATCACAAATTTCACTTGTACTACTACCAGACAAAAATTCTGGATTTTTCTCTTGGATACATGCACATGAATTTAATTATTTTCATATTTTTTTTTCAAAAATAACTTTGCGTCTCAATTTTTTTGTGAGTTCATGTATAGACGAACTACAAATGTGTCAAGTTCCAAAATTTTCAAATTATAAAAGTGTATTTTTTAAAACATCTTTCCACCTTGTAGGTGCCCAAACAACACATATCCCCTCCCACCCGGGGAGAGGGGTGTTGAGTACGAATATTGGTGTGGCATGTTCTCAAATTTGGTGTGTGGTACATGTTCCTTCTACATTCCCAAGTTAAACATTTTCACAGTATGATATCAACAATATATGCTCGACCCTTCCTCGTATTATTAATTGTTCAATGAATTGTTTATTTCCCTTGAAAGGAGATTATTTTTTTAACATTTTTTGAAGATCTACATTCATTACATGACATAAGTGTTGCATCAAGTATCCAACTTAATCGTATACTGCTTTTAGCAATGACTTGTAATGTGACATCTCTTCCGCTACTAGCACCTTTAACCATAACTTTTGCCCATTGTATACTTATTGGATAGGGATGTTTTTATCATCGGAACAATAGGTTTGCTAGTCTGCAAAAGCATATCAACATGACTTTGTCGAGTATAGAACAATTGGAAGTCGATCATCTGCACACCACAAAATTGGTAGGTTACCATTTAGAGCCTCTTAAATCCTAGAATCTTCTGTGAAAATTGGATTCAAATGTTTTTTTTTTTGCAAACTTAGCATGAGGTCCAAGCTCATGTAGAGGGGGTTAAAGGGTGAATGAAATAGGGGGCAAAACCATATGACATATAGCACACCGTGAAATAGGATGTGAAATCTGGTTGACAAGCCCTCTTTTGGAGGAATAATGGTTGGAGGGTCAGATATCAATTATGAGAAGTGAGTAGTGGCCACTATTACAAGATATATTAGGTTGTAGTATCCTTAAGAGAATTCTTCCTTCTGTCTGACAACGTAGCAAAATGAGCTCCATGGAATCTACATGTAAAGCAATTTATGTGTTATAAATATGTGAACTTTTGAATGGATTCCTCAAAAGCATCTTTATCCGATTGCCCCCTTATTTTCTAGATTTTCCTTTTTCTGCTTTCAGACCATTGTAAACCTAAGTGCTTACAAACACATGCAACCATGGTTTTATGAACGTCTTTGGAAGGCTAGATTGGAAAATATTTAGATTGACAAAGTCAGCATAAACCTCTAATTGTTAACAACCACAACACCTATATTATTGAAAGAATAATTAGCTGAAAAAGTGTAAATTACTTACCTTGAGTTGAAGGAAAATTTATACCAAAAAAAAAACTGAACTGCACTCGAGTATATATATGCTAACAGTGTCTTTATTTTCACATTGATTCATGACCTTAGCGTTATAGTTTGTTTACGAAGTTTGCATCTGATATATTTTATAAGACATAATCTAAGATGACATGACATTCTAAATTACATTCTAATGATTGATTTGTTTATTTTATATTATTTTATGCTTATAAGCTTATGATGATTATTTGATAGTGCTGCGGTATTTGGTTGCAAATATAACGGTATCAAATTTATATTATACTAGTTAAAATCCAAAAGTTGTTGATTAAAGAATATGAATTTGAATCGCTTATAAATTGGAGAGGGTAAAAAAAAGTTTTTAAGACCTGTGCTGATCAGTTTGGGCAAAACTGACCCCTGTGCGGAGCGAAATTTGTTTTTGTGATTGTCTGTCCCCCTCGTGGCCTAGTCGTCCTCCGGAGGACTTTTCCCCCGTTTCCTTTCCACAACCCCGTCCCCAACCCACCGCGGCGCTGCGGAATCTACCTGCAACTGCAAGCCCACCAAATCGAGCTGAGTCCCGACGCCACCAAATCGGGTGGCCTAGGAGATCCGTCAGGGGTGTGGAAGAACAGGGGGAGACACCGCCAGAAGAGGAGGACCAGCAGCAGGCAGGCGGTGGTGGCGAAGTCGTCGGCGTCCGCGGCTGCTGCCGGGGTATCTGCGATGATAACCCGGTCGAAGCTGGTGGAGCAGCTGCGCGACTACCAGATCCGATCCCAGCACAAGTAAATCCCGCGCCCGCCTCCATTCCCCTGAAACCTCGACCGGAGACTCCGCCTAGTCCGTGCTAATGGGGTAGTCGCAGCGTGCTCAGATCTCGCGGGCCTGGACGCGCCTGGTGCTAGATTTGGTCCCCTGGTCTGTGGTTAGGTTTTGTGCCGGAGCTTCAGTGGGTCGAGTTGCATTCGTTGTAGGTAATGGCGGCATTGCGATTGAATTCTGTTTCGCTTCGCGCGCGCATGCATTGTTAGTTCGTAGTGTAGATAATCCAATATAGTTGCGGAAGGCACTTGGTTATTGACCATTCTTAGAGCTATGTTTGTGCTAGTGATTATTTTGTAGATCTTGCTGTGTTCTCTATCCAGATTTGTGATGTTAACCTCGGGGGACTATTGCCACTTGACATGTCCATACTCAAACACGGAATTGTCAATTCCACCTTCTGCCACTTGACACATATAATCAGTGACCAGCTCTTTGTTCAAATGCATAGGGGCATTCAGATTCAAACTGTGCTGTTTTTTTTTTGCATCTCATAATTTTGCCTGAATGTAGCACTACAGCACTAGTGGGTTTTATCCGTGGTTGATAAATTGTCTTGACTTACTATTTGCTACTGCATTTTTAACCACGTCACTTTAAAGAGCTTATTGTCTCTTCCCTAAGTTATACAACATGCACTTTCTTGGTGATCCTGGATTGGCAATGCTAAACCTTGCTAGCATACCACTTCATGTTTCATGTCAGTTTGGAAGCTGATAGTTCTCTTAACATATCATGCAATACTGATGGAAGGAAAACTATTTCTTCTCTCTGCTAGTCGTTACTCGGCAGATTGCACGTTTACACCTGCTTCTTCAATGACCTTAACATGAATCTGCTTTCTACATTCTGCAGGCGTGACATTATCGGAGCTATATCATGGGGCTTGCTGTGTTGTTTTCTGATAATATCTTCGTACATGACGCTATACTTTAGGCACTTTTGGCTTAGTGCTATTATTATCTCACTCGGTATTCTTCTCCCTGCCGGCCTGTACATTTTGAGGCAAAGAAAGCTGGCTAAGAAACGAGAGAGAAGACTGTTGTTGCCTCTCTCTATGTAAGGTTGCTGGTAGGTTACTTCTTTGCGCCTATTCTTGTCTTGATAGAATCCACATTCTTGGTTTGCGGCTTGTCTAGCACACATCCAACATTTTATACGTCTCTGGCCCTTAATACAGATCCTTGTTCTTCAGTGTTTTCCGAAGTTCTACAAGAGAAATGATAGTTTTGTGAGTAGACATCAGTTGCGTTGTCAGCTACAAATTTCAGTTTTTTTTTAATTTGTTTGGCCGATGCCTTCAGCCTGAAGAAACAACTCAGCATGTCATAATACGTTGTCCGTTGCCATACCTGTGTATGCTGATACTGTTTCGTACTTCTGATGGATTTTGTTAGCTGCATTCTATCCTAGCTGAGTTTCTGGTTAAAATGAGGACACTGGATGATTTTCGGTTTCTTGTGCCCAGTTGATGTTTGTTCCTGACAAAGTTGTATATTTGTTGGTTTGTATTGTGTTACGGAAAAAAAAATGTTTATTAGTGCTGCCTCCAGCTTGGTACTGAATAAATTCACGTTATTGCCGCTCGAATGTGTACTAGCACAGAGTAACAATGTTTCCAATGCAAATAGTTGCAGCAGTCAGCAAGGTGTTCTCCTGTGCTGTATCTTCCTTGTACCAGCTGTGGCCTGTGGGAAAACTTAACGGACCTTTTTGGAGCCTGGGAATACGAAGGCAAATCCACGATGAGTCTGAAAAATGAATATCGCCATGGACTTGGTCCTACGATCACATACCGTTTAGTCAGATAAACAAAGAAAATATGGCTTTGATTAACGTTTTCAGGGTAATACAGTAGTTTCAAAGTAGCAGCAATAGAATATTTGTTTGGAAAATAATCTTATGTCAGATGATGAGACAGTGCGGTAGTGATATATTACCTCATTTTATTCCAAGAATCAAACAAAAACAAAGTGAGGAATTAAAACAAAATGGACTACATTTTTCAGACCAAACTGTCCCTAACTTCTCTCTCCCTCCACTCGGTACTAAAGGCGCCTGATTTGTAGCATTTTCCAAACTGGATTATGATGTTGGAGTTTAGAGCTTCTCTCTCCCTCTACTCGCTACTAAAGGCGCCTGATTTCTATCAATTTCCAAAACCTGGATTATGATGTTGGAGTTTAGAGGATTTTTGGTATAACAAATGTAATTCAAGTTAGGGACAGCTTGGTTTGAAAAATGTAGTTCATTGTCTTTTAATTCCTCACTTTGTTTTTTTGGTAGTGGTATTTTGGGACATTCGAGAATACACTGGCCTCTTTAGTCACTTGCATTTAGGCCCAACGCTATCGAATACATAAAAATGACACGATTTAAACTAAAGAAAAAATTTAATGATATACATAGTATTTCTAAATATATGAATTGTAATGGTGTTAATAAAAAAAAGGAAAAAGTCAAGTTTACCTCCCTCAACTTTCGAGGAAGTCTGCTTTTCCTCCCTCAACTTCAAAACCGAATAAACAACCTCTCTCAACTTTTGAAACCATGAATTTTACCTCCCTGGCCGGTTTTAAACGGCGGTTTTGCTACAGTAATCGTAGTTTTCCCTACAGTAACCGTGGTTTTGTATTTTTCTTTTCTTTTATTTTTTTTGCTGAATCTTTGAAAAATCATAGTAAATCACAGAAAAATCATAAAATAGAAAATCCAATTTTGTTGGACTTCATATGAGTAGATCTATGCAGTGAACATATAATATGGTATATTTTAGTACAAAGTTTTTGCTGTAGCTTTAGATATATGCTTTTCTGTAACTAAAAAAATTATAACTAAGTTATACATGATCTAATGAGTATAAATTTTTTAATACAGTTTAAGCATACAATAATTAGCTCACCATAAAATTTTTACCACATTTAGACTATAGAAATTGCAGCTATAAATTATTACAATTAATTCTATACAATAATATGTTTTTTCTATAATTATTTGGAATAATTCATAGCTACAGTTTCTAGTCCAATTGTGGTAAAATTTTTATGGTGGGTTAATTATTATATGCTTCAACTATATTAAAAAAATTATACTCAATGAATCATGTATAACTTAGTTATAAAATTATTTTAATTATAAAAAAGCATATATCTAAAGCTACAATAAAAACTTTGTACTAAAGTATACCATATTATATATTCACTGTATAGATCTACTCATGTGGTGGATTTCGTCAAAAGTTAAGAGAGGAAAATTAGACTTTTTTGTTTTTTTTCCCATGGCACCAAGATCACCTTCTCGCTGGGCTTGTCAACGCAGGCATAGCCGCATAGGTAGGCTGAGGAAAAAAAAAATCACCCCCTTTAACTCCATGGACGCCTTGCACATGGGCCCTCTTCTCTTTCCCGTGGCCGGCCAGGGCACAAGGCGGCGGCGGCGGCGGCCCACCCACAGCTCGCCGTGGCGGTAGCGAGGGGTGGCGGCGGTCCGCCCGCAGCTCGTCACGGGGCGCCGTGGGGCGGCGGCAGCATGCCCAGCAACTCGATGCGGGGCACCGTGGGGCGGCGGCGGACCACCCGCCGCCCGACACGGGGTGCGGCGCGCGGCCCGCCGGCTGCTCGGGACGGGGTGGCGCGGTTCTACGCGGCGGCCCGTCTGGCACAGCTATCATCCGGCTTACGCGGCTCGCAGTCGGAATTCGACTCGCATTCGTAGTCGGATACAGTCTGATGCGATGAATTGGGGAATTGCGTTGGTCGGAGTCGGACACACATTCCATCGAATGTTATAAGTACACACATCCGTCACCGTCACCGACACCGACGTCTTCCACCTGATCTCCTCCCCTCGTTGCTAGGGCACGCAATCCGCCGCCGCCGCTCTGCTTCACTCGTGATGGCTGCCTGCGTAGAGCCCACCGCCGCGGTCGCCGCAGTAAAGACCGGCCTGAAGAGAAAGCGCATCGCCGTTGGGAGCACGGAGCAGTACGAGTTCGACGACACCTGCCGCCTCGGCACGGGTGCCTTCGGCGCCGTCTTCAAGGCGCGCCACCGCGCCACGGGCCAGACCGTCGCCATGAAGCGCCACAGCGCGGCCGACGGCAGCCACGCCACGCTGCTCCGCGAGGCGCGCTTCCTCGAGGACGCGTGCTGCGGCGGCGCCAACCCGTTCGTCGTCGGCTTCCACGGCGTCGTCCGCGACCCCGTCACCTGGGAGATGTGCCTCGTCATGGAGTGCGTGGCCACCAGCCTCCACGACCTCCTCCGCCAGCGGCCCCGCGGGAGCCCGGCGCTGCCCGAGGCCACCGTGCGCGCCGCCATGTGGCAGCTACTTTCGGGCGCCAAGAAGATGCACGACGCCCACATCGTCCACCGCGACATCAAGCCCCAGAACATCCTTGTCGGCGAGGATCAGAGCGTCGTCAAAATCTGTGACTTTGGGCTGGCCATGTCAACGGACGAGCGGCCTCCGTACGAGCCGGCCGGCACGCTGTGGTACCAGGCGCCTGAGATGCTGCTGGAGAAGCCCGACTACGACGAGAAGGTCGATGCCTGGTCCCTCGGCTGCGTCATGGCGGAGCTCATCAACAACGGCAGGCCTCTCTTCCAGGGATCCCATGACGACGGGCAGGTCTGCGCCATCTTCGATGTGCTCGGCGTGCCTGACGACAGCACGTGGCCGTGGTTCTTGTCGACGCCATTTGCCACCGAGGTGATGCCGGAGTTGGACATGCAGCGGTACAACCTCCTGCGCGATCTGTTTCCCGAGACGAAGCTGTCCACGGAAGGATTCAAGGTGCTCAGTGGCCTGCTCACATGCAATCCCGACAAGAGGCTGACGGCAGCTGCTGCGCTCAAGCACCCATGGTTCGCCAAGGTCGACGGTCTGGAGCTGCCGAAGAAAGAGAAGCTTGCGTCCATGTTGCCCAAGCGACACAAACGACCGAGGTTGCGTGCTGTGTGCGCGTGAAGTGAAAAATCTCTTGGTAATGCCAAATCTCTTGGTCTCTACCAGAAGACAAACCGAGCAATGAAGTGAAAAATAAAAACAGGGGAATTCAGGAAGAAGATGGATAGGCTACTGATGAAGAGGAACAGAAATCACAAGATAGTGATGGAAGGTTGAATCTGGATCAAGGAAAGTTGCAGCAAGCAGGAGCCAACCTTAAAGAGTCTGGATCATCCAAGATCGCGGAAGAACCAGAGAAAAGCTTGAGTTTGTTAACTAGCTACAATTGGTTAGGAAGTACAGCATTTGTTGATTGGTAATGGTGACTGATGGAACTAGAAATTCTGGAAGTTACCTACTGTAATTTTGGTCTGTTTTTGTTGTATAGTCCTCTAACTACTGTGATTTTCAGCCATTTATATGGAATTTGCTATATTTCAGACGCCTGAAATATAACATCTTTTCAAGCGACGACTACAACCTTCAGATCTTCATCCAATAGTCTAAATCTATTAACACAAATCACAATAAACAAATGATAATTTTTTTCTATGGAAGGATAAAGACAAAACTGTTCAGACGCCTGAAATATAGGAAATGTGCATTTATATTTGTTCAAATTTTGAAACAGAATGTAATATATTTGTCTGTCACCATGAAGGTCTGAAAGAGGGTATTTATTTCTACCAATGATATTGGTCAGAACACTACTTCGCATGACGGTTTGTGAATTTGTTAGGCTATTGTCACTTCTGGCTATTGTCATAACACTAATTCACTCTGTTGACGAGGAGGGTGACATTGTTGAGCTCAGAGAAAATTGACACGAAGGAAAAAGTGCAGATCCACAAAAAGAAAAAACGAAAGAGAAGCTTTTTTTTAATGGATGGCCTAGTTGTTGTTTTTTTGCATTCAGGTATTCTCATAGATCATCTGAACAACATTCCTGTTATGACTGTTAATTTCAGGTCCAGCTGATTCTAATGTATTTTCATAATTAGGTAATAACTTGATCTGCATATATCATATAGAAGTTCTTTAATTGTCCTCGTCTTGGTAGGTTTACCTTTCGAACTGAAGGTTAATATTCATGCTTGGAGGCATGATTTCATTTTTTTGTTGGAACTGTACAGAAGATATCTACATTTTTTTTTTGATGAGGAGCTAAGTAACTCATTTTCTTATTTTTACCTTGATATGCTTACATCAACGGCATAATGTGTAGGAAAAGTTGATTTTTCCAACTGCTTCGGTATTCTGAGCTTAGCCTAAGTTGGCGTGTTTAGTTACACTCCTCTGAAAGGGACTAAAAAGGTTTTTTAGTCTTTTTTTAGTGGGATGTTTGACATTTAAGCCACTAAGGGTGCTTTTGGTTGGGCTTTTGGCTTCGGCTTTTGGCCTCAAAAGCCAAAAGCCCAACCAAAGGGGGCTGCTGGAGGCGTCTTTTTCAGAAGCAGGTGCTTTTCCGTAGTTCATTTTTGAAAGCCGTTGTGACCCTGCTTTTGGCTTTTGACTTTCAGCTTTTCAAAATAGGTCAAATAAAAAACGTTTTCATAATTGTTTCAAGAAAAATAAAGTTAAATGATGTATTTTATACTTGTTTAACCAAACAACTTTTAGCTTTTCTACAGCTCACAGCCCACAGCAGCTTTTGCACAGCTCACAGCCACAGCTCAACCAAAGGCGCTCTAAAAGTGACTAAAGTTTAGAGGGATGTAACCAAACACACCTTAAAATAGGATGGTAAGCAAAGAACAACCACCGTTCGGTTCTATTGTGATCTAATGCCTTAGGTTAAAGCAAAGAATCCATGCCTAATATATGACAAGATTAATCCAAAAAACTTTATTGATCTGACAGTTTATTAAACGAACGTGTCCATTTCTAATAAATTACGATATTAATCAAGAAATAAAAAAGACCTACGCCTCTAGATTTCAAATCAAAGCGTATGTCCGGTGATTAAATTAAATGGACCAAGCATATGTTACTACTTTAATTTATGCTTGATTAACTTTCATGATGTTTTTTAATAAAAAGAGCTTTATATTTTACTCAATTTGTGGATAAAGAGAGGTCTACATTCTATATTTTTTTTCTCGATTTTGTACTATTGGAAGTTTATAAAGACCCCATTGATCCAACCCATTACACTCGCTACTAATTCAATTAGTAGATTACTAATGAGCAATGTCCCGTGCCATGACTAAATGTGCAGCTACGTTTTTGTTTATCTCAGGAACTATTACCATAACATATCGCATGAAAGACATGCATTATGCTCTTTAATTCTACTATACAGTACCGAATTACGCCAAATTCAAACGCCATGGCTCGCTTCACAGCTACTTGACGGCTTGACGCCTCTAGTTCTATTGACGACTGATGCGCCTAAACTGTTTCTCTGTAGTTACAGTCAAGATCAAGGTCTATGAAAATCCATTAGTTATGTCCCATACCCCTTCGTTGCTTTTAGTTCTTCCTTCTTTGGTTCCTGCACGTTGAAATCTTTGGAGAAGCGGCCGCGGAGAAGAGGAGGGGGTCAGGGTTCTCACTTCTCGCCTAAACTATCTTCTCTAGCAGACATACAGGTAGGTAGGGCAGACCACGGACCGTTTCTAATATAAGTATGAGATTAATCAGGGGGAAACCCTATTAGTTAGATTTTATTTTAATTTGATGGCTAGATTAAGTTGAAGAATCAATGCCTAATATAATTATGAGATTAATTAGAAAAAAGAACATAGATGATTAGGTTTTATGAAGATCTAACAATGTAAAGTAAACAAAGACACCACGCTTAATATAAGTGATACCCAATAAATTTGAAATACTAAATAAATTAACAAAAACAATAATTTCATTTAGAAGCCGGAAGAAAACAACCCAATGCATTGGTCGACGAAATATGGTCGATAGTCTACCGAGGGGTATGCCCAAGGTAGTAGATTGAGCGGTGGAGGCGTGCGAGACGTCTGCAAAGCGTAAACACAACGACGAGAGACGGCGATTTAGACAGATTCGGGCCGGCAAGTCGTCGTAATACCCTACGTCCTGTGTTCTGATGGTTGGTTTGTATTGATAGATTGGAATATGGCATGTGATCCGATAGGATCTCCGTTAAGATGAGAGGGGGGTCCCTGCTCGCCTTATATAGCCGGGGAGCAGGGTTACAGTTGTCGAGTCCTAACAGATTACAAACGGTTCCTTAAGGCAAGGAATCCGGATCTAACTCTAGGATCTTCCTTGGCGGGCAAGGCTTCTGGAGAGTCCTTGACAAGCACAGCGAGCTGGTCGTGTGCTGCATGGCCTCGCGAGTTGGGCTATCCTTGACGAAGGGCCCATGTAGGTCCATGGGGGTATACAGAGGTAATATCCCCATAGCTAGTCCCCGAGCACTTTGTATCCATTGGCGACAACGTCTCGAGCTTGTCCGAGCAGGCGAAGTCGACGTCGACCAGCTTGACTGGCCATCCAAGCAGGTGAAGTCGATGTCGATCAAGTAAGGCTTGCCAGTAGGATGTAAGGTGCTCAAGAAATTTTTTGAAGAGCTTTCTTCTGGTGAAGTGTATCCACTTGGAGCTTGCAAGACGGTAAGGAACAACGAGGTCCTAGTAGAAGTCTGTGCAAGTTCAACTTGATGGAGCGTCCTTGAAATGTCAGAGAAAAAGAAAATACATTCACCGCAAGGTGAAGTGTATCCACTTAGTCCCCGAGCTTGGTAGTAGGTGTTGAAGACACGTGATGTCGAGCTTATAGAGCATTTAGCAAGTGCCCCGATGAGCTGCCCAAAATCAGCACCCTGATCCGAACAGCATGGAGCGACTTGATGCACACCGGCGACGAGTGAAGGCGATGATGAGCGAATGCGGCGACGAGCGAGGGCGACGAGCAAAGACGAAGTCCCTGAGCCTAGTCGACGACGAGCGAAGGCGAAGCCCTCGAGCCAGGTCGACGACGAGTGAAGGCGGCGGCGAGCGATAGCGACGATGAACGAAGACGATGACAAGTGAAGGTGACGATTAGCAAAGGCAACGAGCCTGGTTGACGACGAACGAAGGTAAAGTCCCCGAGCCTGGTCGGCGACTTGCGAAGATGAAGTCTCTGGGCATGGTCGACGACGAGCGAAGGCGAAGTCCATGAACCTGGTCGGCGACGGGCGAAGGCCAGGTTGATGAACCTGGTTGGCGACAGATTGATGAACTTACAACCTTGTGCTTTGGAAACAGAAGGCGGCGACGAGCGATGGCGGTGGCGAGCAAAGACGACGACGAGCGAAGGTGGCGACGAGCGACGACGGCGACGAGCGAAGGCGGCGATGAACTAAGGCGGTGACGAGCCTGGTCGGAGACGAGCGAAGGCGGCGACGGACGAAGGCGGCGACGGACGAAGGCGGCGACGAGCTTGGTCGACGACGAGCGACCGCGACGATGGGCGAAGGCGGAGTCCTTGAGCCTGGATGGCGACGAGCGAATGCGAAGTCCCCGAGCCTGGTCGGCGGCAAGCGACAGCGGCGACAAGCGAAGGCGGCGACGAGCCTGGTCGACGACGAGCGACGGCAGCGACGAGTCAGGTCGGCGACGGGCGACGGTGGCGACGGGCGAGGGCGGCGATGAGCCTGGTCGACGACGAGGGACGGCGAAGCCCTCGAGCTTCAGCGACGAGCGAAGGCAAAGTCCCTGAAAAATAAATATGGAGAGGAGTAGTACATGATGATGTACAAATAAAATATGGAGAAAAACCAGTGGCGAAGGATGACTGCAGCTTGACGAAGTCCCCGAGCCTGGAGTCGTCGTGCCGACATGGAGCGTATGGAGACAGAGATGGAGCTGGCCGCGGAGGCCCTGGTCGCCGATGTAGATCTTCTCGTCGCAGGGCAGCAGAAGAACGTTGCATAGGAGAATAGTCTGTAAATAGACTCTTGGACGAACATAGGCAAAACTTGTAGCGAGTCGGCGTGTTTTGCGTATTCCCCGAATTCCACAAACCCAATAGCCGTGAGCCGAGCGATGAACAGTTCGGCCTCGGGTTATCCCATGATCCGTAGCGTAGAGCGCGGAGCTCGTTTGCGCGTAGGAGTCAAGGGCGTCGCCCAAGCAACCGCTGCTAGCATCCCATAGCGCAGAGGGCTGACGCTCGTGCACGCGTAGGGAGGTACCACGAACAGGGTCTTTTCCGAGAGGCTCGATCGTGGCGTGACCTGGGCGAATGGAGACCGTTCGTCGAGCGCGTGGGTAGCCCGAATGCGAGCGCTGAGCGTGTAGCTTCAGAATTCTCAGCCCAAGTTAGCCTTTCCTTCGTAGCGCAGAGGGCATGCGCTCATGCACGCGTAGAGAGGTCGGGACGTCCCTTGGGAGAGCTGCTGGCCACCGTGAAAGGTCCTAGTTTGGTTTTGGTAATTGAGTGACAACTTTAGGTGGACTAATGGTGTTTGAAGTGAATTACACAGGTGATTAGTCCATAGGTGATCATGTGTGAGCAACATATGCCATAGAGGTGAAATGGCTTGGAAGATGTTGCAAGGCTCACATATGTGAAGAAGGAGCTTAATGCATATGTGACATGACATATGGTCATATGGCTAAGATGGAGAAGATCAAGGCAAGACTTGGCTTGATGGACCGGTTGCGAAGGTGAAGGGCAAGTTGAGGCTTTGAAGCCGTTGGTACCGAGTGTCGGGAGGCTTAAGCAAGACTTGGCGCCGAAGGACCGAAGCGATGGTGAAGAGCAAGTGATGTCAAGATCGATGGACCATGGAGGCCATGTGATGATATGAAGTGGATCATATCATTTGAAGATAGGTTGGTGCATGTGTTGCATCAACACCGAAGGAGATGGAATGGAATGCGCAAGGCAAAGGTATATTTGTAGGGCATTTCATTTCACCGGTCATAGGTGTGTAGAGAAGATTATGACCGGGTTTAGGATAGATGGCCGTACTATTAAGAGGAGCAAACTTGTTTGCATATCGGTCATCTAGTGCCACTTGAGCGATCTAACTTTGCGATGTTACTATGATCGAGTGGCGTGGTGAGTGCAAGTGAAAATCCTTTGAAAAATGATTGTGAAAATGCTAACACACTTGCACAAGATGATGAACACTTGTTGGTGTTAGCACATTTGCAAAGGAGAAGTTGTTGGAGTTGGTTTGGATCAAAACAGAGAAGAAAATGGAGTTTTCTGTGTGTTGTCGGTGGTACCGACCCTGGGTTGTCGGTGGTACCGCCCATAGGTGCTGCGTGCAGCCTTCTCTGTAATGGGGCGTTTTTGGCCTGGCGGTGGTACCGCTATTACCTCGGTACTACCGCCGGCGGTGGTACCGACCTATGGCCGGTAGTAACCAAGTTTGCGGAGCTCTCTGGTTTGAGTTGAAAATGGCCTGGCGGTAGTACCGCCATTACCTCGGTACTACCGCCCGCGGTGGTACCGACGCAAGGTCGGTAGTGGCTGTTTTTTTCGCAGAGCTCTCTGGTCGCGGCGATTTTGGCCTGGCGGTAGTGCCGCCATGACCTCGGTACTACCGACCTCGGAGGAACCGACCAGGGGTCGGTGGTTTGCCTAAATCTGCGCGATGTGAGGTAACGGCTAGTTTGACTAAGCCGGTAGTACCGCCCAGGAGGGGTCGGTACTACCGACCGGAGCGCAGAATGCCCAGTGAAGGGGCATAACGGCTAGTTGGCCGTTGAGGCTATATATAGTAGTTGAGGCCGGCTTAGGGCCGGCGGCTGAGCACTCCAAAGCCTTGGTGGCTTGAGTGGATGTGCCTGGGAGCCCTCTAACTCGCTTGTGCTTGCTAGTGCGCGAATCTATTGCGAGTGAGCGATTCTAGTGCGTTGCTTTGAGAGATAGCATCGAGTGGCACTAGGTGTTCGAGTTGCAAGCCGGTGGTGCTTATTACTCTTGGAGGTTGCCACCTCCTAGACGGCTTGGTGATCGAGTCTCCGTCGTGAAGCCCGCGTGAAGATTGTGCGTGGCTCCGGAGAAGGATTGTGAGGGGCATTGTGCTCGCCCCGCGGGGATCGCGAAGAGCAACTCTAGTGGATTGCGCGTGTCATTGAGTTACCCTCACTTGTGGGTGAGTTCTTGCGGCGCTCGAGTGTCGAGCTAGGTGTGGTGCCTATTAGCCGCCGAACTACCAAAGTGTGTGGTCGACACAACGGGGACTAGCTTGGTGGCAACCAAGTGAACCTCGGGAGAAAAATCACCGTGTCAACTTCGTGTTCATCTTCTCGGTGGTTTGCAAACTCTTTTCACTAGCTTGTATTTACTTGTTCATATACATGTGCTAGTTGCTCTTATGATTAGTTGGGTTGTGTAGCTTGCTAGTTACCTTCCTTGCTTGTGTAGCATAGAAGTTGATCCCATGAGTGACTAGTTGACTTGTAGTCTTGCTAGTCACATTGCTTAGTTTGTGTAGCTAAGTTGAGCTCTCTAATTTGGCTTGTGTAGCCTTGTTATTGAGCATTGCTAGTGAGCTTAGGCTTTGTGCTTTTTGCTTAGTGGCATGTGTAGGAGCTCCCCGGTTGATTGAGTACTAGTTGCATAGGTTTGTGTGACCTTGCTTCTAGAATTGGTTAGGTGAGCTCTAGCTAGCCCGACACCTTATTTGCATTATTTAGGATCTTTTGTAAGGTGTCATAGAGTATAGGTAGAGGGGTGTAGTCTTGGCTAGACCGATAGTTTTAATTCCGCATTTGTTTCGGTTAGCCGACGCGATTAATTTTAGAAAGGACTATTCACCCCCCCTCTAGTCCGCCATCTCGACCCTTCAATTGGTATCGGAGCGAGGTCTCTCATTTGTGGTCTTCACCGACCCGAGAGGATGGCGTCTAGTGGGCTAGATGATGTGTGTGATACACATATTTTTGATGGCACACACTTTGCACAATGGAAACACCATATGCTTGATCATTTTCGTGCAAAGGGGCCAAAGTTTTGGTGGATTGTCACTAGTGGTCTCACTCATGTTTTGGACCATAGAAATCTCACCAAAGCTCAAAAGGATCTCTTTGAACTTGATGTAAATGCTTATTGTTATCTAATGGATGCATTGAGTTTTGAGTTGTTTTATAAGATCAACTCCAAAGGGACCGCCCATGAGATGTGGGAATCCATCAAGACCACCTTCGGTGATCCCTCCGCGTTTGATGATGGCAAGTTCATAAAGGAGGATGAACCGGTGGTACATGAGGATGTTGAGCATGACCGCAACATAGTTGTTGTGGAAGATTGCTCCACCTCATGCTCAAGTGATGCAAGTGATGATTCAACCTCAAGCACACTTGATGATAATAATGGTACATGCTCCAATGATGATGCTACTACAAGCTCTCCAACATCATCATATTGCTTCATGTCACAAGGTGACACTAAGGTATCAAATTGCAATATGATTAATCATGATTCCTATGATGAGCTTGTTAGTAGACTTGCTAGCATGACCATTGCTTTAGAAAATGAGTTAGCTAAAAATGCAAAATTGACATTAGAAAACTCATTTCTAAAGAATGCATGTGAACAACAAAATCATTTACTTTATGTTACTACTTGTTCACATGATGAGCTTAAATTGACTCATGAGGAACTATGTGTTACTCATGATAATTTGGTAAAAGACCATGCTTTTCTCACTAGTAAGCTTTCTAATGAACAAATTAAAACTAGTGAGAGCTCATCACATGGGACAATTGATCAATCGCATACTTGTGCTAACCCTTGTGATGAAGAAAAGAAGCATGTATCCACCTCTTGTGAAGATTTATTATCTATGCCATGTTCTTCACAATTAGATGCTTGTTCTACTTCTTTGTCTTGTGAGACTAACCTTTTGAAGGAGAACAATGAGCTCAAAAGTGAAGTGAAGAATTTGAGCAACAAGTTAGAGAGGTGGTGTAGATCAAAGGTCACCCATGAGCACATGATGAAGAATCAAAGAAGCTATGGTGACAAAAGTGGCATTGGCTTCAATAAAAGCAATGTCAAAAACAAGAGATGGGGCAAGAGAATATGTCCAAGAGAAATAAAGAAGCAAGAACAAGAAAAGCTATCTCATTTCATGTGCTATCAATGCCATGAGATGGGACATCTTGCAAAAGCTTGCCCCAACAAGAAGAAGCCCCAAGTACAAAGAAAGATCATCCATGAAGATGGTGATATGGGGAAGAAGACAAGAAGGGGAGGTAGAAGATCAAGATCAACACAAGACCTCACCCAAGTCAAGTGCTACAATTGTGATAAATTGGGCCACCTAGCTTCGGGTTGTCCAAACAAGCTTGAGGAGAAGGCTCAAGCAAACAAGAAGAAGCAAGGCAATGAGAAGCAACAAATGAGCAAGGAAGAGAAGGCTCAATCAAAGAGAAGTTGCTACTCATGCCGGGAAAGGGGACACATGGCTCATTCATGTCCCCTAGGTATGACCCCTAAGCCTATTTCAATTATTAATGATTCTATGCTTAGGAAGGATGTAAATGGTACCACATTGGTTGCTATTGCAAAACATCCCGCTACTCATACTAAGGCTATGCCAAAGTATGTTGCTCCTAACTTGAGAGGACCCAAACTAGTTTGGGTACCATCAAAAAGTGGATGAATGTGTGTAGGTACCATGGCATTGGAGGCTTGATTCAATCAATTTCATATTGTCCATCATGTGATTGAGTCAAGTAATGAAGCCTAGTGCTATCCAAACCCAATGCCAAGACAAAAGAAGTGAAGTCCAAGTGCTACAACGAACAAGTGCAAAAGATCAAGTTGTGGTGGTAGATTGGAATATTCGAAGGCTTGCAATCAAATTGAGTTGAAGCTTGCTTTTGGATGATCATGGGCTACTAAGGTATATCTTAGTTGATCACATTCATTTGGGTGCATATGAGTTGATTGAATTGGATATATATGCATATGTTGCTTGCTAATAAGATGATTGAATGGATAAATTGCTTAGTGATCAAGTTTGAGTTAGTTTGATTAGATATGTTCACAAGATGACCTTTAGTAAATGGATTTGCATGGATATATGTTTTGTGTTGATGTTCAAGCAAGTTTATCTCAAGTTTGATTCAATATGGACAAGTATAGCTCAAATATAGGAATTTGTTCAAAATCTGAAATCTGAGCTAGCTGTGATGATAGCCATGTTTGAATGATCAAATCTTTTTGGATTGGCTTGAAATTTGGTACACATGCTCTACACTTATGATATTAGTTGCTGTGCAAAATTCATGATTATTGGATAAGATGTACTTTGGTTTTGGAGTAGATCTTGTCAACTATAGTGCAGCAGTTTTCAGCATGTAGTACTATGGAAAGAATTGAAATCTGGTAGCAATCTAGAAAGCCAATGAAGCTCAAATTTTTATGGCTGCTAGAACACTTAGAGAGGCACATCTCCACCAAATTTCATAGTCATTGGACTTATATTTTGGGAGATATGCATGTTTCTTTGAGAAGGACAGAATCTGCCAGAAAAGTGACAAATATTGGATTAATCTAGAGTCACTTTGATTGAAAGGTCCTCAAGTTGGAATCATGTTTATAAGTGGTTGAGGGACCAATGTTTGGTTTTGAAATGAGCTAGAAGCATGACAAAGATGAGTACAAGTTCATTTGATTAAGAAGTGTATTTGGCACAAATTTGGTACTCAAATTGAAGATCAAGACCAACATCAAGATGAAGAGAAAGATGAAGTCCTAGTATCAATTGAAGATCTTTTGGAAGAAAGAAAAGGACTCAAAAAGGGACTCAAAGATGGATTCAAAGTCACATTTCAAGAAGAGTTCAAATGGATCAATCAAACAAAGTCAATTCAAGTAAGTATCAAGGATGATTCTTTGGAGAGAGGTCACTTCTCCCTTTTGTAGGGGCTTGCCGCCTTTGGTAGGTTAACCAAGTATGGTACTTGGAAGGCTAATATGGAAGTGGTGATTCAAAGGATATTTGAGATGCTTAGTTGAAGCAATGAAAGGATTGACCAAGCAAAGCAAGCAACATGCAAGATAGTAAAGCAAATCATGACAATTCAAGTGGTATTCATATGCAAGCTATGTTCAAATGAAGAAGCAAGCCAACCACAACAAGATAGCGCACTTAATCATATGAGTGAAGATTTGTTCTATCAATTGGTATATATTGGTCTTCACCATGGACTTCACATTGCTATTTGGAGCTTAATTGGAATCAAATGACTATCCTCTACTCCAAGATAGCAAAGGTATCATTGTAATGTGCATGATCATATTCATCCCTTACTAGTATGCGGTTAGTGCATATAGTACATGCTCAATAGGATCATGCATAACACTTGAAAAGTTTAAATTCATTGCCTACCACTATTGCTTGTTTGATTATATGATCTAGTGGTTAGTATATGAGTTTGTTCATGAGCTAGTGAACCCAAGTACTTGATCTAGAAGATGAACATTCAAGTGTCTAATTCAACATGAGTAAGATAACCATTGAAAGATGTGTGAAGAAGCTTACTCTAGAGCAAACCGAGTTAGATATCTTGTGCAATATTGCCTAGTTCAAGTCACAAATGAGAAGCTCATGAAGATGACAAGAGTTCAAGAAGAAGATAATAATGCAAATGGATATCAAGTTAAACTTTTTATTCAAGTGGTATCCTACAAGACTTCAAGTGGTCCTCAACTTTAAGTGATCAAATCAAGCAAAGATCCATCACCAACAAAAGCTCAAGCTTATCAAGTGGATGACCCATGCTATGACATAGGGAAGGTGCCCCACCTATTGGTATCAAGGTCAAAGATCCTACACATGGTATCTTTCCAACACATATGGTGGTGTCCATCAAAAATGAAGACTCAAGTATCATCCATCTACCCTAGTCCAACCCTTTGTATCAAGAGAAGCATGCCTTTTATGGTCATTGATGACAAAGGGGGAGAAGTTATGGAAAAGATATGTCAATTATGATATGTCAAGGACAAAGAGGGAGAAAAGAAGATGGACATGGATCAAGAGGGAGCACAAGATTGAAGGATCAAAATTCTTGGACAATGAGAACACACAAGTAGGGGGAGCAAGCTCATGAACTTGGTTGTTGCATTTGATATGTGCATAATCATGCGCTTGCTTGCATTGCATAAGTTTTAAAATTTTATATGCATGCTTGTGTGGTATATGCTAGTTATAGGATTTAATTGATGAATTGATAACTAGCATGCATAGGTTAATAGCTAGACTTGTGCTTTTAATGCAAAACTAGACCCTTGCTATTAATGTTGATCTCACGGGGTTTTCTAGTTTTTATGATGTCTAGCTACTCTTCGATGCTAAGGATGAATCAAAATGTGGTATGCACGCTTCAAAGGTAAAATTTCATCATGTATACCTTAGCATCACTTAGTAGTGCTAACACTCCCACAAATTTCATATTTATGCATGTGTGCAAGCTTGAAACCAAACCATTTGAGCACACATGTAGGGGGAGTTAACACTACAAAGTCGGGTTGAATGGTGCTTATCCAAATTCTCTTATATGGTCTTAATGTTGGATAAGTAACATAGAATCCAAAGAGCTTAATTTCCATATCTTTGTAGAGTTGTCATCAATTACCAAAAAGGGGGAGATTGAAAGGTCCTAGTTTGGTTTGGTAATTGAGTGACAACTTTAGGTGGACTAATGGTGTTTGAAGTGAATTACACAGGTGATTAGTCCATAGGTGATCATGTGTGAGCAACATATGCCATAGAGGTGAAATGGCTTGGAAGATGTTGCAAGGCTCACATATGTGAAGAAGGAGCTTAATGCATATGTGACATGACATATGGTCATATGGCTAAGATGGAGAAGATCAAGGCAAGACTTGGCTTGATGGACCGGTTGCGAAGGTGAAGGGCAAGTTGAGGCTTTGAAGCCGTTGGTACCGAGTGTCGGGAGGCTTAAGCAAGACTTGGCGCCGAAGGACCGAAGCGATGGTGAAGAGCAAGTGATGTCAAGATCGATGGACCATGGAGGCCATGTGATGATATGAAGTGGATCATATCATTTGAAGATAGGTTGGTGCATGTGTTGCATCAACACCGAAGGAGATGGAATGGAATGCGCAAGGCAAAGGTATATTTGTAGGGCATTTCATTTCACCGGTCATAGGTGTGTAGAGAAGATTATGACCGGGTTTAGGATAGATGGCCGTACTATTAAGAGGAGCAAACTTGTTTGCATATCGGTCATCTAGTGCCACTTGAGCGATCTAACTTTGCGATGTTACTATGATCGAGTGGCGTGGTGAGTGCAAGTGAAAATCCTTTGAAAAATGATTGTGAAAATGCTAACACACTTGCACAAGATGATGAACACTTGTTGGTGTTAGCACATTTGCAAAGGAGAAGTTGTTGGAGTTGGTTTGGATCAAAACAGAGAAGAAAATGGAGTTTTCTGTGTGTTGTCGGTGGTACCGACCCTGGGTTGTCGGTGGTACCGCCCATAGGTGCTGCGTGCAGCCTTCTCTGTAATGGGGCGTTTTTGGCCTGGCGGTGGTACCGCTATTACCTCGGTACTACCGCCGGCGGTGGTACCGACCTATGGCCGGTAGTAACCAAGTTTGCGGAGCTCTCTGGTTTGAGTTGAAATGGCCTGGCGGTAGTACCGCCATTACCTCGGTACTACCGCCCGCGGTGGTACCGACGCAAGGTCGGTAGTGGCTGTTTTTTTTCGCAGAGCTCTCTGGTCGCGGCGATTTTGGCCTGGCGGTAGTGCCGCCATGACCTCGGTACTACCGACCTCGGAGGAACCGACCAGGGGTCGGTGGTTTGCCTAAATCTGCGCGATGTGAGGTAACGGCTAGTTTGACTAAGCCGTAGTACCGCCCAGGAGGGGTCGGTACTACCGACCGGAGCGCAGAATGCCCAGTGAAGGGGCATAACGGCTAGTTGGCCGTTGAGGCTATATATAGTAGTTGAGGCCGGCTTAGGGCCGGCGGCTGAGCACTCCAAAGCCTTGGTGGCTTGAGTGGATGTGCCTGGGAGCCCTCTAACTCGCTTGTGCTTGCTAGTGCGCGAATCTATTGCGAGTGAGCGATTCTAGTGCGTTGCTTTGAGAGATAGCATCGAGTGGCACTAGGTGTTCGAGTTGCAAGCCGGTGGTGCTTATTACTCTTGGAGGTTGCCACCTCCTAGACGGCTTGGTGATCGAGTCTCCGTCGTGAAGCCCGCGTGAAGATTGTGCGTGGCTCCGGAGAAGGATTGTGAGGGGCATTGTGCTCGCCCCGCGGGGATCGCGAAGAGCAACTCTAGTGGATTGCGCGTGTCATTGAGTTACCCTCACTTGTGGGTGAGTTCTTGCGGCGCTCGAGTGTCGAGCTAGGTGTGGTGCCTATTAGCCGCCGAACTACCAAAGTGTGTGGTCGACACAACGGGGACTAGCTTGGTGGCAACCAAGTGAACCTCGGGAGAAAAATCACCGTGTCAACTTCGTGTTCATCTTCTCGGTGGTTTGCAAACTCTTTTCACTAGCTTGTATTTACTTGTTCATATACATGTGCTAGTTGCTCTTATGATTAGTTGGGTTGTGTAGCTTGCTAGTTACCTTCCTTGCTTGTGTAGCATAGAAGTTGATCCCATGAGTGACTAGTTGACTTGTAGTCTTGCTAGTCACATTGCTTAGTTTGTGTAGCTAAGTTGAGCTCTCTAATTTGGCTTGTGTAGCCTTGTTATTGAGCATTGCTAGTGAGCTTAGGCTTTGTGCTTTTTGCTTAGTGGCATGTGTAGGAGCTCCCCGGTTGATTGAGTACTAGTTGCATAGGTTTGTGTGACCTTGCTTCTAGAATTGGTTAGGTGAGCTCTAGCTAGCCCGACACCTTATTTGCATTATTTAGGATCTTTTGTAAGGTGTCATAGAGTATAGGTAGAGGGGTGTAGTCTTGGCTAGACCGATAGTTTTAATTCCGCATTTGTTTCGGTTAGCCGACGCGATTAATTTTAGAAAGGACTATTCACCCCCCCTCTAGTCCGCCATCTCGACCCTTCACACCGTAGCGCAGAGGGCGGGCGCTCATGCACGCGTCCGATGGTGACAACAGCCCCGGCTCTGAGTTTTCGTTGGCATCAGTCAGGCTGCTTGGAGACCGTATGGAGAATGAGCGCGTAACGACGCGTATACAGGCACTGGGCGTATAGCCTTGGAGGTCTCAGCCCAAGATTAGCCTTCCCTTCGTAGCGCAGAGGGCACACGCTCTTGCACGTGTAGAGAGGTCAGGACGTCACTTGGGAGGACTACTGGCCGCCATAGCGCAGAGGGCGGGCGCTCATGCACGCGTCCGGCGGTGGCAGTAGCCCCTGCTCTGAAACTCCTTCAGCGTCAGTCAGACTGTTTGGAGAGGTCGGCGAACGTCTGGAGAGGTCGACGAGTCGTTTGGAGAGGTCGACAAGTCATTTGGCGAAGACGGCAATGAGCCCGGTTGATGATGCTGGTCGACGACGAGCGACGGCGGCGATGAGCGAAGACGGCGATGAACGAAGATGGCGACGAACGAAGATGGCGACGAGCCTGGTCGACGACGAGCGACGACGGCGACGAGCGAAGGCGGCGACGATCCTGGACGATGACGAGCGACGACGGCGACGGGCGAAGACGACGACGAAGGCGGCGACGATCCTGGTCGATGACGAGCGACGGTGGCGACGGGCGAAGACGACGACGAAGGCGGCGGCGATCCTGGACGATGACGAGCCACGGCAGGAACGGGCGAAGGCGGCGACGATCCTGGTCGACGACGAGCCACGACAGCGACGGGCGAAGGCGGCGACGATCCTGGTCGACGACGAGCCATGGCAGCGAAGGGCGAAGGCGGCGACGAGCGACGACGGCGACGGGCGAAGGCGGCGACGAGCCTAGTCGACGACGAGTGACAGCGGCGACGGGCGAAGGCGGCGGCGAGCGAAGTCAGCGACGAACGAAGTCCCTGAGCCTGGACGGCGATGGGCAAAGGCGAAGTCCCGTGAAGGCGAAGTCCCTGGAAAATAAATATGGAGAGCAGTAGTACATGATGATGTACAAATAAAATACAGATACAGAGAAAAACCAATGGCGGAGGATGACTGCAGCTTGATGTAGATCTGATCTTGGGCGGCGGGCGGGTCGGCGACGAGCCCGGTTGACGATGAGCGAAGGCGGCGACGAACGCGACGATGATCCTCTTGTTGGCCCGGTCGTTGTCATATCAGCGGATGGATCTTGGCGCGTATGGCGCCGGCGTGATGACGCGATGGCGGACGGCGAGGCGTCCAGCGCAGGAAGCTGCGCGGGTTCCACGATCTCCGGAGCGAGGATGGTGGCGCCGCTGGTTCAAATCATAGATCTAATCTGGAAGGAAGCATCGAGCTCGGAGAGGATCATTGAGTCGATGAAGATGATCGCTTGACAGATCATGATGTCGTAGCACACACCCCCTACATGGCGCGCCAACTGTCGACGAAATATGGTCGATAGTCTACCGAGGGGTATGCCCAAGGTAGTAGATTGAGCGGTGGAGGCGTGCGAGACGTCTGCAAAGCGTAAACACAGAGACGAGAGACGACGATTTAGACAGGTTTGGGCCGGCAAGTCGCCGTAATACCCTACGTCCTGTGTTCTGGTGGTTGGTTTGTATTGATAAATTGAAATATGGCGTGTGATCCTATAGGATCTCCGTTGAGATGAGAGGGGGTCCCTGCTCGCCTTATATAGCCGGGGAGCAGGGTTACAATTGTCAAGTCCTAACAGATTACAAACGGTTCCTTAAGGCAAGGAATCCGGATCTAACTCTAGGATCTTCCTTGGCGGGCAAGGCTTCTGGAGAGTCCTTGACAAGCACAGCGAGCTGGTCGTGTGCTGCAAGGCCTCGCGAGCTGGGCTATCCTTGACGAAGGGCCCATGTAGGTCCATGAGGGTATACGGAGGTAATATCCCCACAGCATTCAATATAAAACACAATTGCAGAAGGCAAAATTTTTACTACAACTATGAAAAGTTAAAGTTTGACCAGAGAATTCAAGGTGATCCAACAATTAAATTTAGAAAATGACAAGAAACTAAACAATTTGTGAGAGACTTAAGACTATAGTTTTCTTGACGATTAAATTAAAATTTAAGACTATCTTGATTTGACATCAATGTACATACGTCAATAGAAATTGCACAACCACATGGTAGTAGTGGACTAGTGGAATAAAAAAAACAAAGGTGATAGAGACAACGATAGTTTTAAGCCAAAAAAGGTCCATCGAGAAATACATGAAGTTCGTGATGATGAATGCATTATGGGTGAACGAATACAATGAAGCAAATAAGTAAAATTATTTGTGAAAAATAAATTCTAAACATACAATGAGATAAAGCTAGCCATCTCCAAATCTAAATATTGGTTGAAGGAATTTTTTTATTTCGATCTTTTTCACCCAAACCTCTGCCACTTACTCTATCTGTCTCTCCTTACTTTGCACACAGACGCTGGGACGACCCACTACCATGAAGGAGGCAACAATCAAGAATCAACCAAAAATAATATACTACTGCTAGTAGTACCACCATATAGTGAAAGACGAAGGAGGCGTGCATGAAGTACAGTTGGGGCCTTGCCAGAGGTCGTTGTGGATATTTGTCCTTGTCCGACATGTCAACTATCTTTTTCAAAGAAACACAGCGCGGATTCACGCGAAGTATGTTGAATTGAAATTTGAAAGCTGCCCAATGGCTTTATTCAACCAAACTGAAAAAAGATCACTGTGGCTGATACGACAAACGAGCTACTGATAATTTAATCATCGTCACAACAAATAAAAGTAAAGGTAGACCCAAAGGTCACAACCAAAACGATCCATATTTGAACTTAAAAAAAAATAAACTGGACTCTGTTGCATTACAACCTAAATTGTCCCAAAGAGATCCTTATTTAAAATCTAGAAAATATAGAACGAAAACTGAAGTAGATTTCCTTTTCAACTATTCTCCGTCGTCTGCAGTTTGTGTAATCCAGCAGGGTGTGTACGGAAAAGATGATCCTAAAAGCCGTTCATTTGGCAATTCATTATCATATCCTGCTGGATATATATTGCCCAAGACTTCAACCTTGGAGCTATTCAAGTGATAGGCCAGTCCTCGCTTTATTGATTCACTCAAGAAGATAATCTCTTTGCATGGATGAAACCCAAGAATCTCCAGATACCCAGTGCGTCCATCACATTCATCGTCAGAGCTCCATGTAAATTTCTCATCTTCAGATGCTTGTGAGGTCCATTCAATTTTCTCTTCTGCTGGTGCTTCCATATCGTGATAACTATTGCAATCGTCATAATAGTAATTAATATCCTGCAAGGCCCAAGGTCCTGTATACTGAAGCTTATGCTTCAACAACCACTTAGAAAGGTCCCTGTCATGCTTCAGAATCCACTCCATCTGACAGCCTGATGAATCATCAAGGTTCCAAACCTGAACTCTGCAACTTCCCTTGATTGATGCACAATAAACCCCGTTAGATGACTTCCCTAGATAAAACTGTGGATAGTGTTTTACTTCAATACCCGGTGGTGGTTCAATCACGCGATACTTATCGCTCGACAAAGATATTCTGTAACATGAAATCGTTGTTAGAAAGAATTGAAGATGAGATCGAACCAAATTAAAGGACGAGAAACCAACATGTTAAGGAAAAAAAAAATCAAAACCGAATAAAATGACGATGCTTAGCAAGTTGTTGGTATGTACCTCATAACATAATCACTTTGACAATGCACATACAACACTCCTCGCCAGTACACAGCATTTGCGTTGGTCGCCTGGGTCGTCATACCTCATGCCAGATACAGTCCCAAAAGAATCACCTTCTCGAGCGAAAGGCCTTTCCTCCCACCGTCCAGTTCTCGACAAGAACACATGTAAGATGCATACTGACGGTGGCCACTCAGATTGTTCTATCTCAGGGTCAAGTGCATCCCTAGAACTGTCATAGAGAAAATCACCAGGCTTGCGCTCCCACTGAAAACGGGTAGCTGAGACCACCTCGAAGTGTGGCGACTCGGCCGGATCGTACGCGAGGTACTCGACTTGGAAGGTGTTCTTGATCTCCATTGGAGGGGGTGGGCACGGGGGCACGGTAGCCAGCCATCGAGTGGCTGGATTAAGCACGTAGACAATCTTGTCGCCGTTGTCGCCGTAGTCGTGGGTCAGCACAAGACCATTGCAGTGGTCGTCTATGGAGCCCCAGGAAGCGGTTCCGGATCCGGCCTCAGGATCAGGCAGGTAGTCGTGCTTGCCGGAGATGCAGGCGGGGCCGTCGCCGTCCGAGCGGGGCGCGAAGAACTCCGAGAGGTAGTAGTTGTGGAAGTTGATGAAGAGCCCACCCAGCGACAAGGGGAGGAGATCCGCCCGCAGCAGGCGGCCGGCGTCGACGACGGCGAGCCACGCCTTGCAGACGCACCTGGACACGGCGAGTCCACGCGGCGGGAGGCGGCGGAACACGTCCGCTAGCACGTCGTCGGGGAGCAGCGCCAGCGGGCACGTCTGGTCCTCTGCCGCAGCCTCGCCTTGGTCCCGGCGATGATCCATGGCTTGATCCGCTCGACGCGCACTGGGAAGCAGCGAAGCAATTGGATCTCAGCTGAATTCGAGGAACGAAAACCGGTTAGATTGGGAATTCGGGATGTCGATCTTGTACACGGATCGGGGATTTGGATCGGACTATATTTTTTGAGCTTGTCTAGTTAATTGGATATCAGCGGGCTTGTATATCTATTCTAATTTGGAGGAGGGCTCGGTCGCTTGGCGGTTTTGGCACTGATATTTTTCCGCATCAAGCACTGGATGAAGGAGATATCCACGTGGAAGATGCAGTTGAAAAAAAAACGTTAATGCTCTGCTTAGAGCGTCCGTCCGTCCGGACAGTGATTTTTCGGGCCTGCGCTGTGAACCGGCCCAACAGACCTTTCACAAACACGTTATTATATATATATATATATATATATATATATATATATATTAAAAAAACAGCAACCCACGCGATCTGACTCTACCTCACGCATCCTCCGCCGCTCGTGCCGCTGCAGTTGTCTCCGCCCGTGCCTCCCCTTCCCTTTCCTCTCTCTCCATCTCTCCCTCGACGCACTAACCAAGCCCGGCCATGCCTCCCTTTCCCTTTCCTCTCCCTCTCCCTCTCTCTCTCTCGACGCACTGACCAGGCCCGGCCATGGCCGTTTGCACGCACTGGTCGCGGCGCTGGGTGCAGGTGTCGTCCGGCCTGGGCGCGGATGCCGTCGGCCTGCGGCGCCGCTGCTCTGGCCCTCGGCACGCCTCGCGCGAGCTCTTCACCGAAGAGATGCTCGATGGTGGTGGGATTCCAGCGAGGTAGGTAGGTCCTTCGTGGATCTGAGCTATTCCTCCTTCTTCGTCCTTTGAGAATCCTCTCCCTCAACCTTTTCTCTCAATCTGGTTGTCTTCTTCCTCGTCCCCCTTCTGCCCCCCTGGATCTAAGGTTTTGGTGGCGGCTAGGGTTGTGGTGAGTCAGATCTCGCACCTTATTGCAATGATTCTTTTTAAATATTGCAACAGATGATATGGATTGTTGCAACAATATCTTTTTATGGTTGTTGCAATAGGAGTTTCTCTGATGTTGCAGTAGTAGTTCTAAACATGTTTCAATAGCTTTTTTCGTTGTTGCAGCAGCTCTCCCCGATATTGTTATAGATTTTTGTGTTCACAATCGGTGTTTTCCCGATGTTGCATTAGTAGTGCTTATGCTGCGATAGTTTTTCTCTTTGTTGCAGCAGATTCTCCTCTGTTGTTGCACTGGATGTGTTTTGAATGTTGCAGTAGACATTTTATATGTTCATATTTTTTTGTTTTGTTGCATTAGTTGTTCTTTAGCTTTTCGTTTGTTTCACTAGTTTTTTTTGTTTGTTTCACTAGTTTTTTTTTGTTTGTTTCACTAGTTTTTTTTGTTTGTTCACTATTTTTTTTATTTGTTGCATCAGAACAATAGCTCTGTTCTCTTGTTGCAGCTGGGGGCATGGACTACGGTGATGTGCTAGTGGCGGGGCGGAGGTGCTGGGGTCGATGAGGTTGGGGGCGGGGCCAGATCTGAGGTGCGCGCTAGTGCGGGTGCGAGGCCGCGTAGTGCAGGGGCGAGGTTCGTGTTTTTTCACGTCGAAATGGTGTTGGCCGTGTGTAGCTGATCAGCCTCACGTGTATATAGCCATGCACTGTTGTACAACACAGCAATAGGCGCCGGAAGGTGTAGCAGCAGCATGCGCAGACCCAGTGGCAGGGGAGGCGCCGAGCGTAGCAGACGTAATAGAAGTAGCACGCACAGGGCTACCTCAAAAGATGTAGCAACACATAGATGCACGGGCGTCCGGACACGCGCATGCGTCCGGACGTCCGGGCGCTAGTACGACCGAAAAAAAATCACGTGCTAGATCTTCCTAAAATATATGGTTGTTTATATGGACAGATCCTATCTATACGACATCAGATCGCTACGAGAAAGATATGTCCATGCATCAGAACCTGTCTTCAAGCCTTTCAAAATTTAAAGAGTTTGTTTTCAAGGGTAGCCTCTAAAAATTTGACCAGATTTTCATACATTTTCACAAATAAAATTTTCAAGGTGAATTATTGTCCATGTCTCTTCCCATGAGTCCCGATGAGGAAAATGCGAAAATGCCAATTCAAATGGAATGGCTCCAACATGATATTACTGTCAAAATTTAAAATCCTTTTATTTTCATCTATTAAAGAGTATTCAAGTCCTCGAAGTACTTGGAAGGTTTGTTTCGAATTGTGGAGAAACAAGTATTTTTTTAACAACATTGGATTATGTGTTAATAAATACTAGTAAGATGAAGGAAAATTTGATATGCTAGATAGGTACAATAACGTTTAAGAGTCCAAAAATATCTCAAATAGGAATTTTAGGATTTGATTCTTTTACCGCATTGGCAAGTGGTCTTTTAACCATGGCGTCCACGCCGTCAATGCTTCAATCGTCAAAACATCAGGTACATGTTCATATACCATAGCATCGCCGTGGGTGTTGCCTTGTTGATGGTAGCATCGGTGAACGCTGACAAAATCATCCTGGATACAGATTGTGCTATGTTGGCGAGCCTCAGCCTAGTTCAAGAAAAAAAAAGGATGGCCACTCTCCAGTGAAAAGTTCAAGATATCGGGTGCGTTTGGTTGGTGACCAGAACTTGCCACGCCACAGATTCGTCGTGCCACAGTTTTTCTGGCAGCCGTTTGGTTCACTGCCACAGCTATGGCACGCCACACTTTCTTAGCACCATGTCCCACACGTCATAGACTCATTTTCGTGCCAAAGTTTGCCAGAAGTGTGGCTTCGATTTTGTTCGCCACACTTTCTGTGGCAGCCACAGTTTGCCGAAGGTCAGGCGTGGCAAGTTCCGGTCATCGTTTAGAGAGTTATTGTCATAAAAATCGCTTTCTATATCTTGTCACTTTTCAACGGCTTTTCTATATCTCATACGCACTCTAGAGAGCTATTCTCATCTTCTATTAATGGCTAGCGAAAAATCCGAAATAGAAAACGGCCATATTTGGATAACCATTTGGAGAAGCTGTTGGAGGTTAGTATTTCACTAAAATCTCTATTCGTAGCATCTAGGAAGGATAGTTTGTTTTTCAAATTTTTAGGGTAAAGTGAGAGGCAAATAATATAGCTCACTGTTGTGCGTGTATGCTTTCGCCTTTGATTAAGAGAGGTGGAGTTTAAAGACGGTAATCCTAATCCTGAACAAAGCTCTTAGACTTTGCCTAGAGGAATGAGGCGTTCACACTACTATACAAATTTTTTTCAAGGCGGTTATTCTTTATTAACCGAGACGGGCATTCCAACCGCCTCGATGAGAAGACCTCAGTTCATCAGGATTAACCGGGACAATCACTTTACCCGTCTCAGATAACCGATTAACCGAGGCAGGCGTTTATAAGGTGCCCGCCTCGGTTAATTTCAATTAACTGATGCGGGTATTGGACATCCATCTCGGATAATTAAAGTCTAGTATCTCGAGAAATTCATTTGTGTAGTAGTGTCATGTAGTTCAATGGGCGCGTTGTGGATATTTGTCCGACATAGCTATCATTTTCAAAAATCTGCATTGGGGAAGTATTGAGTTGAAATTTGAAAGGTACCCAGCACAACTTTATTCAATAATCAATCTAGAAAAAAGTACAGATTACTGTGGCTCATATGAGAAAAACTAGCCACTGATAATTTAATCATCATTCGTTTGGAAAAAAGAGATAATTTAACCATCATTTTGCAAAAAAAAAGTAAAGGAAACAACCTGTTGTTCTTGTCCCAATGCGGCACATATTTGAACATTAAAAATAAACGGAAACTAGACTCTGTTGCATTACAACATATATTGTCCCAAAGCAATCCATATTCAACATATGTATAAAAAAGGACGCGACTAAAAAACGGCAGGCCGTGCGTTAAGCGCCCCGCACGGTCAGCCGCTCCATGTAGGAACGTACGGCCTTCGAGCGCCCTCCACAAGCCTCGACGCCCAGCCCCCGACGCGGACCTCAGCGCACCCGCCCCCGGCGTCACGCGCATGGGAAGAGTCGCCCCCGGCAAGGAGCAGGGACAAAACGGGAGCATGCGAGGAGCCTGGAAACGAAGGCAGAAAATTGTTCAGCGAAAAGCAAAATTGGTCAAATGAAAAAGCAATTTTGGGTTAACGGAAAAGCAATTCGGTTGAATCGAAAAACAATTTGATTCAATCAAAAAAGCAATTTAGATTTAATTGAAAAACAATTTATTTAAACTGAAAAGGCAATTTTGGATTACCTGAAAAGCAACTTTGCCTGGAAAAAAGCAAAAAACAACTTTGATAGATCCAAACCTTATCCTTCTCCATGGAGTCTAGCTCAGCTCGCGGCTAGATCGAGGCAAGTCGACCGATCTCGATCTCCCGCGGTTGCCATGGACTGCTACTTCTGCATGTACGGGCTGGCCATCGCCAACCTGGTGTGCATCGGCGGCACGGGCTTCCGATCATGGCGAATCTGGCACCGCCGTCGCCGGATCCGGCGGATCCACCACCGCAGCCGCCGGATCCACCGCTACCTCCGCCGGATTCGCCATGGCTGGCGCGCGGAGACGATGGGGCGGTAGGGCGTGGTCATGAGGAAGCAGAGGAGTGCTGCGTGGAGAGGACCTCGTCGGGAAGGAGCAGGGAGGACCTCGCCGGGAAGGAGTAGGGAGGAATCACTGGGGAGTAAGAGGGGAGGAAGAGAAGTCGCGGCCATGGCACAGCCACACGCGTGTGGAAGACGAGCCTGTGCGGCGGGCTAGAGTGCGGACGAGAGCCTGAGCGAGTGCGGACCAGAGCGGCGGGCTGGAGTGGAGCACTGGAGCCTGTGCATGTGTAAAGGTAATAAAATGATTGACTGGAATTAAGTCTTTACCAAAAAATAAAAAGAACGGAAACTGAACTCTATTTTTTTAGAAGGACCGGAGGGGTTTACACCCCTACAGTAATTATTATTAAAAATAGTAAACAGGTAAATTACAAAAACAGAAGGACGAACAAGGGGAAAGAGGTGGTTGCAAGCTGCGTGCGTTACAACCAGAGATGTAAGAGCATCTCCAGGAGTTTTGCATTTTTGGTTTGACATTTGATCTAATTTGCCAACTCCCAAAAGGATATGCCAAATGGAAAAAAGGCCTTCTCCAAGTGTTTGGCAAAATAGACTTTGCAAATCTGAAATGTTGTGGACCCAGGAAACAAATTGCCGTGAAATCTTCTTCCCCGCACGCGCGGTCTTTCCTTCGCGTGTGGCGCGCCGCCGGTCGACGCGACGACTTCCCGCGCCGCCGGTTTCCGCAAGGAGGAACCAGGTATACGTCGCCCTGCTCCTGCCTTGACCCAACAGATCGCCCTCTTCATGCTCCTGCCTTCATCGTGGTACTGCATTCATCTGAATCCTCTTCGTCGTGCTAACCATCGCCCACTTCCTAGAGATACAATGAGGAACCTGTACAACGCAGCAGCATCGATAAATGGGGTAGCCCTAAACCGCCCTACAACCCTAGCTAATTTGACCCTTAACCCGAAAACAACACAAGAACATGGATCAATGGGGAACCTGAACACCATAAACCCTAGAACGCTAGCTACCAATACCCTTAAAACGAAAAGAACACATGAGCTTGGATCATTGGGGTACCTTGAACCCTAGGGTGCGATCCCTTGTGGAGGTTCTTCGAGTTCTCAGACGACGGCGATCTCTTCTGGGCTTCGGTCGCGGGCGAGTTCGTGGTGGCCGATAGGGCTTGGGGTGTCGAGGACTCGCGGGAAACAAAGGTGTGGGCGAGAAAATATGGCGCCAGAAGGAGTCGGGATGACGGGGGATTTCGCGAGAGAAACCCGGAGGCCGATATGCCAAACCACACTCCACCGCGCATAAATGCCAAGGGTGGATCAGAAATTGCCAAGTTAACCAAATTGCCAACCCAAAATGCAAAACTGTTGGAGAGGTTGTTGACGCAAAACGTGGCACCTTGCGCCAAGCACACAGCAAGCCGAAAAGCTGGCTTCAATCGGGTGCCCGGAGTATGTTGATTCCGGAGACGTGCCAGTCGGTTTGACCTAAAAACCAACACAGGATAAAAACGTGAGAATACCTCTTGAACGTGCCGGGTGAGACCAGACAGTTCCATATGTACGGCTTTGAAAGCCAATCATGACCGCACACAGCTATAGAAGCTGTCTGTCAAAGCATGTTTGTAAAATCATTCGGCAAGCATGAAAACAGAGTACGTAAAGCATATCTAACTGCCGAATGCGTATGTAAAAAGAGACATACTTTGAACGAAATAAAGATATTATAAACAGGTAACTTGCAAAAATAGATCTATTCAAATAACACATACATAGGCTAATCTAACTAATCTGCCGCACGTTTAGTCTTCATAAACCCGTCAGGCATAAACTCAAGCGAAGCTAATCCACCGCATGATACCACTTGCTATAAGTCTACACCACTTCTTATAATTAGATTAATCCACCGCATGATACGATCTAATTATAACAAGCTAAAAGCATGTAATCTCTTGCTAGTCTCTTCTTTCGGTTCACTTTCTCTCTCTATTCGCTATTTCTTGAAGGAATATAAGAACCAAATCCTGATTCCTTATGCTGCCAACCCTGATTCCTATCTCCTTGGTCTAATGGGAAATTTTGACCCAACGGAGTTTATCGAGAAGGAAACCCAAAGAATTCCCTTCAAATCTGGAATTACTTCACCGAATCACTGGCCGAACACCTTCAAGAACTGGCCTTTTCCCCCAATTGCTGGATGGCGAAATTGGTATCGGAGGATGCTTGAAAAAAGCAGCAACCACTGGGAAAATCAAGACATTAGCCACTGTTTGGAGTTATCTTTATCAGAAACACCCAGAAATGACCCTCTCCTGATAGCAGCTTCCCATTTCTGGTCTAACGCCATCAATGCTTTCATCTTTGGTCATGGTATGATGACTATTACTTTAGCTAACGTCTTCATGATGACCGGTCTGAATGTAACATTGCTAGTATATCCTTACAAATACAAGAACAAAAGCAATCAGAGAGATGTCAGTTTTGGATGCGAATGGGCTAAATACATTCAGACTTATATGGAGTCGTTCAATGCTGTCTCTGACAAAGAACTAAAAGCCTTTATGAATATGTGGCTATGTAGATTCATCTTCTGTGGAAAATCCAATGAACCCACTCTGAACCATATGGTGATGGCTGAAGATTTATCTGCAGGCACTCAAATCCCGCTAGGCAAATACCTCTTGGGGTCTGTCTATCATATGATGCATCAGATTACTCTCCAGATGCACACGGGCAGAGAAATTTCTTGTGTGAACGGCCCTTGGTGGTTGGTCCAGATGTGGCTCCAACTATATATGCATCAGATAGTTTCTATGAGCCTTCTCAACCTGAGTTTCCCTTCAATTAATTATGCTGAAGGCAAAACAACAAGAGTTAAAGCCTGTCAGACTTATGGAGAAGCAGCATCATCTATCAGCATTGATATGGACATCGGCCATCTCTTCAAGCTATTCTTCAAAGGCTTTGGCAATGCACTTTGGCTTCCCTACAGAGAGAATGAAAATCTGACTCTCCCTTGCAAGTTTAACTACGAATCCGGCTGTGCAGATAAAACATCTATTGAGATCTTCAACTCTTTCATCAAACCCTGTATTCTGCCAGCCGAATTTCACCATGGAAGATTAGTGCAGTCCACCTATGAGTTCTATTACCCAAACATGGTGGCCAGACAACTAGGATGTGGTCAATTGCCCCCTAGGCTCTTCTTCTCAACAGTAATAAGACCCAGAGAAGTAATTATGGAAGGGATAATGGCTAAAAAAGTCTTTGAATTAGGATGAGAGTTGCCAACACACGAACCATCTCCATTTGGAATAGTAGACATCGCTCATCCTTTTTTTACTCCCTGGTGGGAAGAGTGGCGTGCCCACCTCTTCAATGCGCCAGTTCACCCCTTGTGTCAAAACTTGCAACCTGACTTTGCTTCCGACAGTGAGGTAATTTCACTACACTTATTATTTTCCATTCTCGAATCCAATCTTTTCTAACAATCGGCTATATATAGGATCCCGAGCCTACACCTCCTGTTAGAGTGATCCAGTATTACCTGGCTGGACCCAATCCTGCTCTCGGTTTCAACGCTCCAGGCTTGAACACCTTCATGAAGACCCCTGCAACTTCAACTATTGTGCCCCCAGGAGGAGAGAGCAAAAGAAAGGCACCTGAGAATGCCCTTTTGTCTAGGAAACCAAGGACCAAAAGGACTAAACCAACTCCAAAGGTATGAATCTCCCATTTTGCGCTAAGCAACTTTATTTGGCAATTAATCTGATCAAATCTATGTTGCATCACTCGTTGCAGCCACAAGTCAAAGCCTTGAAATCAGGCAGTACTTCATCAACCGCCAAACTATCTCCTGAAGCTCCTACCAAAAGGATCCAAGATGAAACTGAAGATCCAAAGACTCCTGAAGGTTCAAAAAATAAAGAGGCCGACGAGACCATAGGTAACGCGTTCGGCTATTCTTCCTTCTGTTGCCACATGCTTATGCCACTACTTGAAACAGATGAAATTTTAAAAGAACTGGAAGCAGAGCAATCTCCTGATCATACTCCAAGCCCGCCTCCTCCGAATACTCAACAAAGTCCTCGAGCAAGCCAAGGCGCAGCGTCCTCCGATGATCAATCAGCCCAACAGACAAAGTTCTGTCCCTGAATTACATCGCTTTCACCAAATATACTTAGTCGGCTAACGCTTTTCTCTTTCCTTAGAAAAACACTAAAGAGCCGACCACGAGTTATTCTTTCCCTACTGAAGATTATATCACTGAAAAAGGTGAAGAAAATACTTCCCAACATACTTTATCAACAGAAAACCAGGCTCGGCTGAGGGAAATAATTACTCTGCTAAACAAGGACGTTGTCAATCTGGTTCAAGATGCAGATCAGATAAGAGATATTCTCGAGCTTATTGATGAAGATATTTCTTCCGCTCTTCTGACCCACTTGGAATCTGCAGCTTGTCTCGACAACTTTTTTGGAATGGTAAGGAGACCAACTAAAAACATATCATCCAAGGCCGCCTTGCAGAATGACAGATCTTCAAAGAAGCTAGAACTTAAAGATTTGCATTCCAATATTCAAATCACAAAAAATTCTCTGGTAACTTTGGAATCTGAACTGAAAGTTATGGAGGAAGACGAGAGCAGGTTAGAAGCCCAGTTAGCCAATCTGAATACTAAAATCCAATCTCACAGGGCTCATATGGCTGATCTGCCGAAGGACATAGAAGCAGCCTCGTTGAAGATAACTTCGGCTCTCAAAGAAGAAACAAAAAATCAAAGCTAAATTATCCAGAATCCAAAAATCCGAAGATGAAGATCAAAAAGTACTTGATACTGTCAGCCGAATCAGAGCCGAGGCCATAAAGACAATCAATCAGCTTTTGAACGAGTAAATATTGATCTTGTAAGAAACCAAGTGTAGCATACTTCGTCTTTGTAAAACCATTTTGATACTTTTATGCTTCCACTCGCCTGAGAATGCAAACGGCTTCTCTCCCTTAACCCCCCTGTGATAAGATATGGCCGATTGTCTTCATTTTCTGATAGCCGAATGAACTTTTTTCAAAGAACTTAAAAAAATAATCGAGTGGTGTTCGACTTAGCTGAGCCTGGCCCAGTTAAAACGGCCCAGCCGAAAGGAAAACCCTACTCTGTCGCTTGGCATTCTTACTCCATTACTCCGTAGACTTCGCCATGACTCTTTTCCCGGCTTACAAATAAACCCTCTCTACAACCTCGATTAGCATTTGCAGTTGCGCATTTTTACCCCCGACTCTTCACTTCCTCTCGTTGGCTCAACCCAGAAGAAAACCCTAGTCCTACAGCAATGGCAAACGGCGATGACCGCGACAAGCGACCTACTGAAGGAGAAGCGGAGGGCAGCCGAGTACCGCAACGCCGGCGCCATGGGTAAGAATCGGTCATCTTGCCCCCTTGCAATCTCTATTCCCCTGTTTATCCATTGTTTCGATTTCGATTCTCTTCTTCTAGGATAAGATTTATTTCCAGCAGCCAAAGCCATCTTCTCCCCCGACCCAGAACTCCATCATCCGGATCCTCCAGCTCCTCCAAATCCTCGGATTCTTCCTCGGATTCCTCCTACTCCGACCGGTGGAGCCACCGCGATGCCTGCCATTTTAAGGAGGAAAGGGACAAGGCCCGAGAGGAGCTGAGCGAAATTTCTAAGCAGTACGACATTGACCAGTTCGACTAGGAAGATCAACGGAAACAATTCTGCGATGCAATTTCAGGTCAGTGAAATCTTCGCCCGATTCCCCTTATCGGACTCATTTGCTTGATATACCCTCTTTTCTGTCCAGCATTATCTGCTGAGGTCGAGCGCCTGAAGGTCGCGGGAACCAGGGTAGCCAACAAGGTGAATGCCCAGGGGGAAACCATGGAAGCGCGCCTTTATGATGCGGACGGCCGTGTTGATCGAGTTGCCATTCACGGCGTACACCATGGTGTTGCTTTGGGGTTGGCGGCGATGTCCACCCGGACGCGCGAGGACTTCTCCGCTATGCCGATTGGCTTCCATGGTGGGGATCTTCTAGAGGATATTGAAGATCTTCTGGAAAGTTATGAGGATCATGCGACCGTGCTTGCCCAAGCTTCTGATGCTCAATCTGTCTTGAACAGGTTGTTTGATGAGTAGTTTGTACTTAGGGATGCCTGTAAATAAACTGCTCTTCCTTGCAAAACATCTGTTCCTGTGAAGTACTTGTCTGCAGTTTCCTGAATTACCGAAAACAAAACCCTCGCACGACATCATCTCTATTCAGTCAGACTAATATTTTTGCTCTAAAGGCGACATATGTCATGTCGGTTGTTCAAACATTTTTTTCTGCTAAAGGCGATGCTTCTCATCGGCTAATTCATTGCATATGATTCTTATGTACCGACCTCTATGCTGGGATGAAATTTCTTAAGAAATCTCCCATTAATAGCTCTAGAAAACTCTTCCCCTAGCAAGGTCTTCAAAATATATGCGTTGCCAGGCACATGTCTTACTATCTGAAAATGACCTTCCTAATTTGGAGACCATTTACCGAATGCTTTATCTTTCGTCCCAATTGGCAATACAACCTTCCAAACTAAATCCCCCTCTTCAAAGCGTTTTTCCTTGACCTTTTTATTGTAATACCTGGCAACACGTAATTTGTTCTTCTCTATATTCTCCAATGCTTTGAGACGAATTAGGTGCAGATCTTCTAGTTCGTTCATCATCAAACTCTCATAATCTTCCTTCTTTAATTCATTCTGCAATGTAACTCGTCTCGAACTCAATTGTAACTCCCAAGGCAACACAACATAATGTCCATAAACCAACTCATAAGGAGATACTTGAGTAGACCCATGACATGCCATTCGGTAAGCCCACAATGCTTCACTTAAGACCGAATGCCACTTTTTCGGTTTCTCATCGATCTTCTTCTGAATAATCTTAATCATAATCTTATTGGACGCTTAGGCTTGACCATTGGCTTGCGCATAATAAGAAGAAGAATTACACAACTTAATCCCCATTTCTTCAGCAAAGTCACAAAATTCGGATGATGTAAACTGGGTTCCTTGATCCGTAGTTATAGTTTGAGGGATCCCTAATCTGTGAACTATATGCTCTTTGACAAAATTAATCATGTTCTCTGACGTAACATTCTTCAAAGGCACAACTTCGACCCATTTGGTAAAGTAATCTGTAGCCAATAGTATGAATCTGTGTCCTTTACTAGAAGGAGGATGAATCTGACCAATCAAATCTATAGCCCATCCTCTAAACGGCCACGGCTTGATGATTGGGTTCATAGCCGATGCTGGAACTCTTTGAACATTTCCGAATCTCTGACAATCTCGGCATCCTTTATAATATTCAAAACAGTCTTCGAGCATAGTCGGCCAAAAGTAACCGGTCCTTCTCATTATCCACTTCATTCGATAGGCCGATTGATGTGCGCCACATAACCCTTCATGTACTTCGTACATTAGTTTCCTAGCTTCCTCTTGACTTAGGCATTTCAAGAGCACCCCATCTATGGACTTATAGTACAACTGGCCATCAAGAAGTGTAAACTTAATGGCTTTATATCTGAGCTTCCGAGAAACCTTTTGCGATGGATTTCTCAAGTAGTCGGTAATTTCCCTTCTCCAATCATCAGCCATATAACCTTCATCCAAAGCAAGAACTTCTTGATCTTCCCGATATCCTGAAGCAACTTGAGCCAATTTATTTGCTTCTTCATTATGCCCCCTAGGGATATGATGCAAAGTTGCTATCTGGAAATACTTAAAAAGCTCCCGACATTCTTCGTAATACTCTCTCAATATGTCATTTTTGCATTCATATTGACCAATCAACTGGTTGATGACTAACTCAGAATCCCCGAAGATCTCGACAGCAATAGCTTTTATTTCCACAAGAAGCCGAAGTCCTCTGAGCAAGGCTTCATATTCTGCTTGGTTGTTGGTAACATAAAACTCAATGGGGATAGCATACTTGAAAGTTAATCCTCGTGGAGAAATCAAGAAAATACCAACACCGCCACCTTTGCTGCAAGACGAACCATCGAAAAACAATGTCCAAGGTGCAATGTTTATCATATTAGCAGACGGATCACGATGATGAGTAACGAAATCGGCAATAACTTGACCTTTTACTGCCTTTGCCAGTCCGTATCTTAAATCAAACTCCGATAATGCTAAAATCCACTTGCTGATTCTTCCGTTTAGAATAGGCATTGACAGCATATGTTTTATCACATCAAATTTAGAAATTACTATGCATTCGGCTTTTAACAAGTAATGCCTAAACTTGGTGCATGAGTAATACACACATAAACAAAGCTTCTCCGTAGCCGAATACCTTGTCTCCGGGTCTAACAATTTTCGGCTAAGGTAAGCTATTACTCTCTCTTTCCCTTCAAATTCTTGCATAAGAGCCGATCCTATTGTCAGTCCATCGGCTGCCACGTACAATTTGAAAGGCTTACCAAACTGAGGAGGTATTAATACTGGTGGCGCTTTCATATACTCTTTAATTTCATCAAAAGCTTTTTGTTGTACGTCGCCCCATACAAACTTTTGATCTTTCTTGAGTTTTAGCAACGGAGAAAAAGGCAAAACTCTTTCCGATAAGCCAGATATGAACCTCCTTACAAAATTGATCTTGCCAAGCAGCGATTGTAACTCTGTGAGGTTGGTCGGAGGGGCGACTTTGTCTATTGCCTCCATCAATGAACATCTTAGTCAATGGCTTGCCATTAACATAGCCTCTCATATACAATGGCTTCAAGTGTCGATGCTTAGCTGGTTTATCGAATACTGCACGTTGAGCCAAGACGAGATGAGCCAATAAGTCCTGAAATTCATCTTCGTCAAAATCTGAATACACCTCGTTTTGGACATCTTGACCTTAGGGAGCTATAAACTCTGATGGAAGAAAGAAAGCCATGCATGCATCAGCCGAACGATCACCTCCATTCGGCTTCTCTTTAGGTCGCCAAACTCGCTTTATCCTAGCACTTGCCTGCTCTAACTCTCTGTTTCTTAGGCGCTGTACCCTTCTTTTCTGGCTTTTTCTCAATCCTGGTGGACACCACTGTCCTCTCTGTCAGACATACTCACGATATTCTTCTTCTCCAGTGCGAGCCCAACTTTGATTGGCAAATCCTCTTCCCTGTCGATCTTTAGAGTTATTTATTTTTAAACGCTGATCGTCCTCAAGGACTTGTGCCCCAAGCCTTTCATGGACAGAACGGCGGTTGACTCGAGACTGCCTATACTCAGAGTATTGATTACTGCACTCAGGGCAGTTGTTCTTAACAGGCAGCTTCAAGCCTTCGTTCCAACAATACTGGAAGAACGAGCATTCCTAATGAGATTGTTCTCGCTCCCTCACATCTTCTCGTTCTTCTCGGTACATCTCTTCTTCGTACCTTCGTTGTCTCTCCAGGAACTTCTGTTCTTCATGAAATCTCTGCTTCTGGTACCGTTCCTGTTCCCGACGCCATTTATTCAGCAGAATACGCGTCGTGACCCTAGGTCTGGAAGTTTCACCCGTCTTAGCTCGGCTATTCTGGAACCGAACCCTTTGCTGAAGCTCTTTATTTGTAATTTGCCAATCAGGGTCAACAGCGCCAGCTTCCCTCGCTCTATCAGAGGTTAACACTTTCATTTTGCTCTTACCCCTGGGATCAGCTGCATTAACCATATTAACAGAGAAGGACACAATGTTCTGTCCAAAAGGGCTATCATCAACCTTCATCTTTCCATCAAACCTCAGATGCCCATCATGGATAGCTTTCTGGATCCGCACTCTGAACACTCGACAATCGTTTATGGAGTGAGATCTAGTATTATGGAAACCACAATACTTCTTGTCCTTGACTCCTTCGGGATGCAGCATAGGGTGACCTTCTGGTAACTTGATGCGTCCCTCCTTCAACAAGTACTCAAATAATTTATCTGACTTGGAAACATCAAAGTCATAAGTACCTTTTTGTTGCCTTAGCCATCGCTGGTTGACTTGAGTCGGCTCTTTAGCCCAGACTATTTCGGCTGCAGCTATTTCATCTTCATCATTGTACTCAGTTGCTTCTTCCAGGAAAGCCTGATACATTTCGACAGCCACATCACCCTTCTGGAATTGATTATTCCTCTTGAATCCCTGGGCTTGACTACTCATCGTTGCCAACCTCTATGATAATTGCCCGAGGTCATCAAACTCCATGCCGAATAGTTTCTCCTTGATACTTGGCAACATACCAGCTATGGCTATCCCCGACAATTGGTCATCCGACAAATTCAGAGAATAGCAAAGATTCTTGGTTTCCCTGAATCGGCGCATATATTCTTGTGGCGTCTCGCCAGGTTTCATCCTCAGGCTCATGAGATCGACCAACTTCTTTTCGCTGGTACCCGTAAAGAAATATGAGTGGAATTTCTGTTCTAGCTCTGCCCAGGTATTGATAGAATTTGCTGGCAGAGAAGCAAACCACGAGAAGGCTGGTCCTGTCAATGACAATGGGAAGTACCGAATCCTCCAAGCTTCATCCGTAGATGCCTCCCCAAGTTGCATCAAATAGCGGTCGATGTGCTCTATAGTGCTGGTGTCATCCTGGCCTGAAAATTTGGTAAAATCAGTGGGAGGCTTCACCCTTGGAGGAAGTGCCACCCGATTGTACCACTCCGGGTAAGGGGATTTGTAAGCATATGACTGACTCTTTGGCTTTAGGCCGAATTGATTCTGCATCATATTAGCCATCCTATGCATGATGAGGTCAATATTTGAATCAGGAGCTGCTTGTGCTTGCCCCCAGGATGTAGTCCTGCTGAACTCTTGTAGCCTGAATTTGGAAGGGCATTAATTGAGTTATAATCGATGAACTCCTGATATCCATCTCCAAACATATTCCTCTGTATCCTATTTGCTGCAGGAGATACTTTAGAAGCAGATTGCGGGACATTCCCTGTCGTGCCGAACGTGACCTGGCCATAAGTCTGGGGAGGTTGTCGCGTCTCATGAGGAACCACCTCACCTATGCTTGGGCCAGCTCCGCCCTCTTCGGCAACCTTTCGACGTTGAGGCACCAGGAACAATAGCGGTCCTTGCATTGGACCAGCAATTTCTTCAAAGCGTTTATCCGCTGCTGGACCGAAAATGTTAACCATGACAACACGAAAAGTATTCAAGAAAGCCGCCTGATGATTGGTCATGGCTTCCGATACAGCTTTGTACACTAATTCGGTCATCTTCCGAATAGCTTCTTCTTCATCATTGTCAGACGACTCGGATTGGTGATGAGGAATGATCTTTGGAAATTCTTGCTTCTAGAAGACTTTGCCGCTTTTGTTCTTGGAGAAAGACGCCAAGCATTTGCGTTGGAATTCATCACAGGCCTGCTGTACTAAACTTTTCAACTCTGGCGGCAAGTCATCCATGATCACATCCAGAATTTGATCATCGCTGATCTCAGGCATCTTGAAACGGAGTGTCCCACTGGGCGTGCCAAAAAGTGTGTTGACGCAAAACGTGGCACCTTGCGCTAAGCACACAGCAAGCCGAAAAGCTGGCTTCAATCGGGTGCCCGGAGTATGTTGATTCTGGAGACGTGCCAGTCGGTTTGACCTGAAAACCAACAAGGGATAAAAACGTGAGAATACCTCTGGAACGTGCTGGGTGAGACCAGACAGTTCCATATGTACGGCTTTGAAAGCCAATCATGACGGCGCACATCTATAGAAGCTGTCTGTCAAAGCATGTTTGTAAAATCATTCGGCAAGCATGAAAACAGAGTACGTAAAGCATATCAAACTGCCGAATGCGTATGTAAAAAGAGACATACTTTGAACGAAATAAAGATATTATAAACAGGTAACTTGCAAAAATAGATCTATTCAAATAACACATGCATAGGCTAATCCAACTAATCTGCCGCACGTTTAGTCTTCATAAACCCGTCAGACATAAACTCAAGTGAAGCTAATCCACCGCATGATACCACTTGCTATAAGTCTACACCACTTCTTATAATTAGATTAATCCACCGCATGATACGATCTAATTATAACAAGCTAAAAGCATGTATATATTTGAACAGATCTATAAAAGCTCATTACTCGTGTAAGATTAACCAAAATCGGCAAACCAGCCGAATTGGGGTCCATGAAAAAGGAACAAACAAGCAAGCACGATTAAACTAATCTAAAACCTGCATCTACTGCATGACACCCAGTTTCATCAAAGCCTAACCATGATTGACATGCATGAACCCACAACATGTGGCAATCTAGATTGAAAGTTGATTCGACCATCATGATCTTATGATTAAAAGAGAGCACAAGCGAACTCGTGCGACAAGGCCGAACAAAGATCAATCTAGGTTGGGCAAAAGAGTGTTACAAGAATTAAATACATAAAAACATATAACACTTGATAACTTAATGAATCTATTAGATCTGCCAAATTTAATGAAGCCGATAACTATTTTTACTCATGACTTAATCCGCCGCACGATACAAGGCATAAGCAAAAACTTCCCGTCATAAGCTTAAATCTGTCGCACGATACTAAGCTTAACATACGAGACTACTTGCATCATATCTAAATCCACCGCATGATACTAGACATGATAGCAAGGTTGCCGGTACTTACGGAGGTCGACGGATCGATGATTCCTCTCGAAGAACTCGACGACACGACTAAGGACTCGAAGACGGCACGGGGCCGGTTTGTATTGATGTGGTTGTGAACAATTTTACAATGGTCGAGGGTTTATATTTATACCCTGGACAAAATACGAGTCCTAAACGATTACGATTTACATAATAAAATATGGAAAGATACAAATACCATTCCTATTCTTCTCAGCGTCCTCCATTGTCACGTATTTTCTTGCGCAAGCCATTTTTCATTTCCCGAATGGAGTCACCGTTTCGCAAAACAGCCAATTATACAGGCATTTGCCGAAATCTCGAAAACTAGCCGACCGCCCGGTCGTTTACCGAATGCTCCCCTTACTGCTGGCTGGGCCCTCTTGTCATCCTCTCGTGCATGCTAAAATCTGGTGTTAACAGAGGTGTTTTTGTGACTTTTGGCAAAAATCAAGAATGCAAAAGCAATATGCAAAACTCCTAGAGATGCTCTAATTTCCTTTTCAGCTATTCTCCAACGTCTGCACTGTGTGATCCAGCAGGGTGAGTACGGAAAAGATGATTGTAAAAACTGTTGATCTCGTAATTCCTTATCATATGTTGTTGGATATATATTGCCCAAGACTTGAACCTTGGAGCTATTCAAGTGATACGTCAATCCTCGTGTTATTGATTCACTCAAAAAGATAATCTCTTCGCATGGATGAAACCCAAGAATATACATGTACCCATGGTAGCATCCATGTCAATTAACAGAGCTCCATGTAAATTTCTTATCTTTAGATCCTTGTGGGTTCCATTCAATCTTATGTGGTGTTGCATAATCATATCCGTAAGAGTGATTAATATTATGCAAGGCCCAAGGTCCTTGGATTTTTTACCGCAATTCCCATATGGTCCTGTATACTCAAGCTTATGCTTCAACAACCACTCAGAAACGTCCCTGTCATGGATCAATAATACCCACTCCATCAAGGTTCCAAACCTGAACTCTGCATCCAACTATGCATCCCCCCTTTTTTTGCCAACATGCATCTCCCCTTGATTGATGCACAATAAACCCCCTTAGATGACTTTCCTAGATAACATTGTGGATAGTCTTTTACTTCGATATATACCTGTTCGTGGTGTAATCACGTGATACTTATCACTCGACAAAGATATTCTGTAATATGAAATTGTTGTAAAAACAACATTAAAACCAAAAATTGAGAAAACAACTTGATAAATAAAAAAATATAATCGAATAAAATGACGATGCTTAAGAAGTGTATGTGTACCTCATAACATAATCAGTTTGACATTATGTACATACAACACACCTCGCCAGTACACAACATTGCCTTGTTCGCTTCGCCAGTACGTCCCGTCTCATTGCAGACACGGTCCCTATGGAGTCACCTTCTTGGGTAAAAGACCTTTCCTCCCACCGTCCAGTTCTCGATGAGAACACATGTAGGAGTAAGATGGATACCGATGGTGGCCACTCAGATCGTTCCATCTCACGGTCGAGTGCATCCCTAGAACTGCCACTAGAAAAACCTCCAGGTCAGTGAAAACAGGTATTGTAGCTAAGACCACCTCGAAGTCTGCAGGCGACTCGGTCGGATCATACATGCCCTTCCTCTCACAGGGCGTGGGTGGGCAACACGGGGGGTAGGGACTGCAACGATGGCTGGATTAAGCACGTAGCCAATGTTCGTCGTCGCCTTTGTCGTCGTAGTCGTGGATCAGCATGCGAGACCGTTGCAGTGGTTTTGTACATGGCCCCAGGAAATGATTGCGCCCTTAGGTATGTTGTTGGTTTACTCAACTTAGTTTCAAAGGAATAGCACGTGGGGGAAACGAAACTTTGCAGAGTGTCCTCTGCTCCGTGCTCCCCTCGGGCCTCCCTTCGCACCGGCGCCGGTAGTCGGCCCGTCGCTGGCGCACGCCTCTCACTTCCCTGAAAAGATTAGAACCCTCATTAGAGGCATGGGCGCACGTTGTTGGAAAGATTAGAGGCATGAGCTTATGGAGGTTTGAGGAACCTCATTAGAGAGAAGAAGATGTTTGAGGACTTCACACCTAATGATGTCCTTGGAAGGATACTTACTCATGAACTTGTGGAGTTAGAGATACAACAAAGAAGTAAGTTTGGAGAGCTAAAGGCCGACCAATCTAGGGAGCATGAAGATCAAGGGTGATGGCTTCAAGAAAACAAGTCAAGCAAGTCTACCACCTCAAGAAAGTCATCAAGGTCAAGGTCAAGCAAAGTTATTGTGGAATCATCATCAAGTGAGGATGAAGAAGAAGAAAGTGAAGACGCATCATCTAAAGAGACTAGTGGTAGTGCTTTGTTCATGAAGAAGTACAAGAAGGGGTTGAAGATAGAAGGGTACAAGTTTGTGAAGGAAAAGGTTTCCTAACAAGCAAAAATATGAAGTGCTACAATTATGGAAGCATGGAGCATTTCATTGACGATCATCCCCATGACAATAAAGAGGACAAGAAAGACATGAATAAGAATCCCTTGAAGAAAGAAGACAAAACCAATATAAGAAGAAATATTCTGGTCAAGCACACATTGGTCATGAATAGGATTCAAATGCCAATAACTAAAGTGGAGAAGAGAAGGTTGCTACCATTGCCATCAAGAAACATTCTTCTTCACAAAGCTCTTCACCAACATGATCAATGATGAGGAGACAAGGTAAAACCTAAACAAAGAACCAAACCTCATCCGCCTAGAGTAGAAATAGTGAAGAATCTAGTAATAAATCTGATGTAGACTTTTGTGATCAATCTAGTGACGTTGAAATAAACAACTTGGTAAGTAAACTAGACAAGAAATTTCATAGTCAAGCTAGTGGATGTACTAGAGAGAACTCAAGATACACATGTTAATCAAGAAAACCTCTACATTGCTTGTAAGGAAGCTCTTGCTTTGGGGAGGAGTGAGGTGGAGGTTTTACACTTGGAAGTGTCCAATGTGGAAAGTCACCATGCTACCCTAAAGGATGATTATAATGCTATCCAAGAAAAGAACAATGCCTTGAAAACAAGGAATGAGGAGCTTGAAGAGCAATGTAGCATCCTTTGTGGCTTACATCTCCCTAAAGCAAAGCGAGATTCCTAATACATCCACTAGGTGTCACACTCAATTTTCCAAAGAAGACCAAACACTAACTATATGTGTGTCCACGATGTCCATACAACAACAAATATGGAAAATATGTAAAAAAATAATGTTTTATTACATATTGAAACATAGCTGCAACCAGAATTGCACATATTACAAAGCATGCTGAGACTATTCTATATATATTCTCTCCGGGTCACCATACTGCATATGGGCAGTTGACTGAGGGAGCACTCGTCTAGTACTCTTGGAACTCCTTAGAAAAACTCTTCACTTGTCCAACGTAACGATTTTTCTTCTTAATCAAGGTTTTGAGATAGGCAAAGTCGATGTTACTCTCTTTCATTTCACTTGTAAAATCGTTAATGATATATTTGTAATATATGTCGATGATATAATATTTTGTAGTAATGATGAATCTTTTTGTGAAGAGTTTAGTAGGGTTATGCCTAAATAGTTTTGAGATGTACTCCGTATATGATGAGAATGTCTATATAATATGTCCATCCAATTTTTAGGTAGAATCATTCAAAATAATTCTGAAATTTTATTTAAACAGCTAGTGACACTCAAATTCACATTTACGATAAACTATAATGGATCTAGATCCAATGGCTATTATCAACGATGATGATTCGAGTCTACCAAATTAAAGATTAGATAATTTAGATCATTGTGAGAATTTATATTATATCTCTCAAAAAATAATTTATATTATTTACCTTTTTTACTAGCGCGTCCAATAAAAATTAACATGGTGCTTCCGTTGGAGCCTCTAATAATTAGTAATAGCTTGCGCATTACAATGGAATCAAACAATACATATAGAAATTTAAAACTTCGTATTATTTCTAGATGCGAGTTGTTCTAGCTGTGTATCACACATGTTAGATTGGTGTTTTTTTTTCTTGAAACGATATTAGATTGGTTTGTTTGTGGCTGGCTATCAATTGGATTGAGGATGACATTCATATTCTCGTGGAACATTTTCTTTTGAGCAAATCACGTGGAACATTTCTAAGTTGATTGGCACTGTATTGGATTGAAAGTCACTAGGGGTTAGGCCCACAGAAGCCCATGATGGCCCAGGGAGTGAACGGAATCTTCACGAAGAATGGCCAAAGAATCACGTAACCGTTGTTCTATATTACCGTCCTGCCCTCCCATTTTCCACCGAATCGCTAAGCCACCACCAAATCAACCCAAACCCCGCCGGCCAGCGGCCACCCTCTCGCCGCAACGCCAACGGCCCCAGCGCGCTCCTCCTCTCCCCGGCTGCGGGAAGCGAAGCGCACCACCAAGCGACAATGGAGAGGCCTTGGCTGATCCTGTGCCGCGTAGTCCGCGTCGCCCCGCCTGGCGCCCACGAGGCGCACGCCGCGGTCGGGGACGCCGAAGAGGACGCGCAGGCGCATCAGCAGGAGGAGCACGCCGTGGCCATGGACGTGGAGGAGGCGCAGCACGCCGCGGTCGGGGAAGCAGCCGAAGAGGACCCGCAGGCGCAGCTGGAGGAGAGCGTCGTGAACGCGAACACGGACGCGGCGGCGTCGGAGCTGGCGCACGCGGAGCGCGGCGCGGCCGAACCTGACTTCACCATCTCTGTGGAGCCACCGCTGCGGGTCTCCTCCCTCATCGCTGGCCTCAGCTCCCACCCCAACGCCGGGAGACCCGACATGTACCCCTACATCATCGCCTCCGGGCGCTTCTGCCTCCTCGCCCACTTCGCCATCGATCCGTCCTGCGGCACCAACTTCAGCGAGGACCCGGACCACAGCCACCTCGTCGTGGTGCGCCACTTCCGCAGGGCCGCCGACGGCCAGATCACGGCGTGCGCCGTGCGCGTTCCCCGCCGCGCACCCAGCATCCTCGCCCTCACCAATGTTGAGCGCGTCGGTCTCGTCTGCAATAACCAAACTGGCCACTACAAGATCGCCGAGCTCGAGATCAACAGGGACTGCCTACCCTCCTTCATCCTATTTAGTTCGGTCCTCGGCGTCTGGCAGAGTTCCATCCTGATCAACCCCTTGGATGAAGATGACCACCTCCAGCTCCGGCGGTGGGTAGCCCACGGCACAGCCGCCGTCAACAGCACGGTCCTGTGGTTCGACCTCTCGTGGGGGATCATCAGCTGCGACCTCAACCAGCCGCCGGATCTGATTTTCCACCGCCTCCCGCGTGGCCGTAAACTCCGCGACGGAGCTGTGCCGGACCTCCACTGCAGGCGCTGCATCGCGGTAAGCGAGAACTTGGTGCGGTACGTGGAGATCATCTTCCACCCGCGCCAAGCAGCCAAGGTGTCCATGTGGTACCGAGATGTGGAAAACAATCCACGGATATGGATCGCAAACTACGAGGTGAGTTTCGAGGACATCTGGGGCGACGACAGCTACGCCCAGACCGGGCTGCGGCGGAACCCTCCCATCCTCGCGGGCGTCTGCCCGGTGAACTCCAATGTGGTCTACTTCACCCTGGACCGCCGCCTCTTCGCCGTCAATGTGCCCGAGCACACGGTCGTGGACTGTGAGGGATATGGGCCGCTCAACTGGCCAGGGCCGCCGGACGAACCGATCACAAGCCGCTACCTCATCACTTGGAACCTGGCCGCGGATGGAGGTAAGTAAGACTAAGACACCAACTAGTATGTTTCAGCAACCAAATTAAATTCGATCTACTGCATGTGCTTTCTTGTTTCATCCAGCAAAGTTGCCGCAATTCAGATATCATGCAAATGCTTCCAGCTGCCGCTGGAGTAGTGTTGTTTATCTGCTACGGAGTACTTGCATTGCTTGTGTAGTAGTTGTGTTACATGCTCCAAATGTCAACAGCATTGCTTCATCAATTTTTCTGCATGTATTAATGATCAACATGCATGCATGCATATGCATATGCATGTGTCCTTCGAGTTCCTTGTACTTCTTAGTACTGCGCGCATTCCCTGTTTTATAGGAGGATGGCCAAGAGAATTACAGATCTCATTGTGTTTCCTGGTGACATGGTTTGTGAATTATTAGTTTTAGAAAGATGTCTCTCAGGACGCCTTACTTAGTTAATTATAAATTTGATTGAGTTTGCATGATGTTGATGATGCAGAATGCAGTTGTCTACTTGTTTTGCTTATTTTATTTGGATGAATGGCCATAATCTAGTTTTGTTTTCCTTACTAAAATCAGACTCATTTGCTTGCTAATTAAGTTTTTTTTCCATTTCTCTGTTTCTGATCCTTATTTACTGAAAATGGATTTCATCAGCTTGTACACAGCACATTGCAATCTTAGCATGCACAGCACTTCGTATTAGGGGTAATCTTGTGCTCATGAGTGCTTTATCAACCATTTAACGTTTCTGTGGTGATTCTCTGTTAACTAGCTAGTAGTGGTATCCTTTTTTTTTTCTGTAACCACAGTTTGCATTGAGATCACATTTCTGTCAATACAAATAACTTGATTGTGCCAAGGCTTGCACTGATGTTAGGAGCCTAGGCTCTGATTATTCCATATATAAATAGGTTGTTCCATTATTGTATATTGGTACCTTGTCGCAGCAGAGGTACCGGGTGCATTTAACTTCATTCTTCATTAATCAATCTTTTATTACATAGAGGATTTCTTTTTTCCTATCGAAAAAGTGACACGTGTATGGCATATGCTGCATCCACCTTTTACAGATTTTCTGTTGGCAATTTTGTATTAGTCACTCACACTGTCATCACTTGATGTCAGAAACTAGATTTGGCTGGTTAATAGTTTTCCTAGGAAGTACTTATGCGTTATTTTTGCATAAAGAGCAGTTAACCATTCTTCCAATCGCATTTAACGTCGTTGTGATAACTGATAATTACCGTGTTAACAATTTGGTGCTCTCCGCCCCGGTCACCATTATCTGACTACCATTTTTTCTCTAAAGCAGCAGTAAATGTTGGGCATCGGCCAGATGAACCCTCAGACCATGGGGACTCAAGCGACAATGGAACGATGGACGAAGGGGAGATCGACTACCAGTCACCGCAACATTCAGACCATGGGGATTCAAGTTCAAGCAACAGTGGAACGCTAGGAACGATGGAGGAAGGGGAAATCGACTACCAGTCACCGCTGGAATGAGCATATGCAGTGAGTTTTGACATCCAAATCTCAGCTCACCGAGGAGGAAGCCAATGGCGGACATGAGCGATAGTAGTTCTTAGGCATGGGAAACTTCGTCAGGACGACTGAAAAGAAGGGATATGAACTGCTCTGTGTTTTGTTTGCACATGCTTTCTTCTGGAGATGTTATAGAAGCTGAGGCTCAACATGATGGATGGGATGGACTAACTGACACATTTTAGCTGCCATAATCTGATGGGTTTCTTCTGTAGATAGACTTGCTGCCTGTGACTTCTTTGTTCTCTCTGAATTTTCGTCTTGACTGCATTTTTTTTAATCCAGTTTGAGTCTTACATATCCAAATGTCTTACTGGCTGCATTCTTGTAAAAATTGTCTTAATGGCTGCATTCTAAGTATCCAGAGAAAAAACAACATTTCTTTTATCAGAGAAACAATCCTCTGTTTAGCAGTGACAGTCAAACTGTGTTGCAAATTCATTTTTTCCACAGAAACAAATTATTTTTTCTTTTTAAAAAACAGCCATCAGATTTCAGATTTTAAAAACGTCCAGTACACCACATGTGTTGAACATCCAAAATTTTACAATGCACATTATCATGTCAAACCATGTACAAATATAGGCCATTTGATACATCACTCATCAACAATTTGTTCATGTCCTGTCAATACAAATCTCTATATACAATTTTATCGCTACACCGTTGAATTCATGATATGATACGATGTTGTTTTCATCAGAATCACTATCTCAAGTACGCGAAACTCAATATTGGATCCCGTTCAGACGACCTTGCATATTAGTAGTAGTTTGTTGGAAATTGGTTGGCAAGCCTGTCATCATTGCTGATCGTGCTCTTCCTTGATATTGTAATTGCAATCGCTTGGAGATTCATGCTCATTCGCTGTAACAAAGTGTGCACTACTAATCTGTTGTACAAAGTTGATAAGTTGCACTTGAACATGAACATGAACATGCAAAATACATTATTGTTTGTAATTTTGAAACGAAGAAATAGGACACGTTCTCACAGAGTCACAGACACTAGCCCATTATCGTCCAAGATCAGGACACCAAAGGAGTAGTTGCTACTAGTCAAACCTTAGACGCCATGTTTTCCTGGCGATGTGAGAAGGAAGTAGCAACGACCGATGGGGTGAAACGACATGGCTCCAGAGGTGTTTATTCTAGCCCTCGTGGATGGACGATGTTAGGGCATGTATAGTGGATCTGTACACCCAGTCTGTATGCCGTATATTTTACAAATAGAACCCTCTTCCTGAGGAGACGATGTCGGCCCGGCGCTTCGCGAGACGGCGAGCATGACTCGTGGTCCAAGAAACCGTCGTCTCTCTAGAGTCGTGTTGTACGAGCAGTAGATGAGCGGAGGATCTCGTATGGGTGCGCGCGCGGAGGAAGTTGAAGGCGCGCGGGAATTGATTTTGCGCGGCAAATCCACCGTTGTTTTCCATATATTCTTCTCTCTTCCCGGATATCTTCAACACCAGCAAGATGGAAAACCCTAACCCACCACCGGATACGGGCACGGTGGCGGCGGCGGCGAGGTGGAAGGGCAAGGCCGACGGCGGGCGAGCGTCTTCCTCCATTGGTCGTGGATCCACCAGAGCAGCGGGCCTCTTCCTTATTGGAGGCAGATCCGGCTCGGCGGCCGGCGGCCTTCCCTTCGGCCGCGGATCCAGACCGATGGCCGGCCTCCTTCCCTTTGGCCGTAGATCTGGTCTGGCAGCACCTCTCTTCCCCATCAGCTACGGCAACGATGAAGCATCGACATCGTCCCCATCCCTGGTTGCATCCCCGCGTCTAAATCCTTTCCTTTCAGCGAAACTTCTTCACCACCTGTTGGATTTCTGTTTCCTCCATCTCCATCTTCTCCAGTTCATCATTTAGATGCAACATGATAAGAACCTTTTGACCGTCTTCATTCTAAGCCTCTTTAGATCAATTGTGTACTAGCTCTAATTTTTAGTAGATGTCTTTGAATTTTGGTTATTAGTAGATGTCTTCATTCTGAGCATCTAAACTTGATAGTATTTAGCTTTAATTTGGTTATCAATATATTACTTCATGTTTTTTCTGAAAAATAGATATGAAGTGATTACTGTATGGCTCTGATTATCAATAGATTATCAATGGATTTTTTCAGTCTTAACAGATGCTAGCACTAGTAGTATATGACTTTGTTTGTTGCATTTGTTTCTGAAAATTAATATGAGGTGATTGCTAGCGGTAGCAGTGAATTTTTTTATTAGTCTTGACGATGCTAGCACTAGTAGTGGACTTTTTTTTTTCTTAAACACTAGTAGCAGTATATTTTTTTTAGATAAAGGGCAGTTTATATCCGGCTTCATCTATCAAAAGATAGACTCTCGCCATTTATTACAAATGTCTTGGAACCACCAACAAGCGAAAAGAAATAAGTTCTGACAATTACAAACCTATCAATCTAGAGGATAACAATCCATTGGACCTAAAAAACTGCAAAGTTGAAGTCTCCAGGTGTTGGGCAGAAAACACCAACGCGTCGTGAATTGCTTCAAGCCGCTGCAACTTTTCCCACTATTGCGGTTCCCCTGAACAATACTTGCAAAAAAAATTTTGGTCTACATTTGTCAAAAACTACTTCATTCCTTGTTAGCCAAATACTCCAACAAAGAGCCGATGCTGCAATCAATTGTACTATTTTTTGTTGCTTACTGTCCCTCTTAGACCATGTATAGAACAAGTCATCCATGAACCTCGGAGCAGACAGACCAAACAATAAGTGTACCGCTCTCCAAAGAAACTTGCATATAGACAATCAAAAAATAGGTGTTGAATTGTCTCTGAAAAATGACACAAGCAACACGTCTTATCCCCATTCCAGTTACGCCTAGCTAAATTGTCTTTAGTTAGGATCACACTCTTTTTAAGGTACCACAATAATATTTTAATTCTTGAAGGTACCTTAATCAACCAAATGTCCTACGAGACCCGGACAACATACATCGATTTTACTAAGAATTTGCCCGATGAATGTAGGGACCAAAAAAAGGAGTCTTTTCCTTCCTGTAAGGCAATATCCTGTAGGGAAGCCACAACTCTAAGCCAATTCCTGAGATTAGCTCCACTTAAATTTCGATGAAACGAAATATTTAGTGGAGCCGAACTAAAGACACTGGCCACAGAGTCTGTTTTCTTCTAGCAAAATATTAAATAAAGAAGGAAATTTGTCTTTTAGTGGCTTATTTCTCAACCAAGTGTCAAACCAGAAATGGGTCTGAGACCCATCCCTAACAGAAAAAGAACCTAGGTCCATAAAGGTGTCCTTGACATTGACATTCACCAGGCTCTTACAGAAATGCGAGTCTGAGACCCTCTTAACGCAGCATCCGAGAGGTTTACCTTTTAGATATTTATTTCCGATGAGTTCTTGCCAGATTCCATCTTCGTTCAACAACTTAAAGAGTCACTTACTTAACAGGCACTTGTTTTGTAACTCAAGATTTTTTTATACCCAGTCCCCCCTGACTCTTGGGTTGACACAAAATCTCCCACTTAGCTAATATATATTTCCTCTTGTGATCATTCTGCCAGTAAAACCTCGATCAAAAATAATTTATCTTCTGTAATACACATTTTGGAACTTCAAAAAAGAACAGCATAAACATCGGTAAACTTGACAGCACCAAGTTAATATATGGCTTTGATTATTACATTTGTTTCTAAAAATTAATATGAGATGATTGCTAGCAGTAGCAGTGACTGTCTGCATACATTACACAGAATGAATGACTAAAAAGAGTGGAAAAGGCACGGACATATGTCGACTCACGAGCTTCCCAAATGTGCCGCAGATCATGACGGGGAGCAGCGTGCCAGCGTCACGGGCTTCTGTCCACCCCTAGGTCGGACGTGATACCGATAGGACTGGATATCGAGCCACCTCGTTACAACTCGGCTGGTTATAGCTCGACTCGTTAATAGATTAGCTTGACTCGTTAATAGGTTGATTCGACTTGGCTCGTTATACTAACGAGTTAGAAGAGCAGCTCGACTTGGCTCGTTATAGAGCTCAAGCTGACTCGTTTGGCTCGCGAGCCAAATCATAAAACACAATTTCTCAAAGTACATATAAATTTAACAAAGAATAATATTTACATATAAAAACATAATTTCTCTTATATAATTATATCTTCTTACCTATACGTGAACAACACGTAAGAACAAATATGATTCCACCACACTGCTGGACGCTTGGACATTCTACAATAGCTAATTTGAATTTATTGACTTGTGAATTAATTGGCTCGTATGAGCTAATGAGCAGCTCGCGAGCCAGCTCAGGCTGACTCGTTATAAATCGAGCTGGCTCGTTATAAAACGAGTCAAGCTCGAGCCGAGCCATTAACGAGCGAGTCAAACAAGCTAGCGAGTTTGGAGTTTTTCGTCCAAGCTTAAATGCCGGTTGGGGTCATTGTATTCAAACGAGCCCATATATCATTATAGGGCCTGTATACAATTTTTTCAGACCTACTAGATATATGCAGGCTGTATCTATATGTATGCCGGGAAAAAAAACACATACTTAACGAAACAAAGCTATTAAAAATAGATTAATTATAAAACTAATTATACAGTCATACAGTACTTCACGAGACGAAACTATTAAACCTAATTAATTTATCATTAGCACATGTTTATTGTACCACCATATTGTCAAATCATAGACTAACTAGGCTCAATAAATTCGTCTTGTGAAGTAGACTCCGACTGATAAATTAGTTTTATGATTAGTCTATATTTAATACTTCATGCATGTGTCCTAATATTTGATGTGATATGTGAGATTTTTTTAAGATGACATCTAAATAGGGTCATCATATCGAATGTTTAGACATATGTATAAGGTATTAAAATAGACTAAAAAATAGCTAATTACACAGATTGTATGTAATTTGTGAGACGATTTTTTAAGCTTAATAAGTTTATGTTTTGACAATGTTGTGGTATAGTAAATATATGCTAATGACAGATTAATTAGTCTTAATAAATTTGTCTCACGGTTTTCAGGTAGAATATGTAATTTGTTTTCTTATTAGTTTATTTTTACATCTGATGTGTCATAAAAAACTTTTTATACCCCCCAAAACAAGACCTAAACACAGCCTAAAAATAATAAGCGTGACAGTACAGTGACAACTTAACTGCACACAGTACAACGACCGTACAGCCACATTCGGTGCACCGGCACTAGCTTATTCCACAGCCGAATTACTTGAACCGATCGTATATACCATCGTCACATAGTACCGTACCCCTTTGGCTTTGGATGCCCTAACCTGACGTACAGAGGCTGTACGGTGGTACAGTGGCGTACAGCTCCTCCACACTACAATGTTATCAATTGATGTGTCTCAATGTCAACTTTAGGTAGATATTATAAAAATCCGTCAACCACTATCTCCCTGGTGCGTCTGTTGACCAACATGAAACTGCACTAACTTATCCCATTATATGAGTTTGCCAACTACTCTCCCTGCTACGTGTGTTGAGCATCATGAAACTGCTCACTCTTGAGCATGAATGGGATAACTCCCGGCCAAGTGTTGCTGCGGGAATTCGAAGAATATATAATGGGAGTTATTATTTAATTGTAGGAATTCAAAGAATAAGAGTTATTAACTGACTGTGACTCAAATCCGAGTGAAAATAAAATGAAGATAAAATGGTCTCGAGAATTCTGAAAAAGAAAACTATGAATTATTTGAACCAATTTAAATTCTTAAAAGACTTGAATCATAAGAATCCGAAACAATGAGCAATTAGTCTCGATAACAAATTTGAGTACCAACTATATACCAATACAATTGGAACATGTACCTATGTGGAGTGTCTTATTCTTAATTTATACACACTACTAGAGAACAAGTCTTTGGTCGATCTGTCAAATAACCTTTAGTCTTGACAAAAATTTATGTCTGGGACTAAAGGCTAACCTTTAGGAGAGCGTCAAGAATTATGTCACGTGAGTTGTGTAGCTGAGTTGGTAAGTGGGTTATGTGTGAGATGAGAGATTCTGGGTTTGAATCTCACAAAGTGCAAATAAATTTTTTTGTTTTGAGAAGATTGATTTCTTAACCAAGACTGTGGGTTACATAGAATCCTTGTAGTAAAAAGCATTACAAAGAAGAGGAGAACATTCTCATGGATGGCTACACTCGGAAAGTAATGAAATTTTGTTAATAAATATGCATGGCAAAGATAGAGCTCATTTGGGAGAGCTCCGCTCCCTGATTCTTTAGCTCATCTGCTCTCTGATTTTTCGATAGAGTGATTCCATTGGAGAGAGCAGGGTGGGGATCCCATGAAGAAGTTGGGGAAGCAAAAAAAAAATCTGACCATCGCTCTAGATAAAGGCTACGCTTAGAAAGAGAGAGAGAGCCTCCCTCCAAACAGTTTTTGCAAAAAAAAAAAAATTGATATATTTGCAACCCACAGAGCAACATATGGCTGGAGTCTGGAGAACTAACCTGATTATCAGCGTCTAAGATGGATAGTGTTGAATATATCACCTGGAAGCTGGAACTCTATGGTGGCGACAGCATATATATTCAGAGGTGGGTGAGCAAATTGTGTAGGGGACTAAAACGGCATGGATCATGAGTTGATGACCGTTTCGCCTAGCGCCTCGTGCTTGACTTTTCACATGCACTCGTCCATTACAAATGTATAATACGGAGTATAATATTGAATGGTCAATCAATTGTTAGTGGGGTGAAAGACACAACAAATTAAATGGCCATCAACAGACGGACGGATTTGGCTGGCAATACGAATCGGATGGTTTATTTTAGATGATTATTAGTTGATGACGTACTTCCTCTACTCCAAATAAATCTAGATTGAGTGGGTTTTAGAAACTCTTGGAGATGCTCTTGCACCAATCTTAATCGTGAGTTTCATTTTGTTGTTTCCAAGACTACCATGTCATATGAAATAAAATGAAACTTGAATGAAACTCTCCATTGAGAGCGAGAGTTTCATTGTAAAGTTTCATAAGCATTAAATTTCATGACTCATAAAGATTTAGTATTCGTGCCAAGAGAGTTTCATCTAGATGAAACTCATTTCTTAAATACACCGTCATGTCATCAATAATGCCTATTTGGCAACCTATTTAATGCAAATGAAACTCCCACTGAGATTGACCAGTACAAGTGTATACCTTAACATATAGTCATTATGTAATACCTAGATCTGATTCCTTTTTTAGGGGATGAAGCAGGAATTTCTTTCTGTTATTAAACAAAATCAAGCACTTCGCTCTGTCATCAGCCTTGCTCTCTAATAGTTTGAAAAAATGACTTGCTATCCTTGTTTTATTGGAAAAAGAAGAAAAAACATTCACCAACAGATTGGTATATGACTTGCTAAATTTTTCTAAGTTGGAATCAGAGGCCATCTACTTGTTATATTTACCAAGTCAGCTTCACTTGCTATCTGACGTTTCTGTGTTATTTTTACCAAGTTGGAATACTTTTCTATGTTATTTTTACCAAACTATTGGAGATATATGAAAAATTTACTTGCCAAAAGTTTTAGCAAGTTGCTAAATGACAACTTTTCTCAAGTCAATTTTTCCAAACAATTGGAGATTAACTATTGGAGATACATGAAAAATTTACTTGCCAAAAGTTTTAGCAAGTTGCTAAATGACAACTTTTCTCAAGTCAATTTTTCCAAACAATTGGAGATGCTCTAAGCCATTCTTTCCTCCCTCTTCACTACACACGTTGGCGAGTGCCGCTTTGCCCCATCACCATTTTCTTTGCGAGGATCCTTGATTATAACATCTCATTCAATGCCGAGCTTGTTAGTGGGATCATGATCCCCTCTCATTCTTTTTTGTCTCTTAATCTTGCTGTTCCTGCTCTGTACTTTTTTTTGTTGAACTTATTCTTTCTTTTAATTTATTCCTGTAGGGGCTCCTCGCCCCTCCAGTTCTTTCAAAAAAAAAATATATCTTCGTTTTTCCCTCAAAAATGATGTAAATCACACTTATCATCTGCTGCACTTTGACTTGTCCGATGGAATAATCCCAACTCCCAAGCGGGCCGGGACTTTCATGTTTTTTAAAGTACAAGTGTGAAATGTGCTTGTTGGAGAGAACCAACACCGAACAAAATAAGTAAAGGGGAGAAGACCTCCAACTCCGGTCGAAAGTCCACTCAATAAAATGAGGCAAAAGACAGTTGCATTTACGGTGTCATTAATTGATCTTAACTAACTCTTACATGAGGCTTTATTCTCTCCTTTTATAGCACACTATTCATGAGTTTTTTCTTTTACATTTTTGTCCTTACATAGTACGAGAACATTCTTGAAATATTATTCTACTCAGATCTAACCCTATGGGGTAGTTTAGGTTTTCTTCCTCATTCTCCCGCCTGTTGGGCCTTAGGTCTTTCCCATTGGGGGCCATTCTCCTTTGGATGTCCTTTTCGGCCCATGAAACATTATCAGACTTTGGTCCTGTGGGGATATTACCTCCGTATACCCCCCATGGACCTACTTGGTCCTTCGTCAAGGATAGCCCAGCTCGAAGACCTTGCGGTATATGACCAGACTGTCATGTTCGCCAGGGACTCTTACGAAGCCTTGCCCGCCAAGAAAGATTCTAGAGTTAGATCCGGATTCCTTGCCTTAAGGAACTGTTTGTAATCTGTTACGAACTGTAACCCTGCTCTCTGACTATATAAAGCGAGCAGGGACCCCCTCCAATCCCAGATTGGAACACATCTCACCGGAGGGACCCCCTCCAATCCCAGATTGGAACACATCTCACCGGATAATCTAGTCACCAGAACACATGACGTAGGGTATTACGGCGACTTGCCGGCCCGAACCTGTCTAAATCGTCGTGTCTCGTCCCTATGTTTACGCTTGAGCAGTTGTCTCCACACCTCCTCAATCTAATCTACTACCTTGGGCATGCCCCTCGGTAGACTATCGTTGATATTTCGTCGACAGGTCCCATTCGGTAGAGGTCACCTCTAGACTTACTTATTTCCTTCCAAGCATCTAGGGTCGCCGCTGTTTTCATCAACGACCTGTGCCAGTCCGAGACGCCCATCTTTGGCTTCTTGCTTCGCCACATGCCTCCGCCATCCGGGGGGCCTCCATCTTCCAGGGGACCTTCACTTTGCATTGAACTTTCGTCCTCCTGAGGACCCCCAATTTTGGAAGGACCTTTGCTTCTCTGAGAACCTCCAACTTCTGGAGGACCTCCGCCTTCTTTATTGGTGCTTAGAGCGAAGGCCAGTGGAAGGTTACTGAAAGCTTATCATTCATACAGAGGTCCCTGTTAGTCACTGTGACCAGTTTTATCGTATCCCAACAGTCCCCCTGGGGATATGGTCCGACGCGAGCGGGCCACAACCCACAAACCCTTCACGCTAGCCTTCCCTCCTCCCCCCCCTCATTTTTTCGAGGATCCTTGATTATGACATCTCATTGAATGCTGAGCTTGCTAGTGTAGGGGTGGTAAAAGACCCTCTAATTTATATTAGCCTATCAAATTTAAGGATCAGGTCATAATACTATATGATTTTGAATTAAAATTGGAAAGGACCAAGTTGGATTGTGAAGAAGGGATAAGAGTCATGATTCATTACCACCCTTACTAGTGGGATCATGATCCTCCTCTCATGAATATCCTCGTTTTTCCCTAAAAAATGATGTAAATCACCATTATCCTCTGCTGCACTTTGACTTTGTCCGATGGATGTTGCATATTTTCATAATCCCAACTCCCAAGCCGGCCGGGACTCTCATGGTTTTTTAAAGTACATACAGTATGAAATGCGCTCTAACATAAAGTTCATCAGAGATGGTATAAAAAAAAGGTTCATCAGAGATAGCAAACTAAACTCTTGTGTACTCTACTAGTACTTCTCACCCGATTGGCAATTGAGTTCCTCCATTGTCTCCTCTATATATTGTTTAAAGTAAAGGAGGGCTGGCCCCCCAACCCCAAGTGTGACCCACCGTGTGCTGAAAGATCACTACTAGTGCTTTCCATGTTGCTCCAAATTTCCAGGCCCTATATATATACACACCGAGTACTGTATATGCAATGCAACCCCCTCTGAAGTACAACAGCCGCACACGGCATAAAAGCCAAGACTAGATCAAGCAAGGATAAGCTGAGAGCAGCAAAGATGCCGTCTCGAACCCAGCTACGACGTGCGTTTCTCCCTCTCGCCGTCCTCGTCCTCGTCCTGCTCGTCGCCGGCGCCGCTCCCTACCAAGCCAATGCGCAGCCGGCGTCGCCAGCAGACGACCCAACGGCGGGCAGCGACGACACCTGCGCCGACCTCGCCGTGGACGACGCGTGCCGCAACGTCCCGAAGGCGCTGCGCCTGAAGCTGATCGCCATCCCGACGATTCTCGTCGCCAGCGTGATCGGCGTGTGCCTGCCGCTCTTCTCCCGCTCGGTGCCGGCGCTCCGCCCCGACCGCAACCTCTTCGTCATCGTCAAGGCGTTCGCGTCGGGCGTCATCCTCGCCACGGGCTACATGCACGTGCTCCCCGACTCCTTCAGCAACCTCACCTCGCCGTGCCTGCCCCGGAAGCCGTGGGCCGACTTCTCCTTCACTACCTTCGTCGCCATGCTCGCCGCCCTGTTCACGCTCATGGTGGACTCGCTCATGCTCACCTTCTACAACCGGAGGAAGGGCGGCGGCGGCGGCGGCAACACCTCCGGCCGACGCACTGGCGCCGCGGTCGCTGATCACGAGAGCCCGGCGCATGAGCACCACCACTGGCACAGCCACGGCCATGGCCATGGACACGGGAGCGTCGTGGTCGCCGACAAGCCCGAGGACGAGGAGGAGGCCAGCAAGGTGCAGCTCCGCCGGAACCGCGTTGTCGTTCAGGTATTCGTGCTGCTGCTGCTCTGCCCACTCTAATTTAGTACAAGTGCTAGGTACGGAGTACGGACTACAACTTTCCGTTGGCCTATCGTTAGCTACGACATTTTTAAACTCTTACTGTATGTAGGTACTGTGGCCGTACACGCACGTCCACCGTTGGTTTAACAGTCCAGCCAGACCGGAAGTGCAGTAGGTAGGGATGGCACTGAACTTTATAATTTAGTTTAGCAAATTTAAGAATCGAGTTTAATAAAGATTGAACTGTAATACAATATGATTTTGAGCTAAAAATAGCAAAGACTAAGTTAGATTGTGAAGGAGGGATAAGAATCATGATCCATCGTTACTACTAGTAGGTAATTGACGCAAGATACATATGGCCCACATGGCCCCACATGTTTCTATAAAAAAATGGCCAGCATATAAGTCAACTATGGTACTAGCTCCGTGTAGTATACAGACAGTGTTACTGTAGTTTTGTCCTAATCAAGTTAATAAATATTAAGTTTGATCAAGTCTACATAAAAATATATACCAGTATATATATATATATATGATATATCATCAGATAATATATTTTAATAATAAAGTCTATTTAGTGTTATAAATATTAATATTTTCTATAAATTTAGCCCAACTTAAAATGTTTTGGCTTATATTGGATAAAACAAAAACACCACTCTTTGCGGGATGGTACCATTTCTTTCAACTTCGTGGAGATCGTCTCTGAGCTGATTTTTTTTGCCAAACATATTTTTATAAAATAGTTTTATGGGTAAAGTTGTTTTTTTGCTAAACATATGTTTCTAAAATAGTTTTATGTGTGAATCTGTTTTTTCTCCCTTCACAAAAAATAAGTTGGATAAAACTAAAAAAATAGCTTTTCACAGTTTACTTCTTCATTTCTCTCTCACAACCATGACATGATGTTATTGGTGAAGCTATTTTACCAAACAGTTTTTTCAAAACAACTCAGGTTCACCTAGAAAGTTGCTAATAGGACTATTTTCCAAAAAAGTAGCTTACTGATGAAATTGAGATGTACCAAACGGCGCTAAGTATATACTGCTCGCACATGTCAAATTGTGTAGACTTATTAATAGTTTACACAAGAACATGTTTTGCCATTGGTATGAAGTTCTCCCTCCATCCCTACACATCGCATATTTGAAGGAGTCAACAAATTTTAAGTTTGACTATTTTTACAGAAAATAATGTTAACACTTGTCTACCAAAACACTGCACGTGATTTATCTAATGATATTAATTTAGTGCCATACATATTAGAATATTTTTGTATATATTTGATCAAACTTGAGATTGATTAACTTTTCGAAATTTGAGATGTACATTTGTTTTTGCGACTACGGGGATATTTAGCTCTTGTTTGCATATAGCTCTAGCTCAGAAATCCACAAAGAATTTAAGACGGTGTATTTATATAACTTCAGCTCCAAGGAATTTTGGGGCTAGAAATGCCCAGCTATAAAATCTGTTAGAGCTCAAGCTCTGTCAAACAGACTCTGATTAGAGCTAATCTGCGTGTCATAATGCTGTTTAGCTTATCTTAAATATGTCACCAGGTAGTTGGCTACTTGGCTTGACTGGTTATTAGCAAAACCATGTGACAATGTGATAAGCTTGAGTACTCGTGACCGGGTGCGCTGGGCCCACATTGATTTTTCCTTGATTTGTAGTACGGTCTTGGTGAGCAATAAATAAAGATAAAAGTAACAGTCCTCGATGATGCACGCGCACGTACTACGCAACGCAGGTCCTGGAGATGGGCATCATCGTGCACTCGGTGGTGATCGGGCTGGGCATGGGTGCGTCGCAGAGCGTGTGCACCATCCGGCCGCTGGTGGCGGCCATGTGCTTCCACCAGCTCTTCGAGGGCATGGGCCTCGGCGGCTGCATCCTGCAGGCCGAGTACGGCGCCAAGATGAAGGCCGGGCTGGTGTTCTTCTTCGCCACCACGACGCCGTTCGGGATCGCGCTGGGCCTGGCGCTCACCAGGGTGTACAGGGAGAACAGCCCCACGGCGCTCATCGTCGTCGGCCTGCTCAACGCCGCCTCGGCGGGGCTGCTCCACTACATGGCGCTCGTCGAGCTCCTCGCCGCCGACTTCATGGGGCCCAAGCTGCAGAGCAGCGTCAGGCTCCAGCTCCTCTCCTTCCTCGCCGTCCTCCTCGGCGCCGGCGGCATGTCCATCATGGCCAAGTGGGCGTGAGCTCGCTCTGAGCCGACGCGAACGTGATGACCACACTGGGTGTACGTGTTATATGTTAGACGAACACTGATGATGCCGCGCGTATATATCTGCGCGCATCATATCGCTGCATGCTAGCTAGCTGTTTCTATCAGATCATCTCAATTCACGCGTGTACATGACGCAGATCGTGTTGCTGTGCCATGATTCGATCTGCAACGTCCGTCCACGGTACCATGCCGCTGTATGTAGTCGTGCTCTATATATGTACACACGTACGTTCTGTTGTTATGTACTAGGAGTATCCTTCGTTTCTTGTTGTTTCGTCATGGCATCCATGGCCAGCCAGTCCTTCCACGCAGGAAATGATGTATTTTCTCTGGTTCTTTGCCTGTCTAGATATAATTGATGGAATGAATAATAGTATCTCGGTCTTCTCTTCCATAGATCCATTGAAACACCACATTCTCACCTATTTGCCTAGAAAATACGGTACATATTTACATTTGAAAAAGAGACACGCACAGACATCTTATTTCTTCTAAATCTTTTTTTTAGAAGTTGAAAAAAACATATTTTTGAGAATAAATTATTGGGTACTCTTGGAGATGAGGAAGAACACGAAGGAGCACGCTCTTAGCAGCCAGTGATATATGGAAGGGGGATTGGGAAAAACTTGGAAAGGAAGAAGAGGATTTGGCCGCAGCGAGAGGAACACACTACAACAGACCACTGTAGGGGCGACTCCAGATGCTCTGTAAGGGCGGTTGGGGGAGCCGCCCCTACGCAACCGCTTTTACAAATCAAATATTTATAAGGCCCGAACCGTTGTAAGGGCGGTTGGAGAACCGCCCTTACAAATGCATTTGTAAGGGCGGCTGGTGTCTCCAACCGCCCTTACAAATGCATTTGTAAGGGCGGCTGGTGATAGAATCGCCCCTACAAATAGCATTTGTAACCGCCCTTGCAAATGCTATTTGTAGGGGCGGTTCTATCACCAGCCGCCCCTACTGAGCAATCTCGAGAAAAAAAATAAATATTTTGAAATGAAAACTGACCAGCAACATATATAAACATATATTATATCCACAACACATATGTGAATTCAATATAGTATCCAGAACATGACATAAAATCACAGGTCCAAATGATTCAAGTCACCACATCACAAGTCCAAATGATTCAAGTCCACATACTACATGTTCAAGTTCAAATTATACAACCACAAGTCCATCAAAATGTTATAAACTTACCAACTCCGGATGTCTCCTGTAGGCACTGGTGTTACTCATAAAAGCACATATGTAATATCCACAATGTAGACTCTTAGGCCTCTGTTTGGGGAACTATATGTGTTTCGCATATGGAAATGTTAAGTAATAGAATTGACAACAAAGTAATGTAGTGTCAAAGTAAGTTATGCTTACCGAACATAGAGTTTTGATTTGCAAAACGTGCTTGCTTGTAGGACAATGACTTCCTTCATATTGCTTGACATAGTGCTCGAAAGCCCTGTTCAATCAATTTTAGCCAAGTGCAACTTGTTAGTATGCAAAAGTGAATGTTAAAGTAAATATACAAACATGTAAGCTAATGAGATTATGTATACATCTTGAGAATCGTTATGAAGTCTTTGTATGTGACTGGGTTAAAATCTGCAGAATCACAGACCCATGCCATGCTTCGACTGACATCGAGGCCAAAAACAATCCAATGGTTGCTGCATGAATTTAATCATAGAACTAAATTGTAAGTTGTTTTGCATCGAATAAAGATATATTGAGCAAGATTTAAGTATAGAGTCAAGCTTACTTGAAGTTGTATGGTATCCAAATGATGTCGTTATGTTGGAGATGCGAAAAACTTAAGGCAAGGTATGCTGCAGCCTTAAAGGCCTCTTTCTTCCTTATGCTATGTCGGATAGCCTCTTTCTCTGCAACTGTCTTTCCAGCAGCTAGCTCTTTGTGATCCAATTTCCAGTTTCTTGGGTAATCAAAGTTTATTTGGGCTATAGGTTGAGGGTCTACATACCTGACTTTCATACTTGGCATTCTTTTGACAATGTGTGCTTGCATTCTAGAATTCACAAAGTGGGTTAATTACAAGAAAACCCTCAAGTAAGTTATATTCATATCGTATTGAGAGGGCAAGGACTTACAGGCACCACGTGCGAATTAGATTCATTTCCATCGACTTGAGGTGGAAGCATGTGTGGATGTCATCGAAGTCAAAGACAATTATCCCAGCTGGGGATCCGAATGTGCCGGCAGGTACGATTGCTTGGATGATCTTTAGCTTTGTTGGGATAACACGCAAGTACCAATCATGGAACCTTCTCATGTGTAGGGGAAGTAGCCGGATGACCCGGTTTGGTAGGAAAGGCTTGCCTCTTTCATATGTTTCCGGGCAATGTTTTGACCATTTGATACCTTCCACATCTGGATACTTCTCTACCGCTTGGTGCAGTTTGCTACTGACGGCCTCCTTAGGAGCTTCTGCGGGTACTTCCTTAACTTGGTTCTCAGGCTTGAACTGGTCATGGCCATACCACTTGGTAGCACTAGCGACGTCCTTCACCGGAACAAAAATTGGCCTTATCTTCTTGGGAATCTTTTTCCGAACTTCCCATTCAGGCACGTCATCATCTTCTTGTGCATGATCTTCTTGAGAAGGTACTCTTTGTTCATGTGTCTGTTGCACATGTGACATCTTAGCATGTTGGGCACGAGCTGGAGAAGGTTGTGGCTCATGAGGCACACGCGACATCTCGTCATGCCCTTGCTCGGCACGAGCTGGAGAAGGTGGTTGTGGCTCATGAGGCACACGCGACATCTCGTCATTCCCTTGCTCGGCACGAGCTGGACAAGGCGGTTGTGGCTCATGAGGCACACGCGACATCTGGTCATGCCCTTGCTCGGCTCGAGACGTGGAAGGTTGTGTACACCAACAAGAAGGCAGGAAGACGAATCTTAGTAATGTACTGTTACGTTTCCTTCCTACCCTTCTCCTCACTCATCCTGATACATATATTACTTGGGCCATTTCGGGCCACTCAACAGAGTGTTGGGCCAAACCAAGCGCTTGATGAGCCTCGACCACTATTACAATTTTTTTTAACCAAGGTGGGCAGACAACCACCTCGGATGAAAGGTCTTTTTTGAGACACGGTTCAATGCCACCTCGGTAAATTAAAAAAAACTGTGGATAAGCCCAGTGAGTCCATCCACAGGCCCGCCAAGCCCATCCACGCGCCATTGATCCACTCGCCAGATCCAGCCACTCGCTCGTCGGATCAAGCCGCTGCTTGCAAGATTTGGTAGCCTGGACGCCAGATCTGTTCGTCGCGCGCCGCAGGAGGGGGAGAGAGAGGGCGTGTCGGGTCGGCTGGGGCCAGCGCAGTCGCTCCCCCGTGCCATTGTGTGGTGTAGCGCCGCTCTACTCACCAGGGGCGGGCCCAGTGGGTAGTCTGGGTAGGTCCAGGACTACCCACAAATTTGGCCCAAAATATTACTACTACTCTTCATGGCCTAGAAAAAAATGGCACAATCATTCTCCTAATCTCCTTCAGCTTGTCTCTGCGTCTCAGCCCAGGCATTCCGAGTTTTCGACTTCACCCAGCGACCGATGACGCTGATGCGACCAGAGGGCCCCCCCTCCACGTGTTGCCCCTCCTGGCCGCGGGCTTCCACCGCCGGTGCGGCCGCTCCCGCCCGGCCACAAGCGGCTTTTCCCTCACCGCTAGTGCCTGCCCCTGGCCCCTGCTTGCTCTATGCCTGAAGCTGGTGGCTAGCGTCCGACGCGTCTAGCCGCCGCCCGCACCCACATCGGCCACCTGACTGTCCTCTGCGCCTGCCCCTGTCATGCCCGGTGAGTGCTTCACTTCTTCTCATCTTGTGATCCCAATTCCTAGATGCACTTAGGGTTTGCACATTGAAAAATGAAGAATTAAATCTATTGCGATTTTTTAGAAAACTGAGGCACGAAGAAATCAAATATTGTTTTTTCTTTTCAGAAGCATGAGGCAAAAAATGTTGCAACTAGTGTTCGACCAATTCCAAATTTCTAGACCTTGAAGAAGGGTTCTCTATTTCTAAAAGCAGGGGACTGAATAAAAGTGCAAATCGTAATTATGGAGGAAGCGACATGTCAAGAACAACAAACACTATAGCTACAACTACTGATTTATTTGTGCAACTATCGAACCTATTTATGTAAGCTTCAAACATTTTGCATGTATTGTCATAAATTTGGTTAATTTAGTTATTTTATTGGATTTTTTCTTTGGATATTATAGTATTGCACATGGATTTTTTTTACTATTACTACCCTGGATTCTAATCCTGGATCCACCACTGCTACGCGCCGCCATGCTCTGCCACGCCACGTACCGCGTGCTACTGCTCTGTGCGCAGCCTCGCTTCGCCGCGTTGTGCACCACCGGTGAGAGAGAGGAGGAGATGGCGCAAGTGGTGGAGAGGGAGAGGGATGTTGGTGCTGTGTGCATGCCGTAGAAAGGGAGTGGGGGTTGTCATATAAGACGTATGTAAATACAAAGCGAAAATTATGCTTAGAAAAGTCAAAAATATCATATCATTTGGAAATTGGAATGTAGGGAGTATTCACTTTGATATAATCGGTGTCTGGAACTTGAGGCTCATAGAAGAGAAGGGGATCGCTAACAAACTTACTCTAGGAATCCATTTAGTTATACATTAGATAAACTAAAAGAACTACTAACTAGTCAGATAGATGTGCACTTGGAGTTAATCTAGTGTTCTCTATTTATGCAGATCATACAACTTGGAGTTGAATATGCCACTTCGGTTTATGTTATGACATTCCATTTTCTGTTTTGAATTTTATATTATAGTATGTTCTTGATTCTTAAACTGGGCAACTAGCAAATGGAAAAATCAGTACATATATTTGCATACTCCCTCCATCCCAAAAGTAATGTTATTATCTCTTTTCTTGAGAAGCCACCGGCTATAAAAATTTACTAATAACAAATATTTATAATGCATAATAAGTTTCATTAGATGAATAATAAAATAATTTTTTATAATAAACCTAGTTGGAGGTACAAATGTTGATATCATTTTATATAAACCTAGTTAATATTAAGAAAGTTTGACTTACTACAAGCCTAGGATGATGCTCTTTTTGGGACAGAGGTAGTACTCCCTCCGTCTCAGGATATAGGCATGCACGTATTTCAAAATTCAAACTTTATTAACTTTGACCAATAATAAATCTAATAAAATAAAAATATATAGTACAATAATGATACCATTAGATTTATCTTTACAAATACTTTCTAATGATATTTTTTTATTATTTCATTAGTTATATAAAATAGTATAAATTAATGGTCAAAGTATAATCTTGAAGACCGCACCAAGTCAAATCGCGCCTTATATCCTGAGACGGAGGGTGTATCTTTTTACTGTGTTCTAATGATAGGTTAATTAATGATAAATTGTATTTATTTTTCTTTGATCCTTTTTGAATGAAAATAAAAATTGGATCATAGATCATTTGTCTGTTTGTTTTTTCATGTGGGATTGTAAGGATGTTCAAGACTTGGAAGTCGATCCAGTGATGTATTTTGCACTGATCCTATGGACGATCGGATCCAATGGTGTCTATATATTATGTTTGCTAAAGTTGTTGGGGGTTGGAAACCGGCTACAGTTGTCTCATGTATGTCGCCCAACAACACCCATCAAGAAATGGCGGGAAATAATAAAAAAAATTGAGCTGAGATGAACCGAAGTCGCCAATGGAGAATTTTTTTTATTAATAACCCAATTAAATAAAAAATTTCATAAAAAACACTGTTCATTTTTTTTTCAAAACTAACCCTTTTGCCGCGCCGTCCCAATGGCGCGGCAAAAGCGTTAGCCCGCCATGCATGGCGGCGCGGCAAAAGCGCCACCGTGGCACCGCCGGCCACGCAGGCCCCGGTGGCCCTGCTCGTCAGTTTGCCGCGCCAGGCGGGCTGGCGCGGCTAGTGCGTTTGCCGCGCCAGGCCGCCTGGCGCGGTCAACGGCTTTGCCGCGCAGGCGGGGTGGCGCGACAAACGCGATCTAGATCTGGCCGCACCGGCTTCTTCCTCCTTCCTCCTCCTTCCTCGCCGCCCGTCCTGCCTCGCCGCCGCCGCCGTCCCTTCGCCTCCCGAATTCCCTGCCTCGGCCGAACCCGTACTCCCCCTCTCCGCCTCTCCTCCCTCACACCCACTCCCTCCATCCGACCAGACAGGGCAGCTCGCCGGTGGCCAGTGGTGCTTGCCGGCGGCCAGTGGTGCTCGCCGGCGGCCATTGGAGCTCGCCGGCGGCCGGCCCCCTCCCCCCGTTCGCTCTCCCTAGCTCAAGCACCTGAATATCAGGTTGTTTGTTAGTTAATTTTAGTTTTTTTTTGCAAAGTTAGTTAGTTATTTAGTTAGCAAAATGTTAGTTAGTGACTTAGGTTAGGTAGTTTAATAAGCTAGGGTTAGTTAGTGACTTAGGGTTAGTGAAATAGGTTAGTTTAGTGACTTAGGGTTAGGTAGTTAGTGACTTAGGGTTAGGTAGTTAGGGACTTAGTTAGTTTAGTGCTTTAGTTATGTTAGTTACTTAGTGACGTAGGGTGTTAGTAAAGATATGTTAGTTAGGGTTTAGGGTATTTAGTTAGGGTATGACGAAAATACCGAAGACACGTTAGTGAAGTCAACTTAGTAAGTAGTTACGCTATTCTTTAATTCTGAGAAGACCATCACTTGACCTTAGTTCCACTATTCATTTTGTAGTGGACACTGTATTCAGATTGTTTTATGGAGGCACAATTAGTACACGAGATGAGTTGTTGATGATAACATGGAACAAGAACTCGAAGTATTTGATGAGTGTCCTCCTTTACAGAGCTTATGTTGCGTCTGAAGGAGAAGTTTGATGGTGATTTCTCGTTGAAAGGGGATTTGACAGTGGCAAGATTAGGGCGAACTATGTGTTGATGCCCTTGCGCAACCAGGCTGACTGGGCAAAATACCAGACGCTGTTATGGCATCCAATTCGACCATGGCCGAGATCGTGGTAGAGGACGGTTGGAGGAAGCAGGCAGAGGCGTCCAATGATGGCAACGAAGGTGAAGCACATGAGGTAGGGGATGATGACGATGCAGCTCCGATGAGTATGGACGTTGATGGTCACCCCACGCAGGACCGGTCTATCCATCTGAAAATGCCCACACTGATGTCGGTCAAATAAACATGATTTTGATGTGGCCGACCTAGAGCGGAGGGCTCGAGCTGGAGGAGCAGGAGGCACAAATGTTTGATGAAAACTATGATTCTGATGATGATTCAGATTATGACGAAGAAGAGGACAGTTATATTTCTGCTATGCCTGAGCCGGTTCGTGCTATCCCACAACCGGTTCGTGCTATGCCACAACCGGTTCCTCAGAATATGCATCTTGTTGACGCAAAACGTGACACCTCATGCCAAGCACACAGCAAGCCGAAAAGCTAGCTTCAATCGGGTGCTCGGAATGTGCTGAATCCGGAGACGTACCGGTCGGTTTGACCTAAAAACCAACAAGGGAGAAAACTGTAAGAATACCTTTGGAACATGCCGGATAAAACCAGACAGTTCCATATGTACGGCTTTGAAAGCCAATCACGACGGCACACAACTATTGAAGCTGTTTGTTAGAGCATATAAAGTCATTCGGCTAGTATGAGAACAGAGTATGTGAAGCATATTAACTACCGAATGCATATGTAAAGAAAGACATGCTTGAACAAATTAAAGATATTATAAACAGGTAACTTGCAAATATAGATCTATTCAAATAACACATGCATAGGCTAATCCAACTAATATGCCGCAGGTTTAGTCTTCATAAACCGGCCAGGCATAAACTCAAGCAAAGCTAATCCACCGCATGATACCACTTGCTATAAGCCTACACCACTTCTTATAATTAGATTAATCCACCGCATGATACAATCTAATTATAACAAGCTAGAAGCATGCATATATTTGAACAGATCTATAAAGGCTCATTACTCGTGTAAGCTTAACCAAATATCGGCAAACCAGCCGAATTGGGGTCCATGAAGAAGGAACAAACAAGCAAGCATGATTAAACTAATCTAAAACCTGCATCTGCCGCACGACACCTAGTTTCATCAAAGCCTAACCATGGTTGATATGCATGAACCCGCAACATGTAACAATCTAGATTGAAAGTTGATTCAGCCATCATGATCTTATGATTAAAAGAGAGCACAAGCAAACTCGTGTGACAAGGCCGAACAAAGATCAATCTAGATTGGGCAAAAGAGTGTTTACAAGAATTAAATAAATAAAACATATAACACATGATAACTTAATGAATCTATTGGATCTGCCAAATCTAATAGAGCCGATAACTATTTTTACTCATGACTTAATCCGCCACACAATACAAGGCATAAGCAAAAACTTCCCGTCATAAGCTTAAATCCGCCGCACGATACTAAGCTTAACATACGAGACTACTTGCATCATATCTAAATCCACCGCATGATACTAGACATGATGACAAGGTTGTCGGTACTTACGGAGGTCGACGGATCGATGATTCCTCTCGAAGAACTCGACGACACGACTAAGGACTCGAAGGTGGCACGGGGCCGGTTTGTTTGATATGGTTGTGAACAATTTTACAATGGTCGAGGGTTTATATTTATACCCTGGACGAAATATGAGTCCTAAACGATTACGACTTATACAATGAATTTTGGAAAGATACAAATACCATTCCTATTCTTCTCAGCGTCCTCCATTGTCATGTATCTTCTTACGCAAGCTATTTTCATTTTTCGAATGGAGTCACCATTTCGCAAAACAGCCAATTATACAGGCATTTGCCGAAGTCCAGAAAACTAGCCGACCGCCCGGTTGTTTACCGAATGCTCCCCTTACTGCTGGCTGGGCCCTCTTGTCATCTTCTCGTGCGTGCGAAAATCTGGTGTTAACACATGCCCCCTCAATTTCGAGATAAAAGTCAATTTTATTTCGAAATTGCCTGCAAGCTTCTCTCCTCTCTTAGGTTTTCACTTCTCGGCACTGTAGCCGCCGCCCAAGAAATTCAAATTTCTGCGCAATCGATTTCACTTCGAATTCTTGATGGCGACCGAAGACAAGATTCCAGAGGTAAACCTCACATATTCAGTAATCTCTTGCTAGTCTCTTCTTTCGGTTCACTTTCTCTCTCTATTCGCTATTTCTTGAAGGAACATAAGAACCAAATCCTGATTCCTTATGCTGCCAACCCTGATTCTTATCTCCTTGGTCCAATGGGAAATTCTGACCCAACGGAGTTTATCGAGAAGGAAACCCAAAGAATTCCCTTCAAATCTGGAATTACTTCACCGAATCACTGGCCGAACACCTTCAAGAACTGGCCTTTTCCCCCAATTGCTGGATGGCGAAATTGGTATCGGAGGATGCTTGAAAAAAGCAGCAACCACTGGGAAAATCAAGACATTAGCCACTGTTTGGAGTTATCTTTATCAGAAACACCCAGAAATGACCTTCTCCTGATAGCAGCTTCCCATTTCTGGTCTAACGCCATCAATGCTTTCATCTTTGGCCATGGTATGATGACTATTACTTTAGTTGACGTCTTTATGATGACTAGTTTGAATGTAACATTGCCAGTATATCCTTACAAATACAAGAACAAAAGCAACCAGAGAGCTGTCAGTTCTGGATGCGGATGGGCTAAACACATTCAGACTTATATGGAGTCGTCCAATGCTGTCTCTGACAAAGAACTGAAAGCCTTTATGAATATGTGGCTATGCAGATTCATCTTATGTGGAAAATCCAATGAACCCACCCTGAACCATATGGTGATGGCCGTAGATTTATCTGCAGGTGCTCAAATTCCACTAGGCAAATACCTCTTGGGTTCTGTCTATCATATGATGCATCAGATCACTCTCCAGATGCACACGAGCAGAGAAATTTCTTGTGTGAATGGTCCCTGGTGGTTGGTTCAGATGTGGCTTCAACTATATATGCATCAGATAGTGTCTGTGAGCCTTCTCAACTTGAGTTTTCCTTCAATTAATTATGCTGAAGGTAAAACAGCAAGAGTTAAAGCCTGCCAAACTTATGGAGAAGCGGCATCATCCATCATCATCGACATGGACATTGGTCATCTCTTCAAGCTATTCTTCAAAGGCTTTGGCAATGTACTCTGGCTTCCTTACAGAGATAATGAAAACCTGACTTTTCCTTGCAAGTTTAACTACGAATCCGGCTGTGCAGACAAAACATCTATTGACATCTTCAATTCTTTCATCAAACCCTACGTTTTGCTAGCCGAATTTCATCATGGAAGATTAGTGCAATCCACCTACGAATTCTATTATCCAAACATGGTGGCCAGACAATTAGGATGCGGTCAATTGCCCCCAGACTCTTCTTCTCAACAATAATAAGACCCAGAGAAGTAATTACAGAGGGGATAGTGGCTAAAAAAGTCTTTGAATTAGGATGGGAGCTGCCAACATATGAACCATCTCCATTTGGGATAGTAGATATTACTCATCCTTTCTTCACTTCCTGGTGGGAAGAACGACGTACTCATCTCTTCAACGTGCCAGTTCACCCTTTGTGTCAAAACTTGCAACCTGACTTTGCTTCTGACAGTGAGGTAATCTCATCACTCCTGTCATTCTCCATTCTTGAATTCCATTCCTTTCTAACACTCGGCCATACACAGGATCCTGAGCCTACACCTCCTGCCAGAGTGATCCAATATTACCAGGCTGGACCCAATCCTGCTCTTGGTTCCAATGCCCCAATCCTGAACAACTTCATGAAGATCCCTGCAACTTGAACCATCATGTCTTCAGGAGGAGAGAACAAGAGAAAGGCACTTGAGAATGTCTCTTCGTCTAAGAAAACAAGAACCAAAAGGACTAAACCATCTCCCAAGGTATGAATTTCCCAATTAATGCTAAGCAACTCTTATTCAGCAATAAATCTGATCAAATCTACATTTCGTCACTTGCTGCAGCCACAGGTCAAGGTCCTGAAATCAAGCAGTACTTCAGCAACTGCCGAACTATTTCCTGAAGCTCCTACAAAAAATATCCAAGACGAGACCGAAGACCCCAAAACTCCCGAAGGTTTAAGAAATGAAGAAACCGATGGGACTATAGGTAATACATTCGGCTATCCTCCTTTCTGTCGTCACACGCTCATGCCATTACTTGAAACAGATGAAATTTTAAAAGAACTGGAAGTAGAGCCATCTCCCGATCATACTCCAAGCCCACCTCCTCTGAATATTCAACAAAGTCCTCAAGCAAGCCAAGGCGCAGTGTCTTCTGATGATCAATCAGCCCAGCAGGCAAAGCTTTGTCTTTGAATTATATTGCTTTCACCAAACATACTTAGTCGGCTAACTCCTTTCTCTTTCTTCAGAGAAATACTAAAGGGCCGACCACGAGTTACTCTTTCCCTGCCGAAGATTATATCATCGAAAAAGGCGAAGAAAATACTTCCCGACATACTTTATCAACAGAAAACCAGGCTCGGCTGAGGGAAATAACCACTCTGCTAAACAAGGACATTGTCAATCTGGTTCAAGACGCATATCAGATAAGAGATATTCTCGAGCTTATTGATGAAGATATTCCTTCCATTCTTCTGACCCACTTGGAATCTGCAGCTTGCCTCGACAACTTTGTCGGAATGGTAAGGAGAGCAACTAAAAACATATCATCCAAGGCTGCCCTGCAGAATGACAGGTCTTCAAAGAAGCTGAAACTTAAAGATTTGCATTCCAATGTTCAAATCGCAAAAAATTCCCTGGCAACTTTGGAGTCTGAACTAAAAGTCATGGAGGAAGACAAGAGCAGATTAGAGGCCCAGCTAGCCACCCTGAATAACAAGATTCAATCTCACAGGGCTCATATGGCTGATCTGCCGAGGGACATGGAAGCAGACTCATTGAAGATAACTTCGGCTCTCCAAAAGATAAGATCAAAAATCAAAGCATAAATTATTATCCAGAATCCAAAAATCCGAAGATGAAGATAAAAAAGTACTTGATACTGTCAGCCGAATCAGAACCAAGGCCATAAAGACAATCAATCAGTTTTTGAACGAGTAAATATTGATCTTGTAACAAACCAAGCGTAGCATACTTCGTCTTTGTAAAACCATTTTGATACCTTTATGCTTCCACTCGCCTGAGAGTGCAATCGGCTTCTCTCCCTTAACTTCCCTGTGATAAGATATAGCCGATTGTCTTCATTTTCTGATAGCCGAATGAACTTTTTTCAAAGAACTTAAAAAATAATCGAGTGGCGTTCGACTTAGCTGAGCCTGGCCCATTTAAAACGGCCCAGCTGAAAGGAAAACCTATTCTTTCACTTGGCATTCTTACTTTATTACTCCGTAGACTTCACCATGACTCTTTTCCCGGCTTATAAATAAACCCTCTCTATAACCTCGATTAGCACTTGCAGTTGCACATTTAAACCCCCGACTCTTCACTTCCTCTTGTCGGCTCAACCCAGAAGAAAACCCTAGTCCTGCAGCAATGGCAAACGGCGATGACCGCGGCAAGCGACCTGCTGAAGGAGAAGCGGAGGGTAGCCGAGTACCGCAATGCCGGCGCCATGGTGAAAGTCCCTGTTTGGTTTTGGATAATTGATGTCACCTAGAGTACTAACCTTTGTCATGAAGAGTTTATGAGCTAGGTTGGTACACACCAAGTGCGGGAGCTAGATGATGATCATGGTATTGGTGGTGATGACCAAAAGATGGATCAAGTGCTCCACATTTGGAAAGAGAAGAAGAGAAAAGCAAAACCCTATGGAGATCAAGGCAAAGGTATAAATAGGGATTTTGTTTTGGCACTCAAGACACCATAGAGGGTGTTTAGTGTGTTTAGGATAGATAGCCGTACTATTAAGAGGGGACTATCTCGGTGATCGCTGTTATCAAGTGCCACTAGGTGTTTTCATACATGCATATGCATTAGGATCTAGTGTGCTAACCTCTAATCCTTTGAAAATGATTGTGAAAATGCTAACACACATGCACATGATGATGTACACTTGTTGGTGTTAGCACATTTGCAAAGGAGAAGGTGGTGGAGTTGAATTGGATCAACTCGGAGAAGTTTTCGGAGAAATCTTTGTTTTGAAAAAAAGGAGCGATGGATCTTGGATTGGATTTATGTACTAATCTTTTGTGAGTTGGATTAGCTTTGTTTGTGGGATGTGCAGCCCTCTGAATAAGCTTTCCAAAATGTCCAAGATCATCGAAATTGGAGTTCGGAGCTAAGATTTATGGCCATTTTAGCGAGGAGTTCAGGATGCTGAAGTCGGTAGTACCGACCCTGAAGTCGGTAGTACCGACCCTACTACCGACCCCCTGTGTGCAGCGCGCAAACTCTCTGTTCGGGAGACGGTTTGGCCTAGAGGTAGTACCGCCATAACCTCGGTAGTACCGCCATAACCCCGGTAGTACCGACCCTACTACTGTAGGCGGCGCACAAACTCTCTGTTCGGAGGAGTTTTGGCCTAGAGGTAGTACCGCCATAACCTCGGTAGTACCGGGCACGGTAGTACCGACCCTAGGGGTCGGTGGTACCGAGGTTTGGAGGAAGTTTGGAGGCTCTCTGTGTAGGGGAAGTTTTAGACTACCGGTAGTACCGCTATAAGGCCGGTAGTACCGGGGCCGGTAGTACCGACCCTACTACCGACCCTACTACCGCCCGTGTTAGAAAGTCGTTTCTAACGGTCTTTTGGACCACCGGTAGTACTGGCCCTTGCGTCGGTAGTACCGACCGAAGGCGTGGAAGCTCGGGAAAAGGGGAGAACGACTTGTTATCTTCCCCTCTCCATATAAATAGGTTGTGGCCGGGTTTGGGGAGCTTCTTCTTCACTTTTCAACCTCTTGCACATCCTCTTGAGCTAGACATACTCCCTCCCTCTCATCTCCTTGCTTGATAGCATGAATCTAAGTGAGATTGAGTGGATCCAAGTGCATTTGCTTGTGAGTTTGCATCTAGTGGCACTTGGGGATTGTTGTTGCTGCGGGTATTCTCTTTACTCTTGGTGGTTGCCGCCACCTAGACGGCTTGGAGCAGCGGAGGAGCTTTGGCACGAGTGGTGATTGTTCGTGGCCATCTCCCGGTGATTTGTGAGGGGTATTGTGCCTTCCCCGGCGAAGAGCCAAAAGGTAACTCTAGTGGATTGCGCGTGTCTTTGAGTTACCTCCATTTGTGGGTTGGTTCTTGCGGCGCTCATTTGTTGAGCTAGGTTTGTGAAACACCTATTAGCCGCCGAACCACCAAGTGGTTGGTCGACACAACGGGGAGTAGCGTGCCGGCAAGCACGTGAACCTCGGGAGAAAATCTTTGTGTCTCTTGCCTCTTTGGACTTCTCCCGAAGTTTCTTGGTATTCTTATTGTGATTGATTGTCTCTTGCCGGTGTCGGTACATCTCTCTATCCTTGCATTACTTTCTTTATCACTTGTGTAGAGATATTTGTTGCTAGAAGTAGCTCTCTAATTAGAAGTAATTATTTCTTGCTAGCCTATCGTTTTAGAGAGTAGTAACATATCTTTTGTGTGCCATAGTGAATATAGGTTACTAGAATTATTGGATAGGTGGCTTGCAACACTTAGTAGAGCTAGAGCAAAAAGCTTCGCTTTGTAATTGTCTAACTAGTTGTTCTAAGTGTTTTGTAGAATTTTTATTAGGCTATTCACCCCCCCTCTAGCCATTTAGGACCTTTCACATGGGTAAGAATCGGTCATCTTGCCCCCTTGCAATCTCTATTTCCCTGTTTATCCATTGTTTCGATTTCGATTCTCTTCTTCTAGGATAAGATTTATTTCCAGCAGCCAAAGCCATCTTCTTTCCCGATCTGGAACTCCATCATCCGGATCCTCCAGCTCCTCCAACTCCTCGGATTCTTCCTCGGATTTTTCCTACTCCGACCGGTGGAGCCACCGCGATGCCTGTCGTTTTAAGGAGGAAAGGGACAAGGCCCGAGAGGAGCTGAGCGAAATTTCTAAGCACAACGGCATTGACCAGTTCGACTGGGAGGACTAGCGGAAACAATTCTGCGACGCAATTTCAGGTCAGTGAAATCTTCTCTCGATTCCCCTTATCGGACTTGTTTGCTTGATATACCCCCTTTTCTGTCCAGCATTATCTGCAGAGGTCGAGCGCCTGAAGGTCGCGGGAACCAGGGTAGCCAACAAGGTGAACGCCCAGGGGGAAACCGTGGAGGCGCGCCTTGATGATGCGGACGGTCGTGTCGATCGAGTTGCCATTCACGGCGTACACCATGGTGTTGCCTTGGGGTTGGCGGCGATGTCCACCCAGATGCGTGAGGACTTCTCTGCCATGCCGACTGGCTTCCATGGTGGGGATCTTCCAGAGGATATTGAAGATCTTCTAGAAAGTTATGAGGATCATGCGACTGAAGGACCGAGAAAGCACTAGCAAGGCGACCAGAGGGGGGGTGAATGGGAGCTCAAAAATTTCCTTCGAAACTTTGGCCGATTGTCCCAAAATCAACCTCCGAAAGCTACGACCGAAACCGTGATGCCCACGACCCTTGGAAGAGGGTGGATGATCCCTAGGATCACAGCGAGGCACCACAAAGCGATAGCAAACCGAACGGCAAAAGCACCGAGACAAGTTCGACCCTTAAAGACCAAGTCCCGAACGTAGATAGATGGCTACGTCGAGAAAAACCCTAAATATCTATGCTAACAAGTAGCAAAGATACCTAGAGAGGTTCCTTGGTCAACTACAAGGCCAAACGAGAAGTCCGGAAACCAAGCGAGGAAGCCAGGAGAGCAAATGCACAAAACCGGAAGCTTCAGCCAAATCCCGGACTGTCCGGACCTGGAGTCCCGGACTGTCTGCCCAAGGCCGGACTGTCCGCGGTCCACTGGCGGACTATCCGCCGGCAGAAAACGCAAAACAGCAGAGTTGCTGCAAACTCCCTGGACAGTCCCGGACAGTCCGCGGTTTACACCGGCGGACTGTCTGCCGGTCAACCGAGACCCAAAACACAAAGACTCGCGGCCACTGCTCTGGCCAAGTCCCCGACGCGTGGACTGTCCGCGCCTAGGGTGGCGGACTGTCCGCCAACACCCAGTGAGGGCGATTTCGGTTGCCCTTCACCCAAATTTTCTCCAATCGATTCAAACCAAAATCCCAAGTTCCCAAATTTGAAGAGGATGATCACGGAGTAGTTAGGAGACTATCCCCAAGAAATCATCTGCTCAAATTGACTCAAACACCGGGAAACCAAAAGGGGAGGAGGATGAACCAAAAAGCGCTACGAAAATGAAATCAACCCGATCTACTTGTTCGTAAGGAGTTAGATAAATTCCTTCGGTGGAAATGATCTCCTTTCAAATACGAACAAGTTGATTCAAACGGATTTCGCAAAGACACACGAGGGAGGGAGATCGAGTGACGGGAAAATCGCGGAGAAACGAAGAACGCGAAGAACACAAACAAAACGCGAATCAACACATCGATCTGCAACCGTGTGGCTACCACACGCTACAACAGTGAGGTTACGGCCTCACTTCCTCAAAATCTCCAGTACACAAAGGTATTGTTCTCTTCTCTGTGGATCTCAGGTTCGCTACAACAGGGGAGTGGGGGAGCAGGAAAACCTAGAAGCAAAAGAGCAAATGACTGAGATTGATGGGGAGGTGGGTGTCTCCCCCTACTTATCCTAATTCTAACTATTCCTAATTCCCACTCTACCCCTAACTACTTACAGAGCGAACCAGCTAAACCCTAAGGTTATTCTGGACCAACTCGATGGTAGGTGGATCCGACGGCCACGCTCACACAACTTGTAGCGTTGCCTCGACGCAACCTCCCGATTGCCGCCACGTGCCGCCACCGCTCTGCACCCCCGGTTTTGTGGCCCAAACCGGGAAACCAGCCTTTCCAGCCAACCCCCGGTTTTGAGGCCCAAACCAGGAAACCAGCCCACCATCATCTGAGTTTTGAGGCCCAAACTCAGCAAACCCAGAGCGCCCAGGTTTTGAGGCCCAAACCTGGAAACCGTCCTCAGCCCGAGTTTTGTGGCCAAACTCGGAAACCCTCAGCACCCAGGTTTTGAGGCCCAGACCTGGAAACCATCCACCCGATGGTTTTTCTCTGGCTCTACCACCAAACCGAAGCTGTAGAGGGGATGCACCTCCCGTGCACCCCGTCCACCGACACGTGTCCCCAAGTCCACGACTCAGGCAACACATGACCGCAAGTCTTCGCTCGTCGCTGTCCCAGGCTGTCAGCCACCACAGCTGATCCTCGGGCCACCGGTCCCTCAATCCAAGCCTCACGTTCGCCCTTCGCCACTCTCGGTCCATCGGCACGGCACGTCTCTACTTGACCTTCACCTTGCCTCTGATCACTGTATCCGTGCTCGACACCTGCACAACACAAGCCAAAGAACATGCGCATCATCCCAGTTGACAATCACTCATCACTTAGAGACTCGGCATACAACCATGTATCCTCAACGACCGTGCTTGCCCAGGCTTCTGATGCTCAATCTATCTTGAACAGGTTGTTTGATGAGTAGTTTGTACTTAGGGATGCCTGTAAATAAACTGCTCTTCCTTGCAAAACATCTGTTCCTATGAAGTGTTTGTCTACAGTTTCCTGAATTACCGAAAACAAAACCCTCGCACGACATCATCTTTACTCAGTTAGACTAATATTTTTGCTCTAAAGGCGACATATGTCATGTCGGCTGTTCAAACATTTTTTCTGCTAAGGGTGACGCTTCTCATCGGCTAATTCATTGCATATGACTCTTATGTACCGACCTCTATGCTGGGATGAAATTTCTTAAGAAATCTCCCATTAATAGGTCTAGAAAACTCTTCCCCTAGCAAGGTCTTCAAAATATACGCATTGCCAGGCACATGTCTTGCTATCTGAAAAGGACCTTCCCAATTTGGAGACCATTTACCGAATGCTTTATCTTTTGTTCCAATTGGCAATACAACCTTCCAAACTAAATCCCCCTCTTCAAAGCGTTTTTCCTTGACCTTTTTATTGTAATACCTGGCAACACGTAATTTGTTCTTCTTTATATTCTCCAATGCCTTGAGACGAATTAGGTGCAGATCTTCTAGTTCGTTCATCATTAAACTCTCATAATCTTCCTTCTTTAATTCATTCTGCAATGTAACTCGTCTCGAACTCGATTGTAACTCCCAAGGCAACACAACACAATGTCCATAAACCAACTCGTAAGGAGATATTTGAGTAGACCCATGACATGCCATTCGGTAAGCCCATAATGCTTCACTTAAGACCGAATGCCACTTTTTCGGTTTCTCATCGATCTTCTTCTGGATAATCTTAATCATAATCTTATTGAATGCTTCGGCTTGACCATTGGCTTGCGCATAATAAGGAGAAGAATTTCACAGCTTAATCCCCATTTCTTCAGCAAAATCACAGAATTCGGATGATGTGAACTGGGTCCCTTGATCCGTAGTTATAGTTTGAGGGATCCCGAATCTGTGAACTATATGCTCCTTGACAAAATTAATCATGTTCTCTGACGTAACATTATTCAAAGGCACAGCTTCGACCCATTTGGTAAAGTAATCTGTAGCCAATAGTATGAATCTGTGTCCTTTACTAGAAGGAGGATGAATCTGACCAATCAAATCTATAGCCCATCCTCTAAACGGCCACGACTTGATAATTGGATTTATAGCCGATGCTGGAACTCTTTGAACATTTCTGAATCTTTGACAATCTTGACACCCTTTATAATATTCAAAACAGTCCTCAAGCATAGTCGACCAAAAATAACCGGTCCTTCTTATTATCCATTTCATTCGGTAGGCCGATTGATGCGCGCCACATAATCCTTCATGCACTTCGTACATCAGCTTTTTTGCTTCTTCTTGACTTAAACACTTCAGAAGCACCCCATCTATAGACTTATAATACGGCTATCATCAAGTAGTGATCATCGTGTGAGTGACAGCCTTATACTGAGCTTTCGGGAAACCTTCTGTGATGGATTTTTCAAGTAATCGGCAATTTCCTTTCTCCAATCATTAAACATACGACCTTCATCCAAAGCAAGAACTTCTTGATCCTCCCGATACCCCGAAGCAGCTTGAGCTAATTTATTTGCCTCCTCATTGTGCTCCCTAGGGATATGATGTAAAGCTGCTATCTGGAAATTTTTCAAGAGTTCTTGACATTCTTCATAATATTCCCTCAATACGTCATTTTTGCATTCATACTGACCGATCAACTGGTTGATGACCAACTCAGAATCTTCAAAGATTTCGACAGCAAAGGCTTTTATCTCCACAAGAAGCCGAAGTCCTCTGAGTAGGGCTTCATACTCTGCTTGATTATTAGTAACATAGAACTCAATGAGGATAGCATATCTAAATGTTAACCCTTGTGGAGAAATCAAGAGAACACATGCGCCACCACCTTTACTGCAAGATGAGCCGTCGAAAAATAACGTCCAAGGTGTAACATTTATCATAATAGCAGAAGGATCACGATGATGAGTAATGAAATCAGCAATAGCTTGACCTTTCACTGCCTTTGCCGATTCGTATCTCAAATCAAACTCCGAGTGCCAGAATCCATTTGCCGATTCTTCCATTCAGAATAGGCATTGATAGCATGTGCTTTATTACGTCAAATTCAGAAACTATCACACATCCGGCATCTAATAAGTAGTGCCAAAACTTTGTGCATGAGTAATATACGCATAAACAAAGTTTTTCCGTAGCCGAATACCTCGTCTCTGGGTCTAACAGTTTTCGGCTAATGTAAGCTATTACTCTTTCTTTTCCTTCAAATTCTTGCATAAGGGCCGATCCTATTGTCAGTTTATCGGCCGCCACGTACAATTTGAAAGGTTTATCAAGCTGAGGATGTATTAATACTGGTGGTGCCTTCATATATTCTTTAATCTCGTCAAAAGCTTTCTGTTGTACGTCACCCCATATGAATTTTTGATCTTTTTTAAGCTTCAGCAATGGGGAAAAAGGCAAAACTCTTTCCGATAAGCTAGATATGAACCTTCTTACAAAATTAATCTTGCCAAGTAACGATTGCAATTCTGTGAGGTTGGTTGGAGGGACAACTTTGTCTATCGCTTCCATGCTCTTCTTTCTGACCTCAATTCCTCCTTTATGGATCAGAAACCCCAAGAACTCTCCTGCCGAAACTCCAAAAGCACATTTGTTTGGATTCATCCTCAAGCCATGCTTCCTTGTGCACTCCAAAGTCTTCCTCAAATCAGCCAAATGTTCTTTATGATTCCTGGACTTCACGACCACATCATCAATATAAATTTCTACAATCTTGCCGATCAATTCATGGAAGATGTAGTTCATAGCCCTTTGATAAGTTGCGCCAGCATTCTTCAATCCAAATGTCATCACAACCCATTCAAACAGACCAATATGACCGGGACATCTAAAAGCTGTCTTTGAAACGTCTTCTATTGCCATAAAGATCTGATTGTATCCAACGTTACCGTCCACAAAGCTGATGACTTCGTAACCAGCTGCTGCATCAACAAGCAACTCAGCAACCGGCATCGGGTAACTATCCATTGGAGTAGCTTTATTGAGATCTCTAAAATCAATGCAGACCCTCATCTTTCCATTCTTCTTATACACTGGAACTATATTTGAAATCCAATCTGCATATCTGCATGGTCGAATGAAATCCGCTTTCAATAACCTCTCAATTTCTTTTTTCACATCGGCCAGTACCTCTTCCTTAAAAATCTTCCGAGGAGGTTGCTTATAAGGACGATACCCGGGTTTGATTGGTAGCCGATGTTCAACAATGGAGCGATCTAATCCAGGCATCTCTGTGTAATCCCATGCAAAACAATCTTTGAACTCCTTCAAAAGATTTATCAATTTCAAACTACACTCTGGATCCAAACTGGTGCTGAAATATTGTAAGTGCATCTAGCCCTTAGTGGGTTTTGGTGAATTGAATGACAACTCAACTAAAGGTCTAACAAGTTTGCTAAGTGTATTAAAGGTTCAACAAAAGTAGCAAACTTGATGGTACTCCACATTGTGTTGAAATAAAGGCCAAAACTGTGTATTGTTGTTGTATGGAAAGATTATGGAAACAATCTAGTTCAAGCAAAAGACAGCAATGCTACTGGAATTAATGAGATGGCTTCTATGTTGTGGGATATCATAGCATCATGAGAAAGCAAGCATATTTGACAAGTGACAAATGAGACATGAGGTGATGACTTGGATTGGTCTCAATAATGGCTTGCTTTTCATGAACAAGAAGAGTTTGATAGTGGATTAGCTTTGATCAAGGATGAAGAATGAATCAAGAATGCATAAGTGAGGAAATGGCAAGCAAAGCTGAAATGACAAAGGACACAACTCATATTGGATATAAGTCGGTCTCTACTTTGGTTTGCTTGTATGGATAAAGATTTGGGAAATCACTTTGCATTGTTTTGATCAAGCTAGAAGTATAAGTATGAAGATAGATTGAAGTGAGTGTTGAGTGTCAAGCCAAAACGGAGAGAATATAAGGAACCGTGAATTGGCTTGACCATATTGATGTTGATTCATATATGACACTCTATGTGAAGCTTGATTGATCTCAACATTCATATCTATAAGATGTTCAAGCAAGGATCACAATATTGAAGAAATGATTATTCAATGGATGCTTAATGTGATGTGACTTGAGTATGGCTTGATATGGGTGAAGATAGCAAGGAAAGGTCTTCGAGGTACTAAGCGAAGGTGAAGGTCAAGGAGACTGAGGTACTATGGCTAGGGTGAAGAAGAGAGTACTTGCATTGAGTCGAGGTACTAATCGAGCTATGAGGAGTCATATTATGTTGAGGATCAAATCATTAGCGGAGGTGACTTGAAGCCATGGACTAAACTCATATGTGTTGGAAAGATTCAAGTCACAAGCTCAAGGGTGTGTTTGCTCAAAGAGATGAGACAAGGATGATTGCAAACCTTTATGAAGTGATATTGAGAAAGAGGATAGTATAAGAAATGGTGGAACCCCCAATTACAAAGAAAAGCGGCATCCAGCTCAAAGGCGTTTAAATTCTTTTATGCTTTGAATTTGAGTTTAGGAAAAGCCGTACTATTAAGGGGGACACAATGCTCTAGCTTATATGTGCAACTAAGTGCTCAAAAGTTCCACCAAACCATCCTCAAAAACAAGCCACAACAGCAAGTTTTCCATTCCTCATTCTTGGCTGTTTGTGTCAGAGCAGAAGTGCTGCTCTGCGAGCAGAAGTTCTGCTCGAGCAGAAGTTCTGCTCTGAGAGCAGAAGTGCCGGGGGAGCAGAAGTTCTGCTCTGCGAGCGGCACTTCCGGGACTTAATGTTACTGTTGGACAGCAGGGGGTATTTCCTTGTCTCCCTGCCTCTCCCAACGGTCATCTCGACCATTCCCCTCCAAGTGCGACCAGAGCAGCTCTCTCTCTCCCTCACTCTCCATTGGAGCCCCTCAAGCTTCTCCTTTGCTTCCCTTGCAAATCCATGAGAGTTTGACCCTCCAAACTGCATTAGAGAGCTCCCCAAACTGTTCTACAACTCCTAGAGCACTTGGTTCGCGTTTGAAGCCGGTGGATTGTGTTTATTACTCTTGGAGCAAGGCTCCTAGCCGGCTAGGCGTTGCTCGGAAGCTTCCAACTTGGTTGTGGCAGCTCCGGGAAGTTTGTTATCACCCTCTACATCTAGTAAGAACCCTCATCTCAAGAGACTTGCTCTCTTGACTTGAGAACGAGGACAAGGTTGAAAGAGACCATAGCCTTTGTGGCTTCCTCAACAACGTGGACATAGGCAAGCCTTGGTGGCGAGCTGAACCACGGGATAAATACCTTGTCTCTATTGTGTTCTTGTTGTTTGTATTGCTCTCTACTTTCATTTGTGGTGATTTTAGGGTTTGGTGCCGATCTACTCACTTGTACACTTCCGCATACATTCAAGTGGTGAAATAGGTTCAACTCTACCCTAGGAAGCTCAGTAATTTACTCGATCTATTTTCCCCTTGGTAGATTTTGAATTGTGATCTCGAACTTACAGGCAGAGCAGAAGTTCTGCTCGCAGAGCAGAAGTTCTGCTCTGAGCAGCAGTTCTGCTCCCAGAGCAGAAGTGCCGCTCGAGATTCTAACATTTGTTCGAGTTGAGTTTTTACAGGCCTATTCACCCCCCTCTAGGCGACATCGAGGTCCTTTCAATTGGTATCAGAGCTAGGCTCTCAAATTCGGGCTTAACCGCCTTGAGAGACGATGTCGACAAGTGAGGAAGTATCTCTAGAACTTTTACTTTCCGATGGCTCAAATTATGCATCTTGGTCCGCTAGTGCTTACTATTTTAGGACCATGGGTCCTCATATCGAGCGGATTGTTGATGTAAGCATTTCACCTCCTAGTGATGATTTGACCTATCTATCTAAAGAGGAAGTGAAATGCTTACAATACAATGCTCAAGCCTCTAATGTCTTATTTAGTGCTTTGAGTGAAGATGTTTTTGATGCCGTCATATTTGGAGATGGTGAACCGCTTGAGGATGCTCATGTCATTTGGACCACGCTTAAAGAAAGATATGACAAGTCCAAATGTGATGAGAAGTTGCTCTCATTGGAGGAATCACTTGAGGAGTGCTCAACTTCACCAACAATTGAAGAGCCTCAAGTGATTCTCCCAAAAGGCCT